>OX465387.1:6250000-7500000 GCA_950005105.1 Lycophotia porphyrea | reverse complement strand
GATTCATTGGGTGCTTATTTTGACATCCGCCTGTAATTTGAATGCTGCAGGGAAATGGGCCTTCTCTTGTAGTATGAAAGGCAGAAGGTTCGATGACCACGCTGAAAACCACGATGACGAATACAATATCCTCGCATTTTTTTAAATTTAATTACTAGAATGTTTGCATAACATTTAAAAACAACTTTCGTTGAACTAATGTTTGTGTAACTAATGTGGTTAATTATTTTAAATCCTTATATTAGTATTGTATCAAATTGTTGTGACCGACCGGCATGCGTGTAACCGCGTAAGCCGATATGCGCTTATATGCGCAGGGAAATACGACTGAAACTAAATAAATAAAACTATGTTATTTCAATTAGGTATCTACCAAAAATGATTGCACATTATTTCCAGCTACTACAAAGTTACGAGTGGTACTCAAGTGCTTATGTTTCACAATAAACACTATCTGGCACTAAGTACCTCATAAAGCAAGGAGCGGCTGGCTCTAAGATAGTTAACTAGATAATAGTGGTTATAATCAAATGTATGTATTTATCTTATGTTTCTACCGAAGTTTCAGTAAATGCAGGATATTCAATATTGTCTAAAAAAATCAAGTCAAAGTGCAACTACATTTATTTTGATAAGACCATTAGAAGGAACTTTTTAATGTAAAACTTTACAACGAAGTAGAATAAATAAATTAGTTCTAAAAAGCAAAAATAGTTTTGTAAAAGAATGGGTAAAAACATGTATTATATGCATATTGCATATTTTACAACATTGTAAGCACCAATTTTGAGACCTAAACGTACACAGTTAGAAGACATATTAATTTGTACACTGAGCTACGAAAACATTAAGTTATGAATGAATGCAGTGAACCACGTCAATTTACATAAGAACGCAAAATATTATGCCAAATGTAAACACTCGTAATCTTCCATCTCTTTCCCTCTTACACCTTCATTATGACACTAAGGTCTGGCGTAAATTGTTTTACAGAAACCTCCCGGCTTAAATTATTTCGTGTGTGCTACGACCGTAGAGTACGAGTCAGTTTCGTAGCTCCTCACGCGGCGTAGCAACAGTTGCATTCGCTACGTGCTACGAAACGGGCGCACTCGTCGGTATATCAAATTTTGCGAGCTACGAAGCTCTGAAAGTTCCGAATAACAATGTGACCTAGTTTCAATTATTGGAGTTGTTAAAATTACTTTATGTAAAATATGAGAAGTTCTTCATATTTGAATAAAGTTTATTGTAATGAAGATAAGTTTAGTGAAGTGTTGATTGTGAAAATTAACTGAAAATGGGGAGTTTGACTGTGTTTTGGTATTTTTTATTCTCTTATATTAAAGGTAAAAATATTGTTTGTAATTTTGCACATGCATAATTAAAAATCACAGTATATTTTATTGTTAGTTATAAATTCGATAAATAGCTTGCTACTTTTTCGAGTTATTTCATTTGCAAACAGATTTTTAATAGGCTACCTCATAGACATTCGATGTTTCAAATTTATTAATTGAATTTGACTTTTTCATTTTACAGGTATAAACGATTATGTAGATATTATATTATACACCCCATAGAATAAAAATTATAACATTGGTACAAATTAAATTAAAACTAATACAACCCTCTTCGCGCTAAATTCAACATCTCATTGTCAAACATTGAGTTCGGAAACAATTGAACATTAGTTTCATAGTCGCATCGGTCTCTGGGTAATAAATATATAGCCTAACATTATATTCATGAGGCACAGATATTTGTCTAGTTTAAATTGCTCTACTAATGTGTCTTGTTCGTCCTTTCAGTGTATGTACAATGACAATAATGGATCTAAACTATATAGGAATAAAACAGTAAGTCTGTTTTGTTCGAGGGCCTATTACGATAAAGTCATATCTACTTTGACTCGTATTTACTTTGACATTATACGTACCTACTTAATGTATATAATATCACATTGTTAACTTTTATCCTAATAAAATAAATGTTAATATAATTCTATTTTAATCTTAGTCAAAGTTAAATTTTTGCTGAAATTAGGCATTCGGAAGTTGTCAACACCCAGAAGACAATTGCTTTGATGACCAAAAATAATAGGCGTTATTTCTCTGAAGTCAGATAGGCAGTCGCTCCATGTATAATACTGGTATTCAGCTGCATCCGGTTAGATTAGCAGCCAACCCCAACATGGTTGAGAAAAGGCTAGGCAGATGATGATTATTCGTGCCCACTTGATGGCAAATAGGCTCCTACCATAATTATTACATGTGACTTAAACATAAATAGTGAAATGTACTATAGGGACCTACTATACCAAGGAATCTTTGCCAAATCCTTCGGGGATAACATGAGCGGTAATATGTTAATGTCTACTTCAATAATTCTTCGTATTCTCCACAGTATGCATATGCCTCCGCATAGTTGGCATATCAGTGCCGAATTTGAAGCAGCGGGGGGAATCCGCCACCTTGACGTGTGACTACGACCTGGAGGGGGGGAGGCTGTACTCGGTCAAGTGGTACAGAGACAACGAGGAGTTCTACCGGTATATGCCGCGGCTCCGGCCCCCGCAACATGCACATAAGCTGGATGGGGTTAAAGTTGACGTAAGTACCTAAACCTACTCAACTGTCCGTCATTGTCAGTCTGTACTCTGTAGTATTCCACTCTGAACTGCTGTAAATATACTGTGGATTTTTGGTTCTGTTATGTTGCACCTAATATGTTTTGCCTTTGCATCACCCTAAGTGGACGGCAGAAAATCCTCAAGGCGTGAGTTAGTAACTTAGTAAGCCAACAATTAAACAATTGCCATTAGTTACTGAGCTGAAAATCTGAGAATTTGAAAGTTGTGAACACGACATGTAATGCGGTTTGTAATGTTTTGTGCATACATTATTAATAAATTAATGAATTAAGGCTTTCGAATCGCATATAACGTCGTTCGTTCTACATTGGGCGTACTCACAGAAATTAAAGTCAAATATATTTAAATGTCTTTCGGTGCACTCATCCAGCTGCTACAAGTTTTCACTATTCCTTATTATTCTCACTAAAACTAAAAGAGAGCTTACTCCCTCGTTGATGCTGAGGTCAAGAAACACAAACCACTATGAAAGCAGCAGTCACAACCAGGAGTATGTAACTGATCCCGGTTAGTGACAATGGGCTCGCCTCCACTTTCCATTCCAGGAGCCCACTGAGCCTATTTAAAACAGTAGCCACATCTTTCCAGTTGGAGAAATCAACAGCACGTCGCGTCCACCTTCGGGAGCTGACGCTCAAATCTCGAGGGCTGTACCGATGTGAGGTGTCAGAAGAAGCCCCCTCTTTCCATTCAGCGCAAGCCGAAGCTTTCATGGAGGTCTACTGTAAGTAAACGTGTACTTACTACACTACTTACTACTACTACTACTTACTTCGCGAGGAAATGAAAACTGATTCATGGTCCATGTCATATCTTTGACAGTCGTTACGGGTAGTCAAAAGCCCGAAAGTCTGACGAACAGTCCTATCAAGGGGTATCGTATTACCCAGTACTAACTGGGTTGTGGAGATCAGAAAGGCAGTAGCTCCATGTAAAATACTGGTACTCGGCTGCATCCGGTTAGACTGTAAGCCGACCCCAACATAGTTGGGAAAAGGCTATGCAGATGATGAGTTCTTGGGTAGGTCCTAAAGTGGTGGGTCTGGAAATAAAGTGGATAGAGTAGGTAGATAGATACTTCAACGATTTATTTGCCTGTGCCTATCTGACCTTCATAACCAATTTACTGCACGCTTTATGTAAAATACTGGTATTCAGCTGCATCCGGTTAGACTGTTGGAGAGTTTGGAGCCGACCCCAACCTTGGCACATAGTTCGGAAAAAGCTAGGCAGCTGATGTAAGTAAGTACCTAAACCTATACATATAAGAGCTCTTGACTGTACTTAAGTTACACCTGTTCCTCTAAGTTCTAGCTTAGATACGTCACGTTCGAGAAAGCGCAGTTCAAAAAGTTTTGAACTATGCAGCATGAGGGATTTACAGTCTAGACAAAGATACGGGTCGATAGATTTCAAACTAGTAGGGAGTTTATACGTACCTATAATATTAAATAAAAAAAAAAAGAACATTTTAAAATATAAAAATAATAGCCCATCGGTATCGAGAACAGGGTCCAAGCTACCAGTGCGCGGTTAGGGCTCCAGAGACAGGAACCTCCTAACAAAACGAGCTGTGTCCGAGGAGTACCGCTTTCTGAATCAAGCCCTGATCCAGCTACCTAACGAGAGCCTCCACAGGTATTGATCGGGGATCTTGGCAATTAATCCATGGGCTGATACGACTATCGACACAATGATCGCTGAGTCGACATCCCACATGTCGATAACTTCGCACGCCAAGTCAAGATACTTGATTTGTTTATCTTTCTCGGCTTTAACGAGGTTCTCATCATGCGGGACCGTTATGTCAACAATCATTGCGCGCCGCTCTGATCGATCCACCACCACTATATCAGGCGTATTGCCTACAATAGTCCTGTCAGTGATGATGGATTGATCCCAGTACCATGTGATACTGCCATTTCCGAAACCTTGGTCGGGCACATACCTATAGTACGGCACACTTCCGACTCCACAAAGTTGTATTTTAGAGCAAGTTGCAATATAATAATATTATTAATATTACCCAGTTCCTCCTAGAATCCTGGGTAATCCTAGAGATTCACCTAAATGGTTTTCATGATCTTTTTTCTATACCAGAGTACCAGAGTTTGAGTTACCATAGCTAGGTAGACACAGAAAATAGAAATAAATTATAAGACTACCTCATCGGTCTAGAGGTCGCAAACGCGACTGCTGAGCATGATGTCCTGGGTTCGATTCCCGGGTTGGGCAAAGTGTTATTGGGTTTTTCCGTCACGAATTTCTCAGCAGCATACACGGAATCTGGATTTTTCCCCGGTGTATGGCAATAGGCAACGGCTCGCCCCCTATTACATGGGACTTAAAAATAACTGGTTTAAAGTCAATACTTCTTTAATACTTATATTCATTACACCAAAACAATAGATACAATAGACATAATTTGGCGTAGACAAAACAATTACATCGCGACTGGGAGTCGCGGAGGATCGCTGAGCCACGTCCGTTGTCGTTGGCGATCGGGATATTCCACCTCGTCGCCCGCGTCGCGTTCCCTGTGCTAGCGGCTGGGGTGCGCGGGCGGCGGAGGGGGGCGCGCACGGTATGGCACCGCGACTGCGTAGCAACAACACCGTACTTACTAGGGCCATAGAAAACCCGTGTTACATCCTCCCCCTCTAGCCTAACTAAGTGCCCTCGCAGTTGGGCTAGTCTAAATACCTGCGGGGCCTACCACGACTACGTTTCTCTCGAATAGGCGGTTCTACCTGACCGGCGAAAGGCGTGAGGTGCGAAACATGATATTTCCCTACGTTCCTACCGGTCTGAACGTTCTCTAAACCGTAAGTGGTTGAGCTGATAAGTTTCCCGATTTTGTATGGGCCGTCACGACGTGGGATAAACTTCGCGGTCTGTCCGCGGGATGCGTCATTAGGTCCTTGCGTTTTCAATAATACTAGGTCACCTACCTTGTATTCCGGTGACGGCCTCCTCTTTTGGTCAGCACTCTCCTTCTGGCCGGCTTGCACCTTCTCGTGAGTGTCCCTGGCTTCGTCCAGGGTTGCAGCCATCTTCTTCAAGTAAGGAGTAATGCTGGGTACGAAGTTGTCGTGATCTACGATAGCCCTCATGTCTATTGCAGAATCAGAAGGAGCTCGTAGCTCTCTCCCGAAGGTGAGGTAGGCCGGCGAATACCCCGTACTGCTGGTAATCGCGGAATTCATAGCAAACCTGATTGCTGCAAGATGCATGTCCCACGTGACATGATCGTGACCTACAAGCATAGCCAACTGAGGTTTGAGGTCTCGATTCTTCCTCTCTATGGGGTTAGCCTCGGGATGATAAAAGGGCGTCAGTGACTGGCTGATCCCTAGCACATGACAAACCTGCTGCATTACTTCGCTCACGAATTGCACACCGTTGTCGCTGATAAGGCGGCGTGGCACTCCATACCTGAGGAACACCTCATTCGCAAGAGTCTGAGCACATTCGACGCTGGTGGCATTCTCCAATGAAAACAATTCCACCCAGCGTGAGCAGACATCTTCTACGATCAGTACCCACCTTTTATTCCTAGGCGTCTCTACCAGTGGACCAAACAAGTCCACGGAGACTACCTCGAATCGTCGTGACACGGCAGGGGTTTGCAGTAGTCCTGCTGGTTTGCGATTGCTGGCTTTATACCTCTGGCAAGGCACGCATTCCTTTATATAATTCGCGATGAATGCGCGCATACCAGGCCAATAATACCTTGCACGAACGCGGCTAAGCGTGCGTTCCACGCCGAAATGGCCAGCTGTCGGCGCGTCGTGCAAGTCAGCCATGACCTGTCGGCGTTCGTGCTCGGGCACTACCAGGCAGCAGTCCTCTCCATCGTCTGCCTCTAGACTGTACCTGTATAATATACCGTCGGAAATGGTATACCCGCGGTCGGACCATGGCCTCCCCCTAGAGGGTTCGTCGGATTCCATATCCTGAATAATTTTCCCAACCTCTGGGTCCAATAACTGATTGCTACGGATATCACCACTGTTCCTCTTCGGTATGTCAACGACCGTCATGCATAGGTCGCACTCATTCTGATCCTCTGAACAAAAGGGTCGTGACAGAGTATCTGCAACCACGTTCGAGCGACCGGGAATGTAGTCGATGCTAAGGTCGAACTCTTGCAATGTGAGGGCCCATCTGGCCAGTCGACCATTAGGTGATCTTTGACTCATCAGCCACCGCAAGGGCTGGTGGTCTGTCCTAACTGTGACCTTCGCGGTTTCTACATAACCGCGGAACTTACCGAGTGCCCACACGACGGCGAGAGCCTCCCGCTCGGTCGTTGAGTAGTTCCTCTCGGCGCTAGTGAGAAGTCGACTAGCGTACTCAATTGGCCTCTCGTCGTGTCCCTCCCCCTGCATAAGAACTGCTCCAAGACAATAAGCGCTGCTGTCAGTGCAGAGAACGAAGGGTTTCGACTCATCCGCCTGACGGAGGATGGGAGCGGACACAAGAAGAACCTTGATGCGTTCAAACGCCTCCTGTTGCTCGACGTCCCATCGCCAAACACTCGACTTCTTCAGGAGGTTAGTAAGGGGCCTCGCGACTTCTGCATAGTTACTAATGAAGCGTCGGTACCAACTTGACGTCTGTAAAAAACACTTCAAGTGTTTCACGTTGTGAGGGGCGGCCATATTGTCGATGGCGGCTGTCTTGTCTGGATCCACCTGAATTCCGCCTGGCACTATAATGTGGCCTAAAAATTTGACAGATTCTTTCGCGAAGAAACTCTTGTCCCTGTTGACCCTTAGCTTAAACATGGCTAGTCGTTCGAAGACTACCTCCAGGTCAGCCAGGTGCTTCTCGAAGGGCCCTGGTGACAGCAATATAAGATCATCAAGGTACGCCAGGAGTTCCACTTCTTTCAGATTAGATCGGAACCGATCCATCATTCTCTGGAAAGTGGCTCCCGAGTTGCGTAGACCCATCGGCATCCGCTTAAATCTAAAGGTACCAAGTGGCGTTGTGAACGCAGTCTTGTCTTGGTCCTCTGGGCAGACACTCACCTGATGGTAACCTGATCGAAGGTCAAGAGTGGTCATGTACTCACTGGTCTTGGCCGCGTGCAGTATGTCTTCAATGCGTGGGAGGGGGTACCGGTCAGGCTCAGTCACCGCATTAAGCTTCCGGTAATCTATACATAGCCTTATACTTCCGTCCTTCTTACCTACAAGCACGACATTGGAGGCCCAAGGTGACTCACACTCTTCGATGACGTCATCGCGCAGCAGCTTATCAAGCTCCTTCTGCAAGGCCTCTTTCTTATTTTGTGACATCCTGTATGGTGGACAAGCAATAGGTTCTTGGTGTGAACTCACCTTTATACGATGCGTGGCGAAGTCCGTCGCCGGTCCGTCGCGCGCGAATTGCGACGCGCGATGTTCAATAAAAGTGCTAAGTGTGCGCCGTTGCTCGAGGTTTAACATCGAACCTTCGTCAGAGCGCAACGACAACTCAGTAGATGCGGCACACAACAGGCCCGCGTCATCGTCAGCGTTAAGCGTGTAAGTGTAAACAAAATCATAACATCGTTCCGGACTATCCGAGAACGTCCACGTGCGTCGGGCGACGTCTATTACCATGCCGGCCCGCGCCAAGAAATCTACACCTAACAGCGTCCTAATATTATCACCAGGTAATACTAAAAACTGATACATTACCCTGCGATCTTTAATTATAATATCTACCTCGGCTAACAACAGGTCTCTCCACCCTTGTGTACCGTCAGCCAGGCGTACAAAACGTTTAGTTTCGCTAAATCTACTTCCTGAATCTACTAACAGTTTGTGCAATAGAGGGCTCGCAATACTATGTGTAGCGCCGGTATCTACAATAGCCACGCCGTTACGGCCCATAACACTAATATTTATCATTGGGTGTTGTTCGCGCGCACTCATATTCGTTATTTGAACCCACGAGTCAGTATCACTCGTACCGATGTTATTATTATAAATATTATCACGACAATAAAAATCTACATCAACAGTGTTGAAAGATGTTTTCTCGTCCGGTTTAGACAATGTTTTCACGCAAACATCACATTTCGATCTCACGACGCCCTGTTTTCCACAACCATAACATCGTAACTCTTTAGGCGTAGTTTCGCTATTGTTTTTATTAGCGGACGCCTTATCACGATTACGACAATCATCGCTAACATGCCCAAATAACTTGCAATAACTACAACGGGGTCTATTTCTGTTGTTGCTACGCAGCGCGGTCTCACTCGTGGTAATCGAACTCGACTTCGATGTCGATCGTGTGGAATTACGATCGGTAGTAGCCACCGCCAATGTTGTGGTTTGCGGAGTTGTGTTATTATTATTTTTAGTAACCAAATTTGTTACCTTGAGCGACTTGTAGGTATCCTCCGCGATCCTCACCTTATACAATAAATCGTCTAAACTACGTACACTATCACGCGGCACTCGTTTTACAACGCGTCGGTGCAGTAATCCGTAGCAAGAGTCTACCTGCACTACCTCGTCGAGTTTATATGGTAATTTGGCAATTAATGCCCGCACTTTGCACAAAAACACTTCCGCGCGTTCTTCTTCTCGCTGTTCCGTAGCGAAGATCTGTCGTAGGACTTGATACGCGGGCTGCGCGACGCCGTAGGTCGACCGTAGTCGTGCGATCGCGTCCGACCACGTGGCCGCCGACGCCTTGACGCCGCGCCACCATACTGCGGCTTCACCTTCCAGCAGCATCGGTAATCCTCGGAGGGCGTGCTCGTCGCTTACGGCGGCACACTCCTTGTAGACCTCTACGGCATCCAGGAATGCTTCCAGGACCTCAGCGTCCTGGGAGGCCTCGTCGAATCTCGCCGTGCATCTGGTAAAATTGGCGTCAGCTCGTGATGCGGCTGCTGCAGCGGAACTCTCGCTGCTCGCGTTGGTGGTTGGCGCGATCCCGACTGGGGTGGAGGCCCTGAATTCGCCATTGGTTGACATCAGCGAGTTAATGAGGCTCCTGTTGGCTTCCACTTGCGCACGCGTTATAGTCTCAATCAGCGTGGATAGGAAGTCTGAGGGGATCTGGGGAGCTGGTTGTTGTGTCGACCTCGAGCCGCCGCTTTCGGTTTCGTCCGCGTGGCTACGCTCGACGACACTCTCCTCCTCTTCGGTGAGCGTGATGTTGTCCTCGTCCTCACGTTGTTGACGGAGCGCTTCGCCTCTCCTCGTTGTCGGCATATTCACACTCGTGATGACAACGGTAAGGTCGAATGTCCGTGCGTAGTGAGTAGGTATACACTTTGTCACGTAAGCACCGGATCACAGTTCGTAACGGTTCGAGCCACTAGTTTGGGCGCCAGTTTAAAGTCAATACTTCTTTAATACTTATATTCATTACACCAAAACAATAGATACAATAGACATAATTTGGCGTAGACAAAACAATTACATCGCGACTGGGAGTCGCGGAGGATCGCTGAGCCACGTCCGTTGTCGTTGGCGATCGGGATATTCCACCTCGTCGCCCGCGTCGCGTTCCCTGTGCTAGCGGCTGGGGTGCGCGGGCGGCGGAGGGGGGCGCGCACGGTATGGCACCGCGACTGCGTAGCAACAACACCGTACTTACTAGGGCCATAGAAAACCCGTGTTACACTGGGAAAATGTGTACGCAAAAAAAAATCCTGCTCAAATGGCTCAAAAATTGCATTTTTCATTACAGATTTCCCTCGCGAAACTCCACGAATCACGGGCCACGAACGAGCGTATCAACTAAAAGAACCTCTGGACGTGAACTGCTCTTCAGCAAAGTCGTTTCCTGCACCCGACCTTCAGTGGCTCATTGATGGGCAAAAGGTTGGCAATAATACGTCTTTATGAGGGTATTTAAGTACACGATTGCCTAACTTTTAGGTAGGTAGTTAAGTAGATACTAGGGAAATGATTACTAGAATACCGGGATCCCGTAAACCGGTCCATATCCCGCTTGTGAATTGATCGGCGAGATTATAAGGTTTGAGGATCTTGTACATTGCACGTTTTTGTGAAGTACGTAAGATCCACTTGTTACCAGGCCTTTGCTTTACTATATCAAATATTTCCAAAAAGGTAACCATGACGTTCTCAATCCGGACCGTGCACCTATCATTTGACGTTTCTTGTGCCCATTTAGGTTTATGTGAAATAACATAACATAACACCTGTAAACCCCGAAGGGTTAGGCAGAGGTGTACCCAATATAATACATAGTACCTACACAGTTATATGTAAGTCCAGTAATAGGGAGCGAGCCTATTGCCATCAATCGGGTGCAATTCCAGGGTCCGGGGCTGCTACCGAGAAATTCCTGATGGAAAAACCCAATATCTCTTTGCCCGACCCGGGAATCGAACCCAGGACCTCTTGCTTAACAGTCGTGCTTGCGACCACTAGACCAATAAAATAGTACTTGAATAACAAATGCCTGTAGGAAGGAGGTACGCCCGACGACTGATCAAGCTATACAAAACCAGTTCATGCTGATCTCTCATTGCACAAGAAATATATACAAAGCGAGGCCACGCTATACTGGAAATGTAAAAAGCTTGATGCACCGCTATGAGTAATAGGTATCTATATTATTCCCAGTGTCCTTACTTTCCAGATCACAGACAGATCGTGGCTGATCGCGTTCGGGGCAAAGCCTGCGCAACAGGGGTTGCTGGTGTCCACCCTCGGCCTAAGAGCCCCTACCAAGCCGCGAATGAAACTCAAATGCGTAGCCACTATAGGAACACATAGGAGGGAACGCACTGTCATTATAGGTAAATACTGTATCTTATCTTTGTAACGTCAGGAGCTCGTGGCTAAATAATAACAGCAGCAATTAAGCAGCGCCTATTGCCTAGGTCGGTCCATAGATGTCATCATCATCATCAGCCTATAATGTTCCCACTGCTGGGACACAGGTCTCCTCTCTATGAGTGGGAATGGGCTATAATCCACCACGCGGGCCCAGTGCGGATTGGTAGATGTCACATGTCTTCGAATTTTTGGTTCTTGGACATGCCGGTTTCCTCACGATGTTTCCCTTCACCGTTTTTGAGAGCAGTGGTGATGAAATAAATTACACAAAGTAATGCGCCGGTTCGAACCCATGACTTACTATTCGTAAGTCAGGATCGCTACCACTGGGCCACCGCTGCTCTCCATAGATGTGTGACCATCTAACAGACCGAGCTTCATCCGTGCCTCGGATATCACGTTAAGCCGTTGGTCAGGGCTTCTAGTCTAACCGGATACACCTGTATTTTACATGGAGCGACTGCCTATCTGACCTCCACAACTCGTTCACTGGGTAATACGATAGGCCTTGGTAAGACTAGTTGACAAACTGTTGGGCCACTATTACCTGTAAGGACTGTCAAAGATACACCCCAATGACATCCGGGAGCAACCTCTAATGTGCTTTCCAAGCCACGGAGGACGTTATGTAATAAATGGTCACCCATCCCGGGATTAACCTTGACAAACGCCGCTCAACCTTGAAGATTGACCCCTCGAGCGGCTTATTATTTAGACACAAGCTTCAATGATACAACATAGAATATTAATTGTTAAACAGCCAGGATATGAGGCTGCTAGCCACAAACCTATGCCTGCTGCCCTCAATACATCTAGGTATATTTGTTTGATCATTATTTGATTCTCCTGACCTTATCCCAATTTATTTGGGGTCGGCGCAGTATGTCTTCTTCTTCCATACTTCTCTATTACTCGTCAATGGTGTTCTGACACATCCGCTTTGTGCTCGGAGTTTTTCGGCCAAAGTTGGTTATGCAAGCCACTTGAAAGCACGTGATTGAGCAACACACCAAAGCTCTCGACAACCTCCCTAGAAAGCCATCGATTGCAGTCGCTGTGGCCGAAATCGGCTAGATAGCATCATCATCATCATTACTCGTCATCTCAGCAGTCACCTCCTTTCACAATAAATTAAGGTTTTTGTCCCGAAACAAAATGAATGGTTTTAAATAGGTAGCCATTTTGCCGTCTTATTAACCAATTTTTTTTTTTCAGAAATAAACTCTTCAAACTGGAACAAATCATTCAGTTTAATAATAATGATAACGCTCAACATTGTTTGTGTTAAGATATCGTGATAGTGTCATATTTAAATTATACCTAATGTAAATAAAGATACATTTGTAGTATTTATGCCGTTTTATTATAGTCTCAACAGTTGAAATAATAAACACTGTATTTTAGAACATTATAATATGTAATCGCTTATTTTTAACAATATACCAAAGAATGAACGAACATAAAGTTTATACTAAAAACGATCAAAATTAAAAGTAAATTACGATAGTTTGCGAAATGATAAAAACTAAGTTAATAATAATGTGCAAAAATATTTTTAGTATTTTTTTTTTGTTGTAAATGAAACTATGTATATACGTGGAAGATGCTATTTTATGTACAGAATTCAAAAAAACACAACAATTATAAAATGCAAGCCAATATCACAATGATGAAATACATATTTACTTTTCAACATAAATAGTCTTAACGTGCTTCACTAAACTGTTTTGAACCCTGTTGCCTAAAAAATATGTTGCAAAGTTAACTCAAGTGAACAATCTAGAATACTGTCATAGTTGAAATATTAGTATTTTCTAATAAAATTGGGGAATATTTAAGCTTTTCACATTAGAAAACAGTTCATAATTTATAGAAATATATGTTGTTTAAAATACTTACTCTGTAGAAAGCAACATTACATTATGCTAGCTAAACTTACTTATCATAGTTAATTAAGTAGTGTGTTTTACTATTGAACATCAATTAATTGAAAAATATGGGTGAATAGAAGCAATATTTAAAATACAAGGTGGTAAGTTTTTTTTTTTAACCAATAGCAAATCTCTCAGCAACTCTGTACCACTTTGCTAACAACAAAGACAAAAACATTTCTGTAAAGTGCCTCCGCCAAAACATTTTAGCTCCTTCATGGACCAAGTTTCTTAAAAATTACCTAGTATTGTAGACTAATTTATTGCGTGAAATACAATAAAGGCATAATTTTATTGTTTAAACATTGAACACGATCAGAATTATTGTTGAAAGAAATTTGTAAAGCTGTAACACACCACACTTTTAAACTGCCAAGCAATCACGGTGAAATTAAATTACAAGCTTAGGATGTGATAAAATTACTAACCAACAATAAATTGTGAAAATGTATACACATTGTCTGGTCTAATCTAAGATGAAAATAAACAGACTACATTTGCAACACATTAGGCACTGTGATTAGATTAAACTCCAGTAAATATAGCCAATAAAATCTTATATAAGAAAAATGCATCAAATCTATCCTTCCTGACCGAAGTCTTCCATGAACTTCCTAAGCCTGACCATGTCCTCATCATTTACAGTAGGTTTCGATATCGCCAGCGACCGAAGCATGTCAGACATTGTAACTGCAGGTTCATTCAATTTATCACTAGGGACATCCATCCAAGTCATTTCCATAGCACCTGGGTCACCAGGGGAACATGGAGTTAAAAGATCATTGACAGTAACATTAGGGTCTAGTGGGCTAGGACCAGATACTTTCTTGAAGTGTGTGGCAGACTGCACTTTACGCACAGGCTGCATCAATGCATCTCGTACTACAATACATATATCAGCACCTGAGTATCCTTCGGTTTTAGCAGCTAGCACTTTCAAATCCTGCTCAGTAAGTTGATGTCTTGTGTTACCCATATGCAGTTTAAACATGTCCAAACGCGCGTGTTCTTCTGGTAGGGCGATATAGATACGCTTCTCAAAACGTCTCCTGATAGCAGAGTCGAGCACCCACGGGATATTTGTAGCGCCGAGAACTAAAATACCGTCCATATCATTGCCTACACCTTGCATCTGTACAAGAAATTCGGTTTTAATTCGTCGAGCGGATTCTGACTCGTTGTCAGAACGAGATGAACATAGAGAATCAATTTCATCGATGAATATGATACTTGGTTTGTGTTGGCGAGCCAGTTCGAAAAGATTCTTAACCAGCTTCTCAGATTCACCAAGCCACTTAGAAACAAGATCAGATGATGAAACTGAGAAAAATGTTGAGTTGTTCGCTTCAGTAGCAACTGCTTTCGCTAAGTATGATTTACCAGTACCAGGAGGTCCAAAAAGTAAGATTCCCTTCCAAGGTATTCTTTTGCCAGTGAAGAGATGAGGGAATTTGATTGGGAGAATGACAGCTTCCTTCAAAGCTTCTTTAGCTGCCTCTAAACCTGCAACATCACTCCATTTAATGTCGGGTTTTTCTACCACAATAGCCCCTTCAAGTTTTCCTTGAAGCTTTTTCTTTTCAGGATTATCAGAATCACTGTCACTGTCGCTCTTTTTGTCATCACTTTTGGAGTTCGACTCTCCATCCTTGAGAGGTTTCTTCTTGGTATCCTTTTTCAGGTACTCCTTGAGTTTTTCTGCCCTGTCGAGGTACTGTAGACACTTTGCTCTTATGCTTTCTTTAGCACGTTCACCTTGAGCTTCATATTTGACAGCATGAAGAAAGTACTCTACGCCATGCTCATATAGACGTAAAGCTTCTTCATAGTTTTTATTCTTATCCTCCTCTGTAGCTTTTGTGACAAGGTCAATAGCCTTTTGTAAAGTATTGGATGATGCCATTCTCCTTTAACAAATGTTTACCTGAAACCAATTATGAGTACATGTTACTATCATATTACTTTGTCATTTGAAAAAGTATGGTATTTTACTAGAGCAAAACTCAAGCAAACATGTTTATTTTCTTTCTTCGTTTTTCTTTTCTTTTTTGAAAAAAACAGCTCCCACACTAGGAATTTCTCCTGTATCGTGGGTGCGTTCACAAATATTTAAACTCACATACACAAACAGCCAGACCCGGAGCAACTATCTGTAGGCCATACAAATATTTGTTCCGTGCGGGGATCGAACCCGCGACACGCAGCGCAGCAGTCAATCGCTTAGCCACTGCGCCAACCGTGCCGTCAAAGCTTTAAATATGTTCTACATTTTGGTATGAGTATGATCTTACAATTTTAGTTTAAGACAGATGAAAAAAGACTGCATGTAGCGGAGATGAGAATGTTTAGGTGGATGTGTGGAGTGACAAGACTGGATAAAGTAAGAAATGAGTACATTAGAGGAAAAGTTAAAAAAGGGATTTTATTGTTTGTCTTGGTATTGATATGTGAAGAGGAGGGATGAAGCGGATGTGACTAAGAGAGTGATGGATATAAATGTTGATAGATATAGAGGGAGAGGAAGACCAAAGAAACAATAGATGGATTGTGTGACACATGATTTGAAAGAAAAAGGACTAAATGATAGCATGACATTATTTGATAGGGGGGAATGGAAGAAAAAATCCTGTTCCAACAACCCCGAGTAACATGGACAGGAAGATTATGATAGTCCAATGCTTATATCATCAAAATATGTATTAGCAAAAATTATGAACATAACACAAATAGACTGCCTAATTGTCTGCAGTTTCCAGAAATAAACAAGAAAAATTAATTTTATTTGTTCTGAACTATTGAGACAGAACTGAGAATTGAGAAGTATACACTTAAAAGTAAACACATAAATAACAATACTTTTTTGTATGTGATTTAATATTTACTATGAAAAAGTAAAAAGAACAGGTTTATTTTTCTAGTCTCTAGTAATGTTTTGAACATGATTTCTAACATAATAAGATACAGTGCGTTTTTTGACAGCAGCTTCTATGCAAGTAAGTGACCATTAATTTAAGCAACTTCAAAGCACACATTGCTAACAAGAAAGCAGACTTTGGCAATAACTTGAACATAATGACAACACACATAAACAGAGGTCCATGTCAGAAACCTTGAAAACAGATTATTCCATTTGCAGAAAGCACCAAGCAAATATAATATTGATTAATTGTAGTTTAACAAGATTATCTTTGCTATTTAAAGGCTTTATTAGCTATTGCTGAAATATATTTTTAACCTTAGTGAAGTGACAACAATAGCCAAAGGCAACATGCCTTTGGCTATTGCTAATTGCTCAATTTACCCAACAGGTGTAAAATATTAAACATCATCTAACACTTATTAGATTCAAAATTATACACACAATGTTGTGGATGTCTCTATTGTGTTCCATCTTAAGTGTGAGAACACTCCTAATGACAACAAGGAAAAACACGATTGTGGATGTATGTATTTTGTTTGTATGATCTGACCAGCAAAACAATCTGTACTGATTTTGACGAACCACTGGATTACTCTACGATAGTAAAAAAAGTGTTAAGTAAGATTCAACCAATTTAGTCTTGCTGGTAATTAACTAATGTGTCTATTTGTTAGGCTTTGCCCAATGACGAATTCGGCAGCCAAATGAGATCACGGACCAAACGGCCAAGGCATTCTGATATTTCAACTAATCTAAAAACAATAAAATACTGGCTTACCATCCACGGTAGTGTAATAATGCTTAATTGTATGCAATACTCGAGTTTTATCCTTTTATCAACGCTTAAAAAGCGACGACAAACTAAAATATCATTAAAGACGAAACGCTGTTAGTCACATAAAATGACATATTGTCTTGTCCTGCATTGCCACACTAAAAAATATGTTGTCTGGAATTTAGTCAGCTTATCTTAGATTTTATTTGTATTGTGTTCAGCTATCGCAAAAAACACAATATGGTATATAAAAATCATAAACAAATGATAAAAAAAGAAAAAATCGACGTTGATAATTGTATTAGCAAAAATTTGCAGAATAAGTATTTTTATTCTTGGTAACCCTTGTTTTTTTTTTAACCTAAGCATCAAAGGAATTTATGAACGAAAGAGACAAACCCAGGTTTTAATAAAAAATATGCGTATTTGTTTGATTAACATTATAATATATTTAATTTTTAGTTTGTTTTAGGTCCATGAAATCTCCACACATACAAATTACTCCAGTTACTGTATTTAACACATTGGTGTCTGACAGCATTTCCAATTCGTCAAAGATCACTCCCGTACCATAAATCTGATTACGGTAATCCTTAATTTTTTTAATTCTTGCTATATACCCTGCACACTTTTCTTTTATAGAGTCTTTTGCTTGTTGAGATTCAGTGTTATATTTGGCAACATGAAGTAAGATCATTACTCCTTGCACATAACAACGTAAAGCTTCTTCATAATTATGATTCTTGTCCTCATTTACAGCATTGCTAAGAATGTCTAAAGCCTTTTGGAGAATATTTGTAGGGTTTTCCATTTTGTTTACAGTCTGCTTACCTGAAAACATATTACAGGTCAATATTGGAACCCTAATTTTTTACAGGAACTAACCCATAGTTCCAGTAAAAATTAAGAAAGGCCTGTCTGTTGTTGGCAATAATTATTTAAGAAGAGCTTGCCTATCAATTGCCGTTGGCGTCCTTTTGATCCTTATTTTACATTCTAAATAAGTAAGTACATACATACATTTTAATGAAATAAATACATACATTTATTTATCAATCTATTTATTTATTTTACTACACACAGTAGACAACACAGGAAAACAATATTTGATTATAGGTTCTGTGTAGGTATCTTACGAGCAAAATCTCAATCACAATAGGCGGAACTTAGAATAATTACGCATCAGAGAAGTCGCGGCTAGAACAAAACACGAGCGATATCGTGTATCTGTCGCAGAGATATGATAAAAACAGGGATTTGGCCAAATCCCTAAGGGATTTGATCAAATCACGGAGGAAGTTAAAATAACAACACGTTTTTATCATTTCCCTAAGCAAATCTAGTGATTTGACAAATCCCACTAAAGAAATCTAGTGATTTGAACAAATCAACAAATTGATTCAGTGAAATGATAATAAAACATGTCCAGTTCTTGTTTACGTCGCGCTCGCACTTGCTTGTCAGTGACCGCGCCCCCTGCTCCACCGCGCACTCACTCGCGGCCGCCCGCATGCGGTCTCAGTTAGTTTTAAATACTATCAGAGACGGACGCACGCACTTTTGAGTATAATTTTATGCAAATTATAGAGAATGGCTTTGAATATGGAACAAAATCAGCCTCGTACTGAGTTTGTGTGTGAGGAACAGTTTAATGAAGCTATTAAGACGTTTTTAGAGGGGCGGCATGATAAAGAAAAACCGTTATGGACTCAAGAGAGGATAGAAGAGGCGATTACAGCGATTGAACTATTTAAATCAGCTCCAGTACTGAATCTTAAGAGAACAAACAAGCAATATTATTACGGTAACAAATATGATGTAATGGAGGTAGGGACAACCAAGTTTTTGATATTAAAAAGAAAGTTTGCTTCTGACTCAGTGGTTAAGATAGTGCCTCCAAATGAATTTTATGCCACACTTTGTGAGACCCATCAAGCGACGGGCCACGGTGGCAGAGATAAAATGCTGTACAATTTGAAATCCAGATATTTAATTCCCACTTTGTACTGTTGTATTAGAATTTTTGAAACTGTGTACGGTATGTCAATCTAAGAAGAAATTCCCAAGAAAAGGTATTGTTGTTTGCCCGATTGTCTCTAATCATTTTAACCATCGCGGCCAGGTTGATTTGATTGACCTACAGTCAACCCCCGACAGGAATTATAAATGGCTATTACATTATCAAGATCACAAAATTCAGTTTTCTGCGACCATTGATTTCAAAAAGAGCAGCTGAAGTAGCAATGGAACTTTTAAAAATTTTCCTGGAAGTAGGTTGTCGCCATATACTACAAAGTGACAATGGCCGTGAGTTTACAGCTGCAATCATTCAAGAATTAACTACCATGTGGCCAACATGCAAAATTATTAATGGTAGACCTAAACATCCTGCGAGCCAAGGGTCAGTTGAGCGTGCAAACCAAGATGTCGAAGCGATGTTACGGGCTTGGTTAATTGACAATGACAGTAAAAATTGGGCAATCGGCTGTTATTTTGTTCAATTTCAAAAGAGTTCCTCCTTTCATCGTACCATTAAGCGTTCACCTTACAAGGCGTTATTTGGAACAGAACCAAAAACAGGACTCCGATCTAATCATATTTCAACAGAATTACTTGACAAGTTAGTTACTGAAGAGGATTTGGATCAGCTTTTTAAACAGCAAAACGTATTAGCTACTGAATCAATTGATAACAACGCTATAACTTCTGAGGAACAACTAACTATTGAACCAAATGAAGATACACTTACACACTTTGACTTCACTTATTTTAACACATGAATTATCAGTTGAACCACCTGTTGTATCAGAAAGTGAATCGGTTGTGAGAGTACCAGAAATGATTTGTATTGTTTGTGGACATGAATCTACAGGAGCACATTCATGTGACATTTGCGGAAATTCCGTGCATGCAATATGTGGCATTACGACAAGCGCAGAAGGATATGGGTCGGGAGTTCTATGTTTATTATGCCAAAAAGAAGAGAAAATTAAAGAGCAAAGGGAAGATGCTTCACAAAATTTAAAAAGATCTGCTGATAAAATGAAAGAAATTTGTTCGAAGAAATTCAAGGATGTATTAGTTGGTTCCACCGTTTTGGTTGATGTACCAAAAGTAGACAGAGGTCCACTAGATGCAAATAGTATTACGGGGATTGTATTAGATACGAAAAACAATTTATTTCAAATCGGTACTTCAGTTGGCATCATAAAAGATTGGCTTCCAAGAAACGCTCTTCAATTGTCTACAGTTACATTAACCGATTCAGTTCCATCGACTACGCTGAGTTTACGTGAAATTGCAGGAAAATTATCTTTATTTGGAGGTCAAGGATTCAAACAGTGTTCTTGCCAAGAGTCCAAAGTACGATGCAAAACGAATAAATGTGCATGTAAGAAAAATAATGTTCTGTGTAATTCACGTTGCCACAAATCTGCTCCGTGTTTTAATAAATGAATATTACAAATAGGCATATCATACGTTAAGTTTTTCTACTTATATATTTTTTTTAATTTTTGTTTCTCTTTTTTCAAATAATTATGTTCTAGTGGTGATTTTTGAGATTAATATTGCATTGTGATACACCTGATTATTATAATTATGTAGGTAATCTTACAAAATAAACCTTGAAAATATCACAAAAGTTATTTTTGTCATTTCACTGAACCAATTTAGGGATTTGTTCAAATCACTAGATTTCTTTAGTGGGATTTGTCAAATCACCAGATTTGCTTAGGGAAATGATAAAACTTGTTGTTATTTTAACATCCTCCGTGATTTGATCAAATCCCTTAGGGATTTGGGCAAATCCCTGTTTTTATCATATCCCTGCGACATATCCACTTCATTTTCTTTGTGTGCGTGAGCGAATGCGTTCCTTAAACGCACACAAATATAGCTTTCAGTGATATACATTACCAGGCCGTTACCCAATAAATATGGGAAAACTGCCATGTTGCTGGATTTAATCAAGACAAGTACCTATTTTATGTTATCAGGAACTTGATAAGATGAAGATGATTTTTATGTAATATGATATATTTTTACGAAAGGTTAAATTCTAATTATTTAAAAATCAAACCATTAATCGCATGAAGAATGGGATATCGTTCAACGCGTTTAGAATTGATTTTGATGTGTGTCCTCAGACCAACAAAAAAAGGAAGACGGCGCGCCGCGAACATCGAAAGTGAAGCCACAAAACCGTGCTCCTGCAAGTAAACATACACGCTCACGCACACACCTACACTAAAACCATGCTCATAGCTCCTAATACGTCACGAGGACGAGACGTCGTCTAGATAACATTATAAAAAAAAAATGATTCTTGCCTTCCTGTGTAGTGAAAACTTGTAAGATCAATAACGAATCACATAGAAATTCTCACGGAATCACTTTTCACTTGTAAGTACTAGAATTAATAACATCGTTTTTTAATAAATCAACTAAGAATTTTTGTAACTTGGAACACAAAACCTCAACGAACAACAGCAGTGACATTAATAGCCAGGGTTGCCATAATATGATTTCAAAATTCCCCATTCTTTTAAACATAGTGAGCGCGGATAAATTAAGTAAAAGAAATTATATGGTATGGAAATAGTAAACACTATTTCTTTACATGTGCATTTCAATTTTTAATATAAATAATATCTTACTTGTACAATATTATCGTACTCGTACAATATTATTCCCCAAATAGAGAGAAAAACTTTAACAAATGGCAACCCTTCGAAACACACATAGATAAAAAGGTGGCTTCACTTTTGATGTTCGCGGCACGACGTCTTCCTTTTTTTGTTGGTCTGAGTGTGTGTCGTATTTATTAATATGTATTGATTGCAGATATCTAAAAAAACAGTTTTGATATCAATTAACAGTAATTGTAAAGTGTTGTGTGTCGCCACCAGTATCCTATTTACAAAGGCTAATATAAAATACCTAATGCCAAGTTAGTTTCTCGAAACTGGTCAATTGTTCTATCGTATTCAATAACGTAGGTAGTAGTTACATCAAAAACTATTTTTTTTTGCTAAACAAAACTAAGAACAAAATTGAAAGCAATGTGGGTATTTTTTCCTCGCAAATAGCAACACTGTATTGTGTTAAGTTATGTTAATATTATAATTTTTGTTCAATGATCGATTTACGTAAAAATAATGTATGAAATGTAAGTACTCAGATGTGAAATGTAATTTGATCATATTTTTGTGTTTTCCTGAAGTGCTATGACATCCCTTCACGCTTCAAACTGTCACTTTCAATTATTTAAAATAGGTAATTTACTTGCGAACTGTGTTCGCCGAAACGTGACCTTGAGTACTGACGGCTCGCTGGGAGAAGTAAGACATTTATGGCTTAGTTTCAGTTGCCTCACTTTTTGCACTCGTACTAGGTGCGTTATTATTCTAAGAAGCGGAAAAATAGGATTTTTCATTATAACATATTTTCATGCCCGAAGGGTTTGGCAGAGGTGTACCTAATAGTATGTAGGTACACACGGCGGCACATTAAGCTATATATTTTCAGTATAACATGGCCTCATCAACATCATCATCATCAGCCTATAACGTTCCCACTGCTGGGACACAGGCCTCCTCTCTATAACATGGCCTCGCTTTGTATATATTTCCTATACTATGAGAGATCCTCATACACTCGTTTTGTATAGCTTTAACAGCCATTGTGCATAGACCCACATTTCGCCAGTTATGTTTATTTTTTGTAGTTTTGCACTTATGTAAAAACGAAATAATCAACGAGGCAGACAAATAAATTTTTCCCAATCAACCTTGAACTTAACAAATTGAGCGATAAACTTGAAAGTCTAATAGGGAAATTTGACAGATTGTAGTACTAGCTTGATGTGCTGTCGTCTGTACCTACTTTTTAAGTTGCATCTAATTCCAGAAGGTAGGCAAAATAGTTATAAAATCCGGATATGTCTTCACTTTGGAGGTATACCTAATTTTAATAAAAGTGACAACACCTACCTGTGCCTAAGCTCTGTCTGGTCGTACTGGATTGCCCTCCCATTAGAGGTAATAAGGTAGACTAAGAGATTATTAGTGACAGGAGAGTGGCCCAGGCGTTTGCGCACACACTTCTATTATTAGCTCCTGCGTTCTTAAAAGGCTTATGATGTTGGTTACAATTAACCTGTTAGATGTCCTGAGAATTAAACGAGACAAAATTGTTTTATTAGTAAACATAAAACACCATATTCATTTGAATGTTCAATCGCTAGGTAAGTACCTAGGTACTAAGTCTGTATGACGATGTAAATATTATGTTTGGTAGGCACATATTATCTACCTTTCAATATGAAGCTTACTTACCAGTTACAACACAATGGGGTTTTACAGTGACCTTTTAACTTACTTTGAATCTTTATTCTTCGAAACAAATCACATATAAGAAAGCAATTAAGTAGGTACTACATTTGTACAGTACAACAGAGAATAAAATAACCTATTAACCTCAGAGTTAATCTGAGAGAATAATATCATAATGTTATGAAACACCGCACTCACAGATTGTATTATCACTACCTCTTTTCCTCCTGGGAATTACGATTCGCCAGCGCCACGCGATAGAGGTGATTCTGCAGGAATTAAAATCATAGCGGAAAATTCAAATAACAATACCTAAGTATTTTTAAATTTCGATTGTTATACGTCATTTTTACTCAAGTCTCTCTAGAATTAATGAGTATTTTAGCAAACAAATGGCTACTTAAAAAGTGTCTATTATCAAGAATATCCTTTCAACACACACACACACACAACAAATGAAATAATGTCACATTAAATGCGGTTTTTAGAATAAATCAATCGAATTGCAAAACAGGTTTCAAATCTAGTACCTAATTAGGTAAGTAGGTACCCAATAATAGCAAAATAAATAAGGTTTTAACTAACTGCGGTCACTATAAAGTCAGACAGCTATAGTAACGTAATACCCATTTTTTTTATAAAAACCGTTGCCCCACACTAGGAATTTCTCCTGTATCGTGGGTGCGTTTACAAACATTTAAACTCACATACACAAATAGCCAAACCCGGAACAACTATCTGCAGGCCATACAAATATTTGTTCCGTGCGGGGATGGAACCCGCGACACGCAGTGCAGCAGACAATCGCTCAGCCACTGTGCCAACCGTGCCGTCAATATTGTTTTTTTAAAAAGACACATGTAATAAATACCCCACTGAACTGGGTGGAATAGAAAAAGTAAAAATGCCAAATTAATGTTTTAATTAGGTATATTTTATTGAGTACGCAGTATTTTACTTAATAATGATAAATTAACAAATATTGTAAAAATCATCGTAATTATCATAAAATCTATGACAATCGATACATACATGGCAACATAACCGCCTCTTATTAGGTCGGTTAAAAACGACAATAATTTAATATCAACAACAATTTTCAATAACCCAGAGACACCAATCTAGGCTGTGATTTTCAAACCATTTTTAATAACTACCTACTATTTAACCCTAAAAAATCCAGTCTATATTCATCTGACCAGCTTAGTTATATTGCTTCTACGGATTGCTACAACGCTACTTCTCTTTTTTCAAGTCAATTTCACTGTCGGGTAACTTTGGTTCAATGCGAAGGTGTGATGCAGATGTGGCCAACCCAATCCCACCCCTCTTGACTCTGCTCGTCTATAATAAAAAATATTTACAAAAACAGACTTAATTACCACTAAAATTAACAAAACGACAACAACAGTTCACTAGGCGTCAAAGTACGTACTCCGCATCGCTGTCATCGTGGCCAGAAGACTGGCAGCATTGCCACGTTGACTGGCAATGCTAATTCTTTGGCCAAAGAAGGAGCCAGCTCTATGGTCACTCGGAAGTGTCGACCAGTCGCCGTGAAATTTCTTTACGAAGGAGGCATCATGCACCTCAGCAATTCGATCCCAAACGGCTCAAAACTATAGCTACCAATAAAGTTACTTTGCGTCGCTTGTCTCAGCAGCCGCAGCATATAGTTTGTATTATGTTTACATTTTTTTATTGGGTGGGTATCTGCGTTATTTATTATACAACTTTATTCCCTACCACTTCATAAGTGTAACCTTCGTGCATCAATCTATCAACAATGTCGGTTCTGTAGAACGCTGCTCCGGGCATAAGCACTCCTACCCTGAAAAATAAAAAATCGTCTAAGTAAAACGTTATCTACGACAATATTATTGTCGCTGGTTAAGACTTTAAGACTCTGGTGGAATATGGGACGGGGGAACAAGCGGCAGTTACTGGCTACCTCAGACCCCCGGTCCTGGAATGCCTCAAGTCTCAAGAAGTATGTTTTTATCAAATCTGAAACAAAGCCAACATAAACATTAGCATCATTAGCATTTTTCGGAAGTCGACCAATCAACTGCTGAGAGTCGTTAGTGAGGATTGGAATATTCCAATCCGCAGGTATTGGTTCGTAGTCCACCGGAGTGCCAACCGAAGGTAAGGTTTATATTTTATTGTTTTTATTTATTTTTATATTGGTTTATTTTGTATTGATATTGATTTATTTTATATTTTATGACTTATTTCTTATGTAATGTTTTAATTTTAAAGTAATTATATATTTAAATTGGGATTTAATGCCTTTATGAATAAATAAATAATAATAATAATAAAGGGTGTAAAAAGACTCTTAACGAAGCCGAAACTTGTTCTCCTCGTCATTGCGATCATTTTTCTGTTCTAGACCATACCGCGAACCTTCTAGTTACGGAGAAATTGGAGGTCTAATTTCCAACGTTTTCACAAGTTTTTTTTTTTAATACACGTTTTTAATGTATTTTTTTACTTCATGACCCCCGTACTATTGAATCCATCCATCAACACAATGTTTTGAATGCGTTACATTGAGTCCTATCATAAAACGTGATTTTTCACCCAAAAAAAAAAAAGTCGTTTCCCAGCAATAATTTTTGCGTAGTTACTTAATTTGAAGTACTTATTGCTTCGTGAAGAGTCTGTTTACACCCTCTATATGTATTCAGGAAGTAAAAGGCATTTGCATATCTACCAGGGACCTGCATCAAACTGTGATGCAGGTTCCAGGTAGATATGCAAAATATGTATACACGTTGAATACTAAAATTTTCGAACTTGCTTCGCTGGCCTTACGATCCACATTCCCGTATTTCTCAAGTTTTTTTCGTGGCAGTCTGGGCTCGATTAAGTTTTGCCGACCCCGGCACCCAACAGGCTTACTCCACTTTAAGGTCGATTAATAACCTCGTAACATTGCTAAGTTGGGGTTCCCGTGTCGTACTCCTAAAACGACTTAATAAAAACATAATCAGCCTAATGCTTCCAACAGCTGAGGACACAGGTCTCCTCTCTACAAGGGGGTAACCCCACCATGCTGTGCGGATTGGCAGATGTCTTCGAATTTTCGGACATTTTCGGTTTAAAAATATCCCAACAAATCCCAACTATCTTGCGATATCGATAGATTTCTGTTTATCCTATGAAAGAAGTACCTAAGTAGACTGGTTTTATCAAGTTATAAAGGAGCAAGGTCAAGTCAAGTGCAAGATCAAGTCGCGATATTTAATAGCTTCAAGATATTTAATACCTTTCGTAATTAACTAGCTCATTGCAAGGTTATCCGCTGTTCAAATTGCGAAATAAGAAACAAGTTTTTAGATTTTGGGCGGTAGCTGGTGGAAAAATTCAATAACTTTAGACCTTTAGAAATAGCATTTGGCCAACGGGTATCCTTCAAAATAACTTTGTGTCTTAAGAATCATTATTATAATATCTTATTGGTTATTGGTGAGTGATGGTTGTTATTGGTGAGGCTTTTCAGAAAGGTGCGTATGTACTCGCAACTGGCGTTCATGTATGTGACCAGATTTATGAACGTGAACGAGCAGGGCCGTCCTTAACCAATTGGAGGCCGGCCGTGGGCACTTTATAATAATGGGGCCCTTGTAGGATGCAAAAGCGACCTACAATTTTTTTGCACCCTGACTCTGATAGTTTAGGCTTTCTTGTGACGGATACGATACGGAAATATAAGTAGTATGTAAAAGCACGTGCATCTTCACATAGCATACATCTCAGAGAGCACTATTCCTTTGCTAATCTTTTTTATTAGAAATGCGAGCGAAGCGAGCGCAAATAAATTCAGTATTGAACCTGAAATAAGTTAAGTTACATTTGACATCCACTAGTTATGATGCTGGCAGGAACTTGGGGCCCCCTTGGATTGTGGGGCCCTGGGCACGCGCCCAGCGTAACCAATGGAAAATATGGCCCTGTGGACGAGGCGAAAGGATTCGAGTATTTGCGGATCGTAGCAGGTGGCGGTCTGAGGTTTCTGCCTAACCCCATGGGAAATCGGCGTGAGTTTGAGAGTATGCATGTATGAAATATGAATCATCATAAAATTACAAGAATAGATGTATTTTACAAGTTTTTTTAGTGTAAGTAACTTACTTGGGCATGTTCGAGGTTTCTTTAAGTATTGTGATGGCACACATGATT
Organism: Lycophotia porphyrea; assembly: GCA_950005105.1. Lineage (NCBI taxonomy): Eukaryota > Metazoa > Arthropoda > Insecta > Lepidoptera > Noctuidae > Lycophotia > Lycophotia porphyrea. Next base: position 7,472,373 of record OX465387.1, on the reverse strand, counting down.
ATCGCAACAGCTGTTGTGTCGTAACCTGGATCACTGCCCGATACCTGAGAAAATGGTACGTAAGGTTATTTCATTATTTGTAAGTGTTTGGCACAGCATTCTTGCACTTAAAACTATGAATACGCCCCACAAAACTGTTTTCACGGTTTGCCTATCGGAACGGATGCAATTAGTTGAAACAACGTAACTGGGTGTTTCGAGATGTTGAATTCTTCAAATAGGTAGATATGAAAGTCGACTCTAATGGGTGTAAAAGTACCCTCAACGAAGCCGAAAGGCATTCTCACCGTCATTGCGATTTTTTTTTCTGCACCATACCTGGAAACCTTCTAGTTACGGAGATATTGGGGGTCAAAGTTCCAACTTTTTCACAATACATCCATGCGTTTGCGTTACCGGCTGCACCGAGTCCTACCGTAAAATGTGATTTTTCGTCAGTTAATTAATTTGATGTACAGAATGCTTAGTTGACGGCTTCGTGAAGGGTCTGTTTACACCTTGAATTATAAATGTTTTAAAAATAGGTACATATTCTATTCCTCTGTTTTAGTTCTTACCTTAACAGACATAGTTTTATTCGGTTTCGAATTCAAATCCGCTCCCAAGTCCCAGCCTTTACCATTCAAAACGAAATTGTACTTCATGGCTTGTCTCGTTTTTCGCGAAGGCCCTCTTTGTGATACGTATCCAAGAGTCATGAGCCGTGGGAAATTGATTAACAGTTTTCTGAAGCACTTGAAGTAGCTCAAATAGTAAAAAAGGAACATAACTGGAACTATTATGAAATGGAAGAACACTGGAACTGTGGTATAAGCCTTGAAATGTACGGGTTTCTTCTGAGTTTTCTGGTATAAATATCTTTGGGACATATCGACTAATTCGTTCTCTGTACCGGGGTAAGGGAACCAAGTTCGACCATTGTGCCGGTGGAAAAATGATCTGCAAAAGAAGAAAATGAGGTTCTATTAATATTTCAACCTCGAGATATTGATTGAAAATAGAGTGGAGAGTACGCACGACGGCTGATCAAGCTATACAAAACCAGTTCATACGGATCTCTCATTGTACAGAAAATACTTCCTAATACTATACATACTTTTTCATTTCTTCAGGCTCTGGCTCAATAGGCGTAGGGAACAGTTCTTTCCACAAAGCCAGGTGGTCTTTGAAGGTCTCCATCACATAAACCAGCGATGTCCATGTTCCATTATGTAAAAGAGTGCGGCCAGGAATATACGCTCTCTTTGGTAATATTAATTCTGTGTAGCATTCTACAGTGTTAAGTGTTCCTAAAACATAGATTTGTATTTTATGGTATTATATACCTTTTTTTTTTTTTTTTTTTTTTTTTTTTTTTTTTTGACGCTGGGAAAAAATGCATTACGCATACCCTCCCGTTGGGGGACGGGAGGGGTATGTGGGACTCCCCGGGCGGCCAAACACCACGGTATACCCACTAAAACGACCCAGCGCATTCCCGCTTCGTCATAGTGGAGGGGGACTGGGAAACCGGCACAGCCTTTACTTCCAGTCCCCCGCCGACGAACACACAAGGCGGACCCCCCTCTTGTCCTCACGGCACGGACGTGGAGGGGGGGTTCGGGAATGACCGACGGAGGTGACGGGTGCAATGCGGGTGGAGGCACCCCCGCGCCTGTCGCCCGCCCGTCACCGTGAGGAGGGAGGGCAAACGCCCCTTCCCCCCCCCCGCCCGCAGAGCAGCGCAGCGAGAGTAAACTCCCGCTGGCGCTCCGCCTCCTCCTTCTGCGAAATCGCAGAAGGAGGCAACCGCTGACCAGGCCTCTCGCTCCCAGCACGGTGTTCACGCACGCACGCCGGGAAGCGTGAGGCCCAGTCGCCCGCAAGGTGACGGGTGCAATGCGGGCGGAGGCACCTCCGTGCCTGTCGCCCGCCTGTCACCGTGAGGAGGGAGGGCAAATGCCCCTTCCCCCCCTCTCCGCTAGCGGAGCGGCGCAACGAGAGAGATCTCCCGCGCGCGCTCCGCTGACCAGGCCTCCTCTCCACACTCCCCAGCATGGCCTCGACCACGCCGGGAAGCGGGAGGCCCAGTCCCCCGCGGCACTCCCCTGCTGTGCCCTCTGCTATGCCCGCTGCTCAGAGGGCACGCAGGGGAACGCACACCGCACGTCGCATGAGTCATCACACGACGTGCGGCGCGCCCCTCCCCAGAAAGCGCCTGGTGGTTTTTTGTTGCGTCTATTTCTTATGGAATTAGACCAAGAACAGGGCGGCAACCACGTGAAGGTAACACACCAGACTTGCCTTGAGGATCTACACGACCGTAGCGCTCCCCCTCAAGACCCCGCCACCCTACCGCCTCTGAGGGAGGCAGTAAGGTAGACCTGCATCTATGCTACCAAGCAAAGCATGTGCAAAGCTTGTCGTTGTGCAACCGCGAAAGCATAAATACAGATCAGCCCCGGTATTATATACCTACTTGTTGGTACTAAGTTATGACTAACAAGGTATCGTTGTAAATTTTATTAATTCGGTACCGTTTCAGATAAAAAACAAGAGTGACACTAGGGATGAAGCCTAGAGCAGAAGAACGCGGTATAATTACACAAACGCGGAATAAGCGTCTAATATGATTTGCTGATGAGTTCCTGGGTTCGATTCTCAGGTCGGGCAAAGTGTTATTGGGTTTTTCCATCAGGAATTTCTCAGTAATAGATATAGATATAGATATGAGTTTGGATTTGTGCCGGGTTGATGGCAATAGACTAGCTCGCCCCCTATAACATAGGATTTAAACAAACCTGGTGAAATGTGGGTGGTATAATGGGTAGGTACACCCAACGGCGGATTTCCCTATAGGCCGAGTAAGCCCAGGCCTAGGGCGGCAAAATTTAGGGGGCCGCAAAATTTGGTCGTTTTCTAATCGAATAATCGTTCACAGTTGCTACGGTCTTTAGATTGTGATGATTTGATAAACAAATTCGCTGCTCAGAAAGCCAGGCAAAAGACAATTTGTGAATAACGATTCATTGTTATGTTACAAACAAATAGAAATGGTAAGAATTAGTATCTGAAATACTGATTGAGATAATTAAATCATTTACTGACTATCGTTTTTTCCCATTTTAATTTAATTTTTATAGTTTATTTAATTTGCATGCTTTACAGCAATCTTTCGTAGGCCTAGGGAAGCCAACGTATCAAATCTGCCCCTGGGTACACCTCTGCATCCTTCAGGGATTTCAGGCGTGATGTTATGTTTTATTAATACCTTTGAATTGTCTCTCTAGATATATCAGAGCGGTCTCGGTTGGTATGGCGGCGTATCCACAGCTAGGTATCACAAGAATATTCGCATCTTCCGCAGCCTTGTTGAAGTTCTTGTACAAGCTGAGAATATGCTGTTAAAATGAAAAAAAAAAAACAATATTAATACAGGGTGTTAACTGGCTTTTCACGAAGCCGTTACCCAAGCATTATAAAAATCAAATTAAGTAACTTTACGCAAAAAATATTGCTGGGAAACGACTTTTTTTTTTGGGGTGAAAAATCACTCTTTACGGTAGGACTCAATGTAACGCATTCAAAACATTGTGCTGACGGATGGATTGAATAGTACGGGGGTTGTAACGGTGTCAAAATACGTTGCAAACAAGTGTTTTAAAAACTTGTAAAAAAATTGACCCCCAATATCTCCGTAACTAGAAGGTTTCCAAGTATGGTCTAGATCAAAAAAAATATCGCAATTGCGGGGAGAACAAGTGCCTTTCGGTTTCGTTAAGAGTCTTTTTACACCCTTAATAACCATATCCTCCATCTTCCGCTTCCATTCTATCGATCGGAATCAACAACTTATACAGTGTGTATCAGAAATGTGTGGTCATATTGCCATCAAATTGAACAACTTTCTCCATGGGAGATAACGGTCCCACTACACGGCTACTAAATTATCAGCTATCCCATACAAAACTTCGATGCCTACTCAACTAAATGTATGGGACAGGTGATATTTTTTTCGCGGTAAAGTCCCTGTGAGAAAGAGGTTCAGTTTGATGGTCTGAATCACACTCTTAAATTAATATGACCACAATAACTTTATACAAGCTGTATAGCTCTACTAGAGTCTAGACTCTTCCGTTACGTAGTACCTTAGCAAATATCTGTTCCGTGGATCCAAATAAATGAGTCGTTTGTAAAAGTAGCCTTTGAACTTAAATACACCGTGACTTTTTAGTCGTCTGGAAACGGCAGCCCACTTCATGTATTCAATGACTACTATACATTCATAACAAAAAAAATGGTATATAAGAGATAAAAAAAAAAAAAAAAAAATTGATTGATTGATTGATTGTTGTAAATAAATAAATATTCATTATTATGATGCATAACGTAATTGAAACATTCTGTTGCGAGCGAAGATCTGTATCGACTCGTGCGTTGGTTAAGTATGTTCTACTGTTTGATAACAGGATGTTTCATTCAATTTCAATTCAATTCTCAATTTCAATTCTAATGTATTATTTATTTTTCTTTATTAATGGATTATTATCTTAATTAATGGTTACAAAAAACACGCTTAGAGGTATTTTATGTCGGATACATTGAGTGGACAACCTTTGTCAGACGACTAAAAAACCACGGTGTATAAGTTTGGGGTTATTTTTTCCGTAGATAAATAACAATTGGCAAGCCAAGGCCTTCCTTATTATTGCTAATGAACGGAATTAAAAATAGTACATTGTTAACAATAGACAGCTAACTGTCAACTTAAGAATCTTGAATGACAATCTTATCTTAATAATCCTAGTAATATTATAAATCCGAAAGTTTATGAGGATGGACGTATGTTACTCTTTCACGTAAAAACGCAGATCTCCGCGGCTACGCCCGGTTGTAGTTCGATAATTGTCCTACGGGATCATACTACCGGGATAAAAAGAATCCTATATGTTAATGGGCTAACTAAAAAAAAAAAACCAGGTTATAAGCTATCTGTATGCTAAATCCATCGTAGGCAAACAAACATCCATCCATCCATCCTCACAAACGTTCGTATTTATAATATTAGTTTATAGGTTATAGCTAGCTGTTACCCGCGAAATTATTCCCTTCGTTCCCGTGAAATTATTATTAAAAAATCCCCATTATTATAAGCACGTCCCTATTTGAATCGAATTTTGTTACCAATTTCCATTTTTTTTTTTGCACGGTTCCCTAATTATTTATCCAAAATAAAAGTAACCTATGTTAATTCTTGTTACATCAGCTATCTGCCAGTGAAAGTCCCGTCCCAATCGGTCCAGCCATTTCAGAGATTAGCCGGAACAAACAGACAGACAGACAAAAATTGTATAAAATGTTGATCTACCGTGTATACATCCATAATATGCACTTAGTAAAAAGCGGTTATTTTAATATTACAAACAGAAACTTCAATTTTATTTATCGGTACGTATGTTTGTATGTATATGTATAGAGTATAGATAAAGGGTGTAAACAGACTCTTAAAGAAGCTGAAAGGCACTTGTTCTCCATACCTGGGAACCTTCTACTTAGTTACGGAGATATTGGGGATCAAAGTTCAAACGTTTTCACAAGTTTTTTTTTGGACCGGGACCGCCAGACCAACGTTACTTTATAAAATCTTTTTTTCTTGTGGAAATATGTTACAGTAGCAGTTACACTGACATATATTTTTACAAAAAAAAGGAGAAGGTTCTCAATTTGACACGTATAAATACTTATACATATTATACCTAAACAAAAAGTTAGCACTGTCTTTTGAAGTGTCATTTGCAAAGCTGCCAGACATTATTATAATAATGAAAAAAAACTTACAAACATTTCTGCAGATATGTCAAGATAATGCGTTCCACATTCGATGCAAGCTTCAACGATGGGCGGGCTTAGTATTGCGTTGGGTCCGGTGCAGTTGATCACAATTCTTGCCATTTGTATCGCTTTCTTCAAGGATTCACGATTTTCAATGTTACTTTCCACTATCGACATATTTTTTGTGCCTAAACCTGTAAATGAAGAGCACAAGTAGTTAATCATCGGCTTTTTATAAAAGACGAGCTGATGCCCGCGGCTTCACCCGCGTGGATGTCGGTTATCGCGACCAAAAGTAATCATGAAATTTTGATCCCGTTCCCGCAACAAAATCTTGACAAATTATATACTAAAACCTTCCTCAAGAACCACTCTATCCATCGGTGAAAACAGCATAAAAATCGTTGAAGTAGTTTTTGAGTTTATCGCGAACAGACAGACAAACGTGGCGGAGGACTTTGTTTTATAATATGTAGTGATATAGTGATGTAGTGATTTAAATTTTGTAAGGCCTAGTCCCTGCCTGTGGCTTGGAAGTTTACATCTAAAATTTAGTTCTCGAACCATTTCGATGGACCACCACCACCACCACCATTATTACCATGTGGTGAACCATTTAGATTCTAAATGGTCCACGTATTTTCTTGAGCTTTGAATTACAATCATCTTAAGACTATGACATGATCACCATCAGCGTAAGCAGACCACTGCTGGACTAACTTATGTCTGTCTCTTGAATGGCATAATAGTACAAACCTATAATTTAAATTGTGATTAATAAATATATGATGGCATTGAAACGTTTCATTAAATAACCCGGCTGTCAAAATTCTATGCCATTTTATATGCCATCAATCAACTGCCATAAAACTACCTACCTAGTAGGTAAGTGTGAAATCACATTGTCATAAAAATACACTTATTCTAAAACTGATAACTTTAGGTAACTACCTAGTTGAGAAACTTTATTTCTGCAAGTTGTTTGCTTTTCTGCTCAAAAGAACTATTTCATAAAGTAGGTACCTACTTTGGTACCTATTAGTTGAAAATAAAGACTGGATTATTGGATTGACCATTTTTTTATGTTTAATGAACTTTACGAATGGTATTAATATAATGTAAGTTAGATCTAGTTGATAATAAATAGGGCAACGATACATGTACCTACGAGTACCTAATTGAAAAAAATAATAAAAAGGAGACTTGAGTGAGAAAATCCCAGGGTCTCAGGGTCTCTTGATATACAACAACTGGTAACGAAATATGTATAAAGTATGTCACTGGTCACAGGTCACTGGAACAACTTGCGACCCACGGATGCCCCTCAAGCTAAAGGGGAAAATATACAAGTCCGTGATTAGACCTGTCGTACTGTATAGGTCAGAATGCTGGGCTGTGAAGAAGAAGGATGAAAAACGATTGCATGTAGCGGAGATGAGAATGTTGAGATGGATGTGTGGAGTGACAAGAGTGGATAAAGTAAGAAATGAGTATATTAGAGGAAGTTTGAAAGTGGCGCCTGTTACAGAAAAACTGAAAGGAAGTCGTTTATCTTGGTATGGACATGTAATGAGGAGGGATGAAAGGCATGTGACTAAAAGAGTGATGAACATGAATGTTGATGGATGGAGAGGGAGAGGTAGGCCAAAGAAAACATGGATGGATTGTGTGAAGACTGATATGAAAGACAAAGGAGTCAACGAAGCCGTGACGTCTGACAGGGGAGAATGGAAGAAGAAAACATGTTGCGCCGACCCCAAATAGAATGGGATAAGGGCAGGAAGATGATGATGATGATGTCCATCAAACGGCACATATTCATTCATATTCATATTCATTTTATTGCGTATGAATGTTACAAAAAAGGTGTTACAATAGGCTTACAGCTAAGAACAATATTATGGACCCTGTTAGGGCACAGCAATATATAATAATATATTTAAATTAAATTGTATGTAGTTCATGAAATCATAGATATCATTTTTACTTATAATTTACAAATAGAGGATTAACATACTAGTACAATTTCACGAAAAAAATTATAAATAATAAAGTAACATAAAGCAGCATCACTACATACATTTTATTTATAATCGAGATCAATAGTATTAAATGCACGCATGCATGGGTCAAGGGCAGGAAGAGGATGATAGATAACAAGGGGATAAATATACACCGTGACTTTTTAGTCGTCTGACAACGGCAGCCCACTTCATGTATCCAATAATGACTACTAGACATTCATAACAAAAAAAAAAACATATTATTCATTATTATGATGCATAACGTAGTTTAAACATTTGCGAGCGAAGATCTATCTACTCGACTCGTGCGAGGGTTAGGTATGTTCTACTGTTTGATACGTAAACATTATAAACAGGATGTTTCATAATTCTAATGTATTATTTATTTTTCTTTGTACCTATTATCTTAATTAATGGTAAAAAAAAACACGCCTAGAGGTATTTTATGTCGGATACATTAAGTGGACCACCTTTTGTCAGACGACTAAAAAATCACGGTGTACAGTGACCACCAAAAATAACTTTGTGACCACTAACATCTATCACCTAAAATATCAATTGATCACCAAATTTAGTAAATGAGCACCAAATTTTAATGAGGTGGTTGATGACAAACTAGTTTTGCCTAGGCTGACTTGGGGCAACCCGACACGGATAGATCAGGTAAGAAGGGCCTACTCGCTTCGCTCGCTCATTCGACCCCGGCATACCCTTCGTGGTTATTTTTTTATAAAACATTCAGTAGTAGTAGTAGGAGCCCCGTGGTTATAGAGATATCCATGGTTAAAGTTTTTAGGTTAGAATATTTTTTTTTCCATATTTCTTTCCATATAATCTAGTCGTTTCTGGAGGGCCACGGTTCTAACCTAACCTAACCTAAAAATTTGACACACATTGACTAAACGGCGAATTTTTGTTTATTTGTGTAAACAAAAATTCGCTGTTTAGTCAATGTGTCAACCAAACATCGTTATTTTTTGTATAAAAATGTTAATGTAATTGGATATTATTGTGCTCATTAATTACACACCAAATTAAATATGTGAAAATAAAATTATATTTAAGTAAAAAACAAATACATAAAATTTAATAAAATAAACCTCTGCCGTCATGAAACGTAAAATGCCTGACGTCTACAAAGACAATTTACCCAACCTAAAAATTTGCAAATGGCGTGATAATTTCGAATTTGAAAGGAAACTTTAAAAAAATATATCTCGTAAACCGTGAATCTCCGCAACTTGAAAATGTATAAAAAGCTTTATATTCATGAGTACTATCTACAAACAATAACTTCTGAACTTCCAACTCGTTGATAAAGGAAAGTTTATCCCTAAATTCTTTCACTAACGGGAAGCTATATTATCCCCGAGTGTTATAATAGGCTACATTCAAAACATTCCCGTGAGTACAGACGCCAGCACATCAAGCTACTACAATCTGTCAGATTTCTTTACTAGATTTTCAACTTTATCTCTATGACATTAAGTTCAAGGTTGGTTGGGAAAATCTGACAGATTCGGGTAGGTTGACGTGCTGGCGTCTGTACATTCCGTACATAACGGCAGCGAAGCCGCGAGCAAGACTAGTTTATTATATTTTCTAAGATTATCAATTTTTCACTCTGGAAATTACGACCTTCTGGCGATTTTCCTGTTAGCTTGTGTCTTTTAACTTGATTTTCTTGATTACCTCTTGTTTACAAGATTTTTTTTTAATTTAGATAAACCTTAAAATAATCAAATTAATCTTACCTGTTGCATTGAGTTCCGTTATCAAACTCTGCAGTTTGTCCTTAGATCGTCCAGAAATGCCCCAAGTAACATCCCAATATTTTTCTTTTGTCAACCTCGCAAGATGTTTCACAGTGCATTTTCCGGTAAAACCTGTAGCACCAAACACTATGATGTCCAAAGTTTTATCGGCCATCATTTATTTTTCACAATATATTCTTTTAATTCTTGATTATTACGTTGTTGTTCACTTGAATGGTTTCGCGCTATTAAAACAAAACTGGACAAACTACTTCAAACGCTTGCTGCCAAAAATGCGTACACCACCGGTCGATAACCTTCAACTTTTTTTAAAGGATTTTGCACCGATCAAAATATTTTTCCACCCGTGCAGTGGTATTTATTTAACAGTTTATTTAATTAACACTGACTACAGTCAGATAAGCGCTCGAGAAAAATTACAAAAACTCGTGTGCTCGTGCTGTAGGTAGGTACTGACTGATCAGAGTACAGCATCAAGTTACATTCTTGTCTGTCACGGTCATCAACTTTAAAATGGACACTTATACAGGTAGACCAGGGTCGATAATTTTTAAAACGAAAAAAAATAATAGTAGGATGAAACCCATTAGAAAAGGAGGAAAATATTATAAAAATGAAAGGAAAAATAATTTACGGGCGATCTGAGGTCGGGAAGGGGATGGGGGTGAGTTTTTAAGGGTAAAAAACGGTTTTTCTCGATTTCCGGCAAAACTGAAAGTCCTATAGAAAAAAGTCAAATAGCAAAGTTGTAGGTAATAAAAAGATCTAAAACTTTTGTATTTACACTTTTTTCACATAACCTCAAAATTTATGTGAAATATTCAAAAAACCAAGTTTTTGGTTTTTTATTTTTATCTTTTACAATTTTGTTTTTCTTTTCACGAAATTTGGTGAAAACTTACCTTTTTATGTCCCAAATACGCTGTAATTTATTTGATTAGAAATATTTATTTTTTCACCTTATTTTGAATTAATATCGAAAAAGCACCCTAATTTTCAATCGAAAATTCACCCGTCAAAATATCAGCTTTTTTCCAAAAAGTTGGTATGTTTTCTGTTCGTTAAAATCTCTACTTTTCGATGGTGAAAAAAAAAATATGTTACTATAGTAAATCTTCTCAGAAAATGCAAAACAAATTCATCCATACTGATAATCTGAAAAGACAAAATCGAATTAATAAAGCCTTCACAATTTTATCGTGAGTAGGTATAACCCCATGAAAAATAATATAAAAAAATAAATGACAAAATGTATAAAAAATATATTAAAAATATATAAAAAAATTATAAATATATTAAAAAATATGTATAGTAAATATATTTTTAATAACTAACTTTTGGCCGATTTTCATGTATATTTAATATATTTTAAATATACTTTAGATACATTCAAAATATATCTTAAAAGACATAAAAAACATAGCTAAAAAGATAAAAAAAAAATATTTTGAATATATGTATCTGAAATATATTTGAAATGTATAAAATATATATGAAAATCGGCCAAAAGTTAGTTATTAAAAATATTTTTTTTTTATATTTATACATTTTTTATAGATTTTTAATATATTTAAAATATATTTTTTTATAAATTTTGTCATTTATTTTTTTATATTTTTTTTTCATGTGTATAAAATACTGAAAAATAATAATAATAATAATAATAATAATAATAATCTGTGGCTCGGATGTCAAATTGACGTGACAAAAAATTTTTTCATCAAATTCATATTTTAATATTTTCACAAAATTTTAACAATAAAACGGATTACCTTATATAAATAATGAAGAAAAAAAAGAAACCAATACAAATAAAAGTGAAATACTATTACGGAAAAACCAAAAATGAAAAATAGAACGAATCAAAATGTCACCAATTTTAACTAGAAGCCGAGCCAAGCTACAGCAAGCACACCCATCATCTCCGGGCTCGTCGCCGAGCTCCGCCTCGCAGCTGCCGGGATGCGCCACATCCGTGAGCGCCGTGTCACCGGTCGCTGCAGTTGCGTCGAGCTCGAGCGACGAGTTTTTCTCCCCGCCGTCGACTCCGCCACCACCACGACGACGAGGAAGAGGACGGCCACCAGCGGGCTTGGGACCTCGAGGCCAACAGGCCCCGAACAGGGTTCCCGCTGCCGGTGGAAATGTGTCGCGCATGAGATGGACTCAGTCCATGAATGAGAACGTCATGCGCGCATATTATGGGGCTACTGAGGGGGGAAGCAACTTGACTGCGTACCGTGGTCAGATGCTCTCTCTGTTTCAGGTGCTTGAGCCGACTGTCAGTGTATCGGCGCAACGACTGTCGGATCAGGTACGGGTTATCCAGCGTAACCGTATGTTGGATGACAACGTACTTGATCGGCTACGCTCCGAATCACGGAGTAACCAAGTTACGCCTGCTTTGCCAATGATTGCGGTGCAGCTACAAAATGTATCCAGTGCTCCGCCGCGATCCGACCGCGATGGTGAAGTGGACGATGACGAAGTTATATCCGTGAGTACCCAGTGCAACACACAATTGAGGAGCGCTTTGGAGGGTGCATTCCGGGAGTACCGTTCCACACCGCCTGAACTTAGACCACGTCTACCTCGTTTGCCTATGCACAAGAAAAACAAGGCGCTGGTGTGTGCTCTAGATTCGCAGCTGTCGAACAGCTTTGACAGCAGCAAAGACCTCGCCGATACCCACTCAATATTGTACTGTGGAGCTGTAGCGGCATGTCGTGTAGCTCATGTCAAGTTTCCAAACAACGACAGAGCTACACGACCAAAATTAGCTGTTCCAGCTTGGCAGTGCAGGATTGAGCGGCGTATCGGTGAGGCTAGAGCACTCATCGGCAAGTTAATCTGCTTCAGGGAGGGCAATACTCGCCCTCGAGTGATGCGCTTTGTGAGGCGGGCGTTCTCGGGAACCGATGTTAGTTATCGAGATTACTTGACCCGCATCACAGAGCGTATCGACTTCCTGAAGCAGAAGATCTGTGCGTGGGCAAGCCGTATTCGTCGGTACAAGAGGCGAGTGGAGCGATACACTCTGAATCGCACATTCCAAAGCGATGAAAGGTGGGTATATAGGGCTTGGGAACGACCGGACCAAGGTGTAACTGACACGCGCCTGCCGGATGATGATGCCATGTGTTCATTCTGGCGCAGCATTTGGTCGGTGCTTGTCAGTCACACTGAGGGCGATTGGACCCGGGTGGTTGAAGAAGCGTGTGATCCAATACCAGAAATGGGGGCAATCATCATCAGCCCCCAAGACGTAGCTCGTGCAGTCCGTCCGTTGCCTAACTGGAAATCTCCTGGGCCGGACGGACTGCACAACTTCTGGATCAAGTGGTTCCAAAGATCGCACGCTTGCTTGGCGTCCCAGTTTCAATCAGCCTTAGAGTCAGGGTCGCTGCCCCAGTTCTTGACGACAGGAATTACCCACCTGCTCCATAAATCAGGTAGTACTACGGAGCCCAAAAATTATAGACCAATCACTTGTCTACCGACGGTCTATAAAGTTCTTACATCCATTTTGAGAGCTAAAATCAACCAACATATTGAGACTAATTCTATCATGTCTGCCTCTCAGAATGGATGTAGGAACGGGTCCCGTGGTACTAAGGAGCTGCTCCTCATTGATATGGCCATTAGCCAACAGGTTCGCCGCTCCCGAAAGGATCTGTCTACATGTTGGATAGATTATAAGAAGGCCTATGATTCTGTGCCTCATACATGGCTCATGAGGGTGCTGGAGTTGTACAAAGTTGATGCAACTCTGCGTACCTTCCTGATGTCATGTATGGGCCACTGGAGAACGGTCCTTCGCTATCCAGGATGTCGACAGATCCAGAGGAACAGCGAACCGATAAGGATCGAGCGCGGTATATTCCAGGGCGATAGTCTGAGTCCATTGTGGTTTTGTCTAGCCTTGAACCCACTCAGCACACTGCTGGAGGGTTCAGGTCTAGGCTATCGGTTGAGGAGAGATGGTCAGGTCGTATCTCACCTTCTTTACATGGATGATCTGAAACTCTTTGCCCCCAACAACTTGCAACTGATGGAGCTACTGAAGGTAACAGAAACTTTCAGTAGCGCCATCAGGATGGAATTTGGTGTGGACAAATGTGCAGTTATGCATGTAAAGCGAGGGGAGATTATGGAATCCGTGGGAAGTCAACTCTCGGAATCCATACACCTTAGATCCCTCTCCTCAACAGAAACATACAAGTATTTGGGTATGTCGGAAGCATTAGGCATCAACACTACCGACATGAAACAATCGTTGAAGGAGCGCTTCTTTGCCCGCCTGAAAAAAGTATTAAATAGTCTTTTATCAGGCGGAAATAAGGTGCGCGCCTTCAACAGTTGGGTCATGCCGGTTTTGATGTATTCTTTCGGCATACTCAAATGGACTCAGACGGAACTTGATGCCTTGGATAGGAGGGTCCGCGTACTGCTGACCGCAAATCGGATGCATCACCCACGGTCGTCGGTGATGAGACTGTATATCCCACGGAAATGCGGAGGTCGTGGCTTCTTAAATGCTAAGACCCTGCATAACTGTGAGGTATGCAGTCTCAGGGAATACTTCCTAGAAGCCGATGTGGGTATGCACCGAGAAGTGGTCTCAGTGGACAAGGGCCTCACCCCGCTCTCCCTGGCTAACGAGAGCTGGCGCAAACCTAGAGTATTAGATACTAATGACCGCAAGGAGGTATGGCAGGGCAAGGAGCTTCACGGACGCTTTTACCGGGCCCTACATGGGCCCGATGTAGACTTCTTAGCGTCCGTATCTTGGCTGCGCTTCGGTGACCTCTTCGGGGAAACCGAAGGTTTTGTCTGTGCAATAATGGACGAAGTTATGATGACGAATAACTATCGGAAATACATTGTGAAGGATGGCACGGTTGACATATGTCGGGCATGCCACTGGCCGGGAGAATCGATCCGACACATTATTTCTGGGTGTTCTAGTCTAGCTAACGGAGAATACTTGCATAGACACAACTCGTTGCTAGGATTATCCACCAGCAACTTGCTTTGAAGTATAGCCTTGTGGAATCAGAAGTGCCATACTATAAGTATGCGCCCGACCCCGTTCTCGATAATGGTAATATCACGTTGTATTGGGATCGACCTATCACCACTGACAGGACTATTGTTGCCAATAAGCCTGACATTGTGGTGATAGATCGATTGGAGCGCCGCGCAATGATTGTTGATATAACAGTCCCGCATGACGAGAACCTCGTGAAAGCAGAAAAAGATAAGCAGTTCAAGTATCTAGATCTGGCTCGCGAGGTTGTCGACATGTGGGATGTGAGTACAGCAGTTATTGTGCCGATAGTCGTGTCAGCCAATGGATTAATAGCTAGTAGCCTCGACCAACATCTAAGGAGGCTCTCGCTTGGCAGCTGGATCAAGGGCTTGATTCAGAAAGCAGTACTTCTGGACACGGCGCGTATTGTCAGGAGGTTCCTCTCTCAACAGCCCTGACCACCGGTAGCTCGGACCCTGTTCCCAATGCTGGTGGGCTACTATTTTTTATATTTTTAAATGTTTTTTTAAGTTGTTTTTTATTTAAATATTTAAAAATGAAAAGAATATGTATATAAATAAATAAAGGAAATAATAATAATACTCACGATAAAATTGTGAAGGCATTATTAATTCGATTTTGTCTTTTCAGATTATCAGTATGGATGAATCTGTTTTGCATTTTCTGAGAAGATTTACTATAGTAATATATTTTTTTTTCCACCATCAGAAAGTAGAGATTTCAACGAACAGAAAACATACCAACTTTTTGAAAAAAGCTGATATTTTAACGGGTGAATTTTCGATTGAAAATTAGGGTGCTTTTCCGATATTAATTCAAAATAAGGTGAAAAAATAAATATTTCTAATCAAATAAATTACAGCGTATTTGGGACATAAAAAGGTAAGTTTTCACCAAATTTCGTGAAAAGAAAAACAAAATTGTAAAAGATAAAAATAAATAACCAAAACCTTGGTTTTTTGAATTTTTCACATAAATTTTGAGGTTATGTGAAAAAAGTGTAAATACAAAAGTTTTAGATCTTTTTATTACCTACAACTTTGCCATTTGACTTTTTTCCATAGGACTTTCAGTTTTGCCGGAAATCGAGAAAAACCGTTTTTTACCCTTAAAAACTCACCCCCGTCCCCTTCCCGACCTCAGATCGCCCGTAAATTATTTTTCCTTTCATTTTTATAATATTCTCCTCCTTTTCTAATGGGTTTCATCCTACTATTATTTTTTTTCATTTTTTACTATCTTTAAAGGCTTCTACCCTGGTCTAAGGGTGGATGGGACACCGACGCAAAAATGGTTATCGAATACCCCGTTGTTAGTAACATAGAAAATTTTCGTCGGTTTTTAAGAAAAAAAATTACTGTTTCCTACGAAACTGCTATACCTACATACACGGTCAAAATGTACGGAAAAGCTGCTTTTTTTTAACCCAAAATTACCAATGGAAAAATTCTATTTTTAAAATGATGCAATACTGATCAAATCGTTAGATCGTCTCCCCATCGCAATTAGGTAGTTCGCGCGAAATTGTACAGACGCCAGCAAGTCAATCTACCCGAAACTGTCAGATTTTCCCAACTAACCTTGAACATAATGCTTCAGAGATAAAGTTTAAAATCTATTAAAGAAATTTGACAGATACCTTGATGTGCAGCTGGCGTCTGTACGTACGAAGAACAGTGAGCTCACACATCCCGCATGGAACGATGGATCAGAGTAGGTTATTATTATACTCTTTGAGGTTTTCAGAAGCGAGAGAATAGCGATTGACTGCTGCGCTGCGTGTCGCGGGTTCATTTCACGCACGGAACAAATATCTAATTTTATAGCCTACAGATAGTTGTTCCGGGTCTGGCTGTTTGTGTATTTGAGTTTAAATGTTTGTAAACGCACCCACGATACCGGAAAAAATCCTAGTGTGGGGCAAAGATATAAAAAAAAGAAAAATTGCCAATGAAATCAAAACGAGATCACTTTTACCTTTCACGGGTTAGGGGGCTAACTTAACGATTTTCTCTTTTAACTGCATGCAAGTTTATAAACCATTGCTATCAATTCCGTTTCCTTTACAAATCATATACAAAAATACAAAGGTCGTTGAGACTTCCGCATGAGAAATAGGCGATACGAGATTATCATTTTAATCATCCGGACCACGGCCGTGGCAACGTCTTTGGCGAGGCCAAACAAAACATAACATTATAATATGATTACGTATAATAATATATACATGCTTATTTATTCAATTAAATACACTTTTGGTTATTTTTGTACAACAATGGCTAAGAGAATTAGTGGGAACGGAAAGTCAGGGTTTTTTTAACAAATGGTAGTAATGAAGTCCTACCAACTTTGGACTGATTCACCTTTTTGTTTTTTTGCGGTGAAAATGCCTACCGCATGTCATAACGTCCGAGGGGCGCTGTGGTCATGTGCAACTTGCACACACTAAAACAAACAAAGGGACTGCCTCTACCAGTAGCGAAGGGTCAATTTTTGTAAGAGGTAAGCAGGAGTACATGACTGTGCAATTTTTCAAAGGGAAGACGGTCGGAATGGAGTTCTATGCAACCTTCGCCACTGACCTCTACCTCTTAAAGCTTTACTTTAATCTTACTTCTTAGATGGATCTAAACGGCCTGGAAATCTCCACCTATCCAACACTAGCATAAGATTAAAAGCGTACTGCTATATGAGGTGCTATAGTAGGCCCCAGTCACAGAATAAAACATAGACATAAGCATCATTTATTTCAGGCTACAATTCCCCATAGCTAAAGTAAATATAAAAAATGTGTTAATAAATAAGACCATAACAAAAATAGTCCCAGTGCTACAGCGAGCTATAGAGCGCAGTTTACTAGGTGTTTAATTAACAAATCGTGTTCGAATCATAATACTGCGCTCCAAAACAGGTTGACTTGGCTCAAAAGGAACAACGTGGTTCAACTGAAATGTTTGCCGGATGCCAGACAAAATGTGGGCCAAAATACAGTAAAACTGGTGTCCCAGCCTGAGACAGTGAGGCGAGGGTCGCGGCAGGCCACGAAGGAGATGGTGGGACGAACTTGATAAATTCCGTCAAAACTGGAAAAAGGACGCCCGGTTTCGTGAGAAGTGGAAAGAACGCCCAAGGGTGGGGCATAATATAAGGATTGGAAAAAAATGTAATATAGTGTGTCGAGAAGCTTGTTTAGCCTCGACATTCACATTGTGATGAACCTTCAAGAACTTCCGTGAATTTTTGAATATTTTTGTCGATAAAATCCATTTATAGATTCCTTTTCCTTCTCTGTTGATATTGAAAAAATAATCTGCATTAATTTTCGCACGTGCTTGCATAAATGGTCGCCTTGCCTGTTTTGTTGTCCAGTTATGTAGGTACCTAGGTACCCAGATAATTTAAACACTTCTTATTGCCAAAAGAGTACCTGCCTACTGCTTGGTACAGAATTCGTACTGCACCACAGAATACATAATATTTGACTTTACCTACCTACTAATTTTCACACTTCGTCAATGAATGTACAGGCGCCAGCACATCAAGCTACTACAATCTGTCAAACTTTAATACATTTTTAACTTTATTGCTAAAGCGTTAGGTTCAAGGTTCATTGGAAAAAATTGTCAGTTTCGGGTAGCTTGATGTGCTGGCGTCCTGTCCTCGGGAATATTTTAACATACCTACAGCTCGTTGAATAGATGAAAGTGTGGACAAGTCGCGGCAAACCTATCTAATATTTACAGTACAGTTCCAAACTTCCAATGAAGATAAATAAAAGAAACTTGTCCTTGTAACGAAAAGGCAATGAACATGAACGTAAAGTGTGGCCTACATCGTGGATACCGGTTTAAAACAAGCAAACAGGTAGCCGGTAGGTACCTAAAGGTACGAAATAACGAAAGCCTTGAAGGGATTACTAGACGTATTCGACTTTGTCGGTCGCCCTTACGTCTTGTTCAACCTTGTATACCAAGAGACTTTGACCCTTCGTGTAGCAGACACAATAGTAGTTGATTTCACAATTGCCATGAATTAAATGTGGCGCAATGGCTCAAGTTTAATCCTTACCGGGAAATAGGTAGGTAAAGTAATTGCTCAAAAGCTTATAATTATGAATGGAAAAGAGTCCTTTTTTTTACGGATGGGTAATCATCAAATGACTTCTCCCGCTCCGGCAGAGCGGAAGGGAGTGTCGAACTTGTACTGACTAAAACCCATCCATGTTCCTTCCTTGCCCTTTGTGTTCCAGGGCCGCGGTATCTCTTTCGAACAGTCCCGCAGCCCTGGCAGGCATCGGCTCTTGCGGGCCCCTCCCTGTTTGCTGACATCTCTTTGAGGCGCGCGTGAAACACGAACGCGCCGTCTACACGGCCTGTCGTCAAAAGACGGACGGACCAGTTAGCCCATTACTCATCGTCCACAGGTCCGCGTCTACGGCGGTGGCCGGAAGCCACTACGTGACCCCCGACGCCCGGGGCGTCTCCCGCGGCGGCTGGGACTGGGACGAAAGGTTCTCTCCCTCTCACGCTCCGCCACCTCCTTCGCTAGTAAGACTGCTTCGCAGAAGGAGTCCTCTTTGTTCTTTTCCCATGGTATCATTTTACACTACTTATCAAGCAAGTAGCGTATGTATATATTATTGACCATGCAATTATTATAAATTCACATAATATTCATTTAATACACCGCTCAAGGTTTCATACACTCAAGTTCATCTTGCGTCTTCGTTCATCACGCGTGCGTTACACAATCAAAAAATTGCTCCAAAAGAAATCCGTCGTGGATTTCTTTTAGAGCAATTTTTTGATTGTGTAACTTAGGGCAAACTAATTTGTACGAACGGAGAAATCTTAACGTATAACAAATTTAAATTATGGAAACGCAATCGTTTGTTAGTTGGCACATTTTTTTAAAATAAATATGGTTTGTTCCAAAAGTTTTTGATGAAAAGGTAGGTAAGTAAACAAATGGATCAGATAATTCACCTGTGATTGCCAATTTGTACTAATACTTACAAATTAGGTACCTACTCTCTACATAGTTACCCATCAAACAACGCAGAGCGTTATGTTTCTCTTCTAGACAAACCCACTTCTTCTTCATATCTGACTTCTCACTTCCAATATTTATTTAGTTGTTTTGATGATTATCATAATTGTAATTCTGTAACTACACACGTGTTACTGGTGCGACTCATTTTTCATCAACATACAACCTGACACTGACCTGCAAATTGCAAAAACACGAAGGAAAATTTGAATTTCGCGGGCTACCCGCACGCTTCCACCTTAATTAACAATAATTATTGTTTAGTTAATAGATGAACCTAAAACCTAAGTGGCTAAGTGTAATTTAGTTCATAGGTACGAGGCATGAAAGTAGAAATAATGCTGTGGAAATGCGTTCCTTGCGAAGCATGTGTGGTGTAACTCTGAATGATAAAGTGAGGAATGAGGTTATACAGAAACGTTGCGGTTTAAAAGAAGATGTAGTGTCAAAAATGGGGAAGGCAACAGTAAATCTAATGGTGCTAGCATAGCTTGTAGTCTTGAACCAAGCATCGTTTTTTCATTGGTTGGAAATCTGTCAATGTCATTTTATATATCCAAATAGCTTGGTCTCATTGGTCAGATTGGGACTAAGCTATGGACACGCCATCTACAATCAGCTTTGACTAGCCTTCCCCATTGAAAAGAGTATGCTTAGATGGTTTTGTCATGTGGAGAGGATGAGTGAAAGGCGGCTAACAAAAGGTATTTACGTGGCAGATGTGAGTGGCAACGCCGGAAGGGGACGCCCTAGAAGGACATACGCTGACCTCATTGGTGAGGTTCTTCAGAAAGGTCAGTTGCCTAGTACTCGTAACCGGCGTGCGTGTATGACCAGATGTATGAATGTGGACGGGGCAAAAAGAGTATGTAAGGATCGTAGCAGGTGGCGCTCTGTGATTTCTGCCTACCCCCATGGGAGAAGGGCGCGAGTTTATGTATGTATGTACAAGTCATCTAAGGTTCGCCCATTTCTGATTAAAGGATGAATGTAGCGCCATCTGGCTGAGTTGGTGTGGAGGTGTGGCGATAGAGGTTCCAAAAATACTTACTAAACCTAAAACTACTACATGCTTACCTACCATTAGGTACTAAACAAAGATAGTAAGTAGGAACAGTAGAAAAAGTGAGAACAATTTTTATTCCTGTCTAAAATATACTATCTGATAAAATTTATTTTGCCTGAGGAAAAGGTAAGTATTATTACTTTAGAACAATTAGAATTAATAAAAATAAATAAAAGATACAGAATGATTATTCAATAAATAATTTATTTATTAATTACTTATAAACTAACAAATTATTATTTCAAGCATTCAATTGAAGTTTTAATAATTTAAATTTTCCTACATACTTTTTAACCTCTTCTTTCGGATATGGCTTCAGCGCTAAACAAGTGGGAATATTTTCTGGTTGTTCTATCCATAATTTGTGTGATATGAAGTTTTCTTTTAATTTCTCTGCTATTTTTTTCAGGGATGCTTCATCTGGGACCTGTAATCAAAGTAGAATAATCAAAATACCAGTGAATGCCTTAAGAGAATGAGTAGGTAATAATTTGAAATATTCCTTGCAAAGTTACAATACAACTACTTAATATTTTTATTCACTGTGCAAGGGATTCCTTTAAAAATAAATGAGCTTCAACCAGAACTAGCAATTTGCCCGCGACGTTGTCCGCAAAAATTGTGGCAGCGGCTATTATGCATGATATAAATGTAATTTATAGTCTAAAACACCCACAAATAATGTAGCTTTGTTGCAGTGAATTAAATAATTTTTAGAATTGGATCATTAGTTCTGGAGATTAATGCCTACATACAAACTTGCAAACACATTATACATCTTTGTAATATTTGTATAGATTGTTGGACAGAAACATGGCAGTGTCTCAAGTAAATTCTGGTCATTTGAGTTTAGAATATCCAACATTGATGGCCCAGAAATTAAGCCTCACGTCATGCACAAGATTGTTGGTTCAAATCTGGGCAAGTACCAATGTGACTTTTTCAGTGCTTAAGTACTTTCTACTGAGGTTATCTTGGATAACGCTGACATCAGTGAAGAAAAACATTGAAAAGAAACCTGGAATTTTAATAAGTATAAGTTTGAAATCGCCAACCCATGAGGAAGCACAACACACACATACCTCTAGCACAACTTTGTGCATATTATCCATATCATCCAGGTACTTAATGGTATTCTCATCATCTTTGTACAAGTGAAGTACAGCTGTTGATGCATGACAAGCCTGAGCTACCACTGATCCTATCGACCATCCTAACTCCTTTAGTAAATCGGTACGTAGCAGAATGTATTGAACAATTGGGTTAGACATAATGTATTAGGGTAGTAAGCTCGGCTTTTATTAATTAATAAGTTATTTACATGGATGGCAAGAAAACTGTGAGAAACTTAAATTGAAATATTACTTGGAAGTTTAGTGTAGGTTGTTAAATACAGGAAGCATTACTACAATAGTATATTTTTATCTTAAATGCATAAGTTTTAAGGAAGAAAAAGTAGTATAAAACTATTTTGACTAAAGTCAGCACTACTGCAGGCAGGCAGTGTCTTGTCATCAGGTGTGTCAAGTTGTCATTGTCAAGGGACTGATTCTGCAATAATTTGCAGAATCGCCAGAATCAGTCAGTAGAAAATTGCCAGCACTCAAAAATCCAGCTTCAGTTAATTGTCATTACTGTCATTCATTCTTCTTCAATCACTTATGTCACGTTGTTTTGTTTTACGGCGTGTTTGTAATTTTCAAACGATTTTTATTTAATTTTCATAGAGTTCATGAAACCAAAGGATTTCTTCACGCTTGAAGCCTATTTACCAGTTATATAAACCAATTACAATGGCTTCGGGGCTAGAAAACTATGTGAATCAGACAGTGTCAGTGATAACTTCGGACGGTCGAAACTTCATTGGAACTTTAAAAGGTTTTGATCAAACAATTAATATAATACTAGATGAATCACATGAAAGAGTGTTCTCTTCTTCGACTGGTGTGGCGCAGGTGGTGCTTGGACTTCACATAATACGCGGTGATAACGTCGCGATCGTCGGCCAAATAGATGAAACTGTTGATAGCAGATTAGACCTTAGCAGTATAAAAGCAGAACCGTTGGGCTCTATCGTTCATTAATTACTTGTAAGGATATGTAATAAATAAGTTTTTGTGTACTTAGTGTGTTTAATTATTTAAACAAAATTCATGCTACAATTATTTGTTACCATACCCAAGGGACACCAACCAGTCAAATAGGTCTTCAGCAGCCTAAAGGAAAGCACTCGATAATTCACCCAAGTAGGCTGCTGTTAACACAAGCTGGCAAAATGGGGAATTGAAAATTGTTCCAAGTGTGAATAACCATTCAGACTCAAAATAACAGCTGGGACCAACTGCTTAACATGCTTTCTGTGCCACAGATGGAATTCTGTGTGTTATAGATGGTTCCCCATCTTCAGACTGACCTCAGCAAGCATTGCTTAGCCAAAGCAAATTTTATTATTTAGCCAGTAGTTAACGTTTTGACCGCCACCTCAATAACGAAAATCTGTGTTCTCTACACCAAGCAACTGTAAAAAAGGTGTATTTTCGACGTGTCATGCCGTCCATGGCGTCGTGAGCATTTTTTGATTTGACATCCTACGTCTGTGGCGGTCTGAGTTAAATGAAAGTCAAGAAAAAATATCATTACTTACTAAATTGTGTGTATTTTTATATTCGTGAAATTCTGAATCAAAAATACCTGAAAAAAACATCAGTAGTTCCATCATGGAACTGTTAACAGTACTAGTGGTAACAAAGCTTTTTTATTGAAAATATTGGTATTAATCATTAACATCATTTCAGCTGAGACGTCCACTGCTGGACATAAGCCTGGGTCTCCATTGGTATTAATGTTGTGCTAAAATAAAGCAATAAAAATATAGGTAACATAAAACATTTATTTCATACTATTTACAAAGTAATAGGTAAAATATTTACAAACTTTATTTTGTCGTGTTATTTACACAGTCCCGAATTATACAAAATAAAATAAATAACAAAACAATAAAGTAATTCAAAATACAATTCAAAAAGATTCATTACAGAAATATTCGATAAATTTTGAGGACAGTAATTTTCTTTTTGCTGTATACCCACCTACAATTTAATTTGTCAAAAATTGCATTTGCAGTCATATTGTTTACTGCTACTTATTCTAAAGCAGTAAACTATGGATAGTGTCAAGCAAATCAAATACTCCAACTGGCTGCATGCAGTTTGCAGTATTATATTGTACTTCCTACTTTCAATTGCATGTCTTATTGCTAACTTAGCCAAGGTGCAAGTCGCCTAATAGTAAAGACTTAACTTGTCATTAATAACAGTCAACGTTGTCAATTTTTCATTTACAGTAGTTGCCATAGATCTATGGTAAAGTTTTTTACTGCTGCATATATGATAACTATAAAGAATAGCAGGTATGGACATTAGACAGCCATAAAATACTTAAACTGTACTACAGTTCTATCACATTTCCTATCATATTCTAATATTTTGCTAAACTATGATTGTTCCCATTTGTCATATTATGAGTAATCATTGCCGGAAGATTGGCTCACCACCATTATTTCTTGACGCCTGAAAGTGAAATAATGTTATTGTAAAAATTAAATTTCAACATATTTATGTTATGACAATGACAATAATGATGATGTACAGATCGCGGCACGTAATAGGTACATATTATATAATATATATACACATATACAAGTTTTTGGGTACGAATCGTGTGCGTAGTCGCAGCGGAAAAATGTCGAATATCTTAATTTCAGTTTAGCAGATATTTAGTTTATGACGTCGTGTAAATGTGTATGGTAAATAAAAATTTGTGTATCCAACCATTGGGGAGATATTCAAGAAAAACTGTTTCCGCTGGGACTGTCATCCCAGCGGCACTTTTTTTTTCCTATGGACGTACATAAAAAAACACAATAATTAGTGTGTAACGAGAGGTAAATGTGTATGCTAAATTGAAATTTGTGTGTCATCAAACTGCGAAGATAATCTAGTTGTCGCTGCGCTGACGTTTGGCTATTAAACTAAAAAAAAGTGCCGCTGGGATGACGTAGTCCCAGCGGAAACAGTTTTTCTTGAATATCTCCCCAATGCTTGGATACACAAATTTTTATTTACCATACACATTTACACGACGTCATACACTAAATATCTGATAAACTGAAATTAAGATATTCGACATTTTTCCGCTGCGACTACGCACACGTCTCAATCGACTTGTCCATAATTATTGTTCCTGTGAAGACGACCGCCAGGCGCCATCTGGTTCAACTTACGTGCCGCGGTCTGTGTAATGATTTATTTATTGTCTATTGAATAAGTGACCGCAATTATTGAAATCAGAAACAGTTAAGTTTAGCCATAATGGCGCAATTGCTCATGGTCGTTCGCTCGAATTCGTGCAAACGACCGCCAAACGAATGCCTATCTTCGGAATTCGGATAATTTTGTCTGAATTCATCTTTTGTGTTTTCTAAATGATTAGCTCTTATTGCGTCGACCAGAAAGCAACTTTGCGTCGACCAGTGCAATGTATTGCACTGGTCGACGCAAAGTTGCTTTGGGTGCCCGAATTGCTATTCCAAGTCTATAGTGTAGTCACTCATCAAGTGCTCAAATGAAATACTTCTAGAAAACAATGAGGATACTAAATAATGATACATAACTATTTTTTTTTAAATAACAGAATCAGCTAAGACGATTTTATTGTACACTACAATGTTTCTGTGGAAATACCCTATTAGTGTTTCTCCAATACCTTTAACAAAAAGGTCCCATCTATCAATCTTCGTTTGTAATTATTTCGATAGCTATTCCTTGGCTGAAATTAGTATGATTTTATAGGAATAAGTCTTAAGGTATAATTCCCGAAGGCAACGCCAACCGCGAACTGGTTACACCATCATATCGTAATGGCAGCATGAACCGACACTGGCAGCAATGTGAGTGGCTGAACGATTGGCTGCTGCGCAGCGTGTCGCGAGTTCGATTCCCGCGCGTAACAAACATTTGTATGGCCTACTGATAGTTGTTCCGGGTCTGGCTGTATGTGTCTGTGCGTTTTAAATGTTTGTAAACGCCCCCCGATACAGGAGAAATTCTACGTGTAGAGCCACGTTTTTGAAAAAAATAAAAAAAAGTATGAATGTCGCCACGTCAAAACGGTCAGGCTGCATTACTGCTGCGGTTTACGGTCTACAGTCGTCTGCGGAATTGTACCTTCATCCTAAGCGAAGTTTAAGATCACACTTCAGGTACATTTAAAAAAGAATTACAAAATTATACATGGTGGGAGATATCGTAACGGGTGTGTCACAAACTCAAAATGATCGATGACGATTTGTTGGAGTCAATGGTTGTAGGCACCATACATTATCACTTTCTATGTTTGTTCAGTTATTAGAGTACACAGAAAATTACCACAAGTTAAAATTATATTAAAATGTAGTAGATTAACAAGTTGTAGCGTTTCTTTTCCTGACAAGTGGTTAGTTACACCGATAATGTATAATATAATATTTTTGACGCATGACATCCAAGTAGGTTCCTGCGTTCGTAAAGTGTATGGTTGATGAGACCGTACACATACACGATCATTTTGAAATTCAGAAAGTAGTAGAATTATGGTATACTCTCAGACCAAATAAAAAACTAAGACGAGTGAAGTGAAGCCGGTTTTCTAAACATGTGTGCACTGTGAGCTTAGTTTTTGAGCATAGTTTAATTGTAGTTTGATGTAAATGTGTGCGTGTGAGCGTGTATGCACAGAGCGAGGCGTGGTTTTGCGCATGCTGCACTGTTTTCTTCGCAGAGCTATGTCTTGGTTTTTTATTTGGTCTGAGGGTATACTAGCCATTCGCCCGCGACTTCGTCCGCAAAAATTGTGATAGCTCGGCTAATAGGCATGATATAAATATAATTTATAGCCTATAGCACTCACGAACAATGTAGCGTTCTACCAGTGAAAGAATTTTTAGAATTGGATCAATAGTTCCGGAGATTAACCCCTACATACAAACAAACAAACTATTTTTTCCTCTTTTTAATTACTACTAGTAATACTAGAGTTTAAAAGATTAAACTACCTTTGCATTTTCTCTTTATACTTCTGTGTGTTGTATTTCTGGAAGAATTGTTTTCCGTATTCGAAAGTCGCAATCATAATCGCGCATGCTGGAGCCACTTTGAATATCCGAGGTAGGAGTCCCGTGAACATTCCTTTATATCCGTGATTGACGTATATCGTCCGCGCTATATCCTTCATATTTGAAGCCCGCTGATGGCCTTTACCATCTGGAACAGTAACCACATCAACAAAAACAAAACTACATACAGTTTGGCAGGAATAAGTGAATATACAGTTCTAGAACTAAGTCCGTATGCACACTAATGGTCAGTTTCTAGGCAGTTAAACCGATGTCAAACACGTCACTCGAGTG
Organism: Lycophotia porphyrea; assembly: GCA_950005105.1. Taxonomy (NCBI): domain Eukaryota; kingdom Metazoa; phylum Arthropoda; class Insecta; order Lepidoptera; family Noctuidae; genus Lycophotia; species Lycophotia porphyrea. Next base: position 7,445,150 of record OX465387.1, on the reverse strand, counting down.
AATCTTCATTTTTGTTTCATTCCGCTTTCCATTCTCTCCGAGCGAAAGATGCAAAACGAAAAACTGAATGTGTAGCATTTGATTCCGGTTTTAGCCTAAGCGGTTTTAATTGGCTCATATAATGGGACTATCGCGCATGAATTCGCCGCTAGAGGCTTTCGTGTAGAGTAAGGTCTTCCGAAATGTCAGATGTCATACGAGTTTTCGCGCGTTGCGTGCTTTTTTATCACGTTTTTTAACTAATATTCATGATTCTGGTCTAGATTGAACCATTCCTGATTAATTATGACTTAAAGATTCTAAGTAGCAACTAAGAATCTTATTTGTTAGTACTTGGAGGTAGAATGATTTTTAAATGTTTCATGCTTGTTAATGTTAAGGAGAATATTTGTAAATATGTATCTGAAGTTTACACTATGTTAAAATACGAAAAGAAATACTTTTTATGAAGTTATTTGTACTTTAAAGTATAAAATAGAATTAATGACTGGACCTTCCTCAACAGTGGCGCCATCTGGTGAGCTTAAAAACAATAGCCCAGTCAGCTGTGAACAGCCCTCATTGGCCGGATTTTTGTGTACAGTTTAGTACGTTCCATACGAATAGATGCAATTAAAATACGGAGTGGAAGGGACACCGACGCAAAAACGGTTACCATTATTCAGTATATCATTCTGAGCTCCCTACATAAATAAAAATGTTTAATCGGATATTTAAAAGAAACAGCCGTTCCATACATTTTGACCGTGTAAGTATCGCAATTTTGTAGGAAACAGCGGTTTTTTTTTAATAACCGTTGAAAAATTCTATGTGGGGGGAGCTCGGAATGATGTAAGTACTGAATACGTGGTACCTATAGATAACGGCTAACCTTCGTTACGGGTTTAGTTCCTACGGCAGGAACTAAACCTACGGTTTTAGTAAGGATGCCCAAGGACCTGTTTGAGGACAGCGACTGTGTTCGTACAACTTTGCGCTTTATGACTCGGATTATAAAATGTATTATTCAATGATATCATAACATTCTATGCTCTGCGCTCCGCTTAGAGCTGCAAAAAGGGCGTATTAAATTAACAAAATAAAATATTTATCAACCTGTGTATATTTCCTTTTCTCCTAATTCTATTTGTTGATGTGTTTTTACGACGTCAAATGGAAGTGTTACAAATGCCGCAAGCTGAAATATAAGATATATAAGTTTAATACTCAAAAACTCGAATTAAGTAGGTACTTATTTACTATCTTATCAGTCCACCCCACGTAAGAAAGATAGCAACTACAATCTAGAAACGCCATTCTTAATAAAAAACGGTTATCTATGAATGAATTTGTCTCTGTCACTAAGGGCCTCTTTCACCATCTCCAAGTAAAGTGTAGATTAGTTACTCGCTGATTAGCGTTAATTAGCAAGTGAAAGTGCCGAGTATCTTCTGTCAATTTCACAAGCGAAAATGAAGCTTCGAGTAACAATTTGTTGGTTAAGTGAATGAAGTATCAAATCGTACGTTGCATTCGTTCAATGTGACGTCAACAACCCTCGTCAAACGTCAAAAGGGGTTCTAGGTAGAAGATAAAACAAAAAACACCGTTTTATTTATTGCAGTTGTCATTTTTTGTGTGTTCGTCTGTTGTTGTTTTGTTGCGTGGTATTATGATTAGTGATAAGTAAAGTAATGAAAATAGATAGAAGGATTTTAAAAATACCACGCACCTTTGCGTTTTAGGCGATATATTTATTATGTTTTTTGGAGTTTTGCACTTCGATAGACCAAATTTAGCAAAAAAAAAACAGTTTCATCTAGGTCCATAAAATATTCAACATAGAATTTAAACGTTGCATCGTAGACAGTTCTAATTCATCCAATTCATGATCAATTAAATCCATTCAAATATTAATATCAAATAAAGCTACCCACGAAATCACAACGGACCTGTTTAAATATTTAACCGTCAAGTAAACACACTAATCGGCGGAAGTCCTGGCAAGTAAGTTACGGGTCGGTTTATCGTAGGAGTAGTGTTACTCGAACGTCGTGAAATTCGTACGTGAGACTTTAACTGGCGAGTAGCCTACTTAACACTTTACTTGAGGATGGTGAAAGAAGCCCTAAGACAGACCTAAACCTGGAAAAAATACGAGGGACAGCTCATTCCAGTTCAGAACATTAAGTAATCTAAATTCTTCTCAAATCAATAATTTTCAACTTAATCTGCAACAAAATTAATTCTAACGATTGAAGTTTTAAGCATTTAAAGTTTTTTATTAAACAGCTTTTTTGACCCGTTGACCATTAATGATTAACAGTTAATTTACATTAACTAAAAAACTGTCAAAGACCCATGCCTAGTGACGCGAAATCCAATGTGGATTTTAGCTAATGTGATTGGTGGATTCGATTCCCGCACGTCTCTCCTTCGCTCCACTCTCTCTCTTTGGCGGAAATAGGGCCTCAGGGACTATAAGATGCTACAGCGTTCTACCGAACGCATCGTCGATGCATCCGCGTGCGATTACATTCACGCTGTTTTTTTGCTGCTCTAGCAAATGACGGTTCTGAGCGACAGAAAAGGATAGGAGCATGGAAAAATGCAGTTTCGTGCTGCTAGATGAGGTTCAACCCTGTCTCTTCTTACAGTAACTGTCGTGATTCATGACATGACATTCATGTGAGCTAGTCTTGTTTACTTTCCTACTGCAAGGTATGAGGTCAAAGGCCTCATACCGACACCACGGATATTGGCCGCTATTAAAAACCACAGATATAAAAAGATAAATTATTGCTTCCATAAGTTATTATAAAAAGGGTAGGCCAAAAGCCTATATTTTGTAAAACTTACGCTGCCCGCGACCGATCCACAGAAGAAATTAAACAAAAATGTGTTCTTTTCTGAATCAGGTTTTTTAAACGCCGCCTTTGTTTTTTCAAATGTAGTCCAATATATACCTGGAAACACACATTACAGAACATTTTAACAGCTGTAAGAAAATTTACTTTCAGGCCTACCCTTTCCTTGAAAATATGCCTGAGGTAACTGCTTTGTACACACAGCGACACATCAAACTATAATATCCAGTATAATCTGGGCTCTCTTTGTTTGAGCTTCACGTAAAATGAGAGCTCAGCTTAATTTGGTTTTGCATAGCTTGATTGGTCGTCATGTTATGCGTACGAGAGAAGTGTGGTCATGTGACGTCAGAGTTCTATCATTGGCTGACAGGCGTCAACACCCCCCCGCACCGCGCAGCTATGTCAGGAGACGTCTCGGGTAAGCGAAGACCTTTAGATCCAAATGTTTATTTCAGGTTTGACTGATTAGTTCTAAGCTGGTTTTTATAATTTCATCAAGTAGGAATTTCTAACTCGACAGTAAAGCCGTAATATATTAATATAAGCGATGTATTTTCAGTATTTTTATTCAATAATGGAATACAAAGAAAACATGTGTTCGTTTATTAACCACCTACTTATTCTGGCAAGAAGTGGAGCAGTTTGCACATTTGTTTTACTTAATAAACATCACAAAAATTGTTACCACGTTTTCAAGTAATAAAGTAGAATTATTTTAGTTACCTGAAAATGGTACATCTCTCAATAAAGTCGATCCCAAACCCCGGAAGAGTCCTCTTAAACCTTCATACTTCACAACCTGTCGCAAAGCATCCGAGATTTCTGAAAAAAAAAATATATATTTAATATTTTTTGTTTTGTTTTTAATTATCAGGCCATTGTTATTTATCTAGCCTTTTCCCAAACACGTTGTGGTCAGCTTCCAGTCTTACCAGATGCAGCTGTTTTTTTTAACTTTAAATAGTATATATAATCTGTAAGTGCACTTGACTTGTAATTAGTTGTAGTAATTTTCTTGTGGTTAGTGCCTATCCTGGTGTCATGGGCCTCCGAGTTGGCTTTACATGCCGTCAAGAAATATCTCTCAAGCATGTAGGTTTTTTCACTATGTTTTCCTTCACCAAAGCAAGGGATATTTAAGTATACAAAACGCACATGAATCCGAAATATCAGAGGTGCGTGCCTTGAGTTTTTACCAATCCTTCACAATCTACATAGTCAATATGGTTCTAATATTCTGGATAATATATATATATATATAGGTATATATTTATAATACAATGATTTATTTTGTAAGTATATGTGTATATATTAGTGTGTATGTTTATTTTATATAAGTGGCAAAATTTTTGATTTAAGTTCTAATTGAAATTTTCCTGTTTTATCTTTTCTACACACTGTGTCTACATTTTTAATCCAACTTTCCTCTCGCAGGTCTGCTGGAAGAAATTTCTAATGAAATAAGCAGTACCTTTGTGCTCTTCAATGTTAATGTAGGTAATTGACCTGTTTAGTATTTTGTGTGTACATAAATAAATAAATAGTCACACTATACAAGTATACACTTGGGTAAAACTGTTTTTTATATGATCAGATGAAAATAGACGCACTGCTGTAATGTAAACTAAAATATGATCACTATAAATAGATTATTTATCTTTTACAAATAGATATATAAATACCTGGTTTATGACCCTATTTAAAGGGTTCAAAGGTTATTGTAAACAATGCAATATAATAATTGCTTATCTGAACCTTTGAACATATACATATAATCTATGAAAACATTAAGTAGGCTAGTACACATTCATCTATACGGGGTTTGTTTACATTTTTAACTGACTTCTAAAAAGGAGTTTATGTACCTATTCCACCAGCATCTTTCTTTTTTCATGTGTGTATACCATTTACTTTGTGATTACTGGGCCGATTTACGTGATGATTTTTTGAAGTGAAAACTTCTTTAGGCGCGTTTGGCATTTTTGGGATGGGGAAAAGCAATTGAACACGCGACACCGTTAAACGACCTCTTTTTCGTCGCAGAGTTAGCCGTATTGCTACATATTACAAGCCTAAAAAAATACAATGTAAAAGACTTATGCAAAAATATTTTCTAATAATAATCCAGAATTATCAAGAAAAAAAAATAGTTTTCACTTCTGTCGGCACTCCCGGAGTGGTTCGGTTATTTTTTTTATTCAATTCTTTTGGAGCAGCCGTAGTGATTTTAAAAGAGAAATATACTATTAGAGCATGCTGCTTCCCACAGACAGCTTAAGTAAGTATCAGCCTACAACCATAATAATATTTTAAGTAGTCCATTTTGTGTGTATTCATGCACTTTCATTATGTGAATAATGTTTTTTATAAACCTTTGAAAGGAAAGTTGCTAATGATTTTAATCCTGTTACGTTAATTACTGCATGTTACATACTAGAACAGTGTTTGCTTATTGGTCCTAGGATATACGATGGATAAGATACACCTTAAACTTCAACCTACCGAAACCACAGCCGAGAAGGGTACCTCGTAATACAGATCGATCAAAGTTCTCTCGATTGGTCGAAGTAGGCTTAAGCAGCTTAAACCCCCTTCCGGCTGAAATTACAATAACCAACTTAGATGAGAGACACGTAAACAACATAACAAACATCCTTTTATCCAGTTACGAGCAGTCTTGCCCACTCACACTGCCCAGGCAGGGAGTTAGACAATCCTGGTGGAGCCGGGAACTGAGAAGGCTTTTCAACAGAGCCATGAACACACGGTCGCCAGACGACTGGGACCGATGCAAAACAACGCGCAAAGCTTATAAGAAACTAATACGCCTAAGAGGAAGGAACGGTTGGAGAAATTTCTGCACCAACATTGAAAAAAATAACCAGGCAATGAAGGTCAAAACCTGTCTTGCCACAGGGACAGATTTATCCATAGGATGTCTCAAAAGACCTGACAACACTTACACAAAAAACGACGCAGAAACAAGCGAACTACTTCTTAAAACCCACTTTCCAGGCTGCCAGATTGCAATCCATCAAAACTGGGAGCCGTACGGTGAACGAACTACGACCAGTCTGGATTGGGATGCGGCTTGCGAAGTAGTTGACCAGGATAAAGTAACTTGGGCCATCAACAGCTTCTTACTCTTCAAGGCAGAATGGATGAAATATTCCCAGCCCTGCTCAGATGGAGCGGATACTCACTGGCCAAACATCTGGTCAAAATTTTTCATACTTGTCTAGCCCTCTGCTACATTCCCTTGAACTGGCGAGAGGAAAAGATCATTTTTATTCTAAAACCTGGCAGGGGTGACTACACACAACCTAAATCATTCAGACCCATAAGTCTCACCTCATTCTTCCTGAAGACTCTGAAGAGACTAGGGGAAAAAACCATCAGAAACCAAATCGCAGTTTTAAAACCCCTACACCCCAACCAACACGCCTACTGCGCAGGCAAATCAACCCAATCGGCACTCCACAATGTAGTCTCACGCATAGGCATTGACATAGAAGGCGCGTTTGGCAGAACTAACTTTTCTAGCATCAGACAGGCTTTGGCCGCGCCCGGTGTTACGCCAACCCTTACAGAATGGATACATACACGACGAAAACATGCTGAAAAACCGAGCTATTCAATTTACTGAGAACACCACCACACGAGGCATTGTGAGCAGAGGCTGCCCGCAGGGTGGGGTGCTGTCACCACTTCTGTGGAATCTAGTCGTTAACGAGCTCATCTCAGAGCTCAATGCCAACAGCCTGTACTCGGTGGGTTACGCAGATGACATAGCTATCTTAATCTCCGGGCATTTTGAAGGTGTCTTATGAAACCTCATGAGAAAAGCCTTCAAAATAATCGAGGGCTGGTGTGCCAAACACGAGCTATCGGAAAACCCCTCAAAAACAGAACTAATAATGTTTACCAACAAAAGAGTTCTAGGGCCCTATAAACTAACAAAACTCTTCATCACCGAACTTACACTCAAAGAAGATTTCAAGTACTTAGGAGTGGTTCTTGATAATAAACTGCTATGGAACAAGCATCTTGACTACAAACTAAAAAAAAGCACAATCGCACTCTATCAATGCAAAAGAATGATAGGAAAAAAGTGGGGCTCTCTCCAAAGATTACACTGTGGCTCTACCGTGATCGGCCAATGGTCGGCCGTGATCAGGCTAATGCTGACCTATGGCTCTCTGGTGGGGTGGACGAGGACGGAACTCGTGACCACCACTACAAGGCTCCAGAAGTTTCAGAGGCTGGCCTGTTCAGCTATAACTGGCTGCATGAGAACCACCCCAACAGCAGCAATGGAGATAGCCCTGAAATTAACCTCCTTTGAGTTATTCATACAGCAGGAGGCGGTACTAGCCGCCATCAGGCTTATGCGCCTTGGCATATGGGGCAAGAACTATGCCAGTGCCCATGCGGGTATCCTGAACCGGGCGATTGAGTACCAACCACTTATCGCTGCTCCGTCTGAAAGAATACCTAACCAAAACAAAAACTATCGCATACAAACAGCATAGGAAATAAGAGACCAGTCAGGTGTCGATGAAGTACGCATCTACACAGATGGTTCATAGACACGCAACGGCTCAGGGACCGGTGTATACTCTCTAGATCTCAACATAAAATCTCACATACCGCTGGGCGAACACAGCTCGATCTTCCAGTGTGAGACTGTCGCCCTGACGTAAGCGGCAATGGCCGTAAAACGTCTGGGGATACAAAACGACGGTATCAGATTTGTATCGGACAGTCTCGCTGTGCCCAAAGCCCTAGAAATCAGACAGACGTACAATAAATTAATTCTAGAGTGTCACTTAGCCCTGGAGAGTATTTCGTTAACTAACCGAATTACACTCCGGTGGATCAAATCAACGGATCTCCACAACAACCGATGGTCACGGGTATCAGACTGTAGGCAATCAAAAATGGCCATGCCGTGCCTGAACCCGAGACTAACCAAACGATTGCTTAACCTCAATAAAACTAACCTTAAAATAATGATAAGGACAATCATGGGCCATTGCCACTTAAACAAACATCTTTTCAACCTAGGCATCACGGACAACCCTCTCTGCAGAGGATGTTTTGACGCCGAGGAATCAGCCGTCCACGTCATCTTGGAATGCAAGGTCGTGGCCACCCAACGTGCACAAATCCTCGGAACAGTGAGGTCCCTCCGCGAAGCCTGTGAAACTCCCAGAAAGCTTCTGTGCTTCTGGGCGGAGTTAGGCTGGCTATGCTCAAGTCACAGCGTACTTAGGTCCAAAAGAACTAAGGATCTACGCGGATGGATCAAAGACTGACGACGGGAAGGCATTCAAATATCCAATCCCCTGGGATTGTTCAAGTCTGTCTATCAAACATCATATCATTTTGATTAAATAGTATAAAAAAAAAACGTGAGTGTGTAGGCATTATCCAAGTGGCACACGCCATAGAAGTCAGGGAAGTTACGGATACATATTCGAATTCTCTCCGACAGTGCTTAAGTTCTTCAATCCTTAAAGAGAAACCAGATCACGTCTAGATTAATACTAGAATGTCATAATGCCCTAGAACGAGTTAACAGTACTAAACCGCAAAACGGTGACACTACGATGGATCAAAGGACACAGTGGATCACTTGGATACGATGCGTCTGATGGACTCGCCAGAAGGGGATCCAGCACAAATGCCATCGGACCCGAACCCATTGTACCCATTTCTTTTAAGCAGCTAAGGAGTTGGTTAAAGGAACACACTCAAACACAAGCGGGAAAATGGTGGACCTCGACAACAGGGTGTAGGCAATTCAAGGAGGCTACGCCATCCCTGGATACAGAGCTGACCAAGCACCTTCTGTGCCTGGATAGAGATAGACTGCTACTGGTGGCGGGAACCATCACTGGACACTGCTCACTGAACAAACACCTCTACACCCTTGGTATCACTGACAGCCCCCTGTGCAGAGCGTGCATGGAGGCGGAGAAAACGGTAGCGCATGTACTCCTCGAGTGCACTGGTGTCACCTAGATCCGCGAGGAGACTCTTGGAACACCGAGATCCCTTGCGGATTTCCTGAGAAGACCGGGAAGTCTGATCTGCTTCTGGAGGGAGGTGGGCTGGTTGTAGTAACGGCTACCATCGCTCACGTAGAATGGTAGACTTGTTGTTGTTTCGTTTCCACACTTAGTCTAGGGACTAGGAAAGCCTAGAATGAAAGGTGGACGAGCCCAGGAGTGGGATAGTTCATCATCTGCTAAGCATTTTCCCAGCTTTTTTGGGGTCTGCTTCTAGTCTGAATTCAAGTATTTAACATGGAGCAACTGCCCTAGTAGAACTCATAAGTCTACCAAAAAAAACAAGCAACTTTTACCTGCATAAGTCAACTTTTTTGACTGCATCTTCGTCCTTATAAGTTCTAGAGGACTGACAATAGTGACTGCTATTGTTCTTGCTGTGGCTCCTGAAAACATTGGTATCCATAACGGCTGTGATGCTGAAAAGTATAAGAATAGATTTTAATAAACAAAAATTGATTCATGATTCTATTTTTTCATATGAGTTCAATAGTAAAACAGAATTTATGGAAGGAATAATCAAAATAATTTGATGTAGCTTGAAATTACTCTCCATTTCTTTCAACAACATTTTAATCTTTGCACATCAGTTTATATTTAAGTATGCAGAATAATACATATTTTATGTATTTTTTACTATGAGTATAGAATAAGGTACTATGCAATAGCCATAAAAAATCAATGCTTATCAGCCATTGGCAGTTGAGTAGAGATAAGTAAAATAGATAATATTTTGACCTACATGACACATTACATTCATAATAACAATATTTTTGAAAAAGAGACATGTGATTTGATTGTGATAAACATCAGTGTGCCAATAAAAACAACCATTGTTATCATCTGGTTACTCAATGTATTTGAAATAGAATAAAAAAATAACATTTTGAAAATTTTTCCATTAATGTACAAAAAGAGGAAATAAGCAAGGAGTTATTACATAGTATAAAAAAAAAATAACTATAATTCTTTTTTTTTTGTTCTCATCTGCTATCAGTCATGTGTCCAAAGATCCTTCACTTTTTTATTGAATCAGGCAGCACAATGGTGCCGATTCCCTTGTTTACAAACTAAACTAAATTTAAGTTCAGTGCATCTTTTTCTTTCTATTTCATTAAGAAAAGGACAGAAGATAAATTTTAGTTCAGTCCTGTCAAATTAACCAGCGCCTGACACAAGTTTAGACGTGATTAAAAAGTTCACTACTAAAATTACATCAAATTACGTCAGGTGCTGACTAATTAGTCTGGACTAAACTAGTATTTATCTTCTGTCCTTTTCATAATGAAATAGAAAGAAAAAGATGCACTCAACTTAAATTTAGTTTAGGTCGTGAACAAGGGAATCGGCACCATTATCAGCTTTCTTTAGTCTCTTAATATGATTGGGCATCAATAGTGAACGTGAAAAGGGGATTTGGATGGTTGGTTAATTTATCTTTGTATTTCCCTAGGTAACGCTCCGCTTCTTTTACATAATGGAAATGAGTGAGAAAAATATTATGCTAGACTAAGCACTATACAAAAAATACATAAGAAATTCAAAGTCCCAAATCATACTGACGTAGCAAACTGATAGTTATTTGTGTAGTAACTTGTTTATTTGCTTCAGCTATAACCTTGAAGTCGAGGTGAGGGAATCTTAACAAGTTGATACAGTAATGTGGGTAGCCATACATACATGAATGCATTATTTATCTCCTATCATTCGTCATCCATTATCATGTATAGAATAGAAGATACAAATGAAATATTTGTTTTTGTTGCAGTTATTAAATGTGTCAAGAAGAATTTAGTGAGATGAATTTAGTGAAATGTGTGATTTATTAGACATGTCATATCACTATCTTTTAACAGTTACCAACTATAAATAAATACTGGGTTTGCACTTAGTTTCCAAACATGTGAGCAAATTAGTTATTAGAGTATTTTATTGGAAAATTGGAAAATTCAAAAAAAGTAGGAATTTCCAATATCAAAGAATTTCTAGTACTCATTCTCATCAACTTAATTTACACAGCATAAGGTTGATATTAGTGAAAGTAGTAATAAAATCAATTGGATACACAAATTGAAATAAGGTATAGTTTTAATAGGTACTAATTATGTACTTACTGTTACCCATAAATTTATTATAATTTGTTTTCAACCTATATCTAAGTTGTTCATACGACACGAAGTAAATGACAGTACATGGAAGAGCTAGGACTAGAGTTGGACTTAATCCTGACCATAATGCAGGAACTCCTTCAAATTTGGCTATTTTATAAAACGCATCCTGAAAGCATAGAAACATGTCCATATTATAATTCATATTATGTGTTGAGACTGAATCCTGCTACTTAGGGCTATCTTAGTGCGGGATCCAGTGTCATACCTTATTATTGTAAAACCTTTTTGTGAAATAATTAACTTTTTATTACTATAAATGGAATATGGTACACACTTTACAGAATGAAGATTTACGCCATTAATGAGGACTAATAAAAAATAAATACTATTCATGCAATATTGATCAATATTTGTATATTGGTTTTAGATTATAAGGGGTTAAATCACTAGTCATCGATGTTTCTATTGGTCCACTCTCCCATGGCGCAGGGCATGCTGATATGTTAGAAAATAAGAAAACAACGTTATATTACCATAGTCCCGTTGAAATGTACTCGTTTCGGTTGCCATGGCGAGTCTCCACAGGGGCATATGTGTTCCATAAGACCATTGCAATACAAGTAACATTTATTCGACAGCAATGCCTTCTGTTGAGCTTGCAACCTTATTTTAACCACATCAAGAGGAGTCACTAAAAATAGAGAATCAAAAGATTTATTACGTGAAACTTTTTAACAAGATTTACACAATTAACTGAATAAAACAGAAAGTGAATACTTACTGAATAGCGAGGTTATAAGGGCACCGGAACATGCTGATGCCATTTGCTGGAATGGAGTTATCCGGAACTGAGGATCATCTTCTCGAATCATGGCATCAGTTTTTTTTACAATCAAATAGGATTTTGTTCTAGAGCGAAACTCATTCGGATCTTACCCGTGTATTTACCGTGTTTTTTTTCGATTCTTCAACTTCAATCTGGTCTTCTGTCAGTGTCACCCATCATTCAAAATTCTTGTCAGTGTCTAGTGTCAAATAATGTTCAATTATTCCGATTTTACATTTTCCGTAACCATGTTACCAGTATTAAAAAATCGCACATTTAGAATTATAGAGACCTAATTCGAAATTTGAAGATTTCAACTTTGACACATAAAATTACCTTGCTCGACCATCTTCATCGAATCTTAATAAAACAGAGACTTAATATGGCGTAGAAAGGCACAAACTTATACTTCGGTCTCTTTCACTCCGTCCCCTCCACCCGCGCCCTTTCAGTTCGAGAGAGTCGCAAGCAGTAATGTGCCGCGAGTGTCACGCGCAAGTCGTTACTTGCTTGTAATTGTGGAGGCCTAAACCGTAATAGGACACTACAAGAATAAAAATTAAGGTATGTGGACGTAACTATTTTTAGTAAAGTAAAGACCTATTTGGTATTGAGTCTATTTCATACTAAATTTTCTCTATACAGCGGTGACTTATTTGTCATTGAGTCACTCTTTGATTGAAAAAATGTACGAATTAAAGACGCAATCATCATTTGGTCTATGTTATTACGAAACTAATGTTTATGATAAAAGCTGATTTATGATTATGCCCCTCTTGTAATAAATATGATTATATTTTCACAGACTGTTTTAGACTTGGGTCTGCCTAGATACCAAAACGTTTTATTGTTTTGATATAATGTGTCATTATTACATTTGCCAATTTTTTTCTGCGTTTCAGATTTTAGATACCTACATACTAACAAAAAATATAAAAATGAAGAAAAGAGCAGATTATATTTTAGAAAAAACTTTGCGTAGTAATCAGGTCAGATTTCACATTCAGATTTTTATGATTCTTTTTAAACAACAAATTTTATAATCTTAACAAATTTATTTACAGGAGAGTGATCAAAATAATAGTAGTGCTCACATCAAGGAACCACCTACTAATGTTATTATGCAAGGAAGATCTGCTGATGGTGATGATATTACGGTAGATAGGCTACAAAATTAATTAAATATTTATGCCCATTTAAAAATATTTATGCCCATTTAATATTTTTTACTGATATCTACAATAACGTAAGTATTTCTTTCAGATTATCACCGATAAGGAAAATATTGTACCATCGAGGCCATCTCCAGAAAAAATATTATTAAATTCAATTGACCGAATTATTATTGAGGTAAGTAATTAATCATACATTCACAATACCTTAAAATTTTGTCATTTTCATTACTAGATAACAATTTAACCTACCTACCTTAATTAACATATTTTATCCCGATATATTTTTTGCCTTATATGTTTGCTAACTTACAGTATTTACTTTCAGAATACGCCTCAAAAAGAAAATAAATCATTCAGTCCATCAATAATAGAAAACTCTCCTGACAGATCCATTCCTTATTATGATCCAAAGACGTTTCATAAGAACACCAATGAGGTGGGTTATAGCTGTTTAGCTTTAATTTAGTAATTAATATTTTATTTCATAACCAATTGGAAAAAAAATCATACCTATTACATTACAGGTTCAAACTATATCAAAAACCGATGATCTCTTGATTGAAGCGTCTATAACTCCTGAGCGAGCTCTTCAGCCAGTTGAATTAGAAATGCAACAGTCTAAGAAATCAAGTGATTCGTCAGCTAGTACCAGTAGTTCTTCTTCTAATTCTTGTAGATCATCATCAACATCCTCTTCCAGTTCCAGCAGCAGTTCTTGTAAAGGTAAAGCGAATGACCATTTCATAGATGGGCCATCAACATCTAAGTTAACGGGTCAAGTTGCAAGCAAAACTACATCTGCAGCAAAAAAAAGTTACTACCAGTCACCTATCAACTCAGATGCAAGCGATGTGGATTTAAGTGACTCAGACCCAACCTATAGTGTAGATAGATCTAGGTCCAATCTTAGAAAGGCTACTCGCCCAAGTTCTAGCTCCAGTTCTTCGCCTTCGTCCACCACTACTTTCAATACCATAGCATCTAATAACACCTGTTCTGTTAATTCTGTCGCGGAAACTCCCAGAAGATGTAGAAAGCGCATTCGGAATCCTTCAAAATGGAAGCAAAATATAGCAAAAAGTTTAAGGAATTCTGGAAAAGCTTACGTTTCTATGACGACTAAAAAGGAAGTAACTGCCCGTATTGTTAAAGATGCGTGTAAATGTAGACTCCAATGTTCTGTGAATGTAAATGGCACCTATAGAAATACATTATTTGAAACATATTGGTCTCTTGGCAACATCGAACTGCAGAGATCTTACATACGCTCTTGTATGATGGAAATTAAGCCTAGATACAAGTATACTAACGCAGATAAACCTAGATTACCAAATAATGCATTCTATTTCAAAATAAATAATATCAACATTCGTGTTTGTAAGACCTTCTTTATTAACACGCTAGGGATATGTGACCGTCAAATCAGAACCGTTAAAAAGAAAACTGACCCGCAAGGTTTCGTAAGTAAAGACATTAGAGGTAAGCACTCTGGAAGAAAACCTACAGATCCACTACTCATTGAAAGTATAAAAGGACATATAAATTCCATACCAAGAATACCCTCTCATTATTTGAGAGCTTCAACTTCCAGGGAGTATATCAGTGGTGAGAAGACGATAATGGACCTTTGGCGAGACTTCGATAAATCTCAGAAAGAAGAAGAAAAACCTACATGTGACTATTGGCTGTACTACGAAATTTTTACAAAAGTGTTTAATATAGGTTTTTTTCAACCAAAAAAAGATAGATGCGACTTGTGCTTAGATTATGAACTTGCTAATCCGAATCGCAAGATAGAAATTAAAGAAAAATATGATGATCATCTGAAAGAAAAGGTTCTGTGTCGAGAAGAAAAACGTCTAGATCGTCAGAATATTAATGAAACTAACATTTGCGCAGTCTACGATTTGCAGGCTGTTCTGCAGTGTCCCACTGGAGAAACATCATCATTTTTTTATAAATCCAAACTAAATTGCCTTAATTTTACAATAGTAGAAATGTTAAAGAAAACAGCAACAGTTCAAAAGCGTAAAAAAAATGAAGATAATGATAATGAAATAGGGGCATACGGTAACGTATATAGCTATTTCTGGGACGAAGTTCAGGGAAAAAGGGGAGCTAACGAGATTGGGTCATGCATTTTAGATTATTTACATCGTTTAAATGAGCAGAACCCAAACAAAGCTCTCCATGTCACATTTTATTCCGATAATTGTTGTGGTCAAAATAAAAATAAATATATTGCCTCATTATATTCTTATGCTGTATCTATTTTTGAAAATATTCACACAATTACTCATAAATATCTAATTAAAGGTCATACCCAGAATGAAGGGGATAATGTGCATAGCCTTATTGAAAAAGAGATCAAGAGAAATAAAAAGTCTGGGCCAATATACGCACCCTACCAATATGTTACCCTAATTAAGAACTCGCGTAAGAATGGTAAACCTTTTAATGTGATAGAGTTGACATACGACTTTTTCATCGATTTAAAGGTTCTACAAGAAAAGTGGGGCTATAATTACAATGAAGACGAACATAAAAACACTATGATATGGACCAATGTCAAGGTTTTGGAATTTTATAAGGCTGAACAGTTCGCATTTTACTATAAAACCTCATACACTCAAAATGAGTTCACCATGGTCAATATGAGAAATAAACGAAAGAAAATGGTCACACCAGAAGAAATAACGCTAACCAAAGCATATTTACAAAGACTAGAGCTGAGCGAACATAAGAAAAAAGACTTACGCGATCTCGTTAATAAAAACTTAATACCTGGTTATTATGCAGATTTTTATAATTCTATACTTTAATTATTACGTTTTTCAAAATGTATGGTTATTAAACAAAAACATTTTTTTTAAAATAGATATATATTTGAATACTTTTATTTAATCTGATTTTATTGTTACAAATACTATCAAAGAAGACTGAGTAGCATTTGATTGTCATTTTATTTTATTTTTTTTAGTTAAAAGTTTTCATTACGGCCTACTGTGCTGTACAATTAGTAGCATTTAAGTCTTTTGTCGTTTTACTTTTATAATAAAACTTTTTTATTACCTTGCGATGTTTTTTTTTTGTGTACTGAACCTAAAAGTATTCTTAAAACTATCTAAAAATGTATTAATATAGTGACTTATTTAGGAATGAAACGAGACTTTGATTGAAGATTCAGAACCAAAGAGACCTAAATAATAAAAGGTCTTTTAAAAAACGATGGTTTCAGACAAACAAAGACGTAAATGAGTACTATTTTTGTGTGAATTAAGAAAAAAATATTATTAATTGTAATAATATTTTTTTTTATTTAAAAAAGTGTAGATAAATAAGTCAAGTAGGATATACAATTAAAACAATTCGAAATTAATGAAAGTCCAACCGAATTATCTCCCTTTTCTAAAAAAACTTAAAACAGACGAACCTTTATTCAACGTTTCCCAAAAACTTGTTTTTTTTAGATAGGTCACTATAATTCTAAAGGTGCGAAATGTCGATAGAAAATCAATAAAGTTTTGTGCAGAAGAAAATGGTTAGTAACAACTTTAATGAGTTGCACGGTTAAAAGGGCTTGGTAGATTTTTGTGTGAAGCCTGGCCGGCCCAACTTCCACCATTTTAATGTTTTTTCGATGTTGCGGCCATGCCTTAACCTATATTTAATCGATAGCTGGTATGAATACAAAACAGTTTTGTATTAGACAAAATATTATAGAATGTCACGTTTCCTAGATATTCAAATCCCATTGTGTTCTGAAACTTTGCCATGCGTTGCGTTGTTAAGACAAGGAGCCTTCAGGGGCTTACAAGGGTGGGTGCAATGGCTTAACGGATAGTTGTTATGGGACATCTGTCATGGAGTCATTCAAACATGCACACAGGATATTATTATTAGGTACTAAACTTTGTGTTATACACTATATTACACAATATTAATCATCCGTCCCTTCGCACTCGCTATTACCACTACCTTTGCCTGACCAAATTCTGAAAAACGCTTGGTTATGAAACAAAACTTTCTTTAGTTCCAATAAATATTACCCTATAAATAGTTATTCAAACCTGCATTTTTTTCTTTGTTTTTTCAAATAACATTAATTCAACACGTCAATGTAGTAGAGATGAAGAGGACAATTTATTAGTAAATTGTACTCACGTAAAGAGATTTAAAAGATTAATAGAGCCAATATTGGGAATATGTACACACAGCAACACATCAAGCTATACATTTCCAGTATAATATGGCCTCGCTTTATATAGTTTCCAGTACAATGAGAGATTCGCATAAATTGGTTTTGTACAGGTTTGTTTGTCGTCGTGCGTAAATAATTAATTTCATACAAACGTGTGTACAATTCACAAGTGGTAGGAGTGAAACCTTCAAAAATGTTGGCTATAAAAACACTGTATGTTTCCTATCTCGTTTTCTCCCACATTAAATTTTATGAATGTATGTGTCTGTCGCTTTTTCGTTTCATCGACTTTCAAATCACAACGATGGTAAAGAAGTATTCTCTTCAAAAATTCGATCCCGAATATTTTCAATTTTATCACACGAATACTACATAACAAGAGGGTGCACTTGACAGAACGTTTTGTTACTAAGTCAACCTACTTATCTGTGCAGGCGGAAAAATACAGAACTAAAATAGATGTACCAAGTTTGACATATTAATGCATATTTTCTTGACAAGCAGCGCCTCCTTGAACTGCACACAAAGTGGTCATACTATAACAAGTATTGATTACGATTTTCTTCGTCTTGTTTCAGCTATCACTCGTATACATTTGAATGTCTTTGTACACACGGCGGCAAATCAAGCTGTACAGGCCACGCTTTGTATAAATTTCCCTTACGACGAGAGATCCGCATAAACTGGTTTTGTATAGCTTGATTTGCCGTTGTGCGTACTCACGGGTGTAAACTGGCAGTCAGGCCAGTTACAACCCCTGCGGAGCCACATTGGAGGCATAAACAACTGTAATAACTAAAATAATTATTGTGAAATGAAAGAAGAGAACTTCATCAGTCTAAGCATGAACCAAAACTGTTTAGTAACAATTTTTTAGTTGACAGGTCTTTTAGCAGTATTAGCTTTATGACATGCGCATCTCTAGATTCTCTAGTTACTTCAGTCCAATTCACTGCCACATGGATGGAGGGCGTTACTGAAATTGTTTAGTACATTTTTATTATTCGTTATTAAACTCTACGCACGAAAGCGGTGCTCTTTTCTGAGGGTTTCAGTTGTGTAGATGAAAAATACTTTTTGAAATGTTTACCACAGTGTCTAAATCTTTATTGTGAGTACCGTTTCATTTATTTTTGGAGTTTACAGAGTTTACATAACTTGACAGCTGTTTTTTATATCGGATCTATAAACAAATTGTGAGCTACATATTTTAATGAGACGGTCACACACCGATCGTTCGTGAAACTGTAACATGAAGCAAAAATAATCGGGTCAGACGCTACGGGTGACGATGTAATGCCGAATTTTAGACGTGTACGATTGATTTTAGCTCTCGTTTTCTGTTTCCCATGTTCTATAAAAAAATCTTTACCAAGTAGGCAAGGAAGTAAAGTGTATCGTCGCCGGAGCACTCTCAAGGTCTCGTTTGTATTGAGGCGTACCTTTATAAAATTAAATATTATTTTGATTGATTCATTCTCACTTATTTGCGAAGAGGGTGGAGTTCATGCTCATCATTTTGCCATTATCCCAGAAATATTACTTGTGTGATCCTTCATTCAAATTCTAGCTCTCGGCTTTATTATCAATTTATAAAAATCGAATTTTGTGGTTATTTATAGATTCAATAGCATTGCCAAAACCCATAAAAAACATGTGCTTTTTATTAAATAAGACAAAATAATATTTGTTAAAAATATAAAAGTTGTGATTAAGAAGGAATAATGCTGCTATCCATGCAGTGGGACAATACATGCTAGTTAGTTTATTGTTACTTATGGTTTATTGGTACTTATGAAAAATCAAAATGCTATTTCCCAGCAGATACATTTCTTAGGAGTCTTTCTAAATAATTTGTGACTAGGAAGACCCGAAGTCGTTCAGAAGTGGTTTCTGCATAATATTTCTTATTATTTGTCATTGTAAAATATATCAGTGCCGCCTTATCTGAAGTTTTTGCGTCAATTCATATCTGATTCACTTATTAACATTTTGATTAGAACTCATTTATTAATTGTTATAAGGTTAAACATCTGACTAATGTATAATTAAATCAAGTTTAGATATTCACGTACATTTAAACAATCAAATTGATATTACATACATTAGTGTTTCTTCCTGTTTTCTATATGGGCAAACCTAAAAGACTAAATTCCCCGAATAGATGTTATTGTGTAAAATACAATGAGGGTTTTCCTGAGGAAACTTAAATGGTTGTGTTCTTCTGACTAATTTGTCATGACAAATTCATAAAGCACCTGTAATAATGCAACTTTTTCAACCTGAATATAATAGGAAAATTTATTTAATTGCCTACCTTTTTTTCCAGTGGGAAACACTCATAGTTAGTCAAAAAAGACACATTATTATTCTATTATTTTGTCAAAGTCTCATTCAAATTTGGTTTTTAAAATGTTTAGGGGGCAGGATTGTTTTAGTTATTACCTATATATAAGGATACTATTTATTTGCAAATGATAGGTACATAAACTTATTTGGGATAGGAAAACCATCCATCCATTCCTTCCAGGATAGGCCATATAACATATATCAAATCAAATAATTTAGTTTATAATTGTGTGTTATGAACAGGCTTACAGTAAAAGATTCCATACAAATCATAAAAAAAAATTGCCCTATATTATATATATCATTGACCCTGAAAGTCATTCTAAATTCTTCTGTCAATGGCTTTGTTTCAATTAGAACTGTAAGTGTTTACATTTATAATTCGAAATTCTTCAACAATAAAAATTACATGTACCAACTTTCTATTATTAGTCTGTCCTATTATGTTGTGAGTTGGCACGTTGTGCCTTAAAATACTGAGTAGATTGCCAGAATATCAAGATATTTCTCATTATGTCTTCTATTCTGATGTTTACCAACAATACTTCATTCTTTTAGCAGTGATATGTCTTGATTGATTATGTGTACACTGACTCCTAGTCATAATCATATCATCTATTAGTAACTAGGTAGTTTTATGATTAGTTTTATCTATAAGTATTTTACCACCTCAATAGTTACTCCTTCTGATTTTGTATTAGTTTCGTAGTCTGACTCTTGTTTTATCTTGTCACTATAGAGAGTTACTTTTTCAGTGTCAACAAGATCAACAAAAGAAAATCTTATCTTTCATTTACAATATTTGAATTGTCTGGACCATTCTCATACGTTACGTCGCAGTGGGCGTGGTAATTACGTAAATTACCTCACACTTAGATAATTTTAACTGAATAGTCCATGCCAACAGTGTTTTTACGTTTTGTCCATTTGTTTTTATGTTCTGTCTATTTAGTACCTGGATGACCGAGATTTGCTGGTTTTTTTTTTTGACGTTTTCCAAGAATGCAACCTAGCTAGATCGATTTACCGCCCCCGAAACCCCCTGCATACTAAATTTCATGAAAATCGTTGGAGCCGTTTCCGAGATTCAGAAAAAATACATATATACAAGAATTGCTCGTTTAAAGGTATAAGATATAGTTTGTATCCGGGGCATTTGATAGAGGATGCATTTTCGCATCCTCGCTCACTCGTTACTCGTCAATCGCCATCAATCTCTCGCCGTGTCTCGCCACGGCTATGTACCGGTCCCGTTACTCCCTCAGTTATTGATAGTTGTGTTCATGATCTAATTTCAGGTGTTCCCCGGGCAGCAGCAGCTTATCTAATACTCTCGTCTGATTGTTTTTAAAACGCTTTCGCTAAAACTTTATAACTTCGATCGAAAAAGTAATTAAAACGTATTTAACCGCTTCGCTATTTCAAATTCGTTAAGATTAGTTTGAACTCGAATGGAGCTCTTAAGTCAAGTGATCCTCACGCAAGTCGAACTGTAAAACGTGAAATAATAGTCAATATTTAACTTCGAATGTGTCTCAGAAATATTTCAGTACGGTACTTGTAAGAAAAACGTTTTTTCAGTAGTACGGTCGAACAAGCTATTTGGTATACACACGGAAATATTCACAATCCAATAGGTAGGTACCGAAGCGTGTAGCGTCCTTTTCCAAATTTTATTTTATAAAGCTCTTTATCTTTGTCATTAAGAGACTGACTCTTAATGAAAATGGTTTTATAAAAGAAAATTGCTAACAATATTGTCAGTGTGCTTGTTCGACCGTACCTATTAACGTAAAGTATTACAAACATAATACACCTGGATGTTATGATGTTTTCCTTCTTGGCCAGTCAGAAATGTGATGTAACTTTATATTGAAAATCCCTCTGATATTCTCCAGATCAGCAATCTTGTATTCAAGCAAAGAGTTCTTTAACCTTCAAGCCGTCAGTTAAGTCTATGGTTGTATCTACATCGTGCTCTTATTTTTCCTGTGTTTATGTCAAGGCTGGGGCAGCAGCGCGGGCAACGCCCCTCGCAAACCCGTTATGAACCGTCTAATAAAACCAGCTAATTATATAACGCATCATAAAAACTAGTTACGGAAAGAGTTAATTAATGTTTCAACTCGCAATGCTACTTTTGCACAAGGATCGTCCAATGTAATAAAACTTGAACACTGAAGCTGACATTGAATAGGTTCCTTCCTGAAGTATCGATTACCATTGTTGTATGTTGATAGCTAAAGTGTTACGATGTATTATCGATGTTACGGTTCGTATTTTATAAAGTTATCGTTTATACCGTTATCGTTTTGCAGCGGGATTGGAGTGTGCCGACTGCCGAAGCGTGTACGTTTTATTTTACGCTTATAACCGTGATATTTATGATGGCTAACACTTGTAAACCATAATCGGATACCAGGCCACCTAAGGCACGCCTATGGTGTCTACTCTTGTCTTGGTGAATATCAATTCTGACGTCCATTACAGAACATTTGATTAAAGTATAGTGAATATTTTCTACTCTGCATGACAACGCTTCTACTAAACCATATCTTTCAATGAAAGGTTGCCTGAAAATTTAGAGCTATTTATCTGGCGACATGTTGAAATAGTGTGGGATCGTACAGAAATTTTTCTAGCCGTCTAAATCAGAGGTCATGAACCTTACAACGCAACTTCATTATTTTTTGGCACGGTCACGCTGCGTTACCATTAAGAAATCTGGCTCGAGGAAAATCGAGCCGATATGAATACAATGTTGATCTTGATTCAAGAAGATTGTTGAATTGATTGTCGAGTTGTCAAAGCATTATTAAAAAAAAAAAGACGTGTGGCACTCGTAGACTGCCGCGGTAAAGCTATTGCATAGCATTTTTATCAAATTATGTAATTATAATTATTTATTCACTTTCGGTATAGTTGTATTGGTAAACCTATACAACCCAACCTCCTAGCTCCAGCAGTAGATTAAAAATAATAACCTAGGCTTGTCAATATCTGACACTACGTGTTAGGCACTAGGTGTTAGGTTATTTTCGTTACGTTACGTTACGAAAGTTACGTTACGGTTATTTTCGTTATGGAATTTCTGGATTCGGTCTCCACGCTCAGGCCCGCGATAGAAGCTATGCAATAGCTTAAAAGTTTCAATATCTTTGTTTTGTACGCGGTGATTTTCATATCTCTGCATCGATAATACGTCACGGGCTATTCCATGGCTTTCAGACACATAATAAGTGTAGATAAGCGTAATCAATATTACCGACAAAGCTGAAACCACCCGTGCCAACTGGGATTTTTATTTTTTGTTAGCCACAGTCAAGAGACAAATCACGTAACTGATCGACAAGTCATCAAATAACGGTCACTATTATCGTTGATATTTAGATTTAGACGGCCATTGTCTAGTGATATACCTAACACGAGCCTTGAACATGACCGTGTAGTCACCTATTTACACCGTAAAGGAGAAAAGTAACATCTGTAGTTCTGTATTAAATTAAGTAACGTTCTAGCGTCCATCGTTTTGCTTCGTTTCTTTATCGATTATTTCTCAAGTAACTAAAGCGATTGCTGTCCGGATTTGCCTACCCTTAACGAAACCAAGTTTTCACTTGAAATACCTCATATTCCTGTTCTCATCATCATCATCATCATCATTTCAGCCAAAAGACGTCCACTGCTGGACATAGGCCTCCCCCAAGTGTCGCCACATTGACCGGTCCCGCGCGACTCGCATCCAGCGGATCCCCGCAACCTTCACCAGGTCATCGGTTCATTTGGAGTCAGCGCAGCAGACCTTCATCTTTCAAGCATCTGTAACAGCTGTCAAATCAGTACTCACCTCCTAATTACAATTAGCATTGTCGTCATTCACATTAATCCATCCTTTGTTTGATCTTCCTCTAGCTTTCTTTAGTCTGCATAATGTCAACTTTCTCAGGACATGTTCGTCATAAAATCAAGTTTCGACTCAAGTACGAGTATCTTAAATGCTGTTGCTTTGTTGTTCTTGCAGCTGAATTGTTTGTCCATCTTCATGCCTTAAAGAGGGGCATCAATTGACTCTTCAATGGATTTAGTTTGATCGTAGTCTAGGGGACTTCAAAGCGCATATATCGTAAATCGTAATCCTTCTATTTAATTGCAATAGAACGTAATTGTGAGTTATTGCTGCAATGCGGTGTCTTTAGTCTTTACGTTCAATTTGCTAAATTGGCAAATATCGGTTTAGGCCACTTGCTTTTGGACTAGTTATCACGAGGTCGATTTGGGTGTGTCAATAAGTTTGTAACGTGCTTTTCATTAGTGGAAAGACGCGAATCTCGAACCCGTGAGAAACGTGACGATTGACGATGATGGAGACATGTTTCTCGGAAACGGTGGTTATTTCATCGAAGAATGTCTGACGTGTGCAGAATGATGTAAGATTTCCGCACGTCCGCGTATTTGATGAAATATTGAATTTTGGGTTAGTGCGTTGTGGTATTTACCCGCATTGTGTTACTACATATTTTTATCTTACCAATATTCTCGGCCTTGAATCAGCTTTAATAAATGTCACCTGTACTACTACTAAATTTCTCTCCAGGTTTACGTCACCGAGTTTAATGTTCTTGTATCCAATGCTAACAGTTTAGCTTGTGAGTCATCGTTAACGTCGGAAGTTTGTAATGTAAGACTAACTCTCTCAGTGCTCGGTTCTGTGTGAGAATCGTCATTTTCCTCAAAGAACTAGACATGGTGGAAGCCAGTTGTTAATAATTTACCAAACTAACCTAGAAACTCTTTCCTTGTTTTCTGTTTGTGTGGACTTCTCTGTAGCTACGCATAACTAGAACGACAACACTTAAGTATTGATCTTGACTCAACTCTGACGGAGAGATTCGTGCTTGAGGACTGTTCTAATATACGAACATAAGAGTGCCTCAATATTGGCAAACACTCCTTGTTTTAGAGTTTTTTTTTATTGCTTAACAGTGAGAAGAGGCCTTTCAGTAATAGGCTGGTATTATTATCGTTGTCACCATCATCCACAGTCCGACTTCACCCAATGCTGCGTGAAAGCCTCTCTTTGCCTATGCCAATTTCCACGTCCCTGTTCCAAACTTATCCAGGATTCACACGCGATAGTAGAAAGTCAACAATTTACCAAGAGCTCTGAACGTATAATCTCTGTTACAAAAACGAGCGTTCCTTACTATTATAGAAAATGAATGTGTTATAAAGATCGTGATTTATGTCGATTGACTGCAAATAGTCATGTGTTATGTTTGGTAATAAAATTTGAATCATGTGACATCGGAACAGTGTATTGTTTGCATAGTCAGCTTTGATAATACGTATTACCTTCGACAATACGTAATCTATATTCGTGATTGATGTTCCTATTAGAAATTAACAACTAATGACTTTCTGTTTTAATGAAGTTCTTAGTTTACGATTGTGAGTTCTGCGCCAAGAAATTACGTTACATATAGGAGTCATTTAAATTTTTCACTTAGTTCTTAATTGCGTGATTTCCTTATCATAAGGATCAGTAGATTGATTTATTTTATCACGGACATGAACTTGATTAAGACGTAAAACGTTACCCCAAATTGAAATGATATTAGCTTTGACGACATGGATGTTCATGATTATTGTACAGACGCCAGCACATTAAGGTACCCGAAACTGTCAAATTTTCCCAATCAACCTTGAAAAAAACTATTAAAGATATTAGACAGATTGTAGTAACTCGATGTGCTGGCGTCTGTAATTTTGTGATGTGGACTCGATGTGTAACTTTGTGATGTGGACAAAAATTAAGTGAAAACAAATACTACAATACCATGGAAACAAAAACTTTGTTATTTTACGCAGTCAAAACATACGGGGTGGACGGGAATCTGACGCGAAAACGAATACTCTTACTAAGTACTTACTAATTTTTCATCGGTTATTTAAAAAAATCACCTGTTCTATTCATTCTGACCGTGTAGGTATTCCACTATTGTAGGAAACAACTGTTTTTTTTATGTTATAATTTATAACCGATGCAAAATTTATATGTGGGGGCTCAGAATGATGTATTAAATACGTGGTAACCGTTTTCGCATCGGTGGCCCGTCCAGCCCGTATGATTGAAATCGATAAAATTATTCATCTGATTCATTGAGCATAGGATTAAGTATTATAAGGAAAACTGTATTCTGTAAAATGAAATAGTATAACTTAGGTGTTGCGGTTATTGTGTAATGAGATGTGATGTAATCTCGAACTGCGGTTGGTTATATGACGCATTCGTGAATATGTACAAACGTAGGGAATTGGCGGGTAAAGGACAATGAGCAATTTCAGGTATGGGAAATACGAGTGTAGTTATTGCAAGTAAACATTGAACGTTTTTTTTTTAATTAACTGTTTGTTATTACTTATTATTGTAGATAGGTCGTTTCGAGTTCCTCTCTGTCCTTGGTTATGTCAGTGACGAAGAAATTGATAAATGGGACATCATTTCTTAGACAATCTGCCAAATTAATTATTCGGAGTTGTTCAAATAAATTGGTGATTTAGGCGATGTTCAGCAGCTTTAATGTCTTTGAATACACAATCTTCGTTCTAAAATGTTGATATTTCCTCTTCAATATCAATTTGATCAAAGTGTGAGTGTTGTTCTAAAATCACATATTTGTTTTTATTTTTTAAAGTTAAATTGATCGCAGTTGTCAAATATCATTTACGGTCTAAGCGCGGTCGCGCACTAGGCAGCCTGGTTGCGGCAGCCACACCGATGTATGATGTTATATATTTTATTATATTGGCATATATAAATATTACGCATTAGACGGCCCAAGATTTCTGGCTGCGCAAGCCAGTAGAACGCGCATAAAAGCACGAATTCACACGAAAAAACCGAATAGGTTTGGAGCCAGACCAAAACAAAGCCAATGTGGCTGTCTTCGCTCCACACGCACAGTGTCCATAGCAGTCAGACGTCAGACAGATTTTGTATTTTTGTGTATCGAACGAAACTGTTGATTGTAACAAAACGGTCACGACTGCCGTCGACTGACTCAATAATTCGGTTGCAGCAGCCGGGCTGCCCTAACGCTTCATATAATGGTCGCGTTTCTGCTTCGTCCTGTTCACTCTTTTCAGTGCAGACACGTTCTCGGTCCCAATTGTTAAGCTATATTCTTGTTGCAGATGTTGCTCCTCAAACGCTATAGGCCCACACAGGGCGTTGGCGTCCATTCTTGCGAAGAGCCCATCCATCGTTGCAGTGCCGATCCAAAGCCGGGACTACCATGAGGTCACCGGCAACATAATCTGCCCAAATGTTGTCAGGGGCATCGACCACTTGAGAGATCCACGTCTCAATAAGGTAAGAAATGTAGAATCTTCACAAGTGGCTAGTCAGAGGATAAATAATGATTCCGCAATTTTCAGAATTGCAGTTATCACTGTTAGTTTCTGCATAACACAACAGTTACCTAGTAGAAAATGCCTATGGCTTTAAGTCCACTTTTGTAAATTGTATGCGCTTTCTGTATTAAATAAAATGCGCTAGGTACTAGTCGAACCAATTTTTTGTTATTACTAGATGGGGGGCCTGACCTCGTAAAATATTTATTTTAAAGTCAAACCCATTGATTGGGTTGTAACCATCGGAAATCAAACAGTAAATCGAGCATCATTGGTTTTTAAAACAAGTGTACAATTGGTTGTCAGGTCACGTAGTTTCAGTAACTTGTAGACCACTTATTACTAAACTGCCAATATAATTTCGTTTGTATTACCTAGATCAAACTGTAGCATTTGTCAGCTGTATTTTTTTTTAGTTTTCCCTCGTTTTTCCTCGAAGTCGGTATTCAATTATTGAAGTAAGGAAAAACGAGTGACATTGACTATATCGATCACAATAACATACTGGCATTGAAATCAACTTTGTTTTGAAACAAATTGAAATCTTCTATATATATAAAAGAAAGTCGTGTTAGTTACACTATTTATAACTCAAGAACGGCTGAACCGATTTGGCTGAAAATTGTTGGGGAGGTAGCTTAGAACCGGGAGACGGACATAGGATACTTTTTATCCCGACGACCGCGTTTACGGAAAAAAATATATGAATAAAAGCGTTTTTAAATAAATTAGCGCAACTGATACACCACGTCACGTAGGTAGGTAGGTACTAGGGAGGTAGAGTAGGTAGGTACTAGGAATATAGGTAGGTAGTAGGTCAATTCGAATTCAATATTCATAGTTGACAGGAAAACGTCTGTCGGGTCAGCTAGTATATTTAAATAAAACTAGATTAGGAGTCTAGTGGAAGGAATTGGAGGAGGTTTTTTCTCAGCAGTGGGACAGTATAGGCTAAAAAAAATCTAGTTATTAGTTTAGAATTTTGATTGTAGCTGAGTGTAGAAACAAACAGACATAAAAACATAACCGTCCTTTGGCAGTCGGGTAAAAAGGATATCTTACGAGAAAAATTAATATCTAAAAATCCGAACAGAGTTTCCATATTATATATTTCTCCTAGTTATATAAAATTACCATATTAGCGTGTGTAGTAAAATTACACACATGATAAGATATCCTTTTATTGGTGAAAAAACGCACATATGTAATATCTCGACGGATTATGAATGATACAGATAACATCCCATGAAATAGTTAGAGGGAGCGAGCCTATTACCATCAACCGGGCACAAATTCTGACTCCGGGCTGCTAGGGGGAAATTCTGGATGGGAAAACCTAATAACTCGTGGATTGTAAGTGTTCTTTAGGTAATTAGGTCAACAGTTCTCCACACTTCGGTGACTGCAGGCGTAATATGTTAAGGTGGTTGCGTCAGGGTACCCCGCGAAATTCAAATTTTCTTACGTTTTTTTGCATTTTGCAGGTCATTGTTAGGTTGTATGTTAAAGAAAAATGAGTCGCGCCAGTAACACGTACGTAGTTACAGAATCACAATCCCCAATTAACCCTATTGAATGACATAACCTAACATCACGCCTGTAATCCCCGAAGGGTTAGGTAGAAGTGTGCCTAATAGTACACGAGCCTCCCCCCCAGGAGGGAGGAGGGGGGGGGGGGGTGAATGAGTTTTCATAAAATATTCATTGAATAGGGTTACATGAACTTAGAGGGTTGTATTGATGATTGTCATGATTGTATTCTGTAACTACAAACATGTTACTGGCGCGATTCATTTTTCATCAACTTACAACCTGACACTGACCAGCAAATTACAAAAAAACGTAAGAAAAATTGAATTTCGCGGTCTACCCTGACGCAACCACCTTAAGTTACAAATTATAATTTTTTTTTAGGGTTTAGCCTTCACACTGCAAGAACGTCAGGCGCTCGGCATCCATGGTCTTTTGGCAGCCAAGTTCAAGTCTCAAGAGGAACAGCTAGAGATATGTACCATATCCATTGACAGATATGAGGACAACCTCAACAAATATCTCTACCTCGTCGAGTTACAGGTGACTAAACATGATAAAGGTACCGTTGATTCTGTGAAGCTATTTATAGAAACTTGGTTTTGGGAACTGGGAAACTGGGACGGGTATGAATGAGACATTTATTGTACAGATTCTAGTTTGTCATTGGATTTCTGGTTTATACTTGTTGATTTTTTTAAATTAATGTACTAAACCTGAAGAGTGGATTTTTATCCTGTGAGTATTATATTTTGGCTTAATTTTTTTGATTGGGTGGAACTTTGGGAAACCTTTGTCTGGGGGTCGACCCAGATCATGCTTTCGACAATTGGTTTATTTGGGTGGTGAAAGGAACCATTAAAACTGTGAACAATGATTTTTTATTTTTTACTTACTATCTATCTATTTGTAGAATACAATCGTCCTTTCGTTCAAATACAATCATCCATTTTTTTTAGGATGTGAAATCATGAAATGACCCCTCCTGCTCTGGGCGGAGCGGAAGGGAGTGTCAGACTTGTACTGGCTAAAACCTATCCTTGTTCCTTCCTTGCCCTCTGTGTTCTATGGCCGCGGTATCTCTTTCTAACAGTCCCGCAGAAATACAATCATCCTTAATCTAAGAGAGCGTGATTTATTTAAAAATTCCATTGCTCGAATCAAAGCAATCTGGCTAATCTTGTTGCCCTTGACCTAAATTCGTCATCGACCCTGCTGAACCTCGGTGTTAAAGTGAAGGAATGTAATACAGGGCTTTTAAAGATATAAACATTTATTGTATAGCAACTTATTGCCGTGTCTGAATGGTGTATTATATTTTATCAAACAGCACGTAAAATACCTTTAAGAACCATATTATTTTATATAACTCCATATTGAAAAACATCCGTAACGCCGCCGCGTCGATAAAATATACCAATTTAAAACACCCAAAGTACAATCGTGAATAAATTAAATGTTTGTCTGTTTAAAAGAGCTCCAATAAATTATCGTCTAATATAGCCTAAATTGAACAAATGTCAAGATATTTTCGATAATGTTTCACGGTATTAAAGGGGTTATTTCACGAATAACTCCAGCAAAATATCCAATTTTTTCATAGAAGTTTTTATTAATAATTTTTACATGAACTTACGACTGACATAAATTGCGAATTGGGCAGAGCGCTTATTGCAAATTATGCAGTTAGCTAACGCAAATATGATTAAGCATTTCTGATGCTGAACATTTAGTGTATGTACGGAACCTGCAGTTTACCGGATGATTTTGTTCAATTATGTACAAGGACTGTTGTGAAGCATGTTCGCTGGAGTATAATTTTGTTAGTGGCAACTACCTATTACTAACTCCTTTGACATAATAGGTCTAATTGATTATGTAAAGTGTCCGTTTGTGTCTACCTGATTTTCTCTAAAATACGATATTCCGTTGTGGTGTGAGTCCTGTTTTAATCGAATGGTAATATTTGAAGGCACATCCACGTGAATAGAACTGAAATATTTGTTATCATCATTATTTAATTTGGGAAGAGTTCATATAGGTTGGATTTTCAAAGACATATCCTATACTTTTGATTGGTCTAATAACAATGTACAGTCAACAAAACAGATAGGTATGCAGGGTCGAAAGATATAATTGATTTTTTCTTAAAAACCGATCGATGTTTTCGAATGTAATTAAAATTAAATGAAGAAAAATAATCAATTGGTTAAATTAATTCAAATTTCATTTGAAGATGTGCTACAGTTTCTAAAAAAACTAAAACTATATCTTTCGACCCTGCATACCTATCTGTTTTGTTGACTGTACATATTTACTTTTTTTATACAAGCAAAAATTAACTAAGACGATGAGACCTATGTCCACCACCCGTGGACTCCAAAAAGCAGTAGAATATGTATAAGTAAAACCTACCATCACCATTATTTATTCCACAAAATACAAGGCAATATTTTAATAATATTATTGAATTATTGCAGGACAGAAATGAGAAGTTGTTCTTTCGGCTGCTAGCGGAGAACGTTGAGAAGTACTTGCCGATCGTATACACCCCAACAGTGGGACTGGCCTGTCAGAAGTTCGGTCTCATTTATAGAAGACCAAGGGGTCTGTTCATCACCATCAACGACAAGGGACATGTATTCAACATTATTAAAAACTGGTGAGTTTTTCTTTCGATACCATGTAATTAAGATTTAAATTTAAAATCACAGGCTAAGCAGTGCTTGCATGGGTGACTAGTTGACTACCATCCATGACATGCCGAATTTCCTTTGTGTCTCGGAAAGCACGCTAAGTCGTTAGTCCCAGCAGTCATTTGTAGATCTTTGACAGTCGTTACAGGTAGTCAGTGGCCCGCAAGTCCAGTCTTACCTAGGGATATTTTATTACCCAGTACTAACTGGGTTGTGGAGGTCTGATAGGCAATCTCTCCATGTAAAATACTGGCACTTAGCTGCATGCGGTTAGATTGAAAGCCGACTCCAATATAGTTAGAAAAAAGCTAGGCAAATGATGACTATGTATAATTTAGATAAACTTAAGTATAGGTTAGGAGCTAGCGCAGGTTTATTAATTCTGCACAATACGGTTATCACGGCAGGCCAGCGGCCGTTCCATAAAGGGTGTAAAATAAAAAGACTTAAAGAAGCCGAAAGGCACGGGTTCTCTGCCTCATTGCGATAATTTTTTGTTATAGACAATACCAGGTACCGAAATATTGGGGTTCAAAGTTTCAATCTTTTCACAAGTTTTTTTTTTAAATACATGTTTTTAATGTATTTTTTTTAACTTGAGACCCCTTCACGACCCCTGTAATATTCAATCCATCCATCAGCACAATGTTTTGAATGCATTACATTAAGTCCTACCGTAAAACGTGATTTTTCACCCAACCCCGCCCCCGTTCCCCCGTACCCCGTTTTTTTTCGTTTTTTTTTCAAGATTGAGCGTTATTTTTATTTTTTTTTTATTTTTTTTATAACTAATATGAAAGTTTTTTGAAAATAAATAGATTGATAGACCCCAAAAAAAAGTCGTTTCCCAGCAATAATTTTTCGTAAAGTTACTTAGTTTTATGTACAAAATGCTTGGTTAACGGCTTCATGAAGAGTCCGCTTACACCCTGTATACTGCTCAGTCGGTAAAAACCTTATTGTTTGGACCCGACTCTCCACTATCTATCTCTTATTTTTATCAGAAAGTGGTTGTTAAGATGCGGTTTTTCTTCGGTTAACAAATCATATTCGCTGAATTTTTTTTTTTGACTATCTTATGAATGCGGTTTCGGCCGTAATTGTGCTATCGGGATATAAAGTATCCTGTGACAATCCAGGTTGTAAACTATAAGTGTGTGAAATTTCATCCAAATATAATAAGATAGTAAATTGATTGACTAGTTAAACATTTTTTCTGCCTGTCTGAAATATGTATGTGAAATAGTAGTGTCTGCAAAAAAAAGACCCAGGAAGCCACCCATGGTGTATCTTAAAAAAACCTGTTAAGGTAGCACAAGTCGCGAGCTCGAACTCACTGGTGGGCGTGGCAAAAAGCACGCTGTCTCACCTGGCATCGTGCCCGACAGTGAGATGCATGATATTTCATAGTATAGGCGCGCGTAAAAAAATACGAAAAGGCCTTTGGAAAATCAAGTTTTTGCGCAAGTTAGCGCAAGTTGCGTTAAAATTGACAATAAAAACGAATCTTTGGTAGCTCGTAACTTTTAAATGGCTTTTTATTTTACTATTCCGTTTCCGCACACACAAAATTAATAATGAGACAAAATGATATCATGTTTAACTTTGGATGTACAGTGTCAAACAGTGGAGTAATACCCTCCCGAAATTTCTATGGAAGAAATGTCGACAAGTGTCACCTTAAGCTTCTTGCAATTTATCACGTTATGTTCAAATAATCATTGCTTCGCTTGCTTTTTACGACTGCCTCATTGGTCCCGTGGTCGCAAACCTCTCGTTTCAGTGTTATTGTTTGAAACAAAGCATATTAACTCAATTGATAGCTATGAATATAAACAGTTTATACATATTCAATTTATTTGCGTTCCGCAAGGTAAAACATGGTGTTAACAAAAGGCATAGAACCGATGTAGACCCTGTCAGGGCACCATTATGCCTTACATGATGCATCTACGATTACATTCCTAGTATTATTTTTAAACAAACTGCTATACGAGACTTATTCAACTACAATAGTTATAATAATATTATAATTTTTTGCTTTAAACATACCTTAGGGTTTTATAAATTCTTGTAAGCAGCTTATCTTGAAAAAGAATTTAAGTTCTTCAAGGTATTAGCTAGTCTAGGTCGACTTAGATTGACCTAGACTGGTGAAGGCTGAAGAAAATCGATCGATAGCTGAAGCGCATACCATTAGTTTAAATTGCTCAATAAACTTTAGTCAATGTAATATCTATCTTGATCGGTGCTAGATCAGTCAATGCAAAAGCAAAATACAGGATGTAAACAGACTCTTCACGAAGCATTATGTACATCAAACTTAGTAACTTTACGCAAAAATTAGTGCTGGGAAACGACTTTTTTTTTTGGGCAAAAATCACGTATTACAGTAGGACTCCATGTAACGCACTCAAAACATTATGCTGATGGAGGGATTGAATAGTAAGGGGGTCCTAGATGTGTTTAAAATAAAAATTTTACATTAAGAACATGTATTTAAAAAAAAACTTGTGAAAAAGTTGGAACTTTGACCCCCAATATCTCCGTAACTAGAAGGTTCCCAGGTATGGTCTAGAACAAAAAAATGATCGCAATGACGGGGAGAACCAGTGCCTTTCGGCTTCGTTAAGAGTCTGTTTACACCCTTTAGAGACATTAATAAAAAAACAGCATAGTAGTAGAAACATAGTTTTAATCTTTACATAGTATAAAACAAAGTCGCTTCCGCTGTCTGTAAGCTTAGATCTTTTAAACTTCGCAACGGATTTTAATGCAGTTTTCAGCAATAGATAGAGTGATTCAAGAGGAAGGTTTATATGTACATTGCACCGTGCGAAGCCGGGGCGGGTCGCTAGTAGATTTTACCAAAGACAAACTAACATGAAACCGTTTTTGTGTAAACGTTTATTTCAAACCTATTTTTCTAATCATTAGACACACAAAAAAACAAAAAAAAAATGTGTTTATTTATAAAATCTATTTATTTATATTCTTAATTACTTGAGTGACTTCCAAGAGTGATTGCACATTTTTTCCCCATTCCAAAACTTTTATTTTGTAACTTAGGATAAGGGATGGAGCTCGTGGCTAAATAATAACAGCCGTTCGGGGTCGATTTTCAGGTTAAGCCGCGTTTGCCTAGGTAGGTCCGTGGATGGGTGATCACCCATTACGTACCGAGTTTCCTCCGTGCCTCAGAAAGCATGTTAAGCTGTTGGTCCCGACTGTCATTTGTAGATATTTGACAGTCGTTACAGGTAGTCAGTAACCAGAGTGAGTGATGATGACCTTGGAATAAGGGTAGCAGAATTATGACCTAAACAGGAACCCAGCATTCATTAGTTTATTTATCCATACTCAAACTCAAAGCATTTATTTCAATTAGACCATTCCAGGCACTTTTGAATGTCAAAAAAAAAGCGAAGCTACAGTCACAGTCACAAGACATAATAACTTGAGAAAGTACTGTAATTGCACATTCCAAAGCGTAGATCTCTATGGAGAAGAATGGGCAAGAAACTCAACAAAATTTTGGTTACATCATTCTTGTAGAGATTATACCTACATATATGTGAGAACGATGTAAAAAGGCGTGCAAGTTAAGAGCGTCCAGAGTAAAAGAGTAAATCAACAATTTAAAAATAAAGTAACTAAAATAAACCGTGGCAGCTAAGAGATGATCAGTCCCAGCAAACAGCGCCCGTTCACGAACATGATGCATGGATCAGCGCCATTCAACTCAACCATATTGAAAAGACCCGACACACCCGCCACCATCAGCGAGACATTTGAGCGAGCATGACATTCTCTCAACCGCCAGTGCACATTCAAGTCAATGAAAGATAGCTAGCTAAATGTAAATGGTAGCTTACAGTACTAGTAACAAATGCTCTTGTTTTAGTTTTATGTTCGTTTCGTGTAAACCTTTATGATGAACAATTGAAATTATTCTTCTAATCTAAAGGAAAATAAAAAAGTTATATAAATCATAGTAATGGCATTCGATATCTCGATTCATTCCTTATCTTTAACTTAAAAAGTAATAAAGCAACAATTTCTTTTCATCGTCTGAAAATAGCTCGAAGTAATACTTCAACGTTATTCTTCGGTTTGTAAACAAAGCTTACGGTGAATGAACGTAGTAGTTTGTACATTTGTACCCATAATTCATTGGTTTTTACGATCCGCTACGCCTTTCGGAACTTCTGTAGTAGTTGCACAGTATGATTCATAGATATTCATAAACTAATTTAGACGCCTATGGGCGAATCTTCACATAGTATAAAACAAAGTCGCTCCCGCTGTTTGTACGCTTAGATCTTTTAAACTACTTACACAACGGATTTTAATGCAGTTTTCAGCAATAGATAGCAACAGCAATTCAAGAGAAAAGTTTATATGTATAACATTGCGCCCATACGAAGCCGGGGCGGGTCGCTAATTTCAATTTGATAAAACGGAACACAATCATTATTTTTAAACCGCGTTCAAGAGCTGACAGCGTCATGATTACATAACATAAACTCACGCTCTTTTCCCATGGGGGTAGGCAGAAACCACAGAACGCCACCTGCTACGATCGTTACACACTCCTTTTGCCTCCACCTGCTACGATCGTTACACACTCCTTTTGCCTCGTCCACGTTCATACATCTGGTCATACACGCACGCCCGTTGCGAGTACTACGCACCTGACCTTTCTGAAGAACCTCACCAATGAGGTAAGCGTATGTTCTTCTAGGGCATCCCCTTCCGGCGTTGCCACTCACATCTGCCTTGTAAATACCTTTTGTTAGTCGCATTTACTCATCCTCTGCACATAACCGAATATTTGTTGTTTGTTTTGTTTGACACTGACAGAACTCAGCTTAGATGTGATTGCTGATCGCGTTCAGCTTCAATGGCGAAAGCAGCCCTAAATGAGGCTTGAAATAGTTTTATTAGAGATCCATCCATACACAAATATCTATGAATGGATGTATGGATGGTACCTGCGGTAATTTCCAAATAAGCGGACTGGTAGAACTATGTATCTTATTATTTAGTGTAAATAATCTCATTTGCCGAACGTCTGCGTATACTTCGCGGCTTGATGAATGGTGCACACTTTCTTCATTATGGATTCCAGAATTTCGACTGGGATAATATCAAGATTATCTTTTACATAACTCAATTGTTCAATCGACAATCCATCTGCGCCTATAAGCTCAGTTGATTATGATAAAACCCCTTTTATCTCGCTTAATATCTTAAAGAGCCCTCGTTTGGCTCCAGACGTTACTAGCCCAAGTGACTGATGTAGATCCTTGTTTTCGTCTTTTTTCTCGGACTCATTCCATCATCTGCCTAGCTTTTTCCCAGCTATGTAGAGGTCGGCTTCCAGTCTAACCGGATGTAGCGACTGCCTATCTGACCTCCACAACCCAGTGAAAACTGGGTAATACGATACCCCTTGGTTAGACTGGTTGTCAGACTTTTGGGCCATTGTCCTGTGACGACTGTCAAAGATCTACAAATGACAGCCGGGACCGACGGCTTAACGTGCTTTCCGAGGCACGAAGGTAATTCTATATGTAATGGGTGGTCGCCCATCCACAGACCACAGACCTAGGCAAGCACGGCTTAACTGGAAGTTTAATCAGAGCGGCTGTTATTATTTACGAGATTTCTACGAGCTTCTCGCTAATTAACTCATTCCGTGGTGAAGATATTCGCCAGCCAGCATTGATATATGAATTCCTGCGTGTGAGACTACTTTATGATATCACACCATTTACAAAAACGTAATGTTCGTTAAAAGAGCTACAAAAAACTGACCGGTTAAATTACCGGTTTCTATGTCTGTTATACAATCTTAAACGAAAAATTCTTTTTTAGGCCTGAACCTGATGTTCGTGCGGTAGTCTTCACTGATGGAGAAAGGATTTTGGGTCTCGGGGATCTTGGTGCCTATGGCATGGGCATTCCTGTGGGAAAACTTTCCCTGTATACTGCCCTCGCTGGGATTAAGCCTCACCAGTGCCTACCCATCACGTTGGACGTCGGCACCGATAATGAGGTAGCGTATTGTATAATTTGTAATACACGTGTTTGTAATGTCAAGGCCAAACCGATGTCTATTTTTGGGATTTTTTATGTTTCGTTCTTTTGGTTTTATTTTATGATTGTTACATTGGAATTTCAAAAGAATGAGTGAATGATTCTTCTTTTTTACGGAAGGTTCTATTTGTTGATTTAAATAATATTTTAAGACTTAAATCTTAGTAATACCACATTATTTGCTTTCGGCATGTTGGATCGAGCAATTCAATATACATAGATTAATAGAGATACACCATGCTATATCTACGACTCGATAATGCCATAAATAAACAGCCAAATATTAAAGCGAAAGTAAAATTACATTATGGTACAAGTGTGTAATGTTGGTGATTACCGCTGAGGCGCCATTGAGACCCGAGCCGTTAGGTGAGGGTCTTAAGAGAGCCGAGGACGGTAATCATCAATACACACGTGTATCATACGACGTTTTTCAACACACTTGTGAAGAAAATTAATTTATTTGTACTATTAAATACGATTTTTTTTGTATCGTAACTTTTTTAAGAACAAAGCAACACAACCAATAAAAAAAAACCCTATAACTCACTTGTGAATAATAGCATTGAAAAAGTCACAGTTTGATTACAGGAGTCATTATGTGCCTAATTGCGGTGAAATTAGAGCCATTTGATGAGCAAGTGTGTTGAAAATTAATTTATTTGTACTTTTAAACACGATTTACACGATCGAAACTTATTTAAGAGCAAAAGCAACTCAACGAATAAAATAAAAATAAAACCTATAACTCACTTGTGAATAATAGCAATGAAAAAGTCACAGTTTGATTACAGGTGTCATTACGTGCCTAATTGCGGTGAAATTAGAGCCATTTTATGAGCAAGTGTGTTGAAAAGAATCAAATACGATCATCGTAGATCTCTGCTTACATTTACTGAGTAACTAAATAAACATTTTGAGTTCAGAATAGTTTTACGAGTCGTTCATAGCAAATGCTAAAGTATCGATATTTTAGGAATTTGAGCTTTACGCGTTTTCATAAAAGGTTGTTTTTTTAGGATCTCCTAAAAGACCCGTTGTACATCGGTCTCCGACAGAAGCGCGTACGAGGCAAGGAATACGATGAGTTTATCGACGAATTTATGGAAGCTGTCGTCTTGAGATACGGGCAGAATACATTACTACAGGTGAGCACATACCTACTATTAGTAAAAAGTATAAAAACATTGCCAATCATTCGATTTCGTTCGTGGCCAAATCCGAAGCAGCGAAAACTACTCAAAGAAGTCACAGATTTAATAAGAACAAAAATCGTATTTTTACGTTTTCAATGTAGGTATTCTCTGGATGTGCAAGGTTGGGACACCAGCAGTATCAAAATGATGTATCATAGAAAACTTACGCGTTACATCTATGGTAGAAGAGGAAATATATCATAACTTTTGAACCACATCTATCTGCACGGAATCGTATTTTTTCCTGCTCCCATCCTTTTCTGTCACTCAGAATCCTAATTTACTAGAGCGAGAAAGAAATAGAGCGGGAGTGCTATAGCACGCGGCAGCATCGATGATTCGGTGCTGATGTGGTTCAACCCTAAATTATCTATGGCCAGCAGCAGACAGCGATCGGCTGAGTGGATTGTTTGATACAGGGTGCATTTTAAACTGTGCATGTATGTCCATAATGAGTCACACCAATGTGTTTTGTTATCAGCATGTCTAAAGAATAAGTAACTCGAGAAAAAAGAATCTGTTATTTTTTTCCTATTTTCAAAACTGACTGAGATATTAAACGTTAAAGTACGGCCTCCGTGGCAAAGTCCGACTAACGTGTGATGTCACGCTGCGAGCTGCGAGACGAAATAATAAGTGCAAAACACTTTACAAATCAAATTTTACTAACGTAAACACTAATAGAGTTAAAATAATAAGTGCAAACCACTTTACAAATATAATTTTATGAACGTAAATACTGTGCATCACCCGCAACACTAGAAACTCGCGGCGTGACGTCATCGCAGTAGCGCGCGAAGGAAAGATAATTTAAAAAAGCGGGTAATCTTTACAGCGCTGTAACTTTGGATATCCCGGCCCGATTTCGATGAAACAAAAACTATTATTATTTGCACGAGTAACTTTTATGGAAGTATGTTGATGTGTTGGTGTTACTCATTATCCGAACGAAAAACAAAAAAAACTTGCATCACGGAGCAGAAAAACTAAAACTGCAGAGACAACTTAAGAGATTATTTTCCTTCCCAGAAATAAAATTTGTAATATCTCTTTTTAAATCTGTTAACCCATTCACTGCCCAGTACTTCGCGAAAACTTCGTGAATTTCGTTCGCGTGCCCACAACCCGTATCCGAGTCGTCGTTATAATGAACTATAGGTGACTTGTATTCATGCCCAGAACCCGACTAGCGAGTCCATAGCTACGGATACGGATTGTGCGAACGAACAAATTATTGTTCGACTCATATGCTGGGTTCTGGGCACTGAATGGGTTCATGCAAACATTGTCCTTGAATTTTTAATTCATAATTCATTCAAACGGTTACCACGTATTCAGTAGTTAGTTTTCGCGTCGGTGTCCCTTTCATACAACATAATCTGTCGTTTAAAACCTAATCTGGTGCTCGAAACAGCCAGTTTACACAGTTTTATAATATCTTATAAATAAATTCTATATCTTACAATTAAGTTCTTTGCACGTATTTAATAATCACCGTTGATTTAAATCAGTTACTGAATCAATATTATTGACGTAGATCTGTGTCGTATAAGAAGCCTATACTGCATTATGTCAAGATTAGATAAAATAAGTCACATGAGAGAGTTTCGCGTCTTTCATCCGTAAATATAAAAAATAACGTAAATAGTGGACATTTTATAGTTTATAAAGGGTGTAAACAGACTCTTAACGTAGCCGAAAGGCACTTGTTCTCCTCGTCATTGCGATCATTTTTTTGTTCTAGACCATACCTGGGAACCTTCTAGTTACGGAGATATTGGGGGTCAAAGTTTCAACTTTTTCACATGTTTTTTTTTAAAATACATGTTTTTAATGTAAGATTTTTACTTTAAACCCCTCCAGGACCCCCTAACTATTCAATTCATCCACCAGCACAATGGTTTGAGTGCGATACATAGAGTCCTACTACAAAATGTGATTTTTCAGCCCAAAAAAAAAAAGTCGTTTCCCAGCACAAATATTTGCGTAAAGTTACTTAGTTTGATGTACATAATGCTTGGTTGACGGCTTCGTGAAGAGTCTGTTTACACCCTGTATATTTTTTAAACCCGTATTGTCAATCCTCTACAAGACAATGCTTTACTTTCATACTCTTCTCCCATTTCGTTCTATCACTTGCCTTTAGTGAGATCCATTGCGTAGTGATTGTGTTACTATACCCTTGATATTTGTTTTTTTTACCCCAGTGTGCGTATAAAATTATCTCAATAAACCATTTTCAAATTATAACGTCGAAAAGTTTTAGAGAAAATTGCCTGTAACAGACGAACAGACAGCTTATCTGTAACACCAAACACGTGAGAAAATAATAATACCGCGTGCAGTCTGCACACAATCGGACGTTACATAACATAATCTTATCCGATATATTGATAATAAAAGAATTGAACGATATTTGACTGCCTTCGATAATTTTCGTATAAAGCCGTTAAGTCTGTAGTTATTGACTTAGATTTATTTATCATACATATCCTGTAATGGTTGAGATAACACGTTTGAAGTCTAAAAATAACTTGTAACGATGTGTAATTAATTATAATTTAAATGGTTAAATAATTAAATAAGGGAAATTACACAGGTGAGCATTACGGTGTCGGGGAAAGTGTTATTGGGTTTTTCCATAAGGAATTTCTCAGTAGCAGCCACGGAGTCCGGATTTGTAATGAAATCTTTATTTACCAGATATAAATCCACTTACAACATTCACAAACAGTTACTTAAATAAATAAATAAAACACATAGACATTATACATACACACACGCGTCCCAAATGCAGCGAATTAGGTAATCGGCGTGCCTGGTTGATAGCAAATAGGTTCACCACTTTTACATGAGACTTAAACATAGTTGCAGAAATTAGATACGCAGGTGACGACTAATAGAGAAGCAAGGATGAAGAAGATATGCTGCGCCGACCCCAAATAAGTTGGAATTAGGGCAGGAGAATAATGATATTTGGTACACTTCTGCCTAACCCATCGGGGATCACAGGCATGATGTAATTTTGAAATAACATAATTGTTATACACGTTGTTTTGCTGTTAAACAAGACGTATGTGTTACCACGTTCACGACCATTTTACAAATTTATTACTCAAAGGGCATAAGGGTTAAAAGTGGTCGACCATTATTGAGCTTTAGTAACATAGCATTTCTAAGCATCTGCTAAAATAATTTAAGGTAGGTCTATGCTCTAACCTAGGTCATGGCCTATCCGTGCGCCAAATATCGTCTAAATACGTGCAGCTTTCAATTGCCAAGCCAATTACTTCCGCGTATCTAATATTAGTATCATCATCGGCCTAGCCTTTTCCCAACTATGTTGGAGTTGGCTTCCAGTCTAACCGGATG
The DNA here is from genome assembly GCA_950005105.1 of Lycophotia porphyrea. Classification (NCBI taxonomy): domain Eukaryota; kingdom Metazoa; phylum Arthropoda; class Insecta; order Lepidoptera; family Noctuidae; genus Lycophotia; species Lycophotia porphyrea. The sequence goes on along the minus strand of OX465387.1, from coordinate 7,403,256 downwards.
CAGCTGAATACCAGTATTTTACATGGAGCGACTGCCTATCTGACCTCCACAACCCAGTTAGTACTGGGTAATACGTTACCCAATATAATGTCTAATATTAGGATGAGTATGCAAATTAAATATAACGAGTATCAGTGAGGTGACGTCATATTAAGCAGTCATAGCTTAGTGGTGTGTCGTCGAACTGCCAAGTCATAGGTATCAAGTTCGAACCCGAGACACGCACCTCTGATTTTTCGGATTGATGTGCGTATTGTATAACTATCACTGGCTTTTGTGAAGGAAAACATCGTGAGGAAACTAAACCAGTATGCGTGAGAGATATTTCTCGACGGCATGTAAGGCCACACGATAAAGAAGAAGGAAGATTAAGGGTGTGGTACTACTTGAAAGAAACTAATAGCTTACTTAAGGAGTTTCCTTAACCCTGCCAGGGCTGCGGGACTGCTCGAAAGAGATACCGCGGCCCTGGAACACAAAGGGCAAGGAAGGAACATGGAAGGGTTTTAGTCAGTACAAGTCTGACACTCCCTTCCGCCCTGCGCAGAGCGGGAGAAGTCATTTGATGATATCCCATCCGAAAAAAAAGGGTGTGGTACGGACCATCAAACCGAAACGCTGCTGTTACCCATGGAACCAATCTCATACAAGCTGTCCCATACAAAATTTCAATGGAAGCTATCCTATACAAAATTTCAATGGAAGCTGTCCCATACAAAATTTCAATACTACTCGACCCAAATATATGGAGTAGCTGATAACTTTTTTGCGGCTATAATGTTGGGACCATGAAAAAGTAGTTCAGCTGGTTGATTTGTACCTCACCCTTTAATATGACCACAATTTTCTGTTTCACGTGGTATATGCCATCTTCGTATTATCCACATTGAAAGATGATGCTTACTCCAATCGTGATTTCCGCTCTATCTCTCATACGAAGCATTCAACTTGCTAAACCTTCGTGAAACAGATATTTGAACAGATAAGTCTATTTATCGACAAAATTATTAACGTCATACCAAATGTAATCTTACATTTAAATATCGACGTTATCTAAAAGGAAATGATTTAAAGTACTCGTAAATGCGCACTTGACGACTGACGTAAATCTATAATAAAATTCATTGTTGGTTGATATTCCACGTGATAGACAAGTAATTAACACTTAGCGCGTAAATGCACCAAAATTACAGATCACGATAGACAACAAAAAAAATCGGAGAACATTGTTGAGTACGTGCGTACACACTGAGGGTGCATTTATTGGAGTCGCGCCGCAACGTAAACTTCAAGGCGTTCGTGGTGCGAGTACCGAATTGTTATCTGCCCCTAGTGATGAAGGAAGACTTTTGGCCGCAGGACGTGGTGTTCCGTCGCTTCCGCGGCGGTTATTACAGCACAAGTGAAATTTGTACAAGTGAAGTGCTACTAACATAGTTTTAAGAGCGAGCTAGCCTGTTACCCACTGTTCACAGGCCCGCGAGTATAAATGTTCGTAAACACACCCACGATACAGGAGAAAACTCCTAGTGAGGGTTTAAAAAAAAAAGTACAGATCGATCCTATCCGAAAAAATCAAACTCACATACACAAACTATTGACAGACACAGAACGATGTTTTGTTTGTCGTGCAAACAGTGCGTTGAGTGTGAGTTGTTTTTACGTTAACGCGATCGAAAAGTTTGCCGCGTTTGGCTCTCTGATTGGTTAAGAGCTTGGAGCGGGCCAATCGGAGGCTCGAACGTCATAAACGTGTCGATCGCGTTAGCGTAAAACAAACTCACACTAGGCACTCTGGTCTATGTGAAGCACATTCGAACAGTTCATTGTTATTTTATACCTCAACCGAAGCAGGGTGGATTGCTACTTTTAGATTACGAACATACTTAATGCGCCATCTATAGTTACTTCGTTATCATCAACGACCATACAAAACTTTGTGACGTGTTACTCAGATATCATCGGATGATTCAGTATTATTTAAGTTTGGGTATTTCCCGATGGTAGTTTTAACGTCAATAACATCGGTATGAAACAGAATTTTACCAGCAGAAATAATTGCGTGATTCATGTAAAAATAAATTAAATCTGTATGTGACATTAACATTTAATTTTTTCTGCCTGTTTTTTTTTATTACATTTTGTTTTATTGTTTTGTCCTGGGCGAGTTAAATAAATACTTTCTTTTTCTTTGATTCGCCACAATTTTAATAACTCAGATATTTTTTCGTTTTTTCTTCGACATGTCCTTGAGCGGCTCAGACCGGTTTATATCGTTAACGTTAGATCATCGACACGGTTCGTGGTGATAGAGTAGAGGTCAAGGTAAAGCTTTACCCACATGGCGAGACCGGGGTCAATGTCCTCTCAGGGACCAAACGGAAAGAAATACTTAAATTTGAGTCAACAATGGCCTCTCTTGGCCATTCCATCATAGACCTCATCCATCGCTTTCCATCAGGCGGGATCGTGGTCAAGAGCAGGTCTATGCTGTAACAAAAAAAAAAAATGTTTGCTGCTGACTGGGCTACTAACCGACCAGGCTTTCAGACTTTTCTATGACACACAGATACTGCACTCTGACGCCCCGGAGCCCAGCACGTCTTGATTCGAAACTTGTGTAACTATGTATTTCATGAAAAGTCATTCAATGGGTTTAAATGAACTTTAGAGGGTTGTATTGATGATTTTAATGATTAAAACTCTGTAAAGCCTGATTTGTTACGGTCGCGAATAATGTTTTAATCAACATACAACCTGATAATGAGCTGCAAATTGCAAAAAACCTAACAGAATTTGAAAATGGTATTACGACCATGGTTTCAGCGCAATGTGCACATTTTGTTACCACAGTAATAGTTAAGCGTGACCAAACGCTTATTGTTGACTAGTTAACTAAGCTAGTTGAACGAATTTAACTTGAAGCGGTACGTTATCTGTAATTGTAATGTGCAGCATTGGGACATTTAATAATGAACCTTATCATCAGTGTGTTTAATTGCAAACATAACTAATCGTTTGACGTTTGCTATATGAAAAAAAAAGTAAATAATGGTGCACCGACTTTTTCAAAATAAGTCAATCATTAGGCGACGCACTATGGATATAAATGAAGATTGACATAGCTAGCAAACCTAATTTAGCATAAGCATAAACAGCCTATAATGTTCCCACTGCTGGGACACACGGCCTCCTCTCTATGAGAGGGAATGAGCTATAAATCCACCACGCGAGCCCAGTGCGGGTTGGTTACCCACTCTGGGCCCGCGCCTGTGTGTTGGTTTTAAATCTAATTTAGTTTAGCCATTAATTTACAGGATGTGCTATGTATAAATTAAATATATTTTCATCGTCTAATAATTTACACAGTTTCCTTATCATATTATGTCCACAATTTGTTTTCAAACAGGTTTTACTTATAGACTGCAAAATTAACATTTATGTTAATTTCTGTAACAACGATAGTAGAAAAATAACTTGAATTGAAGTACTTACATCACATTAAATAAAACAATCTTCTATTACACCCTAACGATTGCAGTTGGAGCCTCTTATGTAGTAGACCATTAAATGGGAGAACATATCCACTACAATGTCAATTTTTGCCCTTAATCAGACTTACATTTCGTATAATCAGTGCCCCGTGTTATCGGGTCCATGCCTCCCTTCTAGTAAGAGGGATCAAGTAACACAAGTCACTGACTTGTACGGCCTGCCTGCTCGTACTTGGCCAAATTTCCCTCTTGTGAAGCAGTCTGATAGCTAGTTACTAATAAGTTCTGTTTTTTCATCCTCAGTTCGAAGATTTCGCCCTACTAAACGCTGGTCGTCTGCTGAAGAAGTACCGTAATAAGTACTGTACCTTCAATGACGACATCCAAGGCACCGCTAGTGTGGCCGTCGCCGGTCTCATGGCAGCTGTCAGAATCACCAAGAGGAAGCTCAGTGAGAACATCTATTTGTTCCTTGGAGCTGGTTCTGTGAGTATAATACCGTTTTTTTTCTAAAGATTTTAGCTTATTCCCGTGGCTTCGGCCGCATGGAGTTCGGTTATTGTCCCACTGGTAAGCCAGGTTGTAAACTCTCTATATACCAAATTTAATCCAAATCCGTTCAGTAGTTTTTGCGTGAAAGAGTAATAAACATATTTCCTTACAGACTTTAACTATTTACACATAGTAATTATAAGATTCTAAAACAAAAGATTGGTCAGTTATGAAAACAAACAAACAGATTTAAAAGAATTCAACCAATTCTTTTCACCAGGCTTCCAACGGCATTGCCAGCCTCACTGTAGCCGCCATGGTTGCCGAAGGTCTGACAGAGAAACAGGCCCAAGATCGAGTGTACATGTTCGATATCGAAGGCTTACTGTCCACCCGTCGCGAGGGCGGAGTGCCCGCACACGCGAAGGCTTTCGGAAAGGACATCGAGCCCGAAAAGGACTTTGAAGAGTGCGTTAAGAAGATTAAGCCGAGCTGTCTTATTGGTAAGTGTAGAAAAATATACCATCACATCACTAGCTGATGTCCGCGCCCGCGTGGTTGTCGGTTATCGCGACCAAAAGTAATGATGAAATTTTGATCCCGTTCCCACAATAAAAAACTTGACAAATTATATACTTAAACCTTCCTCGAGAACCACTCTATCCATTGGTGAACACATAAAAATCGGTGCAGTAGTTTTTGAGTTTATCGCGAATAGACAGACAGACGCGGCGGAGGACTGTGTTTTATAATATGTAGTGATGCACAAATGTAAAGAACCACAACTTATGTGCTGCTGTAAGCCTTGCAACTTCCTAGCTTTACTGTATAGAAAAATAGGCGTCATGTGGTGTTATGTTATTAAAAATGTAGTTAGAATAATTTATACATAAAACCACGTTCATGCACTCATAATCACACACACTCACCCTCACACCTACCCACCCACATACTACACTCACATACAGATCACTCACTTATTATGTTCTCGTAATACAATTTTTAATAATGTAAGTTTTAAGATAGTAAAAATTCATTGAATAATTGATTAGTAGTACAACCAACCATATTCGCTTTGCTGGAATTTTTACTGTTAAAAATCGAGGGAAAAGTAGGGTAGTTGACCAGAAAATCTAATTAGTCCGTCAGATAGATTTCCAAAACATATTGGACATGTATTTTTTTTTCTCGTAAACTAAAAATAAGGACGATGCAGTGCGTCGAAAACTCGTGTCACGTCACAAGCCCCACTCATGAACTTTGATGCGTTTTATCTTCGTTATTTTTTATTGATTTGATAAAACAAAAAATACGTATCCAATATTTTTGATAATTTAACTGACGGACTAAATAGAATTATATTTTTTTTACTCAGGAATCTTCCCTATTGTTCCATGGGATCGTACTACTGGGATAAAAAGTATTCATGTTATAAACTATCTGTGTGCCAAATTTCATCCAAATCAGGTCAAAAATTTTTGCGTGGAAGAGTTACAAACATCCAGACATTCATTCATCCTTACAAACTTTCGCATTTATAACATAAGTAGGATTAATACTGCAAAACTATTTCCTGTGAGACAGTTCAAAGTTTTTTGAAAAATAAATAAATCATTATTATTTTGTACTACAGGATGTTCGACAGTCGGCGGTGCGTTCACAACAAATGTACTAAAACAGATGGCTAAGAATACTGAACGTCCTGTCATCTTCGCGCTCTCAAACCCGACCAGTAAAGCCGAGTGTACCGCTCAAGCTGCCTATGATAATACAGAGGTATGTTTACCTTGTCTTACGTTCTATAAAGCATGTCAGTAAGTAAAATGTTATTTGTTTAAATATGGTGTACATGATACATTGCAGGCAAGAAAAGTTCTAACATGTTTAGCCGCATATGCGCACAAAGTAGAAAAAGATGGTGCATAAACTGTGATAATATTCATCAAAATTACATTATAGAAATTATATAGGTACTTATATTATTTTTATTAGCCTTTTCTGTCCCACTGCTTAAGGTATATCCAGGTACTTATTAAATCACCTTTATTCATTTAAAATGCAAAAGCTTTTATGAAAATGACACCTTTCATAAAAGCTTTTGCATTTTTAATGAATAATGATGATTGACATGACACAAAAAAATCTGCTCTCCCATACACTTGGGTCGAGTAGGTATTGAAGTTTTGTAGGAGACAGCCGATAATGTTTTCGCGATTGTGATGTTGGTCCCATAGAGAACGTTGTTCAGTTTGATTGTATGTAATGTTAAATATGACCACATTTTTTTTGCAACACGCTGTATAAAATGCAGATAAAATAGACACAAAGAAAGTTTGTCTTTGTTTGTCTGCACTTTCCATAACTCGGGTCGGCACCCTGTATGCAGGATGGATGGATTACATGAAGCTCTTACCTATCTCCCCCCATAACCTAGTTGAGCTGAGTAACATTATACCCCTTGGTAAGGTTCTATGGTTAAGCTGGTTCTCAGTTTTGAATTCCTGAATAGATACTAGCAGGGTTCGTAATGATCAAGAGAATTATTAATGATAAATTATCACTTCGAACCCTGCTAGGTAGTCAGGTGCCTTAGGTGGTCTGATAGTATGACAACCAGCTTAACCATACAATGGCAGTCAGTTAATATGTGGTCACAGATCTGCAAATGACGGGTATAGACATGTAGAGACTCTGCACCCATTTATGGACCTTGATAAGCATAGCTTAACCTTGAAGTAACCCAATGTCATTTATTTTATACTGGCTTTTGCCCGCGGATTCGCTCGCGTTAATTTAGAATTTGACGATCAATTCGCACTACTAAAGTTTCCATAATAATATAATTCTAACATTATTCGCAAGACACGTGGCTCTATCTAACAACGTATATGCAAAATTTCAGGATGATCGGTTTAGGCGTAAAAGGTGACATAAACAAAGGACATGGTCCAAAATGAATGGACCAAAAACCCAAAATCGAAACGTAATCGATACGGTCAAACTGTGTGCACAAGAATTCCCTAGAACTATCTAAATAAACGTACTCAAGTTGCAATATCCTAATCAGTGGGATATCGGAGCTAAGGACTGTCAAAGTATGCAAAAAATAAACTTTTTGACTTGGCATTTTCACATCTGTGGTGCCAAAATAGTCATTCTGTCGATTGTTTTATGTACCAAGTTTTATGTGCTGGAAAAGAAAGAGCGCAAGAGGCGCGGTCAAGTTTCATCTTTCGTGAAACGCATTGTACAGCGCTTTTGACGTCGTTGGTACATAATTCAATCGATAGCATGCTTATTTTGGTACCACAACTGCAAATCCCAAGTCAAAAAATGAATTATTTGCATACTTTGACAGCCCATATCCGATATCCCACGGATTAGGATGTTGGAACTTGGCTAAGTTTGTTTAGATAGTTCTAGGAAATTTTTGTGCATACAGTTTGCCCGTATCGATTGCACTTAGATATTTGGGTGAACTATGACACCATCATCCATATTGAGAGCAGCGGTTGACGCGACCCCGACTTACGAACAGTAAGTCGTGGGTTCGAACCCAGGCAGGCGCATTACTTTGTGTAATTTATTTCATCACCACTGCTCTCAAAAACGTTGAAGGAAAACATCGTGAGAAACCGGCATGTCCTAGAACCAAAAATTCGAAGATATGTGACACCTACCAATCCGCGCTGGGCCCGCGTGGTGGATTTTAGCCCATTCCTTCTCATAGAGAGGAGGCCTGTGTCCCAGCAGTGGGAACATTATAGGCTGATGATGATGATGATGACACCATCTCCTTTACTTTCTAATTTATAATATTAAGTTAGGAATTTACACAGTTTTTATGAATACGAATGACTTTACTAAAGGATCAACTGAATACAACTGTTTAATCTACACTCTTCATTTTGTTGCAGGGTCGCTGTATCTTCGCGTCAGGCTCTCCGTTCCCACCCGTAAAGTACGGTGGCAAGGAGTTCCACACCGGACAAGGCAACAACTCCTACATCTTCCCCGGAGTTGCTCTCGGCGTCATCGCGACCGCCACCCATCATATACCCGAGGGCATGTTCTTGACTGCCGCTAGGGTATGTAATATATAAATATGCTATATTTGAATTTAGATTCGCGACAATGGAGAAGGTAACTGACAAAATAGGTTCCACATTTAAATGGCTAACTATTCATTTGTTGTTTTCATTCGGCTGCTATGGGGTTCCTTGCTGAAAAATCTGCCTCGATATGGCACTATGTGTTTAGTCTTGTCAATTGGGAAGGCAACTGTAAATCTAATGGCGCTAGCATAGCTTCTACCAAGCATGGTCATTGATTGAAAATCTGTCAATGTGTTTTTATATTTCAATTTACTTTCACCTCATTGGTCAGATCCTCATAGGACTAAGCTATAGACCCGCCATCTTCAATCAGTTTTGAGAAACCTTCCCCATTGGTCGGACAAATTACACCCTTCAACAAATTAGTCCATTACAAAGCTTTAGAACAACAAACTCAATGTGTCAAAGTTTTTCGGGGCACTGAAGACTGGAACATTTTTGCGACACAGCTCCACATCCATACCCTGACGTTATCCCTAGCTTGCGTGTTCTAATCTAATGTTATATTAATAATGTTACAGACTTTAGCCGAATACGTCAGCGAGAAGGATCTCAATATCGGCCGTATTTACCCGTCGCTCTCGGAAATTAAGGATATTTCCGTCAATATCGCTTTGGAGGTCGCCAAGATGGCTTATGATGAAGGTACGTAATATATTCTACAACCTTAACATTAGCGGCTGATTTCAGATTATGGGTTCCACTATAAATGCAGGTTTGGCTCGATCCAATACGAGAATAATTAAAACAGGTCGCCACGGAATGGTGTGTCCATTCCGTTAGATGGAAGCGCCAGGTTTGCCCGCGAAATTAAAATTTTCTTACTTTTCATGAAAATTTTGATTAAATCAACTTAGAGGGTTGTGTTGATGATTTTAATGATTATAATTCTGTAAATACATACGTGTTGCGGTCGCGAATCATAGTATAATCAACATACAACCTGGTGGCCTACCATGACGTCTTAAAGCAGAAGTAATTCCAGTGTGAGAAAGAGATGGCGCTAGACGACCTGTATAGCTCTGTCTCTTTCCCACCCTGGAATTCCTCCTGCATTGAGACGTCATATTTACCCCCCTGATACTAACCTTTCCTGAATTTTGCGAGCTGCCCTGGCGCTACCACCTTAAATGGTATGCTCTGTTAAGCAAAGCCAGTTGAATACCAGTTATTAAAAGTATGATTCCGAACCACGCGGCACGCAGCAGTGCTGCCGCAGTAGTGCTGCCGCGACACTACTGGTCCCCATACAATTTCTATAAGCTTATATGAGATTAAATTCCGAGCTAGGCAGCAATGTCGCGGCAGCAATGTAAGCAAAACACCTTAGTGGCAGCACTGCGGCAACATCACTGCTGCTTGATGCTTGACTGCGGATGATGAGTTCGGAATCATACCTGTACATGGATCGACTGCCTATCATACCTACACAACGGAGTTACTGGGTAGTACGTTACCCCTTGTTAACAGGTTTTAGTCAAATCAAATCATTTATTTTTGCAGAAAACACTTACAATGGTGTTACAAAATTTATATGTTTGAGAAGTGATTCTACCTTAGGGCATGCAAAATGAATACAATCATGTTTTATTAAAACCAAGATTGACATTGAAATACTCGTATATAAAATTGGATAAAAATATTTTAAGATATTAAATTAATGCAATGTCGTTCTTATAGTTATAATACAGATTAATTGTTTATTTAATAATTATTATTTCAATAATTTAAATTATTTCAATAATTTAAAAATACATAAAAATTGTTATTACTTGATGTCACTGTGAGGTCATAAGGAAGAAGGTTGTCAGATTTTCCTGCCTCTGACTACCTATAACGTCATCTAGTAATGGCAGCGCACCAACGATTTAACTTGCTATGCACGGATAATTTCGGTATGAAATTGATGTTCACCAATCTATGGACTGGCCTGGTCAGGCGTTGCGTAACCTTGATCTATCGATCCATGCGGCTTTTTGCCTCAGGCCCTTTTTTTAGCATAGATCCTTATGCAGTTACATGTTATAAGTGTACCTTGAAATATTCTAGATAGCAAAAAATCTATCAACATTTGAAAATCAACTTTATTTAGTTCTGATATAAAGCATGATTCGTTTTTCACTATTTACGTAGATTCGTTTGTTTTCGTTATTTCCTTAGGTCTTGGATCAGTATACCCTATCCCAAAAGATTTAGGATGCCATATATTACAATCTCGCTATGATTTTCGATACGTTATGCACTTACCGGAACAGTACGAATGGCCGAACCCGAGGAACGTATGTTAACTAGAAAAGGTACAAAGGCTTGCTTCAATTGATTGTTAATTTGGAAACATTGTTGTCGGGTATTTATGAAACAAAAGAAACCGTGTAGACTTTGAGTAATTAAAATATTAAAGTAAAGGGCGTCTCAGTAGGAGTGCACTTTTTCATTTTAAAATATAAACAAGTATTTTATGACATCAAGATCGTGCGATTTAACGCCGTGCGATTTTTTTCTTTGGGGTTTTGTAAAAGCTCGGGTTTATGCGAATAAACCCGAAACAATTCCTGAGCTCAAATCGGAAATCCAACGCGTCATCGGTGAGATACAGCCACATCTCTGTGCAAAAGTCATGGAAAATTTCATGAAAAAAGTAATGGCCTGTCATCGGAGCCGTGGGCGTCATTTGCCGGATATTTTATTCCATACTTAATTGGAACATGTCTTCTTTACAATACAATAAAAATATCGCAACTCTGTCATAAAATTCTTGTTTTTATTTTAAAATAAAAAAGTGCACTCTTACTGAGACACCCTTTAGTAGTGTGAATGTGTAGTTCCTTAAATGTCGATTCAGTGTTCAATCTTCAAATCGTTGTAATCGAATTTAATCCTTATCACCTTATTTCAAATTTTGTTTTCTTTTACAGGATTAGCTTCAGTTTACCCCGAGCCCAAAGACCTCATGGGGCATATACAAAACCAGATGTATAGTTATTACTACGAGTGCTCTATGCCGATCATGTGGGACTGGAAACCCGAAGAGAAGTTCGATGTAAGACCCATTGAACCTGTCCCCAAAAACATCTAAATCAGTATTCGTTTTATATCATTTCGGTTATGTGTCAAATTTAATAGCAAAAATTCGCCAGTTTCAATCGTTAAAATCTACATAATTATGTAGTTACTGCATGAAAAAATACTTATGTGTAGTTTTATGGATAAGTCGATTTTTTAACAGAAAGTATTTAATAAAACCCCGCCTGTATTCTCCGGAAAGTAAGTCAGTGGTGTATTATTGTACACACACGTTTTGCCAACAACGGCATCGACTTTGAATGTAATACGCGGGTAGCAAAGACAAGAAACCTTGGATAATTTACATTTACATTTATTATAATTTTCGTACATTTTTACTTGTTCAATCAAAATGAGAAAATTTAATCATTAAACGTATTTAATACCCATCCGACTTTAATTGTTTAAATGCCAGGCAGTATAAAGATAGATTTAGCCAGGCAAGTTATTAATCATTTTAAATATGGAACGTTCGTTTTGGAATGTTGGTAATGCAATAAAGACGCGTTCAGTGCACAACGCCTTTTAATGGGAGTGTTCATGTTGTCCATGTATTATTGTTACAATAATTAATTTACACAAAGTATTTTATACCTCCGTAATATACATAAATATTTAATGTTCAAACTAGAAATCTTATATATTTTAACTGTTGGGTTTAACGTCCAGTTACTCGAATCTCTTGTTATTGTCTAATGTTAGGTTATGTGGTCTTTTAAAGTATTATCTGTAAGTATTTATGTTCAAGAGAGGCGTTATTATTAAATCAGTATTTCTGAATATATTCACAGAGCAGTGCACTGTCTGTAACAAACACTCAAGAGTGACTGGACTTAATCGATATTTAATGTAGTGTTTCGGCTGTATTCATCGTGTGCAAGTAGTGGGTAGTTAGCATTTTAACATAATAATATTATAACATGTTCTAAATAGTCTTCAGTGTGAAAATAATAATGACGGTGGCCTTTTAACGTTGTTTTTAGCTTTGCTCACTAAATGTTACACAGTTGCATTACGGATTATTGGATTTTCGACTTTAAAACTAGTGCTAAACCAGTTAAAATATGACTTTCAGTGTTTTCCCATTTAGTTTTATTAAAGTGACATAAACATAACAATAGTAATTTATTGCATCTCATAGTTTTCATTTAATTTTGCGATTCGGCGAGCTATTTATTTCATAACATATAATTCTAATATTATTTTTAAGTTGTAAATGAATTGTTTAGCAAAATGGGATGAACCTACTTAAATGTTGTGAATATTTAAAGTAATAACACATATATATACAATTTATGGAATGAAAGTTAAGAAAAGTCTAGTCACCGCAGCATCAAAATGCAGGTCATCTATTTAATATGCATTTCACATCGTTATAATTATGCTAAGCATTAGAAAAAGAAAAAAAAACAGAATAAAAGAAAGACACGTAGAGAGTAATCAACTAGAATGTCTAAGTATTTATTGCGGAAATGTGAATGGCACCATTAAATTTTTTTTTAATTTTTTTTTTTAATGTTAGTAATTCTGTCGTAAATAAAATACCGACTAAATAATGACCACACATGATTTGACACGCATTTATTGTATATTTTACATTATAACTGTTTTTTTGAACGGTTACTATGTGCATAACATGATCGTGAATTTGAGAAAACAATACTAAACAATTATACAATGAGTTGGAAATCTCTATAATTATAACTCCTATTGGTCCATTGTTTTACTTGGGGACGGCGAAAAATACTTTCCTCTTCCAATCTTCCCTGTTCCTTGTCATGTTATGATTCACGCCCTTTCATCATTCATGTCCTCTATTATGTCACTGTGTGATTGTGAACATCATTAGTTTTGCATTACTGTACACGTATTTGGCAAAGGTTTTGAAGTAGCGTGTTGCCGAATTTGCTAGTTTTGTTCTTGCCAACATGTGTTTAGTGTTTATACCGATGCGGGGTCGTTAACCTGTCGGTGCTAGCCTTATAATCTACATCATGTAGAAAATGCTGAAAATGAATAATTTTATCCTGTGACTGTATGCAGACTGGAACGTCATGAGATACTAGTTTAATGTATTGTCGAATTATCGGCGCCACTGTTATAATCTCGCAACATCTACACTATCTAATTAATACCTTTATACGAGCAATTCTTGTATATTTAAACCATTCAGTGCCCAGAACCCAGCATATGAGTCGAACAATAATTTGTTCGTTCGCACAATCCGTATCTGTAGCTATGGACTCGCTAGTCGGGTTCTGGGCATGAATACAAGTCATCTATAGTTTATTATAACGACGACTCGGATACGGGTTGTGGGCACGCGAACGAAATTCACGAAGTTTTCGCGAAGTACTAGGCAGTGAATGGGATAATCTAAATCTCGGAACCGGCTCCAACGATTTCCATGAAATTTAATATGCAGACTGTTTCGGGGGCGATAAATCGATCTAGCTAGGTTTCATTTTTAGAAAACGTCGTTTTATCCGTGTTACCGAGCAAAGCTCGGTATTCCAGGTACATTAAAAGAAGAATGATTTGTTTTTTTGTAAGGAATAAACTCATAAATTACTGGACCGATTTTAACCGTTTTTCCTCCAATAGAAAGCCAAATTATCAAGAAGTAACATAGGCTATAAATTATATTTATATCATGCAAATTAGACGAGCTATCACAATCTTGGGCGAAGTGCCAGTAGATTATACTCACGATGTTCACAAATCATACGGTAACTTCATCATTTATTTACTCTTCCCCCTCCATCCATATCTTTATAATCATTACTGTCTTAGTCAAATGCGCTTCATCCCTCATCACAAGCCAATACCAAGAAAAACGGTTCCCTATCAACTTGGACTACGTAAATAAAAATATAACACGTTGGTAACTCGATAGTTTTATCACTAAATTTGACCAAGTATTATGTTTCAGTTCAGTATTTTAATGATAGTGAGACGAATTTTTCGCAGAGCGAAATAAATACAATGTTTTTATTTTAAGTAGTCAGTTATTTATGTTATATTACGTATCAGGTGATATTATGTGATTTACCTTGCTGTGACGATGTATAATAAAATTTATCCCACTGTACATGTGTGTTAAATATTTGACTTAATGTTGCATGCAACGGAACATTGGTCATGTTATGGAAGCATCTTTTGTATGTTGGTCAATTATCTGGCAATACTATTAAAATCAGGGTTTTATTTTATTTTTTACACTGATTTTATTGCGTCAATTAATGTGTCACGTCATTAATAATGCAGCTTTCGGATATTTTTTTTAATAGTAATCATTAGTTTTACTTACAAATAAAAATAACATTATTGTGTATTAGTTTATGCGATTGTTAAAATGAAAATTATAGATGTTACTCATTAAACATGTTCCAAAGATATTTATTTTTGTTTTATTTATGACTAGGTTTTGGCCCGTGACTTTTTCCGCGTCGAAGAATCATATGGCACTCGGTAATAGTGCACAGACCGCAAAATGTAGAATTTTTTGACCGCTAAATGTTGTTAAATGTACATACACGACAGCATACGTTTGAAAATCACGTAGAATCTAGCTAGTACTTATTTTACAAGTAAGAACCCACAACTGATGTGATGAAAAAAAAAATACTCTGTATAATTACTTAGATAAGGCAAAAATAACAGACTAGTGTACAGTAACAAAGTTTTTAGGACCTCGATAAAAAAAATTCAACGGTATCCGTACACTACTTAAAAGTACCGTCGACCCCTGGTGTAGCATGTAGAATTTTTCAAATCGGTTGACTAGTTTCCGAGATTACCTCCTGCACAAATACTTAAAAACTTTACCTGTTTATAATGCTAGTGTAGATAACTAGCTGGATAATTCCTAAAGACTGTCTACGTTAAGAGTCCGGCACAAAAACGACTTATTTTGGCACTTTGCTAGAAATAAGTATTCTTGTTTTTCTATTTTGTTGAATTATGAGCATCAAAAACAACGTCACAGTCATTCAGGACAGGGAACGTCTAGGGCCAGTCTAGACAGTAAAACACAGGGCGCTAAAAATACTTAAGGCACGTTTTGTATAGCCATCTTAAACTTTTGACCGACCACGTCACATATACGTGACAAGCAGGCGCGTGTCCTGTACGTCAAACGACACAAATATGTGACAAAATGGTAGGTGAAATTGTGGGTTTTCGTGGAAGGCACTCGCGTGCGTTTATGCTCTGGTGTTCAAAAGATTAATAAACAACAACGCCCCATAGTATTAAGTAACGTGTACGTTACCCCAGCAGGAAAATAGCTCCTAGAGTGATATAAGTGGAACGAATGGTTAGTGTATAACCTCCTGTGGATGTGCACCACATAAAAAAATTGAGCGCCTTGTCGTTTTGGAAAAAAACGGAAAAGACACTTCCTGCTGGAGTAACGTTTTTCTAGCAGAACAATTCTAAACGAATGATCGGAGAGAGAAATTTTATGCATGGCCAGAGAGCTTATATTTATGTGTAAAAGTGCACCGAAAATAAGTTTTGTGCGCCTTCAGGTTTTCGAGATATTGCATTTCCTGCTGGAGTAACGTTTTGCAGGATCCTGTACCGCTAAAACCATAGCATGTGCGCCTGTAGAATGAACATACACGAGTAGCTCCTCGTTTGTGCGTGTTTGTGATAGAATTAAATTTAAGAAAATATTTATAGTTTTCAAGTAATCGCGGTTTTTTGAAAACTTGAAAAAATATTGTAGCGCCTAAATGAGAAAACGTATGAGCTCGCTGAAAACTGTATTCGGTCCTCCTTGACGCTTATACATAAAAAGTTTCAAAAGTGTAAATAATCATAATCATATTTATTTATTCACGAATTTAAAACAACCATACAGAGTAACTTAATAATAAACACAAAATAGATAGATCTTTGAATGTGAAATGGTACAATGTAAGATGGTTTGGCTGTCTTTAGACTGATTCGCCCTATCCCCTCGTACTAGTATAAAACTGTATTACGAGCGGATAGTGTTCCTCAACTTTAGAACAACAGATGTCCACAAGGTTCCAATTACAAGTCACATAACAGAAGTTTAATCACATACTGTATAGGTAATTAATCATTGTACAGATAATTATATCAATTAAGTTACAAATGATTGGAATTGTCTGTGTTTGGGTATTGGTGTATGTATATGTGTATATGTTTTTTGTGTATGTTTCTGAATGTGTACAGTTAAGTGTGCTTTAAATGCATGCATCTGGGATTGAGCCGGTTTCTTGTATTTTTTTATGGCAAAATACAAGAAACCGGCTCAATCCCAGATGTGTAGGTGTAAAACAAACATTAGTGTATTTAGTCAAAAATATATAGTGAAAATATTCAGCTTGGAATGTTTCGCATTAAGTAAATATAAAAAAAAAACAAAACATGTAAACAACGGCTGGTTATCCGACCAAATTCAAATGACTAGAAAAAAGCGACGGATTCATACATATCGATGACCTTTTTTATTGGACGTATTAAACCTAAGCTGTTGTCCATACAGTCGCGTTCAAACGTTTGTTGGCAATTATATGGCCTAATTTTGGGGGCTAATAAAAAATATATTAGTGTGCATCCTTGAAATGAAACAGCCTGTTGGTGTGGATTTTTTTTTTTATTCCCTTAATTTTAATTCTAAAGTAATCATGGCATCAAATCACAGATAAAATCAAATTATATGTACCTTGTGTAGTCATTATTATTTAAAATCACAGATGAGTTTTTAATTTAAGTCTACAAATACATACAACCAGTAACAGAGCAACCGCGTGACTCAACGCGACAGTGTCCTTGGCGTCATAACTGCAACTTTTTACCAATACCAAGTGATGACCCAAACGCACTTCCTAGTCAAAAAAACACTTCGCATTGATGATAACAGAGCGATGTTTATGTATCTGTCTCAGTCCCACTAATACCGTACGCGTGCTAGGTGTCTCACTTTCTCCAAGCTAGATAAAGCGACTCCTTGCGTCGACGACGTTAGCGAATGGCGCGGGGCCAGAGGTAAGCAGCGGTAGGGAAGCGAAAAATTTCGAATGAAATAGATAGCTTATACCTTGGAAAAGCACTTTTTATAATGCACTTAGTCATTTGTAAAGTCACAGAAACGGCTAGTAGAATACAAACCTATAACAATTTTATTTTATTATAAACTCTTCTACTTCAGTGTACTCAGGCAAAACACGTTTGAACCGGTTAGTGAGTAAAGTAAAGAAGGTCATCGATGTGTACGAATCCGTCGCTTTTTTGTAGTCATTTGAATTTGGTCGGATAACAGCCGTTGTTTTCATGTTTTGTTTTTTGTTTATATTTAATTAGTGCGAAATATTCCGAGCTGAATATTTTCACTATATATTTTTGACTAAATACACTAACGTTTGGTTTACATCTACACATCTGGGGTTGAGCCGGTTTCTTGTATTTTGCCGTCAAAGTTATGACACCGTCGTTTTGACTTTTAGCAATATAATTCAATAATGCATGCATGTACACTTTTGAAACTTTTTATAGTTATTATAAGCGTCAAGAAGAACCGAATACAGTTTTCAGCGAGCTCATACGTTTTCTCATTTAGGCGCTACAATATTTTTTCGGGTTTTCAAAGAACCGTGATTACTTGAAAATTATTAATGTTTTCTTAAATTTAATTCTGTCACAAACACGCACAAACGAAGAGCTACTCGTTTATTTTTATTCTACAGGCGCAAATGCTATGGTTTTGCGGTACAGGATTCTGCAAAACGTTACTCCAGCAGGAAATGCAATGTCTCGAAAACCTGAAGGCGCACAAAACTTATTTTCGGTGTACTTTTACACATAAATATAGGCTCTCTAGCCATGCATAAGAAGTGTTTCTTCCGTTTTTTTCCAAAACGACAAGGCGCACAATTTTTTTATGTGGTGCACATCCACAGGAGGTTATACACTAACCATTCGTTCCACTCATATCACTCTAGGAGCTACTTTCCTGCTGGGGTAACGTACACTTAAGTAACTGCTTACTTCTTCTATCTAGTTCACTAATAAGTTCACATTATCAATTACGTGCCTTAAATACTATAAGTATACTGTATAAAATACCTGACTGCACACGTAGAGAGCTTCTCATCTTTCGAGAGACGACAAGATTACTAGATTATCATTTGGAGGTAGGTATATAATATGCATTCAGGCTGCGGCCGAAGCGGCGCAGACGCAGATTTTTATAAAGGTGAATGGGAAGTCTTGGCCACCCCTCAATAGAAATAATTTGTTCACGGACGGACAGGCATTTTTAACCTGTTGTAGCCGAAAGTGGGTCCGCGAACTAAAGTTATCTTAAAAAGAACGCGTGATTTCGTTTAGTCGTGGATCAGCGATCACACTCGTTTCTTGCTATTTGGTATCCACTGAGTAGTAATTATTGCAAATTGCTCCTCCGACATGCGGCAGAAGTGACCAGCCTAGTTCCATTCCAACCTAGCAACTGTAAGGCCAGCATCACCTATTTGGGCTTTGGAGCAAATTATGAAGTATTTAATCCGGTGCGTAACTTTGACACCCAGTATACTTCGCTGCATAGCTCGTTGGCAGACCCTGAGTTAGGACCTCTGACGTTTTGTAAGCATGTTTGCGCTCCATAGGTGAGGGTGGAGAGAATGCACATGTTCATGAGCTTACGTTTAAGTGAAAGAGGGAGAGATCCCTTTATTAAATGTTTCATCGACCAGTAGCTAGCTCTTCCAGGCATTCCTGGTGCGTCGAGCAACTTCTTTATCTAGTCTTGCCTGGAAAGAAACTATCTGGCCGAGGTAGTATATTCATGGATATATTTTAGATTTTAGTACAGGGTATTTACTATGATACCCCTTGGTTAGACTGGTTGTCAGAGTTTCGGGCCACTGACTGGTATTATCTATAGTAGCTACGAGCTACTCCGCACCCCTCCTCGTGGGTTTTAACTGTAACATAGACATTGGTGCCGATTCCCTTGTTCACAAACTAAACTAAATTTAAGTTGAGTGCATCTTTTTCTTTTTACTTCATTAAGAAAAGGACAGAAGATAAATTTTAGTTTAGTCCTGTCAAATTAACCAGCACAAGTTTAGACGTGATTAAAAAGTTGACTACTAAAATTACATCAAATTACGTCAGAAGCTGACTAATTTGACAGGACTAAACTAATATTTATGTTCTGTCCTTTTCATAATGAAATAGAAAGAAAAAGATGCACTCTTAAATTTAGTTTAGTTTGTGAACAAGGGAATCGGCACCATTATATTACATTTAAATCTAATCCACATATTCGACGCATCAATTGAGCTGACGCTACGGCAGACAAAACATGTAGGCATAATATGTTCTACTACCCGTGCGAAGCCGGGGCGGGTCGCCAGAATAAAATAATAGTCAAATAATTTAAGGCAAATTGTGAAAACAAATATATGCTGCCCAGCATACGTTACATTTCAAGAGATTTTCTTTGCTACCAGTGACTTTAGCACCTCGGCGTTTGAGCTTTTTATGTATTTCAGCTACTTTTATTTGTCCGAAAACCGTATTTATATTGTAACACCCTCATTATCACATAACAATTGGCAATACGTTGCATGGTGCAGAAAATCTATTTTTAAAACTAAATATTTTGCATAAAAATTAATTATATAAATCCGCAAGATAACGCCTGATTCCTTCTCTTTGTCGATTTTCCAGAAACAGATACCGCACACGGGGCCTAGATGACAGTATTTAGACCCCCAAAATACAATCTATACATATAATACAATCGTTAATAATAAAGAGGTACAAAGAGAATACAAAGAGGTCAATAGCATGATAGAACCTGTTCTTCATGATACTGGCCGCTGCGGCGAGGCGTGATACGTGATTATTTTCTGTCAATTATTCACTGCCAATTTATAACATGGTTCAACGGTTTTTATCAGTCCCGTTTTTTATTTATTTGTTTTACACTAGTCCTTTTTTTTTAATAGTCTGAACTTGTAACATAATTAAGCAAAATGACTACCGAAAGTAGGCTATTGCGTTTGTAAGTACCTACAAGTTTCGTGGATTCTTATTTAATCTTAACCGAACGTTTTTGTTTTACACCGTGTGTCAGGGCCTCATTTTTTTTCGGGGCCTTAGATAAGCTTAGTCCACCTCTGCAACTCATCATCATCATCATTCGCTTGCCTTTATCCCAATTTATTTGGGGTCGGCGCAGCATGTCTTGTTCTTCCATACTTATCTATTACTCATCTCATCAGACACCTCCTTTCTTGCCATATCATTCTTAGCACAGTCCATTCATCGTTACTTTGGTCTCCTTCTATTTATGTACCCATCCACATTCATATTGAGAACTTTCCTCACGTCGTTTTCCTCATTCCTCCGCATCACATGTCCATACCACGACACCTCTGCAACTGCTGGTTCGATACATTTGTTTTTTATGTAGATTTCACTGCTACTTGTGGGTAATGTATGTTTATTTTCTTCACTTTTTTTCTTTTTGTTTGGTGCAGTAACAACATAAGGATTTTCAAACGCCTTGCAAACCCACTTTTCGAAAGTACACAGATTCCCCTAATGTTAAACATTCGGAAGTATGCCGACGATGGTGCTTGTCCAAATTTATTGAGAGGAGTTGACTATTTGAGATCACCGAGCCTGAACAAGGTAAGATAAAAATAAAATATATTAAATAATTTTAATGTCTTCAATCCTTCAAGCGTACATAAAGAAAAAAATATCGATAGAAGATCGTTGGAGAAAATCTACAAAATAATTTTTCTTTGTGGCGACTGTTTTTGTCTATTGAACGGGATAACTTAATAAACTTCATACCTTAAAACACTGTTTCTAGGGCCTCGCATTCACGTTGGAAGAGCGGCAGGCACTTGGCATACACGGATTGTTAGCAGGAGCTGTTAAGACGCAAAAAGAACAGCTGGATATATGTACTTACTCAGTGAACAGATTTAAAAACAGTTTGAATCAACATCTTTATTTGACTGAGTTACTGGTAAATATACTTAGTGTAGTCCGTTTAGTACGAATTCGCATATAACAACCAACCGCTTTTAGCGACGTAAGTTTAGGCGCGTGTTTGGTTTTTATATAAGCCACTATGAAAGTACATCCGTTTATTACGACGACGTTTATTACTTTTACATAATCTTGGCATAGTTCTTTTTTTAAATATCGCCGTGGCCGCGCGGCCGAAACGCACACATACAGGTAAGTGAAAAACAAGGAAACTTCTTGTAGATGTTGCTATTTTTTGTCTCTCTCTGGCACACTAAGGTTTGTTACGAGAGTCGAAGTCGAACGAATTTGAGCAGAAACTACTAGGAGAACAGAATCAGGAAGATGTTGGTGCTAGTAAAATCGTCTTTACTGAGTACCAAACAAAAAGTACTAGGTTCGCATAGATTCAAGGTGGTTTTTATTCGAATGCCGGTGTCGGTTGGTAATGCTTATGCTATGAATGTCCACCCATTACATACCGAGTTTCCTCCGTGCCTCGGAAAGCACGTTGAGCTGTTGGTCCCGGTTGTCATTATAGATCTTTGACAGTTGTTAGGTACTCAGTGGCCCAAAAACCAGTTTTACCAAGGGGTATCGTATTAAATAAAATAAAATAAAAATAGCCTTTATTTTACTCTGACCGTCTTATTACATAACAATTAATAGCATTAACTTAAAACTAATCAGTTACCAGGTCAAGCTGTCTTGCGACATAGGCCTCCTCTATTTCCCTCCACTTATTCCTGTCCAGAGCAGTTCATCGTCAACCTTTTGGCAGATCATCCTCCAACCTTTTTGCCTGTCGTCCTCTATGTCTTTTTCCATTTTTTGCGTACCTACCATTCAGTGACTTTTTAGTTCATTTTTCCATCTTGGCTCTCATCATATGACCCGTCCATTTCCATTTTATTGTTCTGGTTTTTACTCTAACGTCTGCCACTTTAGTGATATTCCTTATTTTCGTGGCTTTCTATTTGTCTTGCAGTCATTCATCATGCTCCTGTACATTCCTCTTTGACATACACACTTGCTTGTGTTCGAATTTTCGTGATAATGGCCAGGTCTGGCAGCCGTACGTAACACATGGAAGAATGCAGGTGTTGTATAACTTCCTTTTTGCTGAAACACTTTTTTATTTTTCATTATTTCTTTAAGAGACCTTTAGGGGATCGTATTACCCAGTACTAACTGGGTTGTGGAGGTCAGATAGGCAGTCGCTCAATGTAAAATACTGGTATTCAGCTGCATCCTGCTGCTATACCGTCATCGTAATGTCAAGATAATGTATGACTTTGCTCGCTATCTTGGATGCAGAGACTTGCGATTCTCGCAAGCATCGCTATGGCAACCGAATTTTTCCGTTATTATTTAGCGATCGCAAGTTTTTGACAGCGTTGTTACTAATGTCAAGACTGCAGGCCCAGATATGGTCTAGAACATAAAAATGATCGCAATGACGAGGAGAACAAGTGCCTTTCGGCTTCGTTATAGGTCTTGTTACACCCTTATACGCAGATAAACATATTGCCCTCCTGGATGAGCGATGGGGTAGTTTAAACTTTAAAGGATTATAGTTACTAGGAGAAAGAATGAACGCCGGGGATCTCAGCCCGAATAAGATTAGAAGTAGAAGAGGGAACTCCCAACTCTACTTGCCAGTTTACTGCCACGGGGATCCTCGGAAAGTCGATTGGCCCAGGCGCCTGCCCACACCAAATTTACGTGTCTTCCTTAGCGGTTAGGATTAGATTCTAAAATAACAACAGTTCTCGTTCACTAACCAAGGTCAGTGGGGTCAGCTTAGATGCTGGGCGAAAGAACGGCGTGAACACCTCTCAGTTGGGTAAAAAAGAAATTGAATTTCACGTTTCTTATGTTTTTTGCAGGACACAAATGAAAAATTATTTTACGAATTACTAGCTTCCGATATTGAAAAATTTTTACCTCTCGTTTACACCCCAACTGTGGGGTTGGCGTGTCAAAAATTTGGTCTAGTTTACAGACGACCTAAAGGCCTCTTTATCAGTATACATGATAAGGGAAAAATTTATAATATTCTAAGAAATTGGTAAGTTTATAATTAGATCTTTCATTTTTTTTAATTACATTAGATATATTTTCGTGTTAACGATTACTTTAGATGAGCTTCGACCAGAACTCTGCCACTTCAATGGCATTATCAGTGGTTTCTGACATACGTATGTCATAAGGTGCAAGAGGAGTTGCACAAAGAGCAGAACACGACATCATTCGATAATATCTGGCGTCACGTTTACTTCTATCAGCTTTACCATATTAAATGAACAGGATTTAATAACTTTACTCTACTTACCAAGTATAAGTACATTCTAAAATGAGTGAGTTGTCTTTTTTCAAAAGAATTAAAGATACTTAGCACATGCATCGCTTCATAGAATGTGGGTATACAGGGTGCATTTTTAAAGTGGGCGTGGATGGCCAAATCTGAAACTATAAGGAATAGCGAAAAATGCTCAAGGGATTTCATTAAAATCGGGCTCGTGACTTCTTTTTTAGAGTATTTTTCGCTAATCCTCATAGTTTCGGATTTGCCGATAAACACCTACTTGAAAAATTCACTCTGTATACTGCGATAGTTGCAACCTAACTACTGTTCAAGCCAAGTAAGTTTTTTGGTACCAAAATTCCGCGAATTCTTTAATCACGTCAGCCGTAACAAAACCAGTAAACGCTGGCTTCGTATTCTATTGAAACCCCCCATACTACGTTAGGCCAGCACTAGCTCATAGTGTTGCCGACCTTCGATTGTACTGACAAAACTATAACATGATAACTTTTTTAAAGGCCTATAGCGAACGTGCGCGCTATCTGTGTTACTGACGGAGAAAGAATTCTAGGTCTGGGAGATCTTGGTGCTTATGGCATGGGGATTCCTGTGGGCAAGCTGTGTTTGTACACCGCGTTAGCAGGCATTCCTCCTAGACTTACCTTGCCGATCACGTTGGACTACGGCACCAATAATGAGGTTAATTTATATTAGCATCATCATCATTGTCCTGCCCTTATCCCAATTTATTTAGTCATCGCAGCATGTCTTCTTCTTCCATACTTCTCTATTACTGGTCATCTCATCAGATATTCTAGCCATATCATCTTTCACACAGTCCATCCATCTTTTCTTGGCCATCCTCAACTCTTATAGCATCTACATTCAAATTAAAAACATTTCTCACGACATTTTTCCCATTCCTCCGCATCAAATGCGCACACTGCGACATTATTACCACACAACTTTTCAGACACCGGCGCAACTTTAAGACTTCCTCTTATTCTTATGCGGATTGCAGACCAAGAACTAGCTATGCCGAAGTTAAACTAAGCCAGCCAAACTAAACTAGAAGTATGTCCCGAGCTCACAAGAACGAACCGAAATCTCAGTCAGAGTTGTGAAGTTCAATTTGATGGACGTATGCTCGCCATGAATATAATTGATGAAGAAAAGAAGATTAATAGCAACTTATTATTATCTAATGAAAAGACATTCCGGACCTTAGATATGTCAACACCTTCAATCTCGGCAATCAAGACACTGGACAGCACTGGGACGGGAGGGGCCTTAGCTCATGTAACTGTGTATCGTCCGGCATACCCTACTAACTTAGCATCGCATACTTTAGCGAGATGTCATAGCTTTTTTTGCAGTCTGCACACAAGTATGAAAAACTGCATCAGCTATGCGCGCTAACCTGAACTAAGTTAGCTTATTTTTCGGTCTGCAACCCGTATTACTTTATCCATTCGCGTAACACCACACCCTCCTTAGTATTCTCATCTCGGACACATGCCTTTCATTTATCCCTATTTAATTCATTAATTTACACTATACTCTAGTGCAAATTAATGAATTAATTGTTTAAAAAAAATATAAATTTTTGAAATGCGTTGAGCGTGAAATGACGTCAATTGGTAACGGATTAGAATATGGTTTATTTTTTTGATCCTTTTCAGATGCTGTTAGAAGATCCATTGTACATAGGTATACGAGAGAAGCGTATTCGAGGCGCAGCATTCGATGATTTTATCCAAGAGTTCATGGATGCTTGTTGCCAGAGATTCACCCACAACATACTTATACAGGTAACTTTTAGCTTCGTACACAACTAATACACCTTATTAATCTTACAGATCAACGTTACAAATACGACGAGAAGAATATGAAAATTTCGACAGCAACGACTTTATTTTCTTTATATATTTTTTTATGAGTATGTTATGGCGAAATAGTGCGATCAGTGTGTGTTCCTTATTTGAAATCAATCCTTCCGTCTGTTTGTCGGTCCTTTTGGAATAATTTCAATTTTTAAGCCTTAGTTATTCACCAAAATCTTTTACCATTTAAATGTATTTTCTAGGTTAGCTGTATTAAAAGCAGGTCATTCTTTGTTCTCGTCATTCACACAAGGTCATTCTTTGTAGGTACAAATTGCTGAATATATTCACCAAGATTTGAATTAAACGATACATATTCTCGGTATGACAGGTACACTGTATTGTTCACAGTTTGAAGATTTCGCCTTGGTCAACGCTATCCCCCTTCTAGAGAAATACAAGAATTTATATTGTACATTCAATGACGATATTCAAGGTACTGCGGGTGTCATTGTAGCTGGAATGTATTCTGCAGCAAGAATCACTAAGAAAAAACTTTCGGAACATATTTATTTGTTTCTTGGAGCCGGTTCTGTAAGTTTTTATAATACTTAGTGGGGATTCAGGCCAATGAGTTAGGCGCTAAATTATAAAAAAAACAGCTGTGAACATGGGGAAAAAACCTAACCTAGCCTCGAATACGTAAACGTGCCGGTTTATCGAACCATCTGCTTGCTCAGAGAGTTTGCTTGAGGTAGGGGCTTGCGCTGTACATGCATGCATACGTGGGAGGGAAATGTTCTGTTAATGCTTGTGATATTAGTTTCGAAAAGGCTAGGCAGATGATGTTGTAGTACAGACAGGTGCGTCTCATATCATATAAAATTATTTGGTATATTTTCATTTCAATAACGTTCATAAGATATAATAAACGTGAGTTATACCAACTGTTGATATAATTTCTTTAGATATAACATTTATATACTCTAAAAATTATTTCGTATAACTTTATTGGAAATAACGTTTATTTAATCGGAACTCGTTAGGCATATCATTTAAAATATATGTTGATCCGCGTGACAGAAACGAATCGCTGCAACCTGCACGTAGTCTTGTCTGCCCTGCCCCACCTAGAGTGTAATAAAAACCCGCGTAGGCGCCGAGGGGCGAGGCGGCCCGCGAGCTGAGGAGCAGGTGGTTTTAACACTCGCCGCCGCGGCTGCGGTGGTGAGCGTGAAATACATCTGCGACGATAAGCTCCCGTGGGACCGCCGGAGCCCCGCAGCGCAGCATGCTTGCTTGCATGGTACATGCATAACAGTCCATTGACTGTTAATGACGAATTAGAACTAAAGTGCGGGGCGGGCTAAATCTCGGGCGGGCACTTCGTGATGAATTCTTTCTTTAAGAAACAGCCCCAAAGGAAGTGGACGTGGCAAAGCCCCGACACTACGACGAAAAATGAGATAGACTTCATCATAGCGGATAAGAAGCGAATATTCAGAGATGTCGGGGTGATCAACAGGTTCAACACCGGTAGTGATCACAGGCTTGTTCGTGGCACTCTGAATATTAATTTCAAGCTGGAGCGAACCCATTTGATGAAGTGTAGGCGCCGTCCCAATATGCTCCAAACCTTGCTGAAGTGTTTCAGTCAGATCTGGAAAACCGATTCGCGGCCGTGGAAACCACAAATGACGTTGATCAGGCGCTCGACCAAATGGTGGAAATCCTCAGGGGGAAAGGGACGCGGTTTTGTAAAATGCGGCATACGGGCAAGAAGTCCAAACTTTCGGAGGAGACTCTGGAGCTTATGGCGGAACGACGTGAGAACTCACCCATCATTTCGGCAGGACTACAGGCACTCAATAAAATAATTAGGAAATTGGTACGACGCGACTTCCGGTGCTCCAGCGCACGCTCAATACAAAAAGCGATTGAGCAAAACCGGGGTTCGAAAGTGTTCGTCCAATCACTTTGGAGGAGACACCTGAAGAAGTTGACCAAATCCAGTGGGGATATCGTCGTTTTGAAGCCGGAGGTTCTTTCGGAAGTCGAAAACTTCTACGGCCAATTGTACGCATCGTATGCGTCTCGACCTGATCCCGAAAATGTAGATTCCAAAGCCACCTTAACCCGTCATTTCACAGATCTGCCTGAAGTCACCCAGCCGAGACGGCTCTTAGACAGCTTAAGAATGGAAAAGCCCCTGGTGATGAGGATGGGATAACTACTCGCTCCGCTACGAGCTCCTGAAAGCGGGAGGAAGTCCTGTATTAAGAGAGCTTCGGGAGCTTTTCAACCCAGTCCTGTTCTCTGTTCTCTAGAACTCCAGAAGCGTGGAAAAGGAGCGTGGTCGTTATTTTCTTTAATAAGGTAATCAAGACCCTATTAAAGAATTACAGACCCATTTCGCTCCTTAGCCACGTGTATAAGCTGTTTTCAAGAGTCGTCACGAATCGTCTAGCGCAAAGACTCGATGACTTCCAGCCACCGGAGCAAGCCGGGTTTCGAGGAGGATACAGCACCATAGACCACATCCACACAGAGCGGCAGATCATACAGAAGTCCGAAGAGTATAATCGGCCGCTGTGTCTTGCATTTGTGGACTATGAGAAGGGTTTTGACTCTGTCGAGACCTGGTCAGTTCTGGAGTCTCTGCAGCGATGCCAAGTCGACTGGCGATACATCCAAGTGCTAAGAAATCTCTATGGAAACGCCACAATGACCGTCCAAACTCAAAACCAGCAAACAGAACACATCCCATTGCGTCGGGGGGTGAGGCAGGGGACGTAATTTCCCCGAAATTGTTTACCAACGCGCTGGAAGATGTGTCTAAGACGCTGAAATGGGAAGGACGTGGCATTAACACCGACGGCGAGTATATAGGTTTGTTGTGTTGTGTGAGACAACATAGCATGGCACCAAACGCGGGGATGTATGTGAATTGCCGTGGCAGCTGTTGTTTTTATCCTTCTGCATAAGATTTACATTAAATAAGAAAATATAAACCCCCCCCGCACTAAACACCACTAAGCTGACTGAACTGGCCACTCTGCTGCATGCATGCATGCAGGCATTATAGACTAGTACCTTGATGACCGAGCTTAGCTCTGTTTTTTTTCCTAGATCGATTTATCGCCCCCGAAACCCCCTGCATACTAAATTTCATGAAAATCGTTGGAGCCGTTTCCGAAATTCTATATATATAATTATATATATACATATAGTGTGTTAGGTTAAACGAGGGACATACTTTAAGGGAGTGTAGTCCACATGAAAATGAACAACTTTTACTAAGAGACCAACACTGAAATCAAGAAAATAAAACCAGCCGCTCTATACATTTATGTTCGCATAACTGGACAAAATGTAGGGAATGGCAGTTTTTTTTTTCATATTTTTGCATCCGCACCTTAAAAGTTGTTCATTTTCATGAGTACTAACACTCCCTTAAAGTATGTCCCTCGTTTAACCTGACACACTGTATATACAAGAATTACTCGTTTAAAGGTATTAGATAGATAGATTTTACGATGTGCGACCAAAGAAAATTTAAGTTTTATTTAAGTTTTCCGTGATATCTTCAGTACATATTATTTCGCGTACGTTGGTAGAAAGCAATAGTCAGTCAGGTCCAAAAATGTATTCAATGCTTAGTCAATATTCCAAAGACTAAGGTTTCTTAAAAAAATACATAGCTGAATTCACGGATGTAATATATGCGGAGGGGGGGTAGATTTCATTTCCATGTTCGCCGGACGCGACGTGATGGAAATTCCAAAATAACACTGGTGTTGTTCAGTACACTGATCTTTATTGGTAGTCTAACTTTGGTAACAAACTAATTAGGGATGCTCACAATAATTAACGATTTAAAATCAAATTAAAATAACCACATGGAATGTAGTGAGGTTAGTTGAAACTCGACCACGATCGACTGTTACAACTCGTCCGAATTAACTGTGCTCCTGGCGCTGTAACGTCACTCTGTCGGTACAGTTAGCAAACACTATCGCTACTGATCGCTCATGACGAACGCGGGGCGCCGCGCGGGTAAACGGGAGAGGGGTCGCATTCCAGTAAGGTGCACAGTTAATTCGTACGGGTTGTAGCTCCGTCCGCCATAGAATCACCTGTTGGCTCGCCCGGCTTCTCCAAATCGACGGAACTGTCATTTATCAGCGTCATCTGTCAGCCGCCAGCTGTCACCTGTCAGCGGTCAGCCGTCAGCCGTCAGCTGTCGTTCATTGGTAATCGCGTCACAACCAAACACACTCAAGCAATTTAAAATGTTTGAACTAAACGACAGTAACTGCTTGACATTCCATTTTTTTCCACCTTCAGAAACTACATTCAGCGACATATACAATAATATGTTAAAAAAAACCCTGTCCGATCCAAAAGGGGCATATAGGTATACCAATGAAATTACCAATTTATTTGCTAATTTCATTGGTATACCTATATGCCATATGAAACATTGAATACCATATGAAACATAAATCTTATACCTTTAAACGAGCAATTCTTGTAAATATGTACTTATATACTTACTTACTTACTTCGTAAAAGAGTGGGCTCCCTGATGCGCCGCGTGCAGGGCAGCACCAGCAGCCTTCTGAATACTATTTTAGAAAGGGTTGATTGTCCGGTTGTGAGGCACTGGAATACCGTTCATGGGTCGGGCGGTGTCAAGTATAACGTAAAATAAGTTTTTGTAATTTTAATTGTAATTTTGGGTTCAATTCAATGTTGATTTAAAGTTTGATTTAGATTTTTAATTTTGATTCTGTTTTTATTTTAATTTTACTGTTGATTTTATAAGTTTAATTTAAAATGTAAGAATAACGCACTAACATAGTTATAAGTATTATGTACTAACAATCTATGGAATGTTTTTATGCTGCAATTAAAATGATTATTATTATTCCGTTTATTCATATATATACATATTTTTTAACATTTTTAAATATTTCTTAAAACAAACGATATAAAAACATTTAAAAATATAAAAAAATAGCGGTCCGCCGGTGTCGGGAACAGGGTCCAAGCTACCGGTGGTTAGGGCTCCAGAGACAGGAACCTCCTCACAATGCGAGCCGTATCGAGGAGTACTGCCTTCTGAATCAGGCCCTTGATCCAACCGCCTAAGGCGAGCTTCGAGAGATAGTCGTCGAGGCTCTTAGCCATAAGGCCATTGGCCGTCACGACAATCGGCACAATGATAGCCGAGTTCACATTCCACATGTCGACAACCTCGTGTGCCAAGTCGAGATATTTTATTTGTTTCTCTTTCTCAGCTTTCACGAGGTTCTCGTCGACATCGATTATCATTACGCGGCGCGCTGATCGGTCTATTACCACTATGTCAGGCTTATTGGCTACAATAGTCCTGTCAGTAATGATAAACCGATCCCAGTACAGCGTGACATGGTCTTTCTCGAGAACTGGGTCGGGCACATACTTGTAGTACGGTACCTCAGATTCCATAAGTTTATATTTCAAGCCAAGTTGCTGGTGAATAATCCTGGCTACTTGGTTGTGCCTGTGCAAGTACTCGCCGTTAGCCAGACGAGAACAACCAGAAATAATATGTCTAATGGACTCACCCGGACGGTGGCATGCCCGACACACGTCAACCGTCCCGTCCTTCATAATATATTTCCGGTAGTTGTTCGTCAACATAACTTCGTCCATAATCGCACAGACAAAACCTTCAGTTTCCCCAAAGAGGTCGCCGAAACGTAGCCAGGACACGGACGCTAGAAAATCTACATCGGGCCCATGAAGAGACCGGTAGAAGCGCCCGTGAAGCTCCTTGCCTTGCCAAACTTCCTTTCGGTCATCGGTAGTAAGTACTACAGGTTTGCGCCAGTTCTCTTTAGCCATGGATAGCGGGGTCAGTCCCTTGTCCACTGCGACCACATCTCGGTGCATACCCACATCGGTTTCTAAAAAATAATCTTTGAGACTGCACACCTCGCGGTTATGGAGGGTCTTCGCATTTAAAAAGCCTCGACCTCCGCACTTCCGCGGGATGTACAGTCTCATCACTGATGATCGTGGGTGATGCATCCGGTTTGCCGTCAGCAGTGTACGGACTCTCCTGTCCAGGGTATCGAGTTCCGTCTGAGTCCATTTGAATATGCCGAAAGAGTACATTGAAACCGGCATGACCCAACCGTTGAAGGCCTTGTTCCCACCTGAAAGAAGGCTATTTAATACCTTCTTCAGGCGTCCAAAGAAGCGCTCCCTCAACGATTGCTTCATGTCAGTCACATTAATGCCCAACGCTTCCGACATACCCAAATACTTATAGCTTTCGGCTGAGGAGAGGGATCTCAGGTGTATGGAATCCGAGAGCTGAATTCCCTCGGATACCATAATCTCCCCTCGCTTTACATACATGACTGCACATTTGTCCACACCAAATTCCATCCTGATGGCGCTACTAAAAGTTTCAGTTACTCTCAGTAACTCCATCAGACGCAATTTGTTGGGGGCTAAGAGTTTCAGATCATCCATGTAAAGCAGGTGAGATATGACCTGACCATCTCTTCTCAACCGGTAGCCTAGACCTGAATCCTCCAGCAATGTGCTTAGAGGATTCAGGGCTAGACAGAACCAAAGTGGACTCAGACTGTCGCCCTGGAATATTCCCCGTTTAATCCATACAGGCTCATCGTTCCCCTGGATCTGTCGACATCCTGGATATCGAAGGACCGTCCTCCATTGCCCCATACACGACTCAAGGAAGGCGCGTAGAGTTGCATCTATCTTGTACTTGTTTTTGTCAATGTGTGTATTAATTTTCGCTCTCAAAATGGATGTCAGAAGTTTATAGACCGTCGACAAACACGTGATCGGCCTATAATTCTTGGGTTCCGCGGGACTACCTGACTTATGGAGCAGGTGGGTAACGCCTGTTGTTAAAAACTGTGGCAGGAACCGAGACTCTAAGGATGACTGGAATTGGGATGCCAAGCAAGCGTGTGAACTACTAAGCCATTTTAGCCAGAAGTTGTGCAGTCCGTCCGGTCCTGGTGACTTCCAGTTCGGTAACGGACGAACTGCTCTGCCTATATCTAACGGTGTAATATAAATTGGTTCCATTTCTGGAATAGGTTCACACGCTTGCTCGACATCACGCATCCAGTCAGCCTCAGTATGACAGACGGGCACCGACCAGATGCTGCGCCAGAAAGAACTCGTGGCGGCATCATCTGGGTGGCACACGTCTGTCATATTTTGCTCAGGTCGCTCCCAAGCTCTGTACACCCACCTCTCATCGCTCTGGAACATGCGATTCTGTGAGTACCGATCAACCCGCCGGTTATACCGCCGAATACGGTTCGCCCATGCATAAACTTTCTGCTTCAGGAAGTCAATGCGCTCTGTGACACGGGACATGTATTCTTGAGGGCTGACTCCAGTCCCCGCGAATGCCCGCCTCACAAAGCGCATCACACGTGGTCGAGTATTGCCCTCCCTGAAGCAGTATAGTTTACTGATGAGTACCCTGGCCCCGTCGACACGGCGCTCGATCCTGCGCTGCCAGGCTGGTTTTGGTCGAGTAGCTACGTCACAATTTGGAAATTTGACATTAGCTAAACGACATGCCGCAACAGCCCCACAATACAGGATCGAGTGCGTATCAACGAGGTCCTCACTACTCTCGAATATACTCTTGAGTTGCGAGTCCAAGGCACACACCAGCGCCCTATTTTTGTTATGCATGGGTAACCGTGGTAATCGGGGCCTAATTTCGGTAGCAGTGGATCGATATTCGCGAAGCGCATCTTCCAGAGAGCTCCTCAATCGGTCGTTGCACTGGCTACTTACCGTGGCAACCCTATCATCTTGCTCTTCGACTACAGGACCAAAACGCGGTGAGATTGTACTAGCTAACGCTGCAAGCGTTGGTGGTTGAGTCAAGATGATACGGTTGCTCAGTACCTCTGAGCGCAGCCTATCAAGTGCGGCATCGTCCAACATGTGATTGCGTTGGATGACCCGCACCTGATCCGACAGTCTTTGGGCCGAGACGTTGACGGTTGGTTCCAGATCCTGAAACATAGACAGCATCCTAACACGGTACGCAGTGAGGTTAGTTCCCCCCTCTGTAGACCCATAGTATGCGCGCATGACGTTCTCGTTTATAGACTGCGTCCATCTCATGCGCTGCACACAACCACCGGCAGCGGGGACCCGGCTCGGGGCCGGATGGCCCCTAAGTCCCAATCTTTTCGGTGGCCGGCCTCTCCCCTGCCGACGTACAGGTGTTGGCGACGTCGGCGGAGAGAAATATTCGTCGCTTCGAGCTCGACGCAACTGCCGCTGCCGGTGACACTG
This sequence comes from Lycophotia porphyrea, assembly GCA_950005105.1. Classification (NCBI taxonomy): domain Eukaryota; kingdom Metazoa; phylum Arthropoda; class Insecta; order Lepidoptera; family Noctuidae; genus Lycophotia; species Lycophotia porphyrea. Next base: position 7,369,577 of record OX465387.1, on the reverse strand, counting down.
GTATATATTTTCTGAATCTCAGAAACGGCTCCAACGATTTTCATGAAATTTAGTATGCAGAAGTTTCGGGGGCGATAAACCGATTTAGCTAGGTTTCATTTTTAAAAAAACGTTAAAAAAAAAACGAGCAAGGCTCGGTCATCCAGGAACTATACATTAAACTAAACATATTAATGAATTTTAAATTGCATGATTTTTGTGCCGTAAAGCGAATCTGTCCTTATGCTAACAAATCAATAACGCCCTCACGGATCGGACAGGTTTTTTTAAACATATTGTTTATTCAGCGATTGGATCGATGTTATTTGTAGAGAAGTAAAGTTAAATGTAATCTTCAGGCAGGCGTTGGTATTGCAAATTTAATTTGCGATGCAATGTTAGAAGAGGGCGTTACTAAGGAAGATGCAAAGAAGAAAATCTATCTATTTGACATCGATGGATTGTTGTCGAATAAACGCGAGGGTGGCGTGCCGCCCCATGCTACAGCATACGGGAAAGATATAGAACCATCGAAGGATTTTGCAGGTTTTGTGAAGTCCATCAAGGCAACTGTTCTTGTCGGTAAGTACCTGTACTATTCACAGTCGTGTGCGCGCGCACTTGGCGTATGAATGTTGTTTCGTAGATCCACTTAGGCCAAACACGTAATTGCGCATAAATATCTAAAAGACGGTGTTTACTAATATCGCATAAGCATTCATAATGGTGAAGTGTAAGCAGCATACAATAAGTTTGTGTCGGTCGCGAAAGATGAGACTAGTAAATGCAAAGGCTCATGTGAAGCAGTGTTCCATAAAAAGTGCGTCACGAAAGCTACCTTCAAAAATGAAAAATGTGAGGATTGTGTTTCCCTGCCCGGGTCGCATCCTAGTTCGCCGAGTATTGAAGAACACCGGATATTGCAGTGACTCTGGCTGTTATGAACAGGAATGGAAATAGAGGCGGTGTACAAAATGGAGAAAAAGCTGAGTTAGCTGGCCGATCTGGTTGATTTCGTATCAGAAAAATATGATAATCTGATGGAGTACCAGATATCACCCGAAAAATCCCTAGAAAATATGAACGCATACTTGGAAAAGTGCAATAAATCACTGGAAGAACGTGTGAACGAGCTGGAGGAGAAAGACAAGGAGAAAACGGTGGAGTTGGCAGGGTTGGAGAAGAAAGAAAATTAAGATGTTGCGTGAATGTTTGTGAGATCGAGTACGCAGAGAGGGAAGGCCGCGAAAAACCAAACTCCGAAAAACCGCTGCCAGTAGCCGTAACGCTGAGAGCAAAAGAAGGTCGTGATAAGTGGATTGGAAGTCGCAAAAAACCCTTGACAAATTGCGAAATGTATGGTACAAATAATGACAACCGTATTTATATGACCGAGAATCTCACTAGATACAAAATAAACCTTCTATGGGTTACTAAAAACCAGCTTAAGAAAACCTACAAGTATATTTGATCGAACGATCCTTGTCACGAGGCCTTATACTACTTACTTATACTAATACTTTGTTCACGCCTCCCGCTTTTTCCAACGTAGAAGTTAATTTTTTAACTGCGCCAAAGATTGTGACAAGACAGCGGTATTTTTCTCATCATGGCCAGTGCATTGTGCAGTGGATCCTTGACACCAGCCAAAATGGTTTCTCTTCGCTGCTACATTCGGCACGGTGTCCGCAAATAATTTGTAACGTATCAGTACAGTTCACGTACATTTTTGTAAACACATGTTTGTGTTCCACATGTTGCATGTGTAAGATTGTGTCTTCGGTCATTCAAAATATTTTTATAAGTCGAAAATGATCGCTCCACATCCACTGAGGTAACTGGGCAGAATTTGAACTTGGGCGCTATCTTAGCACTTATATTTATTTATTTATATTTAACTTCTACCGTCCCATTAATAAAACTATCAATTTGACACAGAGATTCAAAGTTTCTTATTCAAAATGGTTTCAAACTTTTCTTTAAGTAATACGTAATAGGTGGGAGGAGTACTCCCGTAGGCGAGCGCGACGATCTTTTGTCTCTTTCATTTTATTATCGTACCAAAACAAAAGACACGCGGCTGCTGAATGCGCCGAAAATGTTGTAAAATAATAGCGATAATATGAATCGATTGTACGGAAAATATGCAATTAGCGCTGAGGATGGCTTAAATATGCAAATGCATATAATCCGGTCTCTAGTAATTACTTTAAAGCATCAGTATCCGAACGATTTCGACAGCTAAGTAAGAATAATACTGTAATAATAATAAGAATACGTGTAAAAATGGGAATAGGAGCCACTAAGATTTAGCATGTAACCAAATCTCTACTGTCCCATCTCAAAATACCTCTTCCCTGACTCTCACTGTGTTGTCATGTTTTCCTGTTGTTGCTGTATTGTTTGTTTTTTGTTGTCTTTCATGCTTGTTTGTTTTTTTTAGGTGTGTCGACAATGGGTGGTGCCTTTACCACTGAAATTTTGAAACAAATGGCTAAAAATTGTGAACGACCGCAAATCTATGCACTTTCGAATCCGACGATAAAAGCAGAGTGCACGGCCCAGCAGGCTTATGACAACACTGAGGTACAACACAACGATATAATAATTTTTTTATACGATACAGGGTATAGTACATCGCAAAACCGCCTTTTACGGTATTTCTAAATAGTCTTAGATTCGGCCTATAATCGATCTTCCCTCATCGAATTATTTCCTAAATTGTATATTATAAAACTTTAAGTAAACTATTTCAAAGCTTTTTTGGCGCTTATCGAGCGATTAAATTGTACATAGAAATGTAGATAATAATATACAGTGTGTATGTTGTGTATCGGTTACCGATACTTAAAGGCGGGGGGCATATTATATACTCATTTCTATCGATAAATACAGTTTTTTAAAATTCCTAACTCCACATCCCGACAAAATGCAGACATTTGGTTTTTTTAATCGACTGATCTTCAAAGATTGCACACACCTTATAATTGTTCAATGACGTGCAATTCGTTCAAAACGAATTCGTTCACGTGCGAAATATTTTATTGTGAGGATAGACGCCTAGGCTCGAATCAAATCGAATCGAATCTATATACATATAATAAAATCGTAAAAATCCAAATCGATGTTATGAACATTTAAAAACATAAAAATAGTAGCATTCACACACACAGGTATTCACATACAGGGTTCGAGCTACCGGTGGTCAGGGCTCTTGAGAGAGGAACCTCCTGACAATCCGTGCCGTGTCCAGAAGTACTGCTTTCTGGATTAAGCCCTTGATCCAGCTGCCAAGCGAGAGCCTCCTCAGATGTTGGTCGAGGCTATTGGCTATTAAGCCATAGGCTGACACGACTATCGGCACAATTACTGCTGTACTCACATCCCACATGTCGAAAACCTCGCGAGTCAGATCTAGATACTTGAACTGTTTATCTTTCTCTGCTTTCACGAGGTTCTCGTCATGCGGGGCTGTTATATCAGCAATGCACGATTCGATCTATCACCACAATGTCAGGCTTATTGGCAACAATAGTCCTGTCAGTGGTGGTATGTCGATCCCAATACAACGTGATATTACCATTATTAAGAACTCGGTAGGGTGCATACTTATAGTATGGCACTTCTGATTCCACAAGGTTGTACTTCAAAGCAAATTCTAGCAACGAGGTTGTGTCTATGCAAATACTCTCCGTTAGCTAGACTAGAATACCCAGAAATGATATGTCGGATCTATTCTCCTGGACGGTGGCATGCCCGACATAATTGTCAACCGTACCATTCTTCACAATATATCCGATAGTTATTCGTCATCATAACTTCGTCCATTATTGCACTGCTAAAACCTTCGATTTCCCCGAAGAGGTCACCGAAGCGAAGCCAAGATACGGACGCTAAGAAGCCTACATCGGGTCCATGTAGGGCTCGGTAAAAGCGTTCGTGAAGCTCCTTGCCCTGCCATACCTCCTTGCAGTCATTAGTGTCTAATACTCTAGGTTTGCGCCAGTTCTCGTTAGCCAGGGAGAGCGGAGTGAGCCCTTGTCTACTGAGACTTCATCTTGGTGCATGCCCACGGCTTTTAGGAGGTATTCTGACTGCATACCTCACGATTGTGCAGGGTCTAAGCATTTAAGAAGCCAGTGCATACATGACATCAGGAAGGTATGCAGAGTTGCATCTACCTTATACAACTCCAGAACCTTCATGAGCCATGTATGAGGCACAGAATCATAGCCTTCTTATAATCTATCCAACATGTAGACATCTCTTTGGGAGCGGCGAACCTGTTGACTAATGACCATATTGATAAGGAGCAGCTCCTTAGTACCGCGGGACCCGTTCCTACAACCATTCTAAGAGGCAGACATGATAGAATTACTCTCATTAATATTTTGGTTGATTTTAGCTCTCAAAATGGATGTAACAACTTTATAGACTGTTGGTAGACAAGTGATTGGTGTATAATTTTTGGGCTCCGCAGTACTTCCTGATTTATGGAGCAGGTGGGTAATACCTGTCGTCAAGAACTGGGGCAGCGACCCTGAATCTAAGGCTGATTGAAACTGGGACGCCAAGCAATTTATTATTAAGATCTCTGAGGCGATTTAGTTCAGAGAATTTTTGTCATGGGGCTCGTTGATAAACTTACGTGGATCTAAAACACCAATTGCCAAGCCTTCTAGCTGTCTCACGCGACTAAGAGTGACATAAGCTTAGCCCTTGGCAGACATTTTAGCGGCTAGATCCACGACGGCTCTGTCCAGTGTCGTTCCTTGCAGCTTGTGCACTGTCACAGCCCAACATAATATCAGTGGTAGCATGCGCCTTCCTAAAATCGAAAAATCCAAATTTGTTAAGTACTGTAAACAAAAATCCTTTATCCGTAAAGAAAATCTAGTTATAAATTTCCAAAAAAACGTTAAAATCTAAAATCACAAAGGGAAATCTCAAGTCCAATAATTAATATAATAATTAAAAGTGTGCACATTGGTTGTAGCAAACCATGGAAGTACATGCATATTATGTACCACCATGGTTAGAATATTACAGATTTACGATTAAATCTTTCCAAAACTTACATAAATAAAACGAAGTGCGTCTATGGTGGAGAGACTTCATAAGTGCGCACTAAATGCAGTTCAATGCGTTGAAAAACCAAACTTAGAAGCTTTGCATTTGTGGGGATCACACTGCGGCCGACGTTCGTGTTAATTCCATATTGTTGGTTCTATGACTAAATACATTAAATTCAAGTGTTTACAGTATTTTTCAGTAAAGGGGTTTTTGCATATTCTCATTTTTTATTTCCATCGGCTGATTCAACTCTCACGAGTTGAAAGTTTTTTTTTTTTTTTAGGAATACTCTGCAACGAGTTCTATGATAGACCATGAATTATGCGGTGGCTTATCATTTTAACTTTGGCGAAGGGTAAAGAGAAACGAGTAAATAACAAACATTATTTGATTAAAACCATATTATTTTAGGGTCGCTGCGTATTTGCATCTGGTTCTCCTTTCCCACCGGTCAAATATCAGGGAAAAGAATACCGCACAGGTCAAGGTAACAACTCCTATGTGTTTCCGGGTGCGGCTCTGGGAGTACTTGCTTGCTGGGCTCATCATGTGCCCGATTCCATGTTCTTAGCCGCCGCTAAGGTAAGTCACGTGCAAATATTATTTATAGTCCGATCAAATTAAGTCGAATATGGGCAATCAGGGGTAATAATTCGTGTAGTTTTGTAAATTGGTACAGTTATACCTTGCGGTATCCGGATGAACATACCAAAAGTCCACCGGGGTGGGGGGTGTGCTGGGTGGGGGTGTATATTGATCGTAGAGCAAAAATAAATATGACCAAATTTGTAGAAAATTTAATGTAGAAACTTTTGTCAGAAGTAATAATGATGCTATTCCTACAGATATTCGAGATATGAGCAAAAACCTGAAAAAAGGTACCTTCAACTCCCCCCCCTTACACCCTCAGCACACCCCCCACCCTTGAGGACTTTTAATATGTTCATCTGGATACCGGAAGGTATAACTGTACCAATTTACAAAACTACACGAATTATTCCCCCTGATTTTATTGATTTTCCTGGACTATTAGCTTCATTAGAATTTCGCCGCGTCGAACAATCTGGCCCCTAGTATGAATGCAGCAGTGGTCATGTGGAGCAGAAATCTTTTTAGGTGTTAGTTAATGGGCACTACCAGTCTCCTCCTCTACTGTAGATCCCCCAGACTATTTGAATTAATTGTCTTATTAATCTTAGATTTTTTTTTTGTTTTTTTCTTTGGAACACTTAACGTGCACATCTTGCTACATCGTTCTCACATAATGTATACCATCTTAACATGAATGATGTTACCAAGGTTTTGTAAAAATATATTGATTTAAAAGAGTGTCAATGGAGTTTCTTGCCCGTTCTTCTCCCTAGAGATCTATGCTAGGGAATGGGCAACTACAGTACTTGCACAGTTTTTAATCTATGTGACTGGGGCTGTAGCTTCATTACATTATCTTGTCGACAGTTCAAAAGTGCCTGTAATTGGCCTACTTGAATTAAATGCTTTGATTTTGATTTTTTTTTAATTTTGATTTCCAGTGCTGTGCGGAAAACGTTACTGAGAAAGATTTAAACTTAGGTCGAATCTATCCATCTCTCCGTGACATCCCATGTTTATCAGTTAAAATAGCTGTTAAAGTAATAGAAGATGCCTACAAACATAGTAAGTATAAGCTTAGTACATTTTAACCTTGGCTATTAAAAACAAGCTTTTTCCCGCGGCTTCTTTCGCTCTATGGTTAGAAATTATCCCACGGGACGATGTTTTAAATATCCTATAGAGAGTCAGACACTGTAGCTTCCCATTTAGTGAAAGAATTCACGGAAAAATCGGATCAGTACTTTCGGAGATTACTCCCTAGTCTCTACATCCAAACTTACAACAATTCAAACTTTGCCTGTTTATAATATTAAGGGCTATTCCGTTGAAGGTTGTTGAATAATATCAATCGATTCAAATAACAATTTCCGCAATATTCTGTAATTGAAGTGTGCGTTATTGGGGCGGTGCATGACACATGCAGAATGCAAGTGGCGACTCGCGATGCGCCTGTGACTCTGGTGTACAGGGCGCATACTTTGGTATTATCAGCGGCTCCACTATTGTGGGCTCTATAAACGAAGAAATTACAGTAAAGTGTCACTCGACTGGACGGGGCTGGAGTTGTTACGAGAAAAAAAATATGACTTCGGCCGTAACTCACGATTCCGGAATTAAGCGTTTGAATTGAAAATATGAACAAAATGTTAACTTTTCTTATTACTTTGCAGATCTTGCGGGTGTTTATCCCAAACCAAAAGACTTATATGCGTTTGTACTAGATTATATTTACAAAACGGAATATGATTGTCATATACCAGATATGTACCCATACCCTCCAACTACAGGAGTAACAGTGAAAACGATTAAAGAAAGTATGGAGGCATTGTAAGTATTTATTAAAAAAAAATCTAATGGCGCGGGTACAGGCTACTGAAATGTAATATAGTTATTTGAATAAGTCGTTTATTAGTGTGGGTACGTATTTGAATATCGAAGATTAAAATACCTACGCTTAAAATACCAATGTTCAAACACATCGAAAATTTAAATATCGATTATATCAAAATGTCGAAAATTTTTATACCTACGCTTAAAACGTCGAAGATTGAAATGCTGAGTGATTAAAATTTCGATTTATTCAAAATATCGAATGACATTATGCCTAAGTTCAAAATATCAAAATTTAATACATCTAAGTTCATAATATCTACGTTAAAAATACCTACTAGTTAAAATACCGGAAAAAAATTATATAGGCAGTCTCATACTGCCTATATAATTTTTTTCCGGTATTTTAACTCATATTCATAAATGTAGGTAGAAAACAGGCATGCAGCAATCATGCAACATGCAAGCAATCATGGTTTCTGTCACGGCTCCGGCGCTGCAGGGCTCCGGCAGTCCCTCGCGAGATTAACGTGAGTGTTAAAACCACCTGCTCCTCAGCTCGCGGGCTGCCTCGCCCCTCCGCGCCTACGTGATTCTAAATTACACTCTAGGGGTAGGGCAGACAAGACTACGTGGAGTTTTGCAGCGATACGTTTCTGTCACTAACTTTAGTAGCATAACATTATTGACTTTCAAGAAAATTAAATTTTAAGACCAAAATAATACCTTCACGATTGACCTATGCTTGTACACTGGACACTGATTTTCATGGATAAAATAGGTCGAAATTGTTCCAAAACCGAATTGGGGCACCCCGAATTTACGTAGTCTTTTGGCTGTTACCCCTAGAGTGTATATAAAAATCGTTGCAGAAGCAACCTTATTCCACTCATACTACTTATATCAAAATTTGTTCAATATTTTAATTTGTACGTTTTTTTTTAGGGTGAATTAATGAATGTATTAAATGTTGAAAATTAACCCATTTTTACACGTAAGTATATTAATTTTCAATGTTCAAATAATATAATTTTGTACCCATCGATATTTAGCACGTTCGATAGTTTGTACTTCGATATTTAGGACAATCGATAATCTGTATTTCGATATTTTAACAGTAGGTATTTTAATCTTCGATATTCAAATACGTACAATTAGACAAAATGGTGGAATGCACGATGGCTGATCAAGCTATACAAAACCAGTTTATGCGGATCTCTCATTGTACAGAAAATATATACAAAGTGAGGCCACGTTATACTCGAAATGTAATGCTTGATGTGCCGCCGTGTAAACAAAGTTTATAGTGTTCGGGTTTTCATGGGACGTTTTTTATTAAGTTCCTTAGAGGTGTGGAAAAGAAAGTAAAAAAAAGTATTAATAAAAACTAAAAAACCCCCCTGAAAAGCACAAAGCATTTAAATATAACATTACTAGCTGTCCCCGGCAATGCGTTGCAATGTATCTTTTACTACATACTAACTTTACTACTCTACCCTACCCTAACCTACCTTGCTACCTTTCTCTACCCTACCGATCTACTCTACCTAATTACTACATACCTACCTACCTACCTTACCCTAACTTACCCTACCCTTCCATACCTACCTACCAAGCACCTAACCTACCTACCTTACCCTAACTTACCCTACCCTACCTACCTACCTACCCTAGCCCTACAAACCTACCCTTCCTACTTACATTCCTAGTACCAACCCTACCTCCGCGCTAATTTATTTAAACAACCTGCTTCCAATTAATTAATTTGAACGATGTTTACAATCCATACGGTGACACGTACACGGGAGCTAGCGAACTATCTTTGCAGGTGTTCATTTCCTTGGTGTGGTCGTATAAACCTTAATTTTTGATCTAATGTCGGTGAATCCCAGAAATCAACATCGTTTGATACGTAGCGTAGTGGATACTGGCCAAATAATCAGGAAAAATAACCGTTTATTTCTTTTTCAGTAATGCGAAAAATAAAAAATAAAAATCAAATTAAATTTTGTGACACAGAAATAGCGAAAGGTTGGTATCTTTTTAATGTTTGCTTTTGGATCTATAATTATGTTAAAGTTTGTGTGTGGGTGTGTTAGCCTTACATCTACTTACTGAATGAAAAATACTTTTAAGAAATCTTAAAACCAGAATATATACCTACGTATTACGAATGGGTTGCCTGATGAAATAAGTTAATTAACTGTAATGAAAAAAGTTTCACTTTTTTAAATAATTTATGATTAATTATTCATACCATCTTAAATAAAAGAAAAACAATGAAATTAAACATTTTATTAAAAATTTTGTTCAGGATATTTCGTTGGTAATAATTACGTTGAACTACAAACTGCAACATACAATCAATTAAATTTTTCAAAAGCTCAAAATTTTCATCTAATATCTAAAAATTGGCCGTCGGCACAAGTTAACAGGTATGTAATAGGTTTATAGTACGTACTAACACTTCTTGATGCCACACATTTTGTTTCTGAATAAATAAGTAAGGTCTGGCGGCCCTGGGATCTTAGACTATAATGTCATTAATTGCCAGAATATAATCCTTATTAGTGACGCTATCGAATGGGTTCGATTCCTGGGTAGGAATATTGATGATTCAAAAATATAATGATGCAGTTTTGGTTTTCATCGAAAATGGGCTCGAGACTGCTTTGAGTATTTTTCGCTATTCCTCATAGTTTCGTATTTGGCCTTCCACGCCTACTTGAAAAATTCACTCTGCATAATACGCAATGTATTAAAATAGAAAAAATATATTTTTCATTCAGTAAAGAGATGAGTGAAGGTGGTCGGCCTTAGGTGGGATCTTCGATTACTAGAAGTCAATACAAACGAGTTTTTGGCTTTTAGGCTACCACTACACGGATGGGAGAGCCGCGCTACATTTTATTCATTTCATTATCATCATCATTTCAGCCGAAAGACGTCCACTGCTGGACATTGGCCAAGTGTCGCCACTGGACCGGTCCCGTGCGTCTCGCATTCATTTACTGGACATAATGCTTCTCCATTGTAAATACACTGATTTTATTTAGTGTTGCCCAAAATCGGTCTTGGTCTTGTTCTTGCTTTAAACTCACAAAATTTTTACATTAAGTGCTTTTTGTCCGCTTTTATATTTACAGAAGAAAGTAATTATAGACTGGCGGGAACTGCTAGAGGAAAAATCGGTCTTGGTCTTGCAGTCTTGGTGTTGTAGTCTGTCTTTTTTTGCATTTTCGCAAGATCAAGACCAAGACCAAGACTGATTTTGAGCAACACTAATTTTATTGGTGAGGTTCTTCAGAAACATCAGATGTTTAGCACTCGCAACCAGCGTGGTATGGCCAAATGAATGAACGTGGACAAGACGAAAAAAGCATGTCTGGTCGTAGCAGGTCGCGTTCTGTAGTTTGTCTATACCCACCCCTATGGTAAAAAGGACTGAGTTTATCATGTATGTATGATCGGCACGGCAGTCTAATTACCGTCGATAGATGTCTACATTAGACCATCGATCCATGAAGTGGAATTCACCAGCAACAATATTCAAAGTTGTCCTTGTCAAATATGATTTGAGGCGATCAATATAAAATAGCTGATGTCAATCGATTCAGTCTGGTTACACTTAGGTGTAACTCGGTTCTTGCCATCCTTAGCCATAATGATAATGTAATTAACACGCATTTTATTTTTCATGCATATTACAAAGATGCACTGATTGCAAGGCGTTTGATTGTCTACGACTCAAAAGGAAAAGAAAAGAAAAAAAACTGCAACGTAATAATGTTTTGGTTGTTCATGTGTAGACGAGGTGCAGTTTTAGTAGATATTTAAAACAAATTTTTGTCTACATTCTTACTAAAAATAGATTTATCTACAACTGTAACGTAATGTTATGTTATCTGTATGCAGGTCCTAAAATTGAAAGTACCTTTGAAAATTATTTTGTGACCGATAAAATAAAATAGTGATTAAATGCATTTTAAAGTGTTTTATTAAAAATAACTGACTTGACCAACGCGATCAGAGGTTTTTTGAAACATGGTAAAATTAGGTGAGATGAAGAAGAAAGAAGAGATTCATATTACGGGCCTTGGAATCTTCAGACGGGGAAGAAATTTGACGCTAAACAACCGATTGTATCACGTTTGAAATAATTTCCTGCTTGACAAAACCAATTGTAACGCTAGTTATAACGCCTAGAAACGAACGAACCTTTCGTTGCCACTAGTACCATTAACAGTTGCATGATGGAACTACTGATGTTTTTTTTTCCATTTTAAAAGAATCTGAATCTGACTTTTTCCTTTTTCTTTAAAACACTTAGTTATTATGATAATTATATTAAATATAATATATCGAATGCATCACCCACTTTCTTCGGTTATGAGACGGTATATCCCGCGGAGGTGTGGGGGCTGAGGGTTTTTAAACGCTAAGACCACAATCGCGAGATATGCAGTCTCAGGCAATATTTCCTAAAAAACCGATATGGGGATGCATCGGGATGTGTTCGCGGTGGACAAGGGCCTCACCCCGCTCTCCTAGGGTAAAGAGAACTGGCGCAAACCTGCAGTGCGTGACACTAGTGACTGCAGGGAGGTATGGCAGAGTAAGGAACTTTACGGACACTTTTTCTAGACCGTGCATGGGCCTGATGTAGACTTATCAGCGTCCGCAGCCTGGCTACGTTCTGGGGACCTCTTCAGAGAAACCGAAGGTTTTGTTTGTGCAATTATAGATGAAGTTATAATGCCGAGTAACTTCCGGAGATTTATACGACGGCGGTTGATATATGTCGGGCTTGCCACCATCCAGGCGATTCAATCCGTCACATTATCTCCGGGTGTTCTCGTCTGGTTAACGGAGAGTACTTGCATAGACACAACCTTGTAGCCAAGATTATCCATTAGCAACTTGCTTTAAAGTACAGCCTTGTGGAATCGCAAGTGCCGTACTATAGGTATGTGCCCGACCTAGTTCTCGAAAATGGTAATAGCATACCGTACTGGGATCAATCCATCATCACTGACAGGACTATTGTAGCCAATAAGCTTGATATAATAGTGGTGGATCGATCAGAGCGGCGCGCAATGATTGTTGACACAACGGACCCGCACCACTAAGCCGTGGCTCGCGAGGCAACCCCTGACACGACATGTGGGATGTGTGTGTGGTTGTCGACATGTGGGATATGAGCTCAGCGATCATTGTGCCGATAGTCGTTTCATCCAATGGCTGAACTGCCAAGAGCCTCGACCAACTCAAACTCAAAAGCATTTATTTCAATTAGACCATTACAGGCACTTTTAAATGTCAGAAAAACAAAGAAGGCTAAGCTACAGTCACAGATAAGGCATAATAACTTGTGAAAGTACAGTAGTTGCCCGTTCCAAAGCATAGATCTCTATGAAAAAGAATGGGCAAGAAACTCCATGGACACTCTTTTCAATCAAGTTTGTGATGAATAAAGGAATATTTTTTTAATATTTTTTTTTATGGTTGCGACTAGTATTGTATCCTGCGTGTTTCGTAATGGGAGAAGGGCCTTAATGGTACTAATGGCAACGAACCGCCTAGAATACTGTGAAACTGACGTCCAGTCGTTCTGACGTCAAAATGACTGTACTCTTAGTAATTTTCTATATTTAGCGAGGTACCAAAAAGGTGGATCTCTGGAACCAAACAGGTACAAAAACTCTGTAGTGCTCAAACCTCCAAAAACTCTGTAGTGCTCTCTCTTGGTCCTGTCAGCCGGGAACCCACCAGGGTTCCCGGCGAGTCACACCTAATCGTGTCACAAGTGTGACTCGTTGCAGCCCGCTTTTCCTGGAGGGTCCCGAACGACTCACACTGTCGCACATTGGAATTTTATGATTCCGGTTCAGTCGCCTTAAATGAAATTCATACGAATCTGAGCTGGTTAAATTGTTAAAGCAGTTAATGAAAACTTAATTATAACCCAGCAAAAAGTGAAATTAGTATAAGTTCAACGTGGTACACACGGCGGCACCTGAAGCTTTACATTTCCAGTATAACTTAGCATCGCTTTGTATAAATTGTAAATACAATGAGAGATACGCATAAACTGGTTTTAATTGGCCTTCGTGCGTACGTATCCATATCATTCTGGGTAGGTGTGGTTTGGGTAGGAACCTTAGAACGGTTTGTTGCCACTAGTACCATTGAGTCGGCAAATACCGAATAGACCGATAGAACTACTGACATTTTTTAGGGTCTCAAAAGGTTAAAAAGGAACCCTTATAAGATCACTCTCTTGTCCGTCTGTCTGTCTGTCCGTGTGTCACCACCGATTTTCTCAGGAACGGGTGGACTTAGTAAGTTGAAATTAATACCATAAGATACTGGGGTTTATAGTCCCTATTACGTGTATAAAAATCATGGTCCTGAGTCAACACTATAAAAAGATATGGACAAATTTAGATTTTCACGAGAACTTGTTAGAACCAAAATTTACCTTAATTTTGAACCTTGTTAATTTTCGGAATTTTCCCTTTACTAGTGCTGTAAGACCTTGCTTTTAACCAAAATTGACAATTCTATGTCAACCGGAAGTACCCTACACCGGAACTACCATATAGGTTTTGGGTCGAAAACCTATATGGTAGTTCCCGTTGACCTAGAATCATAAAATTTGGCAAGAAGCAATGTAAAGGATGTATGTATATGTAGTTTAATAACAAAAAATCTACAAGTTTATACGGAAACTTCGGTGCGCGAGTCCAACGCGCACTTTTTTTTAAACAATAGTTCCATTTTAAAAGAATCTGAAAATACTGGAAGTAATGGTAATCCGATACTACTACGTATTCTGCCTTCTCGTAGCGATTTTCAAAGATCTAAAAAGAAAAGGTCTAACGTGCTTTCCGAGACGAGGAAGCAACTCTACCGAATTCAGGTTACCCATCTACAGATCGACCTTGACAAGCATCTTAAAGATCGACCTATACGGCTGTTATTATTTAGCCAAAAGAAGTAATAAAGACGAAATTAATTAAAGTTTAAAACAATATTATGTGCCTCGTCAATCCATATGGATACTGTATTTATACTACATATTAATTATTCAGCTGTATTCAGCTGCTTTGGTTCTACCACAGTGGATATTTTTTTTTTATTTACTGGGTCTTTTTGCTGTGACTGGACAGTTAGGACTACTCTATGGTCTATTTTTCATAAGACATTCTTGATAGAGCTGACTCGGAGAGAATAATATAATCTTGTCTATGACTCTAAGACGTTAAAAGTAAGATTTTGTCTTGGATTTTATTAATTTTATTTTGGAAATGTTTTCAAGTCTTTGGAGGAACATTTTGTAAGTACATTCACACATAATACTGTTCTACAAAAGTAAATTTAAAAGTTTTCTATGTAGTTCGTAATAAGTAAATGGTCTGACCTGACTAAGGTTTCTTACCGGGTCATATGTCTGATTCTGACTAGAGAAGTATTTATGTCCATATTACTCTTTGTACATATATTTAATTTAATTTTGTATAGTAGTCTTGTGGTGGGACCGTTGGACTGCACCTCTGATTTTTCGGATTCATGTGCGTATTGTTTAAATATCACATGCTCCGGTGAAGGAAAACTTCGTGAGGAAACCAGCATGCCTGAGAGATATTTCTCATATTTCTCGACGGCACGTAAAGCCAAGTCAGAGACCCATGGGCGGCATAAAAACTCTGACACCAGGTGAGGCACTAACCACACGATAAAGAAAGCTTTATAGATTTTCTGAGCTTTTTGTTTGAATACCCATAATTTCACAACATGTTGGCAGTATAGCTGCGTCATTTCCGTGAAAAGGGTAGTCTCAGTCTTAATAACTGACGATGACAGACGTCCAGAGTTTATAATTAAACTTGGGATTAATTTGATTCCAGCAGTAACTACATTAGTCTATTCCGAGTTGCACAATCTTTCCTATTGGCATAAGCTTATCATTACCACACTGTCATAGTGTATCAGAATCTGTTTTTTTATAAACTTTAAACCCTTTAAGCGCCTTTCACACATTTCCGGATTCCCGTCCTTGCCGTGTTCAGAGACGGGGAAAAAATCGGTTACATACGATATGTACGAACTTGTTCACACAGGTCCGTGTCAGGCACATCCGGGGTCTCATGTCCCGGAGCATGCTCTGACGCACGGACGTTCTGACAGTGCTATCCGATTTTTATCCACGTGGACGATATTTTGTGCAAGTGCAACATGAATACAGAAACGTTAATAGGACTTGAACGACAGAATAATAAGCTTTAAGATCTTTCTAATTTAATTCTAAGACTAAAAATAGTTACTGATAGTTTTTTAAGATGTTGATTTTGCAGAAGCAGATTATTGATCTGCTTCTTCATCTAGCGCTATTGCAATCATTGCCAATTTTTCTGTGTTAAACAAGGACATCGGGTTCTGTGCGTATCAACCACCGAAACAGACTACACTGATACGATTTTCCTGGTATAAATGAACACGGGTGACGGATGGCACGTCCCTAACGGGGACACTGAAACGAACTCGACTCGGATAGCCCTGACGCCGAAATGTGTGAACAGGGCTTTAAATGGGAACTTTGGAACATAAAAACATATAATATCACGTTTGACATCCCCGAAGGGTTTGGCAGAGTTATGCGACTGTCGCAACCCCGTGCAGGGCACGCCACAATAGTGGCGATAAGTCCCCTCTTTGAGGAGTGGCTGGAGAGGCGCCACGGCACCCTCACCTTCCGCCTAACGCAGGTCATCACCGGACACGGTTGTTTCGGGAGGTTCCTGCACCGAATCGGGCGGGAGGAAACGCCCGGGTGTTACCACTGCGTGGATCGCCCAAGGGACACGGTGGAGGTCTGCCCCGCTTGGGCGGAGCACCGCCGTGTTCTCGTAGCGGCGATCGGCAGCGGTGAACTATCGCGTCCGGGCCTGGTCCAAGCCATGGTCCGGAGCGAGAGGGAATGGGACGCCGTCACCTCCTTCTGCGAAGCAGTCATGCTAGCGAAGGAGGTGGCAGAGCGTGAGGGGGAGAGAACCTCTCGTCCCAGCCACCGCGGGAGACGCCCCGGGCGTCGGGGGTCACGTGGTGGCTTCCGGCCACCGTAGACGCGGACCTGTGGACGTAATGTGTGAGTAATGGGCTAGCTCGCCATCCGTCCGTCTTTTGACGACAGGCCGTGTAGACGGTGCGTTCGTGTTCCACGCGCGCCTCAAAGAGATGTCAGCAAACAGGGAGGGGCCCGCAAGGGCCGATGCCTGCCGCGCTTGCGACCACCAGACAAACTAGAACTGACTGGAAAAAGAAAAGACTGATCTATTTACTTATTTTTCTCCTGTATCGTATTTATCATTACTATTCTGTTAGGTTCAAAAATCGTACCAGCACCGCATATTTTAGTCGCTGGGCAACACTTAAGAAGCCAAAACAACCGCCAAATGCAAATTTTTCACGAAGTGCTCCGAAATTGGCTGTTCCCGGCGACATGGTTTCTTCAAATTTCAACAAAGGCATCGAATATTTAAGAAACCCGCGACTTAACAAGGTACGTACTTTACATAGTGCATAGAAAACAAAGACGATCCCGTGTTTGCACGCTTAGATCTTTTAAACTGCGCAACGGATTTTAATGCAGTTTTCAGCAATAGATAGTGATTCAAGAGGAAGGTTTATATATATACATTGCACCCGTGCGAAGCCGGGGCGGGTTGCTTGTTGAACATGAGCTACAGTTAATAAGCACTTCCTAGACCACCGATAGTTAAGACAGCACCAAAATCTCCTGCATTTTATTACAATCAAACACTTCAGTTGGAAGAAAAACAGTGCTAAACCTCTCCAGCAATACATTTGTGACTGTCACGTGTCAATACAGGGTGTAAACGACCCTTCACGAAGTCGTCAACCAAGCATTATGTACAACAAACTAAGTAACTTTACGCCAAAAATATTGCTGGGAAATTACTTTTTTTTGGGTGAAATATCATGTTTTACGGTAGGACTCAATTTAGCGCAATCAAGACATTGTACTGATAGATGGATTGAATAGTACGAGGGTCGTGAAGGTGTTTAAAGAAAAGTTTTCACATAAAAACATGAAAAAAAAATACTGGTGAAAAAGTTTGAACTTAAACCCAATATCTCTGTAACCAGAAGGTCCCCGTATGGTCTAGAACAAAAAAATGATCGCAATGACGGAGAGAGAAGTGCCTTTTGGTTTCGTTAAAGGTCTTGTTACACCCTTTATTATTGGGACTGTATTTTTAAACAGTTGCTGTTCTAAGCAGCTTATGTATTTTACTTGTATCATCTTGCCTGTATATTTATAGTACAGTTGATCCAGAAAAAGTATACGCTTCAGCAATCTTCATATTCAGAATAAGCACGAACGTCGCGTTTCTGTGTACACACGAAAAGCTAACTGCCCGCGTAGCATGACCACCGTAGAAACGACAAAAGAATGGACAAAAATGACAGATTGTGGAAAGATTTCTATCCTCGCAAGCATGGCGATGTTAGAAATGTAGAAAAGAAACGTTTCTATTCTCGTCGACAAAAGTCTACAACGTAAAGCATGGCGACAATTTTTTCTCTACTTTTGACACTTATGATAGAACATTTTCTTCTCAACAAATCTCAAATAATCTACAGCACATCGGACCTTCTTCGGACCTTCTATCTTTATAAGTATTATTTGTGTTTGTGAGCTACTTTGATTTTTAAAAACCTTCAAAAGGTTTTAAAATTTGTGCATTTGACGTATTTTTTTGGTTAACTAAACTTAATGTTATCGAACTTCTCCGTTGCTATGGAAAGACTGTAAACTCGACTCGGGGCGCTGCATACTCGGGCAGAAGACATGTCGAGTTGTATAGAAAGAGTTTTGTCGATTTTTGGGGTAGAATAGAGATGGAATTGCCATGCTACGTGGGCAGGTCCTATCTGTCGCTTTGTACATACTATTGCACTATCATTGTGAATTAATATAATTTTATTTTTAAGCTTGTTTTTTGTAGGGTCTGGGGTTTACCTTAGCAGAGCGCAAAACACTCGGAATCCATGGTCTTTTATCAAGCGAATTTAGAACGCTCGAACAACAAATGGCTATATGTAATCTATCAGTTGACAGATACAGAAGCTTATTGAATAAATATGTTTTTTTATCGGAGTTGCAGGTAATTGAGGAAAATGTTGCTCCTAGACCTACCTCGTACATGAATTATTTTTGGGCGACTATATTTACAATTTAGGTTGGTTAAAGACAAAATGTGTGGCCAACACGTGGATCCAACGAAAAGTGATTTCCACCGGTTATACCCTGCGATATCTAACCAGATGTGTCTATCCTTTCCCAACTCAATATCAAGACCCAATTGTCGTGTTGGTACTGTTTGCCTACAGCGTATTTTGACCTAATTCTATCACATAATGCAAAGGGAAGATAGCTGCCTTGAAAAGCTGGCCATTCTTGGCAATACCGAAGGTAAGAGAGCACGAGGCCGGTCGCCAACACGATTGTCAGACCAAGTACAAGGGCAAGAGGCTAGGTTCTCAAGCAATTTCAGCAGGTGGTGATGAACTTTGAACCGGAGTCGATATTGGCAGATTGTCTGTTTAAAGGGGTCCAGTGTCCACGATCCTCAGTAAAGAGGGAGCGATCTTCTCAGATGTAATTGTTTGTCAAAGCAGGCGAAGTACTGTTGAAATTGTGTACCAGTGTCTTCCATGTCTTGCTTGCCACTGGCATCTAAAAACAATATTGCGCCAACACGTGCTTGCGAAGGCTTTATAAAACAGCATTTTTGTACCAAAAGGGAGGTCTCGTATTTGGGAAGTTAAATTATAACGGATAATCCAAAATGAGCACAAAGTTGTTCGCGATAAGTGTTTAGAACTGTACTAAACACTTATCGCGAACAACTTTGTTTTGATCAACATCCTATTTAATGTTTTCCCAATTTCAGGACAGTAATGAAATATTATTCTATTCTTTACTGAAACAAGATTTACAAAAATACATGCCGTTGGTAGATTCTCCGACCGTAGGTACGGCATGCCAGAGGTTTGGTCTCGTCTACAACAGATTTAAAGGTCTATTTGTAACTATACATGATAGAGGGCATGTCATTGAAGTCTTGAAGAATTGGTAAGTCTTAGTTTTGTTATAAATTATGGATTTTTCAATTTGCGATCGGGGTAACGAGACACCTTGACTGGAGCAGCTCTATCGCTACCACACGACTTTATTTACAAAAAAAAAACAAGTGACACAATAGGCACACTAAGCCTACGTTTACACAGCATCGAAATGCATGATTTTTTTAAATCATTTTTTTAACAGTTTTAATCATTTTAGGCCTGAACGAAACATCCGGGCTGTTGTAGTAACTGACGGAGAAAGAGTTTTAGGCCATGGTGACCAGGGCGCATATGGTATGGCTGTATCCCACGGTAAGACAATACTGCTAACGGCGCTTGGTGGTATTAAACCACATCAGTGTCTGCCTGTCTGCCTCGACACCGGGACCAATAACAAGGCGAGTAACTTTGGAATTTAATTAACTAGTTACAATTTTATTCGCTGCCAATCAATTAAATTATTCTACGTTTAATAAGAAACTTCTGCCTGATTCGTCGATTGGTCGTAAGCGCTATTACTGAGCATGAATTCGATTCCCCGGGTGGAAAAAGAGGTTTGTCTATCACAGTAAGAGCTTCGAGTCTGGAATTGTCTGGTTTAACGAAATGTCACGTTATGTTTGCTAAAAATTTCTTTCTATTTAAAACGCCACTGAAAATAGCACATTGCCTATACGATTTCGAGATGAATATTGAAAGGAACCTTGGCTGCCTCTGTGATTCAGTTCAAGTGCGACTAAAGGAATTGCAACCCGGAATCTAATGTGCCCGCTTCATAGGAATAATGCTTGGCCAGAATGTAAAGGAGGGCGTGGCGCGTTGTTCTCAAACATAAATGAATAACATACGAAGCGTCCGAAGGGGATGCGCAAGCGGCGCGCGGTTCGTAGACGGCGCGGGCCGCACCATCACTTATTTATCAAATGTTTTCACAACATTTGCCATTTAAAATAAGAACTAAACAAAAGAAATAAATCTTTTTTGTTCATAGTTTAATAACCACTGGACACATTCGAGTGAAGCCCGTGCTGTCACTGTGGACACTTAAGATGCCCGCGTCTGGCGCCTGCACCGCTCCTCGCAACGCGTTGTCACTCTTGTTTGTCATAGACGCAAACTCTTTATTTCAAACGTGGGAATTTAACTCGCAAAATTTAGATGATAAACCCTGCCAATCTATTTGGAAAATTCAGGCGAAATGTAATGTGAGAACGTTCTATTTCAGACGCTTTTAGATGATCCTTTTTACATTGGCATTAGAGAGGAAAGGTACCCCCGCATTTCTTATGACCAACTTGTAGGAGAGTTTTTGAGTGCAGTTAAGACATTATATGGACCTCAAACCCTAGTGATGGTGAGTATTTAGTCGTTTTCCACACAATTTATTCGGCATATTATTTCGCTAACGTACTTTTTTACTGTACAAACAGTATGGAAATTTACAAATAGTTAAGCTGCGGTCTCGTTGTTTCGTCCTTGCAGATCATGCTTAGAAAACCGCTCTCTACTTGTGGACGAGGTGTTAGGATGAAGTTGTAGCAACGTCTTTAGCCACATACAACGTTGTTTGCTTTGCAGCTTAAAACTACTCTCTAGCTGTAAATGGCACCGATAAGATTGATTCTTGATAATCGTTACCCTTACAGATGGAAGATTTCGCTACAAATAATGCTCATCGCATTCTAAACTTATACCGCGATGAATATTGTCTATTTAATGATGATGTTCAAGCTACTGCCGCCGCGGTAGTCGGCGGTCTTATGGCAGCGTGCCAGAACATCTCAAAGCAAAAACTGAGGGATCAAACCTACTTGTTTGTTGGGGCCGGCGCTGTAAGTTTTTGTGTCTTTTGTATTATATTTCATAGAACAATTCGATTTTCGTTTCTGTTAATTTGCGTCTGGGCTTCTCCCCATGACTTCCAGTTTTTTTATTCAAGGTTTATGTATCAGGGCTCCAAATAGTAGTTGTATTGGCCTGCAGGTCTAGGACTACGCGAGACATTTTTTTTTTGTAATTAAATTAGTTTCATATTTTCATATATTTTTCTTGTGAGTTCAGACGGGCGTTGGTATCGCAAATTTGCTCTGCGAAGCGATGGTCGAAGAAGGAACTTCTTGGGCCTCTGCCAGAAACAAGTGCTACATGTTTGATATTAACGGTCTACTGGCAATGAAGCCTGATTCAGAAATACCTCCTCACGCCAGGAACTATATCCGAGATTTGGACCCAGAGCCAAATTTAATCAAATGCATTGCAAAGTTTAAAGCGACATGTTTAATCGGTAAGTCTTCGAATGATTTGACCACTACTTTGGTCGCGGAGATTGTGTAGGAATGAGGTATGTGCTTCAAGAAACACTCTTTGATCAGACGAATAATGATAACTGGCCGACCCTAGCAACTGATTTCGCCCAAATCATCCAGCAGTTGGATCATTGTGCACAATATGCAATGAAGTTGCATCATGTACGTGCATATTTTATGGTGCAGGATTTAAGCACCAAATTTGCTTGTCTAAATGGAGTAAAAACACTAATTATTTCCACAAAAATGTTTTTAGGTACGACGGCAACCCGTGGTGCTTTTACGCCGTCTGTTTTGAAGGAAGTGGCTAAAAATACTGAGAGGCCCCTGATATTTGCGTTGTCGAACCCAACTAGTTTGTCCGAATGCACCCCTCAAGAGGCTTACAAGAATACGCATGTAGGTATCATTGCGTAGAGAACTAGTGTTTTTAAGGGGATGAATATTTATATGTTTACTAAGTTAATTTATCATCTTCTTGCCCATACTTCAATATTTATTTAAGAAGGTCGCCTTCTATAAATTGTATGTGTAGCATTTCATATTTTATACAAGGCGAGGAAGCAGCAGACATGCATGCAAGTGAACTTACATACGAGTAAGCTCAACAATCTATTTCGGCTATGAGGAACTTAGGGACCTAGCGAACTATACAGGGTGTAAACAGACTCTTCAAGAAGTCGCTAACCAAGCATTATGTACATCAAACTAAGTAACTTTACGCAAAAATTATTGCTGGGAAACGTCATTTTTTTTTTGGGATGAATGATCACGTTTTACGGTAGAACGCAATGTAACACGGATGGATTGAATAGTATGCGGGTCGTGAAGATGTCTTAAGTAAAAAAATACATTAAAAACAAGTATTTAAAAAAAAACTCGAAATAAAATACTTGTAAAAGTTGAAACTTTGACCCCCAATATCTACGCAACTAGAAGGTTCCCGGGTATGGTCTAGAACAAAAAATGATCGCCTTTCGGCTTTGTTAAAAGTTTTTTTACACCCTTTATATGAGGTTATTTCAAGGATTTAACAAACGATAGAGCTCAATCTTGGCCCCGAACACTAAGCACAATTCCTGTTCACACGTATGTGTTTTTACTTTAATCAAGTTTTTTCTCCTAGGGTCGTTGCATTTTCGCTTCGGGCTCGCCATTCCCTCCGGTCCTGTACAAAGGTCAGCGGTACGTCACCGGTCAAGCCAACAGCTACTATATCTTCCCCGGAGTAGCACTGGGAGTGATCACCGCAAACGCTACCCGTGTTACAGACGCTATGTTTCTGAGCGCTGCCAAGGTAAAATTATTATATTTTAGTCTCTCATTCATACAATCAGGTGTAGTTTGATGCCAAGATTTTAAAATTCAAACCAAACTATAACGTTACTTAGCTCTTGCTTGGGCTTTATCAAGTTTTCGTATCTGTCTAGCTCGTAGAGAGCGACGACATTGTTAGACTAGTCTTGGAAGGTCGAATACTTAGACCACACTTGGATCGGGGGAAGGATTGTGAAGATTTAAAATTATAAAATTCTCAATGTGGCCTCGCACTCGCAATATAAACTTGAAGCAAGAAATGTATGAGGATATAGCTTATAAAGCTGGACTGGGCAGGCCATGTCTGCACAGCTGTGGGCCCAAATATCGCAAGACTGGAGCCCTGAGACAGCTAGACGGGGTCGCGGCAGACCGAGGAGATGATGGCGGGGGCGTCTTGGATAGCTTCCTCGCAATTTGGCGAGCGAAGAAACACACCATCAAGAAGTGGAAGGAATGGGGGGAGGCCTTTGCTTAGGAGTGGGACAGTATGGGCTAAATAAAAAAAAGTCGGCTCTAATTGCGCTTTATTAATGGGGTATTAATAAAGCGCAATTAGAGCCGACTTTTTTTAAATACATTAAGTAACTAACAATAATTATGAAGTATAATATTTTCTTCCAATGAAAAGAAAGGATCCTGCCAGTCAGCTTAGTGTACACTCCCCGACATCTAGTATCTTTATTCTAAACAACTTTCTTTCCAAAAATTGTGTTGTTTGCCCGATGCAGAACTCTGTTCCGCTAGTGTTTTAGTGGCGCCATCTACATCTCGTAGTTCACTGTCTGATTAAGTAGTACATATTAAACTGTTCAGGTGTCGCTAGAAAATAATCACACAAGTTAAAGTTTCATTCATACTTTGTCCAACAAACAATTGGTTTTTTCATCATGTATACAAGCTGACAACATTTTTTTTGTAATGCTGGTATATAGCTGCATCTGGTTAGATTGGGAGTTGCCATGTTGGGGTCAGTTTCGCATATCGTGATGACTTTATTTTAATGTGCTAATTTCTTAATTGACTTTTTCATAATCGTTGCAGACTTTAGCGAGTAATATTTGTGAAGATAATATCAAACTTGGTCGCATCTACCCACCCGTCAATTGTATCAATTCTATATCAGAGTCCATTGCTGCTAACATTGTTTCATATGCATGTGACCATAGTAAGCGTTTTAACATTTTTTTTTTCTATTTTTGTTGACTTATTTTTTACCAATCGATTTAAAAAAAAACGAGCATTTTATAAATCATAGTAATATAGTTTTTTACATTCCCGTCCCTAACTTAATGTCCCTCGTAATTCCGCAGTGATAATATTATCTACATTACTTAAAATTCAATCATTGATTGCATAGCACAATATTCAAATGTTCAGTGTTTAACTATTATTTTACAGATCTATCATATTTATACCCAAAGCCCGAAGATTATAAAACATTTGTACAAAAACAAATATACGAATGTAAATATGCATCCAATGATTCAACTATATATACTGACCCAGATAATAAAGATGTGATCAAACTCCGGAAAATCGAAGTTCTTCACAGAAGTTTTCTGTAAGTACAGTTAAACCAAAAAGAGTATGTGTTTCAATAATCTTCGTGTTTCCGAATGAGCTCAAACGTTGTGCAACAGTGTAGGCCACATTGGCAAAATTCTTAAGTTTCGTTGTTCTGCACTTAAATATTGCTTGTTTGAATGAAGTCCATGTAAACCGTAAATCTATAAATAATTTTTAACCATACAAACTCACAATAGGCAATGGTCCCATGGTTGTAACAACTTTATAATATTAGATCTCAATATCTGTATTTTCGAAGACTGAAGAGAAAAGTTATAATACTTTTTGGTTTTTGAAGTCAATATGATTAGCCAGCGAGACCATTTAGGAGCTGTCTTACTGCCTAAGACTTTTAGGGTCAACTCACACCGAAAGAGCGGCGAAGGGCAGCGAAGCGGACCGCAGTTTCAGTGTCATATCAAGTCAGTGTCGCATGAGAAGTCGCGTGGATGCCCGCGGCGCCGCGGGAATTCCGGCGAATTCCATAAACCGATTGCGATGCGATGCGCTTTGAGCCGTGCGACTGTGTGAGAAGTCGCGGGAAGTCCCGAGAATGCTCGAGCAGTCGCGAGCGGCCGCTGGCAATATCCCGCCCCTCGCGCTCGTTCCCCACGCGCGTCTGTCGCGAACATTCGCATTCATTCCTTGCAATCTTTCCCTCCTCATCTCTTCGGCCTCTTCCTCTTCTTCTTCAATTATATGTGCAATAATAATTAAATCCAAAATACCCATTTTCACTGCTTAAACACAAGTTTCCTCGAGTTTTGTTGAAAGTGAACTGCGCATACGAGAGCGACCCGTGAATTCATCGCGGGCGGGCTCGAGAAGGCGCGCTGTGTCCCGCGAGTTCTCGAGCATTCCAGCGACTTTTCGAGCAGTCGCGGGAATACGCGCGGCTTCTCTACCGAGCGGGTCGCTGCGCTTCGTTGCCCTTCGTCGCTCTTTCGGTGTGAGTTGACCCTTAGGGCTACTTGCACGAAAAACTGATAATATTGTATGATAAACTGTCAATTTAACCTCGTATTGGCTATGAACTCTGAGTTAAGTTTTTAAGGTGTTTTACTACGGAGTCAGTCAAACTAAAAGTGAATGAGACCTCATGATCTACCACTAAATATTGTGACCAAATGTATCTTGCTGCATTACCCGGTTATCAATAAGCCACGTAGATATTTTTACAGACTTTAATTTTGCAGATCTAAACGCTAAAAATGTATTATTTTAACTGTAATAACTATTTTTTCCTTCCCTACAGACGCGGTCGTACACAAAGCAAAAGGCGGCGACCATCAATTGCAACAACAGTTTAACTTGCAATGATGTATTTATAAATTAGTTAAGATTATGACTTCGAAAGAACAGTGTTATTTGCAATTGAAGTCTTGTTAGCTGTTGGTAAGTATTGCTTATGTCCGTTTTCGGTAAAATTTTGCGGCACATAAATTAAAACCAATAGCTTAAGAGGGAACAGGGGCTGCGAATTCCCATATAAATGTATTCCACTATATTATATTTTTATTTATTCCCTCTCTTAGAGAGGAGGCCTGTGTCCCAGCAGCAGCGGAACATTATAGGCTGATGATGATGATGATGATATTTTTTTATCGTATTCAAATATATTTTTTAATGAATTTTCAATCATATTTTTTTTCATAAAATCAAGGTCTGCTGAAGACACATCCCTATCATTTCCTTTTGTCAGGAACTAGTAAGTAAAGAAAATATGACGCTCCAAAAACGACAAAAAATGCCCCATTTTTACGGCCGTGATTACTACCAGACAATTTCAAAAAGTTTTTAACAAAAGAAATTGAGAGGAACCTAGACAAACTTTTTTTTTTTAAATTTTAATGTCAAATCTAATTGAAACGGTTCAGTTTTCGAGGAGAAAAAAGTGGAATACAAAACGTCAATGTCGTCAAAATTATGATAGTATAATCTGTCTGAGCTGCAGCTGTCCCTATCGCACTCTACTGGGACAGGCATGACGCAGTGCGACGGTAATAGTTTCTTCAAATACCTATTTTTCAAATTCTTCGCAGGCCCTGTTCCCTCTTAATTTGCGCATTTGTTTAAGTGTCACCTAGTGTTAAGTGAAATAGGCATTTTTAATTTTATGACTAGTTCCTAAATAAATATCTAGTTTTGATGACGGAATACTTAACTGAATATTATGATAAAGTTTTGTTTACAGATTTTCCCGCAAAAAACCGCTAACGATATTTTTAAGAAGGATACTGGATTTGTACAGGTGGATGGCAAAGCACGTAAACACGTTATTTAAACATATAGTAAACTGAAATCAATGCGAAATATATATAATCATCGCCAGAAAACTCGAAAAGGCTAATTATCGATGGAATTTCTCAAAGATCTGCTGGCAAAAAATATGAGTATACATGCAACGATTTTTTTTTATTGATTCAGGTACTTAAAATATTATAAAACGTGATACAGCTGTAAAATAAATCCACCACCTTCGTCCGCGTGCTGCGCCCGTGACGTCGACATACAATCTTTCCTATAGTAATTAATAGTTACCTATTTATAATTTTATTTTTTATTGTTAAAGAAGAATATACATATTTATAACTTTGTTTTCTATTGTTAAAGAATATATGCTTTAATGACAAGGTGTTTCTATTTATTTTGTTTCAACAACTCATCGAGTGCGTCGTCCCGACCTAGACGGAAAGCTTCGTCAGTCGCCATTATGATTTTCTGTAATTATTTACATCATATACATAGTATCCACAACGTCATCATCTTCCTGCCCTTGTGCCAATCTACTTGGGGTGGACGCAACCCTTTTTTATTTATTTATTTTCCCGATACATGGTTACAAAGGTGTTTATAACATTGCATAGTGCTACTTTTCTCACCGTTTTAACGGTATGTAAAATCCATTTATAATTACATGAATTTACAATGAATATATGAGTTGTGATGATGATACAATTAAACAATGAATTCAATATAATACAATAACCATTGACTTAAATGATTATTTATTGCTTTATTTGGATGCCAGATCAAGAGAAAAGAATTTACAGGGGCATTTTACAAAAAACTCGTGAATTGAATCGTTTCTAGGGTCCTCGTTTTTAGGGTTCCGTACCTTTTTGAAAAATAACTGTCTGTCCGTCTGTCACAGCCGATTGTTTCCGAATCGACTGGACCGATTCAGTAGAAATTTAGGATACATATGTAAGTCGGTGAGCCTAATAGGGACGTGTAACGTAAATTAATGAATTGTAAACATGGGGCCACTTTTGGAGGGTAAATTAGAAAATGATTACATATCAAATGAAAGGGTTAATTGTGAGCATCAGAAAATATATATATTTAGAATTTTTATAAATGAAGATAAATGAAGTTTCAAAGATATTTAAGAAAACTGCGAAATTTAACCATCCTCCCTTTAACTCGGAAACTACAAGGCTAAAAATTTTGTAAAAACATCTAAAATGAGATCTTTGCCTATAGATTACAGGAAAACCTATAAGAAATCGATGGTATTGAAAATAAAATAGAAAATTCAATATTTATGATGATGATTAACGTACGGAACCCTCTCCACGCGAGTCGAACTCGCACTTGTCCGGTTTTTTTCTTCTTACGGTCTCCCCTGTCTGACGTCACAGCAATATTTAACTCCTGTATCTTTTAATATTTTCATACCCAAAACATAATCATTTACTTTTAGGGAGCTTCAAATTTAAATCTAGCTTATTAATTTGGTTTTTATCAATCTTAACATTACAAGGGCAATTTTGTCTTAAAAAAACGTAGGTGCAAAGTTTAAACAAGTATCGATGGAGAGCTATCTGACTTGCACGTCATGTATCGGACGGGCTCGAAGTCGGTCGTCTAACTGGCACAATATCCGGGGGTTATCACATGACACGCCAGCTGCTACAGTGTCTATTACACTGGACCGTTGCCACCGAAAATGTTAGCTATACACACATACCATGTTATAATCGTGTCATATGTAGGTGAGCGTGTTCAGTTGTTCATACAAATTGGCGCGCCAAAAGTTTTGGGTCGCGTTCGATTATGGAACTCGGCAGTTGGAATTTCTAATTTTTAATTGACAATTTTAAGCGGTTTGTGTATGATATAACGGGATTGTGTTCGTTTATTAGGCGAATACGTCCCTATCAACGATTTTAATAAGATCGAGTGTGAAAATTACACCTTATAAAAGAGAAATGTAGTATATTCGCAACTTACTGGTATCATCCCTGAGGTATCAATTACCTCTGTTGTTACAAGTGCTTCTTACTGGCACCTTGCACTTACCATCGACTGCTACTAAACTACGAGATATATAAAAAGAATACATATTCCTACGCCTCAATAACTCACCACTTGCCAACAAAACATGCAGTAATATTCTCCATGACAAGCGCCTTTAGAACTCAAGGATGTGTTATGCAAAAATTGAATTTACGAATTCGTGAATGTAGAACAAAGAACATACAATAGTCATACATCACTTCCCACCTGTCTCGGCTCGCTACACGTTAGCAGCGTTTATTTTACTGCATTAATACAAAACCCGTTTTTGGCGGATATTCTGTAGGACGCAGTTGCATTTGAACACAACTTGGCTAACTTAGTTTTGAGTTTTCTGGTTCAGATGTGCTAAATGCTTTAAAGGTTCCTAGCTAGCTAGGTTCCTGCTTTGTAAAATAGATCAGATACCCTGATGAATAAACGAGATGCATTCTTCTTCTGTCTAATAGCTACCAATGTGTTCGGTGCTTCAAAAGTATGAGATGAGGTAGGCCAGTTTCTATTATACCAATAGTTCTGCTAATTAAACTTATCCCATCAGACCTCTGGACAATCCCACCTTTCGTCACAACAAAATTTACATAATCGCAGCTAATCACCCTAAAACGATGCAAATTATTTATCACATATCAAACGAGTAATGTAGATCACTAGCTAAAACGACAATTAACTAATCAACTATTTACTGATTTTAGTGGACATAGCGCGGCCTATTATCGAATAATTTACTCATACAGGATGTAACCAAGCAGGTCAACCAAGCATTCTGTACATCAAACCTAGTAACTTTATGCAAAAAATATTGGGAAACGGCGACTTTTTTTTTGGGGTGAAAAATTACGTTTTACGGTAGGACTCAATGTAACTCTTTCAAAACATTGTGCTGGTGGCTGGATTTAAAAGTATGGGGGTAGTGAAAGTATCTTAAGTAAAAAAAATACAGTAAAAAAAAAACTTGTGAATAAATTGGAACTTTGACCCGCAATATCTCCGTTACAAGAAGGTTCCCAGATATGGTCTAGAACATAAAAAATATCATAATTACGGGGAGAACGAGTGCCTTTCGGCTTCGTTAAGAGTCTTTTACACCCTTTATATTGACTAGATTATTGTATCGTATTATTATCTTAGTATTGTATTATTAATCGAATTATTCATAGGGATACCATTTTACCCAAAATACAATTGTTTTGGTACGCAGTTGACTAGTGCTTTGCATTGCTGGTGAGCAGTAACTGCCTAATCCACCTCAGATTATCTTACATTTTGCAATGTTTTCCTTCACGCTTTTGACAGCAGTGATTAGTCTCAAAATGTCAAAAATAACATCATAAGGAACTTGAATTTATGTAAAATTAACACTTACAATAACACAAATCCAGGCTCCACTATAATTGGTGAATAGCTTACTCAATTTCATCCTATCTGCGACAAAAAAACCTTTTGTTTTTACTTAATATTTATACCTAATATTTGTAAATTGCATTCCATAGATTGTTCCGTAGAATTTGTTCCATTTATAGGCAGGCAAAGTGCAACCACCTCAAGAGAAATCGATGCCAAGACAAGCTTCCTTTGATATTGTGACGGGGATACCATATTTTTGAAACTATGCACTATTATGGTTCCAGCGGAAGAAAGTGTCATAGCTGGCTGTTTTTAAGTTTCTAATAATAAATTACTCACTGAGTCACTGCACCATATTTTTATAATTCCCAAGCTGAAAAAGTTTGAATGTAATACTAAAATATGTACACAGACTAGACAACAAGCGTTTTATCACTTTTCTCTGTCACGCATGCTCTGCGGAATAATTAAAAGGGGCCTATGCCCTCGCACAGCCGTTGCGGTGCGCCCATATTAAACTTTAAAATTAATGTTGTACTCCCTGGTGAAATGTATCAACATAGGATCCCACTTAAACGGTCGAAATCCCGTTGCATGCTGTTGTGTCTTCGTCCTTGGGGGACCCACAAAAGATACTTAAATAGTAAATTATCTGCGAGCTCTTCCGATGGAGATAATCGGTGGTCCCAGTGAAGGTATTTTCGCAAGGTAGATATAGTCCTTCATAGTTGTGTCCTACCGATTTTTCAGTCTCTATAGTTCAGTTATTACTGGGTTATCGTATTACTCCCTTGGTAAGACTGGTTGTTAGACTTTCAGGCCACTGACTACTTGTAACGACTGTCAAAGATCTACAAATGACAGCTAAGACGGCTTAACGTGCTTTCCGAGGCATGGAGGAAACTTTATGTAAAGGGCGGTCACCCATCCACGGAGCAACCTAGGCAAGCTCAGCTTAACCTGAAGATCGAGCCGAGCGGATGGTATCACGTAAAAAAAGAATAACATTCACTTATTACCTGAAAATTTCTTATAATATTATGGTGAATTCTTAACACGAAGACTACCAACTTACTGGAATATTATAATATTCCAGTTTGCTTGCATCTAATAGTGCCCTATTTATTCAACAACATTTTTCCCAGATAGCCACGTTACACAGCTCGAAGCATGATATTTTGTAATAGAGACACTGCAGATGGGGCGATTTTCTAAAACAAGAATATACTGAACGGAACATGAGATGTAGACAGCGTGAAATGGAACGTGCTCCTAAAATATTCTCTTTAACGAAAATACAGGAATGTAATTATTTTATAGGTAAGCTGCTGGTTACCGGTGGAAATTCTGTTTGAAGCTGGACTTACACAAAGAGCAAGGAAGGAACATGGATGGGTTTTAGTCAATACAAGTCTGACACTCCCTTCCGCTCTGCCCAGAGCGGGAGAAGTCATTTGATGATTTCCCATCCGTAAAAAAAAAAAAAGCTGGACTTACGTCAATGTTGTGTAAATTAGGAAATAAAATTGGAATACATAATGGGTATTCCTATTTTGTAACAGCTTGTTTAATATGACAGATATTGAATAAGTCATCTTATTTTGGGATCCGACTGCTGAGGTCCTGGGCTCAATTTCCAGATCGGGTAAACTGTCATTGGGTTATTCCATTAGGAATATTTCAGTACCTGTTACCTAGTCTGAATTTGTGCCCGGCTGATGGCAATAGGCTCGCCCCCTACTACATGGGACTTTAGCAAATAGTAAAACTGGCTAAATGGTACACCTCTACCTAATCCTTCGGGGAATACAGAAAGTGTTATGTTATTTTATATGTTGACAGGCTTATTATATGTTGATAGGCTTAAATTTACTGTTACGATCCCACCATTTTTGGGGATAGGCTAGGCAGGTGATGATGATGCGAAAGAAACTTTGTTTGTTTGTTACCTTTTCACAGCTAAACGGCTGATCGGTTCGTAATGAAATTTGGCTTGGAGATATTTTGAAGAAGGACATAGGCTAACTTTTTATTTCTTAACATTTTCACATCAAAATTTCCACGCGAATGAAATTGCGGGCACAGCTAGTTTCTAATAAATTTAAGTATATTTATTTATTGCGAAACGCTGGTGTGTTATTCGTTATCAAAGCTACTCGAAAAAGAGTATTTTCATTCGATTTTTAAATCCTGAAGTAAAATTACATACAGTGCTTCTTTGTGTTGTATAACATTCCTTAGTGTAGTTCCTTAGTTTTTCCTGATTCTGAAAAAGGAAGGCACAAAATAATAGCCTGAAACTAGTTTGTCTAGACGTGCTGTAAACAGCCTTTTCACATCAGTTCGGCCGTCCAGGTTGAAATAATAGCGAAAGCAAAATAAGCTACAACGCGAAGCTCATGACTACAGGCACTGTAATTATTTTCCCACTAACTTCAGCTTATCAAGCCATCAAGTTGCTTTTGCATTTCTTTTACTTATTGTTCGTGGATAGCAACTTTTTTTTTTTTCGGATAGGAAATCATCAATGAGCAGCTGGGCAGAGCGGAAGAGAGTGTCAGACTTGTACTGACTAAAACCCATCCATGTTCCTTCCTTGCCTTTTGTGTTCCAGGGCCGCGGTATCTCTTTCGAACAGTCCCGCAGCTCTGGCAGGCATCGGCCCTTGCGGGCCCCTCCCTGTTTGCTGACATCTCTTTGAGGCGCGCGTGGAACACGAACGCGCCGTCTACACGGCATCTTGGATAGCAACTTCATTTGTGTTTATATGTATTTTTGAAGTAAAACTTCTTCACACACGCTTAACTTGGGGAGTAAGCTTGTAAATACGTTACGAAAACGTTACGACGCGTTCGGGCGAGGCGAACGCTTGACTTGGGGAGTAAGCTGGTGAATGCGATACGAAGAGTTCTGGTTAAAGACTTTTAATTCTCATAAAGAAATTACATTTTACTACATGAGAACAAATTTAAATCTAAAAACTAATCATTGTCCTTCGACACTCTGACTTACAATTAATCTTACGAATTTATTTAGGTATATATCATCGGGGAATTTTTAACTGCACCTCTATTTAGAAATTTAAGCAAACAAAATTTCTCCACTAATAACCTACTGCGTAAAACAAAAATACTGATTTGCTCACAAATTATTCAATATTACAACTGAATTGGTCACCAAATTTTTGTCGAGTTTCGGACTGCACGTCGAAGTCGCGGTGTTGAACGATCTGCGAGGATAGGGAACTTAGGGCACCCCGATGTTAGGTTAGTTAGGTTCCTTTAAACCTTTTAGGCAGAAATAGAAGCCCCGCGAAGCGGGGCTTCGTCGAGTTTCCACACTAAAATAGAGATTTAATTTTGGTGATCATTTAGTATTTTTGGTGATCATTTACTAAATCTGGTGGTTAGTTTTAGATTTACTTTTAGTTAACAGATAGTCATTCAGTAAAACAGTTAAGCTTTAAAGATCTAACAGTATAGTATAATTGATTTATTTGATGAGCAAATTTAGTATGCAATTCAGTATTTTTGGTGGTAATTCCGAATATTTTGATTGAAAAAAGGGGATTTACAGTAAAAGTATTAAATACCACCCTATGTCATCAATTTACAAAAGTTACGTTACGAGGCGAACGAAAAAAAGTTTTTGAAATGCATTATGTTCTGTGTATTCTTTGTTAGTATGCTTGCATTCCCTGTTCTGTTCCTTTTGACCCATTATGTCCCACAGCTGGAAAAGTCGTTCCAGACACTTTTTTTCCGCACTACCTCGATCAGCGTCGCGGTATGCGTGCAGAACGTCGTCTCGTCTTTCCAGGCCGACCTTAATATTATTAATGATAAATATTTATAAAAAAAAAGAAAACTCTCGGTAACCCCAGAGTCGAAACTATGTTTAGTACAAAACACAGGGTGGAAGGGACACCGACACGAAAACCGTTACCATGTATTCAGTACATCATTCTGAGATTCTACATAGGAGTTTTTCGACGGGTATTATAACCAAAAATCAGTTGTTCCATACATTTTGAGCGTGTATGTACTGCACTTTTGTATAAAACAGCTGTTTTTTTTAATAACCGATAAAAAATTCAATAACATGTTTGGCTTGGGTCAGAATGATCCTTTCACCTCGTATACTAAAACATTATTAAAAATTCTTTTGGGCACACGTTTGATTAATTAAAATCTCAGTTCGCAGTAACAAACTTTAAATCGTTTCAAACAGATAAGTCCCTTTTCAGCACTGAAACAATTTTTTTTTTAGATTTTGCTTTCACTCAAAGTTCTGTTATCGGCTTTTAGGGATTGTAGTATTATAATGACATAATAGTTAAATCTCGTATTTTCTCTAAGTTTAAGTTAATTTTAAATCTCTAAAAATACGTAGACTATTTTGTAATGTTGATAAATCATCACATAATAGGTTTGTAATAGTGTAACTACTTTACATCTATTCTTGTTAAGCCATGTACAGACTTACGAAATGCATTGTAATACACAATGAAACAAATTCGCCTTGTCGTTGGGCTACATTTCATGTTGCATTGCGTAAGTCTGGACGGCTCATTCGTGTTACATTTTACGTTACGTTACACCAATGTGTACCCGGCATTAGACCCCGTAATTCTAAAAGTGCAAAGTTTCCTACATTATAGTGTTCCGTATAATTGTGTCGGCGTTCCCTCCGTGTTGTGGAAGTGTGCACTGGCTAAATGGCTGGGAACTGCCAGCTACAGTACAGGAGTACACCCACAGGACATGCAGGTAACACGCCGTAGGTTTAACCCCTACTATTTGTGCTAGAAAGAAATGGTAGAAGTTTTAAAATAGTGTTACACCGAGTAAAGATACTGTTATACAGTTTCAGGTTTCAGTGAGATGGATCCCTGCTTTTGCTGGAGTATGTATACTTTTTGAGACATTTGCAGATACGATACCTACTGAAGTACTTTCGAATATCGGAATTTTATTAGGTTGCGCGAATATGCGGTTTTGTGCTTGCGATTCGTGCGTTTTGCGAGCTTTAAGGAATTATAAGTAAAACGCAGTTTTCTGTTTAATTATTCAAAAGTTTTGATACTTTTGCACACGTAAGTAAAATAAGTTTTCAGCTTTAAAAAAAAATACAGGATATTTCAATAAAACAAATTTTATCAAGAAATTATGATTCGTTGGGAATAATGTGGTGCAATGTTTTAATCAAAGTGATATCCCGTCGTGTACGTTTGGTAGGGTTTCATGACCATAAACTAGACTAACAATGGACGGCTTTAAAAGTAGGTTTTAGTCTTTCAGTCTGTGGGACGGTGTGAAATATTTTTATTTACAATTAAATAATTATCAACAAAACGAATTAAAATCAAAAACTTTTACGTATAGGTAATCAAAGTGTACTTAAGCTGACGTTTTTTGTATGATACATAAGCTGTTTCATGCTGTTGTATCTATGGAGATAACATAAGATCACGCCTGTAATCCCCGAAGGGTTGGGCAGCGGCCACATTTCGCCAGTTATGTTTTAAGTCCCATGTAATAGGGGGCGAGCCTATTGTCACCAACCGGGCACAAATTTAGACTCGGTGACTGCTGCTAAGAAATTCCTGATGGAAAAATCCAATATTACTTGGCCCGACCTGGGAATCGAACCCAGGACCTCATGCTCAGCAGTCGCGCTCGCGACCACATGACCAACGAGACAATCTATGGAGATTTGCAACAATAAAGTCATTGTGTCTCAAAAGCTAGCACTTGAAAGGTTAAAGTATCGCCCTTCTTCCAACTACAGTGGGTCTAATTTCCTACGATATTTTTTCACCATACAAATGAAACTATCCAATTAGGCGTTTTATAAGTGTTCAGCTATTTGTCACGAATAGTCAGACCGAACATGATTTCTATGGCAGCAATTATGGTAAAATATTCGTGACTGTATCACATAACGTGAAGCATTACTTTTTTGTTAATAGGGCTTGAAGTTTTAAGAATTGATTTTATTTTTGGTTTTAATGTTTTAAATAATCAGCCTGTAATGTTCCCACTGCTGGGACCTTCCTTTTTAACACGAAATCTTAGAAAATAAATTCGACCCAGTTCCCGGTTTTCGATTGAGCTGAAATTCTGCATCCCACATCATATCTCACATGTTTAGATAGGATGACAATACATGATGAGCCGAAACGTGGTCGCTCACAATAGGCTTCTTCAGAAGGCTTAAAGTCATCCAAAGGGAAACGGAGAGGGCTATGAGTTTTCTTGCGCGATCAAGTCAGAAATGAGGACATCCGCAAGAGAACCAAGGTTACCGACATACCCCGAAGAATTCCCAAACTTAAGTGGCAGTAGGGCTCGCAGAACGGATGGCCGATGGGGCCGTAAAGTTGTGGAGTGGCAACCGCGAACCTGAAAACGTTGCGTTGGAAGGCCTTCCACTAGGTGGACCAATGACCTGGTGAAGGTTGCGGGGATCCGCTGGATGAGAGTCGCACGGGAGCGGTCAATGTGGCGACACTTGGGGGAGGCCTATGTCCAGCAGTGGACGTCTTTCGGCTGAAATGATGAAGATGAGACTGACTGTTTTAAGATTTTATCTGCATTGAAGTATTAGATTTCCTAGTATTCGTTTACATAAAATGTAATCAAACAATCGCTAGACGTTCTTAAGTTATAGGTGCAAACATTTATGTTGCTTCTACATGTATTACATTCTTGGTAAATTCAGTTTGATATTCTATTCGTTGTTCTATACGTGGCTGTTTATTAAGTAAATACCCAGTAATTAGTTTCAGAATGTTTATTTACTTTCTAAACATTTTCATTTATTCAAATAATGGTGTGCTAACGTGATAAATAATTATTATTAACTTCAAACGAATGAAACTTAATGTTTAGGATTTATTTCAACGATTGTTGTTTGAAATTCAGTTGCTAATTTAACATCAAATTCGCGATATTAATTTGTCTAGCGCTCTCTGTTTACTTTATATTTGAAACTAAACCTGCAATGTTGATTCCAAATTAATTGAGCATTCAAAGGTAAACAAAAACCCTGAAAAAGTTTAAACCGGCTAAGAGCAAGTTGGGCTCGCGCACTGAGCGTTCCGTATAAACATGTAGGTATTTTGTTATTAAACTACATAATATTTACGGTTTTCAGATTTTTGTTTTTACATGCGCTTTGGTCAACTGGATGTGCCTAGGTTTTGATTTTCTTGTGAAATCGCAAAATATGCGACATTAACGGTTAGGTATATCTTTTGATAGCCTTTTGTTTTTTCGGAAGGGAAATCGTCAAATGACTTCTCCTGCTCTGGGCAGACCGGAAGGGAGTGTCAGACTTGTACTGACTAAAACCCATCCATGTTCCTTCCTTGCCCTTTGTGTTCCAGGGCCGCGGTATCTCTTTCGAACAGTCCCGCAGCCCTGGCAGGATCTTTTGATCGCCTTGACTTACAAGTTTGATTTGTTCACTACAAGGGGTAGCAGACCTGAGTATACCTTCACGCATTCCTGAGAAAAGGGTTTGACAAACGGACAGACAGCCAGACGGATAACAAAATGATTCTATAAGTTCCGTTTTTGCCGACTGAGGTACGGAACCCTAAAAATCGTTAGTAGATAGATATATAAAATATTTACTAACATTTTTAATTTCTTGCGACAGCACGAGCATTGGATTCGAAAAAAATTACCTGTATCTAATTTTATTATCATGTCGTGACCTTAAAAGGGTGGCTGTAAGCCTGTAACCTAATACATGCATGGAAAGCGCAGCTTAGGGTGTTGTAGCGCAGTTTGCGAGAGCCCTTAGTCCAACAGTGGACTGCGACACAGAAAACTTAATCAGTAGGTACCTAATGTTGATTCATTCCTCGATTAGATCACTTTCGTTGTAGGGACACTTTGGAAATCATTCACTTGTGTTCCTGTAAGATACACTTTTTAATATCCATATACACCGTGATTTTTTAGTCGTCTGACAAAGGTTGTCCTCTAAATGTATCCAACATAAGATACCTCTAGGTGTGTTTTTTTTTACCATTAATTAAAATAATAGGTACAAAGAAAAATAAATAATACATTAGAATTATGAAACATCCAGTTAATAATGTTTACGTATCAAAAAGATCTTCGCTAGCAACATAATGTTTTAACTACGTTATGCATCATAATAATGAATAAGACTTTTTCTTTTTATCTCTTAAATACCATTTTTTTTGTTTTGAATGCATAGTAGTCATTGGATACATGAAGTGGGCTGCTGTTGTCAGACGACTAAAAAGTCACGGTGTTTATGTCATTTTTTCTTCTTAGATACACTTTTAGGTACAATTGTGTACTAAATAATTAGGTATGTTGATGATGAATGAAGAATTGAAAGGCTCGTGGCTACGTTTACTAAGAGCATGTTCACTAACATCATCAAAGCTACGACTTCGTGTAACGTGAAAAGGTTTACGTTCGGATTTACGCTCGCTACGTGAAAAGTGACTGTTAAAGCACGCCATTTTGCTCGTGAATCATCTGGAAAGGATCATACATCATGCTAGAGATGCATTGAGTGCCAAGTACCTATTTACCGCCTTCTTCGATCGATTGTGAATAACGGAGAGGTAAGACTCAAGTTTTTATATGATGTAAGGAATACCCAGGCAGGCGCATGACTTTGCATAATTTATTTCATCACCACTGCTCTCAAAATGGTGAAAGAAAACAACGTGAAACCGGCATGTCCCTTTTTTTTTCGGATGGGAAATCATCAAATGACTTCTCCCGCTCTGGGCAGAGCGGAAGGGAGTGTCACACTTGTACCGCGGTATCTCTTTCGAACAGAACCATTTCCTAGAACTAAAAATTCGCAGACATGTGACATCCACAAACCCGCACTTAACCCGCGTGTTGGATTATAGTCCATTCCCTCTCATAGAGAAGAAGCCTGTGTCCCAGCAGTGGGAACATTATAAGCTAATTATGCTTTTGTAAGGAATATACACGGTGTCGTGGATATCGACGCATAAACTATTACCTGATGAATTTACCACATGTTGTGATGTTAGTTGAGTAGTCTCCCGAGTAATAGTAACTCCACTTCTTCTTTTTTAAAAGCTTTGCTCTTTAAAAACATTTATACTCACCTACAAAAACATCCAGACCCGGAACAACTATCTGTAGGCCATATAAATATTTTTTCTGTGCGGGATTCGATCCCGAGACACACAACAGCAATCAATCGCAAAAAAATCGCCGTATTAAATCGATAAATTTGGTTATTCTGATTACTTAAAACTGGTTTTAGAACACTACTACTTTGTATAATTTACTTTATCACCACTTATCAAAACAGTGAAGAATATCGTGTAGAAATCGTCATACCCTGGAATAAAAAAATCGAAGATATCCACAAATCCACGCTGGAGTGGGGCCAACATGGATTACTGTCCACTTCTTACAGTGAGGAGACATGCGTCCCAGCATTGCGAAAATTATTGACTGATTTTGCTTATGCGGTCAGCTAATAGTACATTAATTAGAGTTCGCGGTCACTGGCCATGCATGGCCAGTGCGTGACAAGCATAGCTCGCGCTACTACACGTAAACAAGCCGTAGCTTAAAATATATAGCGGACACGCAACCCTGGAACTACTGTCGAACTAATAAAATGAATGTAGGCGTTTGTGTGTTTGAGTCATCAATAATG
Source organism: Lycophotia porphyrea (assembly GCA_950005105.1). Lineage (NCBI taxonomy): Eukaryota > Metazoa > Arthropoda > Insecta > Lepidoptera > Noctuidae > Lycophotia > Lycophotia porphyrea. Next base: position 7,329,405 of record OX465387.1, on the reverse strand, counting down.
AACAGGTTCAATATGATTTGATTTATGAGCTTTAAATAAACCATGTTACAAATATGTTTACAAATCAAGTTTGATGACTAAACCTGCTCAGTAGCTCTGCTCACGTACGATACCGCATATCAGTGGTAGTCCACACTTTATTAGGCCACCTTAAGGTTATATTGTTTAGAGTTTCTACTGACGTACGGCCTACTGTAAGTATAGTCGCCAGCGCATTAAGTTACAACAAACCGTCAAATTTTCTCATTCGATTTTGAACTTAAACTTCAACATTTTATGGTTTAAAATCGTTTGGAGAAATTTGACAGTTTGTGGTAGCTTGATATGCTGGCAGCTTCAGTGGTAAAATTTTGAACTACTAAAACTACTTTTACTGCAAAGAAATAAAGGTACTGTCATAATCAAATAGAAACCATAATCTTCAGAAGAATGGGGTCGATATTTAAGCTCAAGTTTATTTTATCAAGCACTGTTTGTAGGCGGAGTCGCGGGGAAAATCTAGTTGTAACTTTAATGTCAATTTCAATTTGGGTAATCTTTTTCAGTGGGGTTTCAAGCAAATGCCCCTGTAGTGTATTAAATTGGGAAAGTAGGTACCTATATGTAATGATTTTAGTTGTTAGTAGCTTTGATAATGACATTATAATTGTCCCCTCGTGTTAGTTATTCAGAAGTATCGATTTGTTTTATTATTTCAGCTTATATTTACACATTTTGACGTATTGTTGTTTGGGTTTGATTCCAAGATCGGGCAAAGGGTTTTCTTGTCAGTAATTTCTCAGTAACTGTAAGATTTGTGCCGGATTGATGGCAATAGGTTTGCTCTTAGTAGGTAACATGGGACTTAAACATAACTGACTAAAGCTGGATGTACTAAGCTACACTGCTACCTAACCCTTGGGGGATTGCATCTATGATGTGCTGTTACGTTTTGATTTGTCGCTCAGTTTTCATTACAACATTTACGGAACGTCACATTTTAACTTTTTTTTTTTTTTCTTAAGTATAATAATATATACGACAATACCTTGGGACAACCAACACACTGCCATCTGATCCCAAACTAGGCAGAGCCTGTACTATGGCAACCAGACAACTGATAAACATACTTATATATTTCTAAATACATACATATTATAGATAAATTACACACCCAGAAACAGAACAAATAATCGTACTCATCGCACAAAGATTTGTCCTGTGTGGGAATCGAACCCACGACCTCCGTCCTAGCAGTCAGGGTCACTAACCACTAGACCAACAGGTCATTCAAACAAACACTCCTCTCTCTGTTCTTTAAACAGATACGTGCAATTGCAATTAAAGTTTGTACCAAATGGTGCAGCAAGCCAACCGCATATGTATAACATTAACTAAACAATTATATGCAATAATTATTTTTAAGCATAGCTTTACTGCTATTCGAACATTTTCAACTTTTGAGAAAATCGCTAAGATTATAAGCGACGACATCCCGCCAATAAACTAAAATTATATGCCTTTGACTATGAAAAAAAAAACCAGATCATAGGAAAAACTGGCCATGTGCGAGTCGGACTCGCGCACGAAGGGTTCCGTACCATTATCACAAAAACAGCAAAAACATTAAACAAAAACGGCAAAAAATCACGTTTGTTGTATGGGCCCCCCTTTAATATTTTTAATTTTTTATAGCGTATTTGTTTAGAAATATATCATCTGTGAAAATTTCAACTGTCTAACAATTACGTTTCATGAGATTACAGCTTGGTGACAGACGGACAGACAGCGAAGTTTTAGTAATAGGGTCCCGTTTTACCCTTTGGGTACGGAACCCTAAATGAAGCTATAAAAATCTTTTTCGCCTTATACTAAAACTTTTCCCCAAATTAGCATTTAATTAGTAAGTACTTTTGAGCCCTAATCTACAAAGTTCGTAGACACGCAATTTCAGCCTACATTTTCGTCTTTCTATCGCCTAATAAACTAAATTATAGATAATTACAGTTTTAGCACAAAACCGCATGTGAGCGTTAGGCATAGACTTAGTCTATAATTTTATGTTAATTTTCTAAATAGCCGACTTACTTTTTACTTACAAAAATAAAATTTAGTAGCGCAAAAATGAATTAAACATTTTGTTTCATTCATTTTTGCGCTACTAAATTTTTGAGTTTGTGATTGTTGTGTTTTGTTTTTTGTGTGTGTTTTGAATTTTTGAATTTGAGAGTTGTTCTTAAAATATAGGTATTAATATGGTATTAAATATAAAAGGAATTCAAAACATCAAGAGCTTTGTATAGTTGTTGTTTTTTAATCGCAGTTCACTGCCTCTGCCCGTACCTAATTCTTTGTAATTCATCATTACTTACAACTTAATTATTCTGTTCCGATTACTGTTCCATTAAGATTGTCCTAGTCTGACAGTCAGAGGCAGTCGCTCCATGTAAAATACTGGTATTCAGCTGCAGCCGGTTAGACTGGAAGCCGACCCCAACATAGTTGGGAAAAGGCTATGCAGATGATGATGAAGATTGTCCTAGTCTGAATACAATAAAAAAATTCAGAGATTTTTCTTTAAATAGCATTGTATCCCAGACTTTCAAGTGATAAATCTAATTATATAATTTAACTAATCAAACTTGCCTACAGAACCAAATGTTGAAAATTATAGTTCTAAACTGCATCAAATAAGGCTTAAAATGCCTCCCACACTTTGTGATCTCACAAAGCGTGGGAGGCATTTTAAGCCTTATCGGAATAGCCTATCGGGCTTATTTGAAAATTGATCACGTTTTCTCACAGTTAACAAAAGTCCTGTAAGAGTAGCCTCAAAGTTTCACATTCAAAAGAAGACCTCAAACATTTCTAGACCGAAATTCATCAACTGAAACAGTTCTGAAAATAAATGTTGAAAACGTATTCCCCAGTTTTCAACTTTCTACATTATCTATTTCTATCCCTAAAGTTACCGGATCCAAGTTTTGTTTCCTCAATCTGTCAAACACAGATTAGTCATTTACGAATTTCCCATTAACAGTAACCTTCATTACTTGAGTCAAATAGAAAATAAGTACTTAAAAGCCTACTAAAAGGAAAGCTTGTGGAAACTCATTCAGTTCGACGCGATCGTTGTAAGCGTACGGACGCCTACGCCGTAGCGGTGCTACGCCGTAGCTTGGTCTACGAGTCGCGTGATAACTTCGTTCGATTGTTAAAATTAGTATAGTTTATGGTTATAGTTTTGGATAGTTCTGTAGTGTTATGAAAATGTAGAGTAATATTTTTAAGTGTTTTTTTAATGAAACAATGTTCAGTGACATTAGAGAAGGGCAGTGACTTAATAGTGCACACGGTAACCTACTTAAATGCTTCGTCATAAAGGGGAGGTAAGTAATGACTTCTATATTTAGTTGCGAAGTTATATTATTAATGTTTGAAAATGTGTGTAAAGTTGGAGCCAGACTAGAGTTTAATTAGGGGCTAACTTTATAGCCACAGCCTGAACATGTGGCTGTTTCTTTATAAATTTAGATTATGAAGTGATCGTTTTACCTTAGGTACTTTAGATAATTAAGTTGAAGCATAAATAAAATTAAGTTTTTAATTGTTTCTTATTATCGTTTGAGAATCTTCTTGTACAAACATGTGTAGCTAAATATATTAACTTCAGTAATCTTTAATACAGGATAAAATACGTAGACTACGGACACATTAAAATTTTCAAAGCATAAGGAAATGGCCAAGCAGGTAATTTAATGGTTTTGTAGGGGAAAGTTAATAACCCTCAAGTTGTTGAATGGTTTTAAAGGATTATTGAAGAATGTATAATACGGCTAGATAGTTAAGTCAAGCATAGGGAAACAATCTTCTACTAATATAATATCATGTACCCATATTCATTGGAGCAAACGAATCCTTCACTAGATCGACAAAAAAAAATAACCAAGTCATTGAATCTGATTTTCTTTGCGTGGTGAACATGGTTAGAGATTGCACAAGATGAGAAGTTTAAAAGTCGAAAGCCTTTGCCCAGCAGTGGGACTTGACTAGGAAAAAAAATTAAACAAAATATGTCTAAAATTCAACGTATCCTTAATTAACATAGTTTCGATTTCACTTCGTCTACCACAATTAACCAAATGCTAATTATTCTAGGACATGTCGGTTGTGAAACGGAGTTTAGTTAGTCTGCATTTCGGATTAGTTTTTCAAGCGTTGCACGCCAGTATCGCGTTAACACGGCCCGGCTAATATGTCAGCGTTGTATAAATTAGAGGCCATTATCGTCGTGGATTTATACGTGTTATATATTTGTATACGTAGTACCAGCCATACTTGTGATGTTATGCTATGTGACTGAACAAGGATCAGGCAAGGTATTGTATAGATGGACGAAGATTTTTTTGGTATATCAGAGGTACTGTGAGAGGAATTTATAAAAGTGTTGTTAATCTTCTTTTATTTTTGTTTCAAATTTCTCTTCATTCAAATTTTCTTTACTTTGCTATTTTGTATATTTTAATGTGTTTGAATTGTCTCTTTTATTTTTATAATTTAGTTACTGTAATTGGTTGTTAACAGAACCGTTGTAATTCAATAAATTATAAGGATTATATACTGGGTGATTTTTTAAACGTGGGCAATACTTTAGGGTCATAAATTAAAAATACCGCTTTCCAGGAGATTGAAAAAACTGCATAATTATACCATGAACAATGTCCATCCATTTTATAATATTTTGTGTTCACTTCAAATTAGATAGAGACTGCTTGTTTCTGTGATTGGCTGAAACAACGCGTCTTCCGATTCTCTAGCAAACGGCATTTTTTTTTTATGCCCTTTGCTGCCGCCATGTGATCTGGAGGCGATAGTCCTCGCGTGCCTTCACGAGTGGAGCGCGGAGGCACTACGCCGGGGGGACACTTCACTGGCACGGCAAATCATCGCTCAACGGACAGAATTTTTTTTTTAGCAAACGGCATCAAAAATCATAATGTCAAAACCCCCAAAAATTGACTTACTGGTGTTCGAACTTCGACGACGAAATGTATAAAAAAAAATTTCATAACAAGTCTTTTGTTTCTGACTACAAACCAGTGTGTGTTTTGGGCATAGCTATTTAAAACAATCTACATTTATAAACAAACTATTGGATATAATTATCCAAACACCATAACCGTATTTTGTGGTTCACTTTCATGAAAAAGGTTGACTTAAAAAAGAAAATATTTAGACTCACTATGTTTTTAACCCAATATTCACAGGTAGGTAAAAGAAGTAGTAGTTTTTTTATTTAAACTAAATGTTATGCTCTGTGGTTTGGCTTTTGCCAGAACTAAGTTTACGTCAATAGTGCTACCTACCACTCGCCCCTTGGTCACTTTACACGATGGGTTATGGCCCCTTAAATACTATCAAGGGCCACCCTCAAGCGCCCAGTAATCTCCATGGTTTCCTTATTGCTGTCCCGACCTTTCCTTCGTCACCTCTTACGGGTGGTTTTAGGCGTCACAAGAAGTTTATTTCATTGATGAAAGTAAATTGCGAAGTAAATAATCTTATTAATAACCTAATTTTTTACTTGAAAATAAATTGATTATCCCCAGATTAAAACACTGTGAAATTAAATTAAATTCCAGACCTTTTTTTCAGAGTTGAAAAGAGCTTATTTAATTAATTTCTTATCAAAGTCGAAGTTGATAATTACATCGGAAGGCTTTGATAAGCCTTTTTAATATTTTTTATCCGATATCTGCCTAGCCTTTTCCTTACTAATCTGTGGTCGGCTTCCAGACTAACTAGATGAAGTTGAATACCAGTATTTTCAATAGCGCGACTATCTGGCCTCAAAAACATTTTTACAGTGGCACGATACCCCGTGGTAAAACTGGTTGTCTGTCCTTTGGGGTTCTGACTATCAAAGATCTACAAATGTTTGATGGGTCCAACGGATATTTTGAGTTACGAGTATTATTGTTATTTGAAGAAGACTTTTTAATCGATAAAATTAATTGTAATGAGCAAAGTTCACTTTAGAGTGGAACCGACAGGGTATTTTTACACAAAACAGGCTTACGCTTGGCTGCAACTTGTCTAATGTGAACCGATGCTGCGGCCTAGGGTGGACGCCTGCCTAGAAGAAACCGATTCACTCGAGCCTTGAAGAAATCCAGATTATAATGATTGGGGAACAGAGAAGCCGTTTGTGAATTCCACATAATGGCGGTCCGCACATTAAATGTGGAGCCGCATAGTGAAATATTCATATCCTCGGAATCTATTGTATATATTTATTTATTATTTATTAAAACTTTATGCACAAGTAAAAAAAAAACTGTACAAAGGCGGACTTAATGCCTTGTTAATGTTAATATATCATGTTCGTATTAACCAGTATTTAAACAATCATGATTACGATCTATACTGTTTTGCGAACAAGACCACATACCTTTAAAATATACAGGCACTCTTATTATTATATTGAATTTACTAATAAATTCAATACATTTTTATTTAGTTCTCGTGTTAAAACTATCCATACTCATATTATAAACGGGAAAGTAACTGTGTCAGTCTCTTTGTCTGTCTGTACCTTTTCACGCATAACGGTTGAACGAATTTCGACGAAATTGCCTGCGTGCCATTGACCTGGGTTAGGACTTTCTGTTCCAGTAGTACTATCCTGTGAGATTATGAGTTAAAAGCTAGTATGATATAATGTGTTTATATGTCAGTCTAACCGGATGGCGCTAAGCTAAATATCAGTATTTTACATGGAGCGACTGCCTATCCACAACTTTTAGACTATTATCTATCTAATTATATCAGCAGTGCGGTAACGCCCACTGCTTTAACATGAGCCTTATTAACATCAGACCGCTTCAATGAATAGTTGCGGTAAGGGAACAACGCTTGGCTTGCCAATTTTGGATTGGCGATTGCAACATATTGTTGTTAGTACACTCATAGTAGTAAATATGCTCTAGGTATAAAGTCTTAGTTACCTAACACGAAAATCACACGTCGTTAAAAAGGGGAAAAATACAAGATTCTCTGAAACGCTTTACTTACTACTTATACGTATTTTTTGAAGGGGTTGATTTTGTATTTGAATAATTCAAATGATTTCAAGGAAACTACATTTGAATTGGCCTTACAGAGCAATTTAAACAAAAAGCATCAACGTGTCTTGGCTGGAATCAATTGAAAACATATATCTTTGAAAAAAATAATACTAATATTACATAACATAACATCACGCATGTAATCCCGAAGTGATAGACGGAGGCGTAACTTACAGTCATCATCGTCATCATCATCAGCCTATAATGTTCCCACTGCTGGGACACAGGCCTCCTCTCTATGAGAGGGGATGGGCTATAATCCACCGTGCGGACCCAGTGCAGATTGGTAGATGTCACATGTCTTCGAATTTTTGGTTCTACGACATGCTGGTTTCCTCACGATGTTTTCCTTCACCGTTTTTGAGAGCAGTGGTGATGGAATAAATTACACAAAGTAATGCGCCTGCGGGTTCGAACCCACGACTTATTGTTCGTAAGTCGGAGTCGCTACCACCGGGCCACCGCTGCTCTCACAAATAACTTACAGTACCACCCACAATTCGCCAATTCTGTTTTTAGTCCCAAGTAATAGGTGCGAGCCTATTGCTATCAACCGGGCACAAACCCAGACTCCGTGGCTAGTACTGCGTAATTCCAGATAGAAAACCCCAAATATGCTGAAATACTTTTGGCCTAGTACAGAACAAATTTCGTAATATAATTTTACTGCATTGTTAATTTAACCATTTTTTTTAGCGTGTTTTGTCCTGTGTGGGCTAATAAATACTTTTTCTTTTTTCTTTCAAATTACTGTTTGCTTCATGTTCAGGAGTCGCGCTGGCGACAGTTAGGCCACCGAGGCAACACCATACTAATAGTATACGAGTAAGTAACAAACTCCGTCTGTTGTTTAACCTTTCATGATTAATTGCTGAACGGTTTTGGATATGTGTCCCAACTACCGGAAAATGCCTTGGGTATAAGTATAATGAATGTAATATAGTAAGTTTCCGTGAGATAATTTCCGACTTACAAAAAGCTAGATTAATAATTTGCTTTAGATCACTGCTTTGACTGCGTTCCCAAAGTTCAAAAATTTTCAACGTCCAGCACTACAATTAAATCAAAAACCAAAGTGCATTTTAAACATCACGACACAACATTGTAACGTCGTCGATAAGTGTTCGAACAAGCGTGCCACATTCACCGTTCATTCATAGTAAGTGCATGCGGTGACACACTTTTATCACAAATCAAGTGAGACGTCGCGACAATGTTGTGTGCTGTGGAACATAACCGGTGCATACAATGGAGTTATGAACAACGCGTGCCTGTTACACCAAGGTGATACTTGAATCCGGAAGGTCTATTGTCTTACAAAGTTTATAAAATTTTGAGTTGTGGTTTATAAAAAGGGACAGACAGGGGTGGGGGGGGGGCTGGGGTCGCCAGATTTATTTAGTTGGATATCTTTAGGGTACTGTGGAGTAAGTTTCACATCTAATGTTCGTTGAATTTGTTAATGGAAGATATACATTTTAGATGTGTGTGAAAATAGAAAACAGCATAATTATACTGGTACGCGAAGCGGAATTTTGCCGTATCCGGAAATCAAAGCAGTCTCGCGGAACGAATAAAGCCTTATTCCGCTACGGCATTCAGGTGGCCGTCAATTAGTATCGTAATTATGAACGGGATTATACCTATGAATATTAACTGCGTCGTTCCCTATGTTTTCCCCTTTGTCATTCTAATGCATGATGTCAGTTTGTAGAAAGGAAAACCGAAAAACTGACTAACCTTGTGTAGGTTAGTTTGTTTATTTTTTGGGCTAAAAAATCACGTTTTAGGACTCAATGTAACGCACTCAAAAGATTGTGCTGATGGATGTGTTGAATAGCAATAGTCTTGGAGGTGTTTAAAGTAAAAATCTTACATTAAAAACATGTTTAATAAAAAAACTTGGGATAAAGTTGGAACTTTGACCCTCAATATCTCCGTAACTGAGAGCAGCGGTGGACCAGTGGTTCTCAGGTATGGTCTTGAACTAAAAAATGATCGCAATGACGGGGAAAGCAAGTGCCTTTCGGTTTCGTTAAGAGTCTGTTTCCAACCTTTATAACTTAATTTTAAATACCTCCATGAGCATAACGTTTTGAGTGTGTTCCATTTAGACCTACCGTAAAACGTGATTTTTCACCCCAAGAAGAGGTGTATCCCAGCAATCATTTTTGCGTAGAGTAACTTGGTTTGATGTACATAAGGAGGTTACATATTTACTGACGGAGTGTGTCAGATTTCAGTCTGCAAGACAGGATCTAAGACTTGAGATAAATATGTACGATGTTTGCATGTTCCATCATATTTTGTCGTCACCTAACTCCGGAGCTGCTTATATGTAGTTTAGTTAAGTTTGTGTTGTTAAGCTTTATTTTATAAGTATGTACACTTGTATAAATGTCCCTATTAATAAATAAGGAGAAAAAAAAGATGTACTGAATGCTTGGTTGACGGCTTCGTAAAGGTCTTTTTACACCATGTAATGTATACAAGGCAGCAGACGGGGTACCAGCAACGAGTGGCTTCATTTTAATCTAAGAAAGTTCGAGTACTCCTCCATCCACCAACTCCCTATTGATTTACAATAACGCATAGTTGCAAAACTTAATTTATTTCTGAGAAGATTATAAATCAGCCGGAACATTAAGTTCATAATAACACTTAACATTCCATCAGTAGATAAATACTTAGATTATCCAGTTAGAAACTTTCTTAATTTATTCAAACATTTAAATATCCAATAATTTATAATCCAAGTTTAGTTAGCTGAGTAAATGAAAATTTGTTTAGAAGTTGAATCAATCAAAACCGACCCGAATTTTGATTTTAATTGGTTATTTCAAACTTTATTACGTATTGTCGCGTCAATAATTGAAACTAAATCGAATTTAACGTTTTATTTCAATTCAATTTCACATTTTACTATTTATGAAAACAGTGAAATATATTTCAATATCTACGGAACCCTTACAAGATTTTTCTGACCAACCGATCCCTTTAACTAATAGTATTTTAAAGTTTTTCCACATTACGAGGAGTTTGAAACAATCAGAAGTAATAAAATTACTTTGTGAAGCGCTATCAAGTAAACAACGAATTATGTTGTAATAAAAAAATAATGTGAGATGTATTGTTATTATCATAAACGATAAATTGCGCTGTCGCTAATAAAACCGTGGTTGACGCTATACATTGCGGCTTGGCGTCGCGGCAAATATGACAAGGACGCGAGCGTTGACCGCGTGCACACGCTACGGACGTCGTACACACCGATACTTAGGACTAAGACGTTGACGGGTTAGCGTTACGTGCGGGCTGTTCCTGCGTCGGTTGCGCAGAGGTTAGATCAAGGTTATTCGCTGACGGAGATTTTTTATCGAAATGCAACACTGTATGATGTCGCTGATTGCATGAACGACACTTTGTTTTACTCGAACAATCACCCATTTTATGTTTTATGCTCAAACAATTAACGCAAGCTTTGTTTTCCTTGATACATTTGAAACGAGCAGTTGGATTTAAATGATTAAAATTGGGACATTTATAATAGTGTTCGTGCACAATGTTATTGCATAGACACTTGTGCGAAGAATTATTATTAGAATCCGAACATGCTACGTAAGTTTGTGGATTGGGTGTGGGCTATTATTATTTCGCAATTTCTTCGACCTTTGTTTACCCCATTTACTGACCAGTACTTCGCGAACACTTTGTGAACTAAGTTCACGTGCCCACAACTCGTGTCCGAGTCGTCGTTATAATTAGCTATAGATGACTTGTATTCATACCCAGAACCCGATTAGCGAGTCGATAGCTACGGAGACGGGTTGTGCGAACGAACGAATTATTATTTGACCCATATGCTGGGTGCTGGGCACTGAATGGGTTACTGTTATTATCATTAATCAAGCTAGATGGATTAGGCTGCGTATAATGATATATTCGACACTGATTTTTGATGAAGGAAATAAAACTATCTAATTTGGTTACTTTATGACCACGCTCCGACATCTCGAAGGCACGAATAGTATCTGTGTCGAACTGTTTTAAAGCAAGTTGCAATATAAAGCCGCAGTAACAAAGTTATCTTTAAACAGCGGAAGCAGGAGCGGCCTGATCAAAGTAGACGCGAGGACACGAGTCTCCTGATATCTATCAAGGAGTGACTGGGATATAATCTGGTAATTCTCAGCTCTGGGCGTGACACCTGCAAATACGGACTGCGCTTTCGGCGACAGCTTACCTACAGGGTGTAAACAGACTCTTCACGAAGCCGTCAACCAAGTATCGAACTAAGTAAATTTACGCAAAAATTATTGTTGGGAAACGACTTTTTTTTGGGGTGAAAAATCACATTTTACGGTAGGACTCAGTGTAACGCATTCAAAACATTGTGTTGATGGATGGATTGAATAGTACGGGGGTCGTGAAGGTGTCTTAAGTATAAACAATTCATTAAAAACTACTATTGAAAAAGTTGGAACTTTGACCCTAGGTATGGTCGAGAAAGAAAAAATTATCGCAATGACGAGGAGAATAAGTGCCTTTCGGCTTCGTTAAGAGTCTTTTTACACCCTTTATTAAATAGTACAACCTGTCAGCATCTGTCAGAGAGCCATTATCGGGCACTGAGGTATTTAAAACTAGAACAGAATAATGGCCAGTTCTGTATATCGCCATCGAACGATACAAGTTCTATTAGGGGTAGTCCTTCCAAATGCGCTTGCATACGCTTGATCATACAAAGGTCTTCGAATGAAGTGTACACCTTGTAATTGGGCTTGGTATCGGGATTAATAGAAAGTAATCTTGCGTTATAATTATTCAACAATGTATGAATGTCTGTTCGAATATTTGTTGCACAAAAACTAAGAAACAAATTCCCTACTAATTTCGGTAGAAGAGGCTGTCTTTGAGCGTTCGTAAATATTCTGAATACGCTCAAATACAATATTACGTTTAGCTTCCAAGATTGTCAACTCATTTTCTTCCAAAATACTCGGTTTCCTTTGCTGCGACTTGTTTATTTGTTTATGTAGGTAAAGATAATAAGACCGGACTGAACTAAGAATATATATTTAGGGATTTAACTGTAACATGATGATTATAACTATTCTTGTTGATATGACCACTGCGCTACCCCTTTATGAGGCCGCTGGGTTCTTTTAAATAAACGACTGTTTACTATTATAGGAGTTTTATTCCGATTAAACCCGAGGAGTAAAAAAAAAAGTTTGCCGGGTTGCACTCCGAGAGTGCCGGCAGAAGTGAAACAACGCCATCTAGCTTAAATATCAGAATTTTCAATAGCTTTCTCTAAGAACGAAAGATGTCACTGCCGTAGAAAAAACCTTGAAACAACGCCATCTAGCTTAAACTACACGCATACTCGCGGAAGTGCCCTGCGCCGCCGATTCAATCTGACGATCTGACGCTAGTTTAACAGTTTTTACCCATCCAAAAAGTGCACAACGCCGCTAAAAAAGTTTTCACTTCAAAAATCCAGGTAAGGCACGCGTCCTTCTATTCCTAAAGGCATAAGTTCGTCCGTTCATCATTCATCTAATCGTTACGTAGACATGGTTCATACCTAACCAGCAGATAACTTAAAGGAAAATTAATTATTTGCAGAATAATCATTGTTTATCAGCAATTTTATTGCTGTCCAACTTTGTGTTGTGTATTATGCTATGACCTCAGTTTGTTTACCTACTTAAGCTACTTGAGACTATATTACTCGATGTTCAGAGATTGAATTCAGTCGTTAACAGCATCGGTAGTCGTGGCACGCCCGTTGCGTATCTACCCAGCAGAATGAAGCTTCAGCAACTAGTTGTGTTAACGTTCATATTCGCATTACAATTACAACACAGTGAGTGTAAGTCACTTTTCTCGTTTCCCGACACATTCAACATCAGCCTCGACATTGGGCAACACCGTGACGCGTGTGTCGACAGCATCAAAGGAATCTTTACAGAAGATGGAGCTGGATCAACCTCAGTTGAAATTTATGATTCTACATCAAGGCTAGAGGGACAAGACCCACTTAGCCTCGACGTGAAAAATGACAACCTCAACGATATCTTTTTAAAACGAAAGAGAGATATTTTTATGGAACCAGAGAAACAGCGGGAGCACAAGCTTTCGGGTGAAGACCTCATAATCCACATGGCCAGTATGACATCACTACAGCTGATTGTTATGCACGGCTACCCTGCGGAGACCCACACCATCGTGACTGACGACGGATACATATTGACAATCCATAGGATACCATATTCTAAGAATAACAAAAATAAAATAAGTCCTAAGAAGACAGTGCTGCTACATCACGGTGTGCTTGGGAGCTCTGCCCATTGGCTAATACAAGGACCAATAAAGGGCCTAGGTTATATCTTATCCGATGCTGGTTATGATGTTTGGATGGCCAACGTGCGGGGAAACACTTACTCCCGAGCTCATGTTTCAAGGAATATTAATTCGTATGAATTTTGGAACTTCACGTTTCACGAAGTGAGCCAACACGATCTCCCAGCAGTCATAGATTACATAATGGACGTTAAAGGAGGAGACGTCAAAATTAATTACATTGGTCATTCTATGGGTACCACGGCACTGTTCGCACTGCTGTCCACGAAAACTGAATACAACAAGGTGTTGAGAGCAGGATTCGCTTTAGCTCCAGTTGCCTATATGACTAATGTAAGGGGCCCGGTAAAACTGCTAGCTATGTATATTTATAAGAAACACTTTCTCATGAAACTATTCGGCGGGGCTAAAGTGTTTCTTCCTGAAAATCCGGTGCTCAAATGGTTTTCAAAACATTCTCTTGAGTTGATGAGTCTTGATAAGGAAAGGAAATTAGAAGACGTAATGTCTATTTTGTTTGGGCATAATGTGGGACAATTCAATTTGACATTGTTGCCATTAATACTCGGTCAAGGTGCCGCGGATGTGTCTACCAAAACTTTATTTCACTACGCTCAAGAAATCAAGCAGAGTGGCAAGTTCCAAATGTTTGACAATGGGCCTGAGGGTAACATCAAGGCATATGGCACCGTATATCCTCCGGAATATCCTTTACACAAGATCACTTTGCCTATTGCTCTGTTTAGTTCCGAGAACGATTGGTTTTCCAGTGTTGATGATGCAAGAAACTTGTATAAAAAACTTGTGAATCCAATAGATCACTACATTGTGCCACTGAAGGAATTTAATCACATAGACTTTTTGTGGGGAATTGACGCTCCCACTCTGGTTTATGCAAGGTTGTTACAGTCGTTAGAGCAAGATGTTAGCAAGCTGTAGACTCTTCTGTTGATATTTTAGATGATAATCGCTTGGATAGAGTAATTTTTGTCTCCAAAAGAAAAGAATAAATTGATTAGATTGAATGGAATGATCTGTTTCAGATTTATTGATCTAACTATAAATTTAATCTTATTATCTTCATTTAATTCCATCAATTTATGCTTTGTATTGTTTTATTTCCTTATACGCAATGGTTATTGTCAACATCAACTACTTGAAAGAAACTAATAGCTTACTTAAGGGGTTTTCTTAACGAGATAGGTACGGGAAAACGTTTGAGTTTTGTCCTAAGACATACATATCTAGAATTCTTTTTATTCCGGAACTATGTTCTCGTGGAATTATTTCTGACCCAAACGCGAACAAAGATGCTAACCGTCACAGTAACAGTCTATAATAAAAATAATAACTTCAAAGTAACCTAAATATTATGTTAATAATTTATTTTGTGGCGTATGTATCTTTAACTCTTTCAGGTTTGGTGGTTAGTTTTCTAACCACTTATTTTCGGTTGTTTAAAAGTATTTCCACGTCATCTATCGACGATGCACTGGACTTTATGCTTTTTTAAGTCATTGATGACTGTGTGTTGCGAAAACCGTCACGGTGGTTGGTAAACTAGTCCCCTTATTCCTCAAAAGCCATAAGTAGTATTTTCGTGAAATATTTTTTTTCTTAATAATTAAATCCTAACTAAACAAAATGTCCAATTGTTTTATTTATAAAGTCATCATATTAAAAGTGTGCCTGAAAGAGTTAAACTTTATTATTGCAAACTAGCAACTCACACCAAATTCAAAATTAAACGAACGAAATGAAAAGGTAGTAAGACAAAATCGGCATCGAAAACTTTACGTACCGTATGTGGTAGAAATAAGGTTCAAAACATTTAAATTTTAAGTACTAGCACATACTACATAGTTTCTTCCAAATAGTTGAGTATATTGGCGTAACATACACGACGCGCGCACTGTATACTTTGAAACTCACTGACTTATATTATGTTACTTTAAAAACTTTGTAAAAGGCGCCTGTTACCTGCCAATTATTGTAGAATGTTGCAGCATAAAGAGAGCAACAACCTACTGATAGTGTATTGGATAGGTGGGTAACTTTTGCGTTTGTATATTTAGGAGTTCCTCTCTCAGTGCGCTTCAGGACTGTTTCAGTGTTTCGGGTTGCTTTAGTTTTGATTTCACATTAGTGTAACTTCGATTTTGTTTTGGAAAAATAAATAAAACTTGGGCATAAAGAGTGTAAACAGACTCTTAACGAAGCCGAAAGGCACTTGTGCTCCCCGTCATTGCGATAATTTTTTTTTGTTCTGGACTATACCTGGAAACCTTCTAGTTACGGAGATATTGGGGGACAAAGTCCCAACTTTAACACAAGTTTTTTTTTTAAATACATGTTTTTAATGTAAGATTTCAATATTCAATCCACCCATCAGCACAACATGAGTGCGTTACATTGAGTCCTACTGTAAAACGTGGTTCTAAGCCCAAAAAAAAAGTCGTTTCTCGCACTAATTTTTACGTAAAGTTACTTAGTTTCGTTTACATAATGCTTGGCTGACGACTTCGTGAAGAGTCTGTTTACACCCTGTAGATAACGTTATTACAAAACTGTTTGACGTCCGTCACATCAACTTCTCAGTTCCAGTTGAAAACCAGTGTCGGGCACTACCTGCTCGGCAGTTTGCTGGACTGGGCCTATCTGGCGCAGCCGTGAGACACATAATATTATCTCTTTTTAGGGTTCCGTATAAAGGTAAAATAGGAACCCTTATAAGGTCACTTTCTTGTCCGTCTGTCTGTCTGTCTGTCCGTGTGTCACCACTGATTTTGTCAGGAACGGGTGGACCTAGCCAGTTGAAATTTATACCAGATACTGAAGTCTATAGTCCCTATTACGTGTAAAATCAAGGTCCTGGGTCAACACGACAAAAAGATATGGGCAAATTTAGATTTTCGCGAAAACTTGTAAGTACCAAAATTTACCTTAATTTTCAACTTTTTTTTATTTTTCGGAATTTTCCCTTTACTTGTGCTTAACCAAAATTATCAATTCTAGGTCAACCGGTAATGGTAGTTCCCGTTGACCTAGAATCACGAAATTTGACAGGAAGCAATGTCTTACAGCACATGCAAAGGAACAAATCTGAAAACCGCAAATATGTAATTTAATAATAAAATACCTACAAGTTTATACGGAACCCTCGGCCGGCGGTTTTTTTTCTGTTTAGATTAAAGTCTCTGCCTCGTTGGTCTAGTGGTCGCAAGCGCTGATCATGGGGCCCTGGTTTCAATTCCTGGGTCGGGCAAAGAGTCTTTGGGTTTTTCCATCAGGAATTTCTCAGTAGCAGCCACGGAGTCAGGAGTTGAGCCCGGTTGATGCCAATAGGCTCGCCCCCTATTAAATGGGACTTAAACATAACTGGCGAAATGTGGATGTAGTATGTATAGTAGACCTCTGCCTAACCCTTCGGGGATTACAGGCGTGATGTTATTAAACTGTTTCATTTTTTGTTGTGTGCATTTGTGCTCTATAAATAGCTAGGAATGAAATTTAGTTTTTCCGTATTTTTTTTTTGTACTTCCATTTTTAACATACCGGGTGTAAAATCACCGTTATCCTTGAAACCAGTGATTTGGTTTTAAGAATAGAATGTAAAATCAATAAAAAAACATACCTTTATTTCTTTTAAGAAAATCTACTATTTCCCACAAGATCATTTCACCCTAATGCGCACGGAAACAGCTGCTGGCCGAGCGGCGGGCACACGCGATTATACCTTCGCAGCGTCGCACGCGCAACGAACCAGTCGAGCGGCGATTACGTCACTCGGGCGTATAAGTCGTTTTTAATTGAGTTATTTAAAATGAGGATAATTGCAGACGGAATGACTATTTGAACTTGAATCACATGATTCACGCATGTGTAACAGAGAGTAATAGTTATAAATAAGTAGACATTCCTAAGTATAGGTACCTAGGCTCTTCAATAATTTATGTTATTGTAGTCCACAACGCTATTTTCTCAGTGGTATAGTTTTAGACCCAGTATACCAGTGGTATGATGTCCGCAATGGGAGAAAACCAAAGATAGGGTTTTGCAGCGCATCTTGGGAGAGACCTATGTCCAGCACTGGTCTACAATAGGCCGGGTGTTGATTGCATTTATGTTATGATAATATTGGCACGCTTACAATAAAAATAACATAAAATTAAGCCAGTAATCCCCGAGCATTAGGCAGAGGATTTTTTCATTGACATAGTACACCCACATTTTGCACATTAAGTTTTAGTCCTATGTAAGGGGTACAAAAAAACGGAGAAGGAAAACATCGTGAGGAAACCGGCATGTCCTAGAACCAAAAATTCGAAGACATGTGACATCTACCAATCCGCACTGGGCCCGCGTGGTGGATTATAGCCCATTCCCTCTCAAAGAGAGGAGGCCTGTGTCCCAGCAGTGGGAACATTATATGGCTGATGATGATGATGATGAAGGGGTACAAATCAAAACTCCGGGACTGTGAAATTCTTGAAGGAATGAAGGAATAAGAAAAAAACAAATTAAAATTTGTTGTTAAATGTACCATTATATTTTCTCCCGGCTACGACCTCATCACAGGGGAAATTCTAAGACGCCTCCCACGCAAAGCCATAGTAAAGCTGACCAAACTAATAAATGCTTCTTTTATCTTAAGATATGTACCTGAGCCATGGAAGGTTGCTGAAGTCATTATGATTGCGAAGCCTGGGAAACCTCCCCACGAAGCATCATCATACAGACCCATTTCTCTGTTACCCGTACTATCAAAGTTATTTGAAAAACTGTTACTAAAACGGATAAAACCAGTAATAGAAGATAAAAACCTAATTCCAGACCACCAATTTGGCTTCAGAGAAAAACACTCAACGTTAGACCAGGTACATAGTTGTTATTGAAAAAACGCTAGAAAATAAAGAAGTCTGTGCTACCGTGTTCTTAGACGTCGCGCAAGCTTTTGACAAAGTTTGGCATGAGGGTCTCATATATAAGCTCAGACGCATGCTACCAGAATTTGTAGATATCCTAGAGTCGTATTTAACTAAAAGAATGTTTAGAATACGCCAAGAGGACGCATATTCCGAGCTAAAAACCATAAAAGCTGGGGTGCCTCAAGGAAGTGTACTTGGCCCAATTTTGTACTTGTTATACACTTGTGACATCCCAGAGCTGGAAAACAACACCATAGCGACCTTTGCAGATGATACTGCTATTATGGCCACCGGATCAAGCCACAGAGAAGCAGTAGAGAAAGTTCAACTAGCTGTGAACAAAGTTTACGACTGGACACAAAAGTGGAAGATCAATCTGAATGAGTCAAAATCAGTTCACATTAACTTCACAAACAAACACAGTGACTACCACCCACTCTACATAAATGGTATGCAAATACCTTATGCTAATACAGCCAAATACCTTGGCATAACTCTCGACGCCAAGCTGCGTTGGAAAGCCCATATCAAAAAGAAAAAACAGGAACTCGATATTCGTTATAAACGTTTGTATTGGTTACTGGGAAGGAAATCCTGTTTATCAATACATAATAAGTTGATAATATACAAGCATATTCTGATGCCAATTTGGACGTATGGTATCCAACTTTGGGGCTGTACTAAGCCAACCAACGTCAAAATAATTCAACAGTTCCAAAATAAAGTACTCAGGGCTGCTGTAAATGCACCCTGGTACATAAGAAACGATGACCTCCACCGTGACCTCGACATGGAATTCGTCACAACCATCACACAAAAATTTGCTGAAGCCCACGAACACAGACTCCATCGACACGTGAATGTTGAGGCAATCCAGCTGTTAGACAATACAGACATAGTGCGTAGACTAAAGAGAACTAAACCATTTGAATTAGTGTAGTGTAAGTGAATCAATAATAGTAACAATGTTGTGCTATTTATATAACACATGAAGAAAGTGTTTTATCAATTTTACCAGACTCTAAGGAAGTGTTACGAACGTGTGTAAAAGTGCATACCTAATTATGGACACTATTCTTAGCATTAACATAATTTTTTTAACGTAGCATAATAAGTTAGATTTAAATTGTTTATTAGTCTTTTTAGGCTAGATTGCAATTATTTAGTAAGAACTTGGTTCTTTCTAATAAGGAAGAAAAAAAAAAAAAAATATATATTTTGAAATATAATGTTCCATCATAAAATTCTTTAACAAAAAAACTTTCGCGGCCATTAGATAATTACTGATACTTGTCCTTACATTTGTTTATGCACAAGAAAGTCGGTGGTGGCAGCTTAATGGCGTGTTTCCGACGGTAAAATTATGTTCCTGCCTACGTAGTGGTCGGAACGAAACCTGCGGACATAGCTAACAATGAAAACTTTTAATATCAACGGAGAAAGCAATGATAATAAACCTTTTTATGGGTTTGTAGACTGGAATAATGTACTCTGTCTATTTATAGCCTATCTATTTTCAAACAGCTGAAAGATAGGCTTACTTAGGTTTTTAGTTTGATTCCAGTTGTAATAGTGACTGAAAAATTTGTAAATTAGTATACCATATCCATATACTAATTTACAAATTTTTATTTTTTTTTACTTCGAAAGCACTTACCTATTTATTCATAGAAGTTCCTGAAAACCAAGCTTTCGTCGAACACACACGGAAATCTCGTATTTCTTTCTGTGTACTTAGAAGAACCAGCCGTCCCGGAAAACGACCACTGGCCTTGAGCTACCCGTATTCAGCAACTTCCTGGGAATCGTACACACCTATGTTTGCGTTTATAAAAAAAAAAGTTCAGTTACAAATTAGTTTTGCTAATCTCGTTTTTTTAAAGCTTTCTGCTACAATTGTGCTAAATAGACTTACAGTATGACCACTTTAAGTGTGCAGTTCAAGGTGGCGTTGCTAGTCAATAAAATTTGCATCGATATGTCAAACTTGGTGCATTTATGTTAGTACTTTATTTTACCGTCTGCACAGATAAGAAGGTTGAAGTGAATGAGATTCTGAACATCTCATTGTTCGACGTCATCTTTCGAATGAATATTTTAGTCTTCTAATAAAAACGGCGTGATTAACCTAACTTTATTTTTTATATTATAAATCGAAAGTAACTTTGTTTGTTACCTTTTTACGCCTAAATCACTGAACCGATCATCCTGAAATTTTGCATACACGTTATCTGGTATACAGAAATGGACATAGAGTACCTTTACCCGAAAAAAAGTACTGTACCAAAGGAAAACAACAATAACGTTCTTACGATAATAGATGGCTCCACGTGTCTTTGGAATCATGATTGAATTATATTCTTACAAGCAGAGTACAATCTGAATTGATTGTAAAATTCTAAATGAACGCGAGCGACACCGCGGGCAACAGCTAGTTATATAATCCCAGCAAAGTACATGTTGTTTAAAATGATTGAAGCAATGCGAACATCACTTATATAAATAAGTTTCCAATCAAGGTTATTCCCATAGGGGAATAGCCCCATTTAAATAAGTATCATGCCACTAAAGTTATGGCTGTTTACTTATTTTACTATTTTGTTGTGCTTATTTCGCCTCCGTACAATTCAGTCACTTGAGACCGTTGACATAGTTCTTTTGTTTATATTATCTGTTCAATATTCCGACTTGTTTTCTTTATAACTTGTTGTCAACTTGGAAATGAATGTTTTATTGTTTTGAATTTATAATCATAATCATATTTAAGACAACCATACAGAACTAAATAATAAACAAACAGTAACTTAATAATAAACAAAAAATAGAAAGATCGTTGAATGTGAAATGGTACAATGTCAAGATGGTTTGGCTGTCTTTAGACTGATTTGCCCTATCCCCTCGTACTAGTTCAATACTGTATAAAGAGAGGATAGTCTTCCTCAGCCTTAGATTAAAACAACAGACTCCCACAAGGTCCCAGTTACAAGTCACCTAGCAGCAGTTTGATTACATCCTGTATAGGCATTGATATATAAAAAACCTGTATAGGTAATAAATCATGGTACAGGAAAATTATATAAATTAAGTTGGTGTGGGAGGATATTTTAATTTGCTTACACTGCTGGCCGTCTTGGTTATATTTATTTACAATTTTAGCCTCATCTTTGGTGAAATCAATTTGAAAAATATTGCACATATGAAGACATTTATAATAATTGCATGAACCAACAGACTTCTGTCAAACTTTTAAAATATTAAAATTAGACGTACATATTTTTAATGAAATATAAATAAATAAAAATTTAAGGGTAGTAAATTGTTTTGATCCAGGGCCAATGTGGGCCACTGGTCGTTGGTTTTGTCCAGCTCGTCCCGCCATCTTCTCCGAGGTCTGCCGCGACGCCTTCTAGCTATGTCATTATGTTATAATGAATTATTTGAAGTCCTACATCGATTTACTCGACTTTCTTACGCTATCCTTAAGGAAGACTACGGATAAACACATTTTATATACTAACCTTGTCGAGTCGTACCGTAATCTGAAGCCGATGGTCTAACTTCGCAGTTACTTCGCGCCTTATCGGAGGTAGGGGACAGTTTGCGCCCCGGATTGGGAACAAACAGCTCAGTTTGCGGAGTGTGGGACTTCAGGTGTATCGTAGGAATTGTTGGACGACTGTTTGTTTAAATAGGCTGTGTGTGTGTATAGAGCCAGGTACTTTTATATTCGAGTTGCTTGGATCAAAAATGATCATAGAAGAAGAGCCAGTTTATGTATTCTAAAACTATTTCAGGTTTAATAAGCTTCAAACTATAGTGGTCATGTTATTTAATTATTCATGTACTTTTATGTATTTTCAGTTAATGATGATGGCCAGGTTGTGAGAGATGAGTCTGATGCGAATGATGGGATTGATGTTGCGGTCGAGGATGTCACGCTATCAGAAACGGCCGTCTTAGATATATTTTCGTTTCCGTTTCCAACCTACTTGGTTCGAGTGGAAAAGGCTTGGCGCGCTATGAACGGCCTCTTTGGATGATGCTCTGTGCTTTTGGGTTCTTATTGGTTTAGAGTAGGCAACTGACGGGTGCTAGAGAGGTTGTAAGAAATATAACTTAGTAGGTTACTTATTGGTTTCATTTTTTTTTTTAAATATATTTCGCTTCTGGTCTCCAAGAGTATACTTACGTTGCATGTCAAACTGACTGAGAAACATTACATATCAAACAAAAGTAAGCAATGTTGATAATGGTATCACGGATTTTAGGTTAGCATGATTATACTGGTTGATTAGCCTATAATGTTCCCACTATTGGGACATAGATCTGTGTGAGCGTGTAGGCCCAGGTTCTAATATATCATGCAGAGTCAGTGCGAATTGGTTTACGTAAATGTCATCGATTTATTGAGTGGGGAATACACAATGTTTTTTTTCACCTCACCATAAGGTTCCCAGTTATGTCTGCCAAAAATAAGCCAAAAACAAAAAAATGCAACGTCAAAAAAATCTAGGTTTCATTTAATCAATTAGCAAAATTGTAAATTATTTAATTAATCCTCTTGCAAATTTTTTCACGATTGAATTTCACTCGGAAGCGCTGAGCATTAAATGGTTGCAAAAAATTGGAATGAGTCCATGAATATCCGAATCCCCTGAGTATATAATAACGAAAAACTTAAAAAAAAATAACACCCGGGATGGTATCGATCTACACCCTTGCGGTGTAGCGTGTCTGTGAATATTATTAATGGATTCTAAATTGCCTTTAAAGCATACTTCCGCGACGAACCGTACGTGTCAACGAGGTTACTTTCGCAAATGGATTAAATTAATATTTGTGTACAAGCGCTCAACTATGACGTTGCTTGGTTCTGTAAGATAGGGAAACTCAGATGGTGCGTCAAATTGTGTAATGTCTCTTATGGAGGGAAATAAAAACATTTTAAAATAATTTTAAAATGGTTCTCTTCTTCTCTTTTTTAGAGTTCCGGAGGCAACAAGGAACCCTTACAGTTTCGCCATGTCCGTCCGTCTGTCTGTACGCAGCTTAGCTCAAAGACTCTTTCCACTAGAAAGCTGTAAGTCCTGGGACGCAGTGATATCCTTCTGCGAAACTGTCATGTCGCAGAAGGAAGCTGCGGAAAGGGAGAGGGAGATGACGAGTTCCCTCCCATCCCGCAGCAGGCGCACCGGGCGTCGGCAGAGGGCAGACAACGCCCTCTTCCGGCCCCCCTAAATAGGTCCAGGGGCGACGGATCTGGGGACATCCATCGCCCCCTATCACACTGGACCCGAGACGGCGGCGCGTCGTGTTCCACGCGCGCCTCTCACAGACGTAACGGGGGGATTATCACATCTCACTCCCCCCCGAGACGAGGCCCGCAGGTTAAGCGGGCCGGCACTAGTCCGGGGCAGCGGAAGTCGCATTAGATCCCGTTGCCCCCCGACGCAAGTGTGCGAGGGAACACCGGTGTGGTTTTAGTCAGTACGAGTCTGACAGACCCCTCCGCTCTCCCCAGGGCGGAGGACATCCATAGAGGATTTCCACATCGAGAACAAAAAAAAAAAAGGCTTAGGTTAGGTTACGTTTGTTTCAATAATGTTCTGTAAGTAGACCTATTCGACTTGAAATAAATAGAGAACCTTGGAACAGAATTTGATGCGCTTTGGCACAGAGACACATGGGTGTGATACCTTCCAAACAAAAGTAGTATAAGCTGTGGCGGATAGAAAAAAATTGTTAGGTTAGGCTTAGGTTAGGTTACGTTTGTTTCAATAATGTTCTGTAAGTAGACCTATTCGACTTGAAATAAATAGAGAACCTTGGAACAGAATTTGATGCGCTTTGGCACAGAGACACATGGCTGTAATACCTTCCAAACAAAAGTAGTCTAATCTGTGGCGGACAAAAAAAAGTTGTTAGGTTAGGTTAGGCTTAGGTTAGGTTACGTTTGTTTCAATAATGTTCAGTAAGTAAATCTGTTCAACTTGAAATAAATAGAGAACCCTGGAACCGAATTTGATGCGCCTTGGGCACAGAGACACATGTCTGTGATACCATCCAAACAAAAGTAGTCTAAGCTGTGGCGGATAAAAAAAAGTTTTTAGGTTAGGTTAAGCTAAGCTTAGGTTAGGTTAGGTTTGTTTCAATAAGGTTCAGTAAGTAGACCTATTTGACTTGAAATAAATGGAGAACCCTGGAACAGAATTTGATGCGCTTTGGCACAGAGACATATGGCTGTGATACCTTCCAAACAAAAGTAGTCTAAGCTGTGGCAGATAAAAAAAAGTATTTAGGTTAGGTTAGGTTACGTTTGTTTCAATAATGTTCAGTAAGTAGACCCATTTGACTTGAAATAAATAGAGACCCCTGGAACAGAATTTGATGCGCTTTGGCACAGAGACACATGGCTGTGATACCTTTCAACCAAAAGTAGTCTTAGCTGTGGTGGACAAAAAAAAAAGTTGTTAGGTTAGGTTAGGCTTAGGTTTGTTTCTAAAAAAATTTAGTTTCCTCCTGACCAAAAAACTAAACTAATATTAAGCAAATTGCGAACTCAACGCGTACGAAGTCGCGGGTAACAGCTAGTAGTATAATAAAATGGATTTAATGGAAGCAAATGTTAGAGCGGTTCAGGTGGCTACATACTGGTCTAATACAATTTGAGTTCATCGATACGAAAAGAAGAAGTATAATAAAATTTGGAAAAGTATTTTTTTAGGGTATTTCCCGTATCTACACGTAAAGTGGGGATGTCATTGGATAGGTTTTCAAAAAATATTGTAAAAATATCATTTTTGTTAGACTCGAGTGGCCGGGGGACACACTTGAGTCTAACAAAAAAATGTACTTGGATAACATATTTGCCTAAACATAATGTATTGGAACACAGGTTTTTCAACTGCAAATATAAGTTTGTTTTGTTATTATTATGTAAAATACGAAACCCTACATTGTGCGTGGCCCAACTCGCACTGGGCCGGTTTTTTCATTTAATTTAATATACACCCTCTTTTTACATTCACTATTACAACTGCTACAATAATGACAATTAAGACCGTAGCAGGGCGACGGCGCCCTATCGCGTCCGTCCTGGTTCAATCCATGGTCTGGAGCGAGAGGGAATGGGACGCCGTCACCTCCTTCTGCGAAGCAGTCATGCTAGCGAAGGAGGTGGCGGAGCGTCAAAGCGAGTGAACCTGTGAACCCGTCCCAGCCGCCGCGGGAGACGCCCCGGGCGTCGGGGGTCACGTGGTGGCTTCCGGCCACCGTAGACGCGGACCTGTGGACGGTGAGTAATGGGCTAGCTCGCCGTCCGTCCGTCTTTTGATGACAGGCCGTGTAGACGGCGCGTTCGTGTTCCACGCGCGCCTTAAAGAGATCAAAGAGATGTCAGGAAACAGGGAGGGGCACGCAAGGGCCGATGCCTGCTAGGGCTGCGGGCCTGTTCGAAAGCGATACCGCGGCCCTGGAACACAAAGGGCAAGGAAGGAACATGGATGGGTTTTAGTCAGTACAAGTCTGACACTCCCTTCCCCTCTGCACAGAGCGGGAGAAGTCATTTGATGATTTCCCATCCGAAAACAAAAAAGACCGTAGCAGGATATTGTCGACCACCTTCTTATTTCTTCTGACACTCATAACACCCACTTTACCTTTTAGGTAGATTTAAATCCTAACATTTACGTTACCACATCAAAAATAAGTTCCTATTGGTTCGTTGTCAATGATATATAAATAGTATTTGAAGTGTGACTTTCTCAGTGGTCGTTTTCTTTTAGCAGACAGTCTGACAAACAGATTCAGAACTACAGCATTTGTTAACGAAATGTGTATATTACGCGTGACATTAATTGACGCAATCACATATCCGTATATCATGCACATAACACAATAATGGCGGGTCGTGTAAGGTAATTACACATAGTTTGATTTAACTGATGAGGTTGGCTATAAACGGTTCTAGTATAAACACAAACAAATCTCAAAATTCATGTAGGCAGCACGTTTGCTCGTAATCCTAATGTGTTAGAGTCTTTATAATTTACAGTCGCATATTGTGTGAATGGTGTTATGGGGCTACCGATAAAGTTCTGGTGAATGTGTTATAGCACAGTGCAATTTGACAAAAATTACTGCGAAGCTTGTGTAGATGCTGAGGAACTTGAGGCTACTTAAATAATAACAGCCGCTTGGTTGGAGGATTTCCTCATACGCAATGTATCGTTACTGCGCATAAGGAAATAAAACAATACAAAAAGGGGTTTTCATTACGTTCCTGAAATCATTTCTTGTACCGGTCATCTTAGTATTATGTACTGAATTCACTCTATCAGTCTGCTGAGGGCTGTCCGCTGACACCCTATATTTTGTAAGAGGTAGGGTTTGGGTCCCGGGACGTCTCGTATCTCGAAGTCCCGGGACTTTACGTAATTTTAGTTGTCTCGAGTCCCGGGACTTTCGGTTCGAGATTCGAGACGAGACAAGATTGTCGAAATTGTTATGTAATCATTTTTATTTTCAAATAATTGAAGGAGCCTAGCGCCATCTGTTAGTTTAATGAATAATTTCTTGGTCTACTACGTAACTACTGAGTACACATTGTAGGCTTTTCGAAAATATCCCTAGTATTTGGACACCAGATGTGAAAATAACGGGCGCTGAACCTAGTACCAGTACCTCTCAAGTACACAACAAGCCGGGCGAGTCTTTTGTAAATGAAATGGAACAAGCAATAAAAAATATCCAAGAAAATGTACCCGAGATTCTGGAAAAAAAGAGCAACATTAAAAAAGGAGTTTCAGTTGTTTGATGCTTCAAACAAATGAAACCGGAAAACTTACAGAAAGTTTAGAACTATGTATAAGATTTAACTGCTTAAACGTGAATCTGTGTTTGATTGAAAGAAAATAAACAAAGCAATTATTAAGACTGAAACTAACATTAAACTTACAAGGGTTTAATTTTCTGTTTAATAAATGTTGATTTTTACAAAAAATATCCATTTTTAATATTTTTCACCAGAAATTACCTCAATTAAAATTGTTTAAAAAAGACAACCCCTCCTAAATAAACAATATTTTTCTTTCTTAAAAGTCTCGAATTCCCGGGAATTCCCGGGACTTTGATTGTAGGCTGTCTCGTTTCCCGGGACTTTCAAATTGTCGGGAAAACCCAAACCCTAGTAAGCCTTTTTAACGCTCAAAAACCATGGTAAAATAAAATGAAAGCAATCATTTATTTATTAAAATAAGCCAGTTTAATTAAAAAAATATTGCAGATAAAGTAAAATGTATCGCATTTAAAGCAAATAAATGGTTTTGACATAAACGATTTATTTTTATCGCCAATACAATACACCATAGAATAAATAGCAAAGAGTTGACTATTTCCAATTCAATCTTGTTTGAATTGGAAATAGTCAACTCTTTGCTATTTATTCTATGGTGTATTGTATTGGCGATTAGACAATTGTTATTACATTAATAATTAAACCATAGAATTATTCAAGTGCATTTTACCGTGTGAGTATCATAGTCTTACTCATAGTCATAGTCATAGTCATTTATTCATAAGGAAGTCATTTGTATCTGAATTTACACACAAAAAATACACAATTACAGTATATAAATTACATTTGAATTTCATAAATGACATCAACAATTTAAAAATAATATATTCACATTTCAGCAATATTGTATTCGACATGTAAATTAAACAATATGGCCAACACCTCAAAATTTAAAACGATAACATAAAAAATTAACTAAAGATAAATTTGCATAGATTAAAAGAATTAATTAAAGATAATATTAGATTAATAGTTATTATACCATATTAGATTTATAGTTAGATCAATGAACCTGAATGAAAAAAAATAAATATTAATAAAATAAAAACAATACAATTTAACACGATTTTCTCAATAAAATTACAATTCAATAAAATTACATTTCTTCTAATGCATATAGACAAGACATATATTCAATAGGAATTCCTTTAGATTTATTTTGAAGGTGCTACAGGTAGACATCACTTTTTATGTCTAAAGGCAATCTGTTTAATAATTTTACTGACTGCTATCGTGGACTGTGTTTAACAATTCTTAGAGAAAATTTTTATTCTTCAAATCCAGTCTACGGGTGCCTTCCCTTATCTGCCGTTCTTTTGTTGCTTCATAGTCTTGTATGTATTTGGCCATATTACTTAAAAGTACCAGTACTTAGACACTTGGCACTGTAAGTATGCCTAAATTGATAAAATGTTGTTGGAAACTTTCCCTTTGTGAGATGCGGACCATAGTACGAATTGCACGTTTTTGTAATACGAAACTCTTTTACTATTATATTCATAACTGTTTCCTCAAAAAAGTATGCTACATGTTAGTTTTGACTTCACCAGCGCCAAATATACTATTTTTAACTGTTCTATGCTTATTTTATTTCTCTCAGAGCATAACGATACCGACGCATCAATTGCTTTTAATTTTGGTTTCCAGTTTAACAGTTGTTCAATATGTAAACCTAAAAATTTTACTTCGGCAACGAGGTATAAGACTTCATTTAAGGCAACATCTAAATTATCTTTGTTACGGGCTGTAGTTTTAAATAACATTATTTGAGTCTATCATTCGATTAGATCGAATTTTACTAAACATATCATTCCATTAAATCAAATCAATTTATTCTTTTCTTTTGGTGACAACATCTACTCTATCCAAGCGATTATCATCTAAAATATCAACAGAAGAGTCTACAGCTTGCTAACATCTTGTTCTAACAACTGTAACAACCTTGCATAAACCAGAGTGGGCGCGTCAATTCCCAACAAAAAGTCTATGTGATTAAATTCCTTCAGTGGCACGATATAGTGATCTATAGGATTGACAAGTCTTTTATACAACTTTTTTGCATCATCAACACTGGAAAACCAATCGTTCTCAGAACTGAACAGAGCAATAGGCAAAGTGATCTTGTGTAAAGAATATTCCGGAGGATATACAGTGCCATATGCCTTGATGTTACCCTCAGGCCCGTTGTCATACATTTGGAACTTGCCACTCTGCTTGATTTCTTGAGCGTAGTGAATTAAAGTTTTGGTAGACGCATCTGCGGCACCTTGACTAAGTATTAATGGCAACAATGTCAAATTGAATTGTCCCACATCATGCCCAAACAAAATAGACATTACGTCTTCTAATTTCCTTTCCTTGTCAAGCCTCATCACCTCAAGTGAATATTTTGAAAACCATTTGAGCACCGGATTTTCAGGAAGAAACACGTTAGCCTCGCCGAATAGTTTCATGAGAAAGTGTATCTTATTGGTATACTTAGCTAGCAGTTTTATCGGGCTCTGTATATTAGTCATATAGGCAACTGGAGCTAAAGCGAATCCTGCTCTCAACACCTTGTTGTATTCAGTTTTCGTGGACAGCAGTGCGAACAGTGCCGTGGTACCCATAGAATGACCAATGTAATTAATTTTGACGTCTCCTCCTTTAACGTCCATTATGTAATCTATGACTGCTGGGAGATCGTGTTGGCTGACTTCGTGAAACGTGAAGTTCCAAAATTCATACGAATTAACATTTCTTGAAACATGAGCTTGGGAGTAAGTGTTTCCACGCGCGTTGGCCATCCAAACATCGTAACCAGCATCAGATAGGATATAACCTAGGCCCTTTATTGGCCCTGGTATTAGCCAATGGGCAGAGCTCCCAAGCATACCGTGATGTAACAGCACTGTCTTCTTAGTACTTATTTTATTTTTGTTGTTCTTAGAATATGGTATCCTATGGATTGTCAATATGTATCCGTCGTCAGTCACGATGGTGTGGGTCTCCGCAGGGTAGCCGTGCATAGCAATCAGCTGTGGTGATGTCATACTGGTCATGTGGATTATGAGGTCTTCACCCGAAAGCTGGTGCTCCCGCTGTTTCTCTGGTTCCATAGCATCATTTCTCTCATGTATTATAAAATTATCGTTGTAGTTCTTCACGTCGAGTTTATGTGGATCTTGTCCCTCTAGCCTTGATGTAGAATCATAAATGTCAACTGTGTTTGATCCAGCTCCATCTTCTGTAAAGATTCCTTTGATGCGGTTGACAAATGCGTCACGGTGTTGCCCAATGTCGAGGCTGATGTTGAATGTGTCGGGAAACGAGAAAAGTGACTTACACTCACTGTGTTGTAATTGTAATGCGAATATGAACGTTAACACAACTAGTTGCTGAAGCTTCATTTTGCTGGGTAGATACGCAGCGGGCGTGCCACGACTACCGATGTTGTTAACGACTGAATTCAATCACTGAACACCGAGTAATATAGTCCCAAGTAGTTTAGGTAGGTAAGCAAGCTGAGGTCATAGGAAAATACACAACAAAATTGGTCACAAATTGGACAAAAATAAAATTGCTGATAAACAATGTTTATTCCGTAAATAAATAATTTTCCTTCAATGTATCAACTGGTTAGGTATGAACCACGTCTACGTGACGTGTTTAGTCTGTTGCAATCTGAATCGTACCTAATTACCTTGTGTATGCCGCCGCACTTTGTGAATTTCATATTTGTTTTTCATATTCATTTCGCAACTACGTAAGCTTTATGGACACAGCACATTGATCAAATCGCAAATGGATCGGCACCGTATCGCCTTTCGCGTCGCCGTCAAACAGGCGTCAACCTAACGTAAGCAAGTCGATCAAGCAGCTCCTATGCGTCGACTCGGCTACGGCTAGGCGACACCGCGCTTAAGTACTGCTTGCCGACCGCTGGTTGGATGGTGGATTCCGATTAGAGTGCTTTGCAGTAGGGAGTTTCATACAAAGAATACTGAACGGCTGCTGATCGCTACCTTTAGGTTCACGATTTGCTTAAAATAAGATTTTTTTTGTCAGAAAGTTCTTAATTCTATTTTGTTTGTGCATGTAGTGATTTAATATGATTATTTTTTATTTGAAAGAGCTTACTTGAAGTGTGATCTTATATTAATTTTTGAGTAAAACTTCGAAAATCAAGTATTACTCTCATTATTAACTCCTTATTTAATACGAATACACTTCCGTTGCGTGCAACTCCGCGTCCTCTGTCGCGGGTATCGGTGTCACTACGTTGCACACGCCGCTTCACCATGAACAAAGTATTAAGAGGGTAAAGGGGCCACGATTCTCCATACAAATGTATTCTACAATTTTCTTTCTGTATAATGCTTCTAGAGCAATCATTATTTTTCATTAATCCTATAAGTAAATAGCCCTTAGGATTGAATTTCCGTTGGAAAAGACGGTAAACATAAAAAAGAAACCTAAATGTTTCGTGCCTTCATACCTCTCTTTGAAAATTACAAATATTATCCATATAAAATTTACCCCCTATTAAACCCACTAGGGAGAATTATCAAAAATAATTTCTAAGGACTTACTTGCTAGATTTCCAGTTCCTAGGTTTAATACGTTCTTGACATTTGTGATTAGTCAGTGGGTGAATAGTAATGTGCTTACATATCCAGCCAAAAGTTGTAACTAAAAGTATTATATGTCTCCCTCTATGACTCAGACCATGACCTCACGACAGAGGCTTTAATCCAACGTGGTGGCTTCCGGCCACCGTAGACGTGGACCTGTGGACGGTGAGTAACGGGCTAGCTCGCTGTCCGGCCGTCTTTTGACGACAGGCCGGCAGGGAGAACCCGCAAGGGCCGATGCCTGCCAGGGCTGCGGGACTGTTTGAAAGAAATACCGCGGCCCTGAAACACAAAGGGTAAGGAAGGAACATGGATGGGTTTTAGTCAGTACAAGTCTGACACTCTCTTCCGCTCTGCCCAGAGCGGGAGAAAGAATTTGATAATTAATTCCCATCCGAAAAAAAAATGGCTTTGTTACAAATCCGTCGAGTTGATAGGGTGTGAAAAATTAAAAAAGACAAAGAGAATTAATTTTTGCATTTATAATATTAGTATAGATAGTATGGATGAATAGTATCGGACTATAAATTAGTATTATTTTAAACGTTGGAAGAGGAAACCCCTGCTAGTCAGTGGAAAGTTGTACATGTTTGCGCCTAAATTACGCCAAAAATGTGCCTCCTAAGGACCTATAATGTAACTAAATGTAAAAACCTGAACGAACAAAACGAATATGTAATGTTATATCATTTTTGTAAACTTTGATTTTGTGATCTTTTGCTAGAACATGATGATTTTGTGGGTTGGGTACTTATGAGTAAGACACATGCAGTAGCCGCTAGTTTAAAGTTACGTAACTAGTATAGCATAGTAGCATATAGCATAGTATAGTATAGTATAGTACTAGCGTAGCGCCTACAGGATAACGAGGCATCTAGTTATTAGCTAAGTGAAATGAAAGTTCTGAAAATAATCTTCGCGACCGGTCGCACTGCGCGTTTGGCGCATCGCTTGACTCCTAGCTCATATCGAAGAAGTGTACCTCTAGGTGCCAAGCAAGCCACCTGTCAGTGAATACGTAGCCTTAGTCTTGCCCTCGTCTTTATTTATACTTTATAGGCTATCAAAAATAGGTTTGCAAACCAGGTTAGATTTTTCAGATTGTACGTTTTATAGTACCTATAATATTACAGATAACATTTCAAACTTCGTGCTGCTACCAAAAAAATTCTAATGGCAAATCCAAATAACACTTTGCCGGACACAGGAATAGAACTTAGGACTTCACGCTCATTTGAAGAGCTTACGACTTAAAAAACAACCCGAATGATCGTGGTAATCAGGCTTTATAATAAACCAAAAATAACAAACAAATCAAAAACCAACGGAGCATCAAAATCACCAATATTGTAAGTAATCTTGTTACAGGTGACAGTTGGTAAAATATGACTAGTATACTATGCATTGATCCCTCTTATAATTCGCCGTCAAGTCGATTGGAGAAAGATACAGATAGCTAAGCCTAGTGGACTCTGATTAAACCGGAGAAAAATTCCGGTGGAATATGATCCAGAATAAGCTGAATGCACCCTGTCAGTTTGTGAAGGGCTGTCCCTTACACCCTGTATAATATTTATTCAGAATTGACATCCGATAATCCGTAGAAATCTATTAATGAAAATGACTTTTGTTTATATAATCACCACAGAAAATAATTATTGCAAAATGCCTCATCATATTCTGCCTTGCCTTTTCCTAAGTGTGTTGGGGTCGTCTTCCAGTCTAACCAGATGCAGCTGAATACCATGACATTATGCATGATATTTTAAATGGAGCGACTGCCTAACTGATCTCCACAACCCAGAAAGTACTGGTTAATATACGCCTTGGTAAGACTGGTGGTCAGACTTTCGGGCCACTGACTTCCTGTCGAATGTGAAAGATCTACAAATGACAGCCTGGATCAACGGATTAACGTACTTTCCGAGGTTCAGAGGAAACTTGGTATGCTATGGGTGGTCACCCATCCACGGACCAACCTAGGGGAGCGTGGCTTAACCTGAAGATCGACCCGAGCTACTGTTATTATTTTGCTACGAGCTCCTCATATTGCAAAACAGTCTGAATCCTAAAACTCAAACGAACGTTTTCACATATAGAAATCAAACGTCAATTCGATTATAAAATTCGATTTAGTTTAAAGTATTGACGCGACAATACGTAATAAAGTTTCAAATAACCAATTAAAATCAAAATTCGGGTCTGTTTTGATTGATTAAACTTTTAAACAAATTTTCATTTACTCAGCTAACTAAACTTGTATTATAAATTATTGGATATTTAAATGTTTGAATAAATTAAGGAAGTTTATAACTGGATAATCTAAGTATTTATCTACTGATGGAATGTTAAGTGCTATTATGAACTTAATCTTCATTGTTCAGGCTGATTTATAATCTTCTCAGAAATAAATTAAGTTTTGCAACTATGCGCTATTGTAAATCAATAGAGAGTTGGTGGATGGAGGACTACTCCCACTTTCTTAGATTAAAATGAAGCCACTCGTTGCTGGGACCCCGTCTGTTGCCTTGTTTACTTTACAAGGTGTAAATGAACCCTTTACAAAGCCATCAACCAAGCATTCAGTACATCTTTTTTTTCTCTTTATTTATTATTAGGGACATTTATACAGGTGTACATGCGGTCCCATCGGACCTTCACTACATATTATAAAACAAAGTCCTCCGCCGCGTCTGTCTTTCTGTTCACGATAAACTCAAAAACAACTGCACCGATGTTCATGTGGTTTTCACCAATGGATAGAGTAGTTCTCGAGAAAGGATTCAATCAAGTTTTTGTATATATTGGCTAAAATATAATGATATATTGGTTGGAGGTGTCGGAAAAAAATAAGCCGTCTGGGACCTTTCAACAAAAATGACTACTTTTGGTCGCGATAACCGACATTCACGCAGGCGAAGCCGCGGGATCAGCTAGTATAATATAAAACGTAATAACACAAACTTTATTAAACTACATATAAGCAGCTCCGGAGTTAGGTGACGACAAAATATGATGGAACATGCAAACATCGTTCATATTTATCTCAAGCGCTCTAAGTAGATCCTCTCTTGCAGACTGAAATCGGACACACTCCGTCAGTAAATATGTAACATCCTGTACATCAAACCAAGTAACTCTACGCAAAAATGATTGCTGGGATACACTTTTTTTTTTGGGTGAAAAATCACGTTTTACGGTAGGACTCAATGTAATACACTCAAGACATTTTGCTAATGGGTGCATTGAATAGTACAAGGGTAAAATTATAACATTCAAACCTTGTATTTCTAAAAAATTCTTGTGAAAAAGTTGGAACCTTGACCTCTAATATATATGTAACTAGAAGGTTCCCATGCCTATGTTTCAGAACTAAAAAAAACTTGAGAGGTGTCAAGGGACACCCGGATGGAACGAAGTTCCTTTTTTTTAAGTTATTATAATATATAGACAGACAGATAGACAGACAGATAGACAGACAGATAGACAGACAGATAGACAGACAGATAGACAGACAGATAGACAGACAGATAGACAGACAGATAGACAGACATATAGACAGACAGATAGACAGACAGATAGACAGACAGATAGACAGACAGATAGACAGACAGATAGACAGACAGATAGACGGACAGATAGACAGACAGATACACAGACAGATAGACAGACAGATAGACAGACAGATGTCGCGACACCACACTGTTCAATGCGAAATAGAAATGAAAATATCTGGCTTGCTTTCTATAAGAGAGAGAGAGACAGACAGAGAAACATGCGACGCCGCACAGCTTACAATAGCTTACTATAGCAAAAAGTGTCGTGACAACAAAAAAGTGACAACTTTTCGTAAGAATTTTTTCCGTCTAGCCCCCTTTCACAACGCGCGATAAGGAACTTCGTTCCAAAAATCGCTATGACAGGGAGAATAAGTGCCTTAGACCGCAGCCCTGGTGTTCTTCATACCTCGAAACATCGGATTCGTTAAGTTTTTTGTTACACCCATTATGCGCAATGAAGGTGATAGTTTAATTTTTCGGTAGTTAGTTGATTCGTTTTCCAGTCATTTTTACATTGTTTTATGAAGCCAAGATAGTTCAATTATGATTACGAACATATTATATAGGTACTTATTGTTCCCGCATTGTATTTATAATCGTTGCTGCAAAACTGACTAACCTACATAAGGTTAGTCAGTTTTTCAGTTCGGTTTTTCGGTTTTCCGTTCCATGAACTGACATCATGCATTAGTATGCCAAAGGGGAAACCATAAGGAACGACGCAGTAAATTTTATTCATAGGTAAATTTCGTTCATAATTACGATACTAATTGACGGCGACCTGAATGCCGTAGCGGAATAAGGCTTTATTCGTTCCGCGTGACTGCTTTGATTTCCGGATACGGCAAAATTCCGCTTGCGTTCAAATTGTTTAGCGATGGGTACGGTAAACTTTGGGCTTGACGTTCCTTGATAAAGCTATGTTGGTGGGTTTCGTCAGTGAGCGGTGAGGGGTTTCTTAGTTTTTGAAAGGAAAATCTAGTGGTTGCTAAATTCATAAGAGGTGTGGGAAATTCTTACTGACTAAAATACTACAGTGATTTTAGCATTTACCTAGAAACATTAGGATCTCTGTAGGCCCTGCAATAAATGAAATAAAAAAAAATAAGTTAACTATAAAAAATAACGCGAATACTAAGTTATTAGCTATTAGCCGTTGAGGAGTTCTCTCGTGAGGAGACGATCTTGGCTACAGGATAAAGTCATGTCTGTCATAAAAATATATTGTCACTAGAACCAAAGATGTGTGTAAAAATTCAGCTCAATCGGTGGGAGGGAACTGGTTTGAAATTCAGTTACAAGTTTTGACCAATACATAATAACTAACTAACAGGGCTAGTTTAATAAAAGCTTATAGTTATAATATATTCACTTTTATAACGAACGCTGCACCACTGCATCTTAAAGTTCAGAAACACACGATCACAATGTACATACCTGCGCTTCTGTGTTATTTGTAAATGTATCCCCCAAAAAAGCCTGTTTAATTATACGCTGTCTCTTGCACTAGATCAAGCTCTCGTAGATGTCAAAATCATTTCCAGAGTAATATTCAAGACAAGAAATCATAACGTAAGAATATGAAACATTTAAAGTTGAAATATAGTTTGAAACAAAGGTACTAAGACCGTTAAAGCACTTGAGAGACCAGCGCGGAAAAATATTTCGCATCTTTCATCTGCTTTTGTCCGAAGCGAGGACCCTATGCCCTGGCAGGCAGGCTGCCAAATGCACTAAAGACTGTGCCCGGCGATTCTGTTCCGTCTAAATAAATTATTGTTATGCTTTATTGTAGGGTTGACTCCAATTTTTAATATTCAATTAATTTTATGTCGCGGGAAGCCGCTTTAAGCACAGACCGGTCGAAGTAGCGGCGCTTATGGTAGGCCTAAGTCCAGTAGACGTGTTTCAGTAGAATGAAGAACAATTATTATTTTTAAATATGTTGTAGGGAGTAAATATGTCACATTGACCCTTAGAAAGACCTTTTGACCTGTAGATATTGACTTTCACAATACTGATTAGAGTAACAGGGTCGGAGCTAAGGTGAACTTTTATAAAAGTTGTTGCGCCTTATTAACAGCCCTACCTTAACACAAATGTAAAAATAATGTCGTTAAGTATTGATTTTTCCATCGTCTATTTTTCTAGAAATCATGAAAGCACCTGCTTCTACCCACGACATTGTTAAAGTAAGTATGGTCAATTGCCCCAATTGCAATGATGAAAGGGGGCTACTATGGACTATGGCTTTTCTTATTATCAAATTACACATTATTATATAAAGTGGCCTTTGTAACTTAGAACCTATTTTAAGTGTTATTAAAACCGCAACTCGACCGTGAAGCCAGTCAACGGGAATAGGGATGCCTTGCTACAGGGATACCAGAAAAATATATTTAACACCAGATTCCTCATCATCATCATTTCAGCCCGTTGCTGTCCACTGCTGAACAACTCCCCAATCGATTTCCAACGTGTCCAATCCAATGCCACCTGCATCCAGCGACTCCCTGCAGTTTTAACAAGGTCGTTAGCCCATCTGGCAGCGGCCGTCCCACGCTGGGCTGTCCAATGCTTGGTCTCCACTCCAGTATCTGTTTGCTCTATCGGCCGATCTTTGCGCTATGTGGCCTGCCCATTGCCACTTCAGCTTGCTTATCCGCTACATCGGGTTGCTGACGTATATTTCTCTCTTTCTTTTTCAGAGTTACTTATTTGCACCTTTCCCAATCTCAAGTGAAGCTAACACATTATCATCACTATCTTCCTGCCCTTGTCCCATTCTACTTGGAGTCAGCGCAATACTCCACCCTCTCTTCTCTCCTTCTCATGTCATTCTTCACTAATCAAAAATCTTATTTTTTTTGGCCTGCCTCTCCCTCTCCATACATCACTCTTTTAGTCACATGTGTTTCATCCCTACTCATTACTTGTCTATTCTTTATTCATGTAACCTCGGCCCCTCCCCCTCACCTCCTGACCTCGGCCCCTCGTTGCTGTGGCTTCGACGAAAAATTACTTGTTTGTAAAATTATTTTAACTTTAGCAGAAAAAGACCCGGGATTTTGTTTAGTAAACAGAAACAGAGAATGCACACCATCAAATCCAAATCCGAGCCCGTCCGCAGGAAATGCTACTCTTACATTAATGAACACTAAAATCTTTCTATATCCTTTGTGTTATGCAATGGTATGCCTTTGTTTACATGTTAAGCAAATAATTTTTATCCAACAAAACATACTGGAGCCACGAAAATTATCAAACCTTAATTTGTGTGTTCTATTAATCAAAGACAAAATTCGATGGCATTGGATTTCAGAACGTGTATTTCTTTACTTTTCTCGTTTCTTTCATGGTACCAACTCGTAATTACGGGAAATGCGTATCCAAAATAATAGACCCCGTGTCGAGTTACAAGTTCTTTGAAGACGAATATGTTTTTAGGGATATCCCGATATATGTAAAGGTTTTATTTGGTGCCGATGTGATGGATATATGAAAACACTCCGAATTTATTTGGTTTTCAGTTTTTTTTTTCATCTTTTGGTTTTTTAAGTAATTTGGTATCGATCCTTCCGACACCTTTTTACAAAAGGATCAAAGACGAATTGTTCACGATATTATATTTACTAGCTAGATTACGTTTTGTTAAGAGATTTCAATTAAGTAAGTTGTTTACTAGAGAAGAGAAGCAGGAAAAGGTGCATACTTACTGATATGTTTCTACAGACATTTTATAGAATGTCTTGAAATTTAGTAGTTTTTTTTGTAGAACAACAAAAAAAACTACTAAATTTCAAGACATCCGCATGATTGCGAAACAGATATACATATTTCGCCTACATCTGCGTTCAATATTGATTCCTCTTTGTCTTCCATTGAAACTTTTTTCTACCACAGTTGTATGAATTGAACGGCAGAACCACAAAGCAAATGAATGCGGAGCTCGTGAAACAAATTGAAAGAAAAAAATACGTTTCGATATTTGAAACAAGGAGCGAAAATATGCGCGATTGCCGGTTGGGAACGATGAGACTATTGAAAAGATTTTTGACTGTCTTTCGCGTAGGACTTTCAATAGGACTATCTTTATTCTTGTTTCTTTGGAATATTTGGAAAAGGCATGAATGTCAAAAAACAATTTTAAAGCAAACTTTGCAATTTTAGACAGAGCCTCACGTAGTGTTCCTGGGGTTTATTTGTTTACACTGAACTAAACCTATCATATTCCTTGTAGTGTTCCAAAACACCATGGCGGTTAGTAGATGTTTACTGGATGCGAATATAATTTCCAAATAGACATCAGATTGATTAATTCTGACACAGCATCAACATCTGCCTAGCATTATCTCAACTATGTTAGGGTCGGCTTCCAGTCTAACCGGATGCAGCTGAATACCAGTAATTTCCCTGGAGCACTGCCCATCTGACCCAATTAGTACTGGGTAATACGATATCCCTTGATAAGACTGGTTTTCAAAATTTCGGGTCACTGACTACCCGTAACAACTGTCAAAGATCTACAAATGACAGCGGGGGCAACGGCTTATCGTGATTTCCGAGGCACAGCTTGACACAGCATAATACATTATGATAAAGGTTCTGTATATTAAAATTAAATTTAAAGTTATGAATATTAAACAAAATACCTTCTCAGACCAGTTACGTTTAAAACATCGTATCTGAATTTTCACCGATCTGTTTATAGCAACGTTAGGTGAACAGAATCCCATTTACTATTGACTACAGCTTAGATTCGGGCCATCTTTACATTTACATTGCTTACGCATTCACAAATATTTCCATAACAACATGGAAGTTGCTGCATTCGCCAAACGCAATGAACGTTTCCTCTTTGATACTTATTCGGAGACTACGAGTAGAGAGTGCATTTTGCCTCTCAAGTCGACGCAAATAAATTTTCAAAGCGGCGCACTTGCCGTCGAAGGAGATATGCAGAATGTTGCTAGTTGTTTTAATTAAATAAAAACGGGGTAACTCAGTCCGGATAAGGACGTATTTTGGTAATATGTCAAGAAAAATGCATGTACATGTGCAAACATGGCACAGAGTTTTAGCATTGTTTGTTATTTATAAGGAACTTTTTAATTAATGCTACTTTAATTAAACCTTTACATTATTTACAAACTACAATATTAATCTATGTTAGTAAAAAAAAGGTTACAGGGCCTCAAAAAATTCGTCCACATCGCCGTCAACAGGAAAAGTGGCCAGAAGGCTGGCAGCATTGCCATGTTGGATGGCAATGCTGATTCTTTGGCCAAAAAATAGGCCCGCCCTCTGGTCACGTGAAGAGTCGACCAAACGCTTGGCGATATCCCGAAACACTAGGTGGGCACTCGGACCCTATGTTGTTTTATGTAATTGTATGAAGATAGAATGTGATATTTCCATCCCCCCCCCCCCCCCGTGGACAGTCACATTTTTTTGTGTACTTTATTTAATCAACGCTCTCAAAGTGGTGAAGGAAAACTTCGTGAGAAAGCCGTAGAACCAAAATTTAAAGACATGTGACATACACCAAACCGCTCTAGGCCCGCGTGGTGAATAAAAAGATCAGCCCGCTCCCTCTCACAGAAAGAAGACCTGTGTCCCAGCAGTGGAAACGTTATAGACATGCTACGTATGCTTCCTATAAGTTACTATGTCAGTATTTCATAATTGTTTTAATTTTATTGTCATCAGTAGGCATGTGCGAACTTCACCAGTGTAATCAAATTGAATAAAATAATATTGAAACATTTTCAGTACGTTTATAGGTTTACCTAATTAAACTCGGGTATTGATATTTATGCGGTCGTTTGGTTGGTTAGTTAAAATTTTACAATTATAATTATTTTGTTTGATATTCAGAAATGGACTATTGTTGGCTACAGTGTATTTATATAAATAATCCCGAACCTTAAGGTTCACAAAAGGTTCGGGATTAGGGATTTAATAATATCGAATCATCATCTGCCTAGCCTATTCCCAACTATGTTGGGGTCGGCTTCCAGTCTAACCGGTTGCAGCTGAATACCAGTATTTTACAAGGAGCGTCTGCCTATCTGACCTCCACAACCCAAGTAGTACTGGGTAATACGATACGCCATCAAAGACTATTGACTATCAAAGATCTTCAAATGACAGCCGGGACCAACGGCTTAACGTGCTTTTCGATGCACGGAGGAAAATCGGTATGTAATGGGCGGATACCCATCCACAGACCAACCTAGGCAAGCACAGCTTCACTTAAAGATTGACCCGAGCGGCTGTTATTATTTAGCCACGAGCTCCTCTTATAATATTGAATACAACTAAAATATAATATAAAAAATATACAGAAATAAAGGCGACGATACGAAATGAGTACCCTGATTCTTTCTTGTTAACTTGAATCTCACATTATTTATTTTTTGAGTGGCAGTGTTATTGCACTCAAATTTTATAAGTGTTTATTAAAAATACTGAGAGCTGATGCACTCTTTGAAAGCCTCTTAACATTAAAAATGTTTCGCAAATATTTATTTTTGTTTCACTCTCGAATAAAAGTCAGTGTCCCGTTTACGTCACCTTTACAGCTAGTGACAATAAAGTGTTTTGCAAGGAGCTAACGTTGGTATTTAAGTTTCAGACACCCCTTTGATAGATTTTTCAAAGATCCGACAAGATTATTCATGCTGAACATTTCAAATTGAATTGAGAAAACGCAATTGAAAAATAGAACGTGTATTTCACTTTGTTGGCTTTAAATCTACAGCATAAATAAACCGTTATTTCTATTGTTTTTCAATCGAGTGGCGTGATTCTAAAATCAAAACGAACATAGAGCTCCAATTCGATGCTCGCGAAAACAATACATTTGTTGCGAGCTGTGTCGATGGTTTTTTCTCGTAGAAATTGATATGTAATATTGTTGTGAGGGCCTCTCACAAACAAGATTAGAGTCGGGGACGTGCCTTAGGCCGTCGGTAAATCTAATTGTGACTCGTGTCGAGCGACGATCGACGGGTAAATCCACCAATGGACGCCTGTTATTATTTACATTTTATTTTCGATTGGAGCCCTTTCAACGCTTCGATTTGGTAGCGATTGGGCAAGGACATAATCTACATTGTCTTGACCTTTGAATGGCACCATGTTTGAAAAGTTTACAGCGAAATGTGAACACTTCGGTTGTTTGAGTGTATCCCTTTATGTTACTGGCTGCAAATGTTAGGTTATCAGTATTATTAATACGTATTATCAATACATTTTGTAAAGATGTTTTATTATATTCCTAAATGTATATAAATAAAGCAGCTTTTACAAAATTCAGTCCAATTCTCAGGCACTTACTGCAAAACCTCGATGCGATATTGTGTCAAACTAATTCATAAATTCCAGATAAAATATCCATACCTATTTCAAAATTCCCGATTCACTTGAGTTTTTAAGGGCTTTATTCTTGGAAACTCTTACACGATTTAATATTCAAATCATAAAAAGAAATAAACGTTTACATTGACTCTAAAGAGTCTAAAGAGACAACAATCCTGAACAAACACACTTGTGGTCCCTTATGACGTATGTGTTTCCTTGGCACTGAACATTTGAACAACTTTCGTGGACAAACCGGGGGTCAAACGTGACAGGGGTCTGAACGAACAAACCCGATGTTTCCCGATGCTTCCCCCGCTTCGTGCCAAAACGGTGGAATAAGCCCTTAGGTA
The DNA here is from genome assembly GCA_950005105.1 of Lycophotia porphyrea. Lineage (NCBI taxonomy): Eukaryota > Metazoa > Arthropoda > Insecta > Lepidoptera > Noctuidae > Lycophotia > Lycophotia porphyrea. Next base: position 7,286,260 of record OX465387.1, on the reverse strand, counting down.
CCGTGTGGAGCTAAGACGCGGACTAAATGGATTAGAACTTGGACAGAATAAGGTTAATGTGTACAGTGCTCTTGATTGAGTGTGTGTTAGTGTTGATACTTACAGTTTCGATTTTCAAACTTTGTGTACCTTGTTTCTTGGCAGGTAGAATACGGAACAGCTGTGATAGGAGTTTAAGATAAAAGAAGTCAAATACAAGCGAATTCTAAATGATTAAACATAAGATGACATCACGCCTGTAATTCCCGAAGGTTAGGCAGAGGTGTAGCTAATAGTACACCCACATTTCACCAGTTACGCTTAAGTCCCATATAATAGAGGGCGAGCCTATTGCCATCAACCAGGTACAAATTGAGACAGCAGACTCCGTAGCTGCTACTGAAAAATTCCTTATAAATACCCCGGTTATACTTAGCCCGAATCAGAAGTTGAACCCAGGACCCCAAGGTCGGCAGTCGTGCTTACGACCACTAGACCTATCATTTCTAATATTCTCCTGTAGACCAGAAGAAGCCAATCATAGCCTGAAAAGTTCTAAAATAAACACAAAATGTACAAACACAGAGACGCTTCTTGTTTCCAGCGCTTATTAATGCAATAGAAACAAGCGTCTCTGTCTGACATAACATGTTTAAGAACTTATTTAATATCTGAGAGGGAAATCTGAAAAACTTCGATGCCTAAGTTCTGAATGGATGATAACAAGAAAAATTATCCCTTTGTGGTCATCCCTCGGGCAACGGTACAGGGTTGGTCCTTTCAAAGAAAAAGTCCCAAGGGGAAAGTTCAAATGAGCGATTTTAGTACTACCCAAGGCGAATTAGGAGGGGAGGAATATTTAAAATATAATAAAAATAATCCTCGAAAGTAACAAGGTCGGGAACGGGTAAATTTATGGCTTCCAATTGGCTGCTCTGCCGCTTACCCCAGTTTTTCAGTCGTTTAATCTTTTGTAGGTCACTTAGGGCCCTGCACGGCTTTGTTTCACTGATCCGGGGTACTTTGGAATAGATACGGTTTGGGAATGAACACTGTTTTCTGAACAGCATGTGAAGAGTGGCAGTCATGTAGCTGTTCTTCATTTAAGCACATATATTTGAGTTACTGGTGATCCTAGTGTATCTAAATAAGATGGTTTATGTTTCGTTCACTTTGGGTACAGAAACCTTATTGCCACTTTTTTTTGTTTTTGATGGGAAATCATCAAATGACGCTCTGGGCAAAGCGGAAGGGAGTGTCAGACTTCTATTGACTAAAACCCATCCATGTTCCTTCCTTGTCCCAGGGCCGTGGTATCTCTTTGGAACAGTCCCGAAGCCCTTATTCTACCTTCTTTTGTCTTCGCGCGAGTGTTTTAATACTTCTCCACCCTTACCCATAGTGCAGCGCTTTTCAAATCAATCTCCCCGCTCTAAAAAACTAAGGTTGCAGCCGAAACTTTTAGGTACAAGACGGTTAGTGGCTGACTTTGAATCCGTAATACTTTAAATTCCCAAACACGAGACCACCCGTCTGATACATTTTCAGTTTTACGTTTAGGAGAGACCCACCTTAATTTGACGCTGAAGAATGAAATGGTTTTATCATTCAATGATCCCACTTATATCCATAAAACTTAATATGTACACAGTTTATTTATACCATAAGAACGGTACCTACAGAAGTATATATTCTTTTGTTCTCCTATTCTTTGGTTTTTGCTAGTTCTTTTGAGCCATTGAGCCCTCATTAGTGATTCTTTATGATTGTTCAGTTCCATTGAAGACGTTGCCAGTGTGGGTGATATGGATTGACGTCTTCCATCTTGAGATTGTAATGCCTCAGGGGTGCCACACACTTATTCGTGTCGGTAAGTTCAATTTGGCAGTATTTGTTGAACAACAAAGTCGTTCCAATTGCTACTCATAGCATAAGTATACAGGGTGTAAACGGACTCTTCACAACCCGAATTGATTGGCCAATTCTAAATTAACGCAAGCAAAGCCGCGGGAAAATCTAGTATATCCTAAAAGGTTGAAATAAGTTACAAAGTTAGATATTGTATGAAGAGTGTTGTATCTAGATAATGTTTACCGAAAACGTAATAATATAGAAGGTTATATTTGATACTTGGAATAAAGTTCGGCTTAGCTCAGGGTACGGTTTTTTGATCACAGTTTGTTGTTGTATACCTCAAATCTACCTATATCTTCTAGCTAATATACTCGTACATAATGCTGATATTGCAAAAATCATCAATTTCAGACTATATACCTAATAAGTCCAAGTGATCTCACGGTGTGTTCTCGTTAGTAAGATTAGTTAGACGGTACATGCATTGAAACTAGAAGGATAAATTAAATTGCTAGCGAGACTCACAGACATAATAGGTATCGCCCCAGATTTGAAAAGGCAAACAAATTTTATGTGTTAACATCCACAACCTCTTGCTTTTCTTTTTTGTTTGCCTGTCAAGCGTCCCACTGCTGGGCAAAGGCCGTTCGCCATCCAAATTCATTCCCTTAATCACCAGATATTCACGACATTACATCCTTTAAGTCTTAACTGAAGCAAATAACCTAAATAATTATGTTACTATAAATAAAACATAATGAACTAAAACTGAAATTTTCGGTCTTAAGTTCCTAATGAAGAGACAATGCCTGGAGACATAAAGTTGGTACGTGTTAAGAGATACGGAAGAACGTTCTCTTATGAACATGATTAATATAAGGAGTTACCGCCAGAACTGACGTAGCTGCAGTAAGAAAGTTAGCAGTTAAGTTCTTCTTTAGCAATGTGACTTGAAGTCAAGATGAACGAATTTGTAACATTATTTTTGAAGTTATACTTCTTTTGGCGCGTTAGGGAAAAATTATGAGCGCAAATTTTTACGATGCGCGCGCACAGCGTTACGAAAAACCGACACGCTGAAGTTAGCTAGTCAACATACACCCTGAACCATATTTCAAGGAATATAAAATTTTGACCTTTCCTGCACTTTACATTTATGAAGTAGCCGTATTTGTAAAGACAAATGAAAATCTATTTGATAAACTCAAATCGAGAAGATATATGTTAAAAATTTCTAATGTACCACATAAAACGGCTCTATTTAACAAAAACTTCTTTGGCATGGCATCAAAAATATTCAACAAAATACCTATTGACATTCTGAGCACTAAGGAACTTCCAATATTTAAAAATAAACTACGTATTTAAATATTCTTAACTGAGAAAGCATACTACACGATCCAAGATTTCTTGAATCATTAATAAAATTGTTGACCATGTATTAATTTTATTGTTTATTGATATTTTGACATTTAATAACTTTTATTGACATGTAAAATAATTTTAAATGTACTTATTGCCACTACATAATTATTGTATGCCTATTAGGCAGGACATATTGAAACTTTAATTTATTATAATAAAATATTTTGAATTTGAATTTGAAGTTAGCTAGTCCACATTTTAGTTTTATACACCAAAGATGTATAACTTCTTACGTGCGTAATAAGTACACGCACACTTTTTTTTTGACAACCTCAAGTTGTTCAAAAAAATGGTACTTCGATTCGACCCTTGGATAAGTTGTGGGTCTTTTTACATTTCTTATTTGGTTTTCACTATTGGCTCATTGGCTCAATGATCGCATTCTGGGTACATTTTAAATACCCTGTCTAAAAATACACTTTCCGAATTTTGTGTAGGGCAACCAAGAGCTTCTCCAGACTGTGTTATTTCAACTTTTTACACATAATTTATTTAAAGAGGTAGTTAGATGGAATATTCATTACTATACAAAATTGTATACAACTCGGAGCCGTGGTAGTTCTAATAACATATTTATATTTCGAAACATTTTCAGTTACCAGTTATAATTATTTTCGGCACTCATCAAATAATATGATTATTTGATGAGTGCCGAACCCTCAAGATCTAAGAGAAAACTAAGTAACACATAGTGATATTATCGCGTATTCGTAAATAATGTATTTACTATATAATCGTGCTGTTATTATATCAGACGGGTCGGCACAAATATAATGACTCTGTGGCTTGCAAACCGTATGAAAGACAAGCCCTAATCACTTGGCCACGACCTTCACATTCACGCGAATGAGTGAGTAGAAAACAAATGAAAGAAAGTCACCGCGACGCGACGGTACTCGCGCGAAAGAAATAAGCAACAAACACGCGTGTCATACGCCCGAGGTCGTGTAGGGGGCGTCATGTTTCTTACGTCCATTTACCACTGAGTTATCGATATGTCGATCAGCCGCGAAGCCTCACGTATGAAGGATAATCTTGTCATTTTGTCCGTGGTAGCTCTGTTCGGACAGGTATTATTATATTTACTTACGTCTAATGCCAGTCTTACTTACATGATGATTTGACGGGTAAGCTACGGTCACAGAATAAGGCTGTCTTTATAACAGAGATGTAGTAAGCGACAGTGTTGGAAATATCTTTTGGCACTTGTATGACATAGTCAGAAGGGTGCTATTGGTAAAAAAATGTGAAATCGTCTTTGGAAATAAATGTATTGAAAAAAGATGGTGGCGATAGTTCTGCTTTAGGCATCCATTTATACAATGCTTTGTAATGAATAAGTTTAAATACAGTATAAGCATGCCTTAACTTAGCTTATAGAAAAGGTTCAAAGAGGATAAGTTTTTCAACACGCACAAAGTACATCTTAACCGGTCTGCTAGACTACTTTGTTTGGTTGCAATTAAATAATACTTTCTTACGTCAACTTCATTGCTATCTTGCACATGGTGGCAGAATTAGTGAAGTATATTTTTTTTTGCTATATAGCTCAATACGTAATTTATGCCTGTTCCTGAAATAACGGGCTAAACATACCTATCGGTTGTTTGTAGAAATATGGACCTGGATGTTAATGCCTTTCAGAGTACAGCGACAACTTATTTATTAGTCAGTGGAAAAAACTTGGCTAATAAGCCTTTGCCTATTAGTGAGACTCAACATAGACTAACAAAGAAAAACTTACTGAACAAAATAAATTCCTACAAGCAAAAACAAGTCTAAAATTATCATAAACAACCTAATTTTTTTCAAGTTAATCTGTTTTCATATAATTTATTTTTGAATGGCTTTCAGTTTAAAAACACTTTGTATATTTTTGTATTTTCCTGTTTCACGTGACGGGGGTGGGTTCGATGTTTTCTTCTCATTGACTGCTCATGGAGGCATGCGACATAAAATGCGAGCTTCGATATTTCCTCTTTATAATACTGTTTGATGTCCTGTTACTGTTTTGTTTTTATACTTACAATTTAATCCTTTTATTCAAATTCTAGGTATTTCATGAACATTAATCGTGTTTAATTTAAATTGTTTAGTAGTGATTTATCAGGGAAAATGGCAGGTTTTTCTATAGTCGTAATTAAATAAGGTAAATGTATATTGGTTTACGTGCAAGGTGTTCATGCGATTACTAAGGAAGTTTTCTTCCTGTCCTGGAGGTTTTGTTGATTACCTATCGTCTGCCAGGAGAACGTTACGATGGCACAATATTTTTCGAGAACCAATTTATCGCCCAGGTAGTCAAGATCATGGCTTTGCAACCATACAAACTGCATAGGAACAGTTCAAATTAAAGTCCACATATTACGTCCCTATATTATAAAATGTACTTTATCTACTGGTTTATTTACTACGTACGACAAAGTTTCTGTTGACTATGACCTGCAAGTCTGTATGATAAACTACTGAGAATACACTGCAAGCGTCATTTCTCTGGGGACTTGTGTGGGGAAACATATTGCTGTATTTCAGCAGTAGGACGTGAAGTAGGTACGATATCTGTGAACTAAGCATAGTTATAAAGCTGGGCACCGCAATGGTTATTGAACTAAGTAATTACTTAAATGATAACAAAAACTAAACTATTTGGTACCTCAACATCTTCTATCTTATATTGGTGTCTAAGTATTAAGTTAAAATTATTTCCAGATATAAGTACTGGGTGTAAACAGAATCTTCACGAAGCCGTCAACCAAGCATTATGTACTTCAAACTAAGTAACTTTACGCAAAAATTAGTGCTGGGAAATGACTTTTTTTTTGGGCTGAAAATTCACGTTTTACGGTAGGACTCAATGTAACGCTCTCAAAACATTGTGCTGATGAATGGATTGAATAGTAAACGGTCGTGGAGGTGTTTACAGTAAAAATCTTACACTAAAAACATGAATTTAAAAAAAAATTGTGAAAAAGTTGGAACTTTGACCGCCAATATCTCCGTAACTGGAAGGTTCCCAGGTCCGGTCTAGAACAAAAAATTATCGCAATGATGGGGAGAACCAGTGCCTTTCAGCTTCGTTAAAAGTCTTTTTACACCCTTTATATACCTACCACTGTTTGTCGACTGGTACATAATTCCTATGGCATTAAGTCCGCCTCTGTACTTTGTGCTTGAAGTAAAACATCAGTGGCCTAGCCTTTTCCAACTATGTTGGAGTCGGTTTCCAGTCAAACCGGGTGCAGCTGAATACTAATATTTTACAAAGAGCGACTGGCTGTCTGATCTCCTCAACCCACTAACAGTGAGTAATTTCTATGTTATTAAGTTCCTTCTAAAAATAAATAAGTAATTACAAATATGCCTTTTTTTACGGATGGGAAATCATCAAATGACTTCTCCCGCTCCGGGCAGAGCGGAAGGGAGTGTCAGACTTGTACAGACTAAAACCCATCCATGTTCCTTCCTTGCCCTTTGTCTTTTAGGGCCGCGGTATCTCTTTCGAACAGTCCCGCAACCCTGGCAGGCATCGGCACTTGGGGGCCCCTCCCTGTTTGCTGACATCTCTTTGAGGCGCGCGTGGGACACGAACGCGCCGTCTACACGGCCTGTCGTCAAAAGACAGACGGACGGCGAGCTACCCCATTACTCACCGTCCACAGGTCCGCGTCTACGGTGGCCGGAAGTCACCACGTGATCCCCGACGCCCGGGGCGTATCCCGCGGCGGCTGGGACGAGAGGTGTTCTCCCTCTCACGCAGGTGACGGCATCCCATTTCCTCTCGCTCCGGACTATGGATTGGACCAGGGCCGGACGCGATAGGTCACCGCCACCGATCGCCGCTACGAGGACACATCGTTGCTCCGCCCAAGCGGGGCAGGTCTCCACCGTGTGCTCCACCGTGTTCTCTTGGCGATCCTCACAATGGTAACACCCGGGTGTTTCCTCCCGCCCGATTCGGTGCAGGAACCGGTTCCTTAAGCCAAGGTGCTAGTTAAGTGCTAGGTGCGGTGTTAGGTTTCGGTGCCTTAAGACTGAGCGTGTCAGTCAAGCGCATATCGATGGTCAACATTGTCAGTACCTTTGTATCGTAACAATAAGAGTGGTTTTCGTATGTCGATAAAAAAATTATATTTGCGGAAAACGAAACCCACGCCCTTTTCCCATGGGGGTAGGCAGAAACCACAGAACACCACCTGCTACGATCCTTACATACTCCTTTTGCCTCGTCCACGTTCATACATGTGGTCATACACGCACGTCGGTTGCGAGTACTACGCACCCGACCTTTCTGAAGAACCTCACCAATGAGGTCAGCGTATGCTCTTCTAGGGCGTCCCCTCCCGGCGTTGCCACTCACATCTGCCTTGTAAATACCTTTTGTTAGTCGCCTTTCACTAATCCTCTCTACATGACCAAACAATCTAAGCTCTCACCACCCACATTCAATTCAGCGTAATTTACCTCTGGTGCATTTTAACCACCTCTTTTCGTACACATTGTGAACCACGTGAAGCGTCCGGCATATTTATATAGCAATACCCGTCAGGGCCCAAATGCCCGATAACCTACTGTTAGCGCTGTAGTTAATCTTCTTAATGAATTTTCATAGACAATTCTCGTTCATGCACAATCCATTTGTGACTGGCGTTCAGTGTCACTGGACAATGGGGACGCGTATTTCAACGATGTGGAGCGGTAACCCTATTCTGGATGTTGGGATTAAAATATGTGTGTATTACTGTTTTAAAACTATGTAGGAGAGGTTAGGCAATGATGTTTGTCTGTGGATTCGGAAAGGGTTTGAAATTCGATTCGATGAATTTTTATGCGGTTTTCATCTGCATGTAAAGCCAAGTCAGAGGCCCATGGGCGGCATAAAAAGTCTGACACCAGGTTAGGCACTAACCACACGATAAAGAAAGAAAGAATCTTTATCCGCATCATATCTTGAGGTAATAGGTAAATATTTCTTGGTGTCTGTGTCAACTATTATTACGTATTGATAATTTAATAATTGTATTTTTTTTATTATACCCTTTTTAATTTATCGCACACAAATTTTCGTCTAGTATTAAGTTTATATTTTAACTAGAAGGTATAAGGAGATTATTAACATAGACAAAGAAGATAAAAATACGAATTATAAAGATACGTAAACTACCCAAGTAAGGTCAAGTTAACAAAAGTTAAAATTTATATGGGTAAAAATATACATTTTAACTTTTACTACTAACTTCCTTTATCTACTAAATAAAAGAAGAATCACGTCAATCAGACCAGTAATCACGGAGAAATCGGTGTGCATACATAAAAAAAAAAGATGACAGCCGAAAACATAACCTCCTCCATTTTTAGAAGTCGGTTAAAAAGGAGGTTAAACTTGTGAAAGGTAAAATACAACAAGAACAGGGCCACTAACTGAACTTACTGATTTAAATAGATTTCCATTGTTTTGGCAACGGAAACAGAGCATTATTTTGTTGGCTATCTCGGTAAGAAACAATGGTAATGTAATCTAAGTAGAGAGGATTAAATAAATGCTGATTTTTTTCTTCCATGAAACATCTACTAAATTCTTAAAAAATATTTTATTAATATTCTTAGTAAAGATGTAGATCAACTTTGAACTTTTCATCTATTATTTTCTATCTCAAAAAAGGTTTTACCTTTGTGAGGAACAAAGAAACTCGCATGTGATGTTTTGATATAGTACCTTTAAGGATTTACTTAGAAAGTCCGCATTGAAAAAATCCGCAAGAGTTTCCGACCGGAACCTTAATCTTTTATAAGACTCGGAAGCGATTTATCGTACAGAGAATTCCCTCTAAATATTCCCTTTTCAACATTCCGCTACCGAGTAAGGTCTAGTACAAATAATACACATACAATTTACGTTCAATTATAATCCATTGCTGTATTACTGTGACATTTCAACGCACGATTGCTGTAAAACCAAAATTGGATTAATTGCTTCTAATCTTTTTTCGTGAATAATGTTTTTTCTTATTTTTATGAAGCTCAGAATAGTCCGCCGCGTTGATGTTTACGTGTCTAGGTACAACTTGACATTTGCCGTAAAATGTTGCTATGCGAAATTCAATCTTATGAGGGAGGAAAAAGACTGTTTTAGAATTCAGGTGTAATAATGTGCGAGGCAAGATATGTAGAATTTTAAGTGTAAATCCTTTGTTGGTGGGCGCGTTAGGTGTTTCATTGGGTTACAGTTTCCAGACTTGTTTTAATTAAGATTTTTTATATTTTAGAAGAATACTATTTTTGAGCGCAACCAACTAAGCGAAACTAAATTATTCCTCGAAGCGTAACCATTAGTTGCGCTCACAAATTCAAATTGTTCAAATTGTTGCGCTTTGAGGAATCATTTATTTGCGCTTAATTGGTTGCGCTTAAAAACAGTTGCGCTTTGAGGAATACCCCGATTTTAAAGAACGAATAAAATAAGACATATAATTTTAGAACTTTGTTCGTAGGTTATCAAAAAAAATCTGATGAATGTAGTCTACTATAGATACGCTCCGGCCAAAACCCCTTCGGAAATTATAGCCGTGATATTTTTCATAGAAAAGTGCAATACGTTCAAAATGTTTTTGTTTTCAAACGGTTTTGTTTTCAACAGGCTTCGCTTAGATATCTTTTATACCGACTATAATCTATTCCTTTCAGTGTTATCTATGTATGTTTGTGAACGGAAAACATGCGTCGACAGAACTGTGAACCGACTGTTATGTTTGTGACAAGAGAATGTATGCGAAACTGATAAATGAATGATGTATGGAGCACATTGTTTGTGTTGTCGTACTGTGGTACGTGTGTCTTCTATTGTGTCGCTTTTTATCTATGGCAAAAATGTTTATTAGGTTCCATAAAACTAAGCGAATTTTCTTTATTATTTGAAAGAAAGAAAAAAACTTAGAATACCTCGTTGGTCATGAGGTCACGGGTTCAATTCCCGGGTCGGGCATTGTGCTATTGAGTTTTTCTATTAGGAATTTCTTAATAGCAGCTACGGTGTCTGGATTTGTGCCCGGTTGATGGCTCGCCCCCTTTTATATAGGACTTAAAACAACTGTAGAAATGTGGGTGTACTATTAGGTACATATCTGCCTAACCCTTCGGGGATCACAGGCGTGATGTTTAGTTATGTTATGTAGAAAGAAAAAAAATATGTTGCAGGGAAATGACGTGCATACAAAATAACTAAAAATAAAAAATAACATACAACGAATGGATTCGTTTTTATTATTATTTCAAATGTTCTGCAAAATAATTAAACAAACATCTCGATTCATCCAACAATGTGTCGATTCAATGACCTGTGAACTAAAAATAGAAAACAATTAAGTTTCAAATTGAAACGGCTAGTATTTTGAGCAATAAACCATTTCCGCGGTTGAACTATTCATGACTATTGGTTAGTTTAGAATTGAAATATTGGATTTATGTTCTACACTGTGATACTACGGAGGGGAGGGGAGCTTGTGGCTAAATAATAATAACTACTTGGGTCTTAAGGTTAGGTCGCGTTGACCTAGGTTGGCCCGTGGATGGGTGACCACCCATCACATATCGAGTTAAGCTCGGCTGTCAATTGTAGTTCTTTGACCGTCAATTCAGGTAGTCAGTGGCCAGAAAGTCTAACAACCAGTCTTACCAAGGGGTATCGGGGTGCAGCTGCATCTGGCTAGACTGGAAGCCGTCCCCAACTTGTTGGAAAAAGAATGAATATAAATATCTGTAAAAAAAAACTCTGTCTCTCTATCTATCTCTTTCTGTCTATCTGCTAAGCGGATCATGAGAATGAGACGACTATAGTAATGTGGACATGTTAAAATCTTTATTAGGACGCATTTATTTCGGCGAGCCCTAATTCCGACCACGGTCGGCCGGTATCACATCGCGCGTCATTTGAAATCAACGAGTTTCATTATTTTGAGTGTTACAAGCTTTCTGCGAAACAACATAATTTATTACATCGCAGTAGCGTCGCTTAAAGAGGTAGAAATTATACCTAAAGGTATAGAAACCGAATGATCGCCTAAAACACTAGCACAACGTGACTTCTCTGCATTGCTTAATAACAATCCAGCACACAAGGCTATGTACTTAAAACTGTCTGCATCGAAACTTTCTTAGTATATACAGTAAGAGCATTTTCTTCTTAATTAGCCTGGGCGAGTCCATTGTTTTAACGTTTGAGCCACTTTCCATTCTTATTCGCCTCTGTTCTCTGCCAAATGGTTTAAATTTTTTATTTTTATTGCTGTTCAGCTAATTTCTCGTTCTCAAGTTTTATGATATAATATTTTAGTCTATTAAAATTATGGGGTATTACTGTTTGGAATGTTTACACTTATTTTCCTTTATGAGCTTTTAAATTAATCGTTGGTGCAGCGATAAAACGATTGTTATCCAATTTGTTCTTGAAATTCATGCTTGTTCCATAACCTCATCCCCATGTAATTTTATTTATGATCACGCGAAAAGAAATATTATTTTTCGATATTCCAGCTATGTTTAAAAATTGAACAAAAAGTGTCTCTTTTTATACCCAACAACATAACACACCCTATTAAACACATTCTTCGAATCCTCGTTACAATTCCTCCAGAAAAACTTGGCCATACAAATAGTACATTTCCAGTCAGGCCCGAACTTAGAAGGCCAGGGCCCCTAGGCACTTTTCATTTGAGGCCCGCCTCTCTTTCTCGAAATCGTTCCATTTTGGTTTCCATCTACATCTTAGTCTTACAATTATCTTAGTCTTAAAAGAGCATTTTATTTTATGCACCAGAGCTGAAATGTAGCATTTAGTGCAATCTACATTCAGCACAAAGGCGAACTTTACGAGCATGGGAAGTGAAAAAATATTTTCGATAAAGTTTTTGATAAGGCAAGGCAAGCCAGGTTTTTGTGCAGGTTTTATACAGGTCCCGCCACTGGGAGTGGGGCCCCTAAGCAGGCTGGGCCCCTAGGCTGGGGCCTTGTAGGCCTAGGCGGAAATCCAGCACTGTAATTCCAGTTCGTTTCTAGGTCGCAGGCATAGTATGTCAACAATAGGGAATGGCTGGAGATTAAGAACGGAGGCAACTGTAGCAAGAAATGCATGGAGTGGGCTATGCACGGCAAGTACTTCGCGTTAAACTTGTGTGATATCCGCTAGCGTGCCGTCAGCCTTAATGAAAGGAGCTTTTTATGTTTTCTCCGAAGCGCTACGGGAGAATCTTTTGGACGATTACTGTTAATCGCGGGGGACTATACGTTTTATGCAGATGTGGATTCAACTTTTTTATGATATTCATATTGAGAGAGTTCTTATGTTGCTTTTGATTCACTACCTACTTTCTGATTTTATTAGGTTGTTAGATTGAATATGAAGATAGGTTCCTGAAACAAATTTAATCCACTTCATGACATTTTTTTAAAAGCGCTGAGACAATGATGCTTGTTGAAGTCCCAGAGAGAGAATTTAACTGTCTTGGATCCCGCAAGGAAATGAATCAGAAAGGCATAGCGGAGGAGTAGGAAAAACATGATTTTCACTTCCATCCATACTCACTTCTTTCCAGCAGGAGACGGAACAAAATAAGGCCAATAGTCAATTAGGCTCGTAGCGCCACCTATTTTTGCTAAGTAACATATTAATTATGTACGCTAAAATGGTAAGTACCTTCGTACCTATTCAAGAAATGTATATCGAAACCTCACGAACGTTAAACGTAGCGGTATAATGGTAGGCCTTTGTTTAACATTGAACGCTTACGGCCTAATATAATGATGATGACGTATATAGGCTGTAAAAAGACTTAGCGAAGCCGAAAGGCACTTGTTCTCCTTGTTAATTCGATATTTTTTTTGTTCTAGACCATACCTGGGAACCTAATAGTTACGGAGATATTGGGGGTCAAAGTTCCAACATTTTCACATGTTTTTTTTTTATACATGTTTTTAATGTAAGATTTTTACTTTAAATAACTCCACAACCCCCGTACTATTAAATCCATCAATCACCATAATGTTTTGAGTGTGTTACATTGAGCCTACCGTAAAACGTGATTTTTCACCCAAAATAAAATGTTGTTTCCCAGCAATAATTTTTGCGTAAAGTTACTTAGTTTGATGTATATAATGCTTGGTTAACGGCTTCGGGAAGAGTTGCACCCTGTATAAAGTTAGTTTTTGTGTTGTAGTACAATTTCATGTTCCTACCTCCTACCTACAGCCAGGTCAACAGTGAATTACTTTCGCTTTTGTGCCACTAATTATGTAGGTGCGTGCACATTAGTATGTACATATATCTTCGTTAATTAGTTAATTGGGAGATTAATGAGCCTGTAAGGCTGTGTTGAAGGTCACAACATCTATCTCTCCTGGAAGGTCAGCATTAGTTATTCTGGGCGAGGCTCACTATCGACTGTTATGTTTAAAGCAGGGTTGTTGCGAACATAACCATCAGCTTCCGCCGAAGTTCAGCATCATTTTCAACATCAGCATCAGCATCCGCATTGTTCGATACTGATTATTAATGTTGAAGTTCGAGTCGTGACATGACCACAGAGGGGCGGGGCTTATATCACGTGTAATTTTTACTTGCGACTTTTGAAAAATCAAAGGGTTTGCGATTGTAAACAAATACAAACTTGTCTCATTACGTTATAATTCACCATTGTGCGTAAAAGTCAAGGAAAACTATGCAATTTTTAGATGTGTATTTACAATGGTAACTACTTTTTCCCTGTTTTTGTAAGAAAATAGCCTCGCTATCAGGCGGTGTGGTCTGCGCTTAAGTTAAATTAACGACTGTCAGTTATAGGCGGCTACTTGTAATTTAGAAAAAGTCTGTTTAGCCTGTATTGGATGTGGCTGACAATCAACTTTGTGTTTTATTCGCGTTATAAAAAAAAAACAAAAGCATACACAGTGTACCGCATAGTAACAGTAGTTCGTGTATAGAGTTACTAATACCGCTTCCACGCGGTTAAAAGTAAAAGTTGCACCAGTTTCAAATTCCCTCCATCAACATTAAGACGGGAAGGAATATCAAACTTGTTTACTTAATTCGAAACACAAACGACACAAAATAAATAAAGGAAACAAATAAAGTGGTTTGGCAACTCTGGTAAGCTCACAGTGGATGGAGTAATAAAATGTAAATAGCTACAGAAGTGTTAAAAGGAGTCGCGGTAAAAGTTTAGCTCACGCGAACTTAGCACTTGATGGCGTCCCTCGGAGTAAGGGGCTGGTCTAAGTTCACCCGTCGAGCGATTTATCTACGACCCGCCCACTCGTCGCAATCGCATGGCCACGGAAAATTCGCGACAGAGCGTCTAGCGACTAGCGAGCTAATGCATAGAAATATACTAATCATGCCAGCGTAGCCACGTACTGCGGGACGTGTCATGAACATCGCAGCGAATTTCCTGTGGCCAGGATGTAACACCTCCACGGTTAAACGGTTATATTTTTCTTATTTACTGTTGTCAGTTCACACGGTATTTTTTGGGACTGGACACTATGGTAGCGATGAACTAACATTATAACATAACATCGTAAAGGTATTTTATTCCCAGTTTTCAGTGATTTTTTAAAATAACTTATCAACAGTTTCTTTCCCAAAAGGCCGATTTTGTTTTACCAATAATACATATTTTACGGTTTTCATTTGTGTGAGTAATTGATGGTAGTATTTTGTAACCGAAACTGTTATTCAAGTATTTTATTTTCGCGCATCAAAAATGTTTAAAAAATAACGCATAGACCGCTTCTGGCGTAAAATATGCATAGCATTATAACTACTGCAGAGATAGCAAACGCTCTTAATTATAACTTGAACCATGACGTAAACGATCCCCCCTAGCTGGTAAAATCCGCCACAAATGGTTTCAGAGAGAAATATAAGTATTGGAGTTATATTGAGTCAGAAATTATGACGATTGTATTAATAAAACCTCATTACGCTTTCGTGTTTATGTTGTGATGATATAAAGTTTTATTGTTAAGACTAGGATTAAGTGAACCCTTGAAATAATTTCGCAACATAAGCTAAATCATAAACGGCTTTTAAATATTGAGGAATTGTATATTACAAACTTATGTATATACGATAGACAGGGCAATGCGAATAAAATCGAAATCTACTATCAAGCGCCAAATAGTTGCTGTTGGTACGCACGACAACCAATCAAACTATACATAAACCAGTTTTTACGGATCTCTCATTGTACCAACCATCTATACAAAGCGAGGCCATGTTAGACTGGAAATGTATAGCTTGATGTGTCGCAGTGTGTACAAGTGCAACGGGTCAAACTTGGCAATAAGTAATAGAATTATGCTTTCAGGCGTCACTAAGACACGGGGTGTATATATAGATAGAATATACCTAATTGTACATCTTTCTTTCTTTATCGTGGGGTTAGTGCCTAACCTGGTGTCAGGGTTTTTATGCCGCCCATGGGCCTCTGACTTGGATTTACATGCCGTTAAGAAATATCTCTCAGGCATGCTGGTTTCCTCACGACGTTTTCCTTCACCGAAGCAAGTGATAATTATGCAATACTCACAAGAATCCAAAAAATCTGAGGTGCGTGCCTAGCAGCTTTTCTATGAATTTAATTCTGCTAGCGACTCTATAGTATTTCTAATGTCTTTGGGTTTTTGACTCAGCCCTTCCCAAGGTCGTCGGTTAATGTGCTGAACACTTTATTAATATATTTTCTGTTATCAAACCCATTATGAATCTGTAATGGAATAGATTGAAATAAATGGCATTCATTACCTAAAACAATGCGCCCAATTATTTTTCTGACGGAGAGAAATCTGTTCTATTATGTCGGATTAAAAATACATTTGGCTAATGAAGAGTAATTTTGATGTTTTAATGAAAATATTTTCGGATAGGTTGTTGTTATTGAGGTTTTATTATTGTATACGTTGGTTATGGGTCTCGTGCAACATTGAAATATTTGCTATTTTCATTTATCGGTATTTATCTATAAATTTTATGATAATTACGTTAATGGTTGCTGTAGCACATGCCAAATGTTTATTTTAGAAATGTAGTAAAACCAAAATCTGTAATTGGTTAATTACTGAAATATTTTATTCTATACTAAAAATGATTATGATGTATTTCTATACAAGTATGTAAAAAACAGGGAAGACCAGCTCATTGAGCACCGAGAAGTTTGTCCGAATCACGGTCAATGAGATACGTGTTCAAAAAGCTGTCAGTATTGACGCATGGAATTGCAATGTACCACTTGGCAAACTAGGACCCTAGTTTCAAACTCATTGGTAAATCGATTTTATAAAAACAAATGCGTTTAATTTGTTTTAAAGTATCAAATCCATCATCGTAAAATTGACTACGCATAATAACTACTAACTAATGCATTAAAAGCTGACATTTATGTAAATTGCAGTCCCACATTAATACTAACAACAGATTGTAAATTGCTTGACATAATGATGTCATTGAATGAATATGACGTAGTAAATTGTATTTGGGTTCACTACGAACCACGGAAATAGAACTAACAGTATATTTGCAGACAAGCTCCGTAGTTTTATTTCACGAATGAGAATCCTTCTGGGAATTGTAAGAAGTACAACTTATAAGAGTTTAGAATCTGGAGTCTTAAGGGGAGGAAAGTTTTGTACGTATGGATTTCTTAGTGTATTTTCTTGTTCTGAATAGGCACTACTGTTTAGGTAAACTTTTACCTACATAATATGTATTTCTTGTTATATGGAGTTTCAAGTTTATGCTATGAGGAAGTTCTAATTGAAATTTTCCTGTTTTATCTTTTCTACACACTGTCTATATTTCTAATCCAACTTTCCTCTCGCAGGTCTGCAGGAAGAAATGTCTAATGAAATAATCAGTACCTTTGCGCTCTTCTATGTTGATGTAATTGTCCTGTTTAGTATTTTGTGTGCACATAAATAAATAAAGAAAAGTAAATTTTTGTAAGGCGGTGATTTATTTATTTATTTAACATTTCAAACACAAAGTACAGAGGCGGACTTAATGCCATAGGCATTTTCTACCAGTCATCCTTTGGGTGATGGAGAGACAAACAGTGCTAGGTTTATAAATCTGCAAATAAATTTTAATTTAATATTAACTACAAGGATATTTAAAATACTAAAAATCATATGATTTCCAAGCAAGGAAGATAAAAAACCTGAAAAGACTCTAATGTTATAATTTTAGTAAGGTACTTCTGAAAGGTCAGGTGCGTAGTACTCGCAACAAGCGTGCGAGTATGACCAGATGTATGAATGTGGACAAGGAGAAAGCACTATTTAAGGATCATAGCCCGTGGCGGTAAAAGGCGTAAGTTTATTTGTTCTTTGAAGTGAAAACTTCTTTAGGCGCGTTGGTCATTTTTGAGTTGGGAAAAAATTGAACTCGCGACACCGTTAAACGACCTCTTTTCGTTGCAGAGTTAGCCGTATTGCTACAAATTACAAGCCTAAAAAAAAACAGTGTATAGTCAAATGTATAAATAAATAAAAGACTTACGCAAAAAAAAAAACCGAATCTTGAAAAAAGTTTTCACTTCCGTCGGCACTCCCGGAGTGGTTGGGTTAGTTTTGTATGTTATAATTTTTGACACTAAGTTTTGGCGAAGATTTTTGAAAAGGTTTTAAAGCATAAGACGTGTAAAACGAAACAAACTAACAAAAAGACACCTTGCTCTTTCCAGCCAATAAAGTCCGTTACCACAATATAGTAATGAAAATGCAACTAAGTGAGATGTCAAGCGCATGATATATTGGCGTTCAGTCGCTGTCCATCGGAGCTCACTATTGTTCCCAATTTACAACATTACTGCGTTAAAGCCTGCAATAAAATGCCCCTACAATATTTTTCTCTTTCAATTTTCTAGCGGATAAAAATCACTTTTATTGATTTTGGATATGAACACAAACCGTATTTACGGTTATGTTTTCCATATGAAAATTCTATTGGACTATCGGAATATCAACATCAGGATATTCTGTTAATCTCCTATAAACCGAACTAATTGCCACATTTATGGCGGGTATTTATTGCATGTACGAAATAGATAATATTCATTACCCATTTTTTGTTGGCTTAGGCATGTTGTCATTAAGCATTAGTGACCTAATAATTAAATGAAAAATGGAGAAAATTTACAAAAATAATAAACCATAACCACCGCTCTGGTTTTATAAAATCTTCTTTCTTTGTTCAGGCGGTGTTTCTTTGGAATGCGCTCCCTCAGAGTATCAGGACGGTGACCAGTCGGTTCACTTTCAAATTGAAAGCTCGAGAACACATTTTCAAGAAGTTTGCAGATTCGTCTCAGAACTAAGTTGTTGTAGTTTTTGTCTATCTCTCTTAACTTTATATATTTTGTTATATGTATGTATATATGTAATTATTTATATATGTTTTAGTTATAAATATTTTCTTGTCTTTTTTCTGTTATTGCACCTACTGTATATTGTCTCTGCATCACCCCAAGGTTGACTGGTAGAAAATGCCTAAGGCATTAAGTCCGCCTTTGTACAGTTTTTTTTACTTAGTATTTATTAAGTATTTATAAAAACTTTACATTTATTAGTAATTTTCTTAGTTTATTTGGTACTGTCTTGTGTTAGGATGCAATCATAGCCAGTCAAAGCCCATAATAAATATTGCATAAGAAAAGACTTCTTAAAGCAAGTCAACGTCCTGATAAAGTATTCCGTCTGGTTTGCTTCATAAATGCAAGCAAGATCGAGCGCGAAGATAGATTTTACAGTACATACAAAATAAAAATTCTTTCAAACACCACCTCCATTTTATCAAATAACTATGCAAAAATACTGAGCAATTCTTACGCTATCTAGATTATACAGTCAAATAGAGCGAAAAGCCTAGATTTCAAAATTACCTACTGAATTCATAAACGGTGAGTTTTCTCATTTCCCCTGGATAACTAAATTACACGTCGAAAATTGCGTTGGCTCTGTTCTCAATAATGATAATCAGATAAAACTGAATTCGTTTGTTTGTTACATTAATTTTCAGATGATTATACACGTGCCTGCTTACCCACGTAGGGACTACCCACGTTCAATTTGATTTCGCTTTGCCTTATCAAAATTAACTTTAGAATAATCCAAACATTTAAGTGTTTTTGTAATTTGGAGGGGAAGTTTCAAAATAATCTTTGGGACTTAATCAAAATAAGTAGAGGTTTAACTTTGTATTAACACCGTGAAGAGTTCGATAACTTCTGATTTTTCGGATTCATGTGCGTATTATCACTTGTTTCGGTGAAGGAAAATATCGTGAGGAAACCAGCATGCCTGAGAGATATTTCTCGACGGCTTGTTAAGCTAAGTCAGAGGCCCATGGGCGGCAAAAAAACTCTGACACCAGGTTAGGCACTAACCACACGATAAATAAAGAAACGCCTTGAAACAGAGAAATAAATAAAACATTTTCATGTTATAAAATGTATGAGTTTTCGCACTATCGATATCGTTTTCGTATCACTTCAGAAAATGTGCATTGAAGTGAAAACGTATCAAGAGTAGAGTGGTTCTACAACAGTGAGAATTGATCATCAGTGTCAAGTATCAAATACGTGGAAAAAGTATACAGGGTGTAAACGGACTCTTCACGAAGCCGTCAACCAAGCATTCTGTACATAAAACTAAGTAACTGTACGCAAAAATTATTGCTGGGAAACGACTTTCTTTTTTTGGTGTATTATCACGTTTTACTCGGACTCAAGTTAACGCACTGAAAACATTGTGTTGATGGATGCATGAAATAATACGGGGGACGTGGAGGTATTTAAAGTTTAAAAAAAAATCTAGTGAAAATGTTGGAACTTTGACCCTCAATATCTCCGTAACTAGGTATGGTCTAGAACAAAATCTGATCGCAATGACGGGAATAACAAGTAATTTTCGGTTTCGTTAAGGGTACTTTTACACCCATTATGTATTGACCGAGTTGGTAATTTGTGTTATTAGGCTTATTTAGTATACAAATCCTCAAAGTGATTCTACAAAGCAAGTAAATATTCCAAATGTAACCTTAATAATATTCATGAAATTAACAGAAAATAGAATATTACAGCCCTACAGTCTGTCTCTACCCGCAGCAAGCGTATTTACAGCTAAAACAAATGAAAGCTTCATAAATATTTCACAACAACTTTCATCTGATAATGAAATATTAACGCCCCAACATTTGTCTTAGAAATTAACCCTCGCTTAAGCCCACAAAGGTGTTCTATTTGAATTTACAACTGGAATGTAGGTCGCTTTAGTAAGCGAGCTATGAGCTACTATGGCCGTTATTAATATAGGCATAACCGTACACCTGAGCTGTTTGTGAACTATAAATAAGTCGTTAAGTTGGTCCGTTTATAAGCTTACGGTCGAATGAACTTTGGTTGTGTAGATAGCGTCTTTTATCGACTAAAGTTGTTCAATGCTACGAGGGGATATATATTTTTAACTTTTGCACGAAGTGGTGTTCTCCTTTTATTTTCCTTTTGTGTTCTGCTTATATAGCCACATAGAAATTTTTCATTGGTTATTAAAAAAAAAGTCGAATAAAGTCAAAATGTATGGAAAAGCTGTTTTTTTTTTAATAACGTTGATAAAAAGTTCAATGTGGGGCCTCCAAATGATGTATTGAATACGTGGTTACCATTTCCGCGTCTGTGTACCTTCCACCCTGTATTTTCGCTGTTGAGCAATTTGAAAACAGACGTCGAACGGTGTTGAATCTTTTGATGTTTCACTGTTGTGGATGTGTCAGCGGTGGGCTCGAAATACGCTCACTGGAGTCCTGGTGAAGTGAACTGACATGGAAAGACCGCGGAAATGATCACGGGTCGATGACAGATGTAATGTTGGCTAGACCTCAACAAACCATTCTGCGTTCAAACTAAGAAGAAAGGAAATGATTAAAAAAGGTGTACTCTTGAAATATACGTTTAGATGTTGTTCCGGACCATCACATCGCGCCGTCCAGTGGGATCGCGCCGTATGGTTTATTCCCGGTCGTCCCCACCTCGTCGTCCCCACTGGGTACGAATGGGAAAAAAAAGTTTTGGTCCTCCCCAGTGGTGACGATTGGAACTTTTTATTTCCCACTCGTTCCGCTATAGACCGAGAGTCAATTGAGAAAATTATTGTAAATTCGTTGATTACCTGTGCTTCAGTCTCTTTAAATTATTTTTAACCAAAAACGTTGTTCACTCTTGGTCAGAAAGTCGTAATTAAAACATTTTAACAATCCGTGAAATTTGTTATTGAAATGCCTACAGAATTTTGACTCTCGGTCTATAGCAGAAAGAGTAGGAAATAAAAAGTTCCAATCGTCACCACTGGGGAGGAACGATACTTTTTTATCCCATTCGTACCCAGTGGGGACGACGAGGTGGGGAGACCGGGAATAAACCCGCCATATATGATTCTACGTAATGTTAACCCCCCACCTAACGCTCGGCTCTCGACCTTGCCGAGGGACACTCGCTCGCCGTCACTTACATATGTACAGAAGCCAGCACATCAAGGTACTATAATCTGTCAAATCTATTTAATAAATTTACAACTTTATCGCTAAAGCATTAGGTTTAAGGTTGATTGGGAAAATGTGACAGTTTCGGGTAGCTTGATTTGCTGGTGTCTGTACATCGGCCATTTTTATTTGAAATCGTTGATTGATTTTAAATAAAAATGTAAAAGGTCAATATTATACAATCTTTATATTAAAAATCAGCAGTTTCATTTAGTCGAGACCACCAGCATTACAAAAAATTAAACGAAATTAACACGTGTTCCGTATAATAATAGGGTTTAGGATGCTGCTGGGGCTGCCACGCTACAGTAGCGCATCAGGAATGTTTGCTGAGGCTAGAACTGATTGTTTTAAAATAATTTTACGCAAACGGATAGCCTCCCTGATGCTTCGAGTGCGCGGCAGTACCAGCAGTATCTTGAACACCATTATAGATAGTGTCGATTGCCCTCTTGTGCGGTACTGGAAAAGTATTCACACGGGTTTTAGGCCAAAAGTTTTTAATTTTAGATAAGTTTTACTAAAATTAAAAACTATTGCTATTAATATTAAAAGCTCAGGATTGGTGCCCTGAAACAGTGACACGGGGTCGCGGCAGACCACGTAGGAGATGGCGGGACGAACTGGATGTCTTCCTTGAGAATTGGAAAGAAGTAGCACAGAATCGCGACCGTTGGAAGGAATGGAGGGAGGCCTTTTCCCAGCAGTGGGACAACATGGGCTAGCTATAATAATAAATAAGTTTTACTTACATAATTTTAAGTCTTTACTAACTATTAATGGATTTTTAAATCTGAATTAAATGCCCAATATTACCACTGAAAACACTCAAATAGACGTATATCTTAAAAAAAAAACCCGATATCAATTTACTCAAAATACCCAAAGACGACTATTTTCCTCTTTCTATTTTCACTCGGCCAATACCCCATTAATTGACTACATAGAAAACAAACCTGCTTCAGAATCTATGTGGGCGTTAATTACTATTGGTGAGCGCGAACACCTGAGGTGTTCCAGAACTATAAATATCTACTATGTCCATTTCTGTGGAAGCGTGGCGGTGAAACGGCTAGGCCGCAATCGGAAGGTCGCAATTATATTCACTCGTTGACTATAACGCTCTGAGCGTTACTATGAGTTTGTTTCATGAGAATGTTATGAATTTTTTCACTGGTTCTAGAATTTTCAAGCTGGAAATTGTTTTTGTAATGTTATATAGAAATGGCAATAATGATGACAGTGTTATTCTGTCCACGGGAATGGCTTTGGTTTTCCACAAATGATAGTTGAATTTGACTTCGAAATATCATTTTCCTTTTTTAGCACTCTTACGGAAATTAACGCCATCTCTTTAACTCAAGTCCCGATAGAAGCTATTACCACTTTGTTAAATTCCTTGTAAAAATGTTTACAACGTTCAAAGGCCGAGGTAACTTTAAACGAGTTAATTTCCTCCAAACATGCACCTAAAAGCCACAAGCGCTCATTTTACCTTAAAGAAATATTTTTGTATTGCCAAAACGAAACCGAAAACTTAATTCGAAGTTTCAAAACTTCCAGGTTTCCAAGAGTTCGTGTTGACATTACAGGATGTTTAAAAATTCAAGATACACCTGTATTATTCTATTGAACACTCAACTTTATACAAACCTCCTCAGAGTTTTACGCCAAAGTAAACAATTCAAATATAGAACTACGAGTGTTCTTTATCCAATTCTCGCTTCCTTTTCACGCAAACAAATTCACGTCGAAAAGTTTAAATGGCCTCTGTAGTAGGGGTATTGTTATGCCTGAATGAACTTTCGCACCCTCTGTATAGACCGACCGAAATAACCATGCACATGAAAAATAGGCAGTTGGATTTTGTTCTTTACACCTTTGAATTAGAATTCTATTTCACTGGTTGTAAAGGAATATAAGGAATCTAAGGGTAAATCCGACTGGCTGACCGTAATGGTTTCACATTATAGTGGTAGTTCTTTTGATTCGGAATTGTTCTGCTTTGTTTGTGTTAATTATTTTTCTATTTCCATTTTGTATTGTTTTATTTAGGGTGATATTGTTCCTTTTAATGAAAAACTACCTTTCCGAAATTATTAAAATTTATGGAAATATCAATTTTTATTTCTCACAAAATGAGCGGCGGTTCGTTTAGTAATTACGAATTCGAAGTACCATTTTAATTTAGAAGGTAAAGTGAATTTCTAAAAAAATATACGTGAAATGATTTTGATTAAGGAAATACGTATTTTTAAGACATTTTGTTCAAGATCCTGATTAATTCAAACAGTAAACATATCAGAAGCAAGATGGATAAGAGTGTACTTCAAAAACCTTAAATTATTTGAGCAGCAGCTGAACATTTTATATGCTAATTGAAATCACTTTAAGACGGAAAAACCCATAAAAAAGGTTGTAAAGCTTGACTGAAATTCTTTGTGAGGCAAGCTATACGGTGGTAGACGTATTCGTATATCGTCATTAGTTGTTTGCTTTTAAAGTCGGATTTAAAGACGTGAAGTAATTTAAAGATAAAAATATATCGTCTAATGGTTCATCATTTTTTGAAGTTATACTTCTTTTGGCGCGTTTTGATGAGAGTGAATTCATGACATGCGCGCGCACGCTGTCCCAAAAAACGACATGATGAAGTTGGCTGCAGAATAGAATTAATAATATATATTTCTTTAAATGACTAACTTAACTTATAAGTAAGGAAACTGAATGTACAGTACTTATACCTACCTGTTTTGATTGATTTTAACATTTTTCTTCGATATTTACTGCAGTTTTGTTTCTTCAGACGCCAAAGAAGTATAACTTCTAACGCGTGTACATAAGTACACAGACACCTTTTTTTAATTACGTGGATACTACTTTACGCCAAATAGGTAAGGTTATTTAAAAAGTTTAAGTTTAATTGTTTTTTTCTTATTTTTTTAACCTAAATCCTAAGTAATTTTTAAACCCTATTACTTAAAAAACGTATTCAACTCATAATAGAAACACTACTTAATGAGACTTTCTTAAAAACAAAAGTAACAAATACTCATTAAAACAATGCAATCATTATGCAATCAGTTAACTAAAACAGAATGCACTGTGCGCCACACAAAAACGATTCCTGTAACTACACGAACGAAAAACCGCTTATTCTATTCTTAATGAACAAGCCCTAGTTAATTAGTTTCAATATATAAAAAGGGTAATATAAAAGCTTTATATAATAACATAGTTTCATTTACTGGGTAGCGCACGCGATGACGCCCAATACTTTGACGAAAGTGCGTGCTTACTATACCCAAATGGGTGCGGACGACCAAGTGAATTTCCACGTATATCGTTATAATGAAACTTCTCACGCAACGATTCATCGACATTAGTGAACCTAGCCTTTAGTGCATGGTGGATATTATGCTTCAAATTGCTCTATTCTGAACCTAATGCGAGGACTCATAAAGGGCGGCTTTGATTGATAGGTGTTCTTCAAGCGTTCTTCGCGGTCACGAACAATTTTCGGAATGTCGACGGTTTTTCTCGTAATTGTTAAACATTTTTTTTTTAATTATGTTCTTTTCTCGTTGGTACTCGCTTACACTTTTGTGAGTAATTTAATTTGTATTTTTCTCTTTTCTCTGAAGCATTTCAGTTTTCAAACGGACCTCAGGTAACTCAACGGTCACATCTAAACAAAATAATAAATTAGAAAATTTAAAACTTAATTTGCAGGTAAAGTGAAAAATAAACGAAATTAGCTTTACCATTAACTAAGAGCAAAGTCGACTCTGTTAGTGTGGACGCGAAAGGACGGGGTTTTTAAAGGCTGGTACACAACGAACGACATGACGAACGTATCGACATGACGAAGTCGGTGCGGTAAGGATTTAGAATGGCGTACGACACGCGCGGCTCGTTTTGCATAGGTTTAAACCAGCAGAATACGAGAAAAGCATGTAAATTATATCTACCGCGTCATACGTGAATATTTTTGCATTTTGACGCCATTATTGGCGTTACTTCGACATTTGCATGCCCGTTTTGCTTCCTAACGCGTCTTTGGCTCAGTATATTCATGTATATGTTCGAGAATCAAGATAAAATATTTTTGTTCAGGGATTGTTGATACTTCGGATTTTTTGAGCGGTTTCATATTATTTTGTTTTTTTAAATTGCTGAATGTTTACTTTCGTCAGCGTCATTGCGGCAATGCCGCATAAGTTCAGTATGCAACACGCCTTAGTGGCAAAGGAAAATCTACTAGCGACACACTAATTGGGTTCTAAAGTAAATATTTAAAAAGGTGAGCGGGAAAACGTGAGGTTTTAACTTTTCAATTACGTCAATTAAGAGTGCCGTGCGCAGCTGTGAACAGAATTATTAGGTGTAGCCATTTTTGTGGAAACACAATTCATTCGATATAACGAACGACGGGTCGCGAGCGTTTAATTAAGTGACTTTTCTTAAATTAACTAATAATTCAACAAAAATGGCTACATTTTTATTGCTTATTAAAATTTATTATATTTTTATTGGCAACGTGACTTGGTTACTTTGAAATAAAAATCTTGCTTTTAGTTCATTAATTATTTGATATGACTCGACGCGTTATTGAAATCAATTTAAAAAAAATACATTTATTTAGATAATCATGGGATTTCTTTTGAATTCTGTTGTGGTTTAAAATTGTATAAAAATAAAACACAACTTACAGATAGACGCTTCAAGAACGAGTTTCACTGGCCAAACTTTGGCACGGTTGTTGGAAACCTATGCTTTTGTTTTCTCATTGTTTTGGGTATATTTCAAAAACTTCAAGCTTTCTGTCTGAAAAGAAAATGCTCTGTAGTACGAACTAGATTTATAAAAATGCACCTGAAAAAGCAAAAAGCATTCATGTGATCCCTGAAATTTAAAAAAAAACTGTTAACATTGTCAGTGCAATATTTTTTTCTAATATGCAATTGAAAAATTATAAACGCATTAAATTCCCTTATTTGACAAACATGTAAACTTCGTTAGTACTACGAAGTAACACGGTAGATAACTGCAATTATTCAAAATGCAATTAATAAAAACAAAAACATGTTAAATTCTCTACAATTTCAAAAGATCCTGCAAACTACGTCAATATTACTTACTTAATTTAAATAAAATGTACACTAAAACCCGAAAAATTCCCTTGAATTTCACGAAATCCTGTAAACTTCGTGTAACGTAGTACCACGGGACGTGACAAGCAAAAATGTACCTTAACACCAAACAATACATTAAACTTATCACTCATTGTCGGTCACAAGAAC
This sequence comes from Lycophotia porphyrea, assembly GCA_950005105.1. Taxonomy (NCBI): domain Eukaryota; kingdom Metazoa; phylum Arthropoda; class Insecta; order Lepidoptera; family Noctuidae; genus Lycophotia; species Lycophotia porphyrea. The sequence continues at coordinate 7,259,119 of OX465387.1, read as the reverse complement.
CACCCAATTGATTTCCATTTACATACAAACCGTTTTACCGCGATTACTTTGTATACCCCTTTATTACTTTCCAAATGTACTATGAAGAGAACTCTTTTTAAATTAACAACTTTTTTTTTATTAGTTTTTTTTTTGTGGACCATTGGGTTTTTATGTGTAAAGGTAATTTGGATTTTAGCTTTGATTGTAGTGATGGTTAAAAATACCAGAAACTTCTAGAAACAACTAAGGCCAGCTTGCACCACAAGTCACTAAATACGTTTAACGCTAATCGAATTTAAAACATCATTCCGTTCCTGAAGATTGTGTTCCTGATGATGAAGGTGGATTAATCCTTATCCTTACTAATATTATAAACGCGAAAGTTTGTACCTATGTAGGATGTTTGTACTTTCACCATAAACTACCAAATGAATTTGGATGATATTTGGAACACAGATAGTTTATAGCCTTGAGTAACACATAGGATACTTTTTATCCCGATAGTATGTTCCCGTGGGACCGTTATCAAACTCCATGCGGGCTAGGCTGCGGGCATAAGCCAGTTCTGTTGCTGAAGATAGTTTTAAGATGATGAAGGTGGATTAATCCTTATCCTTCTAAAATTATAAACGCGAAAGTTTGTATGTAGGATGTTTGTTACTCTTTCACGCAAAAACTACTGTACGGATTTGGATGTAATTTGGAACACAGATAGTTTATAACCTTGATTAACACATATGATACTTTTTGTCTCGATAATATGTTCCCGTGGGACAGTTATCGAACTCCACGCGGGCTAGGCCGCGGGTATAAGCTAGTGTTTTAAATATATTTAGCGCTCAATACGGGTGGAAGGGACATCGACGCGGAAATGTCACACATCATTCTGAGCCGCCTGCATAGAAAATTTTCATGGGTATTATTAAGGAAAAAAAACTAGTTTCCTACAAAAGTGCGATACCTACACGGTCCAAATGTATAGAACAGTTGATTCTTTTTAATAACCGATGACATTTTCTCTGTGGGGGACTCAGAATGATGTACTGAATATTTGGTAACCGTTTTCGCGTCGGTGTCCTTTCCACCATAACCTCTGCTTAAAGTTAAGTAGTAATAATTAACCTGCGTTTAACCATTCACTTATTTTCGAAAAAAAACGAAATCGTCTCTCAACTCATCAGCGTTCATGAATACCCTTACTGATTTTCGGTGCTAACCGGCCCAGGGTAGGTACTTGAATGGTTGACGCTAAACTTACATGTAGCAATATACTTATATTTTTTTCAGTTAAAATAAGGTCTTTTTGCATAAAATGTTTTTTTTACCACACATTTACGTAGTTTTTCCCGCTATCGTATGTAACTGATAGGAACAAATCCGATACATTCGTCTGTCTATCTATACCTGATAGAATTGCCGTGCGCTCGTCGGCCTGTCAATATTGCTTACGCAAGCAATTTGTCAGATTTACAGACACGCGGGAATATGTGCTTGCTAACACAATTTTTCGTTTCAGACGAACGGCAGTGCTATTCTGAAAGAACTATCGAGCTGAAGTTAGCTTCGAGTGGCAATGACATGCGGAAGTTTTGTCAGATTCGAAATTCTGTTTACTGCTGAGAATACAGAAGTATTTCTGGATTTATTCATTAGCCATTAGGAATTTCTTATTAGTGGCCTGGATTTGTTCTCGGTTGGTGACAATAGGGTCGATCATATTACATCTTCTTTATTGTGTGGTTAGTGCTTAATCTGGTGTCAAAGTTTTAATTCCGCTCATGGGCCTCTGACTTGGTTTTACATGCTGTTGAGAAATATCTTTCAGGCATGCTGGTTTCTTCACGAAGTTTTCCTTCACCGAAGCAAGTGATCATTATACAATACGCATTAAATGCGAAAAATCAGAGGTTGCGTATCTTGGTTTACATGGGATTTTAAAATAATAAATAAATAAAAATAACCAGGTGGTTTGTTTAGCTGAAAAAGTTCAGTATTGAAATGAAACAATTCAGTATGAACTTTCTGACGGTTTCGGCAAAGTTAAACATAAACGTCTATGATGGTACAGACGCCAGCACATCAAGCTACTAGAATCTGTTAAATTTCTTTAGAAGATTTTCAACTTTATCGCTGCAGTATTAGGTTCAAGATTGATTGTGAAAATTTGACAGATTCGGGTAGCTTGATATACTGGCGTCTGTACTTAGAAAGGATTTTATAGATTTCTACCGTTATTCTAGTAGGCTATGCTCTATACTACAAAATCATACCTGAAGGCCAGCAGCAAACAGGGAGGGGCTGCTGGGCCGATGCCTACCAGGGCTGCGGGACTGTTCGAAAGACATACCGCGGCCCTGAAATACAAAGGGCAAGGAAGGAAAATGGATGGGTTTTAGCCAGTACAAGTCTGACACTCCTTTCCACTGCGCCCTGAGCAGGAGGAGTCCTTCAAATCAGATACAAAAAATATGTTTTTCTTTTTCTATCGGAATTTATTGCATGGAAGACATCGATCAAAATCGCCATCGTTTCGAGACTTTTCCAGCTTAATACTGAATCTTCTATACGCCATAACCCCCAGTCATGGGAGAAAGGATTGATGTAATCATCATCAAGGGATTAAACCATGCTCGTAAACGTTGTCAAAGGAGGTTGCCTTTTACGACGAACCCATGAAAAGCGGCGTGGGCTCCTAAACGTAACCACAGGCGGTATTGTGGCTAATCTTAGATTTTGACTAAACGTACAGCTAGTAGGTATATAAAAAGTACTTCTAGCTAAGCTCTCCCCCCCCTCCTCACCCTAACAACGTGGCAACCGCTTTCGAAGCATTTCGATTTTTAAAACGAAAACGACTTTTAACATAATTTCCATTTGCTTTTAAGAAGTTTATGTTAATCCGCTACGTTTTTTATTTGTCCATCGTTTTTGATTAATGTTTTTTTTTATTTATTATTATCATAAATATTTCAGCCGAAAGACGTCCATTGCTGGACATAGGCCTCCCCCAAGATTATTATTTTTGATGTTTATTAAAGAAACTTAGAAAGTTTGCCTCGTTTGTTTAGTGATTGCAATCACGATTGCTGAGCATGAGGTCCTGGTTTCAATTCCCGGGTCAGGAAAAGTTTTATTGGGTTTTTCAACCAGGAATTTCTCATTAGCAGCCACAGAGCTTGGATTTGAGACCGGTCGATGGCAATAGGCTCGTCCCCTGTTACTTAGGACTTAAACACAACTGGCGAAATGTGGGTGTACTATTAGGTACACCTCTGCCTAACCTTTCGACGATTACAGGCGTGATGTTTAATTACTTACAGACTTTGAAGATAGTTTTAAGTAAACTATGCCTTTAACAGGAGTTACACAACAGTCTATTAACGTGTATGATTTTTTGGGTGGATTGGACATATTTCTAAACTATTCTAAACCGGCGTCCAAAGTTTTAAATTCACAATATTAGTTTAATAATTTCAACTGAAATTACTACCGACTGCGTCCGTAAAATGTGTACCAATTAGATATCCTATAATAACCAGGCAATCGAATACTTTCCACAGTAATAGTAGATAATTAATTACACTTTAATAAAAGAAAAACACAGCATTTTAACCTACGTCTTTACAAGGTAATTATAGTACTGTAACATTGTTTGATAAAATAATAACGTAATTAGTAAAGGAAGTAGGTACAAATTAGCTTGGCATATCATTATTATTCTAAACATACCCGGGACCGTTAGTAACCACTATTGTAGGACCGATTGTATACTTTCCACGAAGACTAGACTAAATAATAAAAGATGTTCCACGAAGACTAAATAATAAAAGATGAACTGAAGTTCAAACATATTCTATTTTTGAAATAGATTTAACAGAGACGGCTTTCGAGGCAATAAAATGGATAACCCTTTAGCCAAGTTTGGCGCGAATTCTAGTTTCACGTTTATGCAAACCTGTGAACGAGTCTGGCGACCTGAATGACACCTATTCGGGAACGTTAACATGCAAAACATTAGACTACACACTACTTATACCTACGTATAGAATTAGATTTGTAAGTTTATACTCCTATTTACACCCTAAACCACGGCTTGTGCCCCACAGGGGTCATCTTAGCGTGTAGTCGCTTAGTTTGTAAGTTTTTTTTGCCCCTGGCTGAAGGCCTTACACTCAAGGCACCCACAGGATAGTACGGTTAACGACCACCTCTTTAGTTGTATGGCGAGATGACATTCATAAAAAAAACAAATACTCGTGTTTATTTTTTGTTTATGCTGACTAAAGCTTGTGCCAAGAGCATGTTTAATTTTGATATCTTATAAAGTTATGTCAAGAATGTCTCGCCAAAGGCTAGCAGAAATATTTCTTGTAAAATATAAAAAATGAACGAACTTTTTCTGAGAGATTTAATATTTCTAAATCAACGGGAAATTATTAAAACTTTGTTGAAGAATATCGATAGACGGAACAATTGGAATACTTTTCCGTCAAATTAAAACCAAATGACTTGATAATTTGTCTTGTCCATTGTCGCTCAAAAACAAGCGATTAACGAAAGAGAACCTTTTGACATTTTTTCAAATTCCATTCTGATTAAACAGTTTCTTTGTGAAACCGCAACATTGTTCGTTTATATGAAGTGATTTACCAAATTTCCTCAATCGTTAAGGCTTTCATGTCGATCGCAATTTGTGTATTGTTTAACTCGGCACGCGATACATGACTGAGTTTTATTATTTTCAAAGCATTTCTTTTATTGTGAATCATTGTGAACTAGTTTTTGTACAAGTTCAAGTGTGTTGTTCTAGGTCTGCAGGATAATAAAAATGGATTTATCAAGGCTATTGTGGGTTAAGAAAATGATTTATTGTGAAGTAGTGACGCTGCGTTTTTCTTAATGTTCTATGTAATGTTTGAGACAGCCTACATCTGCGTTGTAACAACCTACATTTAGTTTGTATAGTTACAAATACGTGTGAATATATAGTTTGTATACTACTTGTGATATTTCTGTAGTTATACAATCAGCCAAATGTATAAATGCGCTTTCATACGTATGGCTCATAGGTTTAAATAACATTGCTAACCTGCCTCGAAAAGCTTTAGCTATGAGCTGCAAACACACGACTTTTGAATAATTCTTAATCTCAATCGATGCTTTCAGAGAAAATTGATCATTATTTGGATCGCATTAAAATGTAGTCATACACAGAATTGCCTGTTTTTTTTTCGTATCGGAAATCATCCGATGACTTCTCCCACTCTGGGCAGAGCGGGAGGGAGTGTCAGGCTTGTACTGACTAAAACCCATCCATGTTCCTTCCTAGCCCTTTGTGTTTCAGGGCCGCGGTATCTCTTTCGAACAGCCCCGCAGCTCTGGCTGACAGTATTGCCTGCTGGCTTAAAGAATAATTTAGAAATTGCATTATTTTTGTGTGCTACGATTATTATATGCAGCCTTTTATTATCGTCTATGCATAAAAAGGATATTGCTTGCATTCTACGAAAACAACGCTGGCAAATAATCCTGCTAATGGAAGCTAGAAAAACTTAACAGCATACGAAGCAAATTAGATATTACAAAAGGAACAAAAGAGAACACATTATACTTTTTTAAATAATTTTAACCGTGAATCACGAATTCTGTGTGTTTTGTTGCTGAATTTTTACTTAGTAGGTGGTAAAAGAATAATAAGAATAATGATATTTTTGTTTTTGTTTGGGAAATGGGAACGATTAAGACTTAAAAAAGAGCTTTAATACCTGTTTGACTAAATACACTTTGATACATTATGTGGAGTCATATTTTTTGGTGTTTTAACTTTATGGTAGTTTTATTTGAATTCTAATGCGACAGATTTACTTCTGGATTTAGGAATTGTATTTAAACTAATAAGTAAGTCTTTCATAATTCGCAGGTAAGAGTTTGAGCCGTTTGGGGGTTGAAACACGAAGGCCATTTTTTCATTATAATCCAGCTCGTCATTTTAAATTAAAAGTATTTGTATATATCAGCTATCACCTATAAAAAAAGCTTCAAAGATACATACATTGAACCTCATTCCAAGTTAATGAAATTTTTTAGGTCGACGTAATTTTAAATCAATATTTACGATGCAATTGAATGATTGAAAGGAAAAATCGTACAAACGTAAAATTAATATAACAGTATTCCGGTTAAAATTTGAAGTCCAAATGAAAGCATCGATATATCGATACAATATGGGTGTAAAATAAAGTAATTGTACCAACCGTATCTGTTCAGATGATCGCAAATAATGTCGCTCGTTTGTCATTTTTCCATTAAAATAAACGCTTTACGTTTATAAACTCTGAAGTAGGGATGGGCAACATTGAATGTTTTATTCGAACTGGAGTAGGCGATTATTCGATTCTATGAGACATGTTTTAAATCATTCGATTACTGTCCTCTCTAGCCTTTTCCCAACTATGTTGGTGTTGGCTTCCAGCCTAGCCGGATGCAACTGAATTCCAGTATTTTACATGGAGAGATTGCTTAACTAACCTTCACAAACCAGTTATTACTGAGCAATACTGATTCCGCGTTGTAAGACTGGTTGTCAGACTTTCGGGACACTGACTAGCTGTAACGAGTGTCAAAGATCTACAAATGACAGCCGGGACTTACGGCTTAACGTGCTTTCCGACGCACGGAAGAAACTTGGTATGTAATGGGTTCTCCACCCACGGACCGACCTTAGCAAGCGCGGCTTAACCTGAACATCAAACCGAGCGACTGTTATTATGTAGCCCCGAGTTCCTCAATCGTATCAATAGTCGTCTTTAAGACTGAAGACATAAATAGTGTTCGTAATATTGGGCTTTGTTTTAATTTTATTCCTTACCGATTCAAATATAAGAAAGGATGACATGTGAAGCATCGAATTTACAGTCACTACCATATTTCATGAAATAAAGTCCTCCATCGCGTCTGTCTATTTGTTCGCGATAAACTCAAAAACGACTGCACCGATTTTTATGCTGTTTTCCCCAATGGAATGGAAGGTTTTAGTATATAATTTGTCAAGTTATTGTTGCGGGAACGGGATCAAAATTTCATGATTACTTTTGGTCGCGATTGTAGTGACGTACCCATGTATAGAAAATAAATTGTTCATCTTTCACCTCACACTGCAACCCCTACACGATAACCGACATCCACGCGGGCGAAGCCGCGGGCATCAGCTAGTTTGGTATAAACAATTAGATAAACTTAAGACAACACATTAATTTACGAAAAAGAGTAGATAGGTACTGCAACAATCGAGACAATTATTCGAATTACAAATGATTAATAAACAATCGAATAATCTGATAGATATTTAAGACCCATCACTATTCTGAACATTTATCACCAATACGTAAGTAATTTATGGCCATAATGTTATTGATAAATATGCTGCCTACTGGTGTTTACCTCAATGATATTATGTCGAATTCCTGGTGATAACTCATTTGTAGTACCTATCGCATTTACTAGTCATTGACTACACGCGTTAATGATTTGATTATCATGTTAGAATTTAACTGGTTGACTGACTTTGATAGTAAGATGTTTATTTATGGATTTAGTTTAATGGTATTTTTAGGTTTAGAGGAACTTTACGCAATTTACAAAGCAAGGGTCCCTTCCGTTCTGCCCAGAGGGGGAGAAGTCATTGGATGATTTCCCAAAAGAAAAAAAAATGGATGTCTGTATATCAATCATGCCAGAACGGATCTGGATGGGCACAAAGATAAATTATAACTTGGATTAACATATAGGATCCTGATCCCGATCCCGTGGGAGAATTACCGAACTCCATGCGGGCAAAACCGCAGGCATAACCTATAAGTTACCCAATATTTTGGTCTATTTATTTAAAAATCACAATCACAAGGCTACTCTTTCTTTAGTTCTTCAATAAAAAAAAGATTATTTGAAATTGTATTTCTTGAATATTGTTTCCTAATTCATCCTTTAACTAGAGATCAAATCTAAACACCAACACCTAACACCCAATATACTGTAAAATACATTCCGCAGACTAAAGTTTTAAACGAGTCTCGCCATAATTTCGAGTACATAGTTGCATATCTAAGTTAGATCTATACAAAATCGGATCGCGTGCTGCAGGCGTGACTACAAACTCGCACCGCGCCGCATTCGCTTGGGCAAGTTCCTAAACATTTTTAATTGTTAGGTCGTTAACTTGCGGATTATATCCTTTCAAATTTTGTTAAACAAAAGGTTGTTAACATTTTGAGCGTATGGTATGAAAGTTTTTAAGGATTAAAAGGTATTTCGTTTAAAAAAAACATCACGCACGCGCGGAGGGAAGAGTGCTATGGGGAGGCCTTTGCCTATCGACAAACAAATAAAAATAACATCAAATCCCTGGCAAACGTCTACTCATTTCACATACATTTTGCCAGCAATTTTTAAGTCCTATAAAATAGTGGCGAGCCTATTGCGATCTACCGGACACAAATCCTAACTTTGGCTGCAGTGGCTGCTACTGAGAAAGTTCTGATAGAAACACCCAATAACCCTTTGCCAAAAACGAGTATCGAACCCAGGGCATTATGTTGATCAAGGAAAGCTTGCGACCACTAGACCAAAGCGTTATAACATTAAATCCCTTGATATGAAAGTTTACAAGCTAGAACGGGGTATTCCTCAAAGCGCAACTATTTTTGAGTGCAACCAACTAAGAGCAACTAAATCATTCCTCGAAGCGCAACCATTAGTTGCGCTCACAAATTCAAATGGTAGCGCTTCGAGGAATAATTTAGTTACACTTAGTTGGTTGCGTTTAAAAACAGTACCCCACTAGAATAGATTTTCGTTTCAACATAATTTTTATTTTAAAATAAGTTTGTATTTGTTTCAGGATTGGACAGTTTGAGGCGATGTCGGGTCGCTATGGGGCGAAGTGGTAGTGCGATGGAGGTACTAAATTATTTATTATCACTAAACATAAACACATAGCACATAAGGTTCTCAATGCTTGGACATACCCGGGTTAGTGGACGTCATGTGTCTTCGAAGTTTACGGGGAAGTTTCTAGAAGACTTTTCCTCAATATGTGTAGTATTTACATTACTGCAATCGATAGTCAAGTCTACGAGATATGCATTTGTTCATCTGCTTTTTACTTAGTTTTAATAAAATTTGATTTCAGTCAAATTTTTCAAAAAGTCTACAACTAGACAAAATGCCAATACCTGATCTTCAACAAAAAAAAATTACTAGCTCGTTAATAAGCAATGTTAACACAATATAATCTTTTTAAAAGAAAATATTAGTAAGCGGCAGCAGTGATAGCCTAGTGATGTGACCATCGGACTGCCAAGTCATAGGTCCCGAGTTCGAACCCTCTGATTTTTCGAATTCATGTGCGTATTGTATAATTATCACTTGCTTTGGTGAAGGAAAACATCGCGAGGAAACCAAACCAGCATGCCTGAGAGATATTTCTCGACGGCATGTAAAGCCAAGTCAGAGGCCCATGTGCGGCATAAAAACTCTGACCCCAGGCTAAGCACTAACCATACAAAAGAAAGGAGAAGTAGGCGATACTTTGAAAACGACAACCAATTCTTCGACAAAGCTACTTGACTCGGTAATTGGTTGCACCGAACTCCACCGCCGTATCTGATACTCAAATTACTTGCCAAAGTACACATAGATGCGAACTTTGTCAACTGTCATACGTTCACATGCTAATTAGGCGTCTTGAAGTACTCGTTTGAGCTGTACCAAAGGAATCGTTTCGATTATATCGATATTCTTTTGTGCATGTAGGTATCGAATAATCGTTCGACGTTTGAAGCGGTGGAGTGGGAATAGTTTGGTAGTTGATGTTGGTAATCGCAATTTGAGATGCTTGGATGTGTTTATTAAGTTTCATGGCTAACTGGGTATTGACGGTTTTTTGAATGGGTTACTGCATTTGCTACTATGTTTAAATGGTTACAAGGTACCCAAATAGAATAGGAGAAGACGTTTTCGTCTCACTCCTCTGAAATAACAAGTAACTATGGCGTGTCTTTGGAACTGAGACACAACCAATTCTTCGATAGATTTGTTCTTCCCTTTATCGACTTGACTACCACTGGTTTTCTACGATACATAAAACAGTCCCCCATATTACTATTTCACGTAATCTTACTCATTGTCATAGGTAGGAAATAATTAAACCTTTGCCTATACATAAACAATATTTTATCACTATAATGACCCGTTAATGACAAAGCAGTTTAATATTATTGCCTTCCCTATTGTTAATTTTCTTCCCGTTGCCATACTTTCCCTACATCACTATTATTTTGTGAGGAATACGACTGACATAAAAGTGGTCGTTACAAGAACATTAAATGCTAACATTGTCCGGCGACCGATTTTCATAGATGCGAGAATAACATCCAACTTTTATGGAGTAAACACCTATTTGAATAAGGAAGTGGTTTGAATTTAGAATGTCGAGTTGTTGTATTCTTTAATAATGTCTAGACAATTAACAAAGTTTCTTAGTGGTCAAACTTATGCAACATTTGAAACCATAGGGAACTGTCTGAAACCGGATACAACGGAATTTCGGTGACTCACTTTCAAGAGCGTAGATAGCTGTATACGATATAATTTGATATTATTTATGTGAAACAATTATATATACGAGATTGAGCATCTCTTCAATGTATATATATCTTCTTATATTTAAAAGAACAACCAGCTTCTGAATATCAAAACCCTGTCTCACAGAATAAAACATTCACGAAATAAACGGACCATTCCAAGTTCCAACGTTTTATTTCTCAGGGAAATATGGTTGAGTATAATGTATCATTATTAAAATGTCTCTGCACATTGAAATGTAAAAATAACACTTAACTGAACGTATTCCAACTGCATGTTTGTTGGAATAACGCCAGTTACTTATAACCAGTTTAAATGCAGTCCTTATGAGTTCCCGACTTGTGTCGCGAACTTGGACGCCCCTCGGTTTTTCCTTGCGAAGCGAGCGGAATTCCAAGTGGAATTTGAATTAACTTGGTACTTTGGAGCCGGTCAAAGCTAGTAGGGTGTATTTGAAAAAATATAGGGTCTCTGGTAAAATTTGTTAAAAGGTAAAAGTTGTTATTTTAAAATGGGACAATTCGTTCTGACAATTTTCTGGTCTTTGATAATAACTAAAGTTGTGAGAAAAACTCAGACACATTTACACGATGCGTCTAACTGATGAAGCTATTCATTGCCTCAGAATTCCTAATACATGCAAACAAAATCTTTCATATTTTATAATCCTTTTCGAAGAATACTTGTACATTAAAAAAGTTTAAGTTAAAAGTATAGGGAAACATCTTAATCCGACATTTTCAATGTACTTACATTTTAATCATCAAAATATAAGTCATATTTACAGAGAACAAGTGTGCCGACCACCCACATACAAAAAGATAAATAGGAAGTAAAATAAAGTCCAATGAATAAAAAATGTTCAGGGAACATTCCAGAGATAAAATTACTCCTTGAAAACTTTCGATTGGGCCAAAAAGTTTTTTAATATCAACTTTAATGATCTCGGTTTTCGTACAGTTTTAATGAGAATTTATTTCAGTTTATTCAATATCGATTCGTGTGTTATATGTAAGTACTAGTGTGTGTTTGCTTTTTAATAAATTGGTAAATATGTTTAAAATTTTTATGATGGTTTGGTAGACAAGGCATGGGTAAAAAAAAAATAGCCCGTCTGTTAATTGGACATATCCAAAGAATCGCGATATTGTCCAATGATCGATTATGTAAATTTTTGTACAGGGTGCTGTGGATGTTTATTTAAACATTATTTAACTCAATGAGTAAGTTAGTATGATGGATAAAATGAAAATCGATAAACCAAGAAAGTAAAGGGAAATTCAAAATTACGAATTTCCTGCGCTACATCCTTACAAACATTACATGTATAAAACAAGTTTTATGCCATGTCTGTCTATTTGCTCATATGCATGGGTAAAGAGATTATCTCATTTAGCTTACTATCAATTGGCAGGAAAGCTTTGATTTGGAAACCTCCACTGTCATTTTTAAAACCGCATCAGAACCCTGTTCCTCTCACATTAAATTTTCCACATCATAGCCTTATAATTGGGGACTTCCATACATCCGCAAGCAAACACAGACACCAATAAACTCTAAAATCTCAATTTCACGTGTAGCTTAATTGTGGGATTAATTGAGAAAGGGGTTCGGTTGCAAATAAACGTGCGAATTTGGTGCGTAGTCGTAATTCAAGGTATAACTGTAGCGTAGCACAGAGTAGATAGTTACAGAAGGTCGAGTACCACAACGATTATAAACGTACCCACATATAGATACGCATCATCATCTGGTTAGCTTTTTCCCAGCTATGTAGTGATCGACTTACAGACTAATGTGATGCAGTTGAATACTAGATTTTTTTCATGGAGCGATTGCCTACCTGACCTTCGCAACCCAGAAAGTAATACGATACACCTTGGTAAGATAAGATAGTTTATGTCACATAAAGCCACATGCGCGCTTATAAACCGTTTAAAGCCACCTAACTTCAAACGGTTTGAATTGATCGTTTCCTTTGGAGAAGCACTAGCAAGAAACACCAAGGTTATTATTATAAAAATATTTGTCTTTTACAATGTTGTCATATTACAATGTTAATATTATATATATAGGCCTAGCAACAAGTGCATTCGCGACTGTCATTTATTTGACGAGTAGTTTGATTTCGCCATATTTATGTATTCGTCAATGTGATGAGGGACGCATAGAATCGAGAAGTATGGCAGAAGAAAGGGGGGGTCTATACCTAGTAGTGGGTGATTCCGGGTTGAAATGAATGAATGAATGAAATTGTCTATTTGTGCGTGTGCCTGTTTTTACATAAAACCAGCCTTCTGGACTTATATACTCTGTGGTAGCGAGCTGTGTAAATTACATTGTTTGTCAAAAGACGTATTCGGGTCACGGCAGTTTTGTTTGGTTTCACATCAGTTTGATGTGTTGCGTTGAAACCACGTAAATAAAGGTGTCTCTCTGCGTGTTTTTGGGTTGGTCAGGGCTTTTTTGATATTTAGGTACGGCTGAGAAGAATAAATGGATACGTTTTTGACATGAATTTGCGTGTAGGTACAATATTCACTATTTCATCACGTGTAAAGTTTACTGGATGCTAATATAATGTTGCCAAGGCTGTTAGAAAGAGATAACACGGCCCTGGAACACAAAAGGCAAGGTAGGAACATTGTGTGGGTTTTAGTCAGTACAAGTCTGACACTCTCTTCTGCTCCGCCCAGAGCAGAAGGAGTCATTTGATGATTTCCTAAGGCTAATATAATGTCCAGGTGGACCGCAGATTGATTAATTCTGACATTTAAAAAGATATGCGCTTGATAACATTTTGACACAGCATTATCTTAGTAGGTAAAAAATTTTAAGTGATATTGTAGCAGAGATTGGTTAATTACTAGAATGACAACTGTTTTTGTACAACATTTTATGGGGAACAGCAACCATCGTCGAAAATTCATGGAAATATTTTCCTAAAGAAACTGTAATGATACCTACACGAATGAGTTCGCCCGGCGCCTTACCACCTACCACTATTTATAAGCAAGCGAGTATTCCCCATACTATTGCCAAACTGAACAGGACAAAACCATCACAAAAAACATCATCTGCCTAGCCTTTTCCCAACTATGTTAGGGTCAGCTTCCAGTCTAAACGGATGCAGCTGAATACCAACAGAGTGACTGCCTATCTGACGTCTATAACCCTATATATAGTACTGTGTAATACGATATCCCTTGGAATTGAGTGACATTGGTAATTGAATTACCAGCGTCACTCAGTAATTGGATTGCAGAGTTTTGTTGATGCCTGTTTCTAGTAGTAGATTAGCATGTACTTACATATTTTTTAAGTTGTCGAAATTTAAAAATAAAACTCTACAGATATTTTTTTGACGTTTAACGACTCTTCACTTTAACCAGCGTTTCACTAGGCGGTACAAACAGACCTAGGAACCAGAGAACTGAATAGGATAAACCTACCTAATAAAAAGAAGGAGTTCACAATCAAATTGTTCATTATTTGGTTAAAACAAAGCGTTTACGGACGTTGTAAGCGTGGACATAGCGCTTCATTCAGAAGTTTTGTGGAAAAAGTGCTATAAAATAATGTCAGCGGAACATCCTCGGGTTCTAGTTATGAAACTGTACCGAGACAAGGGACATAGATACTAAGAGGTTTGTGAGATAAGTGTATAGGAGATAGCGATTTGAGATCGTTCGAAACAGTAAAAACTTGTATTATCATGTAACGTAAACTAGAGAACCATTTCAACAGATTGCCGCAGAGCAGGAAAAAAATAAAACTAAATCTTGTGGTGTCCGTCGTATAATAATATCATGAAATTGAAACTCGTAGAGAGCTTTAATTCACGTAAAAAATATCATGAAAGCAGTTGTCGTTATTATTATTTTTAAATGTTCACATTAATTACTGATACATTGTTAAAATCAGTATTACAGTAACATTATTGTTTTCTGATGCTGCGGGAAAAGAACAATGTTTGTTTTAAAATAGTTCAGCAAAGTATTGTAAAAATCTTTCTCAATAAACCAGACCCGCTACATCTCATGACTTGTCCCGTAGTCCGAGAGCACGGCAGCGCAGTTCAACGTTCGACAAACGATACTCCAAGTTCCAAACTCGGCCCGCTTCGTTTTGTTTGTTGTTAAAAACACTGGACCAGATGAAATTGTTACAAAAAACACTTAAGTATTTTAATATTTTTCATCTTTTTCACTAGTACAGTCTCCGCTTGTTAATGTTTCTTTTTATTGTGTTTGTTCTATGCTTAGCTACTGAGTACTGTACAACTGTAAGAACTATTTTGCGAGCCAAAAAGGAGCTGTTCATAATTTCCGAGTGTATTAGAGCTTTGGGCGGGTTTAACCTAAAGCAACCAAAAGTTTAATCCAGTGACAAAATTTTACAATGCCGCCGTTTCATATACAAAAGATCTCGATCAGTTCATAGTTGGTTTAAAGAGAAAAATATATACTTTACACTATTTCTTTATGCTAGCGGTGACTAAGTGGAAGATTCTAGAACTTCTTGGAACATGTAGGTTTCAAAAGAGGTTTTAACTTGTTCTTTAGCAAAACATAAAAACAATCCCCTTGTGGCTAGTGTTTGTAAATGGAATCAGCCAGCCTTTTCACGCCAAATGAGTTTGCTTATAAAAAAGCATAGATCGATACAATACTTAAGCGAATACAAACTTTTTGGAAGTTACCTACATCATTTTCTTTAATCGTACCTATTCTTTACTGAAGACTATTTCGCAGTTTAACAAACGACATTTTACAACAGTCAAGAGTTGTTTGAGGACGTTGACAGTGACAGCGGTTGTAAGCCCTTTGTTAGCCTGAACAGAAACAGATATAATTAATTTTGTTAATTATAAGGGAAATGTTTGTCCATAAGAATTATATTGGAAGTCAGGCAAATTGGATATTAAGTGGGCGTTAAAAGGATTCGAAATAACAGTACAGGTAATTTTCTTAGGAATTAAATACCTTCATCAGCAGCTTTCGGAACATTTTACATTGCTTGTATTTGAGGCCGATTAACATTAATTTTGTATACTTATTGCCTCGAAAAATTACTACATAATTACTAACCGTGGTTGTAATAATGATCCACCACGCAGGCCCAGTGTAGTTTACCAACCCGTGGTGGATTAATTATGGCCCACTCCTCCCACAGAGAGGACGCCTGTGTCCCAGCAGTGGGATCATTATAGGTTGATTATTATGCGTGGCATTATATGGTATTTTTTATTAACAGGTTGTACGTTGCAATGCCTTTTTTCCCTCACCTATGTAGAAAAACTATGCAAAATTACATCAAAATCGGTTTAGTACTTTTGGAACCTATAATATGGTACAAAGTTTTGATTTTTATAAAAAGGATATTTATTTTTCTACACATTTAGAAACCCATTCCTGAATCCATAGAACACAGTGCAACGAAAGTATGTTTGGGGAATTCATGAAAACTTCAGCTAATAATGAAGAAAATACTACCAAAAAAATTACTCAAATCCCCGTCAAAATTAACATACAATGGGTTCTCACTCAAACCGCAACTTCCACAATTGTAGCAACAAAGGAAAAAGTTGGCCCACTAAGGGATTTCCAGACGAGACAATTCGTCCCAATTTAGAATTCAACATAATTACCACACTTATAAAGTTTATCACGAAGTTCTGTGTGTGAACATTTAAAACTTCATATAGTAATTTACTTAGTCAATTTTTGTATTCCGTTTATTGCAATGCTTAGGATATTTTAAAGAACTTCTGGCTAAATAATGTCAACCGGTTGGGTCAAACTTCAGGCTAAGCCGCGCTTGCCTAAATTGGTTCGTGGATGGATGACCACCCATTACATACCAAGTTTGTTCCGTACCTCGGAAAGCACGTTAAGCCGTTGGTCCCGGCTGTCATTTGTAGGTCTTTGACACTTCGTACAGGCAGTGGCCCAGTACTAACTGAGTTGTGGAGGTCAGATAGGCAGTCGCTCCATGTAAAATACTGGTATTCAGCTGCATCCGGTTATACTGGAAACCGCACCCCAACATAGTTGGGAAAAGGCTAGGCAGATGATGTTTATTGCGATGTTTTGAAATTAAAGTATGTTTGGTTGAGCTTTTTGTTGTTTTCCTGTTCGTTTGTATGGGGAACACTCACTAGTTTAGAAAACTTTGGTAAGTTGCCGGGCGAACTCATTCATGTGTCTTATCACTTTCTTTAGGAAACTACTTCCTTGAGTTTCGACGAGGGTTATAAGTCTTTCCCATAAAATTATCTAAACAAGACAGTTGTTATTCTAGTGTCTATAACCAATTTCCATCATAAATATTTTCTATTAATCATCACCATAATTTCAGCCGAAAGATGTCCACTGCTGGACATAGGCCTCCCCCAAACCCTTTGCCATAATCACCACGCTTGGCAGGCGGGTTAGCGATCGCAGCACGGTTGTTACAAAGGCACAGAGAACGCTGCTGCCCATTCTCTGGTAAGTCCCTTAGTCGCCTCTTACGACACCCACGGGAAGATATGGAATGTTGCTATTCTTTACGTCCGACACCATACAGTTTCTATTAATACCGACGACTAATACGAATATCTAGAGTAAAAAGTGTTGTTTTCCAGGTTCCAGGCTAGTTATCTGTCAATAAAGGGTGTAAACAGACTCTTAACAAAGCCGAAAGGCACTTGTTCTCCCCGTCATTGCGATATTTTTTTTGTTCTAGACCATACATTCTAGATATTGGGGGTCAAAGTTCCAACTTTTTCACAAGTTTTTTTTTTAAATACTTATTTTTAATGTAAGATTTTTTCTTTAAACACCTCCAGGACTCCCTTACTATTCAATCCATCCATCAGCACAGCGCATGTTTTGAGTGCGTTACTTTGAGTCCTACTGTAAAACGTGACTTTTCAGCCAAAAAAAAGGTCATTTCTCAGCACAAATTTTTGCGTAAAGTTACTTAGTTTGATGTACATAGTGCTTGGTTGACGGCTTCGTGAAGAACCGTTCTGTTTACATAATGACCGGTTCAGTGATTTTGACTTGAAGAGGTAACAGACAGTCGGATAGATAGACAGAGTTACTTTCGCATTTATTAGTTGCAATCTAATATTCTTTAACCTCCGCTTAACCCTTCGGGGGCCACAAGATGTGATGTTTTATTATGTTACATTAGCATTCTAGTTAAATCCAACAAAATTACACCCATTCTAATGCTAGATCGTATAATAACGGACTAAATAGTACATGCCTTGTTGCTGGCCACTTCACAAACTCCTCAACGCAAGAGCGGATTAGGATCATCGTATCTGAGATCTACAGTTGGTAATGTTATGGATTAATTATGAATAGAAGCGATACCAAAAGACGTACAACTTGTACGAATTAACTGTGCACCTCGCTGGAATGCGATTCCTCCCCGCGACCCCGCGCAGTGCCCCGCATTCGCCTTGAGCGTTCAGTAGCGATAGTTTTTGCTAACAGTACCGATAGAGTGACGTCACAGAGCCAGGTGCACAGTTAATTCGGACGGGTTGTAGGTACTTCGAGAGAGCAGTGGTGGCCCAGTGGTAGCGACCCCGACTTACGAACAGTAAGTCGTGCACCACTGCTCTCAAAAACGGTGAAGGCATGTCCTAGAACCAAAAATTCGAAGCAAAACCGGCATGTCCTAGAACCAAAAATTCGAAGACATGTGACATCTACCAATTCGCACTGGGCCCGCGTGGTGGATTCTAGCTCATTCCCTCTCATAGAGAGGAGGCCTGAGTCCCAGCAGTGGGAACATTTATAGGCTGATGATGATGATGATGATGTAGGTACTTTATTTTGTGCGTCTTTATCCTGTGAAGAACATCATAGAACTACCGCTCGTCAGCACCATACTGCTAGTTTATGTTTGCTCTTGTTTGTTTACATTCCAAATAATTTTACTCTAATTGTTTATCTCTAGACGTGAATACTTATTTAATATTTGTTGGGTAATTTTAGGTGTTTGACTGTAAGCAGCTAACGTCTTCCATGTCGTAAATAATTTGATTACTACCATACCGTTCCCTGTGGCCAAAACCAACTTAAACTTTTTTTAGACATCAAGCGTGGAGCACCAAAAAGCATCAATATAATATAATACGATTATGTTCACCGAATCATAACCCTATTTATAATCTAAACTAATGTATTATTAATCTAAAACCGAAGGCCACTATTGCGATTAAGTATGAGTTCGAAACAAGTGTCACTTCTATTCATTCTTATTCTATGCCAATGTTAAGCTTGAACTCAATTGCTAATAGGACAAGCTGTATTCACATGTAATGTTCCTTGAATACAAATAACAGTACAAAACATCACACGTACTACGAATTTTACGAATTTTGAAGCTTCATGAAGTTGTTTAGGAGTTTGAATACAATTATCATGCCCGTATATCCTTAACTACTTATTGTTAGCAATTAAGCATATCTTATGCTAATTAGCTCAAACAAGTTTTGTTGATGAGAATCTCCTTAGAGCCAAATCATCATCTTTCTGCTCTTGTCCATTCTATATGGGGTCGGCGAAACACGTTTTCTTTTTCCGTTCTTCCCTAGACGGCATCTTTAATCTCATCCATCTTTCTTTGGTCTTTCTCTCCCTCTTTATCCATCAATATTCATATCTATCACTCTTTTAGTCACATGCGTTTCATCTCTTCATTAAATTTCCATTCCAAGACAAAAGACTTCCTTTCATTTTTTCTGTAACAGGCACTTTTATACCTCCTCTAATATACGCGTTCCTTACTTAATTCATTATGCGATAGCAAATATATTAGTAAATTTAAAAGTCAACAGAAATATGAAGTAAGTTTAAATCGTGGCGCAAGCAATAAATACTAAATTTAACAAAGTAATTGCCGTTGCATTTGCCGCGCTAGGACGTCGCCATCTTGAATCTAAAAAAAACGTGAAGATCAACTGCGATATTTAATTCAATCTATAATCAAATTGAGGGCAGGGCTCGAAGTGCTAATTTTCATTGATAATTATGACGATAATTATCTTGTTATCTTAAAAAAGGGTAAGAGCATTGTGTTTAATCAATAAACAGATATTTTAGTATATTTCTGTTTATTTTTATTGTTATTATTTCACTATCTTGGACCAGAGTGAACGTTATAAAAATTCTGAAAAATTAAGACCCTATTTGGATTGAATTCTAGTCAAGTGCATGAAAACCAAAAAAAAAGCGATTTGAGACTAAAATTCCAAAAGATCAAATTCTGAATCAGTATGGATTATTATCCGATAATATTATTAAGGAACCCTGCTACAAACGTGCTTTTTTATTTATTTAAATTAAATTCTGTTCGAGTTTCTTTGCATGTCTCCTTGACCTATTTTGTTATGTTAAAATTTTGTTAATGGCCGTATTGATGACTTACCACCAGTAGGATATAGCCAAATCTTCCGGGACCTCATATCTCGTTACGTCTTCGTAGAGAAATCTTTTATTTTATTAAAATCCTCAAATAAAGCCAAAATAATTGGCTACTGTAGGTATAAAAGGTACTTTAGAAAGTAACCGTCGATTACACATAAATAAGCTAAAGCATTAGTTCAACCGCGCATGTGCCCTCAATCTTGTCGCACTCAAACTTACTCCTACGAAACAAGATAAAGTAGTTTGTGAATTAGCACCGGAGCCGGATCCATCCAAACAACCCATAGATTTTCTTCCTCATTTAACTTTCTCCGTTTTGTCACGAAGTCCGAGATAAGTTGATGGAACCAACTTGCGTGTATACGCTTATGATTTATATACCTAATATTTTGCAGATATTTGTGGATCTTATGTAATGCTCATCATCTGCCTAGCCTTTTCCCAAATATATTGGCGTCGCGTCGGCTTACAGTATAACCGGATGCAGCTGAATAAGAAATAAAGAAAGAAAGAAAGAGTATTTATTAGCCCGCCCAGGACAAAATACACAAAAAGAAAATGGTTTTACAATTAGCAAAGCAGTAAAATTATATTAAAAGTAATCATTAAAAAAACGAAGTTTGTTCTGTACGAGGCCAGCAGGCCTCTATCTCAGCATGGTGCTGAACTACTGCTGTGCTGAATACTAGTATTCATTGGATGACTCCTTATCTGCCTTCTCAAACCCAGTTACTGGGTAAAACATTGGAAAGTTTGCTTCGGAACAGCTAAAAAATACACATTTATGTACCAAACGAAATAGAAGTATCGAAATAATAAATAAATTCACGCTTCTAGATACTGTTTAATTACTGTGTGCAGAAATAGTTTAGTTCGTAATGTTAGCCTAAGCATAATCCAGCCCAGTGCGGGTTGGTAGATGTCATTTGTCTTCGAATTTTTGGGTCTAGGACATGCCGGTTTCCTCACGATGTTTTCCTTCACCGTTTTGAGAGCAGTGGTGATGAAATAAATCACACAAAGTAATGCGCCTGCCTGGGTTCGAACCCACGACTTACTGCTCATAAGTCAGGGCCGCCACCACTGGGCCCAGTAGTAATGTTAATTTTCCGCTTATATTTTTGATTTAGTTTCATCAGTATGAAACTGATGAAACTAAATAAAGAATATAAGCAAACGTTTTTTATAGTACTACCTATTTTTGAAATATTATTTTATAAATTTTTTATAAAGCCATGTATCACAAAAACTAAGTAACGGAAAAATGAAGGAAAATAATGTCCCTGTTGCAAAACTCCTAAATAAAAGATGAACAGTCAATCCGCTGTCTATTTACTATTAAATATTCATCCACACGAGGGAAACATAAAACGTGTGACTATAAACTTGTTTTTACTCTACTAACCACAAATAGCGAGCTTGCAGTCCATTTTCATTATATTTGCTAAAAACAATGTTGCGTTATACATATATATTTTGCAACATTCTGAACTTTCATAAAGTTTCTAAACTACCGCTTTTTGAACAATGAAAGTTAGCAACAAAAGGTCAAAAACAAAAAGCTGAGCGCGTAATACTTAGTTAAAAAGGATAGTCTTCAAACAAGTAAAGTTTTTCGTACATGGATCCTTTTATGCGACCAAAAACGTCTACGGATTTTCAAGACATTTCATAATATATCTTTTTCTTTTGTCTGATACTACGCTGTTGTAAATTACGTCGGGAAGTTTTGTACTATAAGAAGATATTCATATGAACTTAGTGAGAGCGTATTTTTTTGTCTTCTGTTTTTGTTTTAACGCACAGGCGAAGCAATGAAGGAAACCTTAGTGAGGAAACCGGCATGTCTTAGACTCAAAAGTTTGAAGACATGTGACATCTACCAGGACCCGCGTGGTGGATTATAGCCCACTCTCTCTCTCTCACTATACTGACAGGTTCGCAGTTTAACTACAATTAGTAGAAATAAATTCTTATGGGACATTGAATTAAGACACGAATCTACGAGAAAAAAAAAACCAAAACTAACATGTAAAATCTCAATGATAGTTTTCCTTTTTGAGTGTAATATCAAATTCCCACACCAAAATCCCTTGGCTCCAAAATACAGCCAGTATCGAATGCTCAAAGCAAGTTATTTACGGACAAACTGAATGTTTTAACGGCTCCAGGCGTCCCCAACTTTCCCACGATGGTGTTGCTATCCCAAACTTATGTTTCGTTTTCTGAATACGGACGAGCATAGTGCAGATTGCTATTGTTTTGTTTTTTTTTTTTCAGATACATATACGAATATTATTCCGGTTTGTTTTTTGGAAAAAAGTTTTCTTTGTATCAGTGAGATTTTCTTGGAAGAGAGAAGTTTGCATCTACATACATGTTCACATTCACGCCTTTTTCCCATGGGGTAGGCAGAAATCTGTTACGATTCTTACATAGTCCTTTTGCTTCTTCCACCTTCATACATCTGGTCATATACGCAAGCTGGTTGCGAGTGAGGCATCGGCTACTTCCCATTTGGTAAACTTCCCATTTCGTAAACCTCAAACTGTACCTACTAAAAAGTTGCGTTTGGTAAACATTTCGTTACTTCATACATTTAATCCCATTTGGTAAACTTTGTTAGTATTGTTATTTTTGTACGGTACAGTCAGTGTCAAATTAGTATTAAATTAGAGATGTATATATTTTTAAATGCTTCAGTCTTGAGATAGTATCTCGACCATCAAAAAGAATGGCTGATCAAGAAGAAGTAAAAAAAACGTATTAAAGTCTGTAAAAATACCACGATGCTACTAAAAATACCACGTGCTTTTCCCGCAAAAGAAGCACCGAGCGGGTTCTCAGGTAGGGATTTATTGTCCTTACCATCGTTTTAAACAAAAGGTGTGAATGAGATAGACATAAGTAAGTATAAATACCACGTGCTTTTCCCGCAAAAGAAGCACCGAGCGGGTTCTCAGGTAGGGATTTATTGTCCTTACCATCGTTTTAAACAAAAGGTGTGAATGAGATAGACATAAGTAAGTATACGTAAATTATATCTATTACCGGGTTTAACTTATCAGTTCACTCGTTTTATGCATAGTGCAAGGTCGTTGCAATGTCGGGTGAGGGATCTTCTAGTGGTGCAGTGAATTTAAAAATTATTAATAGTACACGAGGCGGTAAAATTTTATTACGCGCTGGGCATCAATATTATAAACAGAAAAATAATAAGGACTCAAGTTGGTGGCGCTGTGTTAATAGAAAAGATGGATGTTCAGCAAGTGTAACTTTGAATTCAAATCGAAGCCATGTATTAAGAGAAAATGCTCACTGCAGTTCTTGTATTCCGAATTTTGAAAAAAATGAAGTGAAAGTAGCCATCGAAAAATGTAAACAAACTATATGTGAAGATCTGAAGCCGATTCTAGCTACATACAGGAAATGTACTAAAAAGCTAATAATGGTTATGAAATTATTATAGAATTACCAAATTTTGACAAAGTTAAAAGCAGATTGTATAGACACAGAAATAGACAACTAGGAATCACAAAATCTCAGCACTCTAACTCTACAGAAATCGTGATTCCTGACCGTTTTAAAGACAATTTATTGTTTGATGAGATTGACGGTGAAAATAGAATGATTGTGTTTGGTTCAAAGAGTGCAATTGCACATTTAAATGACGTCCGTCACTACTTTGCGGACGGAACGTTCAAATGTTGTGCAAAGCCGTTTCTTCAACTATACGTTGTACACGGAGACATAGGAAGTACAGAAACTGGGACAAATATTGTACCATTTTTTTATGCAGTGTTGACAAACAAAGAAGAAACTACATATGAAAGACTGTTTTACAAACTAAAATTTCATTTACCAGAGTGGACAGCCGATATTATTACCTTGGATTTCGAAAAAGCTCCAATAAATGCAATTAAAAAGACATTTCCAAACATAATTGTTAAGGGGTGTTTTGTTCACTTTGGCAGAGCGCTATTAAGAAAGGCAAAATCTCTTGGCTTATTACAACATGAAGAATCTCACTATCACGTCAAACTATGTATGGCTCTGGCACATTTACCAAAAGAAGACATAAACGATGGATGGCTATACGTTATGAGTCAAAGGTAAATTAATTTTGCAGTATTGAAATGAACGCGTTTAGTTCTGGATATTTCTTCTACCGCCATTTTCTACAGCCATTTTTATGCGTTAGAAACTAGGTAATATATGGTTTTTCGTATCATAATCTTCAACGAATTAATTCTGTTACAGTTTTGAAGAAAAAGCTATAACTGAATTCAATGATTACTTTGTGGATCAGTGGTTGGAAAATGAAGATATGATGAATATTTGGTGCTGCTACGCACAAAGACACCGCACTACAAACCTCATGGAATCTTGGAATTGGAGTTTCAATAGTGAAATTGGAAAAAGGCCATCAATTCTTTTATTTTTCGAAACGATATCAGGCAATATTAAACATTATGAAAATCTTCTGAAAAGGTACATATTTTTGTTTCAATGACCTGTATTTTTAGGCGACACATATGATAAAAATTATACATTATTACTTTAATTAATCATAACAATTTTTTACAGCTTTTATAATAATGGAGAAAGTATATCAAAACGAAGAAAAAAATCTATCCAAAATGATATACGAATTAACAATATTCTCGGCGATTACAAAAGTGGAAAAATATCATTGGAAAATTGTTTGAACGAATTATCAAGAATTGCTTGTATCACTTTATAATTTATTTATTGATTTTTAACTTTGTAGTGTAGGTAGTAAATTTTTTATGTTAATATTCCAAATCTGTGATTATATTTTATAGTTGATTTTGTGTGTAATTTTTAATGTTAATGTACCAAATCTGTGATTATTATTTGTTTTTATATTTAAAAGTTGATTTTGCATGTATTTTTTATGTTATTGTACCAAATCTGTGATTATTATTTGTTTTTATATTTAAAAGTTGATTTTGCATGTATTTTTTATGTTATTGTACCAAATCTGTGATTATTATTGTTTTTATATTTTATAGTTGATTTAGTATGTATTTTTTTACGTTAACGTACCAAATCAGTGACTGTTTATTTTTATATTTTATAAGTAGTTGATTTCGTATGTATTTTTTTATGTTAATGTACATTAACATAAAAAGATAGTACCAAATCTGTGATTATTGTTTTTTTATATAAGTTGATTTCGCATCTAGATTGACTTATGTTATTAAAAAAATAAAACTTGTCATCGAAATAGTCAAATCGAACTGTGATTTTTCTAAAATTTTTTGAAAGTTATTTGTACACCCCACTTTTTATTTCTGTTTTTAAATATCAATATGTGTAAATGGCATACGTACACATAATCCGACTATTGTACCTGTGATTAAAAATATTTAACAAAATAAATGACAATGTTATCATTAGTTTCGTTTTTCTTTTTTTACTTGACTGTACCCATTTCATCTGAAAGTTTACCAAATGGGATATAACACAAAAAATTATTGAAATGTTTTCGAAATGGGACTAAATGTATGAAATGTATGTTTACCAAACGCAACTTTTTAGTAGGTACAGTTTGAGGTTTACGAAATGGGAAGTTTACCAAATGGGAAGTAGCCGAGGCATCTGACCTTTTTGAAGAACCTCACCAGTATGTCAGTGTAGGACCTTCAAGGGCGTCCCCTCCCGGCGTTGTCACTCACATTTGCCTTGTATCTTGTGTACCTTTTGTTACTCGCCTCTCACTCATCCACTCCATATGACCAAACGATCTAAGCATACTCAACATTGTATCTACAGCATTGTTATTTCAGATAAGTCAAAGGCAAACGACTGCAACTATAGACAAAGGATCTAAGCAATCGCTCCATCATTTATGGAGCAATTTCAATCAGCAGTAACCGATTCTGAAAATGATACCTAGTGTTGGCGAGAAAAAAGTAAATTTCTATATATCCTGACTCTTGCAATATTCTCTCAATTCATCTACAATAAATACTACACTATTATACTACTAATTAGATTTTGATGATCTTGCCGATATTCTGTTATTAAAATATTGTACTTCTAGAATACATTTAAAACACTCGGGACTTACTAAAAGAAAGAAGACTTACATACATAACATCACGCCTGTAATCACCGAAGGGTTAGGCAGAGGTGTAGGTAGCAAAAGTACACCCACATTTCGCCATGTTTAAGTCCCATGTAATAGGGGGCGAGTCTATTTCCATCAACCGGGCACTGAGAAATTTCTGATGGAATAACCCAATAACACTTGGCCAGACCTGGGAAACGAACCAACGAGGCAGGCCAATATAACAATACCTATATTATTTACATAGCCAATATAGACACTTTGACCTTCCATAACATTTTCCTCTTTCCTGTATTAGAAAATACGTTATCTTTTCTAGTTTAATTTCAAAGCAACTAAATTAAATGACGGTCCTAATGTCCAACAGTGTGAACATCCTTTGTTACTAACGATTGTCAATTTGGGGTCCTAATGTTTAGTATTTGCGTTACCATCCGGTACCAACGGTTCGCAGGAAGTCGGTCACCCATTGTGTGTGTTTCAGGCTCTTTGTTCGTCTAAATTTAGATAGGAATTAGGTGTTATGTTGTCCGATAACGTGTTTGATGGACGGAATTATGATTGGTAAATTTTGAAAATTATGGTGCCATTTTTTGTTGATGGATGGTGAGGGAGAGGAAGACCAAGAAACGATGGATGGATTGTGTGAGGAATTTATTTATTTGGATCTCCATCAAAAGATACACAGATACAATATAAGTCACAGTTATACAAAGGTTCTATTAAATCAGTTTCTTCAATTACAGGAGACCACAGTATGCACATAAAATTAGGTGTTAAGGGTGAATCTTGGCGTATTCTGTTGATTCCCCTGGCGCAATTTATTTAAAATTTAACTTATTTATAAACACATTTAACGAATACGCATCACTTTTGGCCGACTGGTTTCGAAAATATACCAATTTACAAGTTTGTGGGCAAGGGAATCAAATAAATTGCGCCAGGGGAATCAACAAAATATTCATTCAAGATTACCCTTAACACAGAATGATATGAAAGATAAAGGAGTAAATGATAGCGTGACGGTTGACAGAGGGGAATGGAAGAATCAACGTGTTGCGCCATCACCAAGTAGCATGGTACAAGAGCAGGAAGATGATGAGGATCCCACTTTTTGACCGTAATTTAAAGCCAGTTGCACCACTTATCTCTGAACACTTTTTATTCTAAACGAATGTAAAACATTCTGTATTTGTTAATCTTTTGAAGATGACAGAGATGAAAGATGTTTGATAAGATTGTATCAAAATATCTTACCAAAAAGTGTTGTATACCCAGTTAATGGGTTGTGAAGGTCAGATGGCAGTCGCTCCATGTAAAATACTGGTATCCAGCTGCATCCAGTTAGACTGGAAGCCGATCCCAACATAGTTGGGAAAATGCTAGGCAGATGATGATGATGATGTATCTAAAATGTATTTTGGTTGTATGTACGTGTGGTTTAACAATAACAGCCGCTCGGGTCGATCTTTAGGTTAAGCCGTGCTTGCCTAGGTTGGTCTGGACTCGTGGCTAAACAATAACAGCCGCTCGGGTCGATCTTTAGGTTAAGCCGTGCTTGCCTAGGTTGGTCTGTGGATGGGTGACCACCCATTACATACCGAGTTTCCTCCGTGCCTCGGAAAGCACGTTAAGCCGTTGGTCCCGGCTGTCATTTGAAGATCTTTGACAGTCGTTAAAGTAGTCAGTGGCCCAAAAAGTCTGACAACCAGTCTTACCAAGGGGTATCGTATTTCCCAGTAGTAACTGGGTTGTGGAGGTCAGATAGGCAGTCGCTCCATGTAAAATACTGGTATTCAGCTGCATCCGGTTAGACTGGAAGCCGACCCCAACATAGTTGGGAAAAGGCTAGGCAGATGATGTACGTGTGGTTTATATACACCTTATGATACAACAGAGATGTCAATAAAATGACGTAGTTATCTTTTTTTAAAAAAAAAACGCTGCCGCACACTAGGAATTTCGGGATATTCCTCAAAGCGCAACTATGTATTTTTGAGCGCAACCGACTAGTTGCGCTTACTTAATTATTCCTCGAAGCGCAATCATTAGTTGCGCTCACTAATTCAAATTGCTCAAATGGTTGCGCTTTGAGAAACAATTTAGTTGCGCTTAGTTGGTTGCGCTTAAAAACAGTTGCGCTTTGGGGAATACCCCGGAATTTCTTCTGTATCGTGGGTGCGTCACAAACATTTAAACTCACATACACAAACAGCCAGACCCGGAACAACTATCAGTAGGCCATACAAATATTTGTTCCTATTGTTCTAACTTGATTCATAACAGCCAGCATGAAACTTTTTGCAATGGATTTGCATCTGTTGATTGTGTTGCCAAGCCACAATTTCTTTTCAAGCAACACATTTTCCAATAAGCCCGTTCCATTTACCACGCAGAAACACAAAACAGCTTAATTCCTCCCTTTATTCCTTTCAACAGAATAGGACGGAACAAATAAAAAGAAAAACGAGTATTTAACGACCCAAATAAAAGTCGACAGGAAAAAAGTTTAAGTTAATTATACGGCCGTACCAATTATTCTCTTCTGTGACAGCCGATCAGTCTTCAAATTAGAAACGGCGTTGAGTTACGATGCTACTTTAGTAAATTGTTTCAAGATCCATTTAATTGTTACAAAATTTCAGTGAGTTGATTTTACGTAAAATTTCTCCTACACAACACGAGGAATTTTATGTTTAATCTAATTTATCAACCAAATTGTTACATAACGTTTCTCAGTAGATACAGTTAATCAACACAATAAAGTATATGCAATTAAAGAAAGAAAGAAAATATATATATTTGTTGCAGGGACGTGATGTGCCTACAAAATTAGAAAAAAATAAACAATAAACATACAACGCATAACAAACATTTGGAATACATAAGGATGGAACGAAAAAAAAAATGAATCAATGATTAATTTCATTTACATAACTTGGCCTAGCGATCGCAAGCGCGACTGTAGAGCATGAGGTTTTGGGGTCGATTCCCGGGTCGTGCAAGTGCTGTTGAGTGTTAACTATCAGGAATTTCTCAGTAAAAGCCACGGAGCCTGGATTTGTGCCCGGTTGATGGCAATAGGCTCGCCCTTTATTATAAAACATAACTGGCGAAATGGTAATACTATTAATTACACCTCTACCTAACCCTTCGGGGACTACAGGTGTGAAGTTATGTTACTTGGACAACTCCATGTTTTAAGAAATCTTAAAGTGACACGCAATAAGGCTAATTATTGCTTTTAAGGTGTAAATCTGTAAGCCAATCAGCCTTCGCGGTATTGTACTTTTATTTCGATGGATTTCAAGTACAGACTCAGCAAATCAAGCCACTACAATCTGTAAACTTTTTTGAATATATTTTCAACTTTATCGCTAAAGCATTAGGTTCAAGGTTAATTGGGAAAATTGGACAGTTTCGGGTAGCTTGCTGTGCTGGCGTTTGTACATACATTAACTCAATTTCATTTACGTCTTAGTACCTACATGAACATAAAAAATGTATACGCAGCGTAACGTTACTTAAAAGTCACAAAAAGACATCTTCAGAAAATAAATTGCCTATTATACCGAGATGTCCCCGTTTTTATTACCATATCTATTTTCTTAACTTCAGACCACCTCAATCTAAAACATAACGCACCCAAGTCAAAAGTTATTGAAATAAAAACTTTAAGTAAAGCGCAGATGGCAAACATTTTTAATTTACTTAAAAAAAAAGGTAATCTGAAATGAACGATCATTTCATACCTACTGGAAAAATTGATAGCGCCACTAACTCACATTTTTGTTCGTGAAAATCCCATATTTTATAGGTTACACTGCTTCAGCTGGTAGTGAATCAGTCGACATGAATATTCATCGGAATAAATTCCAGGTAGTTATATGTCAGACAGTAAATTACATTGAATTTATTTTTGTGAGAAAACTTTTAGCAGTAACAGATTCCTTTTGCTGATTTTTGCATGTCTCGCTAAAAAACAAGGTTTTAAAACCTCGATGTGTCTTTTATTTCACCTATACAGTGTAGAAGGGACACCTACGCGAAAACAGTTACCACATATTCAGTACATCATTCTGAGCACAGAAATTTTTCAGGTTTTTTTTTCGGAAACAGCTACATGTCTTTTTATTGTATTTTTTTTTTATCTAATGTATGGACTGTGTCTGAATGAAATTAAATTATTATTATTATTACAGCTGTTTTTTTTTTAATAACCGATGAAAAATTTCTATGTTTTCAGAATATTAAACTGAATACGTGGTAACCGATTTCGCGACCCGTTGGTGTCCCTTTCCTCTGTATACATTTAGCACTTTACATGTGACAGGGGCCGAGCTTATTTCCTATTGAAAATACAAAGTTTTTCGAATTAGTGATCGAACCCCATAAGAGCTTGGTAAAATCCAACTAACAGCTTACATTTCAACTACTTTTCCTAGATTTTGTTTCTCTCATCCTTTAATAGTATAATTTCAGGGACTTCAATAGCATTAAACAGCGCTGGATGGTGCAATAAATTCGTACACATGAACCGTATGTTCATACGGGGCGATATTTTGTCATGCGATGCTCGCTTTTGTTGGCATGACGTAATGCCACTTCTGTTTTCAGGTACATACGGTAATACACAAGCAGTTTGTTTATTATTTGAATATTTCTACCTAATTTTGCAGTGAATCTGTCCACTAGTGGGACTTTGTTTGGGCTGACCTTAATTTACCTCCATTCTTATCTTTTTACCTACTTTATTTTTCACTGGTTAACCGCGCTTACCTAGGTTGGTCCGTGGGTGACCACCCTTTACATACCCAGTTTTCTCCGTGCCTCTGAAAACATATTAAGCCGTTGGTCCCGGCTGTCATTTATAGACCTTTGACAGTCGTTACAGGTAGTCAGTGGAAAGTTTGACAACCAGTATTACCAAGATGTATCGTATTACGCAATACTAACTGGGTTGTGGCGGTCAGATAGGCAGTCGCTCCATTTAAAATACAGGTATTCAGCTGCATCCGGTTAAACTGGAAGCCGACCCTAACATAGTTGGGAAAAGGCTACGGAGTTGAGGTCCTTTTGAAATTGGCCCGAAGCAGTGGCTTAAATGTATAACTGTGCTAAAAGCGATTTGATGTAACATAATGTAAGCCTGTAAAGTAATTTAAACAAATAAATAAAATTAACTTTCCAATGCCAATCAACTGTCGCAATAAGTAATAATACCTGAAAGCAAATTATATATTAGGTATGTCTTTAAGTAAGTTTGACATCTGACACGACAGCAACGTTTCATTATCCGATCCATAGCAGCTCATTAGATAATGATAAGTACCTAGCATCAATAATAAAGTAAGTAATTGTAGGTTTGTGTGTCCTAAGTATAGTTCACGCCTTTTGACACATGGCAGTGGTCGTCATGTTGGTACACATCTATTATTTACTGGTTGGTTTTGTCACGCTGAATTTTAATGTGTTTTTATGTACTTTGTCTAATTTAAGTTAGGTGACACCGTTCTGTTTTTGTTGTGTTTTTCTTCTATGCATGACTGTGACACAAATACCAGTTCGTGCCACCGTGGTGCTGAAAGAATAAGTCCCTAGACTCTTTGTTACCGAATGCTAGGTATCCCGAGTAAGCTAGATGTTTAAGAAATTGAGTACCCATTCTTAAGAGGAAATGCGGTCGGTCTTTTTTCTATACAAACGCTCTCGCCTGTTTTCTTTCTGGTTTAACACTTTAAAGCTATGATTTTTTACAGTTAAATAAATATCAACCTGTCCCTATGTTTTCCTTTTTGATGATACATAATCTGTATAAGCACTAGAACTTTAACAAAATGCTCAAAATTGCCTATTTAGATCTTCTGTCAACAGAGGACTAGTGTTCAAAGACAACTATTAATGAAAAATGAAAAAACAGGGACTCAGTATATATCCTTCTTGTTCAGTTTATAAAATATCTTTTAAATTGGTCGAATTTTGGAGGAGGAAATAGTCGAGAGCCAAACCTCGAATTAGGGCTATTTTTTATAGTTGTCCTTATCGCACCAATGTCAATATCACGCTCGCAAAGCGACAGCGATAGTTTCTTCAAGTACCTACTGTGTTTCCTCTTAACGTGACTCGGGCACATTCCTTTCATGCACCCCGCCATCGGCATTTGGGTAGGAAAATATCGCAAACTATGTATGTTTACAGTTAAAGAGTAAGTAATATCGAATTTCTGATGACACGGTTGGCGCAATGGCTGAGTGATCGACTGCTGCGCTGCGTGTCGCCTTCCCGCACGTTACAAATATTTGTATGGTCTACAAGTAGTTGTTCCGGATCTGGCTGTTTGTGAATGTGAGTTTTAATGTTTGTAAATGCACCCACGATTCAGGAGAAATTCCTAGAGTGGGGCAACATTAAAAAAAAAAGACGGGTTGCACTCCGGGAGTGCCAGAAAAATTGAAAAATCTTGAAACAACGCGATCTAGCTTAATTATCAGAAATTTCAATAGCTTTCTGCAAGAACGAAAGTTGTCGCTGCCGTAGAAAAAAACTTGAAACAACGCCATCTAGCTTAAACTACACGCACACTCGCGTAAGCGCCCTGAGCCGCCGATTCAATCTGACGATCTGACGATTTTACCTATCCCAATCAAAATCCATCTGACGATCTGACGATTTTACCTATCCCAAAAAGTGCACAACGCCGCTAAAGACGTCTTCACTTCAAAAAAAAATATCTGTCGACCGTGCGTCACTGAACTCGGTACGGTCAGTACCTATCTGTGCCTTTGCGTTGCCAATGATGGCGCAATGGCGAAGTTATGGGTCAATGTAATACCTACTGCCCTGCTAGTGATATTTAAGAATAAGAAGAAAAATGACTGTCTGAAGAAAGTAACACTTAAACTATGATTTCATCGATCTAGCTCATCATTTGTGTATTCTAAGTTCTATGTATAGACTATTAGTTTGAAAGTTCCTAGAATATCAGAGTAGTTCTTGAAATTAATAGTGCCTACATAGTGATTGTTCACTGAATAATCCATTGGGTGTCTTTGTGGGTGTTCCCTTACTCTCTGCCAAGTCTACAAGTTCATTGAACTATAATTAAATTTGAAGAATATTGCTGTGAATGAACTTTATAATGGCCAGTAATCTTTTACTGATTGTTTATCAAATGACAAATGTATTATTAATTACTGCCTCATTGGTCCTATGGTCCGGCGCGACTGTTGAGTATGAAGTTCTTTGGGTTTTATTAGGAATTTCTCAATGGCAGCCACGGAGTCTAAGTTTTGTGCCCGGTCGATGGCAATAGGTTCGCCTCCTGGGGCTTAAACATAACTGGCGAAATGTGGATGTACTACAATTACTGGTGAAGTGTGTATTACAGGCGTGATGTTATGTTATGTTAAAATTGCTTACTTACTTACTCAGCATTTTACTGAAACGATTAGATATCGCTTTCTGATTTTTGTATTGAGTTCAGATCGAATTCAACTATCCTAAGCAAAGACTTACTCGGTTCAATAACCACAAAATTCCGAACGGTCTCTAAACAACGTTCAGGCAGCCAAAACTGGAGCCAAAACTGGAGCCAAAACATACAAACTCTACTAAAATCAGGCTCGGTATATTCTTGACGCGTCCGTAGGAACTTTAAAGCCGGCATGATGGCCGACATTAGCCACGAGGAGACATTATCGTGTTGTAAACCGGAGATTTAACGGCGTCAGGTAACATACTGGTACTATTGTACTAACCACTGGGGATTCGAGGAGGTTAGCTGAAGCAAATTGTACAATGTAGGTTTTAATCATGGGAGTGTGTGAAAATAGCGGCTGGGTAATATTTACAGATAGTGTTTTGTTTCTGGCCATGTAGAAAAAGAGTTACGTGACTTCGAAAAGTGTAACACCACTAACACGTCCCCGTAAGTTAAATAATACGAAACACTAAACAATGAATGCACGCTACCACGAAAAACTTGAATAACCAAATAGAGGTTTGGATATTCCGAATTTGAAATTTTTAGAAAAGTTTATTTTTATTAAAAAAAAAAGTTGACTATCTGATGCCGGCGACCTTTGTTCGCGTTAAATTATTATAAAAAGTATTATTTCTCTTTTTGAATCGGATTTCGTTAACAATTTCAAGGATTTAATTTTTTGCACGGAACTCTAACTGTTATTCTAAAATAAAAGTAGCCTAAGTTAGACCTTATAACATCAGCTATCTGCAAGTAAAAGTTGGTGCTATAAAAATCGGTCCAGCCGTTTCAGAGATTAGCTGGAACAGACAGACGGACAAAAAAAAAGTGATTTTGTTATAAGTGCTGTATATATTTTCATATGCATTCAGTAAAATTAGTATTTTAATGTTACAAACAAACACTTTAATTTTATTTATTTGTTTAGATTATTCTATAATTCTTAGCTGAGTTACTGCTGGTTCGAAATGAAGCAAATTGAATTAGTTAGTACTATACTTATACGCACGAATGTACAGTGAGAAAACTCGTCTAATAATTGTTCGGAAATGGCCAACACGCTGTGAACAAACGTGGTGATCATTGATTATTCCTTCTCTGCATGACAAAAGGGCTTCGCAGTCGACAGTCACAAGCCGGAAATATTGTTAGTAGCTACGCTGACGAATTATGGTTTGAAGACGAAATACGAATGCATTTGCGACTCTGGTTGATAATTGCTTATTTTGTTGAAGTAAAAGTTCTTTACGGGGACTAAGCTGGTGAATGCATTACGTTACGTTACGAGGCAAACGGAAGTTGAAGTTAGTGAAGATAAAAAAGAGAGAGTTCCGTTTTTTAATTTGACAGACGATTGTTCGGCATTTGTTTAAGTTTTACTTCAGTCATGTGGTCTAGAGCACACTCGTTTTTTTTCTACACTGCCAATAAAATCTGTTAGAAAGTAAGTCGTTCTGATGCAAACTTGGCTCTTAAAATACGAGACAAAATTCGCAAAAATATAAGTAGCTTTTGCGAATTTTCGTACTCAAAAACTCTTTGTAAATATAAAAGATTCCAGTAAAAGACTTCAATCAAATAAATCGCATCGTCCATTTCGAGGGCCTCCCCACGATTTCCTGTTATGAAAAACGTAATAAATTGTGGTCCACTTTATGCTTTGTTGTTGCTAAAGATGATTTTTTACAAAGAAGGTAACATGGGGAAAACCTAAGAGAATAATTTCATCTACAATGTTAAAATTATTATGTTAGATTTTTCTTGGCCTTGTTCAAAATTGACAGTCTTGTAGACGTGTTAACATGAGATTTACAAGAATCATGATGAAATGAAAATAACGTCAATTTGGTAACGTGTTTACGTTTTGAAGCGGATTGAATTGATTACAACACATCTTGTTAAATGCTTTTCAAACCTAGCAAAAATTAGGTAGTTGTTATCAAGATACATCTATACAAATAAATAAAATATCTGAATGTATTTCTTTAAAATAACAGCTTTACTGAATGCATTATGAACTGTAATTAGTATTTTTTTTTTTAATTTTGTTTACGTCTCTGTATGTCTGTTTGTTCTGCCTAATCTCCGAAACGGCTGAACCGATATTGACGGGACTTTCACTGGCAGATAGCTGTTTTAACGAGTAACTTAGGCTACTTTTTATTGATTTGGGTTCTGTGCAAAAAAAACTAAAACCCGTCAAATTGTTAACAAAATCCAATTCTAATAGGAAAGTGATAATCCAATTCAAATAATAATTTTGACGCGAACGAAGGTAGGGATCAACAGCTAGTATGTATACAATAAATACCTATTATATTTTATTGACGAAAAAAGTCGAACTACGTAAACGTTTTATTTTTTTCAAAGATAACATTAATTTGTACCCAGATATTTTTCCCCTAATAAAACTTAGATCTAAGTGTATTATTCGCAGTTTTTCATTATTTGATCACAATTTGGCTCGTTAAGCCTATTACTCGAAAATGAAATCTTTTTCTTAGTAAATTTAAAAAAAAATACCTGCTCTTTTTAATTAAATTTTAATCTAGCTTATAGACTAGAGTAAATCGTCACAAAAAATAAACATTTTAGTATGTATTCACTTTCGATAGGTAAGTACTTTTTAATCAAAGAAGTTTTATATAAAAATGGTTTAACTTAATAGTTTAGTTAAAACTTTTTGGATATAATAAAAAAGATTTAATTAATGGCCATTGTTGACTCTTCTTCTTAATTTATAAAGTAAGGTATGCGAATTATACGAATACCAAAAAGATTCAATACAAAAATAAAATAAAAGCAAACATTTATTGTGAAACCACACACACTTTATGCGACACATTCTACAAATTCAATTCAAATCATTCTAAATTCGTAGAAATTGGTGCCGATTCCCTAGTTCACAAACTAAACTAAATTTAGGTTGAGTGCATCTTTTTATCAAAGCTTTAAAAGTTGCATGACTGCCTCGTTCGTCTAGTGGTCGCAAGCGACTGCTGAGCATGAAGTCCTAGGTTCTATTCTTGGGTCGGGAAAGTTTTATTTGGTTTTTCCATCAGGAATTTCTCTGTAGCAACCACAAGGTCTGGATTTGTGCCCGGTTGAAGGCAATAGGCTCGCCCCGTATTACATGGGACTTAAACATAATTGGCGAAATGTTGGTGTACTATTAGGTACACCGCTGCCTAACGTTTCGGGGATTACAGTCATGATGTAATGTTTTAGAAGTCAATACGCAGATATCAAAAAGTCATATTATCAATATCATCCTTCCCCTATGAAAAGAGGCTACTGTGGGGTTTCCCCCACAATTACAGGCCAATATTATTAATCCTTTGTTATACGGCACTCGCTCCCTCTCTGTTCCGCTACACGTGTTTAAAAAATTCATGCTCTTTGGTACCTAATCCATCATGGCGGATTACTTTATGAAGGAGCGCCGAATGATTGAAACTGAAAACAAAGTGTTCTATTAATCTTACATATTAGATTCATTTTTTGTATGAATATAAAGGCTTATGAGAACACAACGGGGTCGAAATGAAAGGCATATTTTCGTTTAGTATCTTTTAATATTAATATTTGGTAGAAGATTTTTGTATTATGAAAGAAACTTACATCGTGTAGTTTGTTTCTTGGTCATATTTTTTGTTTTATCATTTATTGGTGCCGATTCCCCTGTTCACAAACTAAACTAAAGTTGAGTGCATCTTTTTCTTCCTAATTCATTATGAAAAGGACAGATGATAAATATTAGTTTAGTCCTGTCAAATTAGTTAGCACCTGACGTAATTTGATATAAAAGTAATCAACTTTTAAATCACGTCTAAACTTGTGTCAGGCGCTGGTTAATTAGACAGGACTAAACTAAAATTTATCCTCTGTCCTTTTCTTAATGAAATAGAAAGAAAAAGATGCACTGAACTTAAATTTGGTTTAGTTTGTAAACAAGGGAATCGGCACCATTGTAATAGATAAATGGTTGTACATCATCATCCACAGCCCGACTTCACCCACTGCTGGGTATAAGCCTAAAGCTCTTCGCCAAGCTCCACGTTCTTGTGCCAACCTCATCCACGATATTCCCGCAATGGCAACAATGTCGTCTGCCCACCTCGCCACCGGACGGCCAACACTCCTTTTTCCATTCCTTGGACGCCACTCGGTCACAGCATTACTCCACCTGCCATCACCGCGTCTTGCTAGGTGTCCTGCCCGACTCCATTTGAGTTCCATAACGCGATTTCCAATATCGAAGACCTCACGCACGTCCACGTCTCAGCAGAGTGTCATGGTGGGCAAAACACACTGATTATAGAGACGGATCTTCAGGCAGTGTGGAATTTTGGCTGATTTCAGAATGTCGTCCAACCGTGTTTTTGTGCAGATCTGGTTAAAGACATTTAATTCTCATAAAGAAATTACATTTCACTTACATGAGAACAAATTTAAATATACAATATTCATTGTCCTTCGACACTCGGACTTTTACACGACTAATCTGAAGAATTTATTTATATTTTACCAATTTACATTAGTTTTACACATACAGTTAACAAATTAATAAGTTTGATAGGTTTATTTATTACAACTGTGTGGGCTGAGGTGAATTTCATTTTCGCTAATAAAAACAATTATACAGGGTGTAACATAATACACGCAAACCTCTTGTGTGGTGTGTACCATGAAACAGAAAAAAATCTTAACTTTTTTTAGGGTTCCGTACCAAAAGGGTAAAACGGGACCCTATTACTAAGCCTCCGCTGTCCGTCCGTCTGTTTGTCTGTCACCAGGCTGTATCTCATGAACCGTGATAGTTAGACAGTTGAAATGTTCACAGATGATGTATTTCTGTTGTCCCTATAGCAACAAATACTAAAAATAGAATAAAATAAATGTTTAAGGGGGCTCCCATACAACAAACGTGATTTGTTTGCCGTTTTTGTCTAATGTTGTATAGATATATAGATACGTGAGTCGGACTTGCGAACCATTCGTGCGCAAGTCCGACTCACACTTGGCCAGTTTTTTAGTTTTATAGCTGATCGCGTCAGTTCCTGTTGAAAGTCTGTTTTTCAAGAAAAGAGATACCCACACAGGAGGTCTTGCGTTGATTATGTTACACCTTGTATAATTACTTCGGTTTGCTTAACTTTAAAAAAAAACCCGATGCAGCTTTTCACGTCATCAATACTATACAAAAGAACTGAAAAAAAGTAAAAATATGATGTACAAAAACATAACAATATTGCCAAGAGTTATTATTTATTGCCAAAACATTTATGTATTCAGTGAATATCCACCGTCTTGCATGTACCTGTTTGTATGCCTACTCGGCTGGGCGTGCCGTTTTGGGCCTGTCTACATATTACGTTTAAGAAACGACTGTACATTATTTAGTACTATGCTAGGCCCGTAAGCCAAGAATGAGTTATGAGTATTAGTTTTCAGCTATTCCCTTATTTTGGAACGTGGTATTTTGACCTTACTGTGCCATTTTATAAAAGGTGAAAAGAGGCCTCATGAAATATTTTGTAACTTTTTTAAAATACATAAATGAATATTTTGAATGACGGAATATTTTGTTTCAAGTCTTTCAATTTATCAAAGTTTGGTTTGTGTTTTACATATTTAATAAATGATTGTTGTTAATGTTGTTACATACAATAATATCTTTTTCAGGTGCCTTGAAAAAATATAGCTTTCAATAACAATATTGTATTTTATATTTGTTTGGTGCAGAGGTTGAAAAGATACGATATCTAAACCTTTCCTTTCGAAGTGAATTTGTTTGTGATATGGTCCCAGTCTTCAGTAGTGTGCATTTAACATACATACATAAACTCACGCCCTTTTCACAGAACGCCACCGCCACCGAGCCTTTTTTTTTTTGGATGGGAAATCATCAAATGACTTCTCCTGCTCTGGGCAGAGCGGAAGGGAGTGTCAGACTTGTACTGTCTAAAACCCATCCATGTAAGGAAAATGCCCTTTGTGTTCCAGGGCCGCGGTATTGCTTTCGAAACGTCTGGACCTACTACGATCCTTACATACTCTTTTTGCCTCATCCACGTTCATACATCCGGTC
Source organism: Lycophotia porphyrea (assembly GCA_950005105.1). NCBI lineage: Eukaryota > Metazoa > Arthropoda > Insecta > Lepidoptera > Noctuidae > Lycophotia > Lycophotia porphyrea. Next base: position 7,219,394 of record OX465387.1, on the reverse strand, counting down.
ATACACGCACGCCGGTTACGAGTACTACGCACCTGACCTTTCTGAAGAACCTCACCAATGAGGTCAGCGTATATCCTTCTAGTATGCTTAAACAAAGAAGTTAGTTTGCTTTACTATCTTAGGGTAAAATGTTTGGGTCGCCTTAATTCGGCATAATTCAGTACCGAATCAGGCTTAACCGAACATTTTTGTGTGCAGAAAATCCGTACGAAAAAAATGTAACGCTTGACATAAAGCCAGAAACTTGCCTCAACGTTACAAAAAACACTGATTTAAATTACTTTAAAAGCTCCCAGCAGCACCCAATCTTCTTAAACAAAACCCACCCAATTTAAATACGTCATTGTATGAATGCAGGGCTCAAGCAAAGCGCGGCTCCTTAACTCTGCATGCTAACAAAGCAAGACTTTAGTCAGATTATCTACATTAAACAAAAGGCTGGGTAATGAACTAGCTCAGATTCAGAGTTGCGTCATCGATTCTCTTTTGTTTTTAACGTATACGATCTTGGGACAATGTAGCTGAGAAATAACAATGCTGGTTCTCTTGCAGCATGAAGTATTTATACTAGCGAAGCGAATCTGGCCATTTTCGAATTCAGAACAAAGCTAACCAAAGCTTTGTCTTATGAAAAATTTCAGTGCGATTTCATTAGACATTATTATTTTTCTGCATTCATCTTAATTTATTTTGGTCGGCGCAGCATGTCTTCTACAACCTTACTTCTCTATTAATAGTCATCGGTGTTGTCTCCTTTCTAGTCATATCATCTTTCATACAGACCATTCATCGTTTCCTAGATCTTCCCTTATTCATCATCTAATTCCTTGGCCTTGGCCTTCATAGTACGAAGGTTACGGATTATTAGATACGTTATCATGAGACACGGGTAGCTAAATGTGCTAATATATTTTCTCAATAAGGACTCGTAACCTCGAAGATCCTAAACTAAACTTTGTTATGTTTTTGAAGTAAAACTTCTTTACGCACGCTAGACTTGGGAGTAAGCTGGTGAATGCGTTACGACGCGTTCGGGCGAGGCGAACGCTTGACTTGGGGAGTAAGCTGGTGAATGCGTTACGACGCGTTCGGGCGAGGCGAACGCTTGACTTGGGGAGTAAGCTGGTGAATGCGTTACGACGCGTTCGGGCGAGGCGAACGCTTGACTTGGGGAGTAAGCTGGTGAATGCGTTACGACGCGTTCGGGCGAGGCGAACGGAAAAAAGTTAAAGGAGAAGTTTTACTTCAGTCGTGTGGTCTAAAGCACCCTCATTTTTTTTTTTACAAGATTTCTTTATGTCTCACTGTTGGGCAAAGGCCTCCCTTTTCTACCTTCATACCTCTAGTATTTCAGAATCAGTGCACAAAACAATTGCTTTTTACCGCTGTTCAATTCGACTGACGCATGACAGTTTTATGGAAAATTTAATTATAACCAATGCTTTTGTTTGATATGCAAACTAGTTTTTTGGGCCGCGGATTTTACTACCCTAAACCAAAATACGTTAAAATATTGCAAAATCACGTAAAAAAGTCTTTACATTTTTATTTATTACTGTTCAGTAGTTCTAGCGCCTGTTTAGCGTAGAGTTACGTAGTTTGATTATACAAGAATTTACCGTGCTATCTTTGACGTATTTTATTTCAGCTAAATTAATAATCAAAATCTTAAGATACGAAAAAACTAATAATAGAATTCACGTCTAGAAGACTGTCTGTGTTGCAGCCGCATTTGTATTTACCCGTTCTGGATCGCGAACAAATACTTATACTCGCAGTCACTGATAATTATCGTCGTTTCAATAAATTAAAAAAAAACAATCCCTAGAGCCATAGTCTCATAATAATATTTGACCGAATTATACAAAACAGAATTTCTGTCTTAACTTAGAAAATCTGACACTATCTTACGTCACAAAATCTTCCCTCCACATACATCAGCAAGTCATTATTAAGTGAGACGCAGAATATACATATGTATATAACCCTGACGGTACTCAGAGGGCCTGTAACTGGGGTAAGTGTGGACTCATTAACTCATGCCTAATGATGTGCCGGTGTCTTAACTTACCCCTCGCTTTAGTATTCTATTAAATCACGTCTGCGCGGATTTTGAGCGAAAAATGTGAACCGTTTTTGTTTATCATTTCAATGGAGGCGAATTTTTGGTTATTTTATTCATTTTTTGAGTAGCTTTTTGAGGTAGTTTTGTATCTGTTTAGTGTAAGTTTGAATTTGAATCTGTTAGCATTGAATTAAGATACCATTTTAGGAATGTCGGAAAGTAATTAGTAATTTCATTAGCAAAATTCTGGGAAAACTTTAGGTATTGAAGCTTGATTGATATACCTATTAATTAGCTGACGGTAATGAGAAAATGCTCCTCAAAAGTAGTCGTAAAATTATTTCATCTTATTTTAGATCTTATAGTTAAATCTCCAGCCTAATGCTTCCATGATATATGTATCATGGAAGCATTATAATTATAATTTTTATGTTAGCATACTAACATAAAAATTATAACTAAGATCGAACGATCCAAAATATATCATAATCGACACTGCCAGAAAACTCAAAAATGTCTGATACATTACATTTTATTGCTCGGACAGCATTACAGTTATATTTTATTTTATTTCTCACATTTCTGTCTGTGTCAACCGTCAAGGGACTGAGATACATGGAGTCTAGATGAGCGGGAAGTTGCCGAGTAATGTAACGACGCGGTACGTGAGTTGTGTTATTAAAGTTACAGTTATTTCTATAGGAATCGGAATGGGTGGAATGGAATTAGAATTTATTTGCAGATTTATACACTTACCAAAGGTTGACTGGTAGAAAATGCCTATGGCATTAAGTCCGCCTCTGTACTTTGTGCTTGAAGTGAAAAAAAAAAACAAAAAATAAATAAATGGATGGATGAGTTCAAGACTGCGCTTTGTTGAATGTTTTTTGGTCACTGGCGATTCAACCCCGTTGGCTAGTGATGTTTATGATTTTAAGAGAGATATCACATTTTTTCTTGTATTTGAGCGTTTTACTCGATTTTTGATGTGTGATTATGGTTTAAATATAGCCACAAAATTAAAAAAAAAATATGCCCGAGAAGGTTTGATTATTTTTCTGGGGAACGTTTTAAACAAATATTTCAATTTGTTTACGTACATGAGTAAAAACCTTGTCTCTGCAAAGGATATTTCATAAAATCCTACTTTTGGGCATCTTTGATGCTTTGTTACCTAAAAAATATAATAATATTATATTATATAAAAATGTCCATGGTACAATTGAGTGGTGTACTTTGGAATGCTTTAATAATTTTTTTATGTTTCATACAGAAATACACCAAAAACAAATCCGTAAAACAGAAAGATTCTGACCTTTTTTCGTCCGAAATGATGTTTTTTATCTATGAAGATATAATCCCAATTCAAAGAAAAAATATTTAATAAGTTATCTTACCTTGCTTGAAAAAAATAATTAGACCATTTAAAAGTAAAATACTACTTGGAAACAATTGTTTTATGCAATGCTAAAAATCAATATAAATCTCGGAACGGGCGGGCGGGCCTTAGCTTGTTTGTGCATTTTGGTTTGTTCCTAGAATCCGAGGCATAGCTGTTTGCATGTGTGTGTAGTATACCTCGCTAGATGCACACTTGCGCATCCACTGCCGCATGCCGTCTAATTTACCTAAACTGAATTCTTTAATTTTGTGATAGCCCTCTTAAGAAATAGATCCAAATATGACCTACGGCGTTCAAAGCCCTAAGAATGATCAATCGGTACATATAGGTATCTCCGTACTTAGGAAGGCACATTGAGGTTTTTTTTTTACGGATGGGAAATCATCAAATGACTTCTCCCGCTCCGGGCAGAGCGGAAGGGAGTGTCAGACTTGTACTGACTAAAACCCATCCATGTTCCTTCCTTGCCCTTTGTGTTCTAGGGCCGCGGTATCTCTTTCGAACAGCCCGCAGCCGTGGCCATTGAGGTCCTCTGTCATTTGAAGTCTATCTCCGAAAGTCGTTATTAGTACTCCGAAGGTTAAAAGTTTGACAACCAGTCTTACCAAAGGGTTTCGTGTTACACAGTGACTAGGCTACTTGCTTTAACTTATGCCAGCGGCTTCGCTCGCGTGGATAATGGTCCCACGGGATCATACTACCAAGATAAAAAGTATCCTATGTGTTAATCCAGGTTATGAACTATCTATGTGCTAAATTTCATTCAAATCCGTTTAGTAGTTTTTGCGTGAAAGAGTAACAAACATCTATCCATCCATCCATCCATCCATCCGTACTAACTTTCTAAAATTCACAAGGTTTCTAAGCGTCCGCTAAAGTAAATAAAAAAAAACAAACAATTAGACAAAAAATTTGACGCGGCAAATAATTAGAGCGACGACTTTGATAGCTAAATATTTTATTGATTTACAATACGTGTTTTTTTTTAAATTACCAGCAACTCAATATAAACAGATTCCAAATGGTAATAAAACACCCTGTGGATACATTACCTACTAGCAGAACTAGTTTACAACGATACAAGCAAATAAAACAAGATACAATCAAAACTTACTAAAACATCTTCATTTCTGCGAACAAAACCATCAGTCGTAACACAGAACTTAACATTCCTATACACGATAATACCCCGGATCACACTTTACGTTCACTATCCGAAATGATCCGTTTATTATAGCCGTTAACAACCGTATCTCCGGGAATGGAAATGACGGTAGTTGCCATCACATGTATTTATGGACCCGACTGTACCGTAGAGGCAACTGAATGAAGATTTAATTTCGGAATTCCCTTTGTATTGTATGACCGTTTCGATGATCTGGGAATTGAATGAAAATATGGCCGTCATTTGACTTTTGTGACTGCGGCGTTAAATGTTTATATTTCATTTTCTACCTAGACTTTTAAATTTTGTGGAGGACGACTTTCATTCGGGACTGCCTCGTTGGTCTAGTGGTCGCAAGCACGACTGCTGAGCAAGAGGTCCTGGGTTCGATTCCCAGATCGGGCAAAGAGATATTCGGTTTTTAATCAGGAATTTCTGGGTTGTTTGGAATGGGACTTAAATATAACTGGCGAAAGGCGGGTGTAGTTTTAGGTACACCTCTGCCTAACCCTTTGAGTATTGCAGGCGTGATGTTATGTTAGGTATGACTACCATTCTAACCGAAATGTAAGTATTACATGGGGCGACCCAGTAACTATGTAATACCCCTTGGTAGGTCACTCGGAAACGATGCGGCCGATGAGCTTGCCAGATGGGGATCCAGCACAAAAGCCATCGGACCAGAGCTAAGGGGCTGGCTAAAGGAACACACTAAGACACAAGCGGAAAAATGGTGGACCTCGACACTAGGGTGCAGGCAATCCAAGGAGGCTATGCCGTCCCTGGATGCAAAGCTGACCAAGCGCCTTCTGCGCCTGGATAGAGATAGCCTGCGACTGGTGGCGGGGACCATCACTGGACACTGCTCACTGAACAAACACTTCCACATCCTAGGAATCACGAATAGCCCTCTGTGCAGAGCGTGCATGGAGGCGGAGGAAACGGCGCCACCGTTTCCTCCGCCTCCATGTGCTCCTCGAGTGCACCGGTGTCACCCAGATCCGCGAGGAGACTCTTGGTACACCGAGATCCCTCGCGGATGCCCTGAGGAGACCGGGAAGTCTGATCTGCTTCTGGAGGGAGGTGGGCTGGTTGGAGTAACGGCCACCATGGCTCACGCACAATGGTCCACCTTTAAGGACTAAGGGCGGAAACCAAACCCTTATAGAACCCCTTGGTAGGACTGATTGTCAGACTTTCGGGGTTCTGACTATCCCTAAAGTGCTTTCCGAGTCTCGGTATGGGATCACGTCACCCATCCACGGATCGACCACGTTAAGTGTTGCTTATCCTTGAAGTTTACCTATTTTTAGTTGGCATTCAGTTTAGATCGCAAAAATAAAAGGATAACATAAATAAATTATGTAAAAAAAAATGTTTCATTGCTTCTCTGAAAAAGGAAGCTTGGGTTTCCGAGCAACTGTTGTAACAATACTACTACGGTAGGACTTATTTAAATTTTAAACTGAGTTCACTGGTGTTGACGGGGAAACAGGAATTTTCTGATATTTACTTCTTTTTTTGTATCCAATAACATTTTGCTGTTCATAATTTAATTGAATAAAGGTGAACGAAAACGAAAACCAGTAAAAAGGTCATTATACACTCTATAATTATATTCGTGGGAAAGTAGAGACTTGTCTATTGTAACTTTTACGAGTGTACTTTTACATGTCACACATGTTTGTGATATAAGTTTTTAAACTGACATGGTCATGAGCCGTGATCATGGTGCTTGCAAAATATGCGCTGAAAAATGGGGAACTCACAACAAATAGTAAACTGTGTTAATGATTTGTGATAGTTAGTGTGTTATTTCAAAGACATAAGGTTTAAATTCCAATGACTGAAGAGAGCTCATGAAATACGTCAAATATACAAAAAACAAATGTGTGCGTGTAACCTTTACGCGCGATTGAAGTAAAACTTAAATTCATTAATATCACTTACATATTTTATAAATATTTTCATTTGTTAAATAAAATAATTGAGAGTAGCAAATTGAAGGTTAGATCAGCACATGTCAATATAATCTTGTTATTGAATATTATAGAATGTCGCAATCGTCAGAAAATTTATTATTAATTTACTTATTTTAAAAGTAATAAATTAACAAGTATATTTAGAGATTTTCAAAAAATTTTGCAATTTAAAATAATGTTTTTAAAACTGTTGAATTTTTCATTCACTTTGCTATTCACAATTGATCCGTTTGAAAATTTGGAAATAAATAATCCTAATTGATTATGATATTTGCCACTAGCTGGCGTATAAGTCAAGAAGCGTGGAGTATATGACATATACTTACGACCAATCAGAATTATTAATTTTAAATGGCGGAGTAACGCTTACTACACAGACTATAGTAAGCGTTACTTCCGTCAGAAAAAAAATCTGAGTTACTCCCTAGTCGCGCCTAAAGAAGTTTTACTTCAAAAAAAAACGTGCAGTAATCCATACACTTGAGATCTAGCATGAAGGACTGACTTGTCATAGCATATCCACCAGAACAAGTCAGAATAATGAACAACGGAATGCTATCTCAAAGAACAAAGAACACAAAACAAAAGACAACCGAGAAATAAAATACAAGTATGTATCAAAGGGTAAAAAAACATTTGGTGTAACGAGGCAACGGATTTGTATTGAGTCAATCAGGCTTATGTTCCTAACTAGCTCCTAACTAACTTCTTACCATTACTGGTCAGGTTTCGTAGACGTCATGCTCTCGTAGAAAGTACTTAATTGATTAATTAAAGAAAACTTTGTTAAGTGCTGTGTGTTATTATATTTCGTTGCGAAACCACGAGATACACAGAAAATATTTGTAGTGATGTTTTGTATTTCATAACATTATGTTTGTAATCCCCAGAGGGTTAAACAGGGTGTATCTATCAGTGGCGAAGATTTTGTACAACTCGATTCCTACCGGCTTCCCTTTGAAAAATGGCACAGTCAGTATTCTATAGACAAATATTATAATCAAATTAAAGATATGTACTACGGCTTACCTCTTACAAAAATTGACCCTTCGCTACTGGTATCTATGGTAAAAACACATTTCGCCAGCTTTTTCAGTTGCATGTCAAATGGGGCGAACCCAAGACCACGGACATGTTCAGCAAAAGCGCTTGCTTCCTCTTCATCAACGAGAAAATCGAGTAGAATTCGAGGAAGTTAGACATTCTTTTGTTTAAACAGGTTTGGTTTTAGAAAAATAAGATTTTATATGGTGGTAAATACAGGCCTGCCGTTTAACTAAGACGGTGTCTAAATTTGATTCTCCCTCACGCACCGCGCATTTACACATACAGGGTGTAAAAAGACATTTCACGAAGCTGTCAACCAAGCATTCTGTACATCAAACTAAGTAACTTTACGCAAAAAATATTGTTGGGAAACGACTTTTTTTTGAGGTTAAAAATCACGTTTTACGGTAGGACTTAATGTAACTCACTCAAAACATTGTGCTGATGGATAGATTGAATAGTATGAGTATGTAAAAATCTTATATTAAAAACATGTAGGTATTTAAAAAAAAACTTGTAAAAGCAGTTGGAACTTTGACCCCAATGTCTCCGTAACTAGAAGGTTCCCAGGTATGGTACAAAAAAAATATCGCAATGACGGGGAGAACAAGTACCTTTCAGTTTCGTTAAGAGTCTTTTTACACCTTTTATAACTGAGTCACCGTGTCAGTTAAATGGTATGGACTGCCTCATTGGTCTAGTGCTTGCAAGCGCGACTGCTGAGCTTGAGGTCATAGGTTCGATTCCTAGGTCGGGCAAAGAGTTATTGGGTTTCCCCATTAGAAATTTTTCAGTAGCAGCCACGGAGTCTGGATTTGTTCCCGTTTGATGGCCATAGGCTTGACCCCTATTACTTAGTTCTTAAACATAGCTGGCGAAATGTGGGTGCATTCTTAGGTACTCCTCTTCCTATCCCATCGGGGATTACAGGCGTGATGTTATGGGTACAGCATCTAGGCTCATTATCTTATTATTTTGACAAGGATAAGTGTAGTTGCCTGCCAGGGCTGCGGGACTGTTCGAAAGAGATACCGCGGCCCTGGAACACAAAGAGCAAGGAAGGAACATGGATGGGTTTTAGTCAGTACAAGTCTGACACTCCCTTCCGCTCTCCCAGAAGCTGGAGAAGTCATTTGATGAAATCCAAAATGAAAAAAAAAATTTTTTTTTTTCAAATATTAAAATCAACGCTCCTTTTAAAATGTTAGTTTTCTGTCATATTTGTTTACATTTTCGTCCAATGTCCAATAATTTTTGAACAGTATATACAAGCGTGTTTACTGTCTGTAGACATTGTTGCCTGGGTGTAACCGCTAACGAGAAATTCATTGCCACCTATATATTATTATTTTTTTTTTTGCGGGAGAGGTCATTTGATGACTTCTCATCCGAAAAAAACCGTAGTAGTCTTCTCTCAAATATAGACAACCTTTTATGACGCCATAGTTGGCGCAGTGGCTGAGCGATTGGCCGCTGTGTTAAGTCGCGGGCTATTCCCGCATGGAACAAAATATTTGTATGGCCCATAGGTAGTTATTCCCGGTCTGGCTGTTTCTGTATCTGAATTTAAATGTTTGTTAACGCACTCACGATTAATAGTGGTGCCCCACTATTAATTTCTCCGGTATTGTGAGTGCGTTTAAGATATGAAAAAATATAAAGTAACGAACTTACCTTCGTCAAGAAAAGGAAGTCATTATGTATAGCATGTAATTCTATTAAATTATTTCATCTCAAATATTTAAGTAAGTACCTATTTAGTTTAATTTATTTTATATTAACGAATGCTTACACGTGCGTAACTTTAGCGTCTAGTCTCAACAAATAAGTTGTTTGATAACAGTTTTATACTGATGGCTGTAAAAATAAAGAAAAAACTAAATTATCTAGCTAGGTAGATATTAGTTACTATGCCAACCTCCTGAAATAAAATTAATAATTCAAGCCGTAACTGCCTCATAGCGAGGCCTCAGTCCCTTATTTCTGACAAAGCTTGGACTTTGAGTATCTCTCTCTATCCGATTCGTAATAATGCTTTACCTCGACAATTATTCATTCATTCTCCTACCCTTATCCCAATTCATTTGAGGTCGGCGTAGCATGTCTTCTTCTTCCATAGTTCTCTATCACTCGTCATCTCAGCAGTCGCCTCCTTTCTAGCCATTTCATCCTTTACACAGTCCATCCATCGTTTCTTGGGTTTTCCTCTACTCTTATAGCCAACTACAGTCATACTCAAAACTTTCCTCATGACATTGCCCTCATTCCTCCGCATCACATGTCCATACCACGATAACCAATTACGACACAACTCAATCACCGGCGCCACTTTCAGACTTCCTCTTATTTACTCATTCCTTAATTAACCCACAGTAGGAGAAAATCACTTTTGAATTTGGCTTAGTGTATACGTTCATGTGCTTAGATGTTTTGGTCATGTGGAGAGGATGAGTGAAAGGCGACTAACAAAAGGTATTTACAAGACAGATGTGAGTGGCAACACCGGGATCCCACGCCCTAGAAGAACATACACTGATCTCATTGGTGAGGTTCTTCAGAAAGGTCAGGTGCGTAGTGCAAAAGGAGTATGTATGGATCGTAGCAGGTGGCGTTCTGTGGTTTCTGCTTACCCCCATGGGAAAAGGGCGTGAGTTTATGTATGTATACATTCATCATTTTATTGCTTGTGACTTTTATATGACTTATATATAAACCTATACAACACATACATTGTTCATGGTCCAATTCAAGCGAATCCCGTACATACAAGGAAACGTAGCTTAAGCCGAGATTCTGCGTTCAATACGCGAAAATTACGGGCGTTTAATACTCCCAAAGTATTTGCTTCTGTTTGGGCCAGTTTACTTACTGCAAGTTGTCTCATTAAGTGGGATTTAGTTACTTGAAACACAATTAACTTCACTAAGAGGACTGCATAGTTCTTGGTTCTCGTTTGTGTGAATGGTTGAGTTTATAATATTGTTGTGTACGGTTCGTTTTTTAGTGTTGTTTGTACAGATTTTTCGGTAAGAACTTTTGTTGGTGTTATTTGTTCTTTTTTTTTTAGGGAAAAACAATCAATTAGCAGAGGGAGGTAGTACGAAGGAATAGCTGGCATAACTAAAAGGAAGAATAATTATTCAAAAGACTGTTAAAATAATAGAGTTCAAGTTGAACTTAAAAACATAATGATGGAATTTGGAACATAAGAATTTTACCTCATTTTCCAGATATTTAAATCCTAGTCTAGTTTTTTTTTCAAAAGTTTATATAAAACTAGTCTTTTTATTCATATTAAACTCAAATTTTCCCAGTTACCGCGTAGTGCAAGCAGACTAAAGCTACTTAGCAAGAAAAGCATGAATGTAATTTTCTGGAAGATAGTGCTCCGCCAACAATGGGGTGGGAAAGTGACCGAGTTATGGCAACTGTACCACAACCACAGTCAGTAAAAAACAACTATTATCTGTTTCAAGAGTGTTTGGTGAAAAGTAAACAAACCCTGTTCTGGTTAAATACATCATCATCATCTGCCTAGCCTTTTCCCAACAATGTTGGGGTCGGCTTCCAGTCTAACCGGATGCAGCTGAAATACCAGTATTTTACATGGAGCGACTGCCTATCTGACCTTCACAACCCAGTTAATACTGGGTAATACGATACCTCTTGGTAAGACTGGTTGTCAGACTTTTTGGGCCACTGACTACCTGTAACGACTGTCAAAGATGTAAAAATGACAGCCAGGACCAACGGCTTAACGTGCTTTCCGAGGCACGGAGGAAATTCGGTCACCCATCCACAGACCAACCTAGGCAAGCACGGCTTAACCTAAAGATCGACCCGAGTGGCTGTTATTATTTTGCCACGAGCTCCATAATACCAATTAATATGTTGTTGTCACCCACGAAAAGGAATTAGTAACTAACATTTCACAACTTTTTCAAACAATTCTTGCAAGAATAACATTATTTAATTGGAATTTTAAAATCATCGAATACTACAACAATCGAGGTTACAATTATAACTTAAATTTAAATTAAAAATATCTTTAAAGTGATTAAAACTTAGAATTTCGGGTTTCAGTGTTCAAATAATAAAATCAACGCTCCTTTTAAAATATTAGTTTTCTGTCATATTTGATGTTTACATTTTCGTCCAATAATTTTTGAACAGAGTATACAAGCGTGTTTACCGTCTATAGACATAGTTGCCTGAATGTAACCGCTAACGAGAAATTCACTGCCACCCTTTTTTTTTTCGTATGGTAAATCATCAAATGACATCTCCCGCTCTGGGCAGAGCGGAAGGGAGTGTCAGACTTGTACTGACTAAAACCCATCCATGTTCCTTCCTTGCCCTTTGTGTTCCAGGGCCGCGGTATCTCTTTTGAACAGCCCCGCAACCCGGGCAAATTCACTGCCACCTTCATTACACTCATAAAAATGTATTCTGCACTAATTTTATCTTCTACACCTGCCTTTATAAAACCCCAGACCCTGTGAAAAATACATTTTTCATTCAAATTTCCATTATATTACCTCTCTTCTTCAATAAAACCATGACTTATAGATTTTATGATTGATTACCGTAACCTCTGTCATAGATCAAGTAATCATTTTGTCGTATATTAAATACGCGGTTTTACGTATTATTAGACTTTAGAATTTCTTTACAAAGAACTGGAAAATTCTGGCAGGAAAAGTTTTTCTTTTGTGTTTTGGAAAGTTGAAGTATTCGCAGTGTTATTCGTTGCTTTTAAATATATTTGTATGAGAGTTGATTTGAACGATTAGCGTGTCTATTCAATGTTTAACTCAAAAACACGTAAAAACTAAAACACACGTTCTAACACGTAATAATTGAACTCATCCTTAAAAACCACACTAGAAAAGAAATTCATCTGCTCCATAAACGTTAGCGTAACCTGATAAAATGTAGGGTGCTGTTCCCTACATTCTTGTTTTTTTTTTCGAAATAAGGGGAATTTTACAGTCTTTAAACACCAGTTAATACTCATGCTAACTTTCTTTTCAAAGGACGACAAAATAAAACATAAAAAGTAATCTGTATCCTTCAAAATATTACGTATTCATGAATTTCATTGCTTCACGTTTGCACCGCCAAGCTCGTTTAAAAAGTCGCTTTAAAAAAAAAGAAAAAGCACAAAATCGCAAACGATGCCGCCCATTTCCGTGCTCTTAGATACACCGGCCGCATTAAGAAACATTAGTTCAGTAACAAAGGGTGATATGACAAAGTGCCTTCCTTTCTTGGTGGGGTGACAATAGAAGTGTCGCCTGTTGTGCCCCAAGTTGTCGCACGCGACCGAAGACGGCATTGAACAACTCTAACGACTTAATGCATCGTCTCATTATTTCTAGAAATGAAAGTATTTTCAGACCTGGTGTTCTTTTCTTGGCTCGTTTTTGCACCACAGTGTGGTTTTATGCTTGTGGTATCTTTATAGTATCTTAAGGTAGGAGAGAAGTTACTGGAATCATTTTATAACATCGTTTGTGCTCGTAGAGTTTTTAGTAAGTACGTTAAAACCTTAAAAACGTTTCTACCTCGACCTCTTAAAATATTATTTATATTCTTGTACATTTTCTGAGTAGTTCTTCAGAAAGGTCAGGTGCGTAGTACTCGCAACCGGCGTGCGTGTATGACCAGATGTATGAACGTGGACGAGGCCAAGGAGTATGTAAGGATCGTAGCAGGTGGCGTTCTGTGGTTTCTGCCTACCCCCATGGGAAAAGGGCGTAAGTTTATGTATGTATGTATGTATGTTTCTGAGTAGTGCAAGGTTAACCAGAGCGTCCATAAAAATCATCATCAGCCTGACCTTTTCCCAATTATGTTAGGGTCGGCTTCCAGTCTAACCAGATGCAGCTGATTACAGTGTTTTACATTGAGTGACTGCCTAGCTGACCATATATAAAATGACTATATATAAACCCAGTTAGTACTGGGTAATACATTACCCCCTGTTAAGACTGGTTGCCATGCAGACTTTGGGGTCACTGACTTGCTGTAACGACAACGTTGTCAAAGATCTGCAAATGACAACCGGGATCAACGGCTTAACGTGCTGTCTGAGCCACCGAGAAAACTCAATATATCTCTCTTCTTGGTGGTCACCCATTCACAGATCAACCTAGGCAAGTTCGGCTTAACCTTAAGATTGATCCGAGCGGGTGTTATTATTTAGCAAGGAGCTCCTACATAAAACTATATTAATTTCTTTTATATTATTTCCGGGTGCAAAAGTCACCTTCTCCTATAAAATCAGCTTACTCAAAGTGCTCGCTAAAAATTATTCAGATCACTACAAAAACAACTTGGGAAACCCTACTTACATAGCGAACACGATTTTTTACATTTGAATAACATTGGTGGGGCACAAACGTTCATTTTCCTTCGAACAGGATGGACAGGGAATACTAATCTGTTCCGCAGTAGAAACGGATCGGAAAGGGGCGACTACCAGGTCTAGGTGCGGTCAACCCCACATTAAAGAACATTGAACTGCGAATATCACTCTTACTGCTACGAAATAAAAGTGCTGTCAAAGATATCATGGATATTTGATTGATTCCACGGTGCCGTGATTAGGAATCTGCTACGCGTTCTATGTTATTTGAATATTTTAGATGTTGCGTATATTCTATGTGAAGTATTTTGCATGTAAAAATATTTATTTCAGAGATATATTTATTTTGTGATAGATAGAATCAAAGTTTAAAATAGTAATGTTAAATATTATGTTCGCCGTTCCGTTGTGCTGGAAAACAGCTTGATGTATCTGTATGAGAAATAAACTCACACTGTTCTTGTTTTCTATAATACGAGCGAAGTAGGGCTTGAAAACAAAGATACACCGGCCTACATACTCCTAAAGTTTCTGAATTCGCCCAGTTTAGGAAGGCTGTGTGTCAAAAGTTCTTTGCCGTATTTTACAATTGGGTATTCCCAGAGTTGGATTTATTTTCTTTTGTTTTCATATTTCGTTTTAATGATGTGATTCGTGTGGTTAGGGACTGGCCTGGTTTCAGAGTTTTTATGCCACCCATAGGCCTCTAACTAGGTTTGACATGCCGTCAAGAAATACATCTCAGATACGCTGGTTTCCTCACGATGTTTTCCTTCACCGAAGCCAACAATAATTATATAATGTTCACATTGCACATGAATCCTAAAAATCAGAGTTGCATGCACCGAGTACAAGTCAGACTTCGTGGCTGCTACTGATAAATTCCTGATAGAAAAACTCAATACCACTTTGCCCGACCTGGCAATCAAGCCCAGAACTTCAACTTGCATTTTTTGTTTCAAGACCATGAGAGGACTGGATATGAAATAAAAAACACACATTAAACAGTGTGCCTTTTTTGTTGTTGTTTTTTTCGGATGGGAAATCATCAAATGACTTCTCCCGCTCTGGGCAGAGCGGAAGGGAGTGTCAGACTTGTACTGACTAAAACCCCTCCATGTTCCTTCCTTGCCCTTTGTGTTCCAGGGCCGCGGTATCTCTTTCGAACAGTCCCGCAGCCAGTTAAACAATGTACCTAAGTTCGAACCCACAATCTGCAACCCATAAGCCAGTATTGGAAGCCATTAACATAAAACTAATTTATACGACCACAGCGGCTAATATGTTAGTACCTCAATAAATAGTTATACAAGTCCCACTATTCCTTTCAGCTGAACTCTTGGAGGGAACTAGAATTATTTTGAAAGTTAGCTCGTTAAACCTCTTGAGACAAGGCTAACTTTCAAAAAGTGAAACACGAGGAAACGGCGAATATACCTCCTTGTTCTTCCATTGTTCAAGACTTTAAATAGATTTAGTTGTTTTAATAGTTTTTGAATAAGTTGTGACACTTTATACCCCACGTGTTGTCGTGTATGGTTTAACTTTAGAAGTTGTAGTATAGTCATAGCCGTCTGCGTATTCATTTAGACAATACTATTTTTTCTTGATCCTATTATATGAGCAGTTTTAGTATATAACCTATCATCACGCCTGTAATCCCCAAAGGGTTAGGCAGAAGTGTACCTCATAGTACTCCCATATTTAGCCGGTTATGTTTGAGTCTCATGTAATAGGTTTGATTGGCCTGTTGGTCTAGTGGTTAGTGACCCTGACTGCTAGGACGGAGGTCGTGGGTTCGATTCCCATACAGGACAAATCTTTGTGCGATGAGTACGATTATTTGTTCTGTATCTGGGTGTATAATTTATCTATAATATGTATGTATTTAGAAATATATAAGTATGATTATCAGTTGTCTGGTTGCCATAGTACAGGCTCTGCCTAGTTTGGGATCAGATGGCGGTGTGTTGGTTGTCCCTAGATATTATTATTATTATTAATAGGGGGTGAGCCTATTACCATCAACCGGGCATAAATTCAGACTCCGTGGCTGCTACTTAGAAATTCCTGACCGAAAACCCAATCACACTGCCTGACCCAGGATTCGAACCCCGGACCTCATGCTCAGTAGTCGCGTCGCGACTCGTTGGTCGACCACTAGACCAAAGAGTCATTCTATGGTATATTTTTGGCACTTCTATAAAAATACAACCACCCACTGCCGAAATACTTACAAAAGATTTCCAACAATTCCTTTACACATTCAAATGCGCAAACAAAATGGATTACGAAGGCAATAACGAAATTGATTTTTGTATTATGACAGGCCATAATCAAAGTTAAGTTGAGTGGAAAAGCGAGCTCCTTTTATTTCGTAAAAGAACTTTCAGACGATTTAACAGGCATTTCAGATACCCTTTCATTTGTTAAAGATGAATATAATATTAAACAGTGAAGAATCATGGTTTCTTATAAAACATAGCAATTAATCTAGTCGAAGTTGGCGACAATAAAGGTTGTAAACAGATTCTTAACGAAGCCGAAAGGCACTTGTTCTCCCCGTCATTGCGATATTTTTTTTGTTTTAAACCATACCTGGGAAACTTCTAGTTAGGATATTGGAGGTCAAAGTTCCAACTTTTTTTTTAAATACATGTTTTTAATGTAAGATTTTAAACACCTCCAGGACCCCCTTACTATTTAATCCATCTATCAGCACAATGTTTTGAGTGCGTTACATTGAGTCCTACTGTAAAACGTGATTTTTCAACCAAAAAAGAAAAGTCATTTCCCAGCACTAATTTTTGCGTAAAGTTACTTAGTTTAATGTACATAATGCTTGATTGACGGCTTCGTGAAGAGTCTGTTTACACCCTGTATACTACTACTTACTGTACTACTACTACTAGATACTATAAGTATATAAGTAATAAGTATAGATATCGATAGTATAGATTTACCATCATTTATCTTAATTCCTCACTACATAAAGACCTTTAACCCCAAAGAAAAGTTCTAATAATATCCTAACCTTTTGACTTACAGCAACTCGTGTAAAAACGCGGCAAGGCTCTGTACCGCGTGTCAGATCACTAAATCTTCGTTAAGCGGGGACGACAGATGGTACTGTAAAACGTGATTTTTCAGCCCAAAAAAACAGTTTCCCAGCACTAATTTTTGCGTAAAGTTACTTAGTTTGATGTACATAATGCTTGGTTGACGGCTTCGTGACGAGTCTGTTTACACCCTGTATAAAACAATTATTATCCTTTTTAAGGTCCATGAAAAATTTTTCGTAATGTATTTTCGTCTAAAGTGAAAAAGTTACATTTGTTCATTGTTAAGATATGATATAGAGGCCTTTTGTTGCGTCGGACAATATAAAAAGAATGGTGTCAGTAGGACGTGAAATAAATTAAACCGTCGCCATAAAAATCCTATGCCTATATAAAAACCCTTAATTATTTCATACGAGACTGCACGTTGCTTTATTGTTCGCCATTTTATTGTAGACAAAATGTGTGCAGGGGAGACCCGTACTTCATATCGTCATTACTCATATGAAGTGTAGAGTGTAATCCCGGTTAAAGTTTCAAGAGAGTTCATTTTTCAAGAGAGTTTATTTTCCACTTATTATGTGGACACAGAAACCTACTAAATTACGCTTACGATACCACCCTTGTTGACTGTACGCTTTACCCCTTTTCAGCCTCTCATGAGTTCGATTTAGATCTCCACAACACACGACAGAAAGATCAAATGGAGATTATTTGCCCATATTTACTCGTATTTTTAGATGCGGAGCCATTATGGAGTTAAAAAAAACGACTAAGGGCCTTTTAGTTCCTTTTGAGACCAAATTAACAACGGTATGTTCGTAGGTGGATAATAAGATTATCTTTTGAAGACATCTGCATTTTATAGTTCACAGGGGTTTGTATACTCTTTTAAAGACAGTATTTTGGGAGTCAGGGACAATTGAAAATCCAATGGCGATCGAAGACTGAGTGCAGCCTTATCCCAGTTATTTAACATCGGACGTATACCTTATGACAACGAGATTAAAGATCACTTTACTGTTAAATCAGAATTGAAAGGACAGTAGCAGGTATTATAACATTTGACGCCAGGGTTGGCGCAGTGGCTGAGCGATTGGCTGCAGCACTGCGTGTCATGGGTGCGATCCCCGCACGGAAAAAGTATTTATATGACCTTCACGTGGTTGTTCTAGGTCTGGCTGTTTGTGTATGTAGGTTTAAATGTTAGTAAACCAACTATACAAGAGAAATTCCTAAATTGGCAAAAAATGGCGAGTCAATATTCTCTATATTACACCGAAAAACAATAAATAAACTATTAGACCTCATTCTTGGCGCAAAACAACCAGCATAGTTGATCATCATCTGCCTAGCCTTTTCCCAACTATGTTGGGGTCGGCTTCCAGTCTAACTGGATGCAGCTGAAATACCAGTATTTTACATGGAGCGACTGCCTATCTGACCTCCACAACCCAGTTAATACTGGGTAAAACGATACCTCTTGGTAAGACTGATTGTCAGACTTTTTGGGCCACTGACTACCTGTAACGACTGTCAAAGATGTACAAATGACAGCCGGGACCAACGGCTTAACGTGCTTTCCGAGGCACGGAGGAAACTCGGTATGTACTCCACGAGCATAGTTGATAAAAAAAAAACAAAAAAAATAGTTAAGTCAAAAAGAAGGCTACTTTAAAAGAGACAGACCAAATTCACGTCGACCAGATAAAAGCTGAATGCTTGTATTGTCCAAAGAGCTTTTAGCTCAGAAAGTTTCTACCGAAAAAGATTTTTCGAGCTAAAGATTAGATTAGTACTGGGACGTGGACACATTGGACTTCTAAACTAGTGAAGTTTGAATAAATATATAAAGATTTAGCTTTTGCTTGTAGATTTGCCTGCGTTGTATTTAGAAACTATCCCATGGGTACCTTATTTCCTACCGTTCATCCCTGTGCTATTTTTTTACGGTTTTGTTGCTAAATGGCAAAAACGGAACCCTTATAGATTCCTCTGTCTGTCTGTCCGTCCATATATTATCGTAGCCCTTTTTTTACAATTCTGATTTCCTGTTAAAATATAGCAGACCAGACAGCATCCCGACAGACATACAGATAGATAATAAACATAGTTACCCTCGCATGTATTGTAATAATATGGTGAGTGTGGATACGATACTTTGGAGAACTTGTTACTATGACTCCTCATAAATTGTATACTTTGTCAGGAAAACAATGCTACCAAAAATATTTCATTATCTAGATGAAACAGACGATTCTATTCCTTGCTCGTCCTTCTCTGTGGAAACTATGTAATAGTAATGGAGTAGACTGTATGTAGTCTACAGGGTGTCAACAGACTCTTCACGAAGCCGTCAACCAAGCATTATCTACATCAAACTAAGTAACTTTACGCAAAAATTAGTGTTGGGAAACGACTTTTTTTTTGGGCTGAAAAATCACGTTTTTCAGTAGGACTCAATGTAACGCAATCAAAACATTGTGCTGATGGATGGATTGAATAGTAAGGGGGTCCTGGAGGCGTTTAAAGAAGACTTTGACCCCCAATATCTCTGTAACTAGAAGATTCCCACGTATGGTCTAGAACAAAAAAATGATCGCAATAACGGGGTGAACAATTGCCTTTCGGCTTCGTTAAGAGTCTGTTTACACCCTTTATAATGTTTGGTTGTGTCCCTTCGTGAAAAAGTTGGAACTTTGACCCCCAATATCTCCGTAACTAGAAGGTTGCCAGGTATGGTCTAGGACAAAAAAATGATCGCAATGACGGGGATAACAAGTGCCTTTCGGCTTCGTTAAGAGTCTGTTTACACCCTTTATAAACTATGCAGCTATATCGGCTTTGAACTTTCAAGATTAAAATACTCTGGGTTAAATAACGGGATACAACAATAATTGGTGTGTTATACTACAACTAAAAACCCAACTTCTGAAAAATCACGCTTTAATTATTTTTTGGGGTTAACAAGGTAAAATCAACTCCTATTGTTGAAGTTGGTTAAAATGTAGCATATGTTACCCGGGCCATAAAAACGTATCGATTGACACCTTATTCATCAAAATCGAATCAATTGTTTAGGCGCTACGGAGAAACATACGTAAATACATACATACATAAACTGCTAAAATCATAACCCTTCCCGTTCGCTTTGCCGTAGTCGGGGAAAAATCAGTAACCAAAACCCCTGTAAAAACTTCTTCAATACCTATCATTACAAATATCACAAAGCCACTAAACCACTGTCCCGGTTTGTCATCAAAAAACGATCACGATTCATAACTGTTTGTTCATAACTGTTACATTGTTTTGTTTTTGTAGTATCGATTCGTCATCGATGCATAACTCAAGACTTTTTTGCATGGTATTATACAAAAACTAAAAAACTGCCTTTCACTCTTTTAGCTTCGTCCACACTCATAAATCTGGTAGTAAACGCATGTTGGCTGTGAGTGCTACGCACCTGAGCTTTATGACAAACTAGCTGTTTCGAAAGACACGTGGCGCCAACTATTATTATAAGAACGTTATTGTTCTGCCGTCATAAGGAAAAAGGGCACATCTAACATTTTTTTTCGAAATTGACTTAAAAATTCAGAATTGCCTTTTTTTTCTGATTCCGAATATGTATATTACTCAATTTCGAAAAAAAATGTTAGATGCGCCCTTTTTCCTTATGACGGCAGTGTTGTTCTTTTCGGGAACATAACTTTTTTTCGGAATGAAAGGTACCTGACAACGTATATGGAAAATGTCAGGATGTTTGGTTCAGTGGTTTAGGCGTGAAAGGTAACAAACAAACTTCTTTCGCATTTATAATATTAAGTTAGGAAGTGTCCTTATGTTAGGTAACAATAAGGAATATTTTTAAGTACCTGTCTTGTCTATAATAGTAAATGTTCATTGTATAGTATTCTCCGTATTCGAACAAGGTTAGAACACACCACAATCACGCCAAGAGTGATTTCAATTAATGCTTTGATACTGGTTCAAAGTTTCTAACACCGTTTTATTCGTCATAGATTACAAATGAGATTTACGTCTATTGTTATCCACGTTGTGCAGAGTGTATAGGAATTATATTATTTTCACATAAGCCTGTCTAGACTAATAAGATTAGTCTGAGGATTGTATTAGTAATCCATATTTAACAATATTATATTTTGACGATGTCTTGCGCAGTCAGGCTTTGCTACTATCTAACTGGTTTAGTAGCTAGCACAAAGCCAACGAAAGCAGAAATAAATAATATGATCTGCCGAAATGGATCGTTTATAAACATCTTCCAATTTCAGCAACTTGCTTTGCCAGCCAGTAACTGTGTGTCCATTTTGCAATAACAAATAAATACTTCATTGAAAACTGCGAGCAAAATCACGTCGCTTTCAGTTCAATGAACTTCCCACTCTTATACTCAATACGCTTCTCCTAAACCCAACCTTGAAAGAAGATACAAGATAAGTAAAGTTGAAGTTTTATTAAAACTGTCACGTACTTTAATTCAATATAAGCGTCGTCCACATATATAATATTAGTGTGCGGTTTACTCGGGTTCGTACCATCTGTCGTCCCCGCTTAACGAAGATTTAGTGATCTGACACGCGGTACAGAGACTTGCCGCGTTTTTACACGAGTTGCTGTAAGTCAAAAGGTTAGGATATTATTAGAACTTTTCTTTGGGGTTAAAGGTCTTTAAGTAGTGGGGAATTAAGATAAATGATGGTATATCTATACTATCGATATCTATACTTATTACTTATATACTTATAGTATCTAGTAGTAGTAGTACAGTAAGTAGTAGTATACAGGGTGTAAACAGACTCTTCACGAAGCCGTCAACCAAGCATAATGTACATTAAACTAAGTAACTTTACGCAAAAATTAGTGCTGGGAAATGACTTTTCTTTTTTGGTTGAAAAATCACGTTTTACAGTAGGACTCAATGTAACGCACTCAAAACATTGTGCTGATGGATGGATTGAATAGTAAGGGGGTCCTGGAGTTGTTTAAAGTAAAAATCTTACATTAAAAACATGTATTTAAAAAATAACTTGGAACTTTGACCCCCAATATCTCCGTAACTAGAAGGTTCCCAGGTATGGTCTAGAACCAAAAATTGATCGCAATGACGGGGAGAACAAGTGCCTTTCGGCTTCGTTAAGAGTCAGTTTACATCCTTTAGTATCATAAAGAGGTAAAATTTGTTTGTAAGTTTGTATGTAGGGGGTAATCTCCTGAGTTTATGATCCTGAAGCTACATTTTTCGTGGGTGCTAAAGACCATAAATTATATGTCACACGTATGTAACATAAATATTAACCGAGCCATCACAATTTTTGCGGACGAAGTCGCGGAGGTGGTGCTAGTAATGTATAATAACCGATTGACATTTTCAACGAGTTTGAAACAAGCAAGCTTATGTATTTTTTGTTTAAACGAAATAATGCTGGATGTAATATGTAGATCCTTAACAGTCGTTACAGGTAGTTAGTGGCTCGAAAGTCTGAAAACCAGTCTTATAAAGAGGTATCGTATTACCCAGTACTAACTGGGTTGTGGAGGTCAAGGCAGTCGCTTCATGTAAAATATAGTAGAATCCGGTTATAACGACGATGAAGGGACCGGTGATATTAGGACGTACTAACCGGACGTCGTACTAAAGGAAATGTCGATTTTCATTATACATAATGTATTTAATAATATTTACGTGACCAAGAGAGAAAAAAGACACGCTGAAGAATCAAAATATGTATTTATTTATTTGTGTGTATCTCACATAATGTATTATAACACTTTTTTCTTCAACAGAGGAACTTTTCGTTTTGTAGAAGCCATTTTTGTACGCTAAAGCACGCATCTCCTGCTAATTAACGACTAAAACTATACTGTCGCATTCTAATCACTGACGTGCAAGGGGGGAGCGCGGCGCGGGGCGATGATAGTTTCTTACCTACGATTTATTTGTAAACACGTCAACGTTCGTCGTCGTTGTAGCCGGACAATTTTGTGTGAAATTCCGTTGTTAAAAGCGGTATGTCGCTGTAAGCGGAGTCGTAATAAACGGATGTACTTTCATAGTGGCTTATATGAAAACCAAACACGCGCCTAAACTTACGTCGGTAGAAGCGGTTGGTTGTTATATGCAAAATCGTAATAAACGGACTACACTGTATTGGTATTCAGCTGTATTGGGTTGGATTGGAAGCCAACCCCAACATAGTTGGGAAAATGTTAGGTACCTGTTTAATTGTTATATGAATCACACATTTTAATGAAGACATATCAAAGATCACGTCTGTTTCATCCTCTCAATTTAAATGCAATAATCATTAAATGGCAATTTTATAAATTGACATCCAACATAGAAAAACCGGACATTCATAGGTAACATAGAAACATAGTTTATCAAAATTGTGTGACTGTGTGTTTTACCAACTTTGTAGCTTGTAAATAATGTAACTATAATTAACAATTAAAGATTAACTTACTAAAGTGAAAAAAAAAACATACAAGAATGAAATCATTTGCTTTATCTTAACATTAGTCAAGAGAATATCGTAAAACAGATTTTAAACGAATATCAATAAAATTCAAAGCGTTCCCCGTTTCATACTCAACTCGTAACACAAATGTTTATATTCATTCAAAACCAATTAAATGCACACATGTCTCATGATCACTGTTTATTTTCAATTATTTCGTACAGTACAATTCATTTATAGCTAAATGGGGCTGGCTATAAACTAGCAATATGGTTAGGGTTGCCAGAACACAAAAAGAGAAAAACCGGACATTCATAGGTAAAATAGAAACATATGTTTATTAAAATTGTGTGACTGTGTGTTTTACCAACTTTTAAAATTCCAAAAAACACTCTTCTCCATATTTAGCAAACGTGAGCAAACAAATCAGTTTCCAGTTAGGTGATAGTTAATATTAATTGAATTATTGGTGTTGCCTTTGGCCTAGTTTACATCAACCAATGTGATTGGTAGTAAGGCCGGGCCTTAGGGCCTAGGCTTACCTTTAGAAGAACCAGGCCATGATCTATTATTCACACCTAATCCTAGATACTACACCTACTTGAATCTTTTTTTTTTGTAACCCGTACATACCGGTCGAAGCCAAAAGACGATCATTATACGGATAAAGAGCGGCAACCCTAAATATGGATATAACCGTATAACGCTGGGATATAAACTGCGTGTAATGTAAATTGAACTCTATTCCAATTAATCAAAGGGGAGTTAAATGTAATTTGCAGGTTGTATTATATCGCAATACACTGTTCTTGATCATAATTATATTGTTCAGTTCAGGTTAACAATATTATCAATTTACAATACGTCTAGAATTAATGTTATATTGTCTTTTAATTATTAACCGTGTCACAAGATAATAAGTGTTTAAAATTAAGAATATTCAAAAGTAACGGAAATCATTTGTAATTGGATGCCATCGAACTCTGTAATCATCACCAATGATTATGTCCATGTTTAATGAACACTCTAGTCTGTGCTTTGACCCTTAAAAAAAACATTTATTATGATAATGAATGCTGTTTGAAAGAAACCGTGGTAGACACTGCGTAGTACTCTACGCTGTAGGAATCTACGCCGTAGTACCTCTACGCCGTAGCAAGCTACGCCGTAGTACCTCTACGCCGTAGCAACTTTTAGGTCCTTTACTGTACCTACCAGTAAAATAACCACGATCAATCTAAACAGTAGTACCTATAGAAGGCAATACATTCATGCCGATCGCATAAATTGTTGTTTGACCTAGTTGAACGTCTAAAGTTAAGCTGAGCTTTAGCTACATTGTTACTATGATGCTTGGGTACGCAAATCTTCACTTTGAAGACGGTGTATCGGTGCGCTTATCAAAAAGCTGCGGAAAGCGGTACGAGGCAGGGCGAGGCGAGACGAGGCGAGGCAAGCCAAGGCAAGGCTTGTGTTTGGCGCAGCGTTCTCTTTGTCGCTAGCTAAAGATAAGCTGCAAAGTTGATAAAATTTCTGTACAAACGTTGTCAGTGTAGTATTGTAGTTTTGCATACTTTGGTGCTATATTTTGTGTTCGAGAGTTCTGCGGATAGTTTGAGAACGTATTGTCTGTGGGTGTGTTGTACCAATACAAATTAGCTGGACTCTGTTTGATAACGACTACCGGACAATAACACCGATAGTTATGTTCTTTATGAAGCTTTTAACCGTCCATTTTTGTAACAAAACATCAATTTGGAAGCACCCACAAAATTGTACATAATGGCTCGTAATTTCGTCGTAAATCCGCACTTTATATCAGAGAAAAGTAACGTTAATGTTTCAAAAAAATGTTACAGCTTAACATCTTCACGGGGTCTATAAATTCTATTTTGTGTTTAAGTACACTCTTCGTTTATGACCTGCGGTTGGTCACTGGTGTTAGGCTGTTAAGAATCTTCGATAAATCATGGTTAGGCAAACGTTTTTTCTCTTCCCAGCTCCAGGTGTAGGTGTTGTGTGCCAAATAACACGCCACATAAATTCGTGACCAATGTTTACTGAAAAAAGGCGTTGGTACGGCTGGTATTATGACTATTTGCTCAGCTGTTTATCGTTCTAATTTTAAATAATACAGTGTTTATAGTACTGCCATCTTGGTCTAGGTACAACTACTACTGCAAAGAAAAAGGTTCTGGATCTGACCAAGTCCTGAGCTGAACTTGCGGCTCCTATGTCTTGCAAAATTTTATTAGGTTTCTCCATTACTTATTTCCTAGTAGCAGCCCAGAGTCTTGGATTTGTGACTGGTTAATGCCAATAGGCTCGCCTCCTATTACAAGTGGCTTGAACATAACTGGCGTTTTAACGCTTTAAGCACACCCCTGCTTAACCCTAAGAGTAAGATCCAGTCATGATGTTGTGTGCAGTGTTATTCAAAAACAGAGCTGGTTTTAAAAACGAAAAAGATAAAAAAATATCAAATATACTAACGTTAGATTTGTATTTTCTCGAAACATATCTCAAGGCTGATTACCCCACGATGTACATAGACGTGAAATGAATAAACATATTTTTCGCCAAGAAATTGTTAAAACTTGATGTCATAAACAGTTGATTACTTACACTTGAGGTTTTACTTATTTTATTTTTCTAAGCTTAGATTTCTCTTGTGTTTGTGCGAATACTTTTTAAGTGTCTGTATATTCTTTGGATAAGATTTTCTTTTCAAGTTTTTGGAATATACTCACCAGTTTACGCTCTAGGGAGAATATTTAAATTCTCTCTTGGCAATCTATTTTTCACTGTCCCAAGTTGATATTTAGCTTGAATTTTAATATGAGCGTTATTAATGATCTCTGAATGCATTGTTCTTTAATATTTAACGTGAATGATATTAAGTGATGCATTATGAAAATAAACTGAATTTACACTTGGGAAATATTAGTGGAAAAATATTAGAGGAAATATTAGTTGGAAATATTACTTTTATGAGTTTCAGTGCGGATCGGAACAATTACTTTTACCTTCATGACCTTCATAACATTGCGCTTGTGATCCCCGAAGAGAGTTAGAATTTCACCAGTTATGTTTTACTTCCATAAAACAGGGCACAACCCCATACTCCGTGGCTGCTATTGAGAAATTTCTGATGAAAAAACCCAATAACACTGCCTGACCTGGGAATTGAACCCAGGACCTTATGTTCAGCAATCGCGCTTGCAACCACTACACCAGTCATGAGCTTAATGTGCTACTTACAAGAGAATTTTAATATAAAAAATACAACCGAATTGAGAACCTCCTCCTTTTTGAAAAAAGTCGGTTAAAAATAAGTTCATAAGTATTGTAACAGAGAGGAAAATAAGCTATTTATTATATTGACGTCACCATCAAGTCTAACTGGATGCAGATGAAAACAATTACACATAGAATGACAAAGTTTTTGATGTTCCCAACTCAGTGGCTGGGCGATACTATATTCCTTGGTAATAAGACTATCTAACAAATTATTATTATGAGTTTGTTTTGTCCCACTGCAAGGCAAAGGCGTCCCTTCCATTTTTCTTTTCCTTTAGATATCTGGGCTCACTCCTTTAGGTAGGAACTTAAATTACAACGCCATACAAAAATAAATAAATAAAACATGTCTACTATTCACACGTGGTAGAAGTGACCTTCATAAATTTTGGCTTCAAGATAAACACTGTATAACGCTTTCTTTCTCATTTTTTCCCACGTTAAATTTATGAATTTATGTGTCTATCTCTTTTTACTGTCGCTTTTTCGTTTCATAGACTTTCAAATCACAACGATGCTAAAGAAGTTTTCACTTCAAAATCTCTATTGTTCAAGACAGCATTAGACAAGTTGAATATCACTAGCCACCTCACTAGGATTCCATGTGTCGTGGAGACTAGGCTCCTTCGTCACACAAGATAACAACCTTCCGTTATCTGTTAACTAAACTAACTTTACTTATTAGTAAAGTTAGTTATTGTATTTTTGGATGTGACTCTGTTTGAGTCTTGTAAGTGGTATTCCACTTACAAGACTCAAACAGAGTCACATCCAAAAATACACCAAAATTCTCTTACCTCCAAATCGACGTAACGTATTCTATAAATGGGCTCATTTGTAACGGTCTACCGGATCCAGCCCTTATTTAATCACCATTACGACTTCCCGTGTTGACGGGTATTAGACCTGGCCACTCCTGGATTCAGTGTGTGGCCACACGACGGTAACGAAGACAAACAGCCATCGTACGCGACCCATTATTTCCCGTAGATCTAATAATAAAGGGTGATGGGAAGAATTATGATGATCTTGTTTTGTTTTTTTGATCATAGTTTTGTTGTAGATTGATTAGTGATTGTTTTGATGAAGTTTGTAATCAATATTGACGGTACTTGCCTAAAATAATCTGTAGAGGAATCCAATTGATGTTTTATCAGCGAAAACGGTGGTGGTAAAGTAAAAATGCATGCCGGGACAGCTGTACAAAGCCGTCGAAGAAATAAAAAAAACGCTTTGAAAGTAAATGCCGCTTATCTAGACTGGTAGCGAAAATTCCATTTCATAATTGTCATATTGAAAAACATACAATCAAATTTGATTGTATGTTTTTAAAAAAATCCTTTCTTATTTATAGTCAAATCTTGTATCTACCAATTGGTAGATACAAGATTTGACTATAAATTCGAAAGGATTTTTTTTTAGGATCATACTCATTGAATTGAATGTTTTTAATTTTTTTTTTGTTTTTTTTTTTTGGTACTCTCCCACAATACTGTCCTATTTGACTCAAAGGTTGACTGGTAGAGAATGCCTTGTGGCATTAAGTCAAATAAATAAATAATAATAAAATTACATGATGAATATTGGGGCATGTACAAAAAGAACCTGCAAGCATTATCTCCAAGAATTATCAACCAACATTTAGTACAACTAACGCAGGATTTGTGCACTCTATAACACAACTATGACAAAGGCATTATTGTTAGCGAAACACGCGCCTAAGTTAATCTAACTTAGTTATTAGGTTAAATCGGCACTTACTTGGCGGCTGGATGTTATTTCTCTAGTGACTGTATTGGATGATATTGAGTACATATTCGATTAT
The DNA here is from genome assembly GCA_950005105.1 of Lycophotia porphyrea. Lineage (NCBI taxonomy): Eukaryota > Metazoa > Arthropoda > Insecta > Lepidoptera > Noctuidae > Lycophotia > Lycophotia porphyrea. Next base: position 7,190,697 of record OX465387.1, on the reverse strand, counting down.
TTTATTGTATGTACATCAGGAGAAATTAAATAAATGCAAGTATAAATAGTGAGATAATACAGTTATAATGAGTAGTGAAGACACAATGGTAACCGAGGCAGTTGTGTAATTTATTTCACCACGGCTATTCCCAGAATGGTCCAGGAAAACACACGTTAGCAAACCGATATGTCCCTTTTTTTGTTCTTTTTTTTTTCGGATGGGAAGTTATTAAATGACTTCTCCCGCTCTGGGCAGAGCGGAAGGGAGTGTCAGACTTGTACTGACTAAAACCCATCCATGTTCCTTCCTTGCCCTTTATGTTCCAGGGCCGCGGTATCTCTTTCGAACAGTCCCGCAGCCCTGGCAGGAACCGATATGTCCTTGGACAACAATACAAACATATTTGACATCACTGATTACACTGGGAAAGTGTGGTCGATTACGCGCTACTCTCAATCAATTAAAATATTTTATTTCGAAAAGGCCGACTTGGGCACTAATAAACTCTCTCTTGAAGAGACATGTCTGCCATTATAGGAGTAGAATAATCTCCCAAATAAATAGACTATTTTGATTGGTATTGGGCAATCCATTCGAATCCCTACCAATAAAATGATGATATGGATCACTCTGTGGTTACGAAACAATCTTAGATCTTTGCCCAAAAATATGACACAATGTAACCACAAAGATATCACATATGAAAGCTGATATTACCCCAGATGACTTTGTCTCAGCGACAGACACTACAATATTAGATTTGTCTCCGATTCAAAACGAGTTACATCGACAGACAAGGCAATAATAAATCGTTATACCTATATGAAGGAATGACGCCGCGGAATTTTCGTACAAACGGCCTTCAATGTCTGAATGTCAAAGAAGTAATAAAGCCACTGAATCAGCATTTTTATTTTCCTTTTTTTTTGTTTGAAATATTTTCATCAGAATTTATATTAAGCTCACAATTTTTAAAGTGAGTGGCTAATTTTGGCTCTGCCGTAATAAAGTTTTCAGGTGACAGTTGTAGAAACAAATTAAGGCTTTTAGAAGGTTATTTTAAGTGACGGTTTTCTTTTGTGGAGTAAAGTGTTTTTAGAATTATGAGGTAAAACCCGGAGATTGTTCCCGTGACCACAGGGCTGGCCTATTTTTTGGTCAAAGAATCAGCATTACCATCCAACGTGGTATTGCGGCCTACTTTCACGGCACTATTCCTGTTGACAGCGATGTTGACCAATTTTTTGACGCCCTTTAATGCTTTTCCTCTTGTCTAAGTGTACATATTTTATTTTAATTTTATGTATGGTTATAGATAATAATGTAAATTGGAAAATAAAAACCAGAAGAAGTTTGAAGCATGAGTACTAACTGATGGAACGGTCTTCCACAGAGTATGTGCATGTATTAATATCTCGGTAAAGTTTTGGAGGTCACGCCAACTAATTTGTTCATACGTTATCATTATTCGGGCATTTGCTGTGCGCCATATTGTGCCCCTTTTATTGCTTAACTTGGCTCCTTTACCGCGCTCATGATTTGTGTGAGTTTACCATATAATGCCATAATTTGTATATCGTGGCCCGTTTAGTTCGAAGCGTATTCGGCATGTTTTCGTCTAGACCATAAATATACCGCAGAACTGAATTTATTGAGGAAGTAGAATTATATCTGTGATTTATAAATGCGATCTTTCTGTTCGAGGTGGTTTGGTCAGGAGCTTTTAAAGAATTGAAGTTTTTGTGAGTTCTTTTTTTAAACAAATACCAATCAGTAATTTTGTATCTAATTGCTTTAATCATTATTCAATTACCTACGCATTAAGTTACAATTGATTAAATATTTAGTAAAAATAATTTTACTTTTCTTAAGACTGCTTCCTAAACAAGGGCGATTTTGTTGTGTGAACATCTGACTTTCTTCCTTCCTTGCGTAATGTACAATCCATCGCTTCAGTTAGGATGCGGGGTAAATTCCTCACGCGCGCCTTTTCACAAAGCTACACCTAATCTTCTCAGTCAATAAACTCCAAACAAAATGGAAACCCACTTCCAAATCTAACACCTCCACCACATCCATTGACCTGATTTAGACTTATAGCCACTTACCATATTGAAGCAGATGGACCATATAAACGTATGAGCTCCGAAGAAGGCGCTGATCTGTTGAATTTAACAAATGGCACCCATCTTTCTACACTGCCGCCAATTTACGCAGATGGCGCCCTGTACAGTTGTTTAGTTTTAGGAGGAGCAACTGAGGAACTGATGCGTTTACATCGCGAGGGTTTGCCTCGCTCGTTATTAACTCATGAACTGGTTTTGCATTTTTTATAGGTCCTTGAAAAATACAGGGCGTTTTGCTACGTGGAATTTTGACGTTTTCATTTTTCTTTAGCATTACCTGTGTGGTGTACATAGCTGTTTGAATGTCAATGTAATTCACTCTAGCCTATATTGTAAGATTCTTTATCTCAGTAACCCGAAGTTGGAATTTGGTCTCCTCAGTCTAAGTCAGGTTGTAAATAATGATCCGGGACATTTTTCATCTGCCAAACAATTATTTTATCTTTTACTGTTTGCGACTCCACTCTTATGGAGGTCGATAGTTATTCCACGGGATCGAACTACCGGTATATAAAGTATCCCATATCCTAACCCAGGTCATCATATACTAGTTTGCCATCAAATCCAATCACCCGTTATAAATACGCTATACGTGAAAAGATAGACAACAAAAGACATACTTTTTTTTAAATATTAAAATAAGTTTGGATACAATACGAAAATTATTTTCAAAACTTACAACAAACAGGTCGTCAAGGGTTATATAAAATTGCTCCCTTGAATAACATCTTTCAAAAAACTACCTTCGTCGTGTCCTTTACGAATGCCCAGGAGACGCCCTCTATTCGCGCCAATTGTTGATATAAAAATTCTTTAAAGAACTTGATTTGAAAAAAAAAAGAAGTCAGTTTTATTTTACTTTATCATAGAACTAGGTAGACAGGTCTTTATCAGTAATTATATCTCCCACAGCTGCACTCTAAACGCAGCCGTAATGCAACTACTATACAGATCAATGTAATTTTTTCAGTCTTGTTACTGACAGAAACCCCTTTTTTAACCTTCTTGTAATGGAAACCCCAGCACCTTTATTTTGACAGTGATGTGATGTCAGAGATACAGATTATAAAAGGACTGTAGTAATTATAAGTCACGAGGACGCATTGCATAAAGTCATTTATGTCATTGACATAAGGCGTAAGTTGCCATGATCGAATCATACGCATGCAACTATTATAGCAAGTATGACAGGAGTGATTATCGATATCTGATCTTGCTTCAGTCCATGTCAGAGTCAGCTGGGCTGCTCAGATCTGGCATTTAATCAAAGTCTTCTTTTGTAACAGACTTATTACTGATATCTTGGAAGAAGATTCCGATTATTTTCAGAGATTGAATTAGTTGGAATTTGTACGAATATCGGGTAGATAAGAAATTAATTTAAGAAAGAGTAGGGTCTACAGATAAGTGTCTAGATGTCGACTGTATTCGATTTGAAATAACATTCTTTCTAGTAATATAAGTCCGATTCATTTTAAGGGATGATTTTTTTAAGCTCTTGGCCTATTTTCAAAGTTAACACAACTGCTAATAATACACTTAGTCTGTTTTTTTCACACTCTATGTTTTAAAATCCCATTTGTCTCTGTTCCAAAGCAATTTAGCTCTTCAACAAAAAACTTGAAAATATATTCAGTCAAATCGCGTTAAAAACTTCGCAGCCTTGTTGACTACAAGCCGGTGAGTAGGTGTAGTACAAAAGCTTTTGATGCAATTTTAACATGAACACGCCTTAGAGAATTATTTATACTGGCGTAACCCAGTTTGTGTCTAGTTTATTTAAAAAACTTTAGCCTACTCGTACTGTGATGAAAATAAGCAAATTGGTTTTGAAAACACTGCCCATTCACTATATGCCATACACTTCGCGTACTTCTTTCACGTGCCCACAACCCGTATCCGAGTCGTCGTTATAACTAACTATAGATGACTTGTATTCATACCCAGAACCCGACTAGCGAGTCCATAGCTACGGGTTCGGGTTGTAACGAACTAACGAATTATTATTCGACTCATATGCTGGGTGCTGGGTACTGAAAGGGTTACTGAAAAATTTATTTTATGTAGGTAGGTACTCGTATTCACCACCTTCTACAATTCTTCTATGTTCAGTAATAATTGTATTATTGCCATCTTTATCATGAGGAAACAGATTGTTTTTGAACCAGAAAATCAACTTGCGGCATCCGCCAACCAACAACCTTGGCACACGTGGTAGATCAGGGTCCACCCCTCTCATAGAGGACTTAATTTTGTCATCATCTTCATAAACCCTAGATAAATAAACTCATTTTACACGTTACACTGTAACTATACATTCAAGGAGCAGACTACGCGTTAAAAAACGTAAACATCACCAAAATTATTTAATAAAAATGGGAACTCGTTACATGGCACAGAAGTTAAGTTAATTTAATAATAATAATATCTTGGGACAACCAACACACTGCCATCTGATCCCAAACTAGGCAGAGCCTGTACTATGGCAACCAGACAACTGATAAACATACTTATATATTTCTAAATACATACATATTATAGATAAATTACACACCCAGATACAGAACAAATAATCGTACTCATCGCACAAAGATTTGTCCTGTGTGGGAATCGAACCCAAGACCTCCGTCCTAGCAGTCAGGGTCACTAACCACTAGACCAACAGGTCTTCAAATTCAATTAGAAACTAATCAAGAATAAAATATTAAGATAAATATTATTACATACAGTTACTACAAATATCAACATTATGGGGCCACAAATTGCGTTCTTGCATTTAAACTGTCTCGTCATTCTTAAACTTTCGACGATAACGGGTAACATACTTTGTGTACATACGACGCAGAAGGTACAGGGGCTTCTATAATGGAAGAATTGCCTAGAATATGCTGTATCATGGTCCTGATGTCACGCCTCAATGTCACCCTTTGTAATCGTTGTCGTAGCCTGGGCTCCATGAGTTGTTCTGCTGTCTTCATGTCAAAATCTCGACGAGATAAAAGTTTTAACTAAAATATATAAACGTATTATAGCACCGAAAGTACACATTACAAAACTTATCTTTAATAATTTAATCAGAAACATATTCCGATGAATGAGAATGAGCGAAGGGCGGGAGGCACGGGAATCTCCGTGTACTTCATATGAAAGACATAGCTAGTTCTGGATATCATACACAGGCCTCGCCCAGTTATTAATACATTGACTAGTCCTGTATTTCGCATCCAGCGGAATCCCGTGTTTTTACCATGGGACTCGAGTGGAGCTACGAAGAACTTGGGACAAATGAATATATAAAAGTGTAAATGTATATAAGAGTATATAAAATAAACTCACATACACAAACAGCCAGACCCGGAACGACTACTTGTAGGCCATACCAATATTTTTTCCGTGCGGGAATCGAGCCCGCAAGACGCAGCGCAGCAGTCGGTCACTCAGCCACTGCGCCAAGCGATTAGTCTGCGATTAGTCTGGCAGTCTCGCAAACTCACGAGACGTCTTAAGATCACCATAAAATATTATCATCATCATCATCTGCCTAGCCTTTTCCTTACTATTTTGGAGTCGGCTTCCATTTTAACAGCATACAGCTGAATACGTTTACCATGGAGCGACTGATTATCTAATGGCAACTTTATATCTGTAACAAGTTTCATCTCAATTAAGTCAAAGATAGACACTTCTGTCTCCAGCGTGTCGTGACCATTATTCATGAAGTTAGATACATTCATTTTCTCAGAGACGTATGCTAATATGGCCATGATTAATTAATCTTGCTAACCTTGCGCTGAATTGAATATTTATTATTAGGAAACCATTTAGATGTGAGCAACGTGAAGGGAAATGTGGTTTGTTGGTTGAATTGGAATACGATGAGTTGAATAATTTTAAAGTGAATTCTGTGGTTTCTGCCTACCCCCATGGGAAAAGGGCGTGAGTTTATGTATGTATGAATTTTAAAAATATGTTTTTTTAGCTCCTAAAACGAGCTTGAAAACATGAATCGTCATCATCATCATCAGCCTTTTAATGTTCCCATTGCTGGGACACAGGCCTCCTCTCTATGAGAGGGAATAGGCTATAATCCACCACGCGGGCCCAGTGCGGATTGGTAGGTGTCACATGTCTTCGAATTTTTGGTTCTAGGACATGCCGGTTTCCTCACGATGTTTTCCTTCACCGTTTTTGAGAGCAGTGGTGATGAAATAAATAACACAAACTAATGCGCCGGCCTGGGTTCGAACCCACGACATGAATACAAAACAGTAAATAAAGTTATTTTTTCCAGCCACCGCTACCCTCGCTATGGCTCAATTAAATGTTCGTTGATTACGCTAAGTTAAAAATAAATAAGTAACAAAACAAATGTTTCGTCTTCATATAATCAAACAAAACTTTTTCAATTACATACATACTCTCTCTTAATAAACACAACATTAACACAAAATGCGGCCGAAATTCTTACGTTACACCCGTAGCTGAAGTTTCACTAATTATATACCAACTAAAAGGGTTTCTAAGCTTCGGCTCCTAAATAATTACAAGATAGTGTTAGGTACATTCTTAAGCCCGGCTTTCCCGCAGCCAATACGTACTGGAATTCACGTTAGCCTGATCTTAATTAAATATTAGCCAGCTTGAGTTCGACGTCTTTGGAACGCCCTACATTAAAGGCTTGTCTTGGTTTCCAAGATAATTATTTGGCAATTAAGGTTGATTTCACTTTTCTGACAGGATTATTGGTGAATTTGGAGAAATAATAATATTTTGGAATATTGTGCTGATAAATTGTGAGGTTAAATATAACCGTAGAGATGGAAAGTTAATTTTCGTGTTTCAACAAAATACCTACTAACATAAAATTTGGAGAATTTAAAGTTAACTAGGCTGTGGGTTAAAGAAACGATAAACAAGATAGCTATGATTTTTTTTTCCAAAATTTTCGTAAACAATGGGTCATCTATTCTAAAAGCGAAAGTAACTGTGTCTATCTGTCTGTCTGTTCGCAGGGTCTCAGGCTTTTTGACTCTTTCCGAGAGATCATTATAAACACATACGCGGGCAAAAGCTAGACTGTAATATAAATCATCATCATCATCTTCAATCAATTCTAAGATCTGTATTTCTGTACCTATGTTAACAAATAAAATTGATTTGATTTAATTTTGATATTTGACATCTTCCTGCCCTTATCCCATTCTACTTGGGGTCGGCGCAACACGTTTTCTTCTTCCATTCTCCCCTGTCAGACGTCACGGCATCATTTACTCCTTTCTTTTTCATATCAGTCTTCACACAATCCATCCATCTTTTCAGTCTGTAATATAAATAAAGACAAATTAAATCGTAAAGCGGTAGTGTTAAGTACACAAGTAAATCTCTTTTATCTTTTCTATAGTTCTAGTTAAAACAAAGAAAAGTGCCCTTAAGGTATCAGCGGGTACTGTCTCAAAACTTTAATAAAGCTTCTTTGTATTTAAATCCCCCATTTAACTTTATCCCGACATAAGTCCTAGGATTAATGGCAAGACATTGGGAGTACTAGTAATAGTCTTTGCGTTTTTAATCACCCTTAGGCTGGGACTCCACCGAAGGGAAAATGAGACGAGGGGAGAGAGATTTGTGTGGAAACCACAAATAGAATTTCATTGTTTCCACTTCTCGTCTCCGCTTAGTTTAAGCAGAAAATGTTCTTCTTCTTTGCGTGTCAATAGACTCAAATAATACCCGACCAGTATATTATCACCTACACAGCTCTGTCATTGACTTCATTTAAATCCTGGAAGGTGCAGGTGGCTGTGCAGGATGGGCAAGAGACGAGGTGGGGCATATCATGCAGAGGGGCTCCATACTGACATTGTCTTTGGGACGGGTCGTTGATACCCCATTTGACCAGATTATTTCTACAGCGGCCATCCTGGGTCCGTAAACGGTTAAGAGATTGAGGAAACGGTTGAGCAGAAAGGAGTGAAGATGTCTCATAAGGAATAAATATAGAACCGGCCTCAAAAAACTATAAAAACTGGACAATTAGCTGTAGTGTTAAATCTGGATATGACATTTTAAAACAGTATTTGGACCTATTTGTTAAACGCACAGCTGAGACATTAATAGACGTGAGTTGAGTGGTGTGCGGTCACGGTGGAGCACACGGTGGAGGTTTGCCCCGCTTGGGCGGAGCACCGCCGTGTCCTCGTAGCGGGGATCGGCGGCGGTGACCTATCGCGTCCGGCCCCGGTCCAAGCCATGGTCCGGAGCGAGAGGGAATGGAACCCCGTCGCCTCCTTCTGCGAAGCAGTCATGCTAGCGAAGGAGGTGGCGGAGCGTGAGAAGGAGAGAAGCTCTCGTCCCAGCCGCTGCAGGAGACGCCTCGAGTGTCGGGGGTCACGTGGTGGCTTCCGGCCACCGTAGACGCGGACCTGTGGACGGTGAGTAATGGGCTAGCTCGCCGTCCGTCCGTCTTTTGACGACAGGCCGTGTAGACGGCGCGTTCGTGTTCCACGTGCGCCTCAAAGAGATGTCAGCAAACAGGGAGGGACCCGCAAGGGCCGATGCCTGCCAGGGCTACGGGCTGTTCGAAAGAGATACCGCGGACCTGGAACACAAAGGGCAAGTCTGTACAAGTCTGACACTCCCTTCCGCTCTGCCCAGAGCGGGAGAAGGCATTTGATGACTTCCCATCCGAAAAAAAAAAAGTGGTGTGCGGTGGTCGCTAAACTGGGAGTAAGTAACCTGTACACCCATATCTGCTCCGGTCTTGTCAGTACGCATCTTCACACAGCTCCAGTGGATACATCCTAGCTTCTAAGCATGTCCACTCCTCCTCACTTCAAGCATCTCCGCACATCTCCGCTTTGGTGGAATCCAGGCCTTAAGGTACGTTCACACTAAAGCCTAGTTACTCTAAGTATCGGCCGCCAACTGTGAGCGTTCACTGAAAAATGTAAAAAAAAAAAAAGATTCTGGCTGTCCTTTGTTTTTCCATACATTTTGAACTTGATGCTCACAGTCGATGGCTGACTATACGCTGTGTGTGATCACGGCCTTAGTTTGCATTTGCCGTTAATTAAAATAAGACTAGCGATCCGTTTTATCTGGGTCTATATTGTATTGCCTGGCTTACTGATTTTATCCAGGGATAATGAGCACTTTTAAATTCTTTAGTGTGTAAGTAGAGCCAATTAAGTAGCTACTTACCTCCTTAATTGGCTACTTAGCTATGACCTCTGGAAAAACAAGATGATTTCTTTACGCAAGTTTTGTCTTGCCATTTTTTTCAGTGTGTGTGTTTTCAGTGTGTGTATGTGTGTTTTCTGTGTGTGTGTCTGTGTGTACCTATAAGTTAACTCTACCTCTTACAGGAGATGACCAATCGAGTATTTTAAATGGGCAGCAGCATCCAACTGTAAATTGATAAGGGTAGCACAGATCAGACAGCAGTCGTCCCCAGAAATTAGTTGCGTCAGCAATTCTACATTCTAGTCAGTTTCAGATATCTGTTTGTTTAAGAAAATAACAAAATGTAATCTTTAGAATGCCGGAACAGTTTCATAGAAAACAAAGTTGTTGAATGTGTCTTTTATGCTATACGGTGCCAAAATATGGGGAATTGGGCACTGACAGTTGGGTTGGTTTACAAATAATTTAAAGTCTCCAAGCACGCATATAGCGGGCTCGGAGTTTCTTGAAAGATAAAGATGCAAAATGAAACTATACAGAAAATAACTAAAGTGGCCGACATTATTTGCAGAGTATGCCACCTAAAATGGCAGTGTTCTGGTCGTGTTTTTCGTGTCTGAATAATAAATAAAAACATTAAGAAAATAAATTAAACTCACAAAATATTCTCCGCTGACTAATATTAGAAGCTAAATGGCCAAAGTTTCATCTTCGCTAATGATTCATTATTAATTAAAACTTAAAACAATACGAGAAGTTTCCTTAAACTTTCGCAGCAAAAATTAAAGTTTTACACAAGAAATTAAGGAGCAACTAATTTGATTATGTTCGAAACTCGGTATCATAAAGGATGAGTAAACACATTCTGACGTGTTCATTTGTGTTTTTGTTCTAATAAGTTTAACCGTAATCTAAACATATTTCGCTCCAGGCATTTAATTTCATCTACATAAAACTTTTTCCTCATACAACCTTATTATTTCTGGGCATTCTTGTAAAATATTTGATGAATCAAACTTGATAATATATTTTACCAACGAAATTTTGTTTGTTATTTTTGAGCAATCTTTGATGACTATTATTTTTTGAAAATTATCCATAGTAAATAAGTTAGCATTGATTTTTCAGGCTACGGTTCAGGGACAGTTATTTCTGTCTGTGTGACTCAGCTTTTGATAAAAAGGATCTATAAATAAATACAATAATTCGTTAAAGTGATCTTTCCATTTATCTTAAGAGTAAAAATACAAAGTTAATCAAAGATCCCGTTTTGATGTAACCAATATCTAGGGCAATAGGTACTGCTTGTATTTAAAATTTAAATTATAATCGTACTATGAAACCCTTACGATTTTAGATGAAGTTAATAAAGCATCATTATTTTACAATACGATAAACTTTGTGTTTTGGTAGGAACACGGAGTATGGAGAAATGGAGTAATGAACTGTGAAATGAACTACAGTGAAAATTGAAACGTTCGGTGTTCGAATTGACAGAAATGGCAACTAGCTAACAAGGTGACGCTTGAAAGAGATTCAAAACACTTTATGTTATGATATAGATTTGTAGGTGTCCTGTTGGCGTTTTTCTGAAAGGCTGAATTTCAGAAAACGGAATCGATTTTAATTAATGAAACATATCCTGTTTAGCAACAAAAAAAATAAGATTGTTCTCTATAAATTGTAGGTGCTTTCGCAACGCAAATGTCGAACTCACAAAGGTTAATTTTTGCATGAACAAGAAAGACATTAAAATAACACTAAGTTAATTCAAATAATGTTTAAGAAGTGTTGGTTTTACTTACCCTTCATTGGTTTTACTTACTTCATGGCTTTGTTTAGACGGTAGTATATATTTAATCTTTGCCGTCGGAAATGGTACCCTACGACTACGAAAATACGGACACGCCGTTTCGGGCACGTTGCAGGATTAAGTTTTTGCACAGCTGAGCCGTCGTAGTTTATGATTTAGTGGCGAAACAAAGGATTTACCTTTTCAGTTGGTACATCTCTAATATTTACCGGCAAATTCTCTATTTACCGAAAATGACTAGCGGGAAATTCAAAATGTTCGATGTTTCTTTGTGTCTTTCAAAAAACCGGTTAATTGCTTTCCGTACCATCGTAGTAATGAAAAATCAAAGTGTCTCTCCCTTTAATTTATAATTTTGATTACATTTGTAGTTATAGCGGCAACAGAAATACACATTTTGTGAAAATTTCAACTGTTACCTTGTGTTTTTATTACGGATCATGAGATACACCCCACTGACAGACAGACGGACGGACAGCGGAGATTTAGTAATAGGGTCGTTGGTTACCCTGCAGGTACGGAATCCTAAAAAGCAAAAATATCTAAAGCGGTAACAATAAACCAGAACCTTGTCATCCCACAAACAAGCGGACTACAACAAAAATCGCTACATATCAAGTTACAATTTAAGGAAAACGTTTTCCGAGTTTTCGTATTAATACGAGAAGTATCTGTATCGAACTGTTACCCGAAACTTCGTATTTTGTTCTCCGATTTCCGAAATTGAAATCCATTTAAGTCATGGACGTTCGTTCGTCGGGTGGCAGTTGTTTGGATCAGTTAGACTTTTCCTTTTAGGCAACATTTCGGAGTGGAAATTTTGGCAATACCCATACGTTTTATGGGAGCGGTATAATCCAATATTGGTTGTGTCGAAGACAAATGTGTCTGTCTTTTTTATTGGCGTGCAATATGGATGTTTGTTAGTCAATCAATGAAGATTGATTGGAGTTATAAGACTGTATTAGGTACGAGAGACCTCGAAGTTTGTTTATTCATAACTATTGTTTTGTTACGAGAACATATAGGTTGGTTAAGCAACCATTTTCCAAATAAACAATTGATAGAATCCTTTAATTTTTTAACATAACATCACGCCTTTAATTTCCAAAGGATTAGGCATAGATGATGTACACCCACTTTTCGCCAGTTATGTTATGGGACCGGACGGACTGCATAACTTCTGGCTCAAATGGCTTAGTAGTTCACACACTTGCCTGGCATCCCAATTCCAGTCATCCTTAGAGTCTGGGTTACTACCACAGTTTCTAACAACAGGCGTTACCCACTTGCTCCATAAGTCAGGTAGTCCCGCGGAACCCAAGAATTATAGACCGATCACGTGTTTGTCGACGGTCTATAAACTTCTTACATCCATTTTGAGAGCGAAAATTAATACACACATTGTCAAAAACTGCATTATGTCTGCTTCTCAAAATGGATGTAGGAATGGATCCCGCGGTACTAAGGAGCTACTCCTCATTGACATGGCCATTAGCCAACAGGTTCGTCGCTCTCGCAAGGATCTGGCGACATGCTGGATAGATTATAAGAAGGCCTACGACTCGGTGCCACATACATGGCTCATGAGGGTGCTGGAGTTGTACAAGATAGATGCAACTCTACGCGCCTTCCTTGAGTCGTGTATGGGGCAATGGAGGACGGTCCTTCGATATCCAGGATGTCGACAGATCCAGGGGAACGATGAGCCTGTATGGATTAAACGGGGAATATTCCAGGGCGACAGTCTGAGTCCACTTTGGTTCTGTCTAGCCCTAAATCCTCTAAGCACATTGCTGGAGGATTCAGGTCTAGGCTACCGGTTGAGAAGAGATGGCCAGGTCATATCTCACCTGCTTTACATGGATGATCTGAAACTCTTTGCCCCCAACAAATTGCGTCTGATGGAGTTACTGAGAGTAACTGAAACTTTTAGTAGCGCCATCAGGATGGAATTTGGTGTGGACAAATGTGCAGTCATGTATGTAAAGCGAGGGGAGATTATGGCATCCGAGGGAATTCAGCTCTCGGATTGCATACACCTGAGATCCCTCTCCTCAGCCGAAAGCTATAAGTATTTGGGTATGTCAGAAGCGTTGGGCATTAATGTGACTGACATGAAGCAATCGTTGAGGGAGCGCTTCTTTGGACGCCTGAAGAAGGTATTAAATAGCCTTCTTTCAGGTGGGAACAAGGTGCGCGCCTTCAACGGTTGGGTCATGCCGGTTTTAATGTACTCTTTCGGCATACTCAAATGGACTCAGACGGAACTCGATACCCTGGACAGGAGAGTCCGTACACTGCTGACGGCAAACCGGATGCATCACCCACGATCATCAGTGATGAGACTGTACATCCCGCGGAAGTGCGGAGGTCGAGGCTTTTTAAATGCGAAGACCCTCCACAACCGCGAGGTGTGCGGTCTCAGAGAATATTTTTTAGAAACCGATGTGGGTATGCACCGAGATGTGGTCGCAGTGGACAAGGGACTGACCCCGCTGTCCATGGCTAAAGAGAACTGGCGCAAACCTGTAGTACTTACTACTGATGACCGCAAGGGAGTATGGCAAGGCAAGGAGCTTCACGGGCGCTTCTACCGGGCTCTTCATGGGCCCGATGTAGATTTTCTAGCGTCCGTGTCCTGGCTACGTTTCGGTGACCTCTTTGGGGAAACTGAAGGTTTTGTCTGTGCGATTATGGACGAAGTTATGTTGACGAACAACTACCGGAAATATATTATGAAGGACGGGACGGTTGACGTGTGTCGGGCATGCCACCGTCCGGGTGAGTCCATTAGACATATTATTTCTGGTTGTTCTCGTCTGGCTAACGGCGAGTACTTGCACAGGCACAACCAAGTAGCCAGGATTATTCACCAGCAACTTGCCTTGAAATATAAACTTGTGGAATCTGAGGTACCGTACTACAAGTATGTGCCCGACCCAGTTCTCGAGAAAGACCATGTCACACTGTACTGGGATCGGTCTATCATTACAGACAGGACTATTGTCGCCAATAAACCTGACATAGTGGTGATAGACCGATCAGCGCGCCGCGTAATGATAATCGATGTCACCATCCCGCATGACGAGAACCTCGTGAAAGCTGAGAAAGAGAAACAAATAAAATATCTCGACTTGGCACATGAGGTTGTCGACATGTGGAATGTGAGCTCGGCTATCATTGTGCCGATTGTCGTAACGGCCAATGGCCTTATGGCTAAGAGCCTTGACGACCATCTTTCGAGGCTCTCCTTAGGCAGTTGGATCAAGGGCCTGATTCAGAAGGCAGTACTCCTCGATACGGCTCGCATTGTGAGGAGGTTCCTGTCTCTGGAGCCCTAACCACCGGTAGCTTGGACCCTGTTCCCGACACCGGCGGACCGCTATTTTTTTATATTTTTAAATGTTTTTATATGGATTTTTTAAGAAATATTTAAAAATGTTAAAAAATGTGTGTATATAAATGAATAAACGGAATAATAATAATAATACCTGGCAACCCCGTATGTCAATCACATCGGTTACAATTATCGTCGTCATTTTTATTGTTGTTTTACTATAAATATTGGTTTAAATATAAAGGTTTTTACAATAGATCATTAATAACAGTGAAAGCAGATTTTTTTTACAAATACATACTAGCAAATTGGAAAACGACTAATAAGTGAAAAATTAAACCAGTTCTTTGACAATGACGTCTGTCAGCGGCGTCAACACAAAAATGAAAAATTCCCAAAACAATGAATGAGATGATTGAATAACCAAATGATTACGAGGGCTGCTTCCCGACGCGCACGCATACCATCCCCGGACTCGTCGCTCAGCTCCGCCTCGCCGCCGCCAGATCCCGGATCCCGCGGCAGTCGCGTCGAGCTCGAGCGACGAATATTTCTCTTCGCCGACGTCGCCAACACCTGTGCGTCGGCAGGGGAGAGGCCGACCACCGAAGAGCTTGGGACTTAGGGGCCATCCGGCCCCAAGTCGGGTCCCCGCTGCCGGTGGTTGTGTGCAGCGCATGAAATGGATTCAGTCAATAAATGAGAACGTCATGCGCGCATACTATGGGTCTACAGAGGGGGGAACTAACCTCACTGCGTACCGTGTTAGGATGCTGTCTATGTTTCAGGATCTTGAACCAACCGTCAACGTCTCGGCCCAACGACTGTCGGATCAGGTGCGGGTCATCCAACGCAATCACATGTTGGACGATGCCGCACTTGATAGGCTGCGCTCAGAGGTACTGAGCAACCGTATCATCTTGACTCAACCACCAACGCTTACAGCGCCAGCTATTCCAATCCCACTGCGTTTTAGTCCTGCAGTTGAAGAGCAAGATGATAGGGTTGCCACGGTAAGTAGCCAGTGCAACGACCGATTGAGGAGCGCTCTGGGAGATGCGCTTCGCGAATATCGATTCAATCCTACCGAACTTAGGCCCCGATTACCACGGTTACCCATGCATAAGAAAAATAGGGCGCTGGTGTGTGCCTTGGACTCGCAACTCAAGAGTATATTCGAGAGTAGCGAGGACCTCGTTGATACACACTCGATCCTGTACTGTGGGGCTGTTGCGGCATGTCGTTTAGCTAATGTTAGGTTTCCAAATTGTGACGTAGCTACTCGACCAAGACCAGCCGTACCAGCCTGGCAGCGCAGGATCGAGCGCCGTATCGACGGGGCCAGGGTACTCATCGGCAAACTATACTGCTTCAGGGAGGGCAATACTCGACCACGTGTGATGCGCTTTGTGAGGCGGGCATTCTCGGGGACTGGACTCAGCCCTCAAGAATACATGTCCCGTGTCACAGAGCGCATTGACTTCCTGAAGCAGAAAGTTTATGCATGGGCGAACCGTATTCGGCGGTATAAGCGGCGGGTTGATCGGTACTCGCAGAATCGCATGTTCCAGAGCGATGAAAGGTGGGTATACAGAGCTTGGGAGCGAACCGAGCAAAATATGACAGACGTGTGCCGCCCAGATGATGCCGCCACGAGTTCTTTCTGGCGCAGCATCTGGTCGGTGCCCGTCTGTCATACTGAGGCTGACTGGATGCGTGATGTCGAGCGAGTGTGTGAACCTATACCAGAAATGGAGCCAGTTTTGGTTACACCATTAGATGTAGCCAGAGCAGTTCGTCCGTTACCGAACTGGAAGTCACCGGGACCGGACGGACTGCATAACTTCTGGCTCAAATGGCTTAGTAGTTCACACACTTGCCTGGCATCCCAATTCCAGTCATCCTTAGAGTCCGGGTTTCTACCACAGTTTCTAACAACAGGCGTTACCCACCTGCTCCATAAGTCAGGTAGTCCCGCGGAACCCAAGAATTATAGACCGATCACGTGTTTGTCGACGGTCTATAAACTTCTTACATCCATTTTGAGAGCGAAAATTAATACACACATTGACAAAAACAATGTAGGAATGGATCCCGCGGTACTAAGGAGCTACTCCTCATCGACATGGCCATTAGCCAACAGGTTCGTCGCTCTCGCAAGGATCTGGCGACATGCTGGATAGATTATAAGAAGGCCTATGACTCGGTGCCACATACATGGCTCATGAGGGTGCTGGAGTTGTACAAGATAGATGCAACTCTACGCGCCTTCCTTGAGTCGTGTATGGGGCAATGGAGGACGGTCCTTCGATATCCAGGATGTCGACAGATCCAGGGGAACGATGAGCCTGTATGGATTAAACGGGGAATATTCCAGGGCGACAGTCTGAGTCCACTTTGGTTCTGTCTAGCCCTGAATCCTCTAAGCACATTGCTGGAGGATTCAGGTCTAGGCTACCGGTTGAGAAGAGATGGTCAGGTCATATCTCACCTGCTTTACATGGATGATCTGAAACTCTTTGCCCCCAACAAATTGCGTCTGATGGAGTTACTGAGAGTAACTGAAACTTTTAGTAGCGCCATCAGGATGGAATTTGGTGTGGACAAATGTGCAGTCATGTATGTAAAGCGAGGGGAGATTATGGCATCCGAGGGAATTCAGCTCTCGGATTCCATACACCTGAGATCCCTCTCCTCAGCCGAAAGCTATAAGTATTTGGGTATGTCGGAAGCGTTGGGCATTAATGTGACTGACATGAAGCAATCGTTGAGGGAGCGCTTCTTTGGACGCCTGAAGAAGGTATTAAATAGCCTTCTTTCAGCTGGGAACAAGGTGCGCGCCTTCAACGGTTGGGTCATGCCGGTTTTAATGTACTCTTTCGGCATACTCAAATGGACTCAGACGGAACTCGATACCCTGGACAGGAGAGTCCGTACACTGCTGACGGCAAACCGGATGCATCACCCACGATCATCAGTGATGAGACTGTACATCCCGCGGAAGTGCGGAGGTCGAGGCTTTTTAAATGCGAAGACCCTCCACAACCGTGAGGTGTGCAGTCTCAGAGAATATTTTTTAGAAACCGATGTGGGTATGCACCGAGATGTGGTCGCAGTGGACAAGGGACTGACCCCGCTGTCCATGGCTATAGAGAACTGGCGCAAACCTGTAGTACTTACTACTGATGACCGCAAGGAAGTATGGCAAGGCAAGGAGCTTCACGGGCGCTTCTACCGGGCTCTTCATGGGCCCGATGTAGATTTTCTAGCGTCCGTGTCCTGGCTACGTTTCGGTGACCTCTTTGGGGAAACTGAAGGTTTTGTCTGTGCGATTATGGACGAAGTTATGTTGACGAACAACTACCGGAAATATATTATGAAGGACGGGACGGTTGACGTGTGTCGGGCATGCCACCGTCCGGGTGAGTCCATTTGACATATTATTTCTGGTTGTTCTCGTCTGGCTAACGGCGAGTACTTGCACAGGCACAACCAAGTAGCCAGGATTATTCACCAGCAACTTGCCTTGAAATATAAACTTGTGGAATCTGAGGTACCGTACTACAAGTATGTGCCCGACCCAGTTCTCGAGAAAGACCATGTCACACTGTACTGGGATCGGTCTATCATTACAGACAGGACTATTGTCGCCAATAAACCTGACATAGTGGTGATAGACCGATCAGCGCGCCGCGTAATGATAATCGATGTCACCATCCCGCATGACGAGAACCTCGTGAAAGCTGAGAAAGAGAAACAAATAAAATATCTCGACTTGGCACATGAGGTTGTCGACATGTGGAATGTGAGCTCGGCTATCATTGTGCCGATTGTCGTAACGGCCAATGGCCTTATGGCTAAGAGCCTCGACGACCATCTTTCGAGGCTCTCCTTAGGCAGTTGGATCAAGGGCCTGATTCAGAAGGCAGTACTCCTCGATACGGCTCGCATTGTGAGGAGGTTCCTGTCTCTGGAGCCCTAACCACCGGTAGCTTGGACACTGTTCCCGACACCGGCGGACCGCTATTTTTTATATTTTTAAATGTTTATATATGGATTTTTTAAGAAATATTTAAAAATGTTAAAAAATGTGTATATATAAATGAATAAACGGAATAATAATAATAATAATAAATGTTTATTGTGTCTCAAAAGTTACATGCTTTACATGAGTTGAGACAGCCCCAGTAAGTGATTAAAAATACTTGTGTTGGGGTTGACTCGCTACTTCCCTTATTTAATACAGTATTAAGACGTAAGAAATTATTAGAAAAGAATACAACAAAAATAAAATTAAAATAAAACAAAACCCAGCCAAGAAGCAAAGCTGGTAAAAAATATGTGATTCTATGAACTTATTCTATACATGCGTGTTTGTGTGTGTGTGAGCGCGTGTGAGTGAGTGTGTGCGTGTGTGTGAGTGTATAGTTATATGATGTATGTGTCAAATTAACAAATTCGTACTAGAATGTGCTCAGTTTCCTCATACGTTAAAGTTTTTAGCCATTCAGTTATAACTTTCTTACATTCATACAAGACTCTTATTTATTATTAATTTTATCTGGCTTTATTCTCTAGTTCAGTAATATCTAAGAACAAACAAACAGGTAAGTTTCCGCGTATTTTCTCTAAATTAATAATAGAATCGGAAAAAAACGTTTTTCTTTTCGTACCAAATTCCACCTGAATCTAATTCCGATTGAATTTAGATAAATTCAATCGGAATTAGATTCAGGTGGACCTATGCGCACTTAACTGTAATTGTTTGTTGTAGAAAAACTACGAGCTAGATTTTTACCTCAGGGAAAAGAAAGTTGATTATATTAGGTATTACGTTCTACTCGCTTTTAGGGCGAATACGTGCGAGAAATATATGTTTATTCTGTACGATAATCTTAATACTCATAGGAATTTCTCAGTAGAAGTTCCCGGCTGATGGAAATAGGCTCACCCTTCCCCCCACTATTACTATTATTGTCTTAAACGTAACTGATGAAATGTGGGTGCCCAACTTTGCCATGTCTTTCGAGAATTACAGGCGTGATGTTGCAACTACATAAAAAAACAATAGCTTACAACACAAGAATTAAAAACAAATTCAAACTAATGACTAATTACGGCCAAATAACTGTTTAATAATTAACCAGTAGATCTAAAGAAGTGCGGTAGTATTTACATAATTATTTAAGAGTAAACTAAAAAAACATGTATGTACAGTCAGCGTCACGATGTGGGTACTCCTCTTGAAAGCATCTATGTACCCAACTGGGGTACCCAACTGGGGTACCCAATTGGTGCAGCCCACCGTACCATATAACGTCGCCACCGCCCCAGAAGCCAATATTATATTATTATATAGAAGTTACTCTGTATCTCATTATAATATGTGAACTGATATTTAAAGGGTGTAAACCGACTCTTGACGAAGCCGAAAGGCTCTTGTTCTCTCCGTCATTGCGATTATTTTTTTGTTCTAGACCATTTGATTGGCCTGTTGGTCTAGTGGTTAGTGACCCTGACTGCTAGGACGGAGGTCGTGGGTTCGATTCCCACATAGGACAAATCTTTGTGCGATGAGCACGATTATTTGTTTTGTATCTGGGTGTATAATTTATCTATAATATGTATGTATTTAGAAATATATAAGTATGTTTATCAGTTGTCTGGTTGCCATAGTACAGGCTGCCTAGTTTGGGATCAGATGGCGGTGTGTTGGTTGTCCCAAGATATTATTAGATATTATTATATACCTTGTTGCGGAGATATTCTGGATCAAAGTTACAACTTTTTTAAATACATGTTATTAATGTAAGATTTTTACTTTAAACAACTCCAGGACCTCCTTACTATTCAATCCAGCGATGAGCACAATGTTTTGAGTGCGTTACAATGAGTCCTACCGTAAAACGAGATTTTTCAGCCCAAAAAAGAAGTTTCCCAGCACTAATTTTTGCGTAAAGTTACTTAGTTTTACATAATGCTTGGTTGACGGCTTCGTAAAGAGTCTGGTTACACCCTGTATAAGTTCTTATGAGAAATAAATATCTTTAAACCTATGTTGTGCTATTCTCAACCCTATGAAACTATGTATTCTGTCGAATTTAGGTTCCTTTCAACTTACGTTGCAGGACCCAATTTTCCACCTGAATGAGTTTTTCTCCAGATCGTCGATGCTAGTTTCTCTGTGGGCTGGACACCTGTGATCAATCAATTTCACTTCACAGACCACAGATTTAAAACATGTTCGATACCTCATAATCATCAAGTTCAAAAATTGCAATCAAATTTTTTAACCAACGACGCTACTACGTTAACTTTTTTCGTGACCCATTTAAAGTGAACGTAGGTACATTTAATAACTTTGGAAAGTTAAATGAGTATGTAGAAAGTGCGGAAATGATAAGTTAGATTGAAAAAGTACTACCGAAACCCCGCAGCGTCCGTCGCATCCGGATTTTCTTAAATGACATTTCGAAATAAATTAATTTCATGAAGAAAATAATTATGCGGGCGATGTTATAGAGCATAATAAAAATAACCTGAATCGTAACAATGACCATGTTTGGAAAAAGAAAAGTTTATTATAGTTCTTTTATAAAATTCTAATATAAAACATGAGCTTTCCATCTATTTCATAAACAAATCTAACCTAAAATTTATACAGCGCTCCTAAAAAGCATAAATTTTAAACCGAATTTTAGTTTTAAAATAAAATAAAACTAAAGTTCTAGACGGCATCTGTTCCGTGCTGAATTTTAAGCACTCGACCACACATCCTGGAAGTTTGTTTAGAACTAACTCGTTGCAGTAAAAACATAAGATAAAATATCCCCACAAGCAAGCTTTATGCGTTTTACGGGATATGCATGTTTTGTTTCTTTTAATATTTACACAGTTGACCACCGTGCACACTATTCTCTGTTCTGTACGTGAACCTTGCAACGTGTAACCTATGTGACTTTTCGTTGCATGTATTGGATTAGCCTTGTTTGTTGCTGTTCGCAGGTTTAATACTGTACTTTGTGGCTTTCGAATTATTTATTTACTAGCCACCCGCCCCAGCTTCGCACTTCGGGTGCAATGTAGATATAAACCTTCCTCATGAATCAATCTATCTATCAAAAAAACCCGCATCAAAATCCGTTGCGTAGTTTTGAAGATCTAAGCATACATAGGGACGGACAGACAGCGGGAGCGACTTTGTTTTATACTATGTAAAGATAAAGAAGATATTCTCGACTTGGTGTAGCACTGAAGGGTTAAGTGAGCGTTTTAGAATGACGAGCTTATTTTGCCAAGGTTATGTTTTTGGCCCTTCATTTGTCAACGATATTAAAGGTGTAGTGACAAAAATTGAAAAAAGTATGCTTAGATGGTTTGGTCATGTGGAGAGGATGAGTGAAAGGCGACTAACAAAAGGTATTTACAAGGCAGATGTGAGTGGCAACGCCGGGAGGGGACGCCCTAGAAGAACATACGCTGACCTCATTGGTGAGGTTCTTCAGAAAGGTCAGGTGCGTAGTACTCGCAACCGGCGTGCGTGTATGACCAGATGTATGAACGTGGACGAGGCAAAAGGAGTATGTAAGGATCGTAGCAGGTGGCGTTCTGTGGTTTCTGCCTACCCCCATGGGAAAAGGGCGTGAGTTTATGTATGTATGTATGTATTAAAGGTGTCTGATGAGATGACGAGTAATAGAAAAGTATGGAATAAGAAGACATGCTGCGCCGACTCCAAATGAATTGGGTTAAGGGCAAGACAACGATGATGATAAATAATATACTGATCTGAAGTTATAAGCTTGCAATCCCACCCCTGGGCAAAGACCTTTGCCCATTCCTTTCACTTCTCCTGTTTTTATGCTTCTTATTGCCATACACAGAGGCCATTCATGGCGTTTCACAGTCCGAGGAGTAGTTGGAATGTAAGTGGTCAATTATTTTCTACTTCAAGAATATTATTAGTATTGTAGTTGGCCAGGTTAAATAGATCCATTGTAACAACACCTAGCTATGTATGCCTACTAGCTGCTGGGATAAGCTGAGGCCATGTGCTAGTTATTAATCTAATATATACCTTTGACCATCAATGTTCGAATTATCGGTAAATTAACGCACCAATTGCGGTATCCGGTTATTTTGATAATAGATTATTATTTTAATATAAATTGCTAAATATAATAATGTGGTTTTGTGGTTCCGATAGTTTATTGGCTTACCATAACTTTAGCGGTCGGCCATTTTACCTAAAATGTTATGAAATTATGTTATTAGTTAAATATTGTAAGCATAATCAGCCTGTAAAGTTCCCACTACTGGGGCTGTGTGAGGGTATGTGCCATAATCTTCCTCACGGGCCCAGTCTGGAAAGTATTACAAGAGACATTAAAATATTTCCTGGGGCATATTTTGCCCACTGTCATCTTCATCGGACAACCGTAGATGATGATTGCCAATCTTTTTTATAAGTATTGTTTTTTATTTCCTCACAGCCTTTTTATTTATTGTATGTAGCGAGCCGTCACGTCGTGATGTACTGTCGCATAGCTCTAACTGACACTGATGATGACATGACAAAAATTTCTACCTACAAGCTGTATTCAAATGAATTTGTACTTAACTAGAACTAAATAATGACTTAAATTGCTAGAAACAAATTCCAGGTCATTAAACCAAGACTAAACTCCATAGCTGTTTCATCTCAATTTACTGTAATAACGGACATTAAGGTTTGACGGCACGACGACAAGCGTCCATCAATAACCCCCTCACCCCACCCCATTCCTTACCCCTCCCACCTGGCAATATAAATTAGAAAAAGATTAATGTAGACTGTTGGTACCAATAAATCATGAGATCTTATACCCCTTACCTTATAAACGGTGCTTAGTAAAGGCTCAATGTACAGGGTGTTTTTCAAACGAGGGATTTATTGAAAGGGATCCATTCGGATTGGGATAGAATGATCAGGTAAATAGTTATTCTTAGATGTCTAAGGGTTGAAAGAGGCGCCGGTCAGCTAAAAAGATATTTCGGTTAATATCACGACTATGTAATGTACGATAGTCAGTTCGAGACAGATTAAATATGAAAGACCTTTTTGACGACGGGCGCATGTCGTCTTTTCGACTCCTACGCGCTACGCCGCGTATAAAACAAAATAAAGGGCAACACGAGACGTGCAGAGAATAATGGTACACCTACCTACAGTTGCTGGTAAGTTTATCATGTAATTGTTGGATGTACATTATCTAAATTTAATTTATGGAAGAGTGGAGTGTCCTAATACAGGCATTTACTTGCCTAAAAGTGCACTTCTATCACTAGCTATGTAGTACAAACCCTGTTAAAGATAAATAAACTATTTGTATTTGTTGCTGTACAAGAAAAAATGCATCAAGTGCGGTCGATACGACGACGCGCGACCGCTTGAAGGTTAAAAAAATCAAAACAACTTTGTAGTTTTCAATAACCAATTCGCGATGTTGTCATTCATCAATCACATCACGATAAAAAAAAAAGACAGGCAAAACGTTTATAACCGAGTGTAATGGAACATAGAAGTTTGCAGTCTCTTGTGCAAACTATCAACTCTTGCTCATAAACTAACTTGAACTAAAATAAATTGCCTTTTATAGTAACTCATCCTGTATACCTTTGGCTAATAAATCTTGATTTTGCGCACAGTCCATAATTCTGGGCCTGGACAAGATTTTTTGTTCTACAAAGGTACAATCTATTCACGGTCGTGAAAGGCGATAAAGTGGGTTAGGGGTCCTAGTATTGCTTAAAGGAGGATTTAGGACTAGATTTAGAGATAGACATAAGTTTCAGTCTTGGGATTCCTGAAATACGACTACAAGGATGTAATGTTTAAAAGAAAAGTCTTTAAAAAAGAAATTCATCTGAAGATTCGATGTTGCATTAGAAATGGTACTGATTGAAATGTCTACTTCAACAACTTCCGCCGAGCTCTTAATTTTAACCAATTTACCAATTTTGACAACGATTCCTATTAAATAAGTTATGTTGAAACTATGTTACTGTCTTAAGATAAACCAGATGGACTTTATTGTTTTATGGCACTCGAGTGACGTTGAACATATCATGAGATTGATTATTACTAGAATGATTGTGAAACTCGACCAAGTGCGAGTCGGACTCGCGCATGAAGGGTTCCGTACCATCTTAGTAGTGCCGCCTTTAATTTATTTTTATTATATGTTGTTATAACAGCAACAGAAATACAAATTCTGTAAAAATTTCAACTGTCTACCTATTACAGATCATGAGATCCAGCCCGCTGACAGACGGACGGACAGCGGAGGCTTAGTAATAGGGTTCTGTTGATTACCTTTAGGGTACACAGCCCTAAGAAGTGAGACTTCTCTTTTGAAACGGATCAAATATAAAATGATTAATCGATTCATAGTTAGGGACATAAAATACACCACAGAACACAAATAGAACTAGAAAAGGAACCGTTTCACCCAAATTCAAAAACGAGTGTCAAAGCCAACAGAAAAACCGCGTTCAGCTTTAATGTGGTTGAACCAACAAACGCCCTCAAAGAAGATACTACCATTTCCTTGTAACGTTCAAAACATTAACTTAAACTGTTCAGCGACCGAAAGGGAGTTATGAAGGTGCCAGATAGTAATTAAGAGCAAATAATTTCTACGTGAGGCAACTCAAAGGATGGTGTTGCCAATTACAGCAATTAACGTTTGTTTGTGTCTTGTTCTAACTAAGTAATTGATAAGCGATTCTAATACTGTGATTGTTTGCTGCAATGAAAACTGCTGATTATTGAATTTTGTCGTTCGTTGATACGTTTTTAACACGAAATTACAATTTATTTACCACTAGATGTTGCTCGCGAGTTCGTCTCGGTCCCTGATGTAAAATTAGCCTATGTTCAGGAAGAGGCGGCGAGATGATCTGGACGCGGATCACGAGGACTAGCTCAAGGTGGCGCAAGATAAGGATATGGGGATGCTTTTGCCCCAGCAGTGTGTCACTCAAGGCTAAATAAAAAACATGTGGGCAATTCACACGTGGTAGAAGTGAAACCTTCAAACATTTTGGCTTAAACAAAAACACTGTATAACGCTTCCTATCTCATTTTCTCCCACGTTAAATCTTATGAATTTATGTGTCTGTCTCTTTTTACTGTAAATTTTCACTTCAAAAAATGAAACATGTTCTTCCGTCAAATATTCTGACGTTTAAACATCTCGTGACTTAAACTTATACTGTCACTCACTTCTTCCGTAATTTTTTATTATTTTGAGCTCCCGATACTCAAGAGCAAATCAATCTCGTAGTTTCTGCAAGTCTGCCTATTCCCGGGGGGCCTAAATTGGCCGCTTTAGCAAAATCATTATAGGGTAATAAAGTGAATTACGTTAAAGTTCACAAAAAAATTGGTCGCAAAGTGTCATTTATTATTGATAAACATTAACTGCGTCTGCGACCGTTGGTCCCGGCTGTCATTTGAAGATCTTTGACCGTCGTTAAGTAGTCAGTGGCCCAAAAAAGTCTGACAACCAATCGTACCAAGGGGTATCGTATCACCCAGTACTAACTGGATTGTGGAGGTCAGATAGGCAGTCGCTCCATGTAAAATACTGGTATGCAGCTGCATCCGGTTAGACTGGCAGCCGACCCCAACATAGTTGGGAAAAGGTTAGGCAGATGATGAACTGCGTCTGCAACCATTTTAAGAATTTTAACGTCATTCATATTATTATCCTATTATGATTCTGCCGCGGCCATTTTAGGCCCCCTGTTAAGATCAACATAACGTCGTTCCCTCATTTTAGAGTATGGCGGTTGAAGTATCCCTGGACTAGGCTAAATACTCCGGAGTTGATAAAATTGCATTACGAATACCGAAAACAACAGTGTGGGACGGCAAAACCTACACCTCAAAATAATGCTAGGCTACTGCCGCATAAATCCCGGAACACACTGTACTGCTATGATGATATCACTACACCGTATTGTACACTGTACGCAATAGAGCAAAGTAGGATTGTTTGCTCGAACCAAGAACAACGTAGATTCGTACATTTTGGTTACATACCGGGAGCAAGTATGCTATTTCCAATTATTTGTGCTCTAAGTTCGTCTGGTATGTCAAAAGAAATGTCAAAATAACGTAATACGATTTTTAAGTAATAAGTTGCAGATATCGAAAATTCATAGCAGCCCAAAAAAAGAAGTCATTTCCCAGCACTAATTTTTGCGTAAAGTTACTTAGTTTGATGTACATAATGCTTGGTTGACGGCTTCGTGAAGAGTCTGTTTACACCCTGTATACATAAAACTAACTACTTGATACGCAAAAAATGTTGCTGGGATACGCCTTTTTAATGCAGTGAAAAATCATGTTTTACTGTAGGACTCAATGTAACGCACTTAAAACATTGTCCTGATGGATGCATTGTTTAGTACGGGTACGGTCGTAGGGGTATTTAAAGTATAGTAGCAACATTAAAAACTTGTACTGAAAAAAGAAATTAGGTACTTTGACTCCCAATATCTCCGCAACAAGAAGGTTCCCAGGTATGGGAAGAAAAAATGCCGTTCGGCTCCGTTAAAGGTGCTTTTACACCCATTATAACAAGTCTGATTATCTCCAAAATATGGTTCAAAATATGTAATAAGACTACCTATACCTGGGTACCAGCATTTAGTGTATGTCACTGGACAATATCGTGATAAAGTAGCACTAAAACACGCGAATACTAATCCACCATCACGCGACCGTTGATATTATAATAAGCATGTCGTGTCCCGTTTTAATTACTCTTAAGTGAAAAAAAAAATACAGCGCAGAGTGACGTTAACACAGCTCCTTACATTTTATAAAATGGGATCTTAAATTAAATAAAAAAAAGAAAGACACATATTGTAACTAATTATGAAATTAAATGAAAAAGGTATAATTTACTGCTTTATTTGGTTTCAGTTACATAAAAATAAAAGTGACATAATGAATAACAATTTAAATTAAATACACTGTTACTCAGTGAAATTAAATAGCTGAGGCAGCTCATAAAATACTTGCAGCATTATTTACAAAAAACCCAGAGGTGTATCCAAGACCGGGTTTGTGGGTACGAACTACGAACACAATTTTTCATTTTGCTCCGGCGTCAGGACAAAGAGGAATTTTAATGCAATTTAGTAGTCGCATTGTACCCTAGAGTTGTAGGCATTTTTACAGCACACGGCTTACGAAAGGTGTCACGAGGAGAATGGACCTAAAAAAATAATTACTCACCCACGTCAGTGATATTATAAGTAAGCCTTGCATTTTTAAAAGGGTTAAGAGAGCTCGCGTATGAGTAGGGCTAAAAATTTTCGCCTTCATGAAATATTTTGTATCGAAATTTTGAGTGAAGTGCGGCGGTTTAAATATAGAATGGTAGCTGTATTTTTGAAAGATAAACGTATATACATATAGACAAAAATGGCACTTGGCTGTGACTGGTTTGTGAAAGATGGAGGCCTTTTTTGTATGTAAAAAACAAGGTTCTGCATATTTTTTGGTCCTATGTCAGATAGAAATTACCAGAAAATTGGCAGCTTTCTTGATGATCGATGGTTGACATTGATGGGGACAATGCAAAAAATAAAAGGGTCTTTGTATCCGTATCATTCTCACAGGTTTAAGACTGATGCAAGGACTTAGGTTGAGGGACGCTGTTGGCAGCTATTTGTGAAATTTATATAGAAAATACAAGATGCGGTGTTAGTTCTGATTTTTCCCACGCGCCAAAAAAAACTTAGACAGCTATAAAATAATTTTCTTGTTTCTTTGTTGCAGTTGTCAGCCACGTTGTTGGTGTTCCTCCACCTTTCAATGAACGTCGTCGACGAAGGACATGCTGTCAATCCTAGTGAGTATTTTATTTTTTATACACATTTTTAAATATTTCTTAAAACATTATAAAAAAACATTTAAAAATAATACAAAATAGTGGTTCGCCGCTGTCAGAAGCAGGGTCTAAGCTATCGGTGGTTAGGGCTCCAGAGACAGGAAACTCCACACAATGCGAGCCGTATCGAGAATTACTTAGTGATTATTGTGAGTATTCATTTATAATCATTTAATTTAACACAGTGGTAAAAAAATTAGTATAAGCTGGCCTCTTATTATGTTAAAACTCCGTATTACGTTACGCCAGCTGAAAGGTCAATGTTTTCCGAAATATGGAAAAATTCTTTGTAATTGAAAATATTCTTGTTTTTGATAGAAAAAAGACTTATCAATGAGTAAAGTAACTATTCACAAATAATTTGATGTAAAAAAAATACCAGAACAGGATTTTTTCATTACGAGATGCTTAAAAATCATTTTCAAGGTAGAGATTTTTCGATATTTCGGAAAATGTTGTAAAACTGTAAATGCGTAAGATTTTGCTGAACATATATTGTGTTTTTTTGGTAGGTATTGACCCAAGCTATCACCCCCTGCAGTATGTCGTGCTATTTACTGGACACCCTGGATAGTGTGTGTACCTATACATATAGGTAGATGTGTCGGGTAGACTATAAGAAGGGAGAACCAATGCATCATAAAAATAAACAAAAAGCCGTAAAAAAACTATAAACAGATAATTAACTCAAATAAAAATACCACCACTACATTGGCCCCACAAAACACGGCGCAAAATAGCTGAATTACCTTCCGTTTAATCCAATTATCCGCTCTTTGTAACCCATTAAATAGCGAAGTTAGGAAACTCTTTCTTTCCTCTGCATTTTATCGTCTGATTAATTTCATTGCGGTTAGTGCGAACAGTAACTTGGCGAGGGAAACTTGACAACGGACACTTGTTTTTAATGATCTTCTCGCGCTTGGACATGCTTCATTAACTTTTTATATCAGAGTTTTGTAAAAAATGGCTGGGGTACTGTAGCTCTTTAAAATAATAACTGTGTATTTTTGACTTTAGATAAGCAGCTGAAGGATTTTGGAAGACATATTAGTTGACAATGTATACAGAACAATATGTGTGTATAATGTTACTGTACAGACGCCAGCAGGTCAAGCTATACCCAAAACTGTCAGATTTTCCCAACCAACCTTGAACCTGATGCTTTAGAGATAAAGTTGAAAATCTGTCAAAGAAATTTGCCAGTTTGTAGTAGCTTGAGGTGCTGGCGTCTGTACTATATTTAGGTCTATATTTTATCTACACACCGTGGTAAACTGGTAGTGGGTAAGTATGCGGCGTCTCCCCACAGATAATGGCCCATCTTCCACATGTATCAGCTGCACATGTGATGATCTACTTACTGCATCAGTGACCAAGCCGCACTGGGCCCGCGTGGTGGATTATAGTCCATTCCCTCTCATAGAGAGGAGGCCTGTGTCCCAGCAGTGGAAACATTAAAAAAAAGGCTGATGATGATGATGAGCAAGGTTCGTTTTGCCGAGTTTTAGGATAAACACATTTAAACTTCTTGCCACCGATACGCTAAGAAGAAGTGGTAAATGAAAAAAAGAGAAATAAAAAAAACTGGCCAAGTGCAAGTCGGACTCGCACTCGGAGGGATCAGTATTTAAATAAACTAAAAAAAAATCAACTGTCTAACTATTACGGTTTACGTAACTGCGTGATATCAAACGGCTATTCGTTTGAAAAGGAGGACAGCGCCACATATGTGTAACCGTACTTTTGACTCTCCATTAATTAAAATAAGGTTCTCACTGTATTTTCTCATCTCATCTTATTTTTCCTTTCAAGCGTTGTTTTTACTGCCATCTTGATACGTTTTTATATAGTTTTTCTCCACACATTGTACTTGAGTGGTCTTTAAATTGGGTTGCTTTTGTTGTTTGATACTTAAATCCGGGCTGAACTGTGCATTTGACACAGAAACCCGGACTCACCGCGAGGGAAACGCAATCATCCAGCTTAACTTCACCGGGCAATTCCGCCGGTACAAGCTAAAGCGTAAATAACGAGGAACGGAATAACCAGTAAAAAGTTTTTATCAGTTGTTTGAGCGGTTTAAGCTGATGGTTAACTGGCCATGTCTTGGCCATTAATATTTTAAAGTTTGATAAAGTCATCCTTTGATAAATGGTGTGGAAAAGTTGTGAGAAGCGATCAAGGATTTCAGTAGCAAAAACATGAACTGTTGCATAAAATAAAAGGTAGATACTTTTTATTACTTGTGTTTAGGGTTTACAACCAACCAACGGGACCCTATTACAAAACCTCCGCTATCCGTCCCTCTGTCTGTCTGTCAACAAGCTGTATCTTATGATCCGTAATAGGTAGACAGTTAAAATTTTCACAGAATGTGTATTTCTGTTGCCGAAATAAAATAAATTAAAAATTAAAGGGGGTTACAATGGTTAGACGGCGCGTTCGTGTTCCACGAGCGCCTCAAAGAGATGTCAGCAAACAGGGAGGGGCCCGCAAGGGCCGATGCCTGCCATGGCTGCGGGACTGTTCGAAAGAGATACCGCGGCCCTGGAACACGTAGGGCAAGGAAGGAACATGGATGGGTTTTAGTCAGTACAAGTCTGACACTCCCTTCCACTCTGCCCGGAACGGGAGAAGTCATTTGATGATTTCCAATCTGTAAAAAAAGGGGGTTTACACGGTACGGCACCTTTCATGCTTTTTTTTACTTGGCCGGTTTTTTTTTAATTTTGAACTTACTTGGTTCATGACACTGGTTTCTTTAGTACTGAGCACAAAGTCTAAGCAGTCTAATATTTTGGTTAAGGTAGCTTTCATGGGAACATCAATGCTATAAAAACCTTTGTCAGGATAAAAGCTAGAATAACCAATGTTTAATGTTATAACGGTAATGGTAACGGTGGACGGAGACTAATTTTCGGCAGTGTACATGCTCAAATTACGCTAACCCAACGTTGCTGAGATCACTGTTGATTCTCATTAATACCTAGCTCCTATTACATACACGCTACACCCTTAAATAGGTGCACTAAAGCCTGTTGGCACTATAAGTCACCAAATGCGTCTAGCACTAAACCTAAGTAAGACTTTGTTTCTGTTTGTGTCCATCCTCTATAGATGAAAAACCTTTAGATTTACTGAAA
This sequence comes from Lycophotia porphyrea, assembly GCA_950005105.1. NCBI lineage: Eukaryota > Metazoa > Arthropoda > Insecta > Lepidoptera > Noctuidae > Lycophotia > Lycophotia porphyrea. Next base: position 7,159,159 of record OX465387.1, on the reverse strand, counting down.
TGTGGTGCAAGCGGGTCTAATATACACGAAGCAAGTTTCCTACTGTAATCATTAAGGTTTTCACGAACATACTATTTTGGAAACCATACCATTTCAAAATAGGTCTTACCTATTTAGATAGAGACGTTATTTTTAACAGAAAATCGGTTTTTTATTCTACTGTAGTGTATTCATATATAAGTGTACTGTTGACTTTAAGTACAAGTATTCGGCTTACGTTAACAAACACTAGGAGGTATGTTCTAAATACAACTAGAATCCTAGAATAGCTTAACCTAAGTACTTGTGATTATAATACATAATATTATAGACGTCTGTAAGCCTATCCTGTACCCGTTTTGAGGTAGTCCCAAAGGCTTTGCAGCCATGTTCTTTTGTTTGTAGCACTAGTGTAGTAATGTTCGTTTTATTATAGCACGAAATAACCGGAATTATATTGTATGTCCCTCGGGTTTTGTAAAGGCAACTAAGATATGCATCTAGGGATATCTATTGATATGAGTTATATGAGAGGTTTGATGGAGTATATTAAAATGATAATTGCCCAGAACGATGAAGTTTATGCAAGTCGTTTATGGAAATTACTACCAGAGGCAAAACTGTCTTAAGCAAAATACTACATCAAGATTAGTGTCAGTAAGTTTATGCCTGTAATCAAAATTTCTTAATTTTAACCTAGGCCACGTCTAGCTGTATACCAAACATCGATAACGGTAGCCTGTGCGAACAATGCACTTACAGCTAGATCAACAGATAGGCAGATTTACTTTTGTATTCTAAATAATGACTCAGTATATATTATTTGTAATACATACTGAGTCATTGTTTCGGTTGACTAATAAGGAAGCCTCGTTTGACTGCAAACAGTAATTAAACGGCTGAGCTCGAGACTAAACTAATGTTGATTAGTTTTGAGTTGCTAATTGCAAAGCAATCTAGTACTATTGTTATGAAAAGAATCGTAGGTACTGTTATTCCTTTCCATTTTTCTCTTTGTTGTTCTTCTACTCATTTTCTAGTTAATTTTTCTTATGCCCGGATTCATAATAACATGTTTAGATGTAGTCAACGTGATGACAATAGTGAACGCCGACGATTAGTGCGCTCTCCCTACGTGCGTGCCATTGCAATGCGGAAAAACGGTCAATATACACGAGTGGACGATGAAGCGCGCAGCTACCCTAATGGCTTCGTGTTGTTGTTATATTTTTTGTTGTAAAAACAATTTTGAATTTCAAATCGTGTCCAGTTTTATGTAAAAAGCTTGGTTTTGATTGCAGTGTTTAAAAATGGGTAACATTATAGCTAGTATTTTAAATTTTCCAATTTTTAAACCAGCCGGTATAGGGCAATGTTCAAGATAAGATTATGCTGTCAAAATTGGTGGTAGGTATTAAGTTTAAATCCCACTTCCAAACTTACTACTTACAACTTGGAAGCTTTAACTTAGTGTCAAAACCTTGAAATAAATCTTGAAGTTTTATCCACTTGCCAAGTTCCATTCCATTTTATAATTTGTTAATGTATTTAGTTGGTTTGTGAAATAAAAACGTATAAAAATTAAATACAATACAAAAAGTATTGTATATTACTTGATGTTTTTGTAAACTTATAAGCGTCAAGCCTTTAACATATTACAAGCCTTTCATTTGCACCTTTGTGTAAAACCTCATCACTGATTTTTGCTCGGCTGCAATCAGGTAGTGAATTGACTTCCGGTAAAATTGCGCTAATTAACTAAAATGTATACCAGCTAGTTAGTGAGCAGTGAATATGCTCACGCAATGTGTGTATGATACACTATTATAGCGGATACATTTACATAGCACATTCTGCGATATTCTTTTGTTTTTATTGATGCACCATTGCTATGTAATAGTCCCGACGGTTAATCTCAGGTGATCAACCATCAACGTGGGAGATATTATAGTGCACAAGTATGTGCGCAAGCACAGGTGCACTCCCTCTTCCCTCGCTCTCATAATGCGATGGGGCGACAATACGACACAACCGGAGAGAGTTCAGCCCCAGGACCAACGGTTTAAGGTGCTTTCCGAGACACGTGGGTATCATACTACCAACTTCCAAACATCGGACTGGTAATGATAAATTCAATGACTCTTTTTCCAACTCGGGAATCGAATCTAGGACCCCACGCTCAGCAGTCACGCTTGCGACTACTAGACTAACGGGGCAGTTTGTCTCATAATACCACTGTTACACATTGTTGTCTGTTAAAGAGTATGCTTAGATGGTTTGGTCATGTGCAGAGGATGAGTGAAAGGTGACTAGCGTTAGTTTATGTATGTTTATGTGTACCACTGTTACATTTACATAGGATGTCTATGGTGAGGTTTGTCACGCTAGCTGCAACGATCATTTGTTTTCTAGCATTTTATTTTATATATATATATATTTTATATTATATATTTTATTTTATTTTCTTTCTAACTGTTATTGACACTCTAAAGGTATGTTGTAGAAATACGTTTTTTTATTTGGCTACCACCTTTATTTGTGATAAATAAATGATTGCTCTATCTATTACTTTTATGGAATAATTATATTTCATTCAATGATAGCCTGGGTTCGAACCCACGACTTACTGTTCGTAAGTCAGGGTCGCTACCACTGGGCCACCGCTGCTCCAGGCAAGCTGGCTGCCTGTCCCCAGGTACTTAGGCGCATTACTTTGTGTAATTTATTTCATAACCACTGCTCTCAAACACGGTGAAGGAAAACATCGTGAGGAAACCGGCATGTCCTAGAACCAAAAATTCGAAGACATGTGACATCTACCAATCCGCACTGTGCCCGCGTGGTGGATTATAGCCCATTCCCTCTCATAGAGATGAGGCCTGTGTTCCAGCAGTGGCAACATTATAGGCTGATGATGAATGATAGTCAGCTTGCTTGATGTCAGCTTCTTGTTTTGATAGTTCGCCATTTTATTTTCGAAGACTAGAAATAATAAGGCTCGAATCGAAGAGACGCAATTACGTGGTAGTCAAGCTTATTAATAATGTAAGTATATAAAGAGTGAAACCAGTAAAAGATAACACGCTAAGTGCTTTTGTCTGTCGGCTTTCTGACATGTGAACAAATATTATTATACAGAGTTTCCTTATTGGACCGGGAAAACTCGCATTTGTGACAATCACCGCCACTTTTGGCAAGTGGATTCGTTTTGGTAATAATTTCCTTTTGTCCTATTAGTAGCACGATATCTTGATCTAATGTTTTGATGATGTCAGTAGGCATTAAAGTCATCCATGATTTTTTATTTGTTCTATTTTTAACAAAGAGTTTTAAAAGACCTTTAGACACTAGACATACAGACTTGTTACAAAGTAGTAACATGTTTTGGATTACGATTTTCGTCGTCTTTGATTTTTAAAGACATCGGGATATAGTCAATTTTGGAAGTAAATCAATTGTCATCAAATCCCTAGCCTTTTCTTCCCAACTATGTTGGGGTCGGTTTCCAGTCAAACCAGATGCAGCTGAATACCAGTATTTTTCATGGAGTGTCTGCCTATCTGACCTCCACAACCCAGTTAGTACTGGGTAATACGATTTGATGATTCTTTGGTTAGACTGGTTCAGACTTTTGGTCCACTAACTACCTGTAACGACCGTCAAAGATCTACAAATGACAGCCGGGACCAACGTACCGAGGAAACTCGGTAAGTAATTCGTATTCCTTCAGAATATTAGTTACATATGCCTCATGGTATACCAGGAATATGTATCCGCCTGTGTCTATTGCAAACTACAAACCTAATAGCATCATATAGCTTGATTATGCAGTTTTTTCCAGTAAACGTTTTCGTGTTTCATACTATGAAATAAAATGCTGTCTGGCTGTAACACTATACCTATGATAAGCCATAACTATATGTCTGAACTTTCATGTCTGTTATTTAGACAGTTACATGAAAATAGTAACAATTGACCATCGGTAAATGTTTGCATATTTTGTTTAAAATGTTCTACACCAATAAAATTGAGAATATAGTTAGCTATTTAAACCCGACAGTAAATTTTCTGCAGGACTGCGCTGCGGCCAGGGCTGAGGGACTGTTCGAAAGAGATACCGCGGCCCTGGAACACAAACGGCAAGGAAGAATCATGGATGGGTTTTAGTCAGTACAAGTCTGACACTCCCTTCCGCTCTACCCAGAGCGGGAGAAGTCATTTGATGACATCCAATCCGAAAAAAAAAATACATAGGAATTTTAGGCTTATTCGGGTAAACATAAACACTACCAAATAAGAAAAAAAAAAATCTGAGGTATACGGATTTTTTAGATTCCACCTCCTAAAAGGCTTAAATAGTTAGTCAGTTTCTTTTCTATTTCATGAGACACAACTTTGAGTGCAGATATCAAAATTAAAATATTTTATTTCACTTTGGCTTACATGGGCACTTTTAAGACGCCAAGACAAGGTACATATAAAAAAAAATAGTTAGGTAATTCCAGTTAGACTTCAAGCTGACTTCAAAATATTTGGTATAAGGCTCGGTAAATGATGACTTAATTCGTGAGCAACACACATGTATGTGTAGATTTAAGTTAATCTAACTGAACATCTACGCAGTGACAATACCACAAAACAATCGTTTTCACTTCCTCATCAAGAACCAAACACAATTGATGGGATTACGATAAATGGTTATACAGTCACCGACCCGAGATTTGACACTATCGTAGCAATATCAACTGGTATTGTGAATTAATCAGCGCTTAGATAGTAGCGCAATCAATCCCTATTATAACTCAGTAAGCAATACGATTGAGACGTGGAGTATTAATAAGTCAACCTGAATTGAATTTGCGTAGGTAATACACACGTCACCATCTGCCTAGGTTTTTCCCAACCATATTGAGGTCGAATCCCAGTTCAACCAGATCCAGCTGAATACCAGTATTTTACATGGAGCGTCTGCCTCTGATCTCCACAACCCAGTTAGTACTGGGTAGTACGATACCACTTAGCACGTTAAGCTCTGGGTCCCGGCTGTCATTTGTAGGCCTTTGACAGTCGTTAGGTAGTCAGTGTCCCTAAAAGTCTGACAACCAGTCTTTACCAAGGGGTATCGTATTACCCAGTATTAACTGGGTTTTGGAGGTCAGATAGGCAGTCACTCCATGTAAAATACTGGTATTCAGTTGCATCCGGTTAGACTGGAAGCCGACCCCAACGTAGTTGGGAAAAGGCTAGGCAGACGATCAGTACGATACCACTAGATAAGTCTGTTTGTCAGACTTTCGGGCCACTGACTAACTGTAACGACTGTCAAAGATTTACAAATGACAGCTGGGACCATGGCACGGAGGAAACTTGGTATGTAATGGGTGGTCACCCATCTACGGACCAACCTAGGCAAGTACGGCTTAAAAATCGACCCGAGTGGCTGTTATTATTTAGAACCACGAGCTTAAGGTACGTAAGTAAATTCAAACTATTAGTAGAAATAATTATGCTGTATAATAGCTCAAAGAGCTATTTTGTAAATATTACCTATTATTTTGTAAAAGGCAAGTCTAAGCACGATTATTAATATCTTTTGTCAAAACGTATGTAGTTTTACGGTACTTCTTCATCTACATTCGTTTAGTTGTAAATACGCAAATGCTTTTTGTTCGGTAATTTTCTGCAGACTTAGAATAAATTCCTAAGTCATTCCCAGTCAATCAGGGGCGAGCATTCCATGTCAGATTTTCGTTAAAGTACCTATTTAATAAGCAAAAGTAAAATATGTATGTGAAGAAGTGTTGTTATTCGTTCTCTAAAGAGCACATCAGTTAAAGCTTGTTCTAAGTTTACTTTAAACAGAACCCAGATTAATCTTAAACACATATCTGTTTGACTACCATACACTTAAACGATTTTAGCGCCAAAATACACAAGTTAATGCATAAATTCGATAAACCTTTATCGATACGCGCCGCCACTACTCTATGTTTACTTTCTCGATGGCAGTGTTAGGCCCGTAAATATAGTGAGGGCGACCCTCAACTGCTCAGACGAAACTAAACTTTGTGCTTAGTCGTTTAAAGTTCAGAATTGTAGGTTATCAAGTGTTAATTCGACGAACATTGGTTATAGCGATGCCACGTATAGAGTAAAGAAACCCTTTGCAACGTCGCATTTGGTCTGTGGTCCGAGGACTACGTTTTGTGGATTGTCATGTCGGCATGACCGCGTGTGAGTTATGGGCTGCGGAATTAGAGGCTGTAGTAGTAAGGTCTGCATGCAAATTAGCGACCGATATATGGCTTCATGTCATATTATTCAGAGCTACGTTCGATGTAATTGCGATCATAGTACGTGCAATTTAGTGTTTAATTTCCTCGATCTTCATTATAGTTATTTGCTTCAAAACTTGATTCACTTTCTTAAAAACGTATTTATTTTGAAACTTGTTTTATAAAAATTGGACTGTTCTGTCTGAAGTTTTTTCATCAGTCAGAGGAAATAGTTTTTGTTTGTAGATAGAAAGCAAGGAGATCTTGTAGAAAAACTTTTTTCAGCGAACCAGGTAACTCATATTTAAAATTAAGTTTTGTTTTCTATGAAAAATAAGAAATTTACATTTTGTCTTTCGGTACCAAAAAACAAGAAAATACTTAAATTTTAATTTTAACTAAATACTTTATAAGATACCTATAAAACATTTCAAAACATAATAATGAACCCGCCCAATTTAATAAGAACCAACGTAATTGCAGCCGCCCGTTGAAATGGGTCGTGCGCATTTTTCGTGGGCGAAAAACAAAAGTTTTATTCGAATGGAGCATTCAACACAGGAGAGCCGTTTCAGCTTTTGAGCAGGTTAATGTTCATCACAGGAAACAAGAGAGCCGGGCGAAAATTCACTGCACTTTGTACACATACCCGGGTACTTCGCGGAGCTCAACCGCAGTTTAGGGCGTTTTTTGTGAGGCTATTCTGCGAATCTGCGAGCTGGCCAGTAATTATTGGCTTTGTTTAATCAACTTGGCTCGCTTAGCATTTTTGAAAAGGGAACGTGACTTTTTTGTCTTTTCGACGTATATTTCAAAAAAGGGAAGGTCCTCTTTACTATGCTGTCATTTCGAAACTAGTAGTTTCGTATTCGGCTCGTAACTAAAACTACCAGTTTCGCACAACTGGTCGGCGGTTTTTGTGAATCTATTGTGAACTTTCGAGTCTGCGAACTGAGCGGTATTGCTCGATAGTTATGGCTTTTATTGGTTGCGTTCTAAGCCAGGCAAATGGATTGTCTGCAGTGTTGTGGTCGCCATTTTTGAAATGGAAATGTGACAGCGGGCGTTCCCTATAACTGTGTAGGAATTCGTGTTATTGGAAAGGTGTGAATTTGAATGCTATTGTGGTTTTAACACCCAGTATTCCAAGTTTTGATTAATGTAGTTGAATTCTTAGTGTTTGGTTTAGTGGTGTATGCCGATATTGTTTTAATGAAAACTTGCTTTTGCTGCAGCCTTGCTCTCGTTATCTACGAAAATTAACCCACGGGAACGTTTTAAATGTAGCCTATGACGCTTGAGAATAATGTAGCTTTCCGTAAGTGAAAGAATTTTCGGGATTGGATCACTAGTCTCGAAGATTACCTCTACATACAAACTTACAAACAAATTTTACCTCTTCATAATATTAGTTTAGATGATCAATTTCATATTCTCCCTGCGGAAAAGATAGATCGAGGATTTCTTTGAGTCCAATTAAGTTCAAGAGACCGCCAGGGGAATAATGCCAGTTAAATACAGAGTTGAAGTGCAAACCAAACGTGAGGCACATTTTCTAATTGTGCTTTAAGCATAATATGGTAGAAATAGATTTTAGGCTTTCATCAGAAAGAATATGAATCTGTTCAATCACAAACTTCATTTAAGTACCACGTTTTTTGATTGCCTCATAGCATAAGCAAATATTAACTTCCATGGCTGTTCCGCTGCTGGGGATCACGCGCAATCAAGCGCGACTGCTGAGCATGAGGTCTTGGGTTCGATTTTCTGGTTGGGCAAAGTGTTATTAGGTTTTTCTATCAGGGATTTCTCAGTAGCAGCTACGGAGTCTGGATTTGTGCCCGGTCGATGGTAACAAGCTCGTTTCCTAATACTAAAGGTGTACCTAATAGACGACAACTGTCTATTAGGTACACCTCTGCCTAACCCTTTAACCTAAACCAGGCGTGATGTTATAGAATGTATAGAAACAAATAACAAATCCAACAAACAGCCATCAAGTAAAGGAACTGAAGGCATCATTATATAATATTTAGAGAAGAAAAATAAGCAATAAAGTGTGGGCCACATTCGACCCGATATGGGCGTATGATGACCGACCATCGCTGAATTATGTATGAAGGGCCGGAACCACCCGACGGCAGATAACCTCGAGGACAATAAACAGGGCGCTTGTAAAAGTTAGAGGAAGAATAGTGGATATTTATTTATCATAACTGTTTTATTCTTCGGCGGGACAAGAAAAAAAGTTGGTCGGTAAATAAATAATTAGTGGATTTTTCTTGGGCCTTTATTTACCATAGTACAATATTATAAACATTTTTTAAATAAAATAACCTAAAGTTAACAAATTTAACAATAAAGTAAAAAATAGTGTCAAAAACCTCCTCCTCTGGCGGACTGTGACGCTGGAGATTGGCGGCGTTGCCACGTTGTATGACAACGCTAAGCCTCTGGCCAAGGCAAAAGCTAGCCCTTGGGTCACGGCAAGCGAGTAGGCGTTTGAGAACTTCCTACATTCCAGTACTCTGACTTCGCGGTCTTAGAGTTTTAACCCCAAACGGCTCGAAAATATATTTACCAATAAGGTTACTGTATTGATGTGTGATTAAACAGTTACTTCGATGTAAGTACTCCTGTAGCCATTAGATACCTTTCACAAGCCTTTATTAATCTAGAAAAGTTGGAAAACAATTATTGCATGCTGCATTTGTATCATCATCATGGCACCGGAAGACTACTGGATACAGGACTTTTCACAACCACCAGACCTCCACTTTCGAACTATCAAAGGAGGCTCGCCGTGCAGCCAAAAGAGACCGACGAAGGATCGCGAAGGCAGCGACCGCAGTTGTGGGTGACCTCCATGACCACGACCATTCCGTCAACGACTAATAAGAGAAGAATCTAAGGATGTTCATGAAGAATATACTACAGTTGAGTGATACACCTACACTATTACATTTTTCAGTTGATTTTCTTTCACAAGGGAGCGACTACGTGTGTAGTGGCAATATTGCTCACAGCTCGGTTCAACTGATTTTGACTTGAATTTTATTTAAAAAAAGATTAAAGGTCCGTGCAAAAAAAATAAACCATTGAAATTTTTACTAAAATCCGATTCAAATAGAGAAGTAATATTTATATAATAATTTTACGCGAATGAAGGTTTTTTTTTACAAAAAGGATAGAAATAATAATATCAAGTTGCTGTGTTCAAAACTCACTAGGTTCCTAATCGCCACATTATCCAGAAATTAGAACGGATCTAACATTCAAACGCAATATCATGCATTATTGCGTAAATTGACGTGAATTTACGCTTAATATAACGCTATTCCACAATTCGTAATTGTCTTGTTGGAATGCAATGCGTTGAAACGGTTTTAATAGTATTGTTACCTATTCATCTGTTGGCTTTTGTGTGATAATTATGTCAAATACAGGAGCAACCAGAATGCATATTGTCATGTGTACTAATATAATAATCGGCATAATGTTCCAACTATGATACTGACCTCCTCTCTCAAGTTTGTAGATGACTTCAATTTTTTTTACATTCTTCTCCTATTTGCTTGATTTCGCAAAATGGTTCGATATTCAACCGACTTCTAAAAAAAGAGGTTATGTATTCCAACAGCATCTTTTTTTTTCATTGATGTTCACACCGATTTCTCCGTAATTACTTGACCGACTTAAGTTCTTCTTTTTTAATTTGGTAGAGGAAGCTCGCGCGGTGGTCCCATATAAATTATATTAACTTTGCTTAGGTCCTTTTTGAGTAGTGATCCTCTATAATATGCATTTTTTCTTCTTTGTCTATGTGGATGATAAGCTAATATTTTCTAGTTACAATGTAAAATTGATACTTATGTGAGATATCACAACAAAAAGGCGGTAGTGTTTTGCTTTGAACGTTGTATTTCTTTTGCTTAACATTTTTTAAGAACAGTGGCGATGAAATACATTAAGTGTTACTGTTTATGTTCGAGCATCTGCCAAATTGATGATTAATAACGATCACACTCTTGTTTTTATCATTGGCCTGCTCTTATGCCAATTTATTTCAGCAGCATGTTCGACCATACATCTTAACAACAGCCAGTAGCTTGTAGTATATCTTAGAATAAAATAAAATAATTTTTAGATATACACATAACACTGTTTGTGCATCTATCTCTGCATTACCCAAAGGTTGATTGGTAGAAAATGCCTATGGTATTAAGTCCGCCTTGGTATTTTGTGCTTGATGTCTCAAATAAATAAATAGCCGTCATGCCAGTAGTCGTTCCTTTCCTAACCTTACCAAGTTACCCTATCAAACTTTCTTGACTGACAACATCTTAATTCTTGCTCAACTCAACCTCTAAGTGGCCCCAAACACTGATAACGTAAAGATACAACTTTGCCCATAAATTATCACGCTTATTTCCCTTGCAGGATAAACAGGGACACTCAATCAAGTGCTAGTGATCGTGGTAAGCGCTTAGACCTCGATGTATCAGCGTCGGTTGAGTCTTTAGTTAACGAGTAGGTGGATGCGTACCCCCTCTTAGGGAATTACTCCGCTTAGTTTAGTGGGGCAGGGTACGACGGATTTGATTGATTTTGTGACACTTTTTCAGTCAATATTTTGGCTGCGTTTTGTTCATATTCAATTTTTTTTTCATGGCTATTGTGTGATCTCTTAAGAAAAGTCAGGTGAATGGTACCGTTTGGTATTTTCGTACAATGACGGACGTGCTTTCTGAGGTACAGAGGAAACTCGGTATGTAAGGGGTGGTCACCCATACACAGAACAACCTAGGCAAGCACGGCTTGACCTAAAGATCGATCCGAGCGGCTGTTATTACTTTGTTCCTCCCTAATAGCAAAAAACATGGTCTTCGAAATTCTTTTCTCGTTCCGTAACGGGCTTAACAATTCAAAAAGGGCTTATCTGCATCAAGATTATAATTACTTGTTCTCTGAACCGCCTAGATGTCTTAAGGCGATGGTATTGTGAGCTCAACAATTAATCAAGCCAGTAGGAAGGAATGGTATTGTTATGCGCTCAATTTATTATCGTTTTAAAGTATCTCCAGAGTAATTCAACTTCCCTTTGTTAGAAATTACAAAAGGGCTATACAATACAATTTTTCCTCTTGGTTTAACCCTTTTTTATTCCATTGTTTTTTTTTGTATTTTATTTCACTGACGATGTGCCTAATTCCGTTATAAGACATAATACAACATCACGCCTGTAATCCCCGAAGGGTTAGGCAGAGGTGTACCTAATAGTACACCCACATTTTGCCAGTTATGTTTAAGTCCCATGTAATAGGGAGCGAGCCTATTGCCATCAACTGGTCACAAGTCCAGACTGAAATTCCTGATGGGAAAACCCAATAACACTTTGCCCGACCCGGGATTCGAACCCAGGGCCTCTTGTTCAGCAGTAGTGCTTGCAACCACTAGACCAACGAGGCAGTTTTTTCCGTTATAAGAATAAAAGTTTTTTTTTAATACTTTTATTAGGACTATTACAGCTATTAACCTTTCACCATATTTAAAACAATCTACAAGGTATGAGAAAAAAAGTCAGATCTAAAAAAATGTTAGGAGTTCTGTACATCAACGATAGATAGACACCTACTGTACATTATTTTAAAGAGAAGAGAACACGCCATTATTCTCAAAATTGTTATTTCCTTTATTTATGTTAACACATAATTATCAATAGTAGTTCTGTATGGTGTCGGACGTAAAGAATAATACCATCCCATATCTCCCCGTGGGTGTCGTAAGAGGCGACTAAGGGACTTACCAGAGAATGGGCAGCAGCGTTCTCTGTGCCTTTGTAACAACCATACTGCGATCGCCAACCCGCCTGCCAAGCGTGGCGATTATGGCAAAACCCCCCAAATGAATAGCGCAACACACAAATGGCCCCTAGTACCCGGCAGCCCGTCTACCGTCGACTATGGTAGCGGTCGAGGTGACGGCGTGGCAAGGAGTGCGAAGAATCTCCGGACGGGATCTGGCTGCCTATACCGACGACTTGACCTGGCAACATACAACACGCGTACACTCCGGACCGACGAGAAGATAACGGAACTCGAAGAGGAATTGAGCAGGCTGCGATGGAGTATTGTGGGATTATCTGAAGTCCGAAGAGAGGGGGAGGACACGATAACCCTGAATTCCGGCAACCTGCTCTATTTCCGAGAGGGTGACCGGCAGTCCCAGGGTGGTGTTGGGTTTATCGTCCACAAGTCCCTCGTGAACAACGTGGTGAAGATCGAGAGTGTGTCGACCAGGGTGGCGTGCCTTATACTCAGAATATCCTCAAGATATTCGCTGAAGGTCATACAGGTCTACGCCCCGACCTCGGCACACCCCGACGAGGAAGTGGAGACCATGTATGAGGATATCTCTAAAGCCATGCATGGTTTCAAAACTCACTTCACCGTTGTCATGGGAGACTTCAACGCGAAGCTGGGCAAACGAGACGGTGATGAGCTGCAGGTGGGGAAATTTGGGTTTGGACGTCGGAATCACCGGGGTCACCAACTGGCTAGTTTTATGGAGAAGGAGGGCCTCTATATGATGAACTCTTTCTTCAGAAAGCGTGAGCACAGGAAGTGGACCTGGCAGAGCCCCGATGGTGCAACTAAAAATGAGATTGACTTCATCATGTCAACCAAGAAGCAAATGTTCAATGATTTCTCTGTGATCAATTCGGTGAAAACCGGGAGCGATCACCGCATGGTAAGAGGCACATTGAACATCAATATCAAGCTTGAAAGGTCTCGACTGATGAAGTCTACGCTCCGTCCAGCACAGATGCAGATCCAAAACCCCGAGAGCTTTCAGCTTGAACTCCAGAATCGTTTCGAGTGCCTAGGAAGCTCAGTGGACGAATATAACGACGGGTTCGTGGAAACTGTCCATACGACTGGGTCTAAGTTCTTCAAGACCCGTCGTCCAGACAAGAACAAAAAACTCTCAGAGCATACTCTCAAGCTCATGAAGGAGCGGCGTGAGATGATCCTGCAGTCTTCAGACGAGGCGTGGAAGTACCGGCAGCTTAATAGACGGATCTCTAAATCCTTGAAGAGCGACCTCCGCAGCTTTAATACCGAGCGTGTTAAAGACGCAATTGAGCGGAATAAAGGCTCCAAGGTATTTGCAAGAGATCTGGCTATTGGGCAGAGCCAGCTCGCAAAACTTAAGGCCGACGATGGCAGGATCGTATCCGCCAAACCTGAGCTTTTGAGGGAGATCGAGAGGTTCTATGGGCAGTTATACACGTCAACTAGTGAACCTGTTGTAGATCTAGCAAACGACTCAAGAGCTAGACTAACCCGACACTATACCGAAGACATCCCGGACGTCAGCCTGTACGAGATTAGGATGGCTCTGAAACAGCTTAAAAACAACAAGGCACCGGGTGATGACGGAATTACGGCCGAACTCCTGAAGGCGGGTGGAAAACCGGTACTTAAGGCCCTTCAGAAGCTGTTCGATTCCGTCATACTCGAGGGGAAAACGCCACAGGCATGGTGCAGAGGTGTGGTGGTACTCTTCTTCAAAAAGGGCGACAATGCCCGGCTGAAGAACTATAGGACCATCTCACTTCTGAGCCATGTCTACAAGTTGTTTTCAAGAGTCATCACGAATCGTCTCGCGCGCAGGTTTGACGATTTCCAGCCTCCCGAACAAGCCGGTTTCCGAAAAGGCTTTAGCACCGTAGACCACATACATACGCTGCGGCAGGTTATACAGAAGACCGAAGAGTATAACCTGCCTCTCTGTTTAGCGTTTGTGGACTACGAGAAAGCCTTTGATTCGATCGAGACTTGGGCTGTACTGCAGTCTCTCCAACGGTGCCAAATCGATTATCGGTACATCGAGGTGTTGAAGTGTTTATACAAAAACGCCACCATGTCAGTCCGACTTCAGGACCAAACCTCGGAACCTATCTTTCTGCAGCGAGGTGTGAGACAGGGAGACGTCATATCTCCGAAACTGTTCACCGCTGCACTGGAGGATGTCTTCAAGGTTCTGGACTGGCGAGGGCTAGGCATCAATGTCAATGGCGAGTACATCTCTCACCTTTGGTTTGCCGACGATATTGTGGTTATGGCTGAGACCATGGAGGACCTCAGTACAATGCTCGATGACCTCAGTAGAGCTTCCGGAAGAGTGGGTCTTAAAATGAACATGGACAAAACCAAGGTCATGTTGAATGCCCATGTAACACCCACTCCTATCAAGATCGGAGACTCTACAATCGAAGTTGTAGACGATTATGTCTACCTGGGACAAACAGTCCAGTTAGGTAGGTCTAACTTCGAGAAAGAGGTCAATCGTCGAATCTGACTCGGCTGGGCAGCGTTCGGGAAGTTGCGTGGTATCTTCTCGTCCAACTTACCGCAGTGTCTCAAGACGAAAGTCTATGACCAGTGTGTGTTGCCAGTGATTACATACGGGACCGAAACGTGGTCGCTCACAATGGGCCTAATTAGAAAGCTTAAAGTCACTCAAAGGGCAATGGAGAGGGCTATGCTCGGAGTTTCCTTGCGTGATCGAATCAGAAATGAGGACATCCGCAAGAGAACCAAGGTTACCGACGTAGCCCGAAGAATTGCCAAACTTAAGTGGCAGTGGGCAGGGCACATTGCTCGCTGAACGGATGGCCGATGGGGCCGTAAAGTTCTGGAGTGGCGACCGCGAACCGGAAGACGTTGCGTTGGAAGGCCTCCCACTAGGTGGACCGATGACCTGATGAAGGTTGCAGGGATCCGCTGGATGCGAGTCGCACGGGACCGGTCAATGTGGCGACACTTGGGGGAGGCCTATGTCCAGCAGTGGACGTCTATTGGCTGAAATGATGATGATGATGATGATAATTATCAATTATATCTTTAAATATTCAAATAAAAAACATTTAAAAATATTAAAAATAGTAACCCACCAGCATTGGGAACAGGGTCCCAAAAAAAAATTAATAAATTATTTGTTATTATTATGAATTAACCTCCCATATTCGATTAACCGTGCAAATTAAAAAATGAGAACATTACAATCAGAATCCAATACGTAAATAAAAATCCTATTAAAACAATAATCAAAGCCAACCCTAAAACACGTTCAAACAAAATAAAATTATCTAAATTCGTTTTTAAACGGTACTGAAATCAAGCTTGGGGTGTGAATAGCCAGTATAATTAGAAATCTGGGCTATATTCCTGGTATTAATAACTCGCTAACGGCTTGGAGCCGAAGGATTAGCTATAACCATTAAGCTAAAAGCCTGCGGTACTTCGCCTAATGTGTCTTCAATTTAGAATAAAGTAATCTTTATCACATCGTTAGAATGTATTTTATGCTTTAACTTTGAAAGGGCCTATGTGCGAACTTTTATGAGCTATGACATGTGATGGTGTTGTCTAGTGGTCTGATTTATTGACACCCTGTATAAACCTCTTATAATAAGTAAGCCTAGGTCCCACAACTTGGGACATTGAGGCTCAGTTTTCGTCTAGGTATGCCAGTACAATGGCAGGGGGATAAACCATGAAAAAAATAATATCCATATACCATTTAGCCTTCTAGAAGGGATTTCCGGGAATATTACTCAGTTGCATCTTCAAGAAAGGCAACTACAACAAACCAACGTATTTTTCACCGAACTTGTTTTCTAGTTTTTAAACAGTTTTTAGGAAGAAACCGATTTTGAAATACGTGGAATATGTTAATCTATGCAGCACTATGGTTCATTTTCAGTTCTGTGAATTGCGAATCCAATAACTGTTAATCCAAGCCCCGATAACACCTTTTCTTTTTTACAAATATTTTTTGGATGCTCTGAACGTGATGAAGCAAAATATAATCTCGAAATCCTCATAAACAGAGAATTTCCCACTCGTACAATGTTTTAACGCATCATCTCCGAAAATCCCAGTCAAGATCACAAACTGCCGTCTCCACCAAAGTACAGTTACGCACAGTTTGGCGCAAACGTGATCAAAATATTTGTGCAATAGTCGGAACAATGTTAACAATTTCCTCAATCTGAATCGAACAGTTGATTGGATTACCAGTTTCAAGGCGAAACCTGATGAATTCTGTTATTGGTGAATTGTTAATCATTGTGCCGGTGGCCAGTAATATGGGTTAATCAAAATAATAATTTGTTTGTGATTGTGTTTCTGTACTTTGTTATAAATTATTCGGTACCTACTGATCTATCTCAGCAGATACAAATTATAAGTGAAGAGGATCTCTGTCTGTTTGTTACTTCCGTCTAGACCGATTGCACACGTTGGCTATCATCATCATCATCATTTCAGCTAAAAGACGTCCACTGCTGGACATAGGCCTCCCTCAAGTGTCGCCACATTGACCGGTCCCGTGCGACTCGCATTCAGCGGATCCCCGATCCCTCACGTTGGCTATAGGTTATGTCAAAATAAACTTTTTATGCCAGGGGTACGTTCCAATGGGATTGTTTCGAAAATACATGCGGGCAAAGCTGCGCCAAAAGCTAGCAGGTAAACAAATCCCTTTTCAGTTTTGTGCCATTTCATTTTAGATAATTTTCTTAGTATCTTAAAGTTAAACAATGGCGGCCATCTTTGGAAAACCAATGCCATCTAAAATCAATTATCATCATACTTTCTTTTCTAGGAGTTGTTATTTTATCGTGAAAATGTAATTTGGTATCCAAATACCTTTTTCTTATTTAATCAGATCCAATATCCAAAAATAATTCTTGATCAACCGGACACAAATCCAGATTCCGTGGCCGCTACTGAGAAATATCTGATGGAAAAACCCAAAAGCACTTTATCCGACCCGGGAATCGATCCCAGAACCTCATGCTCAGCAGTCGCTGTTGCGACCATTAGACCAACGAGGCAGGCAACTTATATCTTGTGTAATAATCTAACCTAACATTGAAAATATCTATTCGCACCGTAACACCAATTTCCTTATAGGTAGTGGGCCTATAAAAAAGACACAATACCCATTTTCCGACCATTTCCCGAGTTATATTCGTATTGAACTGATATTTATTTTGCCCTTGTCGTTTCCTCTCTTCGTGAGAGTTATTATTCACACTAAATTAGCTACATGTTATCTACATAAGTAGCACACTGATGACCGGGGATAGATAAGATTATGGACCCAATAATCACTTTCATGGTTCAGTACCTACGTTATGGGTTTAGTGTAATTCTATGGCCTTGTAACAAATATTAGAAACCAGAAATAAATAAACACTTATACAATGATGATGAAATTTAGCGTCTTTATTTTTATAAATTTCTCGTCATCACTAAAGTGTCATTGTTGTCCGAAACCACGAAGAAGCTTTAATTCCAGAAATCGTCTGTAAATGCTCACCCTTAAACTGGTTAATCTCGTGTCCTCGAGCTCCAGAGTACATGCAAAGAAAAAAAAAATGGAAGAAGTTAATTTGAGCATACCATTATAGTCACCATGACGCGACTTTCGAAGCTATGGGTGGAGACAGGTGATGCGTGTTTGTCGCCTGATGCAGGTCGCGTTACAAGTGGCATCGCCTAAGGCCTTATTCGCCTAAGTCTTAATCGTGGACAACATTCCTAAGTCACACTTCTGCATCTCTTTCTTAACCGCTGCAACAACACAGGTCTGCACTATCCAGTAAAAAAAATCCAGTAGTTAAAGTCAACGACCCCACATAGCAAGTTTCCTGTCATTATGCCGTCAAAATCTGGTGGAGGGTAATTCGAAAACTTGAAGCCTGACAAGTTTGACACGCGTCGAGGACAGCAGGTCATTTATCATTGGAGCCCCTCACTGTCCAGTCGTGTTTATCGCTAAATGTCGTTTATGTCGTACCGCCAAAAAAATTGATATATTTTTCGTTGTGACACTGTCGAGAGTTTATTTATATAAGTGTTTTTTTGTACGTGGTTTTTTTATTCAGGTTATTTACCTGTTGATTTTTGAGGTTATTGATGACAGGCTTACGTTCGTTTATTTAGATCAGATGATAGATTACGTAAGTAACTAAATGAAGACGAAATTGTATACCTTATAAAGAGTACTAACCCCATTGTAGAGAATTTTGCCTTTTTTCAAAGCTAAGCAAAATCGGAATATGTAGGTAGGACTCAACAGAAGATGCTGACTCCCAAAACTGCTGACACAAGAAAAAGAAGAGACTTTCCAGGACAAAAATAACGCCGAAAGTTGCCATGCCTAGCTAGCAATAACGTTTTTGCAAAGGACCGGAAACTTTGGCTTATTAAGTCCACTGACACATATTTGCTAATCAATACCCTGATCTTTGACCTGCCGATAAAGTAATTTGGAAGTAACCTTTCAAGGGTCGTGTTAAGAGCTCATGATTAAGGGAATATACGACGGAGTTTGAAACTAGTCCCGTAATTCCACATCACGATAAAAAATCTCTATTTTTAGAATCGCTCACTCCAAGTGAACTTACGAACAAAAAAATACAGTTATGACTTCCAGAAACGCCATCAATTTTTATATTCTTCCTGTTATTTATATGTAGGAAATTATTTAATGTTACAAGTTTTTTTCTGAAGTTATGGACTGCCAACTTTGGTACTGAGCTTGTCGAAAAGTTACGAGACTCACTCGAGGAGAAAAAGTTTATTTTAGATGTTCCGAATTTTGACAAAAAACTTCGGAAATTAATGACTGCTAGGACAAGAGAATAAAAACTCTTCGACTGACCAACTTGACAGATAGGAGGCACTTAAAACTCATTATTTTCTTTAATTAAGCGCCTATTATCGACCTTTTGGTCAAACGCTAATGGTGAAATAGTCCCAAAGTGAGGCTCGACAAAACTGCCCATTTAAACGCTAACTTGCTTAAATTGTTTTTCAGTCTGTGTGTGACAGCTGCCCTAGTACCATTTTAATGAAAATAGTTTTACTGTTAAATACGTCAGCTACCTACATTTCACCTATATTAGTGAGCTATTTCTGCAAACCCAGCGTAACGCTAGAATAGAATAGAATATTCATTATTGAAGTAAAATTTCTTTACGCACGTTTGACTGCGGGAGTAAGCTGGTGAATGCGTGACGAGAGCGTTACGAAAAGTGTGCAGGCGAGGCGAACGGAAGTTGAGAAGGAGATATGAGTTAGTGAAGATAGAAAGAGAGAAAGTTACGTTTTTGAATTTGATAGATGGTTGTTCGGCATTTTTTTAGTTTTACTTCAGTCGTGTGATCTAATGCATACTGGTTTACACCATACAAGTCACAACTGGTTTGGTTTACACAAAACATTCCTCTTCTTGTAAGCATGTCGATGACAATTCAAATTGAGTCAGCCCATTTGGCGATGAGTTTGGCGCTTTCAGTAGCGTTCATCAGCTCCTGTGATGAGAAAAGTAACATTCATAAAATCATTTCACATAGGGTGGTAGAGTTAGTTAGGATTTTATTCGATGTGTATCCAATATAAAAAAGGAAAACAGTAAATAATAACTTCTAAAGCTAAAAGAACTTCCTATAAGAAAAAATAAGATTTTGGTTATATACAATTGTATTTCAGGAAGGCTAAGTGTTGCCATACAACGTGGCAACGCCGCCAGTCTCTTGGGCACGTTACCAGCTGACAGCGTTGAGGAGGAGTCGATGCCCTTTTATAGTTTGTTGTTAGTTTATTTATATTAGTTTAATAGTTTTTAATTATAAATGTATATAGTTAGTTTATCCTAATAAAATTATTATTTCAGGAAGTAGTAAACTTAGGCACGGGCGTTTTCTGAATAGTTACAGATTGTATCGCCAAGAAGGCTTTCTAAGAATTTATATGGACGACATAACATAACATCACGCCTGTAATCCCAGAAGGTTTAGGCAGAGGTGTAATAGTACACCCAGATTTCGCCAGTTATATTTAAGTCCCATGTAATAGGAGACGAGCCTATTGCCATCAACCGGGCACAAATCCAGACTCCGTGGCTGCTACTGAGAAATTCCTGATGGAAAAACCCAATAACGCTATGCGCGACCCGGGAATCGAATCCAGGACCTCATGCTCAGCAGTCGCGATTGCGACCAACGAGGCAGTCCCCACTTCCCCAGCCGTTCTATCGACGAGTCTCCCAAATATACTTGAACTAAGTTTCATCTTTAAGTCTGTCAAATCCACGTCGCCATATCATTAATTATATCCCGCTCAACTTAAGTAATCCATTGACATATAATAACGACCTTATGTAAGTCGCGACCCCAACATTTTACGCCCCACTGGCTCAAGGGATGTAATACCGACCCCTTAAGTTTCTAATTGGGTTCATTGCCTTTAAACGTCACAAGTTTTTACAGTTACCCTGAAAATATTTTTACTGTAGTATTTTATGTTGGCGACGCCTGGCGTTTTATTTTTAGTTTTAAATGTGTTGAAGTTTAGTGGGAGATATTTAGATGGAAATGTAAAAAGTTTGGTTGTTTTCAAAATGACAATGAATTTTTTAATATTATAAAAAATGGAACTGTTGCATAACTAATGCATTTTGTTTTTTGATTAACCTATTAACAATACCTCCTTCATGATTCTGGCCTCCTGGTACTTTACTATCCTTGTTTCTCATCTCCTACTTGCTCTTGCCAATTTCATTTATGGATAGTAATAAATGTTTTCAATTACAAAAAATGTTGTAATTTAATTTTTTAAATACTAGTTAGTAGTAATTATATTTCTTAATTCGTTTTATGACATAACTTTGTTTAATTTTTTTTTGTGGTCCCAAAATACTACAAAAAAATAATGATTGGTCCCAAAAGCCCCACGACCATTATATTCCATTGCCTCCCAGTTCCAGGTCTCCCCTACTTCTTTCCAACGCTCTTGGCGTTTTGCCTTCTCTAGCCAGTAAGTCAGGAAAGAGACTAAATCGTCACGCCAGCGTTTCATTACTGTCGCATTACTCGATTTTTTTGCTTACTCAAATGTATTTGCAGAAGCGTATTTTTTCCTCACAGCACTGCTGAGAAGCAACATCATCGGAATTTAAAACATAAAGGGTGTAAACAGACTCTTAACGAAGCCGAAAGGCACTTGTTTTCCCCGTCATTGCGATCATTTTTTTTGTTCTAGACCATACCTGGGAACCTTCTAGTTACGGAGATATTGAGGGTCAAAGTTCGAACTTTTTCACACCTTTTTTTTTAAATACATGATTTTAATGTATGATTTTTATTTTAAGCACCTCCAGGACCCCTTACTATTCAATCCATCCATCAGCACAATGTTTTGAGTGCGTTACATTGAGTCCTACCGTTAAACGTGATTTTTCACCCCGAAAAAAAAGTCGTTTCCCAGCACTAATTTTTGCGTAAAGTTACTTAGTTTGATGTACATAATGCTTGGTTGACGGCTTCGTGAAGAGTCTGTTTACACCCTGTAGATCTTTAAGTTCAGCGAAAACCATAGTATCTTTTCATGAACTACCAGAGTTTATATAAAAGACTGTTTTATCATAAGCACGAAGTCACTTCTTTAAATGGATCATCTCTAGCGACAATCTAAAAAGATTAAGTAAGAAAATAACTCAGTCAGCAACCCTAAACAGAAAGTTCTTCTTAATAAAACTTAGAGATACTATCCTATCTATTAATACAATTGTAGCACAAACAAAAGTTTGTGCGCAATTTTGGGCACTAAACAAGATTGTTAACAGATATTAGGAAAATTATTATATTATTTTGACCAACAACTATAAAGGCAACGTCCCAGAAAGGCACCCAAGATACAATCAGTTCGAATCTAAATCTGTTCGTACCTAACAACAACACAGCCAGTACTTATTTTTATCTCCATTTTATTGCTCTTAAAGACGTGAAGTACCTAATTAAAAAAAGTTGGGCCCATAATCCAACTCTTCACGTTTTGAAATTGTTACAAGCGGTTTTTTTTTCAGCGGTTTTCAGCTATCCCCAGGGAAATCGGCGTATTCAATTGCCACAGTAATTCGTTACTGGGAAATGTAATTAGGTTTAACGAGTTCACAGGCATTGCTACTGTAGGTAATCCTAATCCTTCCTAACTAGTAATATTATAAATGTGAAAGTGTGTTTGTTTGTTACCTTTTCACGCCTAAACCGCTGAACCGATCATCCTGAAATTTTGCATATATACGTTGTCAGGTGTATAAAAATGGACATAGCGTATCTTTCATGCCGAAAAAAAGTACTATTCCCGAGGAAAACTACAAAAACGTTCTTATGACAAATAGATGGCGCCACGTGTCTTTCGAATCATGATTGAATTATATTATAGAAATTTTAGTAGTGTGTTAAGAGATTTTTTTTCTAAATTAACGCGAGTGAAGGCGAGGGCTAAAGCTAGTCAACAATAAAATAAAGGGTGTAATTAAAATCATTGCTAAAGAGCCAAACTGTGTCAGACGTTTTCGGATTTTCTTGAATTGCTTCGTAAAGCTTTCTATTTTTCTACTTTCTACTAACAATTAATCTTCGTTTCGTTTGTATTATCTTAGGGAGCCAGAGGAAAAACAATGACGGTTTTCTTTGAGAAAGAGCTAAAGTTTAAGTTGTGCCGGCAGGTATAATATCAAAGTGCTTTTAGGTAACAGATTCTTAATATTCTTTTTACAAGTACGAGATATACAAATCGACGGAATCACTGCTAGATTTCCTAAAGTTCTGGAGTGGCGACCGCGAACCGAGAGACGTTGCGTTGGAAGGCCTCGGACTAGGTGGACCGATGACCTGGTGAAGGTTAGATGCGAGTCGCACGGGACCGGTCAATGTGCCAACACTTGGAGGAGGCCTATGTCTAGCAGTGGACGTCTTTCGGCTGAAATGATGACACTAGATGATACATACTACATACACATGACAACATGCTACATGATAGGTACTAGATTTCTAGTGACTGTAAAATACTTAGTGTGAATATTAGGTTTTCCTTTAAAAGATATTTCTTTGAGTGGAAACGAAAATGTGGGTTGTGTGAATTGCTTTGTGTGTAAATATGTTGTAGTATTGTAACTTATAGGTAGTGATCATAAAGACACAATTGCAGATGACGTAACTTCAAAGTAATCTTGGGTGCTCCTCATCGATTTTTTCAGCAAAATCACCTACTTCTGAGTACGGAGATCCTGCTTAATGCTAACTCTGATATTCGGTCTTGATCTAGTACCTTACAATAACGTCAGACTTAGTTGTAGTTCTAAAAGGATTATGCGAGCTAGCGCCACCACCATTTTGATTCTTTTTGTTTAATACAATTTAACAAAATATCTTCCAACAACGCTCTCTGAGAATGTCATTTAAACGCCAAAAGATTTCTTGTAGTTTTCTTAAATCTGCATTAATAAGGAATTAATTAATATTAGTCTTGGCCGCAGTTTCGTTCGCGTTGTTGACGGAAATTATCAGTATAGCTTACGATACACAGGGATAATGCCCTATTAGTCATTAGTGAAAGAATTTTCGCGATCGGATCAGTCGTTCTAAAGATTATACATTCTATCACAACTCACAAACTTTACCTCTTTAAAATATTAAAGTGAATATGTAGAAGAATACCTAAAAACAAAATTACAGGCTCCGCTTTTTGTAGGACCATCTATACGATGTGTTTTATAGTTGCAACCTGCAAATTATATTTACTGGCTGTTTCCAACTTGAAACGCTCTAAGGGTATTCAACTATTTATCGTCTTACTGCTCGTATGAGCTATTTGGGTCGATCGCGAAAAGTGGTTACATTGGATATTGGTACAAGATTGTACTCTGCAGTATCCATGAGTATTTTCTTTTGTAAAACTTTGGTATATTAGTCAACCAAAATCAGCCAGTCAGTCAGTTAAAATCAGAGGTCAGTTTAAATTAAACTGATTGTTAAACAATCAATTTTTCTTTTTTTTCTTACCATTTTTAAGTCTAACTTGGTTCTGCTAAACATAGTTTCTACAGATACGGTGAATTTCATCCACCAAAGCCATCATCTGCCACGTTGGGGTCGGCTTTCAGTCTAACCGAATGCAACTGAATACCAGTATTTAACATGGAGCCCCTTGGTAAGACTGGTTGTAAGACTTTCGGGACACTGACTACCTTTAACGACTGTCAAAGATCTACAAATACACCAATACAATACAATACAGCTAAACCCTACGGCTTAACGTGCTTTCCGAGGCATGGAGGAAACTCGGTAAGCAATTAGGTGGTCACCAATCCACAATCGAAACGACCCGAGCGACTGCTATTATTTAACCACGAACTTTATCAACCAAGGCCAGCAAGAACATAAAGAAAAAAATTACAAAACCAAATTCAAAAAACGAAAAAGTTTCAAAACGAACATGAACTCATAAATATCTAAAACAAAGCGTACGAAATCCTAAAACAAAACAATTCGTAATACTTGGCCGCAAAATTAACCGTGTGGCCGCCGGATTCTTTTCATTCCGGCCGCGAAACGTTCTCAACAAAAAAAAAAATGGCTGAAATACTTCGTGAAAACAACTACACAGAAATCCTGGGTCTACAGGTAATAAGTGAAAGTGCCTCGGCACAGCCAAATTAAATATGAATGCCGTTGTTACAGCACTCTTTCGTAGTTGAAATATAATCCTGTACCTTTTTCAGTTCATGTTGTTTTTATTGTAGTTTTTACGATCGACGCGGTGATGGTGACGCGGTCGCAGGGTTAAATGTATAAATATTGCATTATGATGTATTGGTTTGCGGTATTTTGTCGTATGCGGTGACAGGATTTCCTGTAAGTCTTTGAAAAATATATTCTGAACCTCGTAAAAATATTTTTATTAGAAAGACCATTCTATTACATATTATAGTTAGCCTAGTGATGTGACCGTCGGACTGCCAAGTCATAGGTCTTTTTTTTTTTACGGATAAGAAATCATCAAATGACTTCTCCCGCTCTGGGCAGAGCGGAAGGGAGTGTCAGACTTGTACTGACTAAAACCCATCCATGTTCCTTCCTTGCCCTTTGTGTTCCAGGGCCGCGGTATCTCTTTCGAACAGCCCGCAGTCCAATTCATAGGTCTCAAGCTCGAACCCAAGACAATTATCTCTGATTTTTCGGATTCATGTCCGTATTGTATCACTTGCTTCGGTCAAGGAAACCAGAATGCCTGCGAGATATTGCTCGACGGCATGTAAAGCCAAGTTAGAGGTCCATGGGCGGGCTGCGGGACTGTTCGAGAGAGATACCGCGGCCCTGGAACAGAAAGGGCAAGGAAGGAACATGGATGGGTTTTAGTCAGTACAAGTCTAACACTCCCTTCCGCTCCGCCCAGAGCGGGAGAAATCATTTGATGATTTTCCATCCGAAAAAATAAAAAAAGAGATCCAAGAGGCTTACAAACATACACCAGGTTAGTCACTAACCATACGATGAAGAAGGAATATTATAGTGTGCATAAAGACGGTTTCATAGCAAAAATTATGGTTTTCTGAATGTTAAATTACACCACTATACAAAAAACCATTGAAGTGCCTTTCTAGAAGTTACTGTAAAGACTGTGGCACAGTGATTTAGTGAAGAAGAATTCTTGATAATCTGTGACTGTTACAAAATAACGAGAGAGAATCGATCTTCATCGCCACGAACTGTAATCTCTCCAGGTTCCTTCACTTCCATATTTCATTCACATAACTTTCATTCACTTGAACTCGATTCGAAGCGCTCATTTTTCATAGCTATGACTGGTACTTGCAATTCATGCTTTGAACGTGCAATAAGTACTGAAAACTCTGCTTATAGAACTCTCTCAAGTAGATTATCGTGTTTTGAGTTGGTCTTAGGTAGAAACCATCAACTATTGGCAGATTTAAAAAGAAAATTTTAAATAAAAAAGTGTGTGTGTGTACTTATGTACACGCGTTAGAAGTTATACTTCTTTTTAAAAAAAAAATCTGTCGCCTTATCTCAGCCAGCAGTAGATTAAAAATAAAAAACCTAGGCTTGTCAATATCTGACACTAAGCTAACTTCAGGGTCTATGTTGACTAGCTAACTTCATGCTGTTAAATTTAGGTGTCGGTGTGCGCGCGCATCGTAAAAAATTACTCTCATCATTTTTCCCTAACGCGCCATAAGAAGTATAACTTCAAAAACTGCAACATATGGCTCTTTTTGGTAGGTAGGTTTTGGCTTCACTCATTATCATCATAATTTCAGCCGAAACACATTCAATGCTGTGCATAGGCTTATAAGCGTCGCCAAATCAACCGGTCCTATCCAACATTGAGTTCTAAATTATTATTTTGTTTTTTTTTTTTTACAAAACTACACAGATCTCTTTTTTTTAAATAGACTTGTAAACATTGTAATACAACCAAAACAAAACAAACTACGAAACAGGTTTTAACAAATATTCCTCTCATTAGTAGAAGACAGTAACCAAAACACAGGCAGTATTAAATAACCCTCAGAATATACAATTCTGGGCCATTACCTAACACAATTATACGCCTTCCCATAATTGTGTGTGGAGCCGTTCTAACCACGTTTTGTGTTCCATCTGATATAGAATACTTACACTCCACATTGAATACATACACACATGTTATGTTCAATATGTTGTATTAGGATGTTTTTCTTAGTGCCACAATTTTTTGATGTGAAAACATCTTATAAATCGCGGACCGCCCGCAGCCCTGGCAGGCATCGGCCCTTGCGGGTCCCTCCCTGTTTGCTGACATCTCTTTGAGGCGCACGTGGAACACGAACGCGCCGTCTAGTCCGTGTTCCAGGGCCGCGGTATCTCTTTGGAATAGTCCCGTAGCCCTGGCAGAAATAGAGAACCCTCGGACAGAATTTGATACACTTTGGCACAGAGACACATGGCTATGATACCTTCCAAACAAAAGTAGTCTAAGTAACAAAAGTAGTTTCTTACAAAATACTCAATAAGTAGACCTATTCGACTTGAAATAAATAAAGAACTCTTGGACAGAATTTGAGGCGCTTTGGTGCAGAGACTCATGTTTGTAATACCTTCCAAACAAAAGTAGTCTAAGCTATGGATAAGCTCTAAGGTGTGCCCCTCATACATTTTTGCCCACTATCCTTTCATTGAAATCCGTTGAGTACATTTTGCGTGAAAGAGTAATAAGCATCCAACCAGCCATCTTCACAAACGTTTGCATTTATAATAGTCGTCTTCTTCTTCTTCTTTTTAGTGTGGTTATAGTGCCTAACCTGGTGTCAGGTTTTTATGTCGCCCATGGGCCTCTAACTTAGCTTAACAAGCCGTCAAGAAATAATTCTCAGGTATGCTGGTTTCCTAACGATGTTTTCTTTCACCGAAGCAAGTGACAGTTATACAATACGCATATGAATCCGAAAAATCAGAGGTGCGTGTCTTGGGTTCGAACTCGAGACCTATGATTTGGCAATCCGACGGTCACACCACTAAGCTATCACTGATATACATAAGAAAGAAAAGAAAAGAAAGAATAAACTTTATTTGACGACATACACATACTGATATACAGATATTAGTAAGATATCGATGACGAACTACCAATAGTAACGACCTTTTTTTAGATTTTTTTGTTTTTAATGCCAATCGACGTAAAATGCTATTTCGCGTGTGCTGGCAAAACCTCCTAACAAGATATTTAACAATTTATCCCATTATAAACTAATAGAAACTACTTTTTTGTCTCCTGTATAGTTGCAATTTTTTAGATAGAAGATATTGATAGTACGTCGTTGAAATGTAATTTTTAAACATACCATGTGTTATGCAACGTCACAAGAAATATAAATGTCTGCCAAAGATTGTCGCTAATCTTTAAATTATTCGAAAAATTAGTTACCATCAAGGCGATTTGAATGAAAAGTGAATTGACGAGGTTATTTGTCTTCAGTGTCAAATAGATTACGTCTGCAATTGATGTACTACCTCTTTGGTCAAAGCTCATGGTCCTGAGGTCGAAGCCTACTGCAAAATTCTAATTTCCCAAGGGGTTGTCGAATATCCGTCAGCAATCGCTCAACATGAACCGGTAACGGGTTCTGACAGAATTTCGAAGAAAATATGAAGGTACTTGGAAAAAAAACATTAGATCATAATAAAGATTAATTTGACTGCTGAGTATGAGGGCCTGGGTTCGATTCCCAGGTTGGGCAAAGCTTATTGGGTTTTATCGTTAAAAAATTCTCAGTAGCAGCCACGGAGACTCTGACTCTGGGATTTGTGCCCGGTTGATGGTAATAGGCTTGCTCGGATATTATGTGGGACTTAAACGTCGCTGGTTAAATGTACGAGTATATGTATGCCAGTAGATAAACTTCTGCCTAAACCTTTGGGGATTACAGACGTTAAGTTATGATAACCAGTGGCGCACCAGTTAAACCTTGTTTGAACTGTCAAGTGTCACTAGTGTCACTATGTCATTGTCCATAATGTCAATTTGGCAGTTAAGCGTTTTTTATTGCTGGGTACCGTAGTACCCGCTGGCGTTTGAGTGGTAAAGTCTCACAACATTTATACGAGTAACAAACAAATTATTCACTGTCGGTATTTCTGTATTCCTTTTTATAAATTATAATAGCTAAACTCATGGCCGTAAACGTAGCTCAATTCTGGCACCCTTTAAACAAATGAATGGAAAATGTTGTTACCCTCTCAAAAACAACATAAATTATGTACACCGTGTCCATTACATGCTTTATCTCAGAGACATGTATGCAGATGTAGAGAGACTAGATAGTAGCACCTATCTACTCTCTCTGGCCTGGAAACTATCGAATTAAGGACACGAGGGACTGGACTGGAAAGATGGGCAAAGTTAGCTGTTTAGCATCGTAAAAGTTGATTTAGTGTCGGCCTAATAAATCGAGAACAGACATCAATGTTGTCACCATACGGCCAGTAATTTATTGCTTTTTAAGGCGAGTTTCATCAATCAAATTAAACGCGATCAGCACGTCTTAATCGCGTTTAAGAGCTGACAGTGTCAATTTTCCGTTAGAATAATCAGCCGGGTAGCACTTGAACGCGGTTGAGATGTAATGAGTAATTTACTTTCTATGGTAAAATCGGTTCAAAGCAACATGTTTTTAATTGTTACCTGAGTCAACTTTTTATTAGGTCTCTGGGTTGTAAACTTAATAACTGATAAGTTATGCTATATTGTTAAGTAACTGTACATTAGTGTATGTTTACTCTGCAAACAGTACCACAGACCTTTCTGAAACACGAGTAATTTTCAGTAACCCGTGTGTACTAAAATTATCTCTCCACAGCTGCGCTCAAAGGCTCATCTAGCAAAACATATTTGGCTGTCCGTCCAACCTGATGAATGGGCAAATGGTCCCTAATTGAATATTAAATGCGGCTGCCTACGGGCCGCATGACAGCCGGGCTAAGGTCGCAAATAAGGTCACCGCCACCCTACGCTTGGATTACTACAGGCCTACCCGAAAATCATCGGTTTTATGTAAATGCGTAGCAAATGCTTTGGGTTTTGCCTCTAAAGCCTTAAATTCCCTGATCAGTCAACAATATGTTGGAAGGTGTTTTCCGTAAAACTTTTCCGATAGAGTAAAGTACGGTTTTATGGTGTTTATTCTTTCGAAAAGTTGTGAGGGGTTTTCAAAGACCCTAAAACCATTCTGTTGTTACGGATTCTTCCTGTTAGTCACCCCGCTTACTCCATACACTAACACTATAGGTCACCTATTGGTCTGTGTGTAAGGAAAGAATAAACTACCATGCGAAATAAATGCGAAAGTAAGTTTGTTTGTTTGTTTGTAACCTTTTCACGTCTAGACCACTGAACCCATCATCCTGATATTTTACATATACATTGTTAGGTGTACAGAAACGGACATAGGATACAATTTATCCCGAAAAAAGTACTATACAAAAAGCAAAGCCGCGGGCAATAGCTAGTTTCCCATAAGGGATGAAAGCTTTTTTTCAACTGTTGGTATTTATTAAGGCAATTATAACATCCAGTAGCTTATGATCGAGTTCGGTAATGTCCCACGAGATCGGACTATCGGGATTAATAGTAATATATAAATCTAGGTTATAAACTATTTATGTGCCAAATTTCATCCAAATCCGTTCAGTAGTTTTCGTGTGAAAGAGTTACAAACATCTATCTATCCTCACAAACTTTCGCTTTTATAATATTAACTAGTAAGAATTAAGATTTTCCTAATCTTCCTCTTTTCTTCAACCTTCAACAATCATGTTGATAAATCGTGATCAGCAACTTACACTTTCAAGCGTATTTCTAGTTGAAAAACATCAGCTATATTTCTACTAAGATACGGACCAGCAGGGACATACAGCAAAACCAATATTGACGTTACCGAATACTTGATATACGGAACTACTTTTGTTTACCTTGTCTCTGCCACAGGTGCTCTATATTTATGTCTTATGAAAATCCCCTTATGTACAGGTGTCGGTCGTCTTTATGAAAAATAATATGGCGTCGTATATTTTCGGTATTAAGTTATAATAAGGAACCGATAGTGGTTTTGTTCTTTTACGAGTTCGTTGTCAACTTTTGATGGTCCATGGGTTTGGGAATATTTACTTTGATATTGGACCTTATAAGCATTGAAGAGAACAATATCTATGGAATCTTAAGATCATGCATTTGTTTCTGATCGGTATCTATCTTAGAATATGATATTATTGTTTCGAGTTTCGTTGATAACCTCTTTTTAATTTGTAATTTATTAGGCAAACAAAATGGCTGTTTCTAAAGATTTTACATAATTAATGATTTAATTAATGTTCTTCTAAATGTTGTTGATATTACGACTTATTTATTAATCTCCTTATGACTTGACTTTTCTGGAATACAAATTAAATAGTGTATTTAAAATGATAATTCAACACAGGTCCAAGAATTTAAGATCAATAGGAACTCATTTAAAGGTCGTTTAAAATCGTTCCACCACGCAAGTTTCGCTTTATTAATCATCTAATTACGTGACATCAAAATTCTTAACTTGTTGGAAGATCTGTACAACTCGCATAATGACTTCGTTAATCTGGCATTTTGGCTTTCAAACGACAGAGTGTATTTAAAATCTTATTTCGGATCAAATAATATCGTTTGAGCTTTTGGTCTCCAGAAAAGTTGTAACATAGATTTGTGAAAAACGTATAATTTTAACTGATATAATAATCTCAAAAATTTTTCAACTACCGTAGCACCTTGATCGATATATGTATTTTCTTATGTTTGGCAGCATTTCTTTTGAGACTTATTCATTAATGTTATGCTTTTCTTATCTCGTAATAATTCATACTTTATTAGGTTAAACTAACTATATACATTGATAATTAAAAACTATTAAACTAAAATAGATAAACTAACAACAAACTATAAAAGGGCATCGAAAAACTCCTCCTCAACGCTGTCAGATGGTAATGTGCCCAAGAGACTGGCGGCGTTGCCACGTTGTATGGCAACACTTAGCCTCTGGCCAAAGTAAAAGCCAGCCCTTGGGTCACGGGAAGCGTCAACTAGGCGTTTCGAAATTTCCTTAAATAGGCTATGAGCACTCGGACCCCACGGCCCTAGAGTTTCAACCCCAAACGGCTCGAAAATATAGTTACCACACAGGTTTCTATATTTACGCCGCTTCTATATTTCTGCAGCCGCAGCGGCAGCACCAGCACAGCACAATCTCGTAAAGGATTAATCATAAACTTACATTAGTTGATCGACCAAATGCATGCTCCAAACTTATCTGAAACAGTTGCGACCATCTTCTTTTCCACAGTGATACGATGTCATAAAATTCCATGTCCAGCTAACAG
Source organism: Lycophotia porphyrea (assembly GCA_950005105.1). NCBI lineage: Eukaryota > Metazoa > Arthropoda > Insecta > Lepidoptera > Noctuidae > Lycophotia > Lycophotia porphyrea. Next base: position 7,127,080 of record OX465387.1, on the reverse strand, counting down.
CTTGCATCAAATCTGACAACTGGGCGTTATGCTCTAAACTTTTAAGTTGAAATTGGACAGTAATATGCTATTACAAGATCGCTAACTCCTAAATCAAAGTTCCGATTATTTTATCTTGTCGAACGTCCACTGCTATTTAGGGCGTGCACGGAGAGGTTTCTCACTTGAGTGGTTCATTTTTTACCAGCCATGTATCTAGGCATGGGTCATTGACGGCTTTTCCGTTAAAAAAGCTGTTAAATAAATAACAGGTTTCAAAACTTCAATCGTTAGCATTAATTGTCAATTTAATATATCAACGTTTTCGATCAGTAAAAATTTTGTTGCAGATTATGTTGAAAATTTATTGATTGGAGAAGAATTTAGATTGCTTAATTTTTATTGAACTGGAATGACCTTTCCTTCTTACTTTTTCCAGGTTTAGGTGTGGCTAAGTAAAAATACTATCCAGGCGTACTTAAAAGTTCATCTGACTGTTTATAATTAACAGAAATTTTCAACGCATTAGTTCAATATTATTTTATTCATCATCTCATCTGCCTAGCCTTTTCCCAACTATGTTGGGGTCGGCTTCCAGTCTAACCGGATGCAGTTGAATACCAGTTTTTACATGGAGCGACTGCCTATCTGACCTCCGTTTACGTTATTACGTATTTACGCATTGAGTGCGTTGACGTAAATTGGCAGTTAATATTTTCAACCTGTTAATGCGTTGAGTCGTTGACGTAAATTAACAGTTCACACGATGACGAATGAAAAGTCGTTAAAAAAAAACGTTTATTGATTCAACGCCCACCTATACATTATCCGTGTTCGTAGTGGACGATCCGGCCTACATAATCTACATATACTATTATACAGGTTGTAACATATTAAACGCAAGACCTCTCGTGTGGTGTCTGAGATCATGACATCGAACAACTTTTGTTCTATGACTTTTGGACATTCAACACTTTTTTTTATATATACGAGTACTTATTGGTCAGGTGATCGCGCCAGTTCCTACGCAAACTTAACTCCAATTTTTTCTTGTGGATTTTGATAACTCTTCGAACAAAAGTTGTTGCGTTTCATAGTACGAGAAATCGCACGGGAGGCCTTACGTTTTTTTATGTTTCACCTTGTATAATAAAGGGGTAAAATTTGTAAGTTTGGATGTAGTGGGGCTGTTCATCCGATTCCGATTTTTTTTTCTCTAATAGTAAGCTACATTATTCCAAGTGTCATATGCTATATTTAAAACGTACCCATGGAATAATTTTCGACTTTAACGAAGCCGCTGGCAGAAGACTTTTATAAAGTCGTCTGTCCAGCCCTACTCAGAATTTTCACGGATATGTACGTTCGTCGGGTTAGCTGCGAGGTTCATTTGTTTGCTATCCACGCATTCGTGCATAGCATGGCCGCCTATCGTAGTGCAAGGCCCCGCCAACTTCTTCATACAAAGTGAAGCTTAGTACTCGTGCGTAGCTTAGCCGTGAGCTCCTGTGGAGCGGCGGCGGCGTCTTAAGACATATCGGGCTCAAGTTGGCAGATTCATCATGTTCTAGTTCTAATCTCGAAGCCCGAGATCAAAATCACGGGCTCCGTTTATGGCTAAAGTTGTTGCCACAGACAATGCGACCTTAAGGACACAATAACTGTGCCCTCGACGATTAAAACAAGGGTTTCGTGTTATGTTAATTGTTTACGTGACAGCCTTAAGAATGTAGTGAATATTAAACGTTTAGCTGACGTGGGAATTACTGAGTGATTTGTGGTAATGAAGCGGTTGTGTTCAATGAATATTCATTCCATTACTATTTGTAGGCTCATTAGGTACGAAAAATCCAGAAGGGTACAAAAAAGCCGGCCACGTGCGAGTTGGACGAGTCGCGCACCGAGGGTTCCGCTTAAACTTGGAGGTATTTTGTTATTAAACTACATATTTGCGGTTTTACATGTGCCAGACATTGCTTCTTGCCAACTTTCGTGATTCTAGGTCAACGGGAACTACCATAATAGGTTTTCGACCCAAAACCTATAGAGTACTTCCGGTTGACCCAGAATTGTCAATTTTGGTTAAAAGCAAGGTCTTACAGCACAAGGAGCTTATCTCATTATTACTCATATTAAGTGAGCTTCCGTAAAAAAAATGGCCTTGAACGTATAATAACAAGGTAGGTAGCTGCTAGACTTTATGATAAAAACAACACTCTTCTCGTTCAAAAATATTCGTCGTCGGGTTGATATTCTAATGACGTCACGTACATCACATTGGTCTCCGTGCTACGGATCGCAGATCCGATATCCGCACGGAACAAATATTTGTTTGGCCTATGGATAGTTTAGTATTCGGAGACTGGCTTGTTTGTTTGTGTGTTTGTACGATTCTCTGTAGGTGTAGTCACGATAACTAAGAGCTACAGATAAATAAAGAAAAGCTTTGAAGATGTATTTAACTGCAAGCCTAAGGGATCTCCCATCGGCAAAAACCAAAGAAAACTTCCATATTTAAAAAGGCCTTGCTTAACATCCTAGAGCTCACCTTTGTTATATAAGGTGACATTTCAAGCTTCAAGAAATCTAGATCCAAAAGTTCAGGCTGTGCCTTATCTTATAGTAAATTTAAGATTTTTATTTTTCGTGTGTTTAGTGCCTAACCTACTTATTGTCAAAGTTTCTAGGCCGTCCATAGGCCTCTGACTTGGCTTTATATGCCGTCGAGAAAATTCTCTTAGGCATCCTGCTTTTTATTAATAAAGTAAATATGGAAGGTAGGCCAATCTTAAGGTCTAATGGGGCTCACTAGATGCATCACGGCAGATGACGCAGATGATTATGACGGATGAGTTGAACATTTTCAATAATGACTGGTCTTTCTATATCGAGATACTGAGTATCTCGATATAGAGGTCTTTGCCCTGCACCGGGACAATAATACGCTTGTAATATAGTTATTATCACGTTATGAAGATAATACATTTGTATATGAAAACATTATTCACACTGACACTGTTATTATTTATTATGACAACATAGCGCAAATACTCAGTTCAGTCCCCGAGGCTTTAAAATTCGTGTCTATTAAAATTCATACAGAATTTATTGATACATTTCTGTTAAATATTCAAGCAAACAGAAATAAATTGATTGGTGAACTCAAGTATACCTTTATCTGTCCTTTAACGGGAGTTCCAGATGAATGGGAGCTTTCTGAAGGAATTTTAAAGCTTAAAAGAAGAAGAGAGAAAGAAAAAAAGGATTCGTAAAAATAATCAGCCAAGTGCTATTCGGGCTCGCAAATGATGGCTTCCGTAAGAATACGCCGAGAAAAGAAAGTTTAATTGTCTGGGGACCCCCTTTAATTTTTTATCTGTATTTTATTTTTATTATTTTTGCCATATCCGTGAATCCGTGACTCTGTAAAGGGAACCCTTAAAATAGGTATGCATAATTATGTAATTTATAACACTTACGGCGCAAATACTGTTCCATATGGGCTCGTGCAAGTAAACGGCCACGTGTAAGAGAAAAAAACAGTACCTATACTCTCATCTTTAAACAGATTCGTCTGGGGTGTGTTCCTAATAAATTATTTTAGTAATACTCGTGCTACACGTAAATCTCAAGGCCTAGAAAAGAGGAGCGACAATCTGAAAAAACGTAGGTAATTCTGTGTTACTTATTTAGAATTACTTAAGAGGAGACAGGGCCTGCGAGGAACTTGCAAAATAGGCCTTTGAAGAAACAATTGCCGCCGTCGCGCTAAGTCAAGCCTGCCCCGGTAAAATGCGATAAGAAAAGCGCAGAAAAGGTACGTTTCGTATTCCCCTTTTGTTTTCCTGGAATACTGACCCGATTCAATTAAACTCAAAACATTCAACTTTTATGAAAGAGTATGTCTAGACTACTATCAATTTAATTTGTGTAAAAAACTTTTCGAAATGGTCTAGTGGTAAAACTGGTGCGGCCGGTGGTTGTGCTGGTGGTTTTTGTTTTGTTGGTGTTCACGGCCGTATATGGAGCATTTTTTGTAATTTTTGGAGCGTCATATTTTCTTTACTTATTAGTTACAAAAAAAGGAAATGACAGAGACGGGTCTACAGTAGACCTAGATTTTATGAAAAATAAAATTGATAGAGGGATTATTAGAAAAAAGGGGAATACATTTGAATAGAGAATCGCAGCCCCTGTTCCATCTTAAGCACTTGAATTACAGTTCCCACTAATACATATTTCCGTTTCAGTGAATTGACTTATTCAAAACACGGAACGTTTTAACAATCTGAAAAACCTTAATTATTTCAGTTGGCACGTTTTCTTCAGAACGTCGTTTCAGTGATTAATGTAGCAGTATGTGTAGGCGATTAATAATAAACCCGACGAAGTTAACTCCAAACTGAATTTGTGTTTGGAAACTAACTAAAATATAGAGATTTGGGGCAGCGTAATCCCATTCCCAAAGTGGTCCTATGGGAAGATTAGTGTGATAACTTTGCTTTAAATAGTTCACCTATTGTATTGAATAAGGGTTGCTTAATGTGGTAATAAAAAAATTATAAAAAAAATTGGATGTTTAAAGTTCAGTTGACAGATTTGATTTACATTATGTAAATTGACGGCTTCGTGAACGTTCACGGAGTCATTCTGTACGTCGAAGTAAGTAACTCTACGCAAAAAATATTGCTGGGGAACTACTTTTTTATTGAGGTAAAAAATCACGGTTTACGGTAGGACTCAATGAAATGCACTCAATACATTGTCATTGTACGGGGCCATGGAGCTATTTAAAATAAAGCATTAATAACTTGTAGGTATAAAAAAAAATGTGAAAACGATGGAACTTCGACCCCCAATATCTCTGTAACTTGAAGGTTCCCAGGTGTGGTCTAGAACAAAAATAATATCGCAATGACAAGGAGGATAAGTGCCTTTCGGTTTAGTTAAGGAAATTTTAACACCCATTATATCATAATGAAAACAACACCACATACATAATTGTCAAGATAACTGGATAGGTATAATAAAACAAATCAGCAAGATGATAAAGACACTATATTGATCACACTCGTATTACAATATTCAATAAGGTCGGACACAATTACGCGTGAACGACGAAACAATATCCGCAAAAACGTATTCCTCTGGAATTACCGACGCATCATAGAACGGATCCGTTGGTGCAGCCCTGGAGCCTCCGGAAAGACCGTCAGAAGACGGGTACACGTGGAAAGCCGTAGGGTATACGTAGTTCTGTTCTGATTTCACTTCACCTCCAGGACCCCACGTCATCCGTTGAATCTGTCCCTGCCATCGCACCACTACTGAAGGATAAGCATCACCACCTTGTAAAGTACGGAACTTGCACTCAAATATTAAAGGCGCCCGTTCCTTCACGCCATTTCTCTCTGTAGCAACAATAGCCTCCGTCTCACCCGGAGCCACCCTCCCCGCACATAACTCAAATGTGAATAATAAAAACAGAGGAAATAAATATTTCATCTTGTCAGTCCAAAACGACGCCAGGGAATGAAGCAAAATTAATGTAGAATGTTCCATTTCACCACGCGTAAACATCATTAGATAAGGAGGGTCAAATAATGTGTTTGTGTAAGATAAAACTATCGCTTTTTATATCTCTGCTAAATGTCGAGTTTAATGTTTTCTGTTCACGATAGTAAAACTGGTGACATCCAAACTTGCAGTGTTTTTTAGTGTAGGTAAACGGGAAAAGGGCAATGCTCTTTTTATGACTGACCTCTATCTACGCAATTTTGTTACCAAGTGAAGTTTCATTTTATTTTCGTAACGTTTTTGTTTGTGCCCAACCCGGGCGGTGAAGCCCAAAAAGAGGGTTATCTATAATCTTTTCAAATAAATAAAATTGAATTGTATGTTTGTAATTATATTAGACTTGACTTTTTACTGAATGCATACATTTTATCAGAACCTGTACCAGCAGATAGCTGATAAAGAGTAATAATGGCTACTTTTATTTTAGAAAAAGGATTATGGTTCCTTGTAAAAATATTTAAACTCTTCAAATTATTAACAAAATCCGATTCAAATAGGAAAGTTATAATGTCATCAATTGACACGTTAGGTGGAGTGACGATCTTCGCAGGGTGTCTGGTATCAACTGGATGAGAGTTGCTAAGAATCGAGTTGAGTGGCGTGCGATTGAGGAGGCCTATGTCCAGCAGTAGACTGCTATAGGCTGATGACACGTTAGTCGTGGCCGATTCCACATGAACCACCACTGTTCTCTTTATAATCATATATTTGCTAGTATTACGATATATTTTACTGAGCTTTAACATTATAAAGCAGACTTCTCACCCATTCCGAATTTATACAATTAAAGTTTTATGAACCAGCGAACAGAATCTTCATCTATACTCGGGAGATTAACGCAGTGAGCCTGCCGCAATAGCGGACGATATCCAAGAGAAGTTTTGGATCGTGACTTACAGTAGTTCGCTCCATAAAGCATCGTGGTTCCGCAGGCAAGTTCAGCGGGCGAGAGATCAAAAGGAAGCCTTGAATGTTCGGGAAATAGTTTCAATTAGTAGTTTGTGGTTGGGCTTAAGATTAGGTACTTGCTGACTCTTGTGGGCTGTGCCTGAAAGTTTGCTTGTGATTGTCAATAGTGTGTCATCTTTTTATTTGCATGTCGAAATCAACCACAAAAATAATTTGAGTTTTTTTTAATCTTCCGCCCATTTTGATTTCCCGGATTGATATAACAGGGTGTAAACAGACTTTTCACGAAGCCATTAACCTTTGATGTACATATTGCTATATGTTCATCAAACTAAATAACTTTACGCAAAAATGATTGCTGGTAAACGACTTTTTTTTTAGGACACAATGTAACGCACTCAAAACATTATGTTGATATCAATCAACATAATGTTTTGACGTGCGTGCGTTACATTGAGTCCTACCGTAAAACGTGATTTTATGATGGAATAGTAAGAGGGTTGTGGAGTTGTTTAAAGTAAAAAGCTTCATTAAAAACATGTATTAAAAAAAAAACATGTGAAAAAGTTGGAACTTTGACCCCCAATACTTCCGTAACTAGAAGGTTCCCAGCTATGGTCTATAACAAAAAAATGATCGCAATGACGGGAAAACAAGTGCTTTTCGACTTCGTTAAGAGTCTTTTACACCCTCTATACAGACAGAAAGCTTTGCTGCTTTTGCTTATAAAACAATTCGTTTTAGATACACCAGCCATATGTGAAGAGAAGGAGAGGTAGACCACAACTACCTGGATGACAAATGTTTGGAAGGACATGAAAAAGCTTGGCCTTGATGCTTACCAGCGAAGTGAATGGCGCCGCAGAAGGGCAAAGAAGAAGAGCTACAGTTGATAAAGATAAATATATTTTATTTGTTAAAAACATCGTTTACACACAAATTGAGCATGCCAGATCTTAGTAAAGTAGGGTAGGTCCGTAAATGTTTTACCTGGTGAGGTGTACAAATTTGTTTTTTTTTTACAATTACACAGATTATTCAAATTTTAGCCATTGTTTGTCCAGATTCATAATAACTAATGTCGGCATTTCTTTAAATTACATCATCCAAATACAATTAAAAAAACATAAAAATAAATACAGATTCTCCTATAGTTGGTTAAGATATCGCGAATTATTCGCTCTTAATCACACAGAACGTGGATTCATTCCCAGTATCAAAAAACTATAGGATTCTATCAACCTACAATAGTTACCAATTCCCCAATAAATAAGCATGTAGACACGTGTAATATGATATAATATTACTTTATTTGATAGAAATATTGATCAAGTAATGTGAAACGTATTACTTCGTCTCTAGGACGAGCCTGAATAGCGTTTACTTGTTATCCACCAAACAAATCTTGACGTCCGTCCTAAGGTTACTGAATCTAAAAGCCTGGTACGAGTTATATTGTCTAGAACACCGGCGCAATGTGGAGGATAACTTTGTAGGGAGAATAACAGACAAGTGCAGAAGGTCAGCTACATGCAATGAGGGAAAGCGCACGTACACACGGCGGCACATGAAGCTTTACATTTCCAGTGTAACGCGGCCGCGCTTTGTAGGCCGCTGCCTCGAATTTTGCGGGCAGCGGGGCGGCGGCGCGGCGGCGCCGCTTGACTGGAGTGCACCGCTCGTTGCCCGCTCCCGCGCCGCTGTTTTCGAGAACCGGTCCATTTAAATGTACGCATAAGATCCTGCCGCTCCCGCGCCGCCGCCGCCGCCGCCGCCCCGCTGCCCGCAAGATTCGAGGCAGAGGCCGTACATATTTCTTGTATAATGAGAGATCCGCATAAAGTGTTTTTGTATAGCTTGATCAGCCGTCGTGCGTACGTAGGCGAGCTTCACGTCATTTGTTTGAGACATATATTTGAACTAGTTTTGCCCGCGTAGCTACATTGTTTTACACAATATCATAATAAATTTTAGCCTATGTATTATTCTGCTGTATTAACTATATTACTATAAAGTTTCATCAAAATCCGTTCACTAGTGTATGGATGTTGTCCATATAAATACATGAAATTACACCCGCCATACCCCAGACCCGACCCGCACCCGACCCGCGTCTGCTCATTGGTCGTGTCTTGTACATTCGGCGACACATCAAGCTATACATTTCCAGTATAACAGGGCCTCGTTTTGTATAGATTTTCCGTACAATGAGAGATTCGCATAAACTGATTTTGTATAACTTGATTGTTCACCTTGCGTACGTGTCTATGCAAGTGCGATATTTCGCTCCTTGTTTAAAGTCGACTTTCTGTGGGTACGTTATCTGCCTAGTGATTCCAACATCGGGTGTTACATACTTACGTGAACTCGATATAATTGTAGACAACTGAGAAATGTCGCCAGAAGGGTCTAATGACGTCAACTTAATTTCGTCTCTTACTTTGAAAATGTAACGTTATTTAACTTTGTAAGGTGTCGTTTTACGTAACTTTATTTTTTAATGACGTAGGTAGCTAGGTAATCTGTGGTAGGCAAGGTGAATATTAAGGTTTTGTGTTGCTAAGGCAAATTGGTAATAAACAACGGGTCGGCGATCTATCTAAGCAAGTTTACCTACCTAGATCATAAAAAAAACCGTTGACCAAGCTAATCTGCCTTCATAATGAAGTCTATAAAATATTTTATTTCGAATAAAACCTTAACTCAATAGACGCAACCTATATTAGTCTACACGTACATATTTGTTATTATAAAAATAAATATAAAACCGGCCAAGTGCTTGTCGGGCGACGTACAATGTACGGTTCCGTAGTTGTTATCCAAGTAATCAACCAACTTATAAAATGTTATAAGTTGGTCGATTATTAAACTTATAAAGCTTACTTAGCTGTGATAGTTTTCCTTTTAATTTCGTTATAATTAAATAAATAAATAAATAATATCTTGGGACAACCAACACACCGCCATCTGATCCCAAACTAGGCAGAACCTGTACTATGGCAACCAGACAACTGATAAACATACTTATATATTTCTAAATACATACATATTATAGATAAATTATACACCCAGATACAGAACAAATAATCGTACTCATCGCACAGAGATTTGTCCTGTGTGGGAATCGAACCCACGACCTCCGTCCTAGTAGTCAGGGTCACTAACCACTAGACCAACAGGCCAATCAATTATATACTGCCACCGTAAATTTTTTCACACGCCCAAACACAACCGTTTTGCTGGTAGAGGTACACTTGAGTCTAAAAAAAATTAGCACTTTAAAGCTTAATTTCTCACAAACGAACCCTTTAATTAACAAAATATTTGAACAAACTCGCACTATTTTTAAAGACCTATACAACGACATCCCACAATATGTGAAAAAAAACCCTACTTTACGTGTACTACAGGAGATACCCTAAAAAAAAAAAATCGTTTCGAGATTTTATTTTACCACTTTGTTAGCGTAAGTAATTTATGTATTCATGCCAAATTACAGCTTTCTAGTACTAAGAGTATTTGAGCTAAGCTGCGGTCAGACAGACGGACGGACATGGCGAAACTATAAGGGTTCCTTGTTGACTACGGAACCCTAAAAACCTGTAAGTGAACTACAAAAAGGCGGTCACTCTGCTCTGGTCAAGTCGACAATAAACATAAAGAAACCATCACGTCTCCAATCCCAATTCGATAGGGCAATATATCCGAACCAAATCCTTAGGGACTAAGAATTCAGAAAGCAAATAATATTTTATCTTATTTTCTCAACATTTGCTCGCTTTATACGCCATTCATTTATCGGAAAACTTTTCTAGATAACGGTTCAGGTTGTATGGATCAGATTTTCTCTTGTTTGTCCCGATCCTTGGTATTTAATTGGTACAGCCTTCGATCTTGATTAAACACTCAAGTTTTGTTTTTGGTTGTACTCTTAGCTAAATAATTGAAGCCAAAGTAGCTAAGTAGTACTTCTTCTCTACTCCGTCACTATTGGAAATTGTTTTACACTTTGCAGACTGAAATGTTTCAATTTTATGAAAAGTTTGCTGAAATTAGTTTTTAATAAATATTCTTTATTAATGCTGATGGTTATTGGATTTTATTACCTTTTGTTGGAAATTGATTAAATTAAGGTTGACCTATTCACAAAATGATTATGACATTTCCTTACCAATATTTAAGTCACTAAAATATCAAATGAATACAATGTTTTATATAATTGCAATTTTAAATGGGTTCAATGTAATAAATTATTTCAATAAGTTGTATGTAATAGGATTAACTATTACAAACCACGCATGTTATTTGATTTCATCATTGCATTTCAATTTAGTTTGATAAAATATCAGTATTGGTAAAAAGAAATAATAAACCTAATGAGACTGTTTATGTGTGAAAAAGCAATTAAGTATTGATAAAATCATCATGTATTATGTATGAATTAAGTTATTTTTATTCAATAAACATTTTATCTACCTTGCTGGATGAATTTAATTAAGTATCAAAACAGTTTAGTAATCAACCAGAGTCTTATAATTATATCCTAAAAAGTACGTGAAATAATATACTTTGTGATTGTTTCGGGAAGAACAACTAATGCTAATTAGTTGTTCTCGAAAACATTATGCTTTACGAAATAGCAGCATAGCCAATTACCCCTCTTTTGGCGGCCACACACCGAATACCAGCTACAAATTTATCAATATCGATCCAATTACAGCAGCAGCTTGTATCAAGCTGCACTACAGACAAAACATGTTAACTACATTCCCAATTCTACAGTAACTTGGGGTATCCCTCTGAACTGCACTTTGTGTTTCTAAAGTTGCGGTTACACGGGCATCTTCAAATGCTCAATACACCCTGGGCAATATTGTTCAACTATGATATTATGCCATGTCGCAATTGCTGTTAGAGAAACCGGTACAGTGAGTGATATAGATAATAGCATACAGAATAAACGGAACAGTAAAAACCTAACGACGAAACCACGCCGTGTTGTGAAAAGCCTTCTGCATTACTTTAGTACATGTTGAAGGCAACATAATATTAAAGGAACAAGTCAATTACCAAATCCTCCACTAAATAGTAGGTTTCACTAACAAAAATATAGTGATAACAGACGTGACGCACTAAAGCCGTGACGCACTATAGCTGCGGCATATTAAAGTCATGACGCATTAAAGGCGTGACACACTAAAGCCGTGACGGACTAAAGCTGTGACGCATTAAAACCGCGGCGTACTAAAACCGTGACGAACTAAAGTTGTGACACAATAAAGCCATGACGGACTAAAGCTGTGACGCACTAAGGCCATGATGGACTAATGCCGTGACGCACTAAAGCCGTGACGAGAGTTTTTCAATTTTTTTGAGTTGTGACACCATTTGAGCTGAGGTGCGACATGTTAACGGTATACAATAAAGTATTCTGTTTTATCTGTAAAATTCTGCGTTAACTTCACTTTCACAGCAGCGATAGCCAAGCAGTAATTGCTGGCAAAAATCTTCCGTGTAATCACAGCTTAACGCAGGTAATGTACGAGTAAATGCTCGCTTGCGCACCGCAATCGGGCTGAGATAGGGTTATTGTTCAAGGCAACCGAAACACTAAGGTGTACAGAACTAGAGACCTAAGAACGCTTAGGTGTAATTAAGGCACAGGATATCTGCATACACGTTTTGTACAATGTACAAAGACTTTGGGTTAAGCTGAATGCAGTGTTTCAAGTCGTCTTCGGACAAAGATACGTAAACGTTCTTCTTGAAGTTGACAGCGATGTACTTGTGTTATAGCCACACATACAGGGTGTAAACAGACTCTTCACGGAGCCATCAACCAAGCATAATGAACATCAAACTAACTATCTTTACGCAAAAATTATTGCTGGGTAATGATTTTTTTTTAAGGTGAAAAATCACGCTTTTATGGTAGGACTCAATGTACTGCATTCAAAACATTGGCTGATGGATTGATTGAATAGTACGGGGGTTGTGAAGGTGTCTTAAGTAAAGAAATTACATTAAAAACATGTATTAAAAAAATAAACTTGTGAAAAAGTTAGAACTTTGACCCCCAATATCTCCGTAACTAGAAGGTTCCCAGGTATGGTCTGGAACAAAAAAATGATCGCAATGACGGGGAAAACAAGTGCCTTTTGGCTTCGTTAGAAGTGTTTTTTATACCCTTTATGTGGTGTCCTTAGCGATGACAACTGATAAAGGTACAGCTTTATACATGGCGAAATCTTCGTTGGCTACGGTGGAATGTGTGCTTCAAATAAAAAGTAGTTTTCAGTAACTCATGCTTACACGTTGATAAACTTGTAAATATCCTTAATGCTTTCTTTGTAGTTTTCAACTGGTAGTGATAAAGTTTCCGGAAGGCTTCCGGATATTTCCGTAAGTTTTTGCATCAGACGAATCGGAGTGATCAGAGTGTCTACATGTCTTTGGCAGATGTTAGTTAGAGTGTTGAACAGCATTTCCTGAAACGTCCTCAAGCTGCTGTTCAGTAGGTACGTTGTTAAACTGGGTGCTTTGTTTACAAATTCGTGAAATAGAGGAATATTACTTAGAAATTCAACTGTGTAAATCTTGCTTAACTTTTTTTTTTCTTCTGCTGTGTTAATGCGAGTGACTGACTCAACAAAAAAAAAATACTGTGGAGTAGAGTCTGATAGCTTTAAGTTGATGAGGTAGTTATTATCGCCAACTATGACAATATTGTTAAGGCAAAAATTGCTAAGAGAAAACCATGATTAACTCGAGCTGATCCTATTTATTAACCGACTTTTTTCAAAAAGGAGGAGTTTCTCAATTCGGTTGTATGTTTTGATTTTTATTTTTTGTGTTTGTTACCTCATAACTCCGTCATTTCGAAACCGATTTGGAAAATTCTTCTTTTATGTGAAAGGATATACTTCCCGATTCCCCATAGAAATATCATCAATATCAGTACAGTAATTTGGTTCCTTTTCACGTTAATTGGTACATCACGCGACGTCTCATGAAGTCTTGCATGTTACTTTCGACGTAGTTTGTCTTTAGACGGTATCCAGGGTCTGATGATGGAACTGTAAGGTGGTAGTGTCTCTGATCTTGATGGGAGTGGGTGTCATATGGCTATTCAACATGACCTTGGTTTTGTCCATGCTAATTTTTTAGTACATTTTATATATTTTTTACCGGGGCATTATTTTTCCTTGTTAAAGATATGCTGTTAACAAGGATTTGTGTTAGATACCACAACTAAAAAGGATAAAATAAAAGCTTTTTTGCAAAAAAAAACCGACTTTTTTTTGCCGTCGGTTATTTTTTTTTTCAAAGTTTTTATTTTGTGTTTTTTTTTTAAAGTCGGTTTTTTACCAACCGATTTCAACCACGACCCTGACAAGCCTCATAGCTTAATTAATAATTTAAGATAGACCCAAGTCGGTTCTCGTGTCAATACACACTAATTACTCTTGATAAAGCACTTACGATAATTCATTACTTGCTTATGACGTCATCCACGGCTGCTACAGTGACCTATTAACCACCAGGGACCGACAATGAATCAAGATGACAATATAACGTAACACAAAATAGGAAAACGCTCACTCCATACATTTATCTCACTAAAACCAGCCAGCAAGAAATTGCCGAATTCGGTAGATGGATGGAAATTCTTAATTGAACCAGTTAACTAATTGAACTAATTATGACGAGACATTCGGATAAATAATGGATAAGGCCACTTCAATCTTCTGGAGGCCACCCGCCTCTATTATGGGATTATAGCGGACTGTTTTTGGTAATTATGCTTTATGAAAATGAGGAAATTAGGGCTCTGTTCTGCTCCGTTGCATTTTAAAATAAACATAATCGTGGTTGAATAGAATACTAGGATATGGAATAGAGGATGCTTAACTAGTAAACCATATAAGTAAATTTCAATCACAATCTGCAATATTCTGAAGGAGATTCTAATCCATTGGTTCATATTATGTTAGAAAAATCCTGTAACTGATGATTTTAGTGAAAAAAAGGATTAGTTAAACTTTATATGTACAAGTGGTATATTCCATGCGATTTGACTCAGAAAATGAACTACGCCAATAACGTAGAATTTTTATTTTTCCAGGTCTAGGGCTAGACCTGGAAAAATAAAATTCTACGTTGCACTATTGTTTAATCGAAAACGAAAACTTTAACTGAAAAGTAAATTATTACAACAATAAAATTATCAGAGTATATTGAAATTGGCCCTCAATGATGATGACTGAGAGATACATAGATAATAATCTATGTATCTCTTAGTTTCTTATATCAACAATACATTCCCAGTTACACTATACACACAGTTGCACACACAGTTACACTAAACTATACAGGGAAGAGTGCGTGCGAGTGAGATATGCGATAAAGATGATTAATATTCACTGTCATTAGTCCTGCACGACTCGAGTAGATTACTCACTCATCGACTGAAATTCGGAACAAATCATTTCTCTTAGTTGACACATGGTTACGTCCTAAACATAACGATAGTCGCGTTCATATTGTTCGACGAAACCAAACCCATGGACGCGCCGATAGAGGGAGCCTTACAAATAGTGAGTGTTCGCGTATTCACTTGACCAATCGCTTTTGCTAAGTCGTGGGGTACGTCTTTTTTGGATCAATGTTGGAGAAAACACCTTTCCTAAGTTACGCTTAGTAGGACCGATGACATAATAGATGAGCAATACACAAGGCTCTCACTCAGTCCTCCTTCCATTTTTAAAAGCGGAAAATCAAAACCTATAAGTAAATTAACATCTAGGAGTTTAGTTGTTACTAATGTCAACACCGAACTGTGGCAATACCTATGCATAATAATATGTGGTCGACTCGATCAACATAAAATCAATCGACCAAAATGATTGAAGTTAGTTTGCTTGAATGTCCCAACTAATCAACTAGTCAATCATACCCATAGTTTCCTTCAATAATTCAGTTTCAACTCGAAACAATAACATTGCAAAAGGTCGATTATTCAGAAATTCCAAGTTAGCAAAAGGTCAATGCGTTTTAACAAGGAGCCGTCTGTATTTTGTTCAATGTAATGTAATATTGTTCCGAACGTGCGGCAGAAAGGTAATTGTTTCGCCTTTTGACGTAGCGAAGTTAAGCTTTGTAAAAGATAGGGATTTTGAGGTCAAGGTCATGCTATATTATTTAAAGATTAATGCTGAAGTGAATTTGTAAGGGTTGACGAATATTGATTGAGCATTGACGTCATAGAGTGAGC
Source organism: Lycophotia porphyrea (assembly GCA_950005105.1). Taxonomy (NCBI): domain Eukaryota; kingdom Metazoa; phylum Arthropoda; class Insecta; order Lepidoptera; family Noctuidae; genus Lycophotia; species Lycophotia porphyrea. The sequence continues at coordinate 7,111,341 of OX465387.1, read as the reverse complement.
TGTTATGAACCTGCCAACAGGGGTACGAAACAGCAAGGCCCAGCTACGGGCACGTGTGACAAGCAGGGCTTCGTGATGGTGGAGAGGAAGAAGAGGAAGAAGCCCCCTAGTCGGAACCAGTGCGGGACCGCGCTGGCAGGACCCAATGTGCTGCGTCCGGCAATTCCAACGACGCAGCTTTATGTGTCCCGGCTACATCACACCACGAAGGTTGAGGAGTTCGTGGAGTATCTCCGAGCGAAGACCAGCTGGACCTTGAGGGTTGAGGAGTTGCGTTCGCGCCACAACACGAATTTCAAGTCGTTCGTGGTGCGAGTTCCGACTGTTCATATTGAGACCTTCCTCAAGGAAGAGTTTTGGCCGAAGGGTGTCATGTATCGGCGTTTCCGCGGAAGGCTACGCGACACCACGCAGTGCAACACGACACCGTCACTTCGTGTACAATAGTTTATAATTTCTGGTTGTTATAATTATGTATGCTAGTCTGTAAGGTATTTATGTTATGGGTCTTTGTTACCTGAAATAAATGATATATTATTTATTATTATTATAGAGTGTACCTAGTATCTACTTACCTTAATGGTTTTAGGTAATCATAAGATATTTAATTTTGTTATTTCAATTTTGAAAGTGGCTTCGGTGACTGAAAAGTTGTGGGGGTCAGCGGAAAAATGAAGTAAACGTTGCGAGGAAAGTTTTTAATATTATGTAGATGCTTCTAAGAGTAAGGGAAGACCAAAGAAACGATAGATGGATTATGTTTATGATGATATGGCTAGAGGGAGGTAACTGCTGAGATGACGGCTAAGGCTCCGCGTAAACAGGCCATCGGTAGCCGCCACTGGTAGCTGGCGATAAGCTATTTACCTGTTTCTTAACACGTTTTGTATAAAATTGTCGAGCACGTGTAGCGAGTGGCGACTACTCGCGACTCAGTGGCCGCGACACGCTACCACCGGTCGCGGCCACTTGCGACTCAGTGTCTGTGACACGCCACCGGTGGCGAATTATGAATAAATACCAACCACTCGTGGCAGCCACTGACCACCTTCATTTCGCAAACGGGCTAGCGGTGGCGGCCACCGGTGGCCCGTTTTCGCGGCGCCTAATACTTAAGTATGGAAAAAAGACGGGTTGCACTCCGGGAGTGCCGGCAAAAGTGAAAACTTGAAACATCGCCATCTAGCTTAAACTACATGCACACTGCGCAAGCGCCCTGCGCCGCCGATTCGATCTGACGATCTGACGCGAGTTTAACAGTTTTTACCCATCGCAAAAAGTGCACAACGCCGCTAAATAAGTTTTCACTTCAAAAAAGACATGCTGTGCTGATCCCAAACAAATCGGGATTAGCACAGGAGAATGACGATGATATTACTTATTTTTAGAATTAAAAATGTACGTCTCCCATAAATAAAGAATGAAAGAGAAATGGAATGTATGATACCTGGATATAACTGCCTTATTAGTCTAGTGGTCGCGCCCGCCACCGCTGAGCAAGGGGTCCTGGATTTGATTCTCGGGTCGGGCCAATTGTTATTGGGTTTTATCAGGAATTTTTAGTAGCAGCAACGGAGTTTGGATTTATACCTAGTTGATGGTTGTATCGCCCCCTATTACATGGGACTTACAACATAACTGGTAAAATATGGGTGTACCTTCTAGTAGGTACACCTCTGCCAAACCCATCGGGGATTACAGGCGTGATATTATGTATGATACATGGATTTAGTAGGTCAATACGAGGTTCTGTTTGTTGATTAGGTGTTTGGCTAAGCCTAGAGACAGATAACAAGTAAATAATTATGTACATTAGGTATGTATTTACGAAATCACGATGCCAACAGATTCCCTTAGAGCCATACTTATACCTACAGCCCATATTATGTAACAACGCTAAACATGATCAAAGCTAGATCCACTATTAATATCTAACCAAATTATTGCGACCGCTATCTACTGAGCATGAGCAACTTCGCCCAGGCGGACAGTCCGGTGTCCGGCCAAGCGGTGCCAATTTCCGGACACTCTCACACCAATGATTGCGGACACTCCGATTCGAATCACATAGAAATAGATCACTAGCGTAATAGTTGGTGCATTTTATTTCTTGGGAATTTTGTTGAGTTGCAATTTTTATTTAAAGAGATCCCTTTAACAATGGTGAAACGGCGCTTTGGCAAGTTTTCTACAACGTGGATATTTTTCTTTAAATTTTTTTACTACCGCTATTTTTCATTTTTTATTGATGGTTTATTTTATTTTATAAGTAATTCTTATTTTCAAAAGAGCTGTTTCTGTGTAACAGCGAAGCTATTTTTTTTTAGATTATTGTTGTCGGTACTAACACTTTAGGCGTGAAAAGGTAACAAACAAACTTACTTTCGCATTACTTAGTAAGGAAGTAAGGATAAGGATTGCAGTAAACATAAATAAGGACCGCGAACCGGAAGACGTTGCGTGGGAAGGCCTCTCATTAGGTGGACCGAAGACCTGGTAAAGGTTGTGGGGATCCGCTGGATGCGAGACGCATGGAATCGGTCAATATGGCGACACATGGGGGAGGCCTATGCCCACCAGTGGACGTCTTTCATACAGTTTAAGTATATCAAATCCTCCTTTCATAAGTCTAGACCGTAAAGTAAAAAAGAAAGTCAAGTAGTCCTTCGAAATTCCAAACAATGAAAGAAATCAGAAAACTTTACCAATAGGTCTCGATTGAAAAAACTTTTATATTACTTTAATGAATAAGTTATCAGCTGACAAAGAAGTAGTTTTACGTTAGTTATAGTCACTTTTTGTTGTCCTTTGGTCTCTTGGGTATAGGTTACCAAGGCTAGTAGTCCTTTTTAGCTGATTTATCTTTTTGTTTTTAAACATAAAGGTCATGTGGAATTCTGCTGGGTGATATTGAGGTTTTAGGCTCACTTGTGATCGTATCACCCGATCGGTGTGTAGTGTATAAAATATTTGGCTCTTGTTCTAATTTTGAAAACAAAAAGGAAAAAAAGCAGCTAGTTACATGGTAGGCAATTTTCTGAACTTTGATTGCGTTACCAACAGCCAATTAATCATCATATGTCTAACCTTTTCCCAACTACGTTAGGGTCGGCTTTATAATAGCCAATATTAATGAAAATAATCTGCTTTAGAGCACAATTGATAAGTCCAGTGAATAGAATATACAAACAAATGGTTTTCGTCCACAAAATATTGCTATCACTTCTGTCCTGACAGCAACTGTTCATTAGATTAATATTCTTTAGGCAGAACATCATCAATCAGCCAAACTGCCATCAATGGCGGCTTTGTTCATTGAATTTCAAACAACATAACTATAACCAATAATGACTGAACTTCGTCTAGTCTGGTCTACGCACAATAATATCCCATCAATACTAAACCGCTCTGTAATCAAGAAAGGAAACATTCAAACTAAATTGGAATAGTTGACTGTAGCCGTTCGAGGGGTTAGTAATTTACTAACTAAAGGAGTTAACCATGTTAATGAAAATTGCTTTCGATAAGATCTGATGCCTGAGTTATTGAATATGAGGTCTGTGATGAGGACTGGCGATAAGGAGTCGAAGGGATAAGTTATGGGAACCTTTTATGGTAGGTATTAAATTTTATAGGCACTTGTGTGGGGACCGAGGTATTGTGTACCTACTGTTTAATGGGTTTGGAAGTCAATGAGAGGTTTATCATTAACTGCGTAGCTTTTTGATAACTATTTCGGGCTCAGCTTCCAGACCAATTGCAGCTTAATATAGTATTTTTTTTGAGAGCAGCGGTGATCCATGCTTGGCAGTCCCGACTTACGAGGAGTAAGTCGTGGGTTCGAACCTAGGCAGGCGCATTGTTTTGTGTAATTTATTTCATCACCACTACTCTCAAAACGGTGAAGGAAAACATCGTGAGGAAATCTGCATGTCCTAGCACCAAAAAATCGAAGACATGTGATATCTACCAAACCGCACTGGACCCGCCTGGTGGGTTATATATAGCCCATTCCCTCTATTAGAGAAGAGGCATGGGTCCCAGCAGTGGGACCATCATAGGCTGACAATGACAATAGTATTTTACTTGGAGCCACTGCCTATCTAACCTCCACAACCCACTAGGTAACAGATTTCAGAAGATCGGTTATGTACAGTTTATAAATTAACAAAAGGTTGTTTGATGATAATGAAACCATGTAAATTGTTAGTAGGACGCTGTTCTAAAAAAAATGATGTATATTGTGTGAAAACAATCCCAGGAAAAATAATATGAAATTTTGAAACAAGTCTTAAATAAGTAATATGAGTATTAAGTACGGTTTTCCTTTGTAATATAGACATCCATTCTGTACAATAATTACGACATTGTATAAAAACCCGCCTATACAGGTTGTTCATAAAATCAGGATAAGTACCCATATTCATTTGGTACTGTATTTTTTAAAACATCAATATATTTTATTCGGCAGAATGAAATTGGGTGTTTCCATCATCATTTTCTTTTGTATCAGAATGGAGTCAGGTTCTGTGGCCAATTGATGGCAATGGGCTTGCCTCCCTATTACATGGAACTTAAACATAACTGGTGAAATGTTGCCTGCACTGTAGACGTCTCACATCGATGTGATGTTCTCATTTATAAGAATATTTGTTATCCTTCATATAACTATGCAACAACAACCAACCACAACACACATTGGTTATAAACCCTACTTTTGAGGCACTGAGGTATTTTGGACATCAAAATAACATCGCGTAGTTTCCCGAACGCTACCCAGCCGAGTTGGATTCGACGATTGACCTCTCTCTCGAAGTTGGACCTACCTAACCAGACCGCCTGTCCTTGGTAGATAATATATTCGTCGACAGCTTCGAGAGTAGTGTTCCCAACTGCAAGTACGGTGGGTGCAACATGGACATTAAATATGAGTTTCGTTTTGTCCATGTTTATTTCAAGACCCACTTGCTGGGAGACACTATTGAGGTCACCGAGCATATGTCCTAGGTCATACATAAATGACTATAATGCCCGCACTTAGTGCTGCAAAATCTTTTCACAAGTCCAGGTCTAAACTCCAAAGCCTATATAAACTGGGGAGACTTCACGCAATCCACTTCACGCCTGTAGGTACCTCACGTACTATAAAGCTAATAAAACTAACTGAAGCTCCGTTTACAGGAGGAGAGTTTCTCGAGCGAGTAGATACGTGAATTTGAGAATCACCAGGCGACTTATGTCATGTCACCAGTCATGTTTTACACTGGCTAAATGATGCGTAATCGATGAGGAGCTCGTGGCTAAATAAACAGCCGCTCGGGTCGGCTGAGCAGTGCTTGGCTACGTTGGTCCCTGGATGGGTGACCACACATTGCATACCAAGTTTCCTCCGTGCCTCAGAAAACAGCCGTTGCCGTTGGTCCCGGCCGGTAGATTTTTGACACTCGTTACAGTAGTGGCCTGAAAGTCTGGCTAGAAAAAGGTGCCTGCTGAGATGACAAGTGATAGAGAGGTATGGAAGAAGAAGACATTCTGCGCTGACCCCAAATAAATCGAAATAAGGTCAGAAGAATCATGTCACGTAGTTGAGGCACGTAAATTTTGTGCTCTGTGATTTATTATCAGCTCTGTACGTTATTATCAGTTTTGATGAAGAGACTGTTTTGAAGCAAGCGAGCACGCCATCATTGCAATTATTGCTTGCATAAAGCGACAGCCTTGACTTACTTAGTCTGATCTGACCCTAAGGAGACTTTCTAACATACAAACGGTGAACTAAGTTTCTTACATAATTACCTTTGCAGTCTCTAGAGTAATCGAATGTGGGCGAATAATTTACTACTAACCTTTGTGAATTAGTGCCGCAATATACTATACGGGCAATTTGCGGTATTAAGACCTACTTGGTACCTGGCTTGGTAAGGTTTCAAAGAAAACAAGGGTTCTTAATTAATTGCAAGCTGAGTGTAGTTTCTTCAAGTAAGGGAAAGAATTGGTTTTTCTTAATCACCACACCATAATAATTAACCAACATTGTAAAACAGTACGCCATTGGAGAACAGTTTTTAAAAACAGGAGAGAAAGAATATTGCTATTGTACAACTTGGGTGCTGGGATAGTTCTATTCAAACTTTATGACGGCTCGGAAGTTAGCTGCGAATGACGTTCTCCGCACTACACAGTCAATATGTTGCGTCCTCTACGCCCCGGTGATACCTAAAACTGTGTTCTGCGCAGCTTTACGTTAGATGTACCCAGCGCAATAAATGTTTTGGATTAACAGATAGTATACTTTTTATCCCGGTAGTATGATCCCGTGGGACAGTTATCGAACTCCACGTGGGTGAAACCGTGGGTATAAGCTAGTATTTTCATACCAGTTTGACTGATGTTTTACAGGGTCAAAGCGCCTTCTAAGGGGCAGAAAAGACCATTGGTTAGCTACGTATTTGACTGATTCAATCGTAATAAAAAATATCGTACGGTTTATCATGATGTGACTCAATAGTAATGACTGCATCCATAATTACCTACTGAATACCCATTCAACTATCATACTTTTGTTCCAGGTTGTCCATGTATCCGCTACACGTCCACATACGGCAAGGAGCGTGGCACGTTCAGCAGCCCCGACTACCCGCGCCCTTACCCGCCACGGATCGACTGCCTCCTCTACACATTCGTCGCGGCGCCCCACGAGATCGTCGAGCTCGTCTTCACTGACTTCGACATTCATAAGGAGCATCATGAGTGAGTTTATAGTAATAGTGTAGTCCCTAGAACATCAACTTACCACAATCTGTCAAATTCCTCCAAATGATTTTTAAATCCTAAAATGTTGTTAATTAAGTTCAAAATGGAATGAGTAAATTTGACATTTGTGGTAACTTGATGCGCTGGCAACTGTACATGTTTATTTTTTGGCACGTGGCCTTAATCTGAATTAACGCCGTCGTCTTCTTTTTTAAAACAATGTACACAGGCAATTTTACAAATGTTTACCAACAGCTCCTTGCTGTCAATGTCTGTCAAGCACCAAAGGAATCATGCGGCACTGTATTTGAATTTAGAATTCCAGCTGACGTTCTTTTTTATTTTTCTTTACCATCGGGCAAAGGAAATTGTTCAAAGTTTCCAGCGGCTTTTGTTTCGTTTCAATTTGCTGCTTTTAAATTCTTCGCAAGATCTTTTAGTGGCTTACAAAGCTGTAAAGGTTTGAAAAGCTATTTAATGCATTTTAATTTTAAATTTAACTGGACTTTTACCAAGAAATCTGCTATGATTTAATAAAGAGTTTCCTAAAATATATACTAATTTAAATATAACATATCGGTATCATTCGTCTTAATCTACTATCAATTATAGTTAAGTTTCCAAAATTGATCTATAGATGATATCAAAACTATGTCTGAGATCGCACAAGTTTGACATTAAAGATATATTAATTATGATCAATCTAGACCTATTTAAAACGTTTAGTATAACTTTAATACCTGATAATAATTATCACTTAAATCCATAACCGTTTTAAACTTTGAACTGACTGAAAAAGTAATAACAATATGATTAACGATTAAAATAAATTCTTGACAATTCCGAAAGTTAAGATTAACAATAGTTAGTTCCAAGGACCCAGTATTGATGTATGGCAAATAGTAATAAAATACTTCAGCTTTACTTAGACCCTAAAGTCTACAAAGTTTAATTCTACAATCAAAACTTCCCTCTTTATCGAAATCCGGTTGGAAATTGGTCTTTAACCAAGGAACTTGAATTTGCTTTTAGAGTCCTTGATTTCTTACAATTATTATTTTATTGCATTTTTTATTTATGATGTCAATGTGATGTTATTTTGATGTAACAATGGTAAAAGGCACGACGGGGTTGACAAATTTATCTTTGGTTAATTTTAGGTATGTAATTTGAGGTTCGGGATTGGTATCATTTTACTCAGCATTTATTAATAGGGGCCTATGTTTAAACACATAAACATAACATAAACATAACATCACGCCTGTAATCCCCGTAGGGTTAGGCAGAGGTGTACTTAATAGTACACCCACATTTCGCCAGTTATGTTTTAAGTCCCATGTAATAGGGGGCGAGCCTATTGCCATCAACCGGGCACAAATCCAGACTCCGTGGCTGCTACTGAGAAATTCCTGATGGAAAAACCTCACAACACTTTGCCCGACCTGGGAATCGAACCCAGGACCTCGTGCTCAGCAGTCGCGTTTGCGACCACTCGACCAACGAGGCAGTCAATATACTGTAATTTCATGTTAATCGTTCTCTTGCCTTTATCCCAATTCATTTGAGGTCGGCGCAGCATGTCTTCTTCTTCCATACTTCTCTATTGCTCGTCATCTCATCAGACGCCTCCTTTCTTGCCATATCATCCTTTACACAATCCATCCATCGTTTCTTTGGTCTTCTGGAAAACCCGGTTACTATTTTTTTTTTAAAAAAAGGTCGACGCTTCCCGTGACTCAAGGGCTGGCTTTTACCTTGGCCAGAGTGCCATACAACGTGGCAACACCGCCAGTCTCTTGGGCACATTACCAGCTGACAGCGTTGAGGAGGAGTTTTTTGATGCCCTTTTATAGTTTGTTGTTAGTTTATTTATTTTAGTTTAATAGTTTTCAATTATTCATGTATATAGTCAGTTTATCAAGCTAATGTCAAATGAAAAAATCAAAAAAAATAAATAATTCGTTAAAATGTTAATTGCACTATACCAGCATTTAAACTACGAAAAATAATAACAAAATCTTTATTTCTCACATCATGCTAAATGCTGATATGAATATTGTATTCTCTTTTATTCACTTCGCTTCAATTTTGGTTGGTTTTCTCAATCCTGCAAGTTTTCTGCAGAACTTCACGTAGTCGATCATGGTTGATCCATCGTCACGCACGATCATTGGTGCTTCGTCGAGAGCGTAATCAGCTTCTTTCGCGGTGAACTTGTCTCCGAAGGTCATGAGGTCATGTCTGATCCTGGAATCAATGGTATTATTAACTTTGTTTAATACTTATTTATTTATTTGGTACACCAACAGCAGTACATACTTAAAATTAATAAGAAACAATAAAAAAAACATGAAAGTGCTGGTATGTATGCCTATTATAGGTATACGCAGCATTCACCATAAGACAACATTGTAATTTTCTAAAATCTTAATGTGAAAAATAAAATTTGAATAAAATATGAAACTTAAAACTAAATGAGACTGATATCTAATACTAGATTTTATCCGCTGCTTTGCTCGCATTATTGTCGGAAATTATTCCACAGAAACATTGTAAGTCATCATAATATCACGCCTTATAATCCCCGAAGGTTTAGGTTCCTAATAATTAGTAGACCCACATTTCGCCAGTTATGTTAGTCTTATATAATAGGGGGCTAGCCTATTGCCATCAACCGGGCACAAATCCAGACTCTGTGATTGCTAATGAGAAAATTCCTGATGAAAAAACCTAATAACACTTTTCCCGACCCGTGAATCGAATCCAGGACTTTCTATGGGTGGTTTACAACACATCTCTCCTCTTCGCTTCGGTAGAGATCAGCTCTAATTCAGCAATCTTATTTAGGGGTTAAGGTACCCTAATTTTAGTACCACTAATTTTCAGAATCGCATCAGCAGGTCCTAAGATATTCCCCCTACATACTAACTTTATCTCTTTATGATATAAGTATAGAAAAGTTTTAGTTTCATTGGTCTTGTCGTCTAGGTAAAAACAAGGAAAAGAAGAAATTCAAAAGACTTTTGAATTTCTCAGTCGACAGCCCAGAGTCTGGATTTGTGACCGGTTGATGGCAATAGGCTCGCCACGCATAAGTTGGGAGTGAAACATATCTGGTAAAATGTTCCTCTGTTTTCTTTTCGTTCTCCCTTCGGAAATGTCGAGTTTGGCCTTTTTTTACACTTCTTTATTTTCTCTTTAATGAGATACACAATTGTATTTTTGTTATTCAACAATAGGGATGTTTCTTGAGTAAAAAAAAATATAATTCTATTTAGTCCGTCAGTTACATTATTGAAAAAATTGGATACGTATTTTTTATTTTATCAAATCAATAATAATAATTTTATCTTCATTTTTTGTTTACGTGAAAAAAAAATACGTGTCCAATATTTTTTGAAAAAATACTGGACACGTATTTTAAAAAATCTAATTAGTGCGTCAGATATGACGGACTAATTAGGTTTTTTTTGATAAAATACCCTATTCTAAAGAGAGCAGTAAGCAAAATGAATTAGTACAGGCAGGTAAGAAAAAAAAACAAAATTGAATATGAGATCCTATTGTTTAGAAAACTGACAAAGAATAAACAACAAAGACAGATTTGAATAAGAGAAGCCAAATATAAAATATTTTAGCTTGATATAAACAATTCTCGGAAGAGAAGCGAGAAGTATTACCAACAGTATATAAATTAGATAAAACAATGTATGTTTTCTTTATAAACAGCCGTGTTTATCATCCCAAATTGATAAAGGGAAAGTTTTACTCGTTTGTTTTTCTCGCGAAAAGCTTATTCAATTGGCACTGTCATTTGTTTTCATCTGTGTTATTGATAAAATCTGGATGGACATATGATAAAAATAGTTATTTTTCTTGGGATAAGAGATAAATTAATGGTTTATGTTCGAAAATATTGAATTAAAGAATTTAAAAGAAACTTTACTGAAGAGACATCATCTGCCTGGCCTTATCCCAAGTATGTTTGTTGTATTATTATTTACTTATATGTGTAATTATATTTAATATTATAGGTTAAGTTAGGTAAGGCACATAAACGCATTATTCTTGTCCTTTTCTCACACACTTTGTCTACGTTTCTTTTTCATTTCTCCTTTTGCAGGTCTGCTGGCAGAAATTTCTTAAGAAATAAGCAGTACCTTTGTACTCATATTTCATAATGTTATTCTCCTGTGTTGTCTATTGTGTGATAAATAGTAAAATAAATATGTTGGGGTCGGCTTCCAGTCTAACCGGATGCAGCTGAATACCAGTATTTTACATGGAGCGACTGCCTATCTGACCTCCACAACCCAGTTAGTACTGGGTAATACGATAACCCTTGATAAGACTGGTTGTCAGACTTTCGGGCCACTGAGTACCTGTAACGACTGTCAAATATCTACAAATGAAAGCCGGGAGCAACGGCTTAACGTGCTTTCCGAGGCACGGAGGAAACACGGTACGTAATGGGTGGTCACCCATCCACAGACCCACCCAGGCAAGCGCGGCTTAACCTGAAGATTAATCCGAGCGGCTGTTATTATTTAGCCACGAGCTCCTCAACATATGTCAACCGTATAAGTAAGATAATTATTGTTCCACTTAAGACATTAGTAAGACCTAAAACAATATCACACGAGTTTCATTAGTATTCCCAGAAACTAGGTACAGCAATAACCTATAGTAATTTCAGTGCAACGAAATTAACCCATCCTACTTCGGGAGCAACTATTACACAGTATACTGTAGTAAGACACTTTACTGAAGAACCAATTAATATAAAAGACTGGATTTAATGTTTATTTAAAAGCCTGCAAAAACTTTTTACTGTTACTTAAAGAAGTGGCAATGCTCTAAATAATAAAGCGAACTTTACACTTTTTACAAGAATGTTACGTGCCCCGCTTAGGAACATGGTTAGAGTTTAGTGGAACTTTTACTGTAAGAATGTGTAAGACCATAGCAACGGAATAAAATATTACTCCCCGCTTAGACGTGACTGAGCAATAAACCTTTTTTCCAAGTCTCGAAGGTCGCGAGAACGAAGCCGTGGGAAACAGCTAGTATGTAATAAATTTTATTTTAGCGTTTCACATTATCTCCTACATTTCGGAATAAAAGAAATGCGTAGTGTATCGGAAACTTACTATCATGTGAAAGTTGGGGTTGAAAAAGGGTGTTTTGTTGCTACGTTAACTTACCAAAGCGATCGGTATTGCAACTATGGGATCATCGCGATCATTATGTCACTAATTTGTGTTTTCTTTTGTTTTTTTTTTTATGTTAACTTCGTAGACGTAGCCCGAAGAATTGCCAAAGTTAAGAGGCAGTGGGTAGCACTTTTGTAAAGCGGTCGGTTGCGCATTGATGCAACCATTCCATTCCATTCCATTTGTGAAGGCTTGCATGTTGATGCAAGCCTTCACAAATACCATCAAATGTCAAATGCCATTTGTTCGGAAAAGGTAAGTTTGCTGAAAAAATTAAATGATACGTGTTCGCACAAAGATTGCTTTGGTTAGGCCACGGCCCAGCCATACACCTGTCTCAAACCATTATAGTTTGTCATAATAAAATTTACTGTTACTGGCAAAAGATTTATTACGACTTTAATGTTTATTACCCAACTAACCATAACTACTTATAGCCCCTTCTTATTTTTTTACATCTTTCTCGTATCTATAAAATTATATTAGACTATGAATAAACAGAAATTATGGCTTTATTCTATCTTCGTTTTATAGCTACAAGTTCTATAAAAATAACGTGCATAATTAATTCAAAAAGTTCGCATAAAGTTTTTATGCGAAGTTTCAAGCTTTTAGTTGATCAATTGTATAAAGTTTGAGCATCTATGTTTAGCATAATTATACCAAAAACATTTCTAATAAAATAAAACTTTCTACAATATTTGGATCTATTAACATCAATTTAAGCATTTGGTGTTTAACGAACAATATATTTATTAGAAAACTTTTACTGAACACTCATAGAAAAGTTTAATATTTGGAATAAGATTTTATCGCTGATAAAAGTTTGTACATTTTAATATTTTTGTGAATAACTGCTAATAAGTAAATAGACATATAATTTTTGTGTTATTCACAATACGTGATGGTTACTTTCATTTCGTATTTTTGAAGATTTTTTTTCGTTTGTACGTATACAAAATTTAAGAACACATAATTTTATTTTACGATCTTCTGTACGACGTACAAATGTTTTCTTATACGTTTTCTCGTCAAGATTCGCCCTTAGAATTATACAAAAGCGTATCCGAGGGTTGTCGTAAAACACAGATTGCACTGAGAATTTTAATAAACCTCCATGGTGCTCCTGCTAAAGTACATACATACACTTTTAAATTACATTACATTTTCAAGCTAAGGAATATAATTTTATTTAAAATTTTTGACTTACTGATGTAGCACTTTTTGCGCATGTTCGCAATTTTAAATACATATTGACTTCTACAACAAAAACAACTTCTATAAGAAATCTTTTTGTAAAATCCCCATTTTCAAAAACCAAATCAACCGCACAATATAAAATCATTTTTAAAATAAATTCCTCGAACACAAACCCAAATCAGAATTGTTATTAATTAGATATACAACATAACTCTAAAATATAATTAAAACATTACCAAACCTACCCAGATAATCAGAAACAAAACGTCATAGGGTTCGGAAAGTACCCAAATACCTCTCTAAATCATACCATGACACTTAACCAAGAAATACATCATCCAAATATCTGAAAATATAATTTAAATCTTGATTCGCAATATTTACCGGTCCCTTGGGTCATGTAAAATTTAAACGGTACCTTTTTATCGCTATTAAGATATAATTTTGTAATTCATTTGGGTTTAATAATAATTAAAATTATTATTTCGATTCTGATAGGAAAATTGTTTGCTTCGGGGATTAATTATGTTATTATTATGTAAGCGACAGTATCAGTTGTTTAATGTATATACAGAAAAGTTTACTTCTGAGAATATAAATTATTTACGTGGTCGTCTAATGGTTGTACTGTATGGTGTCGGACGTAATGAATAGCACCATCCCATATCTTCCCTTGGGTGTCGTAAGAGGCGACTAAGGGACTTAGCAGAGTATGGGCAGCAGCGTTCTCTGTGCCTTTTTAACGACCATACTGCGATCGCCATCCCGGCTGCCAAGCGTGGCGATTATGGTAAAACCCCCCATTGGGGGAGGCCTATGTCCAGCAGTGGATGTCTTTCGGCTGATATGATGATGATAATGACGTGGTTTTCGACATCGGTTTCCTTGTACATTTAAGAGAGAATCATCATCATCAGCCTTTAAATGTTCCCACTGCTGGGAAACAGGCCTCCTCTCTATGAGAGGGATTGGGCTGTAATCCACCACGCGGGCCCAGTGCGGATTGGTAGATGTCACATGTCTTCGAATTTTTGGTTCTAGGACATGCCGGTTTCCTCACGATGTTTTCCTTCACCGTTTTTGAGAGCAGTGGTGATGAAATAAATTACACAAAGTAATGCACGCCTGCCTGGGTTCGAACCCACGACTTACTGTTCGTAAGTCGGGGTCGCTACCACTGCGCCACCGCTGCTCTCGCCAGGAGAGAATAGTAATAATTTTTACCTATTTTACAGATCCTGGACGGTATCAATTATGAAGTGCAAAAAATCTTTCTCAGATACCATATCTATATAAAGGGTGTAAAATGACTCTTAACGAAGCCGAAAGGCACTTGTTCTCCCCGTCATTGCGATATTTTTTTTGTCCTTGACCATACCTGGGAACCTTCTAGTTACGGAGATATTGGGGGTCAAAGTTACAACTTTTTCACAAGATTTTTTTTAATACATGTTTTTAATGTAAGATTTTTACTCCACGACCCCTTACTATTCAATCCATCCATCAACACAATGTTTTGAGTTAGTCCTACCGTAAAACGTGATTTATCAGCCCAAAAAAAAAGTCGTTTCGCAGCACTAATTTTTGCATAAAGTTACTTACTCGTAGTTCGGTAGATAGATAAACAATTTATTTAGTGCACACAAAAGGCAGCACAACACACAGAAACACAATTAATAAAAAGGTACAAATTACATGACTATACAGGGTGCCAATATAAAAAAGAAAAACATACGGTGTACAAAATGCTTGGTTGCCGGCTTCGTGATGAGTCTGTTTACACTCAAGTAAGTTTATTTTAGGATACTGCATTTTAATTCCCAGGTTTACAGGCGTGATGTTAAATTAATTTATGTTATCTACATAGTACCAAATCACAGAGCCACGTTTTTGCACGTATTTCTTTTACTTTTCGATGGTCAATACTATCGTACACAAACTTTCAACAAGACGGAGTTTCCTCATAAGTGATCGGTCAGTCTTATTTCTGATGTTTTTCCTCAAAGCTACTAAACCTCTAGCAAGGTTTTGCCTTATTTACGCAATCCTCTGTATACAGCAAGAAACGTCAATATATTTGGGTAAACAAACATTCAAATATGTTATGGATAAAAACATAAACCACGATATTATACTTTTACAAGCCCTTAAAACAAGTCGAAAGGAAAACAATACGTTGGTAGTTAGGAAGCCGAACAATAACCATTTTCATGATTGTTATTTGAAAACTAGTTCAGTATTTGAGATAACAAAGAAAAAAAATGCATTGAAAATTCTATCCTTTTTAACAACATCTAGCAAATATTTCAATTTTCGTATGCAATGCAGTGTTTTTTATCAAACAATAGAATTAAGCAACACTAAAATCTCAAAATATTTTGTTGAACAATATTCATGTTCTGAGTCAAACTCAAACCGATTCGTTTTATACTAATTGATCCCAATTTGATAATTTATTTGCGGATTTAATCCCACGCTGAACATTAGAACATAGACTTAAATACAATCTTATAATTGGAATAAACTTATTTGATAGACTTCTTACCTTGGTACCTTGAATTCGAATAATCATTTCGTCTGGCTTTTATTAATAAAATGTTCCAGAAACCACATTATAACAAATTAAATAAGGTTTTCGTCAAAATTTTCTGGAACTGTCACCGCTAACTTGTCATATCAGTTCACAAGAAATGTATAATTCCGCGAATTTTCTATGGACCGACTTGACCATTGAAAGGGTATGTGATCTGCACATCTTAACCGCGTTCAACAGCTCCCAATGTTAGTAAAATTGATACACATCATTGATAATGACAAGCTTTTGAACTCAGTTTACATGTGTTGATCGCGTTTTATTAGTAAAACATGCCCATATAGTTCTGCGAAACTCACCAGTGTGATGGGTAAATTAAATCTACACATGAGTTCATCTATCTGTATACATGGAGTTTCAAGTCGAAGTTTATTACCGTCCTCAATACACTGCGGCATAAACAAGTTAGCCTTTTCTCTTAGTTTGCTAACTGTAGATATTAGCTGATGTAAGTTCATTATTGGCTGGCTCATATAAACATTCTGGATTATCAATAACTTTAAGATTTATAGATGCTGTAAATTTTTATAGGCTGTGTCGTTAAAAATGACGTTAGAGTAATAAACTAATTATTGGAAGTCGCAATTAATTGGAAACTAAAATTATGTTTGTTCAAGGAAACAAGCTGACAGAGGATTATATTTTTATACATTGGCCTCAGAATTATTTTTATTATTGTCAGCGGATACAGGTCACTACTGGACGCAAGCCTCTATCAATTGTTAATAATTATTTAAATCGAACAAAAATTGTTCATAATGTTGTAAGTAGTACCTAAAAAACAATGTTGGTAAAAATTGATAACAAAATTAAAAAAAAAAATTTGTTCGCCATTTAACGCGACTCTAAATCTATTTTTTTAATTTTGCTTAATTGTTGCTTATTCGGCTGCTTCCACAGTCATGTTGAAAAGACTTATTTTTAGCTTCAACCCATAACTTAGTTTGCCAATACGTGGTCTAACTCAAGTGCTCTTACCTCAACAGACATTTGTTGTACGGGTAAGTAATTTAGGCGGTCAATGGATTTCTGTCAGATCACCTTAAACTTTATTAATGGAAATATTTTTCAGTATGGGATGCAATATACCTGTCTTCAGAGATTAATCCACTATTATTCATGTCCCAGCGAGACAAAGCTGACAGAAGAGTTTCTTCAGAGTCCAACTCCAAGGTCCTATATCCAAGGAGATCGACGAAGCCATCGAAATCTAACGGGTTGGGTGCCTGAAAAAGTAAAATGCAATAATATTAATTGTCACCCTACATTGTAGGTACCTTTTCTTTTTTTTTACGGATGGGATATCATCAAATGACTTCTCCCGCTCTGGGCAGAGCGGAAGGGAGTGTCAGACTTGTACTGACTAAAACCCATCCATGTTCCTTCCTTGCCCTTTGTGTTCCAGGGCCGCGGTATCTCTTTCGAACAGCCCGCAGCCCACATTATAGGTACCTTCGATACTCAAAAGACAACAAAATCATGTTGAACACTGGTCGAATTTTGTAGTTTTTTGGTATACCGAATATACATAAAAGATGTAACATAATAAACGCAAGACCTCCCGTGTGGCCATGAAATTGAACTACTTTTGTAAAAAGTCATAACAGGTACATAAAAAGGGTGTAAAAAGACTCTTAACGAAGCCGAAAGACACTTGTTCTCCCCGTCGTTGCGATCGCTGTTTTTTCTAGACCATACCTGGGAACCTTCTAGTTACAGAGATATTGAGGGTCAAATTTCCAACTTAACCACAAGATGTTTTTTTTAAATACTCGTTATTAATGTATTTTTTTGCTTAAGACACCTTCACGACCCCCGTACTATTCAAGTGCGTTACATTGAATCCTACCGTAAAAGGTGTTTTTTTTACCCCAAAAAAAAAGCCGTTTCCAAGCAATAATTTTTGCGTAAAGTTACTTAGTTTGATGAACAGAATGCTTGGTTGGCTTCATGAAGAGTCCGTTTACACCCTGTATAAATATCCATATTCCTTCTCAATGCAAAATAAATAAATTATTTACTTCGATACAGTGATAACATTGTTACAGACATACAACATTGGCTCCCAAACTAGATTGTCACCTGTGACTTGGGAGACAGTGTTTCTCCATTAAAAAACTCATTATGTATTTTTGTTTTTTCTCTCTATGATAAATAAATACAAAGAGGTACCTAAATGAAAACACCCCAATAACGTTATATAACTTAAATCAGATTCCAAGTCAGTATAATCACACTATTGTTTGGATATTATGATTATTCGAAACAAGTACAATTTCGGCCAACGTTATTAAGAAAACAAACCCAGAAAATGAAAATGGCTATGTCTAGATTCTGTAACTAGATAAACCTGACATTTGTAAAACGGACAGGGAACCTGTACAACCTAATGTTAATAAGCTTTTATCAGACCGGACCCCAATTAAAATAAATTGGATCATCCTATCTGATATATAAAAAATGAAGAGTATTTTAATCTAAAAAAAAAAATAAACACCCTCGAACAAACTATGAGAGAACAGAAAAATATTAATTTAAACAGGAAATATTGGATTAGGATCCCCTTGTTTACTGATTGAAATGAAATAATTAACACGATGAACATAACATGGAGGGGTAAATAATGATTTTGTGGAAATTACGTTAGAGATTTTCAACACTGCGTAATCATATTTTAGGATATATTTTCGCTTGAATGGTTAGGCAGAAGTGTACCTAATAGTACACCTATATTTTGCCAGTTATGCTTTAAGTCACACGTAATAAGGGACGAGCCTTTTGCCATCAACCGGGCACAAATCCAGACTCCGTGGCTGCTACTGAGAAATTCCTCATGGAAAAACTACTGCCCGATCCACAAATATGTGGCAAAACATCAGTAAATTCTGAATGGTCCCGCAAACTTATAGTACATCATATTTTACACCACAGTTAAGTTACAAATAATTTATTTTCTTTCACAAGTTTTGTACTACATCTAGTGGTTGAAGTGGCCTTTTAGACAAAAATTGCATGTGTTAGGTCACTTCGCTCTTCCGAAGCTTTCAGTTACGTGGTGTACCAACAATTTCGAATCTTATTATAATTAAGAAAAAATAAATAAAGTAATTTTACAAAAAGAATAAGTAAGCCAAATTTTGAATTCACATATTTATTTTATTCTGTTTTTTAGTATTTGTTGTTATAGCGGCTACAGAAATATCATCATCTGTGAAAATAGAGATACAGCCTGGTGACAGACGGACAGACAGACAGCGGAGTCTTAGTAATAGGCTACCGTTTTACCCTTTGGGTACGGAACCCTAAAAACGTATTGCGCCGAGCCCAAGTAACATGGGACCAGGGCAGAAAGATGATGACTAAGATAAACCATAATCACTTGATCGAAAACCATCACCTAATCCTAATGTTTAACATTTCAAAAAAAATAACTCTCGCACCTATCCATCGTCTTCTATAAAAAAGTGGATTACGATGTATATCCAGATTATAATAGAAATTAAATTCGATCTTCCTCCAAGAAAATGGAAAAAAAATAATAAGTCTCCCTAATCTTTGGGATACAGGAAAAATACACGGTTAATACCGAAGAATCTGCAGACTCTTTCCTAGACAGGGGAATTTAAATTTGATCCGTTGAAGCTATGAGGGCAAATCCCTGTGACCTCGTCAGTGTTGTGGATCGACACGGGTTTAAGGGTCTCTCTCGTCAGGACTCAGAAACTTCCCTGAAAATACTTAAGCAGAATTAAAAGAAAAGCAAAGTTTCGTCTCTGTTTTAAGACCGCTTTTACCGAATAGAGTGTGTTGTTTTATTCTCATTGGATGAATTATTCTGTTGTTTGTCTCAATGTTGTTGTTTTGGTAAATTGTGTTATTGTTGTTTGAATGTAATTAGTTTGTATTTTCGGTTTGTTGTTGGAAGAGCGAAGATTGGAATGTCAACATGTCCATTGTCAATACCAACAATTTTTTGTTGTATATTCACACTCCATTAAATAAAACAGAGTTTTATAATGCTTCTGCGCGCTTTTCATTACTGTGTCTATTTGAAATATCCTTACTTAATATTACAAACGCGAAAGTTTGTATGTATGGGTGTATGGATGTTTGTTACTCTTTCACGCAAGAAACTACTGAACGGATTTGGATGAAATTTGGAACACAGATAGTTTATAATCTGGATAAACACATAGGATACTTTTTATCCCGATAGTATGTTCCCGTGGGACAATTATCGAACTCCATGCGGGCAACGCTGCGGGCGTAAACTAATTTGAAATAATGTACCTTTAAAACGGTTAAAGAATTTGTCAAATATTTGCAGTGGTTCAGATTACCCTTTGTATACTGTTAGCCTTGCGGAGATTACTCTTTGCATACTCGTCCCACCACTGCTGGTTAAGGGCCCCATGACTTCCAGTTATTTCAACCCAAGGCTAATGCGGACCTGCCAGGTCTATGGGACTGTTCGAAAGAGATAGCGCGGCCCTGGAACACAAAGGGTAAGGAAGGACCATGGATGGGTTTTAGTCAGTACAAGTGTGACACTTCCTTCCGCTCCGCCCAGAGCGGGAGAATTCATTTCATGATTTCCCATCCGAATAAAGAATGACTATTGTGGACGACCCCTCGGATACATTAAAAAAAATCGCGCTCTCTTTTTAAAACATTCGTATGGAATAATATAGTACAGATTATATTAAATAGCATAGATTCAAAAGCAGAGATCACTAACTTTGTAAATAATAGTTACACATGGATGAACTATTATAACCTTTAATCTTACCCCACTTCAGTCCACCTGGCTATGTACAACTTTCAACTTTAAAGTAGTAATAGTGACATAGTATTGAATCAAGAGAAACTAGAATTCGTCGAAAAAACTGTTTTCCTGGGGATCACGCTCGACTCAAGCCTACAATGGGATCCGCATATAACATCTCTTGCAGGACGGCTGTGTTCAGCAGCATATGCTGTTAGAAAAATCCGTCAATTTACTGATGTAGATACCGCGAGGCTGGTCTATTTTAGTTATTTTCATAGTATTATGTCTTACGGTATTTTACTATGGGGACGGGCTGCAGACATCGAATCTATATTTATTCTGCAGAAAAGAGCTATCAGAGCCTTATATGATCTACGTAGGCGTGACTCTCTAAGAGAACTGTTTAAGGAAATTAACATCATGACAGTACCTTGTCAATACATCTATGAAAACATCATGTACGTTAGGAAAAATCTGCATTTATTTAGTAAAAGAGGTGACAGGCACCACTATAGTACTAGAAACAGGGACGAACTAGTACAGCCAGCTTTTAGGTTAGCTAAAGTAGACTCATCTTTCATGGGGTACTGTTTAAAATGTTACAATAAAATACCTCCCCACATTCTACAACTAAACGAGACGAAATTTAAATCTTGTATAAAACGCACACTATGTAGGCAAGCATATTATAAATTGGGGGATTACATTGATGATAAAAATGCTTGGCTCACTGCTGGTCCTGCTCCACAAGCATAGGGGCAAACTAATTTATTACCATGTGAAGTTATTGTGGAAGCTGCAGAAGATTGTAATAATATCTTTGCATTGTATAAATTCAATCTCTTAGTATTATATAATTGCATAGCACATGTGTGAGTACTATGTACTGTAAAGCTACCATTTACATTTAGTTATCTTTCATTGACTTGAATTTGCCCTGGTGGCTGAGAGAATGTCATGCTCACTCAAATGTCTCGCTGATGGTGGCGGGTGTGTCGGGTCATTTAGCTCCCTTCAATATGGTTGAGCTAAATGGGGCTGATCCATGCGTCATGTTCGTGAACGGGCGCTGTCAGTTGGGACTGGTCATCTCTAGGCTGCCATGGTTTATTTTAACTACTTATTTTGTTTTTAAATTGTTGACATAATGTTTTACTCTGGACGCTCTTAACGTGCACGTATTTCTACATCGTTCTCACATATGTTTAATCTCAACATGAATGATGTAACCAAGATTTTGTACAATATTTTGATTGAAAAGAGTGTCCATGGAGTTTCTTGCCCATTCTTCTCCATAGAGATCTACGCTTTGGAATGGGCAACTACAGTACTTTCACAAGTTATTATGCCTTGTGTCTGTGACTGTAGCTTAGCCTTATTTGTTTTTCTGACATTCAAAAGTGCCTGTAATGGTCTAATTGAAATAAATGCTTTTCAGTTTTGAGTTTGAGTTTTCAGCCAGAGTTTGGTCACCTGGCTTAGTTACACACACAAGTGTGGCCAACAATTGTCACCGGACGCAGATGCCAGCTGGCTAATTGGCTATGCGCTTACAATTTATGGGTAGATTGTGCATATCCAAACTACTGCTAGCTACTTATGAGACCAGATGTTGACATTACTTACTACAGTATACTGTGTAATAGATGCTCCAGAAGTAGGATGGGTTAATTTCGTTGCACTGAAATTACTACAGGTTATTGCTGTAGGTACCTAGTTTCTGGGAACACTAATGAAACTCGTGTGATATTGTTTTAGGTCTTAAGTGGAACAATATCTTACTTATACGGTTGACATCTGTTGAGGAGCTCGTGGCTAAATAATAACAGCCACTTAGGTCGATTTTAAGGTTAATCCGCGTTTGTTTAGGCTTGTTCGTGGATGGGTGACCACCCATTACATACCGAGTTTCCTCCATGCCTCGAAAGCAAGTTAAACCGTTGGTCCCGGCTGTCATTTGTAGATCTTCGACAGTCGTTACAGGTAGTCAGTGGAAAGTCTGACAACCAGTCTTACCAAAGGGGTATCGTATTACCCAGTACTAACTGGGTTATGGAGGTTAAATAGGCAGTTGCTCTATGTAAAATATTGGTATTCAGCTGCACCGGGTTAGACTGGAAGCCGACCCCAACGTATTTGGGAAAAGGCTAGGCGGATATGATATACGGTTGAATTTATCAACAGGATATTACCGTGTATTAACAGAAGTAACAGATGTTTCAACATACAGGCAACTCCTCAAAATACATCAAGAAAAATTCTTCAAAAAAAATTTATTTCTTAAAAATAATATGAATGATAGAATTCAATTTGTGATCTCTTTGACATTTTTTTATTATTCATATTAAACTATAATTAGCGTTCCCCCCCCCTCCCCCCCCCTTTGGCAAGAAAAGGCGCAACATCGGGAAAAGCGGAAGGAATGGGAGGAGGCCTTTGCCCAGGAGTGGGACAGATCAGGCTAACTAAAAAAAAAACTATAATTACCTCAGAAAGCATGTTGTGAATGGCATTTTCGTCAATCTTGTCACCAAGGCTGACCAGGGTAGCACGAAGATCACTGAAATCGATACATCCATCTCCATCCATATCAAATAGCAAGAACGCCTGAAAATAAATGAAACCTTATTAGACTTACAGATACGTGGAAGGGAAATTGTTGGTAATTAGTCTGAGTCGGAGCGAAATTGGAGAAAAACATCGTATATCAGATGTCTAATAATTCTGCAAATTATATTAATCCTATGAGTTATTATAGCGTTCTGTGATGAAGAATTGAATACTAAGTATAATTAATTTTACATGGAGTAAAAACTGATATGAATGTGTTGTTTAGTAACTATCTTTTATAGGTATACGTGGTTTTAAATATAATCATGTAATTTGGGCGAAACTAGCTACAGATTGGGTTCCGAACAGCAGTAATCGGTGGCCCAGAAGGAGATGGTGCGATGAGCTACTTAAACCCTACCTAAAGACCTAAAGGATTGGGCTGAAATAGCTCTAGACAGAGAAAAATGGAAAAAAGGAAGGGAGGCCTTTGCCCTGGCAGTGGGACACAATAGGCTCATAAAAAAAAATTGGATTGATCTACGGGCGCCGCGCCGAACGCTGCAAACTCAACAGTGCGTCCAGTGTCCCTTACGAATTTTCCTACTTCTGATATTATTTATTATCTTTATTTCAAAAATATCCCTAGCCTGATCAAATCAGTACACAGTACAAAAATATCAAGCAGTGGTTTCAAATACCCGGGATGCATGCAATAAACGGGATTCCTACCTCTTTCAGCTCAAAAATTTTATTATCGTCGAGTTCGGACGCGACATTCGCTGGTATACAAAGAGCTTCTCTTGCTTTAGAAGCTGAACGAGATCTCGGCTGCGGTGGGACAGTTAAGTCGTTTCCACTCTCCGATATAACAGACCTGTGAGAAAACAAAATGTTATCTCAGATAAAGTTTGTTTTGTCCAGTTCGATTCTTTGAACAATAAAAGTAGTGCGATCAGAAATTGGTTCGAAGTTTGAATCATTTCTGTTAGAATTCGACTTTTGAGAAATTATCACGACGTAAAAGTAAAGTAAAGTCAAGCGAATTTTACATCGAAAATACAAATAACCTTCAGCATTATGTTTTAATTTTTTGCGACTAGCACCAAATTAGAAGCGAGATAGTTGAAATATACATTCATGGAAATGAATAATTTTACGTATTTTCAATTTTGAAATCGTTCGATTTTACGTTACATTCACGTCAAGTTTGTACTAGAGTGTGTCTAGGCCCTAAGATTATTTTTAAATAAAATACGATCATTATTAGCTCTGTCTTGAAAATATTGAAATAACACCTTTTCTCAGAAAATAGAACAGAAAACAAAAGTATTAACAAAAAAGTCTATATTTTATGGATTTAATATTCAAGCTAGCAGCGCTTTTTCAATCATTTCTCAATAAAGACATTTTACAGCGCCGAAATAGCTTTCCGTTAAACCCTGTGCGCGTAAACGGAAATTAAAAATTACAAATAATGAGATTTTTTATGGAGGCAGTGTGCAAGAAAGTTAGCAAAAAGATAAATGAGGGATGTGGATTTAATTATGAAAAATCCATTCCATCCATCCATTCTCCATTCTTCTTAATTCTTGATTCTTTGTGGCAGCTATTCCATGTTTTCGTGACCAATAAGATACAGACTTATTTTGGTTAGACTTAATTCACACCTCGTAATTAAATCAGAAAACAAGTAAACAAAATAATTTTATTGAAAACATTTTTGCGACATAAATCATGTCGTTAATTTATAATGAATAATTAAGTACCTAGTTGGTACCTACAATTTAAAATAGACAAAATAAAAAGATTAAAATTGTTATCAAAACACTCCCTTATTTCGTTTTATTACGACAATATTTGTCATAATTAATTAATGGTTGCCACTTATACGATCCATTCCTATCAATAACAAAATTAACTTCGTCACAATACTTTAAAAAATATGAATTTCAAGAAAAAAAGACACTTATTGGAAAAAAATCAGTTTAACTCCAGCTGAAGAAAATCAACGACGCTTTTAAAGTCCACTATTGCAACTTAACATATCCAATACTTACTCTCCAGTAGAAAGCGATTGTAGAAGACTCTCTTTAATTTTTTTTATTTCATCCTTAGCATCGTCGGGCTTGCTCCGGCGGCGCTCCCCTTTTGATCCCCTCTGCGAAATGCAATACACTTTGTAAAGCCGCAATTTAATAGAAAAAACACTTTCATCCTATTACAGCATATTAAAAATTCCTTCTTTTATAAACAGAGTATTGCAAAATAGATTTTACAAACTACAAATTAAAATAGATTTTTGAAAGAAATAAATGAAGGGTTCCGTTTGATAAAATCAACTGTTTGCAATCGGCAGTAAAATATTAATTTTCTGTTTGAAGTGACCGGAAACAATAGCACTGGTGACTACCCAAACTCAAAAGTCAAGACACTTTGAGAAGAGAAATTACTTACTTGTCAAAACTTTGTTCACAGTTTAATTTACAAAGGGCTCAAACCTTGTGTTCACTTTATTTATTTAACATTTAAAACGTATTATAATTTAGCAGCTTAGACTGAGATTACTTTGAAATAACTTACTCTTTTCGCGGACCCGTTCTCCGTATCTTGTTCCGCCATGTTTTAAAAGTTTCCTAGACAACGATTTTTCGCAGCTAGAGGTGTTCTATGCGAGTATACGTGTTTCCACGACCGTACTGACTAAAGCAAGAATTGTAACTACACGTCAAGAATATTAAATATACATTGCATTTTCCGTCAGCCGAGATAATTATTTATTTCGGACGGATGCACGCAGATTTCGAGATTAGCCGTGATGTGTGTCTCAACTAATTAATCTTTGGGGCAAAGCTGCTTTAAGATTTCCAGGTCAACGAATTGTTTGCGCTGCGTTTACATGTTTCCACTTGTTTGGAACTGAGGAGGGTTGAACGCTTAGTATTGTTTGTGTTTATTTTGGTAAAATGGCGGCTGAATGTTCCAAATTTAACACCATTAGCGCCAGGCTTGCAATTGGACGGATATTTACCCGATTCACCGTTGTAATTTGCTGTTTGATTTCTCAACGGATTACTAGCTTGCCGCAATTTACATTATTAACAGCAATATCGTTATTAGCAAATACCATATTCCACTCAACATTAATATTAAATTTTGTGGCGTCTTCGGCTAATCTAATCTAATCTCATCTTGTATGGATACATATGTTGGCAGAAGATCAAATATGAATAACGACTATTAATCTCTGCGATATGACCAGGATAGTCAATTAAATAATATTTTACAACCCAGAAGGAACCGTAATGATGTCAAAAATAAATAAAATATGTGTCAACATATTCAATCCTCCTAAAAGTAATAAACTAAGAGATTTTAAACTTCACGGTAAATAACTTGTTGAAAAAGACGAGTTTCAAAGAAAACGGGGCTTTACGTGACACAAATATTATGAATATTATGTTTTATTGCAATGATCCGTAAATAGAGTACTTGAAGAAAATTTAAAAAACAAACTTTACATCGCGTCGCGGCAGAACTCGTAGAAGATCGCGGGACGAGCTGGATAAAACCAACGACCAGTGGCCCACATTAGCCCTGGATCGAAACAACTGGAAGTCATGGGGAGAGGCCTTTGCCCAGCAGTGGGATGACGCAGGCTAGCAGTATCAGTATCAGTAAACTTTACATACGTTTATTTATTAAAATATTTAGCTTGACGGCCCGGAAAAATAAAGACTTATGACGTACTTAAGTAATGTTCATGAAGTAATGACAGGTAAATAAACAGAGAGACAGTAAGGCCTATCTGTATCGTATTATATCAAAGGACCAACATTAATAATTACCGGTGCCAAATCGGAAATAGAAAAACAACAACATTTGTATCGTGATCCATTTTGCAATGTTGAGCCGGCAATAACTCTTTTCAAGTGTCAAAAAAACCTAAATCTCACTCACCGAAAAGAAGCTTTACAATTTCCAAATCTAGTTACACATATTGAAAATAAAAGCGTAACATGTCACAAAAATATACGAGAAAATATTGTTTAACAAAAGTAGGTGTGGGAAATACGAGAAAATTCCATAAAAGTAAATGGTTTGAGCAAAATGTAACTACCTATAATCTTGTGATATTTTCCGCCTTGGATGCTGAGAGGTGTGATTTCTCAATGTTTACGATTTGGTTATTGTTCATATCAATACAAACCAGAATTAAGTTTTATGAGAATGCTGTTCCCGAAAAAGTTAATCGGGCAAAATATTACAGTGTGTTCAATTTTATTTAATCACGGTTTTGGTTAACGTTACTGTAACTATTTACTACATCAACAAACCAGCAATTTTTCTATGAGCCTATTGTGTTCCTGTTATTGTTGTTACTATGTTGTTTGGGTCTATTGTGTTGTCTACTTTGACAAAACAACAGGCACAAAAGGTACTTCTTATACAGAGAAGAAACAAACTTTGATCATTAAACTGGTTCATAAAAGATTCAGCGATATTTTCCTTCTCCTTAGCGCCAGGACAGCACGAAATTCAAATATTCTTACGTTTCTTGCAATTTGCAGGTCAGTGTATGAATGTGCGTTGATTAAAATCATGTTGATTTTAATGATTACAAATCTGTTGAAGTTCGTTTATTCCCATTGAATGACGATTTCATAAAAAAGTCACTTCCACCTAAAATATATATATTTTCATAATAGCATACTATCTTGCCCCAAATGACCTGTGCAATAGAGTCTAAAGCGTGCGCGCAAGCGGAGTTCACGTAGCTTAATTTTGGCTCAAACATATTTGAACTTTTAGCCAACGAAAAGTTCAGAAGAAGATCAGCTCCTTCCTCCGTCTGATCAACTAAGTAAACGCAATCATGCAAATACGGCAGTCTGAAGTAAATCAACAGTGGCAAGGTAATCCTCACCACGAACAGGTGTAAGTGGATTTTTAATCAACTACAAATGCAACGGTTTAGGTGAGTCCAAATAAGATTCGTTTAGGGCTGTCGCAAATACAAAATTTTCGAGGTTGTTACTGTATTTATTTACACAACATATTGTACACTTTGTATACAATATGTTACAAACCTTGTCCGCTCCGTAAGGATATTATTCGGTATCGAGATTAACTAGATTCTTTTTATGTCATCCTTTTTGGACAAAAAGTAAAAAATGCCCCGATAAAAATTAAATTTAATGTACTAAAATAAGGAAACTAACATGCTCACACAGGGAGCTGGCGGCGACACTCCGGTTATTTCTCGGGTAGTGACGTCATAAAGAAACAATTGACGATCGAACAATACAAACATCGAATTAGGTGTTGTCACGTTTTAAAAATTTGTTAGATTATGGCGAAATGGTGGTCATGCATTGTAAAATTGATTAATACGTTAACTTTCATGTATATTTTATGTTTCATAATTTGGTAATGCCATTGGTATACCTTTACGCCCTCTCCGGATCAGACAGGATTGTTTTTAACATATTGTATGTTCTCAACATATTTTAGCCAACGCGAAGGAGTTTATTACTCTACCTATGAAATAGTTAAACTTGGCTTAGTCAATAAACACCTTAAGCCCACTTGCACTACACATTACTAAATGAGTTTAGTGTAAACATATTTAGAACATGTTTATGTCCCTGCCATCTTCAAACGATTGACACAAAGAGAACGATGTTTAAATTAATTTACCGTTAAATATGTTTTCACAGAATTATCTGCTCTTTCGAAATTTTCCTGGAAATATGGTCTTTAGTATCTTAGTTGCAGCATCTAACCTTTTTCCAACTATGTTGAGGTCGGCTCCCAGTCTCACCGGATGTAGCTAAATATCAGTATTTTACACGGAGCGACTGCCTATCTTTCTTCCACAACCTACTTAGTACTGGGTAATATGATACCCTTTGGTAAGACTGGTTGTCAGACTGTCGGGCCACTGACCACCTGTAACGACTGTTAAATGACAGTCTGGACCGACTGCTTACCGTGCTTTCCAAGACGGAAGAAACTCGGTATGTAATTGTTTGGTCACTCATCTACAGACCAACCTAGGCAAGCGCGGCTTAACTTAAAGATTGACCCCGAGCGGCTGAATTTTTTGAGCCACGAGCCCTTAGTATTTTACATACATATTACTGGAAAATCAAAATAATGATTACCTACTCATACCATAACAAAACATTTCGTATTATGTTCCTGTAAGTCAAGTTTTAATTACAACGCACATGCGAACAAAGCAGAAAATGTCTGCCATGACTGATGAATCGGTTACAATATATAAAAGAAGACTTAATGAATTCCATACACTTTTAAAATGTACAATGTACGCATGGTAGTTAATTTACTGTTTTACAATACATGGAATTAAAAATATAATTTATGTATTGAAAGATTTTTGGCATTGTGATTCAGAAATTTAAGTGATTGCAGAGAAAAAAGGAGGATAATATGCTATTGTAGTAGCCATGTTACTTTTACTAGAGGCATCACTGTTATTTTATCTATGTATAAAGGGTATAAAAAGATTCTGTCATTGCGATCATTTTTTTGTTCTAGAACTAGTCCATACCTAAGAATCTAGTTACAGAGATATTGGGGGTCAAAGTTCCAACTATTTTAGAAGTTTTTTTTAAATACATGTTTAATGTGAGATTTTTACTTTTAGCACCTCCACAACGCCCGTACTATTCAATCCATCGTCCGTTCAGCACAATGTTTTGAGTGCGTTATAGAGAGTCCTACCGTAAAACGTGAATTTTAACCAAAAAAAAAGTCGTTTCCCAAGAATAATTTTTGCATAAAGTTACTTAGTTTGATGTACAGAATGCTTGGTTGACGGCTTCGTGAAGAGTTTTTTTACAGCCTGTATTATAAGAGGTAAGAGGTATGTAGGGTATCTTCGGAAGTACTGCTCCAATTTCGAAAATTTACTGATGGGAATCTATACTATCCTCAAGTGTCACAGATTATATTTTAAACATTCGCGTGGTATAATTTCCGACCATAATGAGCGAAGCCGCAGGCAAAAGCTAGTTATTATAAAAGGTACTGCTAAGATAAAGTTTGAAATCCGGCTTCGCCAGCGTGAGGAACACAGGAACTAACATAGGTAGAATATTATTTGATTTTACTTACAACAAAATCATCACAAAGCTAGTGTATAATATAAAAATACGGCAGTAAAAATACGCTATTTCCTTACCCATGTTATTACTGTATGTCATTATAATTTCATAGAAATCCGTTACTTCTCTATATACGATGTTAGTATAGATTAGAGTCAGTCGGCGCATTACTTTGTGTAATTTATTTCATCACCACTGCTCTCAAAAACGGTGAAGGAAAACATCGTGAGGAAACCGGCATGTCCTAGAACCAAAAATTCGAAGACATGTGACATCTACCAATCCGCACTGGGCCCGCGTGGTGGAAGCCCATTCCCTCTCATAGAGAGGAAGCCTGTGTCCTAGCAGTGGGAACATTAAAAGGCTGATGATGATGATAGATTAGAGTTAAAAACATTACCTACACTTCTTTTAATCCACGGCACAATTAATATCCACAGACCAAAATGACACTAACGCTAATAGTAGAGGCTCCGAGTAAGGAACGACCTTCTCTGATCTGTTTAATGGATGAAAATTATTTTATATCACGTTTAGTATGGTAAAAAATATATCGCGAGTGGGTTGGCTAAAAAAATTCCTGGCCAAGCTATATTTAACTATAAATTGAAAAATGAAACTTTTTCTTATACAGTGCTCTCATGAGTTTAAGGAATAAATTTAATACCAACCGAAAGTAGGAAGTCTGTAAAATAATAATAAAAATAATATAAATAATAGTAAAATAAATATCGATTCTAGTTATTTTCACCCATTTGTTTAATAAACATTTATCATATATCAAAATAAGCTCTGTTTCATTGCGAACTCAATAACATAGGATGTCTGCAAAAATCTGGTTTTAATGAGGGTTGTCGAGTGAATAATATTATTTTTATATTATTATATAAATAATATTTTTTTTTCCCACTCGCGATATATTTTTTAACACTAAATTTGATATAAAATAGTTTTCATCCATTAAACAGATCAATGAAGATCGTTCCTAGCTCGGATCTTAGACTACAAACAGTAACAACTAAGTACATTCCTTCAACAATGTCATGGAAAAAATGACTGCTATAAAGCAGTTTCTAAATACATACCAATGTACACTGTTGACCCCTTTTAAGGAGAAGAGAAGGGTCAGGTAATGTAGTTCTTCAATAAATTCAAGTTTCTTCTGAAAGTGACAGCCCTGAATGAAAAGGTGATCCGGAACGGAGGCAAGGAATTGGAATTGCACTTAAGTTTCTTTGGCACTCAAACACCGCAATTTATTTTTGCACGACGATTGAGGGTTCTCGATGTTTGCTCTTATTAGTAGCGAGATGAATGATAATTACACTTACTTAATTTATATTCACGGAATATTTATTTTGGGATTTAATTAGGTCTTTGATGACATCAGCCATGTTTTGTAGATTGCGTCTTTTTTTAACGTCACGTAATGCTTTCTGTTCTCTGAGATAGGATAGCATTGTGTATTTGTTTTTGGGCACAGAAGACAAGTAAGTAAGGCCCCTAAACTCCAAATACTTCGATATCATAATTTATTTTTGTGCAGATTGATTGTAAATAGATAAAAATAGATCCCTGTGGCAGAATGTGCTCGCCATGCAGCCAATAGAGACCGATGAAATAGGATTTGGAAGGCAGCCTAAAAATAAATATTGTATGGTACGAATAACAATTATTAAGACAAACATTTAATGCTTAAGTACACAAAAAAGTTGACATACTACTTAAAAACATTCAACTTGAATAAAAATTACTTAGAGAATAATACATTAGTTTCCAAACTCCACTTTGCAGAAGTAGAATCTATTAATGGAATCATTCTAATTCTGCAGTACTAAATGATACCCAGAAAGAGAACTGAACTGATTCAATTTAATTACTAGTGATGACAAAATAATGAAGTACGTATATGCGACTAAGTTGCTCTGCACAGTGTGGGTACACAGGGTGTAAACAGACTCTTCACGAAGCCGTCAATCAAGCATTATCTACATCAAACTAAGTAACTTTACGTAAAAATTATTGCTGGGAAACGACTTTTTTTTTAGGGTGAAAAATCACGTTTTACGTTATGACTCAATGTAACGCATTCTAAACATTGTGCTGATGGATGGATTGAATAGTGCGGGAGTCGTTAAGGTGTCTTAAGTAAAAAAAAACATATTGTATTACAAAAAAACGAATGAAAAAGTTGGAACTTTGACCCCAATATCTCCGTAACTAGAAGGTTCCCAGGTATGGTCTAGAACAAAAAAATGATCGCAATGACGGGGAGAACATGTGGCTTGTGGCTTCGTTAAGAGTCTGCTAAACCCTTTATAATTTTGTAGTTAGACACGCTGGTAAATTTTCATTACGACTGAGATCTTCAACGGTTTAGAAAAATTACTAGGTTCTCTGATTCAAAGAAGGACAGGATTAAAATAAAATAAAAACCCACGCAACCGCACATGCTGCATAATAACTGCTCGGCTCAATCTTAAGGTTAAGCCGCGCTTGTTGGTCTATGGATGGGTGACCATCACTCATTAAACACCGAGTTGCTTTGGAAAGCACGTTAAGCCATTGGTCCCGGCTGTCATTTGTAGATCTTTGACAGAGTTTACAGGTAGTCAGTGGCCCGATAGTCTGACAATCAGTCTTACCAAGTGGTATCATACTACCCAGTACTAACTGGGTTATGGAGGTCAGATAGGCAGTCGCTCCATGTGAAATACCGGTAGACAGCTGAATTCGGTTTCACTCGCAGCCCATCTCAACATAGTTTGGAACAGGCTAGGGCGATGGTGATGATTATTCTTGGTTAAAAATATAATTATACTAGCTTATGCCCGCGGCGTAACCGCGTGGAGTTCGATAATTGTCCCACGGGAACATATTATCGGGATAAAAATCCTATGTGTTAATCCAGGTTATAAACTATCGGTGTTCCAAATTTCATCCAAATTCGTTCAGTAGTTTTTGCGTGAAAGAGTAACATACATACATACAAACTTTTGTGTTTATAATATTATAGTAAATAGTAAACATGAGACACAAACCTCCCTCTCATAGAGAGGAGGTCTGTGTCCCAGCAGTGGGAACATTATAGGCTGATGATGATGATGATGAGTAAACATGAAACTAACTATCTTAACGGTCCCTGTCTATAATGTTACAGGAAGATATATTTGGGCAAAACCTGCGGAGATTTATTCAAAGGGCACAAATAATAATTGAACAAGGATTGCAACTATAGTACATTATGGTACAAGTGTGTAATGTTGGTGATTACCGCTGAGGCGCCATTGAGACCCGAGCCGTCAGGCGAGGGTCTTAAGAAAGCCAAGGACGGTAATCATCAATAAACATGTGTATCATACGACGTTTTTCAACACACTTATGAAGAAAATTAATTTATTTGTACTATTGAATACGATTTTTTTTGCATCGAAACTTTTTTAAGACCAAAGCAACTCAACCAATAAAAAAAAACCATATAACTCACTTGTGAATAATAGCAATGAAAAAGTCACAGTTTGATTACAGGAGCCATTTGATAAGCAAGTGTGTTGAAAATTAATTTATTTTTACTTTTAAACACGATTTACACGATCGAAACTTATTTAAGAACAAAAGCAACTCAACGAATAAAATAAAAAATAAAACCTATAACTCACTTGTGAATAATTGCAATGATAAAGTCACAGTTTGATTACAGGTGTCATTACGTGCCTAATTGCAGTGAAATTAGAGCCATTTTATGAGCAAGTGTGTTGAAAATATAGTTATTAATATTTTTACTAGGGGTATTTTTACTTATTTGATGTTGTTATATTTTGTGTTTCAATGCATCGTATTGGAGTCTGTAATGTTGCTATAATTAATGGTAAATAAATAAATCTTATAGTAATGATAATAGTACATTGTACGTTGTATTTACAACATTTTTCCTGTACCTCCGATCAAATTCCCCCTATGGGAGAATTTGAACAAGGGAATCACTTAATCTCCCTGAAAACATTTTGAGTAACGTAAATGCTTTTAGTTAGATGTCTTAAGCCTTACATTTCAGAAACAATCTGCAGTACTAAGTGGTATTGATTCCATGTAATCCTTTATGTACTTTGCGGATTATTTTGTTCTACATGGTCTACATGCAGAAAATTTGGATGTATGTACTTATGGAAGTGGATAGTAAATGAAGATCTTTTGTTTAAATAAATAAAACAGAGACCCAAGCATGAATACCCGTTTAATGATATTTGAAACGATAGTAAGTATTACCTATAAGTAACTATTCTATTATACCGAATTTGGGTTTAAAACGCAGCAAGTAGATTTTTTTTTTTAAATAAATCTAAATAAATATTGTATTGAGGTCCTGGTTTCGAATCCCGGGTCAGACAATTTTTTATTGGGTTTTTCTTTCAGGAATTTCTCAATAGCAGCTACGGAGTTTGGATTTCTGCCCAGTTGATGGCAATAGGTTCGCCTTTTTTACATGGGACTTAAACATAACTAGCGAAATGTGGGTGTATTGTTAGGTATACACCTTCGCCTAATCCTTCGGGAATTAAAGACGTGATATTATGTTAGCAGACACGGTTTGACTGATACATACCTACCTATCGGACTGATACAAAGCCCCAGCCATGGAAATAGCAATAAAATAGAGCCTTCGTAAAATCTGATCGAACAAAAAGAGTTTTGTGTAAAGTGACGAAAAATTATCGTTGTTAAAAATAGCTATATTACAGCTACTTTTTATGTTTAGATTGAAAGGATTTTTTTTAATTAAAGTCCTTACATTTTCGTATCACATTATGTTTCAACCGTACAAATTACACAGAGTAGTGTTGACATAAAACCACAGACAACAAACACCATAGATAATATATAATTCTCAAACAGACGATAATTTTTCGTCACTGTACTCAAAACTCTTGACCAAAACCAGCACTTTCCACCAACCAGCATTTTTCGCTACTAAGACAAGACAATGAACCCAAAAACTAAACCTTATATAAAATACAAGAACAGCTGTTGAGCAAACAGTAACAAATATTCAGCAACTGGACGTCTACTTGGCTTAGTAACTAAGTCGTCAAACTATTTGCGAGGTGGCTCTGAGCTACTTATCTGACCTAAGCATTACCATATGTTACAGTTCTAACTTGTTGTGTCCCAGATAATGGAATATAGGAATACTTGCTGTAATATGGAACGTCCTTGTGGGAGAGAATAGTTTTTATTTTGTTGTATTTGTCTCTGGGCTGTCTGGGATTATATCTAAGAAAATAGCGTAACTATTAAAAAAGTTCCCATACATAAAATATGAACTATGGACTATAAGTTCCATATCAAAGTCCGATATAATTAAAACAATAGAAAAAAATTGTTTCACCCTAAGGTGCGCGTGCCTAAAAGAAACTGATTTACTCGAACATTAAAGAGATCCAGATGTCTCAGTTCTTTCTGATATATTATAACAATCGTAATAAAAAAGATCTAAAACAAAGGTCAAAAAGGGTAAAAAGGTCTTTCAAAAGGTTTCAAGTACTTAAAAGCTCTTAATACTATCTGTAAATCCTCAATAGCAACATAGGTAGGCATAATACTTTTTATTTCACTAAAAGCAATACTAGCTACTTGTATAAATATATAAATAATGTATAATATAATAGCACCTAGGTTGTAAATGTCAACTCAAGTGTTTCCCACTCCATTTCGGAAGGAAGCTTCAGCTTAATAAAATATTCTCAGAATTCACTCAAAGGTGTGGTGGGTGTCGGTTACAAAAGTGTCCAGTATTCCAACTGATCGTAGAACGAACATGGTCCTACCCTATTGGGCAGACAATTTTGTATCAAATATTCACAACATCCGTGAAAGGACCGTACGCAGTACCTCATGTAAAAGGCACCGAAGCGGTTTTGTAAATAAATGAAAAACGTTTTATGAAAACACAATCTGCTTTTAGGGTAGCGTCGTGTATTTGTTTTCCAAAAACGTAGCACTGACGTCACATATTCCAGGTGGTTTGTAGAAGAAAGCGTTAACATAACCTTTAAAAGGGACTTAGCTTATGCCTTTGGCTTTGCCCGCGCCGAGTTCGGTAAAATCGTGCTACCGGGATAAAAAGTATTCTATGTGTTAATTCAAAATATAAAGTATCTGTGTGTCAAATTTCACTCAAATCTGTTCCACCGTTTTTGCGTGAAAGAAGAACAAACATCTATCCTCATAAACTTTCGCACTTATTATAGTTAATTATGAGATTTTTTGTAAAAGCTTCAACAAAAAAAAAAAAAAAAAAAATATTTTGTTTGATTCGTGTATAACAATAGAATGCTTACAAAAGCAACTTTTATTAAAATTGCTATTCCTATAAACGAATTCAAACCGTGCACAAAAAGGCTGCAAATAAAAGAGCACCGGCGTCGATTGGTGGTTTGATTACACAGAGAGCGCTGACTGGAATCACCAACAGTTAAATACAATTACAAACACTAACAAATGCCGTAAACTGCAGAGATGTATGACACAGACGAAATTGTCCCATTTGCACTTTAGTACCGCTTAAACTTTTGTTAAAGTACACGCTCGCTCCAAACTAAATGTGTTTTCCAATATTCGTTCGTGGTGTTCGGAAAGGCGCTGCCGTGTCATTTGCCGTAATTGTACTAGTAACAGGCGCTTGGAGGCCTAACATTTCGCTTGCAACTGCCGCCCATTTATGTTAGACCCACAACATCGGGACAAATATATTCCTACCCAAACTCATTTTCTTTAACACCGACAATGGTATGGAGATCTT
Source organism: Lycophotia porphyrea (assembly GCA_950005105.1). NCBI lineage: Eukaryota > Metazoa > Arthropoda > Insecta > Lepidoptera > Noctuidae > Lycophotia > Lycophotia porphyrea. Next base: position 7,074,332 of record OX465387.1, on the reverse strand, counting down.
CTAACGCTGGTGCAATGACAAACCGTTCCGGGACGGAGCCGTTTCCCCACTCATTATCGCCAACAAAAGGATTGTACCCAATTTACATTTCATCGCAGTATTTCCCTGACTATTATATCGTACGGTGTTGATTTCTGCGTATTATGAATATGCTAAATCATTTGTCATTTAATTATCCTCTAAATCACTTTGTATTAGAGTGCATTTCAATAATCTCGTTTCATATTACTTTCGTGCGTGTGTGCCAGATATAGAAACGAGTACTCGCGAGACAAACATTCTATCCCCAAGAGAATCAATGTTTTATTCTGCCTCATGCAATATCTGAGGGCTTACACGTACAGACAGCGAAGATGTATTACATTTCTCCAATTATGCGGAAGGTCGTTCAGACAAGAAAGGAACCAATCGCACAATGATATTCTGACGTCTCCGTGATCTTGAATAAGGAATACTATTTTTCATTCTCATCTGACCGGAATATGGCAACCCGTCTTCGCTATTTTCATAAAGCACTTCTTACTTGACAAGACTATTATATTTCAATGTGAAGTGAAAACACTTCGTATTGCTTTTGTCGTTATTGATTTATTCTGTCGTAACATTCAGATTTTTGCATGAATCATTCAGGGAGTTGTTATTGTGAGCGTCCGTCTTTGTTAAAGGTGTCTGTGTCTTTTGGTATTTTTTTAAATACCTTTCAGCAATTTGCCGTTTGTTTTTCTACGACCTAGCTTTATTTGTTTAATCGAAAAAATGCTTCCTCTCTAGCATTTCACCTGCCCTATCTACTGCAGTTCCGGGAGATATATCACGGCATTTAACGCCAACGTTCCCCCGTGTCTCCTCCATAAACGCGCACACAGCTATATGCGGTACTACACCAGGCTGCATAAAGCTTACCTGCGCCTTTGCACCCGGTGTAAAATATTTGATGCTGCGAGCTCCAAATTTTATAAAATAAAATAGAAAAATGTTCTGGTGCTTGAAAGTCAAATTGTTTTGCCACCAAACGCGAAAACGGCTTTGATGTGTTCAGAAATTGAGTTTGATGGAAAGTCTCAATTTGTATTGTGTTGGTGATATTTTGTACTATTTTGTCAGAAATGAAGCGTGCAAAATGTTAAATGATACAGTATGAATACATATGTCGGAGCAATGAAAACGTATACTGTTGTACGAAAAATTGAACGCCATATTAACTACACTGACCCTAACCATTGTTTAGATATAACGATGTACATTATTTATTTTAGCACCGTTGGACATAATTTTAACGTCCCTCCTATTCAGCTGCACAGTTTACAACAAACAAAAGGTTTTAATGGTGACTGTCCGTAGTCAGCCTCTTGGGCGCAATTTTTACTGACCCGCCAACACGAGCCTGCGATTACTTGACTCTAGTAATCCCTAAACACGAATTTAATCTTTGTTCTTTCCACTTTAACCCTGTTCACAGTTCATTAATTTAATCTACTGCTACAACACATACTCGTAATTTTGTTCTACTTAACTACACACAGTACTCGCTTTAATTAGTTACTTTGATCAGTAAATTCTCTGTAGAAAAATTTACTGTGATCGCTTAAATATAAATTCCCTCCGTTCCATGGTTTATCGTAGCTGCGCTAAGATAAATAATATAAAAAATCCGCCCGGACAGCGCCATTTTTCTTTCGCCTGGCGCTTATTTAGCTTTAATATGTTCCTTTCTTGCTGAACCTAAAAGTTTATGAGGCTTCATGTTTGATTCTTAAGCGGCATCGTGATGAAAACTTTTGAGATAGCGTTGCAGTGTTTATTTTCGCGTAGATTTTGTCACTGCTTTGAGGCTTATACCTGTAGCTACCATTTCCACTTTTTGAGTTGAAACACCTATGTTACACATTAGATTATGAAAGTTAATGCAATGTTTTAATTAAGTTTCTTCTTTCCTTGCCTTTTATTTACTCTCTTTAACCGCTATGCTGGATAAACTCAATTCCCAGCCAACTCCAGTTTTTCTTTGCACTGCAAATATTTTCTAAAGCCATCCAGCTAAGCTGAATGTGCTTGTCCTAGCCATTCTTCAAACGTAATAGCTCAACTGGGTCGCATTATGTGCACTTCTTATCTTCGAGGACAAACGACCCGATCCCAAATAGCGTCAATAAAGTAAGTCAAAAAAATTAATCCAACTTTACGTAGTCAATATGACACACAAATTTCTCACATTGGACAACAATAGAGGGTTCATTAATATTGTGACGATGCCCGTCCGCCTCATCTGACCTCGTTAATCAAAACTAATGACGGAGATAAAAATATCTCCAACATTTGCTGGAGCTGGAGAATTATTTGTGATAGTTTTTCTGTGTTGATAGCTGAATTAGGTCCTTGTGTGTGTGATGGCTTGATCTATTCCAATATGTAATAAAATCCCTACATCGCAGCAATTGCCTTTCCCAACTATGTTGGGTTCGGCTTCCATTCTACCCGGATGCAGCTGAATACGAGTAATTTACATGGAGCGACTGCCCGATACGATACCCCTTGGTAAGACTGGTAATTAAGTCTCGACATTCCCGTTAAATAAAATCGTACTTGCTCATGAATGCAAAGTTGCCTTAAAAGAGATCGTAGTCGAGGGTCTTCTCTACAACATACTATACAAAAGAGGCCACCCAAAGGATACACTTCGTGTCAGGACTTCCGTGTCCAGTCCAACCATGCAACGTAGCTTGTGCGTAGTTTTTCTTATCTAAAGTTAGTAGTTAGCTTGAGCCAACTAATTAGAGACTTTCAAAGCTAACGAGGCACCGATCTTAGCTACTTTTTTATCGTTGAAAATAGTATTCCCACTTTGACATTTTACTTTGTGCTGTTTTAAAAGCGGAATAAGGCTGTGTGCAGACTTGAGTTAGACTTGTTTTTAAACAGAAGCGCGTTATGAAAATAATGATGAAACGGCAGACACAACACAATATTCTACCGTTTTCCCTCTGGTGTGCACTGTCTGTGTGTCAGTGTAAGTTCTCTGTAGACGGATTTATATAAAGCGGTAGCCATAAATCTAGCCGTACCGCCAGATTATTACAATATTTAGCTTCAATCTACCCTCGAGAACCCTTGAGGAAGGATGTGATAAAGGTTTGACACCCGCTTTTTCGCATTTTTTGCAAGAATTTCGCGAAAAAAAGCTTTTGCAGCAAAAAAGCTTACCAATCTCCTACTTTTCTTAGCAATATAGCAATTATCTGAATCTAACAAGGACAAAAACAGATCAATGCAATATTTAATTTGCAAAATGAATAGCTAGTATTTCATCTTCATCATTTCAGCCGAAAGACGTCCACTGCTGGACATATGCCTCCTCCAAGTGTCGCCAAATTGATCGGTCTCATGTGACTCGCATCCAGCGGATCCCCGCAACCTTCACCAGGTTATCGGTCCACCTAGTGGGAGGCCTTCCATCGCAATCTCTTCAGAACTTTTCGGCCCCATCGGCCATCGGCCAGCTAGTATTTATCATAACTATATTTTCATCTTCCTACTATTACAAATGCGAAAGCTAGGAAACATCCGTCAATCCATCCAGATTGACGGATGTTTGTTACCCAATCACGCCAGATGGCTGAACGAATTTGGATTAAATTTAGCACAGAGATAGATCATAGTCTGGAATAGCACGTAGGCATACTTTGTACCCTTTTTTTTTCTCACACATACACATCAATCACGCGAACGAAGTCGCGGGCAACAAAATGGTTAGTAATGACGAATAGAGAGAATAAGTAGTAGATTCATAGAAGGTATCTTCAAGTCAATCGCAATATTATGAAACATAATACATAAGAGAAAAGCACTTAGACTAAGATATTAGTTACATTTGTGATCAGACATCAATTATATCTAGTCTAATAAATATCTGAGAGAACTCACTTATGAAAGGCATTGAGCCCTTATAAATGACTTTCTTTGAAATATTTGTTTTTGAGCTTACAATAACAGATCTTCCGAAGCGTATTTAATTAGAAGGCCAACTAGCGTAATAAAACAATTCCAAAATCCAGTCACAATTTCATCTCAGCGACAATTAATGTCAAAATTCTGTCAAATCATCATCAGCCTAGCCTTTTCCCAACTATGTTAGGGTCGTCTTCCATTCTAACCTCGTGCAGCTAATTACTAGTATTTTACATGGAGCGACTGCCTATCTGACCTCCACAACCCAGTTATTAGGTACTGGATAATACGATATACCTTGGTAAGACTGGCTGTCAGACTTTCAGGCCACTGACTCCGGTAACGACTGTCAAAGATCTACAATTGATTTAACGTGCTTTCCTAGGTATGGATAAAAACTTGGTATGTAATGGGTGGTTACCCATCCACTGCCAACCTAGGCAAGCACGGCTTAACCTGAAGATCTACCTGAGCGACTGTTATTATAGTAGCCAAGAGAGACCTCCTCTACCAAACTGCACATGGGTACACCTGAACGTACCCACTGTTAAAAAAAACCCAGATCTCTATTACATTTACGGTAACTAGATTTAACAATCAGAAAATCGAATGCATTTTTCTGTAAATAAAACAACACCAGTATCTTGTTTAAAACTACAAAGCAAAAGAAACCTCTTTGTAATTTACGTGAACAGATGTTACGTTCTTACGGATATTAAATCTGTTCGGATCCTGGCCCAGTTGAACGCAGTCCAACTAATATTATACCCTTTTATATCTGTTTTGACTTTGTGCGTCGGTGTATTGAAACTTGATTAAAATTATTTGTTTGGAAAGGTTTAATCTTTTGCCTTTATTGATAAACACGGAATAAAATTCAAAATTGAATAGAGAATGCCTGGTTTGTTCATGTGGAGAGGATGAGTGAAAGGCGACTAACAAAAGGTATTTATAAGTCAGATGTAAGTGGCAACGCCGGGAGGGGACACCCTAGAAGGACATACCCTGACCTTTTTGGTGAGGTTCTTCAAAAAGGTCAGGTGCGTAGTACTCGTAACCGGCGTGCGTAATGAACGTGGACGAGGCAAAAGGTGTATGTAAGTAAGGATCGTAGCAGGTGGCGTTCTGTGGTTCCTGCCTACCCCCATGGGAAAAAGGCATGAGTTTATGTATGTATGTAAAATTCAAAAATCTATACGAAAATTGCTTGGTTAATCTGAGGGTTATACTGATTGTAACTTTATTTTCGAGTTATTTACATAACTATTCTATTAGATTCGTAAAAAAAACGGTTTAATCTCATTTCTTTCTGGCTCCGTATTGAACCAAAATATCATGTTTCCGTACATGATATTTCGTTTGTTTCCTATCCCTGAAGACCAATAGATACTCGTCATTTTGCAAATACAATAGAGACTCAGTAAATCTTTCGACTCACATGACAAAGACAAATTACTATATCTGTTCGTTTTTCTCCTCATACTGTTAACCTGCATTATCCCACTCACCATCTCTATGACTTCCTGTCGCTTCGATCCAAGGCTAATGGGGACCACTGGTCGCTGGATTGTCCAGCTAGTCCCGCCATTTTCTAAGAGGACTGCCGCAACGCCTTCTGGTTGAGTGAGAGCTCCAGAAAGGGGCTATTTTGGCCCACAGTTCATTGGGCATGCGGCAGATGTGGTCAGTCTAATCCCACTTCAGATTAGCGGCTTTAGTAGCAACGTCAGTACGTTTTTCTCTTAATAGTAAAAATATTACACAGGCAACATAATAACAGGCGCTCGGGTCAATCTTTAGGTTAAGCCGTGCTTGCCTAGGTTGGTCTGTGGATGAGTAACCACCCATTACATATTGAGTTTCCTCCGTGCCTCGGAAAGCACGCTAAGCCGTTGATCCCGGCTGTCATTTGTACATCTTTGACAGTCGTTACAGGAGTCAGTGGCCCAAAAAGTCTGACAACCCAGTATTAACTGGATTGTGGAGGTCAGATTGGCAGTTTTTTTAGCAAAGTGTTTGAAAAGATAATGTTCAATCAAATGCTTAACCATTTTAATACCAATAAGATCTTACACGAGCAACAGTATGGTTTCACTAAGGGACGTTGTACAACTGACGCCGGTGTTACTTTATTAAAACACATATTTGCTGCGTGGGAAGAGGCACAAGATGCCATTGGAATCTTCTGTGACCTTTCGAAGGCATTTGATTGCGTAAATCACGAGACCCTGCTCATGAAACTTGAGCATTACGGTTTAGGTAAATCTGCACTCAGATTAGTAAAATCGTATTTGAATGATAGACAGCAGCAAGTACAAGTAAATGGTGTCAATTCAAAAGGTTTAAGAGTAAAAATGGGTGTTCCACAAGGTTCGATATTGGGTCCTTTCCTCTTTTTAGTATATATTAATGACCTACCCCATTTATTTAACAACCAACCGCAAATGGTATTGTTTGCTGACGATACTTCTTTGATATTTAGGATAAACAGACGTGCCGCGGATCTTGACGACGTAAATAACGCTCTACTGCTGGTCCATAATTGATTTACCGCAAATAATTTAGTACTAAATGGGAAAAAAACTAAGTGCATAAGATTTGCTCTACCAAATGTCAGAAGTAGTGATTGTGACATAATATTAAATCAAGAGAAACTAGAATTTGTCGATAAAACTGTTTTCTTGGGAATCACGCTTGACTCAAAGCTACAATGGGGTCCCCATTTAACATCTCTTGCAGGACGGCTGAGTTCAGCAGCATATGCTGTTAGAAAAATCCGTCAATTTACTGATGTAGATACCGCGAGGCTAGTGTATTTTAGTTATTTTCATAGTATTATGACATACGGTATTTTACTATGGGGACGGGCTGCAGACATCGAGTCTATATTTATTCTGCAGAAAAGAGCCATCAGAGCCATTTATGATCTACGTAGACGCGATTCTCTAAGGGAACTGTTTAAAGAAATTAACATCATGACAGTACCTTGTCAATACATTTATGAAAACATCATGTACGTTAGAAAAAATCTGCATTTATTTAGTAAAAGAGGTGACAGACACCACTATAAGACTAGAAATAGGGACCAACTAGTTCAACCAGGTTTCAGGCTAGCTAAAGTAGACTCATCTTTCATGGGGTACTGTTTAAAATGTTACAATAAAATACCTCCCCACATTCTACAACTGAATGAGACGAAATTTAAATCTTGTATAAAACGCACACTATGTAGGCAAGCATATTATAAGTTGGGAGATTACATTGATGATAAAAATGCTTGGCTCAATGCTGGTCCTGCTCCACAACCATAGGAGCAAATTAATTGATTACCATGATAAATATTGTGGAAGCTGCAGAAGATTGTAAAAATATCCTTGCATTGTATAGATTCTTTCTTTTAGTATTATATAATTGCATAGCACATATGTGAGTACTATGTATTGAAAAGCTACCGTTTACATTTAGCTATCTTTCATTGACTTGAATGTGCCCTGGCAGTTGAGAGAATGTCATGCTCACTCGAATGTCTTGCTGATGGTGGCGGGTGTGTCGGGTCATTTGGTTCCCTTCAAAATGGTTGAGTTGAATGGCGCTGATCCATGCGTTATGTTCGTGAACGGGCGCTGTCAGTTGGGACTGGTCATCTCTTAGCTGTCACGGTTTATTTTAATTAAGTACTTTATTTTTAAATTATTGTTGATTTATTCTGTTACTCTGGACGCTCTTAATTCGCACGCCTCTTTACATCGTTCTCACATACATGTATAATCTCAACATGAATGATGTAACCAAGATTTTGTAATAATATTTTGATTGAAAAGAGTGTCCATGGAGTTTCTTGCCCATTCTTCTCCATAGAGATCTACGCTTTGGAATGGGCAACTACAGTACTTTCACAAGTTATTATGCCTTGTGACTGTGACTGTAGCTTAGCCTTCTTTGTTTTTCCGACATTCAAAAGTGCCTGTAAGGGCCTAATTGAAATAAATGCTTTTGAGTTTGAGTCACTTCTTGTAAAATACAGGTATTCAGCTGCATCCGGTTAGACTGCAACCTGACCCCAACATATTTGGGAAAAGGCTAGGCAGATGATGATGAGTAAAAATATTACACTGTCTTTCTTTGTCCAAAATCATCAGCTTCATTTGTATTAGCATAAACTACGCGCCTACGAGTACGTTACGAGGCGACAAAATACACTGTCGACCAAATAAACGTGGCACCATCTTACAAGGTAAATGTAGGGTTAAATCGACGAACCCTTTCTTATGCCGATACTTTTCTAGGTAAATTGTAGTAAAGAAGGTAGAATGGCTATTGTCTTACGGGTCGGAAGGTACCGAAGGATGATACGACCTGTCGATACTTTTGTGGTTCTGTTATTTTTACCCCAATTTTGCAAGATGGGGTAATTCAGTAGGTATTTCTTTCATTCGAGTTTAAATATGATATTCATGATCATGACCTCGGTAAGGACATAAGATGGTTTTTTTACATTGGATAATTTTCGAATTTTCAAGTGTTTTGTTCGAATTTCATCCAAATCCAGAAAATAAACTAACTATTATATTATATTCTCGAACTATTTGTTCGAGACTGTTTATGTAATATGTAAATAACATCACGCCTGTAATCTCCGAAGGGTTAGGCAGAGGTGTACCTAATGATACCTACACCCAAATTCCGCCAGTTATGTTTAAGACCCATGTAATATAGGGCGAGCCTATGTACAGTCAACAAAACAGATAGGTATCCAGGGTCGAAGGATATAATTGTTTTTTTCTTAAAAACTGATTTATGTTTTCGGATGAAATTAAAATGTAATGAAGAAAAATAAACAATTAGTTAAATTGATTCTATTTCATTTGAAAATGTGCAACAGTTTCTAAAAAAACTGCAACTATATCTAATGACCATGCATACCTATCTATTTTGTTGACTGTACATCAATCGAGCACAAAACTAAACTCTGTGCATGCTATTGAGAAATTCCTGATGGAAAAACCCAATAAAAATTTGCTCGACCCGGGAATTGAACCCAGAACCTCATGCTCCAACGAGTCCGTTTTTGTAATTGGTACCATGTATCTTGAGTACTGGAATAACCACACTGCGTCATCATCATCTGCCTAGCCTTTTTCCAACTATGTTGGGGTCGGCATCCAGTCTAATCGGATGTAGCTGAATACCAGTATTTTACATGAAACGACTGCCTATCTGACCTCCACAACCCAGTTAGTACTGGGTAATACGATACCCCATGGAAGACTGGTTGTCAGACTTATTGGGCCATTGACTACCCAACGACTGTCAAAGATCTAAAAATGACAGCCGGGACCAACGGTTTAACGTCACGACGTAACCGAGGCACGGAGAAAACTCGGTACATAGTGGGTGGTCACATATCCACAGACCAACCTAGGCAAGCACGGCTTAACCTAATGATCGACCCGAGCTCCTCAAAACAATCATGCACTAAATAACCACGCTGCGTTGTAAACACAAAACGATTGATGGGGAAAATAAACAATGCACACAAAGAAAGTAATCGCTACCTACTTGACTTACTTACGTTGCGAGAAATATCAAGTGAAAATCGAGTTCATTTTTACCATCAATGTTTATGAGTCCCGTGGCACAGACATCGCGAAATATAACCTGTGTTAATACATACATACCTGTATCTACATAAACAACGGAGATATCTTCTGAGTATATATAGAACGGAGGGCATCAACTGTGCCAGGTTAAGCTTTGCTTGTTTCGGTTGATCTTGGATGGCTGTACTTAAATATTCGGACCTGTCCGACGCGATGTGTCCGACCCTCCGAAATCGCGTTAAGCCCGGTTGTCATACAAAATTAATATTTAGTCAGTAGTGTAGTTGTGTTCCGACTAAACACAGGAGTATCTCATGGTTACGAGTACACTAGTCGTTTTGCGTAAAATATTGAGAGCGATGTAATTGGCAAGTTGGAATGCTTTATTTGATTTTACCACACATAAAGAGTGTAAACGGACTCTTCACGAAGCCGTCATCCAAGCATTCTGTACATCAATCTTACTTAGATTGATGTACAGAATGCTTGGATGACGGCTTTGACGACTTTACGCAAAAATTATTGCTGGGAAACGACTTTTTTTCTTGGGGTGAAAAATCACGTTTTACGGTGGGACTCAATATAACGCATTCAAAACATTGTGCTGTTGGATGGATTGAATAGTACGGAGGTCGTGAAGGTGTCTTAAGTAAAAACAAAAATTTAAAAGCATGAGTTTAACACTAGTGAAAAATTTGGAACTTTGACCATATGATATCTCCATAACTAGAAGGTTCCCAGGTATCGTCTACAACAAAAAAATGATCGCAATGACGGAGAGAACAAGTACCTTTCCGCTTCGTTAAGAGTCTTCTGTGTCATCCCACTGCTGGGCAAAAGCCTCATCCCATGGCTTCTAAATCGTTCGATCCAGGGCCAATGTCGATCACTGTACGTTGGTTCTGTCCTGCTTGCCCGCCATCTCCTGCGAGGTCTACCGGTCTAAACGGATAACCCTTTTTTTATAATGGGGAGTCATCAAGTGACTCCCGCTCTGGGCAGAGCGGAAGGGAGTGTCAGACTTGTACTGACTATAACACATCCATGTTCCTTCCTTACCCATTTACATTCCAGGGCCGCGGTATCTCTTTCGAACAGTCCTGCAGCCCTGGCAGGCATCGGCCCTTGCGGGCCCCTCCCTGATTGCTGACATCTCTTTGAGGCGCGCGTGGAACACGAACGCGACGTCAACACGGCCTGTCGTCATAAGACGGACGGACGGCAAGCTAGCCCATTACTCACCGTCCACAGGTCCGCGTCTATGGTGGCCGGAAGCCACCACATGACCCCCGACGCTCGGGGCGTCTCCCGCGACGGCTGGGACGTGAGGTTCTCGGCCTCATAGGATACCCCTTACCAAAAACTTTCAGGCTTTCGACTTCAACAACCAAGACTAGATAATATGATACCCCTTGGCAAGACCGGTTGTCTGATTTTCGATCTTCTGACTCCTCATAACGACTGTCAGAGAACTAATATTATTAACTAGCTTTTGCCCGCGACTTAGCTCACGTTGATTTAGAATTTGACAATCGATTCGGAGCAAAGACACGTGGCGCCATTTTTTTTTTTTTTACGTATGCGTAATTTTCAAATTACTTCTCCCGCTCTGGGCAACGCGGAAGGGAGTGTCAGACTTGTTCTGACTAAAACCCATCCATGTTCCTTCCTTGCCCTTTGTGTTCCAGGGCCGCGGTATCTCTTTCGAACAGTCCTGCAGCCCACGTGGCGCGTCGGGAACAATACTTTTTTTCGGGATGAAAGGTATCCTACGTCCATTTCTGTACACCAGACAACGTATATGCAAAATTTCAGGATGATTAGTTAAGTGGTTTAGGCGTGAAAAGATAATAACCAAACAAACAAACAAACTTACTTTCGCATTTATAGTATTATAAATAGAATTAGGATTAGGATGTCAGCCGGGACCAACGACCTGAGTTTTTTTTTTTCCCAGCCTGCTCTGTCCCACTCCTGGGCAAAGGCCTTTTTATTTTTAAAGACTGTAAAGTGGATTTTGTTGCGGTATTCAGTACCATTAAGAACGGTTTTGTAAGAAGGTTTTCGTGTATTAATTTTATGTATGCAAAGCCGCTAGCGGGCCGCTAGTGTACCATAAAATTTATCATGTCTTCACTCAGTAAAAGCATTTTCATTTTTCGTGTACAAGGAAGGATAATGTTCGCAAGACTATAATATATCATTTATTTCCACTTACTTGAAGAATGGTGTATGTTATTATAATGTTTATGAAATATGAATGACATTTTATATACTTATACCAGACTGATTTATTGTTACAATTTAAGTATGGAATACCCTTTCTTACAGATAGGCTGACAAGCCAAATTGGTGTCTTGAATGAAACTGACAATTCCTCGTTTGACGGATCTTCCTGTTGAAACTGTCTTATTCTTTGATCCCGGAAAAAAAATTGGGAACAATGTATAATAAAAAAAAAAAACTATAAAATGATACCATTTCACAGTATTTGGACAAAGGAATGTAAAATAAAGACAAAGCATATTTGTTCTCATGCAATGCCATCTCTTAGAGAAAAAACCTGAAAAAGTAAAAAAAAGGCTTAGTTCTTTTGCTAAAAAGCTTTATTGTAATGATCCATTAAGAAATCTTATTTAACATTAGTTTCATAATATAATCCAGAGAACAATTTCAAATTTTAAATTCTATCCACACACTTTTCAACACCAATAACAAAAAAAAATCCAAACAAAAAAAAACGCCAGTTCTCTTTGATGTTGTTTCAAGCCTCACTTTACCACTAATTACAACTCCAAGTCTTGTACTTAGGTATACTTTATATCCTTTAATTAACCCTCTTTTGCGCCGCAAATATTTCCTAGCCTAACACTCAAGGGATATTTTTATATTTTAGTTTATGTTCCATCATGAGACGCCATTACTCTATATTACGTCCTGCTGCGTTAAACCACGTAATCACTGGGAGACTGCTTGCCTTTTTCATGTATACGGGATTTATCGTAGTGAGGCATGGCACTCATAAGTTATACTAGGAGAGAAGATATGGCTATAGTTTTATAGGCTAATACTTGACAGAGAAAATGAAAACGCATGAGTCCACACTTTAAGGGACTGCTAATAAAACTAAATCAACATAGCACAAGAACATACTTCACGTCTTGCACTCCTAATGCCGGGTACACATTGGTGTAACGTAACGTGAAATGTAACACGAATTAACTGTCCAGACTTATGCAATGCAACATGAAATGTAACACAACTACAAGGCTGTTTCATTGCGTGTTACATTGCATGGTACATTTCGTAAGTCTGTCCATGGCTTAAGGGTTAGGCAGGGCACACCTACACACCCACCCACATTTCACCAAAGTTCATTATTATTTGTTTCAACTCTACTCTTCTTCAACGCAATGCTCAGTGTAAGGGTTAAGATGAGGTTCAACCCTATTTTTAAATAAATAATAATACGTTTTTTTTTATATTTTATATTGTTTTTATTTTAACGAATATTTAAAAATGTATTTTTGTATATAGACAAATAAAGGACAATAATATGTTTATCCAATAAACTTCACAGTGTTACAAATATCTTTTAGGCTATATTTTTCACCATACAAAAGAATTGAATATCTGGACTCCTCCCTAATTTTACGCCACTTTACTCGATCCTTTATGAATATTTGTAAAATGAACTTGTAGATAAGGACCTATTTACTCATGTTAACAAAACAAAATAAGGTATTCATCATATCTTCTAACATACAGCTACGAAATGAATCCCATTTTTTTTCAGACAAGCGTTTACCCCAAAAAAAGTGCCCATTTCTAGAATTTCCCAGTTCTCAAGCGATCCGTCAACGTTAATACTTTCTAGCTGTGCTCATTTCTCGTCGCTGTCGGTAGTGTCCCAACTTTACAAGGCTCACGTGGGGACACCGTGACGGCTGACTGATTCCTGTTGAGAACTGCGACGTTCCCGGCTTGTGTAGGTAAGGGAATATGAATTTGAACAAATATTTCGTGTATTTACTGTCGAGGTAGCTCTTTGGGACAAAGTAAATGTAGTAAAGAGGTACATGAAAGTATTCGTTGTAGTCCTTATGAAAATGTTTGTGTGATTTAGGACGCTTTCGGATAGAATGTTATTGGATGTTTTGTCTTTGAGGTTGAATATGAAAATAACAATGAGAATTTGGATCAAGAGAGAATCAACGACAGCCTAAAAATATTACATTACTTACATAACATAACATCATGCCTGTAATCTCCGAAGGGTTAGGCAGAGGGGTACGTTCTGTAGACCCAAATTTTGCCAGTAATGTTGAAGTCCTGTGTAATAGGGAGCGAGCCTATTGCCATCAATCGAGCACAGATCGAAACTCCGTAGCTAGTACTGAGAAATTCCTGATGGAAAAACCCAGTAACAATTTACCCGACCGGGGAAACAAACCCAGGATCAAGCTCAGCAGTCGCGATTGAGACCACTAGACCAACGAGCCAGTCATTACTTTCCGTAGATTAAACTTATGTATTCGAACCTTGCTTTTTGATAGTGGCAGATAAAAAATAGTTTTATACAAGGTTAGATTTAGAAATCGCCTGTAACTATTTAAATTATTGCCAAACTCATATCTATTCAGAACAATCCCAAAACATTTTATCATAAAACAATCCATCATTTTCCGCCATTAATCACGAACCACAGACTAACAACAAAACCGTGCAACAATTTCCTTTGTAGCAAAAACAGGGCTAGTATTTTCAGGGCAATGATAACATTCAGTTTATGTAAATCACTGAGCGAGTGACTGCTAATATCCGGGGTATAAATAATGTGCCAGCGCAGCGGTTTCCCCAAATCTCTTTCTACTAACGGAATGGTGAAATTTTAGGAGATTGGGCGAAAATCTGAAATATTGATTCTGCGTATACCTACATTCTTTATTAGATAAAACTTGATTGATATTTATAATGCCTTTAATGTTTGTTTTTGGAACAATTTGTACCCATCATAAAAATTACGTCCCATTTTTTCTGACCGGATTGGTAATTCTGTTTTGTATGACGAGATTTTATTTTTTTTCTTAGATGGAAAATATTGTTCGAATGTGGATAACTATGATTGTTTCCGCTGTTATCTAAGTTCGGAAATTGTTTTTTGAGATCACTGTAGTTGAAAACTTGTAGAAAATTATTAGGTTTTTACAAACAAGCATGTGCATAACTGGGACGCAGCGTAGGTACGGGTTGGTTCACCATTTTGAAGGCAGTGGTAATAAAATAAATAAAGATAGAAAGAAAATACATTTATTTGGCACATGCCACAAGTACACAGAATAAAAACCAAAATAATATAACAAAAAGGAAAAAATAACTTAAAACTAAACAAGAAATGAGACACTGTGTGCCTCACGGCGGCGCCAAAGAGACAGACAGTAACACGAAATGAGCTTGCCTAGGCTCGAACCCATAACGTAAAATGACACGACCGCTTGTCTTCAAACCAAACGTTGTCAGACATGAAACAAAATTGATTAAATGCTTAACTAAACGATGTGTTCTTCGTTTAACAATATGCTTCCTTCGTCCCGCAATATTATTTTAATTATTACTTCTACAAACCGGACGAGTTTACTCATAATTATTCACACCTTTTCATAGTAAAACTATGCAGGTAATGCAAATAATCTTCTTTGTTGACTCTTACCAGCTTGTTTTTAGAGTTATTTTGGTACACATTGTTTAATTTATAATCCACCACGCGGGCCCAGTGCGGATTGGTAGGTGTCACATGTCTTCGAATTTTTGGTTCTAGGACATGCCGGTTTCCGCACGATGTTTTCCTTCACCGTTTTTAAGTTTATTTAACCCCATTGAACTAGTTTTTCATGAAATATTCATTGAATAGGGTAACATGAATGTAGAGGGTTGTGTTGATGATTGTAATTCTATAACTACATATGTGTTACTGACGCGATTCGTTTTTCGTAAATTATATTTATATTATGCATATTAGCCGAGCTATCACAATTTTTGCAGACGAAGTCGCGGGCCGAAGAGCTAGTGGGTATAAACAGTTCGGTGTCCCTTCCACCCTGTATATGCGTGTATGACCACTGATGTATAAACGTAGACAAGGTGAAAAGAGTATTTCAGGATAGTAGTAAATATGTATGTAGATTATAATGTCAAGGGTGCTACACCCGGGCTGCGGGACTGTTCGAAAGAGATACCGCGGCCCTGGAACACAAAGGGCATGGAAGGATCATGGATGGGTTTTAGTCAGTACAGGTGTGCCACTCCCTTCCGCTCCGCCCAGAGCGGGAGGAGTCATTTGATGATCCGAGAAAACAATTAAAAAATAAAACGATGGTAGTGGGTGGCATTCTGTAGTTTCAGCCTACCACCATGGGAAAAGGCGTGAGTTTGTGTATTTAAGTACATACGTATATTACAAGTTTCAATTTGAAACGAGATGAGAGTAAGATTTCCATTAAACTTGTACTTTTAAAAAGAATAGTGTAGTCTTCCCTAAACAATCAACATTCTCCCTAATTTAAAATATTACAGTTACACTGCAATCCGACCACGTCAATCAATACCAACTCGTCTAGTTCAGATCATTATGTTAACGCTCGACACTCAATGATTAATATCTGGTTGTTATTGTCAGTGATCACTGAGCACAGAGCTAATGTACTCTAAATCTATTTCAAAATTGAATTCAATTTAAATGAAGTTCTATTTCAAAATGTAATTATATTTAGCGCTGATGTTTGGAATTGTTTTTTCGAATAACAAGTTGTTTTTAAAATGTCTGTATTATTTCTTAATTAGCTAATTAAAAAGTAGTAAAAAAAAAAGTCTGCTTATTTATTTTTAACGGCATTGAAGGAGTCTTATAAAATTGTGATTGGTTTTCTTTCACTATAAAGCTCTTTAAATGACCAAACTTTTTTATTGTAGTTAAAATTTAATTAAAAGTCCACCGGTCATAATGTTATAATAATGTCAATACTTTACCCAATTAATGGTATTTAAGTAATCACTACATATAATAAAACAAAGTCCTCCGCCGCGTCTGTCTGTCTGTTCGCGATAAACTCAAAATCTACTGCACCGATTTTTATGTTGTTTTCACCAATGGATAGAGTGGTTCCGAGGAAGGGTTTAGTATATAATTTGTCAAGTTTTTTTTGCGGGACCGGGATCAAAATTTCATGATTACTTTTAGTCGCAATAACCAACGTCCCCGCGGGCGAAGCCGCGGGCATCAGCTAGTAATTGCTAAATCGTGAATGTTAAAAAGGGAACTGCTAGCAAAATTCAGTACTGTAGTTACAAATATAACTTTTTAAACTTACACGGATACTAATTAATGCTATCATTAACATTGAAAACGGAATAATTACCATGTTTACTTTTTGTTCTGAGTTCCCGATATTTCAATATTAAAAATTCCAAAATTAACGTTTCACTTAAAATCAGTACTTTTCAATTTGAAACCTCAGAATTCAGCCAGATTCCTATAACAATCTCATAAAGCTTACACATACAAGATCATATCTCACCCTAATTGTCACACGATGTCAAATTGAGCCTGTATTTAAAAAAAGCTTGTGAAAAAGTTGGAACTTTGACTCCCAATATCTCCGTAACTACAAGGTTCCCAGGTATGGTCTAGAACGAAAAAAATACCGCAATGACAAGGAAAACAAGTGCCTTTCGGCATCGTCAAGAGTCTTTTTACACCCTTTAGTAGAGCTCGTCTGGACTCGGTGTTCCTCACTGCCCTTTGTCGGTTTTTTGAGAGACGTCACAGGAGAGACATTAAGAGAGCTCTCGGAAATTAGTGTTCAGCAACAATAAGAAAAAAAGAGCAGGTTATAACCACACTGGCGCAATGCGGTTTGTCAATGTGGCTGGCATAATTATCTTGAAATTTTTGGTCCTAGGTTTTATTAGGATAATTTCCTTCATCGTTTTCAGAATCCCTTTGTAATATGTATGGGTGTAATTTCACTTACAACTCCTAGTCGGTTGCATTTGATTAATGTTTCATTAGTGTTTGCGTTAACACTGGCTCTATAAACGGCAGCGGGTAAGGCAGTCTACACATGACCTGTTTTTTATAGCAAATTACCTCTAGGCTAATAAGCTGGATGTTTAAGCAGCACGCGTTTTGCGACAACGCCTGCAGCGGAAACAAACGAAAGAAGTTTTTAGAGTACTTTAGTGCATGCCAATTCACGCAAATATTAAATTACGCGTGCACGTGTCGCTTGGATGTTGGGACAAGTTGCGTCTACCGATCTTATGAACAGGGCTTTTTCATCATTGAGCAAAATTATGTATTATTTTTTTGAAGTGAAAACTTCTTTAGCGGCGTTGTTAAACTCGCGTCAGATCGTCAGATTGAATCGGCGTTGCAAGGCGCTTGCACGAGTGTGCGTGTAGTTTAAGCTAGATGGCGTTGTTTCAAGTTTTTTTTCTACGGCAGCGACATCTTTTGTTCTTGAAGAAAGCTATTGATATTTCTGATATTTAAGCTAGATGGCGTTGTTCTAAGTTTTGACTTCTGCCGGCAATCCCGAAGTGCAACCCGTTGTTTTTTTAATGGTTTCATGTCAGAATTTTGCTCTTATTAAATAAACAATTTTGGCAAAATGTTCGTTAATAATTTATTGTGTAGTCACTGACATAAATCTTTATATTCCGGTATGCTGATAATTCTTCTCTTCTTGAACCGACGGCTTGACAGATATTTGTATTTTTGGTGAGACCTGGATGGTCCTTGTCTATAGTTGAAGCCGGTAGGTGTCGCTATTGTGAACATATAATGTCCACGCGGACGAAGAGTTTGTATCATACAAAAATGGGCTTGACTTAATCGCAAGCGTTTCTCCTACTGTGTTAGCTCGTACGATTACGTGAAAGTTCGAATGAAATAGCTTTATTGTGTTTGAAGTTGCTTGAACAGCCGACGTCTTTGCCCCACTGTTCTAACAGTGGGGCAAAGACGTCGGCTGTGCATATAAGTTTATTTAATAGAATAAAGTAATTTTACATTTGTCACTTGGCAAAGGGCGGGTATACGCATCGTGCCAACATAAGAAAAGAATGTAACTACATATGTATTTTTTACTGAGTATGGCAATCCTGGCTCTCCGCTTCGGGCAAAGTGGTATGGTTGGTGGTTTGTGAATGGTCAAAACAGTTATTTTTCTACTTTCCTCAATACAAAAGAAGTTTCCTCTATTCCAACAAACGAATCTATCGACACTGTTCGATTTTCCCGGCTAATATTAATTCTTAATACAAAAAAGCGATTCGGTTCTAAACCGACTCGACATTAATAACACAATACAATAATGTCGTACAATTCAGACGACAAGCGAAGCACAGTAGCACACAGATTTATTATGCAGTAGCGACAAGGAATATAAAAATGTATATTTCTCGTAGTTTTTTGTCACCATCACTTGTCCTTCCTGGCACAGATAAAGCAGTTTGTGACCTACCTTTGCCAAGGATAGGCTTCATTTTATGTTGACAGCAAAGAGCAAGTTGTCACTCAAGTGCAGTGAACGCAGTTGAACCTCTAAACCGATAATAATAATATGATAGCTAAGTAGTGCAAATAAATTACGTAGTAACCTTTTTCCCGATTTGAAGCCGGCAGGAATCGGCTTTTTAGGTGCCTTAAGGCCTGCTAAGTAGGTAGGAAGTGAGAACACCAAAACTATACAATGAAAAGTTTTAGACAGGGGCCACACTTTCCATTTTCAAATAGTGCCAAAAACTAACAGGGCTGTCGCCACATTGATTTTTATCTCTTCGTACGGGGCCTGAACCAAAACAACTTAAACAGACAAAACTTTTTGAAGATACAGGGTGTAAACAGACTCTTTACGAAGCCGTCAACTTTACGCAAAAATTTGTGCTGGGAGACAACTTTGTTTGGGCTGAAAAATGACGTTTTACAGTATGACTCAATGTAACGCACTCATAACATTGTGCTGATGGTTGGATTGATTGAAAAATCTTACATTAAAAACATTTATTTTAAAAAAAACTTGTGAAAAAGTTGGAACTTTGACCCCCGATATCGCCGTAACTAGAAGGTTCCCAGGTATGGTCTTGAACAAAAAAATGATCAAATTCAAATTCAAATTCAAATTCATTTATTCACGTATAAATAGAGTAAATACAATCGGTGGTTTCCATGTTACATTATTTGGTCTTATAATTCTATTTAGCCTGTGGTATGGCATGTGAATCGTTTTCTTAGAAGTAAAAAAGGAATAAAGAATTATAAATAATGGTTAGTCCTAGCCCGTGGTCTTAGCCAATACGTGTCTCCGAAATTCATAGTCTTATATAATGTCAATAAAATAATTATGTGCCTGGTAAAATACATTATCAAATGCCAATAAAACTCAGTCATTTCTACGTTGAATTAATAATACACAACACACAAAAAAATATATATATATATATATATAGAATATTTTCCTAATATAGAATATTTATCGCTATGACGGGGAGAACATGTGCCTTCGTTAAAAGTCTGTTTACACCCTTTATATAAATTTGAACGTTATGATGGTTACCGCTACACCCTTCCTGACTAAACTAAATACTAACGTTATATATAAAAGAGAAAAAAAACGGCTTGACTATCATTGTCACTATGAAGTTTCTAAAAGTATGAAATGAGGTCTAAATAATCTGTTAAAAAATAAGTAACCAAAATAGAAACTATTTTCTATCTTTTAT
This sequence comes from Lycophotia porphyrea, assembly GCA_950005105.1. Lineage (NCBI taxonomy): Eukaryota > Metazoa > Arthropoda > Insecta > Lepidoptera > Noctuidae > Lycophotia > Lycophotia porphyrea. The sequence continues at coordinate 7,054,005 of OX465387.1, read as the reverse complement.
TAGGTCATTAACCTGTCTATACCTCTGTTACGACTGGGTCTATTGTAATAATAATAATTGAGGTAACCCAAAATAGGTGGCTAGCCGTTGTGAAGCCAACGTTGAGCATAAAATTAAATTAAACTCAAACCAACGTAACCTAGTTTCTACGTGTTAGATAAAACACGTATATTACCAACTAGGAATAATATTCTAAAATGTAAGCCGTCGGGGACGCCTAGCAGATGTAAAATATCGAAATTATTTTGTTCAAGTAATATCCATAAAAGAACACAATAACAGTAAGTACAGTGTATATATATACCAATCCATAGCCTGGCGACGCGTCGCCACGGCATGCGTCGCCACACCAACTATCGGTTTTACCCGCGGCTATAGATGTTTAACATCAAAAAATAAGTTGACAATAATACCTAGGTTACTACGGGTCTGGTACCAAAGTTTACTGATGGTCGACAAATTTTCAACCTTATTACTAAGGCCATAAGGGTGAAAAGTGACAGACCTTCAGTGAACTCGGTAGTACGTCTATACTCGTTTGAAAGGGAGGCGTGATAATCTGTTGGAAGCCGTACAATAGTAACATGTTAAGTACGAAACTAAGTGGCTACGGGCTTCTAAGTAACAGTCTATACGGTACAATATCGATTACAAATAGGTCATGTAGAGGAGAATTAGAGGTTTGAATCACCCTAAGACAACGTTGGTCAATTTTGAACTTTGTGAGATTGAACTAGTTGCCTATACTTATCAACTGATATAATGCCAAATGTACGGGTATAACATAACATCACGCTAGTAATCCCCAAAAGGTTAGACAGACAAATTTCACCAGCTATAATTTAAGTCCCTTGTAACAGGGGGCGAGCCTATTGCAAATCCAGACTCTGTGGCAACTACTAAGAAATTTGTAATGGAAAAACCCAATACCAATGTGCCCGACCCGGGAATCGAACACAAGAACAACGAGGCAGTCACATAAATATCGAATCCCTTTATAAGCCACGTCAGTGGTAGCTACGTGTAAATAAATAGTTTATACCTATTGCGGAAGACTACATAAACCACCATTTTTTACTTCAAACCATCATCATTCTCTTGCCCTTTTCCCAATTTGGGGTCGGCACGGCATGTCTTCTTCTTCCATACTTCTCTATTACTCGTCATCCATCAGACACCTCCTTTCGTGCCATATCATCCTTCACACAGTCCATCCATCGTTTCTTCGGTCTTCTTCTACTCTTATACCCATCCGCAGTCATACACAAAACTTTCCTCACGACATTTCCCTCTTTCCTCCGCATCACATTCCCATACCATACCACGACAACCGAATACCACACAACTTTTCAGTCACCAGCGCCACTTTCAGACATCCTCTTTTTTTTTTTTTTACGGATGGGAAATCATCAAATGACTTCTCCCGCTCCGGGCAGAGCAGACTTGTACTGACTAAAACCCATCCATGTTCCTTCCTTGCCCTTTATGTTCCAGGGCCGCGGTATCTCTTTCGAACAGCCCGCAGCTTCAGACCTCCTCTTATGTACTCATTTCTTATTTTATCCATTTGAAAAAAATACACCAATTTACACATTTATAACCTTTTTTTACACCGACCTATGGATCCATTTCCCTTTACCAAACATTTCATTTTGTGATTAAGCTTAGTCATAATAACATCGTAGATTTCTCTTGGGAACGCCTCGGTTTCCTTCGAAAGCTGAGGTTGTTCATGCATTGAATTTCAGATGCAGCTCTGAAGAAAGTAGTACGTTCGTCATGAATTTTATAAAATCAATCATGGAATACTTTCTTTGGAAGAACAGTTTCAAAAATGAATACTGGTCTAGAAGCAAAGATTTAAAATAGTTGAAATTGCCTTTACTGTTCTTAGGTCATACATCCGATCGTGAGGTGTGAGGATCTACTGGATAATATTGTCTCATAATAAACCACCTATACTCACAAAGCTTTGGAAAGGAAAGATAACTGATTAGTGTAACTATGTATAACGATAGGGGTTGCTTAGAGCTGTACTTAACCAAACCTACTCAGTATAGAAAGTATTGTGCAATAGAAAAGTAATCTAAGATCTCTTAGATTACTTTTCTATTGCTTTTCTATTGTATAGAAAGTATTGTGCAATAGAAAAGTAATCTAAGATCTCTTAGATTACTTTTCTAAGATTTAGTAATTAGTAATCTAAGATCTAAGCTCTCTTAGATTACTAAAGAAAAGTTACAATCTATTGAATCATAAATTCATAATGTCACATCAATATGTCAATAAATTCATTAGGTAAGAAGATAAATATTTTTCGAGTCGTAATTCATCTTTTCAATATTTTTTCTCAGATAGATATAAAATACAAATCATAAGACTAATCTATTACGATCCTTAATGTCATCTATTAGAAATCCAATTGCATTGAAACGATAAATCTCTTTCCAATTTTCCTAAAGTCATTCTGTATTATTTGCTTCAGTAAACTTTCATTTAATCGTTTCGCCGCGGCAACGCATACGAACAACTTTAATGTTTATTTCAATTTTTTAACATTTAATTCAATTTTATTTAATTTATATTTTCTTTCTTTACTGGCCATTTAGCCGGTTTTATTTGGCTTCAGAATCGCTGTTTGCTTCCAATACCTTTTTGATTCAACTGTGAACGCTTTATTTCCGTTTCTCTTAGGGTCAACTCACACCGAAAGACACACAGACAGAAGGGCAGCGAAGCGGAGCGCAGTTTCAGTGTCATATAAGTTTAACTTTATTTTCATTACTATAATACTTATTATCGCATGAGAAACTCGAACGAGTCGCGCGGATGCCCGCGGCCCCGCGGGAATTCCGACGAATTCCATAAACGGAGCCGTGCGACTGCGCGAGAAGTTGCGGGAAGTCCCGAGAATGCTCGAGCAGTCGCGAGCGGCCGCTGCAATATCCCGCCCCTCGCGCTAGCTCCCCGCGCGCGGCTGTTGCGCGTGAGCATTCGCATTAATTCCTTGCAGTGCAACGAATACAGAAGTGATGGAAATGGATGAAGAAAAGCTTATTTATTTGGTGCAAATCTACGACTGCCTATACAATATCAGATCAAGGCATTACAGCGATAAACACATGAAAAATAACGCTTGGCAAAATATGTGCAATAATAATTAAATCCAAAATACCCATTTCACTGCTTAAACACAAGTTTCCTCGAGTTTTGTTGAAAGTGAACTGCGCATAGGAGAGCGACCCGTGAATTCATCGCGGGCGGGCTCGAGTCCGAATCCGCGCGCCTTCTCTACCGAGCGGGTCGCTGCGCTTCGCTGCCCTTCGCCGCTCTTTCGGTGTGAGTTGACCCTTATTGCTTTCTGTGAATGGCTCGCCGGAATGCATTTGTTTCTGTTAATTTGCACATCTATTGTTTGGTCTATCGTTGGTATAATTTACTTTTAAAGTTTTTTTAAGTGACCTAAGATTGAAATTTACCAAAAAGTTAAAATTACCTAAGACTTTATTTCGGTATTTATACTATCGCCACTGCCATAAACTTAGTCCTTCCAGTAGGTATTGTTTATTGTTATCAAATCACTGTTTTTAGGAATAAAAAATAAATATTTAAACTTAGACTGGGACACGGTAAATATCCCGTAAGTGACAGTATAAGTTTAGTGATCAACCGTGAAAGCTTAAAACTATGTTTAAAAAATAAATAATATCAAAGTTAAAGGATAATAAAATAAAGTAAACTAATTACATTTATATAACCTTCGCCCAGAAGTGGGAAAGAAAGAAATAAAAAGTATACACACACACACAGACAGACACACAAACAGAGCAGGCTCGAAAAAAAATAGATAAAATAACATTGTACCAATTAGGTCCATATCTAAGTCAACTTAGATTAATAAAAATTCAACTGTGAACTGTGTATGTGTGTGACTCGGGTTGATCTTTAGGTTAAGCCGTGCTTGCCTAGGTTGGTCTTTGGATGGGTGACCACCCATTACGTACCAAGTTTCCTCCGTGCCTCGGAAAGCACGTTAAGCCGTTGGTCCCGGCTGTCATTTGTAGATCTTTGACAGTCGTTACGAAGTCAGTGGCCCAAAAAGTCTGACAACCAGTCTTACCAAGGGGTATCGTATTACCCAGTACTAACTGGGTTGTGGAGGTCAGACATATTTATTATTATTATTTATAGTTGGGAAAAGGCTAGGCAGGTGATGGTAGATTAATAAAAATAAATACTAAAGAATGAGTAGGTACCACACTTAAATAATGGTAAGTCAAACAAGAACTTCTAAAGTAGGTTAACCTCGTTACAATTAGTGATTCATGGCTAAAGGAATAAATTATTCCAAGAAATGAAGGAAATATTAAGGCCAGTTCTTGACCACATAACTTCTCTTCCTGTAATTTCCTTGTGAGCGGAACGTTATTAGACCGAAAGGTCAAAGTCACATCAAGCTGCCGAAACTGTCAAATTTTCCCAATCAACCTTAAATCTAATGCTTTAGCGATAAAGTTGAAAATCTATAAAATAAATTTGACAGATTGTAGTAGCTTAATGGGCTGGAATCTGAATATTCGGTTCTTGAAACACTTCTCATAGTAAACTTAATGATACGTTTTACTGTTTTAAACTACAATCAAAGACATTAAAATATTTACGAGCGATAGACGGGACAAGACGAAGAAAATCATAATCCATTACTACGATATATTTTATTTATTTAAAACCGTCAGTTTATAATTTTAAAGAAATAAGTGCTTTAAAAGATAAGTTACTGGATAAGTTCCGTCCGAACTGGAAGAAGAACGGGTGGGTTCGCGAGAGGTGGAAGTAGTGGAGGGAGGCCTTTGCCCAGGAGTGGGACAGAGGCAAGTAAAAAAAAAAAGTCCGATTAACTTTACACCAAAAAAAAAATAGGACTGTGGCTTGGCGCCTTTGAGTGTCCCAATGCTGGGCAAAGGCCTCCCATTTCTCCTTCCAAATCTTGATTATTTCTACATATAATTTTTCTCACAATTTAATAATAATGGCACTGGGTAAGACATGTTTCAATTTGTTCTCCACCCACACAAAACACGATCTAATACAAAATACTAATATTCCCTGAGGAGACTAACCGCGATGTTTTCATTCCACCCGCATCACAATTTGAGATCAGAAAATTAATCCTCTAGGATTTTCTGAATTTCATATTTATTGCTACTTCGTCTTCCAGTCCGAAGATTCAAGGCGGCCATATTTTTTGGATCTTAGAAAAAAATGGCCGGCATTCGTCCGTATTTTCTTGGATATTAGTTTTCTTTTTCTCACGTATTATTAAATCAAGTAACACTTCAATTTATTTCTTAGGAACAACGCTATTAATAAAATGTTATTTGATTTGAAAGGCAGGAGTTATTTGATCAACATTTATTTATACTCGAGTCGGATATCAAACGTCTAAGGTTTCCACGGAAATCTAATTTGAACCGGCGAAGTTTGTGAATTCCGAATTTTCTTGTATCGAAGTAATGGTTTATTTGAAACTGTTTCTGTTTTTGTTGTAGTTGCTATCTGCCAATATATTTATTACAAACACTCTTGTTTTACGTTGGAATCAGTATTACACGATATTAGATTAGCTTTAAATGCAAAAAAAACAATAACTGCATGCTTTCGTAGCTAGTAGCAATAGCAAATGACAGGTTTAACGAAAAATTGGTAAAATACGAATATTTATAATTGAGAGAAGGATTAAAAACATACTAACTGAAATTCAGTCGAATGTGAAACCTGATGTTGTAGAGGCTGCCTTGTTCATCATCATTATCATCATCAGCCTATAATGTTCCCACTGCTGGGACACAGGCCTCCTCTCTATGAGAGGGAATGGGCTATAATCCACCACGCGGGCCCAGTGCGGATTGGTAGATGTCACATGTCTTTAAATTTTTGGTTCTAGGACATGCCGGTTTCCTCACGATGTTTTCCTTCACCGTTTTTAAGAGCAGTGGTCATGAAATAAATTACACAAAGTAATGCGCCTGCCTGGGTTCGAACCCACTAACGACTTACTGTGCGTAAGTCAGGGTCGCTACCACTGGGCCACCGTTGCTCTGCCTTGTTAGGCCTGCATATTTAAGTGATCTTTACTGGATAAAGAAGAATCAGTCATGTAGCGTCATAAATAAAATATCGCTAAAAAGAAATAATTATTAAAATTCAGCAACACTTTTCCACGAAATTGCATCATAAACCATATCTCTTATACCAATCTATCATTGTTTAGAAACCACCGAGACCCAAAAAGATCTCAATTTAGTGGTCTTGCAATAAAGATCTCATTGATTTCAATAGTCTCTAAAACCCATTTATAATATCCATGACTTTATCGTGGGCTCCTCTCATATTTCCCCCAATTTATTTGGGTTCGCATTAAAGAAAGAAAGAGAGAAAACACATGTATTTATATTGCGGTTTTCTGACAGTTCTTTCCCATATTCGTATTAGATTGAATTTATTCGACTCAACCTACACCGATATTGGATCGTTCTGCCTTTAATATTTCACAAACTCAACTTTAAATGTACGGGATTTTTGTTCCCCGAATATTAATGTTAAGTGGTTTAATTTAGATTCGGATTCCGAAAATTAATCAAAACATGAAAATATTTGTTTGGTATGGTTTAAATTAAAGGTAGGATCTAAAATTAGATAAAAACAAATATAGCAAAAGTTATGAATTTATGATATTAATAAAACAGTACTGAGAAATAAAAGTAATAAAGCAATACTTAACCTAGTATGGTTGGTGGTCAGGGTTGTGTACCAAAAGGGTAACCAATGGGCTAAATAAAATATTACTAAGTTTCCGCTGTCCGTCTGTGCGTCCGTCTATCCTACCGTCTGTCAGTGGACTCTATTTCATGATCCCTTATAGGTAGACAACATTTCTGTTGTCGCTATAACAATAAATCATACAAAATTAAAGAGCTACTATGACGGTACGGAATCCTTTATTATTATTTCTAAGAAAACTCAGTTCAATCTCAGTCAGTTGAATCTCAGTTCTCAGAAAACAGATTTCGTGTAGGAGTTAAACATCTTCTTTATTTTACCACAACAGAAAAATATGTAAAACGAGACAAGTCAAGTATAGCTTTTATTTGTATTTCTCCTAGATTTATTAAATTATTAGCTAATGATCGCGGCTTCGCCCGCGTGGAGTTCGATAATTGTCCCACGGGATCATCCTACTGGTATACAACATTATGTTTAGTATATGAGAAACCTGAATATAAAGGGTGTAAACAGACTCTTAACGAAGCCGAAAGGCACTTGTTCTCTCCGTCATTGCGATCATTTTTTTGTTCTAGCGCATACCTGGGAACCTTCTAGTTACGGAGATATTGGGGGTCAAAGTTCCAACTTTTTCACAAGTTTTTTTTTTAAATACATGTTTTTAATGACAGATTTTTACTTTAAACACCTCCAGGACCCCCTTACTATTCAATCCATCCATCAGCACAATGTTTTGAGTGTGTTTCATTGAGTCCTACTGTAAAACGTGATTTTTCAACCCAAAAAAAAAGTCGTTTCCCAACAATAATTTTTGCGTAAAGTTACTTAGTTTGATGTACCTAATGCTTGGTTGACGGTTTCGTGAAGAGTCTGTTTACACCCTGTAGTTTGCTCAGAATAAGTAACTGAATCGATTCCAACAATTTCAAAACCATGTTACATTTTGGTGGTGGGTGAGCATGTTTTTTTACGGACAACCACGTAACAGAACAAGGTTATAACTTTGTGATTTTACATGATACAGTTTTGAAATTTTGTACATAGATTCTTTACATAAAATTACTAGACACGTGTTTCGGGCTTCGCATATACTAAAAGTAATGTTGTATAAGTATTCTATGTGTTAGTCCAGGTTATAAACTATCTGTGTGCAAAAATTCATTCAAATCCGTTCAGTAGTTTTTGCGTGAAAGAGTAACAAACATACATCTACCCTTACACACTTACAATAATAATTATACTCAAACACTACTCATATTAAATTCTTCAACAAGAAGATTAAAGTACACGCAATCTGCTTCCCAAATCCTGAGCTACATACCCAGGTATAGCATTCCAGTACCACAGGAGCCATGTTCCGAGGAATGCGGTAGAAGCAAGGGAATGCCCGACTCGCGTCAATGGGTGCAGACAATTGGAATGTTTGCGCCAACAAGCTGAATATACGAACAGAATACTGCAGGATTTTTAGTGTTCCGAACCAGTAAGTAGGGAACAATTGGGAGCTGAATTGCAGCTTGTTTTTGTAGTTTGTCTACTTTTGGGATGCATTTTCAGCATAGTTAGTGCATTTGATTAAAAATGGTTAGAACTAAACCAAAATAATATGGCATTTTCCCATTTCCATCAATTGGTGTTGGATGGAAACATGATTTCAGAATTAAAAAACCTGTTAAATTGCCGGATGCATCTGAATACCAGTATTTTACATAGAGCGCGTGCCTATCTGACGTCCACAACCAAGTCAGTACTGGGTAGTACGATACCCCTTGGTAAGACTGGATGCCAGACTTTCGGGCCACTGACTACCTATAACGTCTGTCAAAGATCTATAAATGACAGCCGGGACCAACGGCTTAACGTGCTTTCCGAGGCACGGAGGAAACTCAGTATGAAGTGGAAGGTCACCCATCCACGAACCAACCTAGGCAGTGCTTCAGTATTTATGCTACCTTCACGTATCAAACTGAGAATGATGTGCGTTGACGGAAATTCGTCGTAGTGACGTATTCAGAGTATATAGTTTCCTTCGTCCGTGTTCATAAAAAAGATTTGTAGCCGAATCTTTTTAGGGTCAGGTACGAGCACAGTACATCTTTTTCAGTATGTAGGTATACTTGAGCATTCCTGAAAAACTTCCTGAAAGAACGTCTGATTGAACTCGTGAAAAGCGGAAACAAAAGAATTCGGATTTACGTTCAAAAATCTTTATTTGTTTCCGGCAATTTTGCATAAAAATTTTGGGTAAGTACCCCAATTTGTACCAGAAACCGCCCTCGCGAAATTTCGTTACCTACCCGTATACCCAAATTAATCGTCACTGATTCAGCTCGGAACATTTAACGCGATGTTCCTGCAAACATAAATTGAATTACAAGTGTTACGAATCCTCTAGCACTTGTTCACGAGATGTCTGGAACACATTGCTTCCCGGATCCTCCCAGTTATTTGACGAATGTCTTGGAGCGCCACCAAATGGATGTGGCACGGCGAATGTACTGTCTACAGCAGGTATTTGAAAGCTATTTGATCGTGCATCGAACATCAAGTGTCTCTCTCTGTGACGACAGGAAGTTTTGTCTTTTGTTGAACTCTCTTGTTGCGAAGTGTGACAGATTGTTGGTTACGCTTCTGGAGCAACGTCTTCGCTACCAAGTTGTTCAAGGCAAAGCGAGACTTAGATGAATATAAAACTGGCTTTTGCCTGCGGCTTCGCTTGCATTTTGGTCGGTAATAATCCGTCGGCAACTTTCTAAATATAGCCTATGACATTCAGGGATATTTTTAAGTTTTTAGTGACAGAATTTCGGAATCGAATCGGTAGATCTAAAGATTACCCTCAAACATTACTTCTTTGGCTACGATTTATAAACACGTTAATATCCCGAAATTATTACTTCTATATCATGTTTGATGTTTGTTTAAAGAATTTTAGATAATATTTACGTATAGGTATGCATTTGAGTGAGTTACCTGAGATACAGGTTTATTCCTAGTTCAGTTCAGGTAGAATCCAATTACTTACCTATAGTGTTTAAGACTCTATTGTAAATAATTTCAATAAACCATTTCAATTGGTGAAGAGACACTTGTATAAGAAGATACTCGTACAGAAACAATCAATAATAACATTGGAACACTTTATATTGTATCAATTTGGATTAACAAAAACTAAAAGAAAAATCTTAGAACCAAACAAATCATTTTTGCTATTTCAAGACCCCTATATCCCTGATAACTTCACCCCACTCCTGTTCAACTACAATTTGTCTTTCTTTCCCAAATTAATATTGTATTAGGGATGCCCCCGATCCCATTTCTCTCAGTAAGGACCCCAATCAACTAAAATTGTTCGGCATTAATGAAAGTGACGTCTCTTCCATTATATTTCCAATACATCCCTTTGTCTTTGTTACGAAGCTGGATTTGGATTAACACGGATTTCGAAGTTTCCCTTCACAGAATATCTAGATATGTATATTGAAGGTGTGCTAGAGCTGTGAATAGCGAAAACGCACGCACACATAAACGCGTTCTGAAATCTCAAACAAATGCCAGTGGCGAGTGAGCTTGCAATTGCTGGACGTGAACCGTGTCTATGTGTGCGTGCATTTTCACTCATTGTATTGAGTTAGAAATCAGCCTTCTGTGCCTGTCTGTTTTGCGGTCCCATCTTCAGATTTTCGGAGAGCGATGATTGTAAATTACATAATTAATACTCGGATGAAATCGTGAATTCTATCGTTGCGTTATGATATGATTGATACGCGTCGAAATTAGGTATTAAAATTTCATTTCGGGATGTAATTGGAATACCTGAAATGTATAAATAATTGGAATGATTTTGCGTCGTGCCTATGACCTTGTCTGCTTTTGATTTATATTTGACAGCGTTATTTACATTTATTCCAAATCAGTTACCACTGAAATACGATTGTATTTAATTTGTGTTTATACCTTTAGTTTTATTTACTTAAAAATACATTTTCAATAATTATATCAAGAATATCTAAAATCTAGACCATCCATTTAATTTTCATTAGCACTAAAACTTTTAGAATCTAACGATCAGAAGTCCGGGCACTTTATCAGCCTGGGGATAAACTCGGGAACAGCCGAGTAGGGTTCCGTCGACAAACACGGCACTGCGGAACCGTGATAGCAGTGTGGATGACGTATGACCGCGTTAGCGAGCTTTCACCATCTAGCTATTACCTACCTACCTGCCTCCATTTCTCTAGAATGATTTGAATTTCTGGCGCATGGTAATCCAAATTGTCGTAGAGTTAGGTACACTCTAGTGCATAGCCCAATTTATGTTCTCTTTTGTATACTTATTGTTTATGATACGATAAAGTTGAGCTGTTTATTCAACAACCACGCTAAGTTGAGGACAGTTTGTATTATTCTGAACTTTGATAACTTTCTTCGCTATGCATTTAACTAGGAGGTAGATCTTAATAGTGTGAACTTTGATATCGTTAAGTTTTGATGCAAGATTTATCTAGTGTGCAAGTCAGACAATACTTGAACGGTAAAAACACGCTATATTTTACAATTTCAGTCATAAAGAAAAACATCCTCACTGAAAGTATGAAACATAGATCTTAAATCGTACTTCACAAACTTCCAAATTGAAAACATCTGGAAGTGTTCCAAGTGGGTAAAAAAAAAGAAAAATGGCCGTTTCTCTAGATTGCAATCAAATAATTTTGCCAAGAACCCTTCATGCGTAGCAAGATGGCGGACATATGTGAAATTAATTCAGTTACCATTATTAATACTTACCTGCGCTTGCGTTCTGGAATTTATTACACATAAATTCCTTACGTACTGATTTATAGCGGGAAGATCCATTTGCAGGACGCTACTAATGTAACTGGATATACTACTCACTATTTACTATGAATCTTGGTACCTATATCTGTTCCGGCTAAAGTTGCGTGTGAAAATAATAATCTTACCAAGGGGTATCATATTACCCAGCATTAACTGGATTTTGGAGGTCAGATAGGCAGTCACTCCATGTAAAATACTGGTATTCAGCTGCATCCGGTTAGACTGGAAGCCGACCCTAACATAGTTGGTAAAGGCTAGGCAGATGATGAGTATCTGTCATGGTTCCGTCAATAGTGTAGTTCACTCTAAAATAATCTTCTTGATAGTGCGAGCGGGAAAAAACAATGTAAGAAGAGGAAGCGGGGGCCAAATTTTAATTTTAGCTGTCATTCCCTGCGCCCTTAAGATTAACCAACTAAACTTAGCACACTAGCCTAATAGCAGCGGCTAATTGGTATTACATCTGATTTTCATTTCAGTATATTTGAAATTGAACCTGTTTTTTTATTCTTATTCTTTATTGCACACAAAAAAGAGAAATACACACAAAATTATGATAAATAGCTTATGTACAAAAGCGAGCTTAACCCAGAATTGGGTTTTCTTACAGCAAACCTAAATTCGATTGCGAAATTTACAGAAGAGGGTAACCTTATGTGCATAAAGAGTACATTTATAAACTTAGATTAACTTATTTTATAAACAAACTAAACTTATATATACAATATAATATACACACAATATATATAGATAAACATACATATAAAATACTATATACATAATATTTTCACGTTGACAGGAAATGTTCTCTTATTCGTTTCTTGAACACATCTAACGAAGGGCTATCCCGTAAGGAGTGTGGAAGCGAATTCCAGAGGCGCACAGCATGAACAGTAAAACAATTTTAAAATTATTATTTTTTAGTAAAAGAAGTTTTTTTATTACAGTTACGTTGATTGTGTAACAACATGTTATGGCAAATGGGTCAGGATAGGTTAGGCGAGCTGTTTCTGAAACTTATCTCCGACAAACGTTTCACCGCGTTTTAACACTACTGACTAAATCCAAAGATTGTACAAACGTTAAACTATGCCTAAATCAGGCTTGTCAACGAATCTTTATTTGGTGAAGGATTCTGTCGTCGATTCACTCATGAATTAATCGTTCTGTTGAAACCCTCCTAGTGGAAAGGTTCTGTCATTGAAAAACTTATAAACGAAACCCTCTGTCGGCGGCTCATCCGACGGACTCACATTCGTCGGAGTTAAGTTTCAGAATCTGGCGAGCTACATTCAAGTTGCATCAAATCGTCAGTAACAATCGTATTTCATTTTTAGCCAAGAAGTTGCGGTTGTCATTCTTCTTCAGTCGTAACATGTTTACTAACCGTTTAAAGATTCTGTTTCTATTAGACCTGAGTTATGGGAGCTTTACACCAGACTTTGGCTGTAGTACCTAATCAAAATTAATACAACTAGTGACCCGCCCCGTCTTCGCACGGGTGCAATTTAGATATAAACCTTCCTCTTGAATCACTCTATCTATTAAAAAAATCCACATCAAAATCCGTTGCATAGTTTAAAGATCTAAGTATACATAGGGACAGATAGACAACGGGAAGCGACTTAGTTTTATACTATGTAGTGATATTAAAGGCTCCGAGATCACTGAAAAACATGCGTAGTGAGGTAATGTCTCTAACTGAGTCATGTCATCTATTTTTGTTTGCAGATTAATATGAAAATTTTCCTGGAGTATTTATATCTTTCACTGAAATAACTTTCGCGTCGTGAGGAGTTCTTGACTAGTTTTAGTATTGTATAATTATTACATAAGTATTTTAATCGAAAGCTACTTTTAAACATGCTTTTAGTAGTTTTACTGTAACTAACTATACGTAAAAATATCTTAGAAGTTAAAACGCAACGTTCTGGTTTTCAATTGAGCTAAAATTTTACATACATGGTGGTTAGTTTGGATGACAATGTGCTAAATCCAATAAGGCGGATTCTCAAAGATGGCGTACTAGTTATTTTTTATGTATTCCCATGATATGGGTATCAAATGAAAGGGTTAGCTGAGAAAAATACGCGATATGTATACGATATTTTATTGCAGTTTTACAAATCTTTATTTTATGTAAGCACCCATAGTTAAGCAAGCATGTACTTGCTTATTACTATTAGTTTATTGAGCTTTTCAGTTCCCGTTCGTTAGTCATTATTTACTAAAAGTAACCCACAGACACAAAAATAGACTTAAAACTTACATTTTTCAATACAGCTCCTCTCGTTTCAGATTTTTCAATTAGAGCACTGTTATCAGGAAATTAATACTTTCGCGCTTGAACCGGCTTCGAAGATATTACATTCTACCATTAGCTTGTATATTTTAGAACAAATACTTTTAGGAAGGAATAAATAAAGAGGAGCACTTGACTGGCTTAAATCCTTTGCCAAGTCAATAGTAGTTTAAGAGCACTTATGCTGTGTTTGTAGTTCAAAGAAACATCAAAGACCGTTTAACTATCGCTCTTATAACAAAAAAAAAAGCTCCCAACCCAAAATATTAATTTATTATCGATACTACCTTCTCTATCGTTTTGCCTTACCCGATATTTTACGCTTACAAACTGAAGCCTTTGAAACATTGATTAATATTAATGATTTCCTTTGGGAACTAATTTGAGTGGATAATGGATCTTTTGTATTTCGTGAAAAAGTAATTTGTTAGACTCACCGACCAGCCAATTAGACTACAGAAAGCACGCGGTGGTCGGTCGATTAATCATCACATTCAGGAACGCGAAGGTATTGAGATATCGCGTGTTCCAACGCAATTTGTGTACAATACATACTTGTGGAAATAGGTATAGTGGGCTGCTCCGTTTAATATACCTTCTCCTGATTGTTGTATGAAATAAGTCTTTATTTATTTATTTAACAATTTACGTACACACTTAATAAATAAAAGAAGAAAGGAACAGAAAATAGTACAAAGGTGATGCTTATTTCTAAAGAAATCTCTTCCAGCATACCTGCGAAAGGAGATACCAAAAAAGAGATATGTAGACAAAGAGAGTGAGTGTGAGTTTTTATTAAATAGAAACGTTATTGTATTTTTTGGGGTAACATGTCGCAATTGTTACTATTAAAACCACTACTATTATTGTCACTAGCTTATACCCGCGGCTTTACCCACGTGGAGCTCGGTAATTGTCTCACAGGATCTGATCCAGGTTATAAACTACCTCTCATCCAAATCTGGTAAGTAGTTTTGGCGTGAAAGAGTAACAAACATCCAGATATCCATACATCCTTACAAACTTTCGCATTTCAAACAACCATAGTTGTAGACCATATCTGGGAACCTTCTAGTTACGGAGATATTGAGGGTCAAAGTTCCAACTTTTTCACAAGTTTTTTTGAAATACATGTTTTTAATGTTTTTTTTGTTACTTAAGACACCTTCACGACCTCCGTACTGTTTAATCAATCCATCAGCTCAATGTTTTGAATGCGTTACATTACTACCGTAAAAAGTGATTTTTCACCCCAAAAAACAAGTCGTTTCCCAGCAATAATTTTTGCGTAAAGTTACTTAGTTTCATGTACATAATGCTTGGTTAACGGCTTCGTGAACAGTCTGTTTACACCCTGTATGGATGGATGGATATTTGTTACTCTTTCACGCAAAAACTACAGAACCGATTTGGATGAAATTTAGCACATAGATAGTTTATCACAGTTACCGAAATTCACGTGGGCGAAACCGCGGGCAAAAGCTAGTCTATAATATTAGTAGGATTAATCAATACTTTTTTTTTAGCTATACAATACTAAACAGTGTATCAGTTCTATTTAGCAATCTACATTATAAATGCACCGTAGTGAAGTTTCACAGTAAATAATTCTATGAAGTACGAATCCTAAAAGTTATTTGAAATACAGAAAAGGTTGTCAACTCCGATTTATCGTCAGCCCTTGTGAGATAAAAAGAATAAACGTTGAGAGAGCTTCGATTTTAACAACTTTTTCGACTTATAAATCGACCTTTGA
Source organism: Lycophotia porphyrea (assembly GCA_950005105.1). Lineage (NCBI taxonomy): Eukaryota > Metazoa > Arthropoda > Insecta > Lepidoptera > Noctuidae > Lycophotia > Lycophotia porphyrea. Next base: position 7,038,325 of record OX465387.1, on the reverse strand, counting down.
TTAATGAACCTCGACGGTTCCAAGGGAAATGGACAACACAAAAAATATAGCAGGAACATGCTTCGTTTTGTTAAAAATATATTTTGTTTCGAAAAAAAATATTTCCTGTTATTGGTGATCCGTATCAATAATACTCAATAGCCACGTTGAATTTTAACTTTGTATCAATCAAGAACGGCAATTTGAATAAAATTTGTTTTTAATTTCCTCCGTGCTTGCTTTCCTAAAAGTTTTATCGGTTTTTAATGTTGGTTTCGAGTTTAACTGTATCCAATTTCAAATAATGGGTGTAAAACTTACATTAACGAAGCGAAAAGGTACTTGTTCTCCCCGTCATTGCTATATTTTTTTGTTCTAGACCATACCTGGGAACCTTCTAGTTCCGTAGATATTGTGGGTCAAAGTTCCATCTTTTTCACATTTTTTTTTCTATAATACTATGTTTTAATATTGTTGATTTACTTTAAATACCTCCACGATCCCCGTACTATTCAATGCATACATAACCACAAAGTTTTGAGTTCGCCTCATTGAGTCCTACCGTAAAACGTAATTTTACACCCCCAAAAAAACGCGTTTCTCAGCATGAATTTTTGCGTATAGTAAGTTTGATGTTCAGTACACTTGGTTGAAGGGTCCATTTTCACTTTGTATATCTAGGGAAAACAAATCCGTAGGTTACGTACAATAAATACTCAATAGAATACTTCAAGTTACAGGATCATATTTTTCCATCCACACTAAAAATAAATTCCTCAAACAGGTACACCGCTATATTTTCTCAAACCCGATATAAGAAAGAAGAAACCAAACCGACATACGTTAGTAAATCAAACTAAATCCAGTTTCGGTTGCGAAGGATAAAGTCGGAATCTTCCGACCGTTCTATAAGACTTCAAAGGATTTACTGTGAAATAAATAGAAATTATTTTCGAGGAACATTTTTGTGCTTGTTAGAAGATGTGTCCCAGTGATGGAAGGAAATATTTCAGATCAGATTTGTGTCACTCTTAATATTCAACGTGTAGCTCTTAATTTTGGGTCGAGTATATAGGTAGGTATCGAATTTTTTTATAGGAAGGCCAATTATTTTTTTGCGGTTAGATAATTCTCGGCGGTCGGTAAGGGAAGCGGATTGCATGTCAGATTGGCTTGTATGAAATCCGTTGAGGCCTAACACACGTACACCGCTCGACCGCGCGGACGAGCGGCGCTCACCACCTCTCTGTGCGGCGCACAACCGGATAAATCTTCGCCAACTCCGCCAGACTGCGTGGACGAGCGGTGTTGTGTGAAAATCGCTTTAGGTACAATGCTGGTCTCTTGCAGAAAGTTGTCCAGTTTCATGTTCTCCACCACACCTAAAAATATAACTCAGCATTTCATGGACCAAATTTTTATAAGAATTTATGAGTTAACAGAATTTTATGTCATCCAATTTGTAAATAAATTCAATGCAGTTACATAAAATACATTACCAATTTTTATAAATAAAAAAAGTGCCTTAATTCCACAAAGAACAAAAAAGTTCTCATCCATTCTTGTATTCATCTTCTTTGATCATTCGATTCTACACCACATAAAGGACTACGACCACAACATTCAATTACCCACCGTTTAAATTATACGTGGTCAAGAATCCGGAAAGTGAAGCAACTCTGGCTAACAATTAAACTTTAGGGTACTTCTTAGAAAGTGATTTAAGTTAGAAGAATCCTTAAGAATGCCAGTATCCCGTCCATGGTCTGAGGATCCCTCTTGGCGTTAATGAAGGAATTCCGTTTTTATTATACTGGAGTGTTCCTGTCCCATCCATCTTGCCTTCTAAAGGTCTATCCTGGAAATGGAAAAGACAAAAAGGTGAATCGACAATAGATAGCTATAAATATAAGGCCTTTTTAGAGTTTTATGGTAATGCTTATTGTAAATCATTTTTCTGCGCAGTTTTAGGACTTTTATCAAAACTTCTGACAGTAGGTATCTACTTAAAGCTTTTACGATTCATGAGAACAAAGTTAAAATAAATTACACGAGTCTAAATTAGATAATTGAGTTAAATTACAAAGTTCGACACAGCGTACCTACTTTATTTTATACTTGTAAATGAAACATGTGTAAGCGAGAATACATTATACGACTTTCAGTGAGATTCCTGATGTTCTGAAGTTCGATAATCTAAATTGTAAATGGCCTCAACTTTGTGAACAATAGGTGCTACTGTATCAATTGCTATCTATTTCTCAGTCATATGAAAACTATCGAGAAAGTTTTGCATACTTGCCAATGTAATATGGTACTTACAGTATAGACACGGCTAAAGTCAATGACCTGTCATCTCTTTTAACCTTAAGAGCGAAAATCTATCAACCATCCCTCTTCTCAGATGCACTGGGAGTAGACCGAACTAAATTCATAATAAAGTTTCACAACTGTTAGAAAAGACGGACGGGGCTAGAAGGAAATATCTCGCGAGTAACCTCAACTTCAGCGGATTATGAAATACCTGACAGAATTGAAAATTGTATTTCATTTTCCACTGAAACTCTGAAACTGTAAAATCTGTAAGAGACTGCGAAATACTTCTTCGGGAGTTTTATTGGGAATTGAAGGATTGTAATTGAATAAAACTCATGCTGTAATGTTGACAAATCGATATCGGTACATATAAGGTTCAATAAAGTAGATAAAATAAGACTGCCTCGTTGGTCGAGGGGTCGCAAGCGCGACTGCTGAGCTTGAGGTCCTGGGTTCGATTTCTGGGTCAGGCAAAGTGTTACTGGGTTTTTCCATCAGGGATTTCTCAGTAGCAGCCACGGAGTCGGGATTTATTGATGGCAAAAGTTTCGCTCCCTATTACATGGGACATAACTGTTTAGTACCTGCATCTACCTAGCCCTGATAGGAGTCTAGATTTGTGCCCGGTTGATGGCAATACGTTCGCGCCTTATTAGATGAGACTTTAACATAACTGGCGAAATGTGGGTGTACTATTAGGTAAACACACCTTTGTCTAAACCTTGGGGGATTCCAGGTGGTGGTTATATTATGAAATAAACACACATTAATGTTGTCTATACACACACACTTACATACATAATTATTTGAGATACATATCTCATTTTTCTGAAGTATTGAAAATATTTTATTGATTGTACCGTGTGTAAGTTTGATTTCAATTAGTTGAATCATAGCAAAAGTAGGATTTAGATATCGACCGAGTTATTAATGGAGTTTAATAAAACACGAACGAACACAATCTTTACCTGCCTGGTACGTTCACAAACATAAGTTTATTTATGGGACAGGAAGCTCTGACATTATCATGGGTACAAATACCAACCAACCAATTGATAATATCATAGTTTGCTTTGATACCAACAATAGGGTAGTTGACCAAAAAAATCTTATCAGTCCGTCAGATAGATTTCCAAAAAATATTGGACACGAAAACTCGTGTGACGTCACATTTTGGTACACTTTTTAGCGGAAAGTGACGTCACAAGCCCCCACTCAGGAACGTTTGATGCGTTTATCTTCGTTATTTTCTATTGATTTGATAAAACAATAAATACGTATCCAATATTTTTCGATAATCTAACTGACGGACTAAATAGAATTATATTTTTTTTTACTCTGGAAACATCCCTATCAACGACGAGATCCCAACAATACACCTCCTAATTCATTGAGAACCAATAGCAACGGAGTGCTGATTAGAAATCCGTACGGTTAACCAGGCTCTTATTAGTGCGGACCACAAATTTCGGCGTTCGCTGAGTCACGGCCGCTGTGAGCGTCTGCAAATAACTATGAGTTACTTCCTGCTATGTGTGGCTTATTTGGGGAACCCCAATAGTATTGATGTTGGTATGCAGAAGTCATACGTTTGGTGTCTTGGTCAATCATGTTGGTATAATTTTCCATGATGTTTGTGTTCAAGATATGAATTGAGATTTAAGAGGTTTAGGAATTGTTGATCTTAACACACTACGTGAATGTAGTCGTCTAAAACATCCTATATTTTATTGATTTTCTATTTTAATTCATAAAAGAATTACTTGTTTCGTGTCAAATAATGATTTCGCGATTTATTTTTATACTGTTGTTTTATCTGAAGTATATCGACGCTAACTTTCATTTAATAACCTGAAAGCAAAAATGAATACAGTACAAAAGAAATTGAACGCAAAGCAGTCTGTGGTTTACAAAAGAAAAGGTGATATAATTCAAACTCAAACTCAAAAGCATTTATTTCAATTAGACCATTACAGGCACTTTTGAATGTCAGAAAAACAAATAAGGCTAAGCTACAATCACAGACACAAGGCATAATAACTTGTGAAAGTACTGTAGTTGCCTATTCCAAAGCGTAGATCTCTATGGAGAAGAATGGGCAAGAAACTCCATGGACACTCTTTTCAAACAAAATATTGTACAAAATCTTCTTTTATTTTATACATAGTGAAAAGCAGAATCTCTATTTAGTAGAGATCCCTAAAATCGCGTACATTTTCACGGTAAGAGTTCACTTTTAACTTTGTTTCCCGTTACAAATATACTTCTTTGTTTGTAAGTCACAAGATTTAAAAACAGAGTTACGTGACTATCTCTATGAATGGAAGTCCCAAGTTTTGAAATTAAGATTTTATATAAAAAAAAAATTTTTATTCGACTTTGGGTCAAGCACTTTATTAGTTCTGGTTTACAAAGATTGTTGGAAAGATTTTGATACTCCATCTTTTATAATTTCCCTGTTTTTATAATCAGTCTGTACTCACGGGCGGCGGCACATCAAGCTTTACATTTCCAGTATAACGTGGCCTCGCTTTGTATATATTTTCTGTACAATGAGAGATCTGAATAAACTGGTTTTATATAGCTTGATCAGCCGTCGTGCGTACTGTCCCACTATTGGGTAATTGACTCCCCAATAGCCTACTCTTCCCTATGTGTATATTTCTCATAAACGCCTCTGAGTCGTAGCTACCTTATTAATTTATAAACCCCAGTTTCAGTAAGTGACATTTTAAATTCTTTAAATCTGGCAACGAGCGGTCGCCTTTTATTTTTACCTAAAGCTCCAAAGAGACAACATCTTTAGCCGGACGGCGGACAGACCCTACGGCAGTGTCCCACAAAATGAAAAAAAAAATTTTTAGTACTTATATTTTTTTTTATGTTTTTAAATGTTTTTTTTTTAATATAATTTTCCCCGTACTATCTCCTGTGTGATAAACGCGGAATTCTGACAACTTATGTGAGCAGAAAAACTTCTAAATCATCATAAATATTATTCTTACCTCAAATTCTGAAATAAAATACGATATGTTTATCTTCTTTTGAATATATTATTTATAAAAAGATATTTAAACATGCGTCAGTCGAGGCACTTCATATATTCACGTTGTTCAGGTATTTTATTTCTAACATGACAGTTCGCTACCTCACCTTGAGCACAAACGTTTAAAATACACTTGAAGCTAGTGATAAATTGTTCAAATATATTTTGAGGAACATTTTGGGAAGCTCTCAGAAACGAAGAATTGGAAGTGTATAGGTATTTGGATAGCATTTTTATGAATGAAACAGTAATAATTTCAGTCTTCTTTACCCTTTTTAGAAGCTACAATGAAGTGACAACTCATGATAAATTATTTGACACACTGACCTGTCATTAATTGGAATTGAAAACGTATTATTTTTCATTTAGTTTTTGAATTTCAATGTACATCAAAATTAAACTAATTTGGTTCATTTACTATTCATTTCAGTCACGAAGCACCTATATACATAACATAACAATACGCCTGAAATCCTCAAAGGTTTAGGCAGAATAATGCACCCACAAATCGCCAATTTTGTTTAAGTCCCATGTAATAGGGGGTGAGCCTATTGCCATCAACCGGCCAAAAACCCGGACTCCATGGCTGATACTGAAAACCGGACATACAATCTAGCTAATGAAGGATTATAACATCGATACACGTACTACAGTAGGACACATTAATATTCGGCATTCGGTGCAATGCAACGTTGTGCAAATACACCGTGGCTTGTACTAGTGTTTACTATCGTCACAGAGTGGATTAATACAGAAGGCTGACTACATACAATGAGCAAAAGCAGGTACATGCACAGATAGACGCGGAGATCTCAGCTGTGGGCTCTGCATACCAAAGCCGCAGACCAACACAACCAGGCGGGCTTATAAAAGGTGTAAACGGACCCTTCATGAAGCCGCCAACCAAGCATTTTGTACATCAAATTACGAGTAAGTAACACTACGCAAAAAATATTGTTGGGATACGACTTTTTTTGGGTGAAAAATCACGATTTACGGTAGGCCCTCAATGTAACACACTAAAAACACTATGCTGATGGAGGCATTGAACAGACTACATTAAAAAATTGTATTTAAAAAAAAACTTGTGAGAAAGTTGTAAATTTGATTCTCAATATCTCCGTAACTAGAAAGTACCCAGGTATGGTGAAGAAAAAAAAATGCAAATACGGGGAGAACAAGTTACAGTACCTTTCGACTTCTGTATTTGGGTATTTTTACACCCATTATAAAAAATGTGACATGTTGGCGGCAAGTCATCAATTGCGTACGCGCTCAATTGCCCGGCGCGTTTCTGTTGTAGGGACACAAAAAAAACAATCTCATGCGGCCTACAAAGTTTTCGACTTGGAATAATTTGAGGTCCACAACACAGTTGTCGAAAATTATTATGTCAGTGGGTCGGTGGTGTGTAGAGCCCTTGACTCAAACAAAAGCTGGTTGCGAGTGCGCTTGTACTCGCTGTACGTGAAGCTTGTCTATGTGTGCGTGCGTTTTGGCTTGTTGTATGGAGTTGATTTTCTGTACGGAATTATTTAGTGGTATTCGTGTTTACTATAGTCCGTCTATGTATAAGCACCTGTGTTGGGACATTTACACCATCCCGGTGTAGTTGTGTAATGATTCGGTGAATTAGATTATTGTGCTGCGTGATTCGGGTTTAGTAAGTGACAATTCCAATTCTTATGAGTATGGGGGCTTTTGGTGATGTATTTTATTTGTTTATTTAGTTTTGCGGCACTTTTGTTGATATAACAGCTTGCATCTACTATAGAATACTCAGTGTGGGGTTTTTTCAGGGTTCCGTACCCGAAAAGTACCTAACGGGACCCTATTACTAAGCCTCCACTGTCCGTACGTCCGACTGTATGACAGCAGGCGGATCTCATAATTCATAATAGATAGACAGTTGAAATTTTCACAGAATGTGCATATTTGTGGCCCCTATAACATCAAAAATAAATCACAAAATTAAAGGGGGTTCCGTTGACAACCAGAATAAGATTTTTTAGTACAACTGATTATTTTTATTACACAGTATAAGCATTTAAGTATCTGTTTGAAATCCAAAGTATCCCTTAAAAGGTTGTATTCAAGCTTTCAAAAGCGGACAAAGTACCACATAGAAAATATCGACGACGTTTACTTTTGTATAAATAATTCAACGTAATTTAGCTGAGTACGGACACCTCTACTTAATAATTTGCGAAAAACAATCGATAATACTTTAAGGATTTTTACCATTCAAACAATCAATTCAGAAAATACAAAATATAGGTAGGTAATCTTGTGAAAATCCCATGTCACGACTCAAACCGCACACAAAACTAATCACAAACCATAACTTGTATTGATGCTTGTTGTAGCATGTTTCCGTGTCAATCGGGCTCTCATTAGAGAGAGACACATTAATATTCACTTGTTCCGGCACGATGTCAATGCAGGCTCAACGGAACCGAGCTTTGATTTACTGTCTTGTATTACCGGTTTGATGTACTGTGGTCCCTTTTCAGCAGGAAGCTGTGTTATACCTGAGTAAGGAATATGAGTTAGATGTTAAGAGATTAGTGTTTCATGCAAGAGGTTATGGCAAATGCCGATGCGACTTGTTATTGAAGTTATACTTCTTTTGGCGCGGTAGGGAAAAATGATGAGACTAAATTTTTAAGATGCGCGCGCGTACACTCTGAAGTTAGCTAGTCAACATTTTTTAGTTGTATAAGCCAAAGAAGTACACACACACTTTTTTGTACATACTCAAAAGTCCAGACACAATTTCTTCCGCGAACCTTTTTGGTTGAATTAAACTCGAGATAAATGGTGACGCTTTGAGATTCAGGTTGATGGTTTTGGGTTTAGCTTAAAACCATGTAACTTCCAAACTCATAATAAATTGTTAAAGTTTCCACAATTTCCTCTGAAATAAGTAGCTTATGTTAACTTTGAAATCCATGCAAGAAAGCTACTATTTCGCTCCTAAACTACACCTAAGTACGTTCTTCAATATTTTCCAAAATGACAAACATTGTAAAATGACCCGTATTTTTACACAGACGCACAAAATTGTTACCCGAGTACCAGGCAACAATGAAACCAAAGCGGTTTGATGTTCAGCTAACATTAAACGCATCCGACTCAAAGCCACTTGAGTTTTGGCTCAGTTTCCATTCGGCTGCACTCAGTGTTGATTCTGTTTCCAGTTCCCCTTCGCTAAGGTTTGCTTACTGTGTAGTAAGTAAGTATAGCAAATTATAAATTACACAGCTATTGTAATACTCCCAGTATTACAATAGCTGTGTAATTTATAATTTTTGATTGTGTAGAGGTGAAAACCATCTTCGAATAAACTATTCTCTTGGGATGCCGTATACAAATATCTTTCGATCTTTATAGTCACTATGCCCATCCTGGAACTGGGCAGGATATGCCTGCCGAATTAAACTGAGGGCTAAAATAGCAGGAAACTGGTGCCCTTTTACTGTGAGGAGAGGTCGCAGCAGACCGCGTCAGGACGAACTTGACAGGTTCCACCAAAACTGGACGGAGAACACACGGTTGCGCCAGAAATAGAAAGTGTGAAGAAGACCTTTGCACAGGAGTAGGGCAGAGCAGGCTAGGAAGAAATTTTGTATATCCTATCATAATTATACCAACAGGCTGAAATTTTGAGTTGAGGCAGAACAGCTTTTTTGGGAATGCAACGGTTATGATACCCATCCTTACTGCCAAAATTTCTGCTACTGTATATACTGTTTCAAAATTCCGCTCTATATTCAATCTCAAAGCACTTTCCAAGTAAATCGTTATCAATATCTAGGTCTCGACAAGACTCGGTATTTAGTCTGAAATAGTACATAGGTAAACGCTAAAACGGTTCTAAGTATGAGTTCACGGAAATTTCTCGTAGTAGGAGGACGGCTTGTCTATACGATTACTTGGAAGTTATACAATTGTTAGTTAAATTGAGCTTTGTATCAATCAGAAACAACATACACCATCTAAGTGAGTATAGGTTACATTTACGCATTACTGACCGCCTCGTTGGCCTAGTGGTCGCAACAGCTGAGCGTGAGGTCCTGGGTTCAATTCCCGGGTCGGGCAGTTTGTTAATAGTTTTTCTATCAGGAATTTCTCAGTAGCAGCAACTGGGTTTGGATTTATGCTTGGTTGAAGGCAAAAGGCTTGCCCCTATTACATGGGGCTTAAGCATAACTGGCGACATGTGTGTGTACTATTAGGTACACCTCTGCCGAAACCTAGTTTGTTATATTATAGTACATTTACGCCTAAACGAATGTCAAAATAATGGCACAGTTTGATTTTCAATGCTCGCATTAGTGCCGAAAATTCAGAATCAAGTATTAACTTAGATGTTGCCTAGATCTAATAAAAAACGGGCAATAATTGTGTCCAATAATTGGTGCCTGCGGATTTACTCGTAATTCAAACTTTGCTAGGCTCGCTATTTTGGGTTACAAAAGAAATAAATACTCAACATTTTAATTAGTAAAATTTATAAATACTTGTCTGTCAATTTTCACCCAAATCCGTTCGGATTTGGGTGAAACCATTAACACGTAATACAAACATCTTCACGAACTTTCACATATAAATATAATAGTTATAGTGAGATTAGACGAGCTCACTGTAGTTGAAAGCCTGTCCATCAATCCGCTAGGTTAAGCTGCACTGGCCTCAGATAACAAGTTAAGCCCCCGTCATACGACCTTTGATAGACGTAACGTTACAGACAGACAGACAGATGGCTAAAAAACTGACAGCTGGCTTAAGCTATGGATATTGGTAGGCTACAGTAATCCAATCAACTTTTTGACGTATGATATTCGTGGCTTTGTTCATGTCCGTAACAATGTGATATTAAAAGATAAAGAAGTCTTTGGAGAAAATACTAATGAAAGATTAATCAATTACACGCCAGTGTCCATATTCTTGTCATGTTCTTTGTCTTCAGTGTCTCTATTCTTTACCAATCCGCACTGGGCCCGCATGGTGGATTATAGCCCTTTCCCTCTCATAGAGAGGATGCCTGTGTCCGAGCAGTGGGAACATTATAGGCTGATGATGATGATGATGATATTCTTGTGAATCAGTTCGTTCAATGGCACTTCGCTGTAACATTGCAAATAATAACAGTCGCTCGGGCCAATCTTCAGGTTAAGCCGAGCGTGCCTAGTTTAGTACGTGGATGGGTCAATTTTCATACCGAGTTGCGTGCCTACCCCGGAAAGCACGTTAAGCCATTGATCTCGGCTGTTCATTGTAGATCTTTAACAGTCGTTACAGTGGTGCGAAAGTCCGACAACCTATTTTACCAAGTGGCATCGTATTACCCAGTACTAACTGGGTTGTGGAGGTCAGATAGGCAGTCGCTACATGTAAAATACTGGTACTCTGCTGCATCCGGTTAGACTGGAAGCCGACCCCAACATACTTGGGAAAAGGCTAGGTAGATAATAACTGCTATTTATTACCTTTTTTTTCGGCATCTCGGTGGCCAAAAATATAATTATTTTATTCATTCAACTTTTGCTATTGAAAGAATAAACAGATTGAACTATGATGCATTTTTTTATATCTCACAAAAAATACACAGTTACCAAGCAATCTTTCACACATGGAAAAACTGCCGACCTGTCATTCGAAGAGCGGTCACAAGATTGGTGACAGATGATTGATGAAACTTATCCCTCGTAGTGGACAGTCTGGATTCGATTGATCAATCAAAAGCGAATGTATCCAGTTATTCTTTCGTTTCTGTGTGTGAGTGACGCATCAATCTTATTCTAGGAAAGTTAAGATAGTTAGAGGAAAAGTTTTAAGCTGACACTTGTCTGTGAAAAGGTTATTGCTCATTTTATGAAAGATTCTTGAATCTTTAGTTTTAGTTTTAACTGACTTTCAGTTTTATTTTAATAAGGTTTTATTGAACTTGCCTTGTTAGTAAGTTCTTTAGTAGGTATTGGTCAAATCTTGAAACTGAATTTCAAACCAATTTGAAATTTTGCACACAATATTTTTGGTGACAATACATTTTTATGCCAAACATAACTTGCGCCTACAGCCAAGATCACCTCCTCACGAGATAACTAAGAAGCATTATGTGCCTATCTACGATCCACAATAAAGATATTGATTTATTGGAAAAAAAAGCAACAAATATCACTGGGTCCGCGTGATGCTTTATGGCCCATTCTCCCTCTCATAGAGAGAACTGTGTCCCAGCTGTGGCCATTATCAGCTGATTGTGCAACTTAAAGATTTTTTTTATTAAAAAACGCTTCGTGTGTAAGTTTAGCTTACCATACATTTTAATTTACACATAGGAAGTGACTGCTGAGCATGAGGGCCTGGGTTCGGTTCTCGGGTCGGACAAAGTTTTACTAGGTGTGTCCATCAGGAATTTCTCAATAGCAACCACGAAGTCTGGATTTGTGCCCGGTTGATTACAATAGGCTCTCCCCCCACACACCACCCACATTGGACATAAACATAATTGGCAGAATGTGGGTGTACTATTAGGTACAACTGTGCCTAACCCTTCGGGGATTATCAGGCGTGGTGTTATCTGAGTAACGGGTTGGTTACACACATCACACAGCTATATGACGCTAATTAAATTAAAATCGTTAAACCGGTACGACAACGCGAAAAGTCGAAAATATTGTTACAGTTAAAAGTATCGCCGTTAGCGACGAAAATTGAAAACACAACTAGTGGAAACCGTTTCGTTACGACATGCAAAACATTTTAATTATGTCAGTTTTACGGGAAATATTTCACACCTGAACCCTGGCTGGGTGTAATAATGAAAAAATCCTGTAAGACAGTTTCTTGGGCGAATAGATTCAATCAACGAAGAATACTTTGGTGATTTCTAAGTATCTTTTTAAAAAGATGAACAATAATTTCGTCACATTAAAAAAAAATGGTTTCAGTATCTATTGAATATTGTTAATGTCTCTAAAACATACAGGGTATAAACAGACACTTCATGAAGCCGTCAACCAACCATTATGTACATCAAACTAAGTAACTTTACGCAATAATGAGTGCTGGGAAACGACTTTTTTTTTGGGCTGAAAAATCACGTTTTACAGTAGGACTCAATGTAACGCACTCATAACATTGTGCTGATGGATGGATTCAATAGTAAGGGGGTCCGGGAGGTGTTTAAAGTAAAAGTCTTACATTAAAAACATGTATTTAAAAAAAAACTAGTGAAAAAGTTGGAACTTTGACCCCCAATATCTCCGTAACTAGAAGGTTCCCAGGTATAGTATAGAACAAAAAAATGATCGCAATGACGGGGAGAACAAGAGCCTTTCGGCTTCGTTAAGAGTCTGTTTACACCCTTTATATTTGACAGCATAAAATAAATATTTGAGTTACTTTTAAAACTTTCAAATTTAATATTAGTTTTCATCGATTTATCGTTTCAAGATGTGACACAGTGACACTAATTTGAATGAATTTTAATGTTTAGTATATATTTTAGCGTGATTATTGAGGTTTGTAACAGAAATGTCACACGAGTCTACAAAGGGTTAAAAAAAATTACAGATTGTAAGTAGTTTGATGTGTCTGTACGAAGACCAAACACCGTTTATCAAGCTTTGATGGCAAGTTTGCTTTACAAATCTCTTGCGTTCACGACACCAAAGTCAGTTTCTATTTCGTTCTCAGTACTACAGATTTCCCAGTTGCATCGTTTAAGAGGCAAATACATACTCCCGTAGCACATAGACGACGTTAAGTGTATTCTTTTGTAAGTCTTGCTGTGCTATTTCGGTGGAAATCGTTTGTTTTCGAGTTCACTGGAGAGGGGATTTCTTTATTGTTTTGTATGATGATTTAACCATGAGATGATTGGACAGCGGTTCATGTGGTAAAAATATTAGTTGCGCAAGGTTACTCATTAGGTATGGAATCTGGCAATTATGCTACTAATTCAATATCAATAATGATGTAAAGATATTTCTGAATTACATATTCCTAGTTAAAACACCATTTTACTTCTATTTTCTTTATAATTTATTGCAATTCGTGTATCACTATCACTACATATTATAAAACAAAGGCCTCCGCCGCGTATATGCCTGGTCGCGATAAACTCAAAAACTACTGGACTGATTTTTATACTGTTTTCACCATTGGATAGAGTGGTACCTGAGGATGGTTTTAATATATAATTTGTCAAGTTTTTGTTGCGGAAACGGCATCAAAATTTTATGATTACTTTTGGTCGCGATAACCGACATCCACGCGGGCGAAACCACGGCCATCAGCTTATAATTTTGAGTGCAACAATGAATAAGATTCTAAAATAATTTAATATCTTTTTTTTATATTTAAGGTCAGTCTCTTTTACGGATTTTTTTTTGGTGTATTTCTGTATGAAACATAAAAAATTGAATTAAGCATTCCAAAGTACAACACTCAGTTGTACCATGGACATTTCATATAATATAATATATATTATTATATATTATATATTTTTTATGTAATAAAGCATCAAAGATACCCAAAAGTAGAATTTTATGAAACATCCTTTGCAGAGACAAGGTTTTTACTCATGTACGTAACCAAATTGAAATATTTGTTTAAAACATTCCCCAGAAAAATAATCAAACTTTCTCGGCCATATTTTTTTTAAATTTTGTGGTCTCGAGTTTTGTTTTCGTGTTGTCTCGAGTAAAACACTCAAATACAAGAAACAATGTGATAGCCCTCTTAAAAAGAGCATAATTATAATTTGAGGTTACCACAACATCCCTTCTTGTTCCTTACTCCACTATTAGATATTCGTCATCCCAGTATTCTTACCATATCATCGTTTACACAGTCCATCCATCGTTTCTATGATCTTTCCACCTGATTTAAGATGAATGTTAATAATCCTTCCTTCATCCTCCATGGATGTATGGATGTTTGTTACTCTTTCACGTAAAAACTACTGAACGGATTTGGATGAAATTTGGAACACAGATAGTTTATAACCCGGATTAACACATCGTCGGCGGCGCGTGCGCTTGCCAAAAGTGTTATGTGCCTTAGAAACACAAAGGCACATAAGGGTTTTGGCAGGCGCAACGACGACATAGGATACAGTTTTTATCCCGATAGTATGTACCCGTGGGACAATTATCGAACTCCACCCAGGCGACACCGCGGACATTAACTAGTGAATAATAATTAATAACCGTTTAACGATAAAGAGGTTTGGGAGGAGAAAGGAGAGGCCTTTTCCCAGCAGTGACACATGACAAGCTAAAACAAGAAAAAAAGCTGTTGAACAGCAACGTTCGTACTTAACTACATTTTAAATAGTGTGAAGAGAATACTAAAAAGTTTAAATAAGCATTTCAAATATGACTACATCTTTGAAATGCTGAAATGCATAATATCTTTTAAACCATGCGATTATGAGCTATTAGGCCAATATTGAACTAAGTTTGAAGTGTTCGGCAATTTTACTCATCGAACAATAAGTTAGTTTCGTATTACCAAACTTAGATAAGTTTGTTCAGTAGACTGTGGTTACTATTGAAAGACATTCAAATAGGTTATTATCATAAGACGTTCTTGAAAGATTTTCAACCAATTTGGCAGGACTAGAAGCATATTCAATTTAAAATGAAAAGAACTTCAAACCTGAATACTCTTTGTAAAGTTTGTAACTACTTACTTTCTAACTATGGTTTTAAAACTTTAATATAATCTTTATTTCACCCAAAAAAAATGAACAATAACATATTGGATGACGTAATAGTATACAAATTTTAAATATGGGATCCTCTGTTGCAGCCATCTTGTTTTCTAATGGCAGGTCAACGTCAGTCGAGCGCCATAAGATCCTGGTGGCATAAATGCGTTTGAGTCACGACTCATGATTTTGAATGGCGCTTTTAACCAACAATGACATACATATATTGACCATTTATCTTACAGATTATTTCAAGTTTTTTAACACTCACATAATATTACACCCTCATTATATCACAAAAGATACCTACTCTAGAATTACAGCTCCCGTAGACGTTATAAAATATTTATGAACCACGTCTTGTGTCCCTTTCATTTGCTCTTACATCTTTAGTAAATCTCTTTGGTGATGTTGGCGGAGGATAAACTGCATCATTTAATACCTTGGCTCGTCTGGATTATTATTTCAATAATTTTTGCAATAGTGGTGCTCGTTATTTTTTAGATTTTTTTGGAGTAGGAGTTTTAGTGTTAGTTGCAATTCTGGCTGGAAATGTAGGTACCTACGTGTTTAAGGCTTTTTTGCATTTGACTAGCACTCAACATTGTATCATATAAACATTGTGAGGAAGTGATCGCATTTACCGACGCGGAATCGGCTTAGGCCGATAGCAAATTCGTAATAATAACATCACGCCTGTAATCCCCGAAGGTTTAGGCAGGGGTGTACCTAATAGTACACCCAAATTTATGTTCAAGTCCCATGTATTAGGAGGCGAGCCTATTGACATCAACCGGGCACAAATTCAGATTCCGTGACTGTTCCTGATGGGAAAACCCAATAACAGTTTGCCCGACCCGGGAATCGAACCTAGAACCTCATGCTCAGTTGAGCATGAGGTTCTAGGTTCGCGGTTGAGGTTCTAGGTTGTAGCCGCAAGCGTAGTTACGCTTGCGACTACTAGACCAACGAGGCAGTCTAAAAAAACAAATCTGAAGTAACATGTCGGTGTATTCATTTGTTGTAGACTTTACAACCCAGTTAGTACTGGGTAATACGTTACCCTTCGGTAAGACTGGTTTTTAGACTTTCGGGCCACTGACTATCTGGTATGAACGACTGTCAAAGATCTAAATGGAGATAGATATACCGTACCTAATATTGAACAAGTTTTGAATTGATAGTCAAACTACAGATAATTTCACAATGCTTTTCAAATACAGACGACAGCAAACTGAATAAAAAAACCAACATTTGAATTTTTAAACGTTGAATAGTCAAACACCTCTAACCGTTGAATATTGAAATTCAATCAAAATAATATTAAGCGATATCATCGAAACAAAGCCGATCCTATTCTCGATATAATACAAACTGTGTGAACAGTACTGTGGGACGATACATTAATATGCATCAAGTGCAAACTATCGCCGACCGCGATCGCAGTGTATACTGCAAACGCGAACACAGTCGCTACTACTTGCATTTATTGATGTTACCGTGAAAGTCCGAAATGTGGTGAATCTTAAGATTCACTAGTGAGTGTCAATAATCACCGACGTCGCAGGTGAAGTCATTCAATTTTTTTTTAGTATGTATGTATTTGTCAAGTGCGGTTTTTTTAACTTACTATTGTTGTTTTTATTTTAACATCAAATAACATCATACCTGTAATCCCCAAAGGGTTAGGTAGAGAAATTTAGTACTGAAAAATGCTTGATGGAAATACCCAATAACACTTTGCCCGACTCGGGAATCAAACCTCATGCTCAGCAGTCATGATTGCGACCACTAGATGACTAGTCCACCCAGGATGTCAATTTTTAATGTTCGTGTATTGTTACTGTGCAGAACAAACAGATTTTCACCAGGATGACTGGTTTGACGTCGAACAACGAAATTATAATGACTATTTATGACCGAAATCCGTCTAAGATGATCGCCTGGGCAAATAACAAAAAACAACAAGTAGGGACGGTAATAAAGAAAGAAAACATGTTTATTTTGCACATGCGACAAAAACAAAATATGAAATAAAATAAAAAACCTTAAAACTAAACAACAACAAAAAAAATTGCTAATACTGTGTGTATTACGGCTGCGCCAAATAGGTTCAGTTCACTAAACTAGTTCCCGACGCTGGTGGAATTACCGGTGAATGCCTGATTCAAGTAAATCAATGAAAGAATTTCGGACATTCACTGGCAACGTTGGTAATGAGTCGAGATTCGCTGGTAAAATTTAGATTCACCAATTTCAGACATTCACGGTAACATAGACACAGAAACACTGTGTCCACTACACAGTGTTTCTGTGTCTTGAGTACTGAATTATTTTGTAGCAGGTTTGGGATTGAGGAAACAGCGTGTCGCCCACTTATCTTCTAGCTGAGGACAAGTGACGGAAATAAGTGACTTAATGGCGTTGCGATAGCAGGGCTGTTAGCACTTGTACTACAGCTGGAATTTAAACGATTTATTATTTGTACTAAGAAAGACAACAACGACCTCTCCTAAAATTCGTGTCGCCTGAAGTATGTAGACAATCATGGTTTAGACCGACTTCATTTGTATTACAACTAGCAAATTTAGATTTTTTTTTAATGAAACCTAAACTAAGGTAGTTTAATTTAGTTTTAATAATAATCAAAAATTACGTGGTAGGTTTGGAAAAAAACACAAATCATTAAAAATGCATAATGATTTGTGTTTTTATTTTTATTATAATTATAGCATCAAACACAAATAATAATAAATTTAAAAAAAAAATGAGATCACACAATAAGCTAATAGAAACAAATCATCGTCATGACATCATGATTCTGTTGTCAAAATTAACATTCGATTTGATTCTTGATCTTTCTGAAATTGAATACAGCAAGAAATATCATACGTTAATATTATGCCTAAGTACTACTCAGTCGTAAAATACGTTAAATATGCAGTAAGCGAGACTCATATAAAATATGTAAGTTGGGAGTCGTATGGATCTAATAAAAGTACTAGCATTTGCGGTTTTCACAATCGGAATATCAAAAAACATTTTCTGTTGCCTTGGGCATTTTAAAGTTCAGTTATATTTTTCAACAGGAGTTTAATTTCACTTTTTTTGCTGTCGGTCACTACGGGGGAATTGAATAAAGCCATATGTGAATGTTCTGATTCAATCCTATAGGAACGTGTTTCAGAAAAATCTAAAAATCAAATGTGTTCGGCCCATTTTGGTTCGTCCGACCGTATCGAGTTTTACGCCCAAAAATATTGAAAACTGGACGCAAATTATTTTTTGGAATATTTTATTTGAAAAAAATATACTAGTAAACGAAATAGAGATTTTGGTTTTACTTTCAAGGTAGTAAAAGCAATTTGATCATCGCAATTTATAATCTTTTTTTTTAATACCAACAGTTATAAAGATACTGGTCAGTAAGTAAATATTTACCATGACGAATAAGCAGATTTTAGACACTACCGTTTATCTTCCGGATAAATGTTAATTAAATAAAAATCAAAAAACAAAGATTAATTCTAAAATTTACAATGTTAATATCTAAACAGATGCTTCCCCCGATCTAACAACCTAACACAGCGCTCAGGTTTCAGACGAGGAGACTATTTTGCTCCAACTATATCAGATCTGTCCGGATAACTTCGCAGCTGTTCTTATTAATATGCAACAGCTGACGATACCGAACTACAGATTCAATAATAAGAAATTGATGAACGATCAGCTTTTTGCTACTGAGCGAGTTTCAATTATGATATCGTTGTCGAAGTTTCAATTCAAATTGGAAAACAGGAACGATATTTTTTTATAAAGACGGTATTAATCAACTAATAAACACAACTGCTCCGTCTGTGTAGGAATATATTCAGTCACATCACACATATCATCAGCCTATAATGTTCCCACTGCTGGGACACAGACCTCCTCTCTATGAGAGAGAATGAATGGCCTATAATCCACCACGCGAGCCCAGCGCGGATTGGTAGATGTCACATGTCTTCGAATTTTTGGTTCTAGGACATGCCGGTTTCCGAGAGCAGTGGTGATGAAATAAATTACACAAAGTAATGCGCCTGCCTGGGTTCGAACCCACGACTTACGGTTAGTAAGTCGCGGTCGCTACCACTGGGCCACCGCTGCTCACCCACATTGTGTTATAATATGTAGTGATGTTGGGTTCGGCTTCCAGTACAACCGGATGCAGCTGAATACCAGTATTTTACATGGAACGACTGTCTATCTGCCCTCCACAACCCAGTTAGTTCTGGGTAATACGATACCCCTTGGTAGAAATACAGTGAAATTAGTGATAGCTTTAATTTCCACATCAGGTGTTCCAGATCTTCAATGCTTATACGTTAACAGAGAGTGCTCATCAGGCTGAACAACTTTTGCTAAGACGTCATTCCTATTTATATTATAGTGTAACTGGGCTCTTGGAGCTCCACAACAGGTGTTCCACATCTTCAATTTTTATACGTCAACAGAGAGTGCTTATCAGTCTGAACAACTCTTGCTAAGACGTCATTCCTATATATGTTACAGTGTGGCTGGGCTCTTGGAGTTCCACATCAGCTGTTCCAGATCTTCAAATTTATTCTCTTAGCAGAAAATGCTCATTACGTGGAACAATTTTTGCTATCGTACCATTTTTGTATCTCTTATAGTTTAGCTGGTCTGTTGCGGTTCTGCATCAGGTGTTCAAGTTTCCAAGATAAATTATAGCCTATATGTTGCCCAGACTTAATACCTTTACAACAAAAAAAAAATCATTCTAATCCGTCGAGTAGTTCCGAAGTTTAGCGTGTACAGACAAACAGACAAACAGACAGACTTTTTTTTTGGATTCGTGCTCTATTACTGTTTCTAAACCCCCCACAATTTTTTTTTTAATATATTCAATGTACAGACACAGTTTTTTACAGTCTTATTATATGTATATATAGATGTAGCTGGTTCACATAAAGGGTGTTATTTAAAAAAGTATCTCAACAACATCCCCGTAAATAATACTATTATATATTTTGCCCATAAATCGGGGTCTAACAGCAAGTTAGTCACAAATAGACCTGACATTTTATCCAGCTAATCATAATTGTGTCGGATATGATTTTTGCGTAGGTGTTCCAAATAAATAATTACTTCTGAAACCACATTGGGTTACCAAGGAGCTATATTAATATCTTTCCCGCAAAGCAAAGTAAATAATTAGTTTTATGATAATTATTTATTGATGTCTGTTTATGAACCACAAAGTTTTATTAATTGAGTATCATCAAACAAACTTTTTTAGTACCATAAATAAACATTTCTTCTCCTTCGTCTTTGATCATCATAAATTAGGTATTTCTATAAACAAAAAATAAGCATAATAAAGTAATATGTAGGCCTAGCCTTATAAAAACTAACATAGATATTTGTTATTTCCACTTAATTAGTCAAAGTCAATTTGTACGCCACTGGTACGGCCAATACCAGTAAATGAGGTTTCATAATTTAAAAAAATGTTCATATAATGAAAACTACTCGACCGAACTATGTTAAATTTTTATGGGACCAAATGGCAACTATTCCGCATCAAACTAAAGTAGAATCACGTAAATCAGGTCCTAAATCTCAGCGTAATCGGTGTAGGCCTCCCACTAGGTGGACCGAGGACCTGGTGAAGGTTTCGGGGATCCGCTGGATGCGAGTCGCACGGGACCGGTCAATGTGGCGACACTTGGGGGAGGCCTATGTCCAGCAGTGGACGTCTTTCGGCTGAAATGAGGATGATGATGATGTTGATACATACATAAATAAAAAAGTACCAATCGAATTGAGAACTCCTGCTTTTTAAAGTCGGTTAAAAAATGTAAGGACATCTCATCATCAGAGGCCGTCATAAGATCTTTGACAGTCGTTACAGGTAGTCTGTGGCACGAAAGTCTGACAACCAGTCTTGCCAAGGGGTATTGTATTACCCAGTACTAACTGGGTTGTGGAGGTCAAATAGGCAGTCGCTCAATATAAAATACTAGTATTCAGCGGCATCCAATTAGCCTGGAAGCCGACCCCATCACAGTTGGGAAAAGGCTAGGCAGATGATGATGAATTTAAAATGCAAGAGCATGTATGAAACACTATACGACATTTTCGTTCCAATTTGAAATCAATACCATTTCAGTATGCTGTTTGAAATTCTACATTGGTTGCTGTACTGAAAAGGAATTGTAAATTTCGTATTATGGTAATTCTCATGTGCTAGCATTAAATTAAGCCGGCTAGGGTTACATGGCGCAAAAAATGAGCCTTGTTTTGAGGCCGTATGTTTCAACTGCCTTGTATGTCGTCAAAATGTTTTTGGACTGTTTCTGTATTCGTTCCGTGTTAGCTGAAAATATGTCTGAGATTGAAAATGTAAATATTTTATGGAAGCAACTACAGTTTGATGTTATTTATTGAAATAAAAATTGGCCTTTACCATAAATGTTACTGTGTTAGAACATAATTACGAATCAATTCAGTAGATTTGCTGATAGTATTTCGTCATTTCTTGTGTGGACTTCAGGGCCTAGCCAGACAATGATATTTTATTTTGTAAGCGACTGCATCGTTCGTCTAGTGGTCGCAATTGCGACAGCAGTCACGGAAACCGAATGGCAATAGGCTCGTCCCCTATTACATGGGACTTAAACATAGCTTGCGAGTTTTGGGTGTACTATTAGATACACCTCTGCCTAACACTGCGGGGATTACAGGCGTGATGTTATATTATGTTATTTTGTAAACGATGACGAATGCTTAACGGAAAAGTTAAAAATGTATTGTATTAACATAACTACTCAAAAGGTAGTTATGTCAATCCAATACATTTTTTAATCCTGCTATTGCTGCTTGCCTACTGATTTCAAAAGAGTAAATAAGTAAGTATGTTTAATTAGCAAAGCCACTGGTTGATTGTTGAAAATGGCATTAAATAAATACTTTGACGGACCAAAAAGCTGCCTTCTCTGTTTTTTTTTTAAATATTAATTGGACCTACTCTTGACCTCAATCTAGTCCTGCACGAGGACAGGGATGAAGTCGACGATGGACCGAGCCAACCTAAAAAAGCCTATTAACTCGCGAATTAAATAGATTTTGAGAAAAAAAAACCTTTTCTCTTATATCATCCACGAAAGAAACCAAACAAACTAACAAACTTGATAAAGCACTAATATCGTTAACTATGCAACAGCAAACTCCTCACAGAAATAGAATAAGTACGAAAAACTTCTTCAGTAGGTACATACATACGTACGTACCTAGGTACGTATGTATGTAGGTACTGAAGACGTTTTTCCACGATTATTTCTCATACTGTCAACTCCAGTTAGATCGATCACAATGCGGGGGATCCTACTCCAGGGAAACAACTGTAAGACAAATCTTACCCTCGGCTCTTGGAAAGTTTCCCAGCTTTTCTGAACCGTATATTTTATACTTACTACTACTTTCACCTATTGTTTTGTACGTTAATTGTACCTTTATTTGTTATTGATTTAATAAGATACGATATTTAATTACTTACTGTAGACTGAGTCTCTGGACGTTACTAGTTTTCTGTGGTTTCACAGACAAGTGTGTTTTTTATTTTGGAATAATAAGATAAATCGAAAAAGATATCTCAATGGTTCCTTAATCTATACAAATAAATAAAATTGAAGTGTCTGTTTGTAATTTAAAAATAACAGATTTTTACTGAATGCATAATTATGAAAGTATATACAGTACTTATAACAATATTTTTTTTTTTTAATTTTTGTCTGTCTGTCCGCCTATCTGTCCCTTTGTTCCCTGTAATCTCCAAAATGTTTAGACCGATTTTGATGGGACTATTACAGGCAGATAACTGATTTTATTGGGCTATTAAGTTGGGCTTTTATTTCTAAATATCATACTATTCATCTTGCCAGTTCTAAATTGTACTGTGGTCGCTTTCTAGATTATTCATATGCAACGGGATTTCAATATTTACTATTACTATGTTTTCGTCGCTAGTACTGATTATGAGGACCAAGGTTGATTCCCTGGTCAGGTAAAGTTTAATTGTACTCTTATACCAAGATATGCACCCGGTACATGGAATAGGCTCGCCTAGCGGTAACTTGCATGTCATGACGAAAATTTGTTGTACAATAGGGACACCGGTGGACCCGCTGAATGAGGGACGCACGGGACCGGCCAATGTGGCGACACTTGGGTGAGGCCTATGTCCAGCTGTGGATGTCTTTCTCTTTGCTAAAATGAAGATGATGATGATGAGGAATAGGTACGTCACTTCTACGGTCTACCTAAGCCCTCAGGAATTACAGGCATCATTAATTATGTTGTGTTGCTTTTATCCAGAACCACTCCATTATTATTGATACAGTAGCTTCATATAACCAGCTAGATCAATATCCTACAACACAAATTAAATTTAAAAGTTTCCGTCGAAGTCAATTTACTGAATGTGATCGAGTAGTCGCAGTCAACTTCATCGAGCGATGTTGTAAGTAGCTGGATTTAATTTATATTTCGTATTTGTTAGATTGTTAGTTCATTTCATGTTGGTTTATTTATTTTGGGTTAAGTGTATTTTTTTATACATAGTTGTACGGGTAAGGTACATTGAAATGATAGACTGATTGAATTTGTGTATTGAAAGAACACCCAAAAATGATAACTGATCGACTCGCGGCGAATGAGTCTTTTGATGTTAGCAACAACGGTGATATGCGACTACTGATCGTTGATTTAAAATTGTATATTCTATTAATTCACTGCGCGTCGATGTCAGCATAAAATTGAAACATTTGGTATTGTACAGGTCTGCTCGTACAATAGTGAATGTGTTTTTGACTAGTATAGACAGAAATAGTTAACGGAGCAGGGGAAAACCACTAAGGAGATGGGAGGCTGAGATTCGACTTACAGCGGGTCTTAAATAAAAGGACTTATCACTACATATTATAAAACAAAGCCCTCCGCCGCCTCTGTCTGTCTGTTCGCGATAAACTCAAAAACTACTGTACCGATTTTCATGCTGTTTTCTCCAATGGATAGAGTGGTTCTCGAGGAAGGTTTTAGTATATAATTTGGTTAAAATATAATGATACTTCCCATGGGTTGCGGGAACGGTATCAAAACATGATTACTTTCGCGATAACCGACATCCACCCGGTCGAAACCGCGGGCATCAGCTAGTAAATAAAAAAAATGTTAGACATGAATACGTGTGGATAATTGTTATTACACTGAAACAGTGCAGTATGATTTGTCGTGTAGACCTGATAGCCGGTGACATAAGACACTACGGTGGTGCCGGTAGTGGTGAAGTTCTAGAGCACCTAAGTGCTTTTTTTACCTACTCAAGGTGCTAAAACACCTAAACAATTTAAATTAAATTCACAAGACTTAAAAATCAAAAAACATTTCGAAAAAAAAATAAAAAAAAACGTTTTAATTCGAGTATCACTGACTCATAATCGTAACAATACCTACATTCATTCATTCAGTCACATTACATACACAAAATAAATTAATTCGATTCAGTCATTTTTAATAAGTCAAACAATCATAAAAAAAAAATGTTTGGTTCCATTTGTTCCCAGCATTTCCTGCATTTAATTTTTTTTAAATAATACAACAACCATTCGTGACGTCATTAAAATGCTGGAAACGTCACAAAAACCACACACACACACATGTATTGTGATGAAAATCGAGGTGGTAAAGCAAATCGGCGCAACCGACAGATTTGCAATTCACAGTACGTCGTGCTGGCAAATAGCCGAACGTTTGGCGACTAGTGTTTGTAATCGAAAGCTTAACATGTTGTTCGGTACAACGATTAGTGTTGACGACGGTTTCCGATACAATTGGTGCGGGGGAATCGGCAGAATTTGTGCAATTGTCGATTTGTGCGCGAAATTTGTGACACTTTTTGGTTATGTGATTTGACGGGCTCGCGCTGCGTAATGAGTTGATGTTTGCTTAGTCATGGTTTTTTTGGGATTCTCGTTGGATTTGATTTGACGATATTCATAGTTTATTTTGTAAACTAAGGGCACAAAATCTGCCTGAAACTGATAAATTACAAAAACACTACCCGATCTGGAAATCGAACCTAGGACCTCATGCTCATGACAAGCGAGGTAGTATATATCTTGCTGATTGTTATCATGAAGTGAACTAAAATATTTTGATATGAACTCGATGTTAATAACATTCTAATGAGGCATAGCATTGACTAAGAATCAAAAACAGTTAACTCAAACTGACCCATTGCACTGATAACCACGTCATATCGATCCATGCAGCTATTTACACAACATTTTATAAGCTCACATAATCCACAAATTAAGACAAGATAGAAACCTATGAAAAAAAATCTACAGATTTTTTTTTTTTTTTTTTCAATAAAATACTAGCGGACGTCGCGCAGTTTCACCCACGTAGTTTCCGCTCCCGTGGGAGTACGGGGATAAAATATACCTATGCCTACCTAGCCTATGTTACTCGCTGATAATGTAGCTATCCATTGCTGAAAGAATTTTTCAAATACGTCTAGTTGTTTTTAAGTTTATTCGTTACATACAAAAATACAAATCTTTCCTCTTTATAATATTAGTATAGATAAGTATATATAAATATAGATTAGTATAGATATAGATAAAGATGTAGAACGGAACACATACATCTAATTAAGTGACAGCTAGTTAGCAACTCCACTGCGTAACATCAGAAAACTGTCTTAACGAGTACAAACTTCTGAAATAATTTAATTTCCTCAGAAGTAAGTTACGCAGTTAATAATAATATTTTATATCCTAGATAGTATTTAGTAGGTACCTAACAAGTACCATAAGAAAGTTTCTTCTAGCTCGTTAACTCAAACTTTTGTTTGTATCTTTTGTTGCTATTTGACGCTGAAACTACTGACAAGATTTTTTATTTTTTATTTTATACACGTCATGTTCTCCTTTATGCACGTTACCTACCTATTCGCGATGTCTACTTCAGGTATTATATAAAACTGGTATTTTAAACTTTTTTTTTAGGAATAACAGATAAACGAAGACAGTAAACACACTATAAAGGGTGTAAACGGACTCTTAACGAAGCCGAAAGGCACTTGTTCTCCCCGTCATTGCCATCATTTTTTTGTTCTAGACCATACCTGGGAACCTTGTAGTTACGGAGATATGCGGGGTCAAAGTTTCAACTTTTTCACAAGTTTTTTTTTAAATACATGTTTTTATGTAAGATTTTGACTTTAAACACCCCCAGGACCCTCTTACTATTCAATCCATCCATCAGCACAATGTTTTGAGTGCGTTACATTGAGTCCTACTGTAAAACGTGATTTTTCAGCCCGAAAAAAAAAGTCGTTTCCCGGCACTAATTTTTGCGTAAAGTTACTGAGTTTGATGTACATAATGCTTGGTTGACGGCTTCGTGAAGAGTCTGTTTGCACCCTGTATGTAAGTGAATCCTATAAGTGAATGATGCTATACATCCGGTTGTGACCAAAAAGTCGATGTCAAATAAGGCTCGTCTGGCTGTTCACAATGGTGTGCTGGTGCCTACACTTATGTATGGAAGTGAATGTTGGGTGTGGCAAACGAGGCATGAAAGTAGAATTAATGCTGTGGAAATGCGTTCCTTGCGAAGCATGTGTGGTGTAACTCTGAATGATCAAGTGAGGAATGAGGTTATACGGGAACGTTGCGGCTTAAAAGAAGATGTATATTGACAAAAAATGAAAAAAGTATACTTAGATGGTTTGGTCATGTGGAGAGGATGAGTGAAAGGCGACTAACAAAAGGTATTTAAAGATGTAAGTGGCAACGCCGGGAGGGGACGCCCTAGAAGAACATACGCTGACCTTATTGGTGAGGTTCTTCAGAAAGGTCAGGTGCGTAGTACTCGCAACCGGCGTGCGTGTATGACCAGATGTATGAACGTCGACGAGGTAAAAGGAGTAAGTAAGGATCGTAGCAGGTGGCGTTCTGTGGTTTCTGCTTACCCCCATGGGGAAAGGGCGTGAGTTTATGTATGTAAATATTTTATACCTTGGTGTGAACGTGGGGTAGGTAAGATGCCATATTTTACACATTGGATTCACATTATTTTTCTAGTTTTGGTGTCAAAAAAAAAACAAACAATGCTCGACCCATTTCTTTTTCTCCCGAACCAGTATTTTCTTTTAAAAATCGATTTACATTAACAAAGAAAACCGCCAAATGCAACAAAACTCCAGTTAACCATTAACCATTGTTTGGTTGGTACTCGTTGCCAAGTCTAAATAGGTCAGGATACATTTCGTCAGAAACTAAGCTGTTTTTGCTTAACCCTTTCCTTGCATTCGTATTCGACTGATATCGACAAGTGAATGATTTATTGTATCGAGTTCGAATGTTGAGTGAATGATGAAGAAGCGCTTGCAATACGGTTGATAAGAAATGTTTACTGGTCTTACTGATTGATGAGTGAAGGGAAGAGCAGTTAGAATGCGTTTGAGTTTAAAACATTTTTGTTGAACTAAAGTTAATCAGTCAGTATGTGACTAAAAAACAAGTTAAAATAAAGTAAGAATTTTGTAATTAATGCTAGTGGACAGCTACTATAGCGTAATTAAAGCGAAAGCAGAGTGCTTTGAGACTAATTTCAAGGGTTATTTATTTTTATTTTTTTCTGAAACGTAAAAATATTACAATATTTACTGCCTCGTTGGTCTTGTGGTCACAAGCACGACTACTGAGTATGAGGTCGTGGTACGATTTCCAGGTCGGGCAAAGTGTTATTGGGTTTTTCCACCAGGAATTTCGCTATATCAGCCACGGAGCCTGGATTTGGGCCCGGTTGATGGCAATAGGCTCGCCCCCTATTACAGGAGGTTAAACATAACTGGCGAAATGTGGGTGTACTTATGGGTAGGTGTACCCATAAGTACACCCACATTTCACCTTACCCTTCGGAAATTACAGGCGTGATGTTATTTTATTACAATATTTTGTACAAGCAACGATAGACGAGTTTACAAACTGCACAATACGCAACATTTTATTGACTTGACAGAAAGCTTATGTCTATTTCCTTTCCCATTGGTGAGGAAAAACTCAATGCCTCTTTTCCTGATAAAAAAAAAGCTTTCAACCACATTACATTTCCCGCCATAAGTGAGAACATTACAGACAGTTGTCACTGACAAAAATATCTCACCTCAAAAAACGGTAAGACACATGTTATTTCTGTCCAATTGAGTTAGGCGTTAGGGGTGCCCAAAAAATGTCTACTTCAATATAAAAGAAGATAATATTAGAAAAGTGATCATACTCAGGATTACCCAATATAAGTTAACCTAGCATTGTATTAGCTTTCTATACAATGACAGGTCAACTTATCTGGTCACGACGTGTCGTCGTGTCTACATTTTCCACGTGAAAATCCAGTATAACCTGACCTCGCATTATTTAGGCTTTCAATACAATGATAGGTCAGCTTATACTGGACAATATCTAGCTAGAAATCTCGTCTACATTTGCCAGATAAGGACTGCTTTATTTTCAGCTTTGAATCGATTCTCCGTTAATAATTGATTTGTTTACAGTGTTGAATAAAATCGATCACAGGTAATTTTAAAGGCGTACCCAATCGGAGTGATGTACAGTCAACAAAACAGATAAGTATGCAGGGTCGAAAGATAACACAGGTCTACAATGATTTAGGTGCCGCTAAAAGTAAAACTGATTTCAAGTACATTCGGTACCCTGATAAAAACGTGATACTTACTTTTTTAATGCTACGTATAGTTTTCGAGATTTCATTTATTAAAAAACAAAAGAACATATAATTCAAAACAGTTAAATACATTTAATTACACATTTTATTTCACAAGTTACAAGCTTCTCTTTTTAGATTTTCCCCGATGGATGTCTTCAGGACATTCCCGTGTAATACTCCAACAGTAATCTGCCATCATATGCTCATCCCAGCGACCTTGGTATCTAACTTCCATCACCTTTAAATCTTGATGAAAACGTTCTCCTTGTTCTTCGCTATACGCTCCAAGATTTTCAGGAAACTTATCTAAGTGATTGTCCAGATAGTGTACTTTTATGCTTTAAAAATCTTGGATGTACCAAGATTTTTAAAGCTAATTAAGAGGTTTTGAACTCTTTGTAATTTTCGGCCTTCTGATTTTCTAAGAATTTTTTTACAACAGCAACAAAAGATTTCCAAGCCTGTGATTACCTGAACGTAGCTTCACAATTTTGTCAGCTTCACACGACATCTTGTGGGCTAATTAACCAAAATATAACCTAGAATTAGCGGCACCAAAAAAATAATTTTTTTTGTAGACCTGTGTAATTATAATTGTTTTTTTCTTAAAAACCGGTCGATGTTTCCGAATGAAATTAAAATTAAATGAAGAAAATAATCAATTGGTTAAATTAATTCAAATTTCATTTGAAGATGTGCAACAGTTTCTAAAAAAACTAAAACTATATCTTTCGACCCTGCATACCTATCTGTTTTGTTGACTGTACTGTGTCATTTTTGATGTGGGTATAAATGTCTTGACCAATCACAGCAGTGAAAAGTTACTAGTTTATTTTTTCTAAAGTTGAGCTTCTATAAAAGCCAAATTATTACAGAACATCATAACATCACACCTGTAATCCCCGAAGGGTTAGGCAGAGGCGTACGTGCCTACATCCACTTTTTGCCAGTTATGTTTAAGAACCATGTAATAGGGGGCGAGCCTATTGCCATGAATCGGGCTCAAATCCAGGCTCCATGGCAGGAGATGAAAAAGCCCAATAACACTTTGCCCGACCTGGGAATCGAACCCAGGACCTCATGCTCAGCAGTCGCGCTTGCGACCACTAGACTAACGAAGCAGTCAGCTTACAGGGTGTAAACAGACTCTTCACGAAACCGTCAACCAAGCATTCTGTACATCAAACTATGAAACTTTACGCAAAAATTAGTGCTGGGAAACGACTTTTTTTTTGGGCTGAAAAATCACGTTTTACAGTAGGACTCAATGTAACGCACTCAAAACATTGAACTGATGAATGGATTGAATAGTAAGAGGGTCCTGGAGGTGTTTAAATTAAAAATCTTACATTAAAAACATGTATTTAAAAACAACTTGTGAAAAAGTTGGAACTTTGACCCCCAATATCTCCGTAACTAGAAGGTTTCCAGGTATGGTCTAGAACAAAAAAAAAACGATCGCAATGATAGGGAGAACAAGTGTCTTTCAGCTTCGTTAAGAGTCTGTTTACACCCTTTCTTATTATGGCTTTCAAAACGCAGTCTGTAGATTTGTTGTCTGATGAGATGACGAGTAATAGAGAAGTATGGAAGAAGAAGACATGCTGCCGAAGCTAAATGAATTGGGATAAGAGCAAATTAATGAGGATCATAATAATGTGGAAACTCCTATCTATTTTTTGCTTTGACTCTTTTAAAGCATTACTTTTAATAAATTTAGTTTTACGGGTATTTGTGTAGCAGCCACGGAGTCTGGATTTGTGCACGGTTGGTGGCAATAGGCTCGCCCGACTTAAAACATAACTGGCGAAATGTGGGTGTACTATTAGGTACACCTCTGCCTAACCCTACGGGGATTACAGGCGTGATGTTATGTTGTGTACTTACTAAAATAAATCTTCAATCTGAAAATAACCAACGTATGCTTGTATCCTTCTTACCGCAGTGTCTCAAGACGAAAGTCCATGACCAGTTTGTGTTGCCAGTGATTACATCGGGACCGAAATGTGGTAGCTCACAATGGGCCTCATCAAGAGGCTTAAAGTCACCCAAAGGGTAATGGAGAGGGCTATGCTCGGAGTTCAAGAGAACCAAGGTTACCGACTTAGCCCGAAGAATTGCCAAACTTAAGTGGCAGTGGGCAGGGCACATTGGTCGTAGAACGGATGGTCGATGGGGCCGTAAAGTTCTGGAGTTGGAAAGCCGGGAACTAGGTGGACCGATGCCCTGGTGAAGGTTGTGGAATCCGCTGGATGCGAGTCGCACGGGACCGGTCAATGTGGCGACACTTGGGGAGTCCTATGTCCAGCAGTGAACGTCTTTCGGCTGAAATGATGATGATGATGATGCTTGTATGATTTATTTTGCAATTTTGCAGCTTCTTGGTATCAGTTCCCTATATTTTTTTCTTCTAGATTGTTAAAAACCCAGAATAAAAATAACTATGCATTGACAATTTGCCATGTCATTAGAGCCATGTTAGACATACCATACTACGTAAGCAACAAATATATACATAAAGATCTAAATATCAGTACCGTCAAACAAGAGACTACTAAACACAGTAAAAGTTACCAGAATAGAATATTAACTCACGTCAACCAACTGGCCTCAAAGCTTCAGGGTGCAGGAAGTATCTCCCACAGCCGATTGAAGTGGCATGGAATCCCTACGCTAACTGCGAGATTCAAAGATTGAAAGGAATTTCCAAGAAAAAAATCCTTCTGCCAATGATGTTATTGATCACCAAGTGATTGGCCTATTGTGTAGACACAGATCGCCAAGTTACAGACAAAGAAGAAGAAAAAAAAAATTGACAATTCTAAATTCAAACTTTCATTCCGATGCAGCCGATGAAATATGCCAACCTTATTAAGCTGCATGCATAAAATGCATGCGCCATTTTGTATTCAGTATTCATCTATGAATTATTAAAGGTAATGAGAATTAATTTCGAAATGATCGTTACTATTTACCCACTAGTTTGATGGGATAAGTTTTAAATGAGAATGAATTATTGGTTTACTAATCGTACGAAACTGTTCGCTCTAATCGGGCAGATTGACATTTTTTAAATCGTTTTTAGCTGTCTGGAATATTAGCTATGAAAAGTGACTCTGATCGTGCCTGAAATAGAGCTGAATTTTGATCAAAAGAAAAAAGGCGCTATCTTCATTTTGTGCCATCATTAACAGACCAAAAGGAAACAGTAAGAAAATCTTGTCTTCATAAAAATTTTCGCTCTTCTTCACAAAAATGTCGCTTAAAATTTCCCTTCTTCACAAAAATTCAATTTCATTCTAGTTAATTCAGTTCCATCACAGATATCTGCAAGCCAACAGATGACGTTGGGACTTAGTACATAGGATTTAAAAGTCACTGGAATGACATGACTGGCTTTGTGGACTGGAAATTAAACAAAGTAACCTTATAATAAGAAAGTAAATCTACACAGACTCTGTAAGACAGACTAAGAAGGGCTTTTATTTAACTAAAATTCTGAGAGACATAGACAATGTACACACGGTGACATATCAAGCCATACATTTCCAGTTAAACATGGCGTCGCTTATATAGATTTCCCTTACATTGAAAGATCCGCTTAAACTGGTTTGCATAGCTTGATTGGTCGCCGTGCGTACAGACCTTTCACAGACATTTTTCTTCTGCCAACAGCAACTCATCAACGACCTTAATATGGCGGTCATAGAAATCACATTGGTATTAACAGCGATAAAAAATCAGAGATTACATAACTGTGCAAGAGCTATAATTCCATTAAAACCTTAAAAATTTCAAGTTTTATAAAGCAAACAAAAATGGTACATGTTTACAAACGTAAAAATGTTCAATTTTTTCTTGAAAAGAATTACAAGTAAAAAACGTGAACCGGCAAAACTGAAAAAAACGACATTAAAAAAAGAAGACATCGATAAATTGCTAAGAAAACCTACCCCAAACCTACAATGTAATAATTTTTCTCAGAAATTCCCTTGTTGTAGAAGAGAATTTCTCGCAGCCACATAATTTTCCCGATAAAACCAGATGACATCTTAATAAAGGCTTGTCTTTATAAAATGGAGTGCTATAAAACAGGTTGGAAAACATTTATTTCGTAAAATTGAGACGCTAAAACTTCGCCGCACTTAACTCACTAAACGATCGTCGGCCGATAGTATTGGTTATTCTTTTAAAATATTGCTACCACATAGTAGTTTTCAGTTTTTCAACCTAGTAGGTAGTTTTAAAACGAAGGTTTTATACCGGATTTTATTTTTATTTTCTTTGGGTACGCGGTTACATTTTTTTATATGAAATAGTTATAGTTTTTTTCAGGAAACATGCTACGTGGTTCTTTTTCAGCACTTTGCAACTCTTTTTCCAATAAAATGTTAAATGCTGTTGATTGATTGCTATGGAAATAGGATACCCTGTATTTTCTTCAAGATATATCCAGATTAACTGATAAAAGAGACACAAAAAGTAATCCTACCATTGTTTCCTTGTTACAGCTGCACTCGAGGCGACTACCTGAAGGTATACTGGGAGGTCCAAGGCCCCGGTCCTCCTGGGACCCTCAACGAGCGCTCAGCCTGGGCTCGGGAGCTCTGTGGCAGTAGAGCCGATGCCCCTCCAGCTCTATACTCCCCTGGACCCTCACTCATCCTAGAGTTCCATAGCGGTGCCAAGCAGAACAACGCCACGGGATTCGTTGGCACATTCAGCTTTATTGATAGACGTGAGTACCTTTATCCTTTTCCCTTGCAACTAGTCACTTTGAATGCGACTTCATTTGGAAGGAAGAACAGTCTTTGATTACATCTATTTATTTGTGTTCAGCGCAGCATGTCTACTTCTCCATACTTCTTTATTAATCGTCTCCTTATTTGAAAAGAGTGATGGGGCGAAGACACTTTCGAACGTTGTGATATTGGAATTGGTTCTAAATTCAAATTCCTAACAAGATGTTCACATACGTGTCAGATAGATGATAGATGGCCGTGAAGGGTATTGTGGTTTCTAATCTAAGGGTCTAGCTTGTGACACTACCGGCTCTTCCTGTTTGGTAAGTAAGTTGACCCTTCTAGAAAAACGTCAAGTGAGATGAATTTATTTAATTATTTATTTATTTTATTATGGCACTCCAACGACTTATTCACTAATACATTTTTGGTTAATATAACAATTAAACTTAAAATCTAGGGTGAATTTGTCACTTACAGGTGTGCACAGCACTTATATAGGTTTTTCAAGTTTTATAAAATTACATAATATAGTATACTTAAAGGCTAGAAACAAAAAAGAAACTAAATCACATGAAAACAAAATTGAAAATTAAAATAATGAAAAGAAATAACTAAATCTATTTTACTGCTCTAATTTAAAGGGTGAAATTTTGAGATGGACCTGGAAGGCAAGTTACCTTACCCGTTGTAGCTGCGAAATGCCACCCTCCCGTATATGGCTTACTTACTTGCTGTGTTTCACTCTTTCTCTTTTGAATTATACGGAGGCAATGTTCTGCAGCGTTAGTTAGTTCGTCAAAGAACATCTTACTCGCACCGCTACATAGCTTAGTATCAGTGGAAACGGTCACATAGTTTCACAGCTTAGCTATTACATCCTCGCAGCATAGCTGCATAGCACATCTCTGGTGGAGAAGCACTCTTAATCACAAAGATAATACTTGAACATCACAGTAAAATGTAATCAAGAAAGGAGATAAATCTGATGGAGAAGGTGAAAATACTCATAAGCCGTATTAAAATCAAATCAAATCATTTATTTCTTTGCAAACATGGGTAGGTACATAGATGTTCTTTTTTTGAGGTTCTCCACATTTTACCGTCATATGGGCATGCAAATAGTAGGTATACAATTATTATAAAATTAAGTGGCATGTCTTTTTCTCATTACTCAAAGAGCTATTTCGGTAATGTGATTTCATGCAGATGTGTTATTAATGAAGACTATAATTAATACTCGCTTATTAAAGCGTGTAAATAAAACAGGTTAATGAGCGAAACTGTCTCATATCACGTAGGTGTACGTAATTAATGTTGTTAGTGCTCTGCTTAATTTGTAAGCGGCTGACGGCAACATTTTGATGTCCACACTTCCGCAGTATTTTGTCAGTTCTAGAAATTTGGCGTACCTTATTACTCACATATACTACAACTTTTTATTTCAATTCTTTGTCCATTCATTAAAGCTTTTTGAGGACGGCAATTAATCTGTCGTTTATATGAAACGCTTGAATTTCTCAAATATCGTTAATGTGTTTTTAACTGCAAACGATACCACAATATCAATATTAGTGTTTTTTTTTTTAACTCTTCTTTTATGAGGACGTATTAAGTTAGACAGTTTTTTTTTATGATATACACGAATAGCCAATGATCTTTTTACTTAAATGGGAGTCCACTCCCTGATGCTTAACACAAAAAAAGCTATAACACGACTACCAAAAACATCGTTACACACCAACCAGTTTTAAAACCCTACAGCCACTAACTAACCGAATCGCAAATCGGATAATGAAGATTTTCACCAATCACGAGCCACGTTACGCGTGTGCCATACACGCCATTTTACCCTTTGTCTACTATCCGAAATGCACTAAGCGGATATATTGATCAAAGCGAGTACATTCCGGTATTAAAATCCAATATTTATGCAAAGTGCATGAATAATTTGTGAAGCATTTTTGTTTTGGAAACCGTACATTTTGACGGAGTGCTGGCCCCGGGAGAGTACATTTAGATGGTGGTTTAAGGACGTGACTGAATTTAAATTTGGTTTTGATGGGAAGATAGTTTGTATTTAGTTTTTAGTTAAGATGGCTAACCAATGAGAAGCTTTATCCAGCCAATTAATCAAAACGTTGTTTATAATATTATTTACATTCAAAACACTGAGTTGATAAATCAAGTTTAAAAACAGGTCATGTATATAAGGCCTATATATTCATACACAAAAACTTTTAAGGTGTCATTGTACTCATCATTACGAACTACTTTCACTATGGGACCAAACCTGAAATCGCAAAAAAGCTGTTGCCTTACATTCACATTACCTTGCTGTTACATTTAAGTTCGCATAACTCGTCAAACTGTAAACAATTGTTCTGTATACGTCTTGGCATAATAATGTCCCCACAGCTGGGTTATACCACTTGGTAGCCCCAGTCAGAGCCTTCAAAGTTTTGATTCCATATTCTTCTAACGGGCCAGTATCCTCGTAATGTTGTTGACGTGACAACGTCTAATAAATCGATGAACGCTGGCTGCATGCACGAAAAAGTGTCCCATTACGCTCATTGTGCCCTTACTCTCAAAGTGTCCCGAACGCTCATTGTCCCGTTACGCTCATAGTACGCTTGCGCCGCATGTATCTCTCTTCCACTCGATTTTATGACGTTGTCACGTTAAACTATCGTCCGTAAACCAACTTCACAGACAACCAATTTTTTTTTCACCGTTTTGAGAGCAGTGGTGCCGAAATAAATTAAACAAATGTATCTTATCCGTCTTTCGAATCTGAAATCAAGTCAAATTAACTCAAGAACAAAGCGAAGCCAGGAGTTTGTTTAACTTAAAGATTCGGAATTCAAATACACATACGTGCCGCCTAATACACCTACCTTAATTTATTCAAAAACATTTCTGATTCGCCATTCCCCGTATTCTTACTCTCTAATTTGTAATTTCTATAATCTGTTGCGTAAACTTGAGAGCTACTGAACCGATTTTAACACAATGTTTACAGCTGAAAGCTTACATTTGAGTGAGGTACTGATGTACGAAATTTGACCTTTTGTTCTTAAGGTACTAAGCGGAAAAAATATTTAAACAACACAGGTTAATTTTTGTTCACTTGACGAAACATCTCATTTTTTTTTTATACAAGTGGAATAGTAAACAGCTACAATATAAAGTATAAAATATTTACATAACATAACATTTAGATTAACTGTGGAATAAAATATACAAACAAGGTTAATAAAACATATTAATATTACTTAAAAACTAAATTTACTTAACTATCATGCTTATCTGTACTTATACACATCAATCAAGAGAGCTCCTTGAGAATAAAACCTTTGAACATACTGGGAGAAGGTCTTATACTCAAGGAACACAGGTTTTACAACAACTACACCAAGTAGTGCTTAGTAAGCAGTTTTAGACTAATGGTGTGTCCGTCGGACTGCCTAATCATAGGTCTCGAGTTAGAACCCAAGACACGCACCTCTGATTTTTCGGATTCATGTGCGAATTGTTACATTATAACTTACTTCGGTGAAAGAAAACAAACATCGTGATGAAACCAGCATGCCTGAGAGATATTTCTCGACGGCATGTAAAGCACAGTTAGAGACCCATGGGCGGCATCAAAACTCTGACACCAGGTTAGGCACTAACCACACGATAAAGAAAGAGAAAGAAAGACAATAATAAACATGCCCGAAGACAAATACTGGATACAGATAGTATGAACCTAATACCTATAAGTATGTACCTATAAAAGAAAAATAAGATGTACAGATGAAATTTATTAAAAATGCGTCTATTATAAGCAGCGTACATCCAGAATAACAACTCAATATTTTTAACTGGCACTCTCTATCATCATCATCTGCCTAGTTTTTTCCCAACTATGTTGGAGTCGGCTTCCAGTCTAACCAGATGCAGCTGAATACCAGTATTTTACACGGAGCGACTGCCTGTCTGACCTCCACAATCCAGTTAGTACTGGCACTCTTTATACGCTGTATTAAACAGTTTTTTTTACAAATCTACCAACAACTGATTTCAGTAATTGCTAATTATATCAGACAATTCAAAACTCCTGAAACTGAAGATTCTTGCAAACCGTCTCACATTATCACGAGGTTTCAAATTAACATAATTATCAAATAAGAATTGTTTTTATGTAAATTCGTATGTAAATGGGTAACTTCCGACATTTTCACCTCCTACGCAGCAATTGGCACCATCGGTATGTGTTTTTCTCTCTTTGGGGTTTATTAATGGCACTGACGAAGTGTGAAGAGATCAGATCGGTATTTGAATATATGGTGTTCATTGATATTCAAATTTCGAGAGTATAATTTAATTTTAAAATTATTAACTGACTCTGCAATCTTTTTATAGTTGCAAAGTTGGCGAGAAGGCTCTACGTTCACCAAAGCAACCGTAACAAAAAAAAACGGATAAGTGCGACTTGGAAGGAATGGAGGGAGGCCTTTGCCCAGCAGTGGGACAATATGAGCTAGCTATAATAATGTATTATAATAAGTGCGACTCTGACTCGCGCACGAAGGGTTCCATACCATAAACCGAAAAAAACAAGTTTTCTGTAGGGTAGCCCCGTTTAATTATAACATTTTTTTTTTGTTATAGCGGCAACAAAAATACATCATCTGTGAAAATTTCAACTGTGTAACTATCACGGTTCATGAGATACAGCCTGGTGACAGACAGACAGATAGCGGAGTCTTAGTAATAGGGCCCCGTTTTACCCTTTGGGTACGGATCCCTAAAAACGAAACGTTCCTTAATTTTCTTTTTGTTTTTTTTTTTTCAAAAAAGGCCTCCCCTGTGTCCTCTAATAATAAATCTTTTAATTGTTCTCAGTACCTCCTTAACAAGGCAATTTGAAGGGACTTATTACGACACTCGTAGAACCGATGTGTTCGGTCAAACAGCAGTACATTTCACCTAAAAAAATATCTTTAAAACCATTGTGTACTTAAGATTGGACTTAGTAACCAAAATGATAAGGTACATAACAAGAAGACAACCCTAACTATCAAGCCCTTAGCACTTAATTTATCTTTCAAATATTTCAGTTTTCCAAAGCACCTTGAGAAATTTAACACCGCTATGATTGAGTTCAAGAATTAATATCACAAAATGAATATAATATCACAGTAAAGTGCCTTTATTCAAGTAATTTATTTAAAAAGACTATTCAAAAGACGTGAACTATTCAAAGTGTAATTTGAAGAAGTATTATAAATCGAATTAAAACAACTGAAGTAAAGAGATTAGAATGTGATAATGATTGATGACAATAGTTACCCGTCTTCTGTAAGTAATTGGATTAATTATTTAAATTGGTTTTAAGTTTGTAAAATAGAACTTAAAGCAGTTCTGGACCACTTTATGCTGTTAGCTTGAATTAGGAATAACATGGAATGAATAAATTAGACGGCCTAGTTTTGTTCTAATGATGGCAAGCGCAACTGCTGAGCATGAGGTCCTGGGTTCGATCCCTAGGTCGGGTAAAGTGATATTAGGTTTTTCCATCAGGGATTTCTCATTAGCAGCCACGGAGTCTGGATTTGCGAACAGTTGATGGCAATAGGCTCGCCCCCTATAACATGGGGCTTAAACATAACTGGCGAAATGTGGGTGTACTATTAGTACCTACACCTCTGCCCAACCCTTCGGGAATTACATGCGTGATGATATGTTATGAACAAGTTATTTCCCTCATCTGTCCTGTCAAAATTATTTTCTGTCTATAGCCTAATCTCACGACGACATCCTCAAAAACGTTAAGCCTTAATATTCTTGATTGGCCTGTTGGTCTAGTGGTTAGTGACCCTGACTGCTAGGACGGAGGTCGTGGGTTCGATTCCCACACAGGAAAAATCTTTGTGCGATGAGTACGATTATTTGTTCTGTATCTGGGTGTATAATTTATCTATAATATGTATGTATTTAGAAATATATAAGTATGTTTATCAGTTGTCTGGTTGCCATAGTACAGGCTCTGTCTAGTTTGGGATCAGATGGTGGTGTGTTGGTTGTCCCAAAAAATTATTATTATTATTCTAAAATTCTTTAAGCGCGGTTGTAAATTAACGTATACTTTATCCTACAGTCTTATCCATACTGTGGTACATAATGATAACAGTAGTATAAATATGAAAAACGATGTTTAGTTTGCAAAGAGGTTTTTACAAACACTTTTACATGTCATTTTTTTTAAATGGATGGGGCCGGTGTTCCTGACTACTCTGAGAAGAAACAGACGAAACAAAACTCAAAGTTCATCGTTTTTTTAAGGTCCAGACATAATCTTGATCAACTCACATGAGGATACATACAGATTAGTGTCGGAGATGGTGTTTTGAAGAAAAACCACACAGATTTGAGTGGACCTGTCCAGTCAGTGCAAGCATTGGTCAGTTATCGTGTAGCTCGACTTATAACTCAAGGAGCTCAACATTTATCCTATTATACTACTAATATTATAAATGCTAAAGTTTGTGAGGATCGATGGATGGATGAATGGATGGATAGATGGATGGACGGATGGATGGATGGACGGATGGATGGATGGTTGGTTGGATGGATGAATGGATGGATGTTTGTTACTCTTTCATACAGACAACGTTTCTGAAAGGATTTGGATGAAATTTAGCACATATATAGTTTATAACCTGGATTAATATCATCATCATCAACAACAAACAACAACACTACACAACAACAACAACATTGTAACACCAAAAACATAACACAACAACAACACACATAACAATTTGTTTTTATGCCGGTACTACGATCCTGTGGGACAGTACCAAACTCCAGGCGGAGCCAAGGGTATAAGTTAGTGTAATTATAACTATTTACTCATTAGCCATCAGAGTCATTAGTAAAAAAAACAAATCGTAAACGATTCCACCCCATACCTAATCACCCCACCCCACCCTATCGTTTACATACAAATCTGTTGAATCGTTAAGACTAAACGGAATTTCTGAATTTACCACTGAGTTTTAATTACATCTGGCTTTAATGAATGTTTGGGGTAACAATGGAGAGTGAACTGTTCTGGAGACATTAAAATGACTCGTCTGAGAAGCTTTGTGGATACTGCAATCGCCTTCAAATGATTAAGATCCTGATATTTTCTAGAATACAGACAGAATTTTTCCTAAATGTATACAGCAATGGCGAAGGTTCCATACAACTCGATTCCTTTTCAAAGAGAAGCCCTTTTGAAAAATGGCACAGTTAGTATTCTATAGACAAACATTATAATCACATTAAAGATATGTACCTACTCCGGCTTACCTCTTTCTAAAATTGACCCTTCGCTACTGGTATACAGGTATATCATACATTCTAGCTAGATAGCTTTCTGAGAAAGCTGAAGGAAAATATTATGATAAAACATAATATCACGCCTGTAATCTCCGAAGGGTTTGCTAGAGGTGTATTACCTAATAGTACACGCACATTTCACCAGTTATGTTTTTAGTCCCATGTAATAATGGGGCGAGCTTATTGCCATCAACCGGGCACA
The DNA here is from genome assembly GCA_950005105.1 of Lycophotia porphyrea. Taxonomy (NCBI): domain Eukaryota; kingdom Metazoa; phylum Arthropoda; class Insecta; order Lepidoptera; family Noctuidae; genus Lycophotia; species Lycophotia porphyrea. The sequence continues at coordinate 6,997,139 of OX465387.1, read as the reverse complement.
AATCCAGACTTCGTGGCAGCTACTGAGTAATTCCTGATGGAAAAATCCAAAAAAAATTGGCCCGACCCGAGAATTGAACCAAGGCAGTCAATAATAACTAATGCAGCACATTTATGACCTTCTTTTCAAGTTTGTTTACGCGGTGTATAATTTTGCTTGACGTTACGTATAATGCGAAGTACTCAAGTACGCACGACGGCTGATCAAGCTATACAAAACCAGTTCATGCGGATCTCTGATTGTACAGAAAATATATACAAAGCGAGGCTACGTTATACTGGAAATGTAAAGCTTGATTTGCCGCCGTGTGTACGTATGTGCCATTAAGAGGTTGTCACACATTCACAGTTGGTAGGTGTTGCTTCTTTGGCCAATCGGAGGATTGGGTAAATGGTCGTCCTTACCATATTACTTATGTAATTTTTGAACCATTGCAACCTTCTGTCAATGTCCAAACTATGTAGATCCACAGCTTTTTTATTTCGTAGATCGCTAGCCCGCGTGTCTCTGGACGCATGCACGCGCGTCTAGCTCAAATTAAAACATCGAATTACTAGATAGAAAATATTTCTTCATTGCAATATTTCTCCACATCGCAACATTGCATTATGAATTTTATAGGAACTGCTACAAAATCTGTTTATACCATGAATTTTCGGTGTTAGCTTAATATTTTCTTTATTAAAAACTACATTAAAATATTATCGATAACCATTGCTAAAAAAAAAACATCCTTTTCTATAGTCGCTGAAGAACTCCACCGCATAATGACGTTTCAATTTTTCCGCCATTTTGAAACTGCTGAAAACAATAGCTATAAAACGAAACGGTTAAAATCCTTGCATTGTTTGAGTAACAAGACTGCTGCAAATTATATAAAAAAGGTTTGTGAACAATAAAGTTTGGGGCAGGTTAGTGAGAGAATTTAATACCCGAAGGAAAGTCAATCTATCGTTTCATTGGTCTTCCTCTACTTTTATAATATACAGGCTGTAAACATACTCTTCACGAAGCCGTCAACCAAGCATTGTGTACATCCAACTTAGTCACTTTACGCAAAAATTATTGCTGGGAAACAATTTATTGTTTTGGCGTGTAAAATCGCAGTTTACGGTAGGACTCAATGTAACGCACTCAAAATATTGTGCTGGTGGATGGATAGAATAGTAAGGGGGTCATGACGGTGTCTTAAGTAAAAAAATACATTAAAAACATGTTATAAAAAAAAAAGCTTGTTAAAAAAGTTGGATCTTCGACCCCCAGTATCTCCCTAACTAGAAGGTTACCAGGTATGGTCTCGAACAAAAAAATAATCGCAGTGACAGGGAGAACAAGTGTCTTTTGGCTTCGTTAAGAGTCTTTTTACACCCTTTACAGCCAGCCCGATCTGACGACATTTCCCTCATTCCTGCGCATCAGTCGTCAATGGACGTCATAAATCTATCTACATAATATATTTGATGGGTCAATAGTAATGAAATGCAACCTTAACTATTAGGGAAAAGGTGTAATTTATCTCGTCAAAATATATTAACCTTGCCTAAGCCTTAATTTATGACCGATCAAAGTTCCAAGTAACACCATACAGAGTTGTAAGGACTGAACATATCACCACAGGTTAATCACCCGGTTTATATGGATTTCCTATCTGAAGCTCGTAAATGCGACCGAGTTTTGTACTAAAATCTTGATGACGTCTTAAGGTTGAAACATTGTTCTGATGCAGGAACATCGATTGCGTAATGTAGGACAAAGTTATAGTAATTACTGTGAAGAAGATGGTGAGATGAACGGTTAATTATGTGGTTTTGTTATCATTTAAATGTTACAGCACCATGCTGAAATAGGGTCCTTTTGGCTTCGTACAGAACCGGCTTGTACACTTTTCGGGATAGGTAAAAACTGTTAAAGTCGCGTCAGATCGTCAGATCGAATCGGCGAACTACACCTATTAAAATTGCTGCACTATCTGACGAAAAACACAACGTTAGCAAAAGTTTTATGTGTAAAAAATGCAAGATAGAACCATGTTTTCCATTTGAAATTGTTTGTTTGAATGGACGCTGAGAGGGTTTTTGAAGTGAAAACTTCTTTAGAGGCGATGTGCACTTTTTGGGATGGGTAAAAACTGTTAAACTCGCGTCTGATCGTCAGATTGAATCGGCGGCGCAGGGCGCTTGCGCGAGTGTGCGTGTAGTTTAAGCTAGTATTGTTGTTTCAAGTTTTTTTCTACGGCAGTGACATCTTTCGTTCTTGCAGAAAGCTATTGAAATTTCTGATATTTAAGCTAGATGGCGTTGTTTCAAGTTTTTTTACCTCTGCCGGCACTTCCGGAGTGCAACCCGTCTTTTTTTTCGTATAACATCATTATTCATCATCATTAATAATACATCGGAAATTTGCCAAGTAGGACCTGAGTATATATATAATTGCTATTCTCAAATTTTTTTGTAAGTTAATCTTCGGAATTACTATCCGATTTCGAAAATTCTTTCACTTACGGGATGGTACATTATTCTCAAGTATCATAGACTACATTTAAAATGTTCCCAAGGGTTAATTCCCGTCCTTATCAGGAGCGAAGCCGCGAGCATTAGCCTAACAACCTAATATACTAACGCAGGTACGCAAGAAATATTGCTGTGCTTTTGTTGTTTACTTTCAAAATTCATAAAACTAGGCAACAAGGAAGTAACTATCAAGTTAGGAAAAGTAATACAAAAAGATTTTTATCAGCAGACACAACATTTTCAGAAATAAAAAAAAATGCAATCTAACTTCCCTTTGTTCAACACAAAATACTCCTTCAAAACAGCTCTATTGTCCCATTCCATACTTTCTAAACAATAAAGCCTATTTTACCAAAAACTTTGATGAACTTCCCGACCCACTTAGGACAGCGAACAGATTCTTAGATAACGTTATCATTCTCACAAATCTTTACTTGCCTCTTACCAGTCTTTACGTAAAATACGCTGTCATTCCTCAAATCCTTTATCTTAGAAGCTCAATGTGCCCGCATACTTACGGCCTTCAGAGGCATCACTTTTGTTAGCTCTTATTCCACAACTCTGAACTTCTGTACTTTTCAATTTGTGGCCATTAATGAGTTGGCTTCATCTATAACGTGGTCAGCACTCAGTTATATGTTTTAGTGTCTATAAGATGGGAAATTACTTAACTTTGCAAATGCGAGTAACGAGTTAGAAATCTTATTTAAGTTGTGTTTGGTAGGTCATTAACATTGATTTGCGGGTTTATTTTTCTTAAGAACTGATTGCTAATACGTGGTAACATAAATAACAGTTACAGCACTCATATAGGGTGTTAGGAACATAGGTGAAAAACTGTCATCATGAATTCAGTTCTTAATTCTAGTACCATTGAAATACTTCGGTTATTAAAAACTAGCACTTCGCCCGCGACTTCTTCCGCAAAATTGGTGATAGCTCGGCTAATTTGTATGACATAAATATAATTCATAGCCTATAGCATCCACGAATAATGTAGCTTTCTACGAGTGAAAGAATTTTTAGAATTGGATTGTTAGTTCCGGAGATTACCCCCTACATACAAACTTACAAACAAATTTTACCTCTTTTTAATATGAGTATAGATAAGCAGCTGTTCTATACTAAAAATAAATTTATGCACATTTTCTAGAGAATCATGTGCTTAATTAATAGCATTTTGCTTGTCGCTGTCTCTAAACACTGTAGACAAAGGAACAGTTTGCGCAAGTGTTGATTATATTCCTTAATTAAGTGACGAACAATATGCACCTCAGTTGTAATACCATCATTACACGGTCACCAATCCGACTGCGAACTGCCGTGATTATGACAATATTCGCCAGGACCGTTTGGTCGTAACGGCCTATAGACCAATTTCAGCATCCGACGGGTTGATCATTTCGATGATTTTATGGGTTAGAACCAGAATAATACAATGCTCAGTCGAAATATGTCTGTTGATTTACAGAAACATTTGTTATTCTGTAATCTACTACCTTATAACGAGCAATTCTTGTATATATATAATCTGAATCTCGGAAACGGCTACAACGAGGGCGGGGGCGATAAATCGATTTAGCTAGGTTTAATTTTTAGAAAACTTCGTTTTATCCGTGTTACCGAGCAAAGTTCGGTTATTCAGGTACTCATCATCATCAGCCTTTTAATGTTCCCACTGCTGGGACACAGGCCTCCTCTCTATGAGAGGGAATGGGCTATAATCCACCACGCGGGCCCAGTGCGGATTGGTACGAGTAGATGTCACATGTCTTCGAATTTTTGGTTCTAGGACATGCCGGTTTCCTCACGATGTTTTCCTTCACCGTTTTTGAGAGCAGTGGTGATGAAATAAATTACACAAAGTTATGCGCCGGCCTGGGTTCGAACCCACAACTTACTGTTCGTAAGTCAGGGTCGCTACTACTGGGCCACCGCTGCTCTCAATACTAGGTACTCATTAGATATTTATAGGTAGAAAAATAGCATTGTTAAATTCAGTTTAATGCTAAAGAAAGTTTCCTTTATTTATTTAACAATGGACACAGAGATACCGGTTTAACCTTAAAACTAATGTGCACATGACTCTGTGCACAGCAACTGTACTTAAAATCTATTGCATTTTTTTCGTAAATATAACATAGATTAGAAACTATAAACCTTTTATTCATATTCATTTTATTGCGTACCATAATGTTACAAAAGGTGTTATAAAAGGCTTACAGCTAAGAATAGTATTATGGACCCTGTTAGGGCACAGCAATATATAATATTTAAATTAAATTGTATGTAGTTAATGAAATCATAGAAATTATTTTTACTTATAATTTACAAATAGAGGGTTAGAGTAACATACTAATACAATATCACGAAAAAATAGATAAACAAGAAAGTAACATAAAGCAGCATCACTACATATATGTATGTTCTTTGTAATTGAGATCAATAGTATTATATTGTGGTTATTTATTTATAAATCTTAAGAACAATAGTTGTATTATATTATAGCAGATTACTAGATAATTGGCATTGTGTTTTCAGATCCCAGTACCTGAACAATTACGTTGAAATTTTGTAAAAAGATGAAATGGTATCGTCAAAAGATTTAAAATAAAAGAGTTAGTCAGAAACACTTTATTCAAGGAGTCTTGAACTCTTAATTATTGTTTCTTTGTAGCTAGTTTCCTATTATTTTTGATATGAGGCCGATGGGCCCGAAAAGTTCTGAAGTGGTAACCGCGAACCGGAAGACTTTGCGTTGTAAGGCCTCCTACTCCGACCGAGGACCTGGTTAAAGTTGCGGGGATTCGCTGGATGCGAGTCGCGTGGGACCGGTCAATGTGGCGACACTTGGGGGAGGCCTATGTCCAGCAGTGGACGTCTTTCGGCTGAAATGATGATGATGATGAAGCCAAGTCAGAGGCCCATAAAACTCTGACACCAGGTTAGGCACTAATCACACGGTAAAGAAGAAGACATGGGATTTAAACATAACTGGCGAAATGTGGGTGTACTATTAGGTACACCTCTGCCTGACCCTTCGGGGATTATACAGGCGTGATGTTATGTTAGATATTATGTTGCAGAAACAATTTTGAAACTTTCACAAACATCTACATCGTCGTATCACCATCTGGATTCCTAAACATAATTTCGTGATTGCGTCACAGTTTCCAAGGGTATTTTCATTACATCTAGGTGAAATGTGACCTGAGATTAAAATACTTCAAGCATGCAGTATACCACGTGTATCACAATTTACTCACAACAACTATTTCTGAAATATAAGGTGAAATCTCGCTACAACAATATTTGAAGGTGTTGTGTTTTGCTTTCAAATATGTATTTTGTGTGTGTGTATTAAAGTTCTTTGGTCACATCGCTAGAAACGAGAATTCGATGGAGAGACTAGTGGTTCAAGGCCAGGTGGAGGGCAAGAGATCACGCGGCCGATCACCGACTCGCTGGACTGACTTGATCAAGACAGCTACTGAGTCCACCATGGTACAGTGTACTCGCAAAGTCTCCAACCGGCAAAAATGGAAGCAAATCGCTGAACGAGCAATCCTCGGGGATATCAACGACCCACCGAACATCTCTCCGTGTACCTCGTCTGCGCAACCACGACCACTCTGACAAGAGTGTTTCGACTAAGAAGAGAGATTTTGTTGTAAAGAGTACAACTGAACTATGTTTTAGAATTAATAACAACAGAAAAACTATGTGAAAGGTTTTTGATAAAAACAGGTGTGGGGTATTCTCCTACAGTAACATAACCAGCAATTTCCTTTAGCCAGATAAACTTATCTTATAAGTGTAATTTTGATACTTTGGGCCTGCTTAATAATAACGTATTTTCTAGCTCAACAGTTTAAAATGAGAATAAAATTAACTCTTTTGATTCACTTACCTAGAATATTCAGAAATTGAAAGTGTTTTACACTTTGAATTAAATAATTTTCTTGAAATACAAATTAAAGTGGTTCAAAAAAATACTGGCAGAATATTTTGTATTTTTTTTTATTATAAGTGTTAAAAAACATTTTTGTACAGGGACCTTTAGTGATAAAAATAAGCGTTATATGTATTTGGATAACAGCTTCTTAAAACTTGATAAAACATTTTTTTCTTACATACAGAAGCGTAGTAGGTACATACTAACCATCTTGAAATACCATTCATCAATATGATAACAATCTTAAAAATATTTGTGTAACAATTTCATAACGTTCGAATGATACCAAGTACCTACACATGAAATAGGAATTTAGCTTTAAAAAGTTTCGAGAAATGGTAGTTTTTTTTCCATTTTATTAAAAGTTTTTAATGATAAATCTACTTAAGTTTATTCACAGTTGTCCTTTAAAACAATAAAATAATCCTGTAAATTATATTTAAGTCACATTTTACGTGTCACGATAACATAAATGACAAGGCTTAAATAATGCTTAAGTGCTCTGTACTAAAGAGTTTTTAGGGTTCCGTACCCAAAGTGTAAAACCCTATTACTAAGACTCCGCTGTCCGGCCGTCCGTCTGTCTCCTGATAGCTAGACAGTTGAAATTTTCACAGATGATGTATTTCTGTTGCCGTTGTAACAACAAATAATAAAAATATAAATTATTTAATAATTAAAGGGGGCTCCCATACAAGAAACGTGTTTTTTTCGGTTTATGGTACGAAACCTTTTGTGCGCGAGTCTAACTCGCACTTGGCCAGTTTTTCATCCTTGACAAATTGGTTAAGCACTATCAAAATGTGAATTAACCAACACAATTAAAACTTATCTAAGTTAGTACATAGTAGATTTCAGATCACAATTAAATTACAATGATATAACACTCCTGTACCATCTGCTCCAGTATTTGTTCTAATAAGCACTTACAACTTATCTTAGTATGACTTATCTCTCCGAACAGAGAACTATGCGACAGACTTTTCGGCAAAGTTAATGCTTCGCACGTGAAACGGACATTACATCTTGTTGCGTAGAGATATGGTTTATTATTGTGTTAGCGAATGGTAAGGTTGGGTGGTGTTGAGTCAACTTAGACAAATGTTTGTTGAGGAGTTTCCGCACCTGTGCCCATGTTATATGTCTCTGTCGGAAGATTTCTGCGAGCTGCTCTGACAATGATCGAAGGTATCGTGGATTTGACCTGATGTCTCTTCTTCTTAGTAGTAGTATAGTAGTCGAGTAGGATTTGTTCCAAAAAGTTTATATGATCAGTAAAAACATAACGTAACATCACGCCTGTAATTCAGAGGCAGGGGTGTACCTAATAGTACACCCACATTTCACCAGTTATGTTTAAGTCCCATGTAATAGAGGGCAAGCCTATTGCCATCGATCGGGCACAACTACAGACTCCGTGTCAGCTACTGAGTTTCTGATAGAAAAACCCATCAACACTTTGCACAACTTGCACTTGCCCGACCGACAGTCGCGACCACTAGACCAATGATGGAGTCCAAAATAAGAATAAAAAACAGGCAATAACATTAATTAAGCTAAAAATAGAGGCCTAAGGTTACGTTTTAATACTAAAAACTTGTAGAAAACATCGCTGTGAGTATGTCGCCAAAAAATCAAATAGTTAAGTTGGTATTCATTGTCTTAAGAACATTTAAAAGCACCAAGTCTAAAAAATTCAAATAGAATACGATTGACTTAGCCGTAACTCCGTAAGCAATATAAAAGTGTGCAACCACTATATTTCTTAGCATTTGCGAAGGGTAAATCTGGTGAAAATCTGTGAAAATCCTTCGGGTAGACGGCCCAAGACGCTCAAATAGGATCAGGTCAGGCTTTGTAAGGACGGCTTATCGGCAGCTGGGCTCCATGCATATTAAAACCACCTGCAGAACCAAGTTGAGCCAGAGAGAATATTCTATTAGTTTGAAAAGAAACGCAGGCGACGTACCGAGCGGTCGAATTTTGTACTTCTTTCTAATCTTCGGACATTATTGCTAAAATAGAATTGGCACTGTTTGAGTTTATTGTGTTATGATAAACTAGGTAATTCCCGCGGCATCGCATGCAAAGACGCAAAAAGATCCTGATCATGGCCAATCGTTTTAGTATAAAAAGGTTACAGTCAGGCAGAGATACTTTTACAATCACTTATGAGTTCAGATTTTAAAGTAATTTTTTTTTTCAATAGCATCGATTTTTGATTAAGCTATTCTTATTGGTCGGAAGTTGCAGTGCTGCCGCAAAACCAACACAAAGTTCTTGCATTCATTTTAGCTATAAAAATGTTAAGTAGTTTTGTTTTTCTTTGGAACTGCAGTGAGAATGTACGTCTCTGAGATTAGTTGAATAGTTCTTTGAACTCACGCACGCAACTAATTAAATTGATTTATTTTAATATCAGGTAGGAACTTAGATAGAAGTTTTCATCTACGCACCCGTGCAAAGACACGAGTTTATTTATTATAATAATAAAAAAAAAACAATTATAAATCTTCAAAAATTAAATAAAATAAATTATCTATAATTATCAACAAAAAATCTATTCCAAACAGAAGAGCCTACGTGAGTAATAAAATTCTAGCCGCTCTATCCAAACCCTGAAAATGATTTCACACAAAAAGATTTTAAAATTTTCTCAGCAAATTTGAAGTTTTCCAGATCGTTCCCTTTTTAAAGAGAAATCCAGAGAGTGCCTCTTTATATGCTAAGTGATGGAACTCAACAGCAATACGACGGCGCTTCCATATACTTACAAAACACCTAAGTAACGTATGTACTAGTATGTGTAGTATCTCATAGTGACCAGTATTACGTTGATGTCTAAATATTGTTTAATGCCAGCACTTTAAGGAGTCTCCTAATACAAGCAATCCCTTGCTTAAAAGGTGATCTCCAACAATATGTATCGAAATGCCCATTGTAATTGAAATAAACATTTTTTTTTTTTTAAGGATAAGCATATTTCAATATAAGGCGGTTTTCATATGACACTGCGCTCGTCCAGCGGAGATTCGTGTGGCCGTGAGCACCGCTCATCTGCGCGGCCGGGCGGTGTAATTGTGTTAGCCATCAACGGATTTCATACAAGCCAATGCAATGCAACATGACTCCGAGTTCACCGACCGACCGTGCGGACGAGCTGTGTCGTGTGAGAACCGCCTTATGTTAGGTAGGTATTTAAGCCACTGCGTCTACGTATGATAGTTTACTAAACACTATTACGCTAAAGTGTAAATATTCAAAGGTGTTGTTAATATTAATCAGTCCACCAAGATTAGCGGCCATGACAATTTTCTTTGTGACCTAAGAAATACTCCTTTCCAGTAATACCTTTTCAAAATACGAGAAAAAAAACGTAAAAACGTGGCAGAAATAGCTTTTGAATTTGAACGCTTATCTCGAGAGCCGGAGCGGACTCAGACTTAACTCAAGCCAAGAACAGTCGCTCTTCATCCGAAAATGAACCTTATGCGTAATAAATTATTGTGCTATTTCCTACAAGCGACTGTCATTAAGAGTATCATACGAATATGAACATTAAAGATTGAATGAACATAAGGTTAATTTTCGTATGAAACGCTACTGTATCAGGTCACTTGCACTACAAATCACTAAATACATATAATGCTAAACGAATTTAAAATATCATTAAGTTTTTCTGCCTTTAGAAGATGATGGGGCCAGAATTATTGTTTAAAATGCGTTTATTCCTTCATTAGGGACATTTCAACTTCCGTAAAGAGCCCCTGATAGTGTGGCACTTGTGGCTAAATAATAGCAGCCGCACGGGTCGTTCTTCAAGGTTAAGCCACGCTTGCTAAGATCGGTCCGAGGATGGGTGACCATACATTAGCACAGCGAGTTTCTTCCATCCTTCGGAAAGCACCGTCATTTTTAGATCTTTTAGAGTTGTTACAGGTAATCAGTGGCCCAAAAGTTTGACAACGAGGGAACAATTTTCCAAGGGGTATTTGTATTAGCCAAGGCTGCGGGACTATTCGAAAGAGATACCGCGGCCCTGCAACACAAAGGGCAAGGAAAGAACATGGATGTGTTTTAGTCAGTACAAGTCTGAAACTCCCTTCCGCTCTGCCCAGAGCGGGAGGTGCATTATATGTTTTCCCACTCTAAAAAAGGGGGGTATCGTATTACCAAGTACTATCTGGGTTGTGGAGGTCAGATAGCCAGTCGCTTCATATAAAATACTGATATTCAGCTGCATCCGGTTAAACTAGAATCCGACCCCAACATAGTTGGGAAAAGGCTAGGCAGATCATAAGCGTGGGTTGGAAACGTACAAAATGAAATAGGTAAAGCTTCGCAATATGTTATAACTTATAATTATAATAAACAATTTCTACTAGATACCGTATCAAGTTTGACCTTAAACTTGTGAAGACCTTGTTTATCAGTTGGAGATAACAGGTCAACGGGCGGTTATCAATATTGCCATATAGTATCGCATAGGCTCATAAAGTTAGTGATAACGTTATGCGCAAATTGTAAGTACTATGATTTTCCTTGTTGATATGTAGGTACCCTATATATGGTTTCTCTCCTTACGTGCGTGTATGACTAGATGTATGAACGTAGTGTGTGTGATTGAAAAGAGTGTCCATGGAGTTTCTTGCCCATTCTTCTCCATACAGATCTACGCTTTGGAATGGGCAACAACAGTACTTTCACAAGTTATTATACCTTGTGTCTGTGACTGTAGCTTCGCCTTCTTTGTTGCTTTTGTGACATTCAAAAGTGCCAGTTATGGTTTAATTGAAATAAATGCTTTGAGTTTGAGTAAACGAGCTGAAAGGAGTATGAAAGATCGTAGCAGGTGGCTTTTGTAGTTTCTGCTTACCTCCATGGGAAACAGGCGTGAGTTTATCTATGTCTGTATGTATCTTATCACTGATCAAATGATCTAACTCCCCTGAAATTCGTCTATACGTACAGATAAATAAAATTGCAGTGTCTGTTTGTTATAGTAAAATAACCGCTTTATACTAGTGCATATGGATGTATACGCGGTACATATACCAAAACAACATTTTTTACAATTTTTGTCTGTCTGTCTGTTTGTTCCGGCTAATCCCTGAAATGGCTGGACCGATTTTGACTTTCATTGGCAGATAGCCAATGAGTAACTTGGGCTACTTTTATTTTAGATAAATAATTAGGTTCCGTGCAAGAAAAAACAAAACCCTTGAAATTGGTAACAAACTTCGAATTAAATAGGGAAGTGCTTATAATAATGGGGATTTTTTAATAATAATTTCACGCGAACGAAGGTCGCGGCCAACAGCCAGTCCTAAATAAAATTCTATCATCTCCCTAGCCTTCACCCAACTACGTCAGTCTAGCCTGATGCTGCTGAATACCCAATATTTTACTTAGAAAGACTACCTATCTGACTTTCACCCCCCATAATCATCATTATTACAGCCGAAAGACGTTCACTGCTGGACATAAATCTCCCCCAACTGTCGCCACATTGACCGGTCTCGTGCGACTCGCATCCAGCAGATTCCTACAACCTTCACCAGGTCATCGGTCCACCTAGTGGGAGGCCTTCCAAAGCCAATAATTGGATAATAAGGTCCTCCCTCTTGGTAAGACTGGTAGTCAGACTTGTGTGCTTCTGACTACCCGTAAGGTAGGACTGTCAAAGATCTAGATGACAACCGAGGGCAACAGGTCACTGTGCTTCCCTAGGCATGAAGGAGTCTCGGTATGTAATGTGGGGTCACCCATCCACGGACTTACCTTGGCAAGCGTCGCTTGACCTTGCAGTTCGACCCGTGCGACTGTATTATTATGTAACTAATCAACCATGTCTTGATTAATTATTAATGCAGCCTGTTATCACTTTAATAACCGTTCATGCCTGACACTCAAACTATAAACCATGGGTAAAAATGTAAATATTATAATACCAAAGGTAAATAAAAAGAACACTGATAAGTTTAATAAAAATTCTATTTGATACTAAGTAAAAGAAAAATGTAATATATATTTCCGTGATTTGCCTCAAAGCCTATGAAAATGATTTGATGTCGTGATATTAAGTCTAAAGTGTAAGCAGTATGGAATAAATTCCATTGTCAAACGAATCTGTCTTAATATTAGGCTGCTTTGGGTTGTGACGCAGCTTTCATGTCGTTCATCTGAAAAAGATAAAAAACTTTATAAATAGTAGTTAAAAAACATATACAGGGTGTTAAAGGATCCATCACAAACCCTTCAACCAAGAATTCTGTACATCAAACTAAGTTAAACTAAGCAAAAATTGCTGGATCCTGGGAAATGAGTTTTTTCTGTGTAAATCATGTTTATGGTAAGGACTCGTACACAAGCAGTGGGACAATAAATAGACTGTTATTATTATTTTATTATTTATATATATTACTATAATAAATCGAATAGATTGTATAATAAATCGCAAATAAAGGCTAATTTTAAGAGAACATCATTATTATAGAGACAAAACATTAGTCACCTTTTCTATAATTTTAGTATGGAATAAAAGAATGGAATATCGGCAATTTCCTAACAATTATCCTAACAAAACTTACATACCTACACCGTGACTTTTTAGTCGTCTGACAACGGCAGCCCACTTCATGTATCTAATGACTGCTATACATTCATAACAAAAAAAATGGTATTTAAGAGATGATTTTTTTTTATAAAAAAATTCATTATTATGATGCATAACGTAGTTGAAACATTCTGTTGCGAGCGAAGATCTATCTACTCGACTCGTGCGATGGTTAGGTATGTTCTACTGTTTGATACGTAAACATTATTAACAGGATGTTTCATAATTCTGATGTTTTTTTTTTTTGTACCGATTATCTTAATTAATGGTAAAAAAACACGCCTAGAGGTATTTTATGTTGGATACATTGGGTGGACCATGAATGTTGATGGATGGAGAGGGAGAGGCAGGCCAAAGAAAAGATGGATGGATTGTGTGAAGACTGATATGAAAGAGAAAGGAGTCAACGAAGCCGTGACGTCTGACAGGGGAGAATGGAAGAAGAAAACATGTTGCGCCGACCCCAAATAGAATGGGATAAGGGCAGGAAGATGATGATGACATTGGATGGACCTCCTTTGTCAGACGACTAAAAAATCACGGTGTATAAATGACTTGTCCGATCTTCTTATATTCTTAAAAAATATTTATAGTTACTATGCATATTTTATATTGTTTATATGACTCCCCTAATTTAAAATGCTTTGCCTAAGTCAATTACTCAACTACCCTTCAATAAGTTTTGTGTTGCGTTGCGGAAGTGGTTGTTACAAGAGTGTTTTTATTCTATAGATGAGTTCTTTCAAAATTATCCCTGTCAATTTTATACTTTAAAACACAGACATATTTAACTGTTAAGTAGGCACATAAATTGGCAAAATATAGTTACCTAGTAATTCATATCTTATGTGTAAAAACTTGTACTATTTGCCAAATGTATATTGACCAAATGTGTGTTACTAAATATTTTATATAAGAACGTCATGTACCTGCCATATTTGATGCAATAATTGAAATTTTATTTATTTTATCTTTTTAAAAACGTTGCTCCACACTAGGATTTTTTTCTGAATCGTGGGTGCGTTCACAAACATTTAAACTCACATACACAAACAGCCAGACCCGGAACAACTATCTGTAGGTCATACAAATATTTGTACCGTGCGGGAATCGAACCCGCGACACGCAGCGCAGCAGTCAATCGCTCAGCCACTGCGCCAACCGTGCGGTCCATATTGAATTAAATTGAATTGAATTTCTTTCCGGTACAAATATAGTAAAAACAAAAATGCATTTCATAATAAAAAAAAAACATACAACCGAATTGATAACCTCCTCCTTTTTGAAGAAAGTCGGTTAAAAAAAAAAGGACGTTTACGCGATTTAGGTACACATCTTTGGTCGCATATTAAGATTGTGTTCACTTTCAAACAAATAACAGATTTTTGTTCTATTTGTTTATCCCGTGCTAAGGTCGTTGCACAAAAAACATTGAAAAATAACTCTTACCGTCTTAGTAACACCGTCCACAAATTCATTGAAGTTCTTCTTAATTACGTCAGGATCGAACGCTTGGGACACTTGGGTGTTCACAGACTTGCCAAATTCTTGAATCTGCTTCTGTAGCGTCTCGAGATAGTTCGTGTTGTCAGCAGGAGCATCGCGTTTCACGAAAGCGTGAGTCTGTTTGAAGAAGAACATTAATTGTTAATGAAAGTCATAGCAGTGATAGCCTAGTTCGAACCCAAGACATTGCTTCGGTGGCATTAGGCTCGCCCCCTATTACATAGGACTTAAAAACATAACTGGCAAAATGTGGGTGTACTATTAGGTACACTTCTGCCTAACCCTTCGGGGATTACAGGCGTGATGTTATGTTATGTGTCGGTGAAGCCAGGCCAGCCATCTTGAGGAAACTAGCATGCCTGAGAGATATTTCTCGACGGCATGTAAAGCCAAGTCAGAGGCCCATGAGCGGCATTAAAACTCTGACACCAGGTTACGCACTAACCACACGAAAAAGAAAAATAAATAAAAGTCCTCATGAACGTTTTTCCGTCGTGGCGGCCAGTATCATCAACCCAGGAAGTATTTTAGTGCACTTTGTATGCGCAAGCATACTCTCTCTTCTCTCACTTGCCAATGGGACAACAATCCCAAGTCATGATATTTTTAGGGTTCTGTACCTCAAAAGGTTAAAAAGGAACCCTTATAAGATCACTCTCTTGTCCGTCTGTCCATCTGTCTGTCTGTCTGTCCGTGTGTCACCACTGATTTCTCAGGAACGGGTGGACCTGGCGAGTTGAAATGTATACCAAATACTGAGGTCTATAGTCTTTATTAGGTGTAAAAAAATCTGATAAAAAGATATGGGCAAATTTAGATTTTCGCGAAAACTTGTAAGTACCAAAATGTACCTTAATTTTCAACTTTTTTATGTTGCGGACTTTTCTCTTAAATTGTGCTTTTAACCAAAATTTACAATTCTAGGCCAACCGGAAGTACCCTATAGGTTTTGGGTCAAAAACTTATATGGTAGTGCCCGTTGACCTAGTATCACGAAATTTGGCAAGAAGCAATGTCTTACAGCAAATGTAAAGGAAAAAATCTGAAAACCACAAACGTGTAATTTAATAACAAAATACCTAAAAGTTTATACGGAACCCTCGGTGCGCGAGTCCAACTCGCACTAGGCCGGTTTTTTTTTTGTAAATTCATCACCAAACATTTTCTAATGAAAATACCTCAGGACACTAGAAACGAAAATAATTTGGCAAAAACATAGGAAACTTGAAATAAACTTACGCTGACAAGGCACACGGCGAGAAGGACGATCAAGAGCTTGTTCATGATGAAATAGGTACGTCTTTACGATACAACAACACAATGCACACTGCTCTCGCGACTGCAGAAAGTCCCTTTATCTTGATGCCATGCCGTCCGGGAGGCGATGTACCTATGTACTTACAGCCTGCAAGTTATCGTAATGACCCCGGGTCGTTTGTCCTAGCTAATTAATAAATGAGTTTGTAATAAACAGTAATTGCTGAAGACTTTGGACTTTCTAAGTTGAATCTGAAACCCTAGCACGAGCGAACAGTTTAAACGTAACGTAAAAATACGTCGATTGTCAGACTCTTCACGAAGCCGTCAACCAAGCATTATGTACATCAAACTAAGTTACTTTACGCAAAAATTTGTGCTGGGAAACGACTTTTTTTTTTGGGCTGAAAAATCACGTTTTGCAGCAGGACTCAATGTAACGCACTCAAAACATTGTGCTGATGGATGGATTCAATAGTAAGCGAGTCGTGGAGGTGTTTAAAGTAACAATCTTACATTAAAAACATGTATTTAAAAAAAAAAACTTGTGAAAAAGTTGGAACTTTGACCCCCAATATCTCCGTAACTAGAAGGTTCCCAGGTATGGTCTAGAACAAAAAAAATATCGCAATGAAGGGAAGAACAAGTGTCATTCAGCTTCGTTAAGAGTCTGTTTACACCCTTTATAATGCTTACTAAATATTAAGAAAAATGCGAAAGTAAGTTTGTTTGTTTGTTACCTCGTCACGCCTAAGCCACTGAACCGATCATCATAAACTTATGCATATACGTTGGTTGTCAGGTGTACAGAAACAGACGAGGGTACCCTCTAAAAACGTAAGGAAGGTATGTCATCCCGAAAAAAGTACTACTCCAGAAGAAAACAACTATAACTATACGTTTAAAGTAATCTGTGGAAA
Source organism: Lycophotia porphyrea (assembly GCA_950005105.1). Taxonomy (NCBI): domain Eukaryota; kingdom Metazoa; phylum Arthropoda; class Insecta; order Lepidoptera; family Noctuidae; genus Lycophotia; species Lycophotia porphyrea. The sequence continues at coordinate 6,980,375 of OX465387.1, read as the reverse complement.
ACGTAGTGGGTAGCATATTTATCATAGTTTAGTATGTAAAGTTTATTATAAATCTGTAATATGTTACTGTTTGTTTTTCCTAAATAAATAAATAACGTTCTTATCATAATAGATGGTGCCACGTGTCTTTCGAATCATCATCATCTGCATAGCCTTTTCCCAACTATGTTGGGGTCGGCTTCCAGTCTAACCGGATGCAGCTGAATACCAGTATTTTACATAAAGCGACTGCCTATCTGACCTCCACAATCCAGTTACTACTGGGAAATACGATACCCCTTGGTAAGACTGGTTGTCAGACTTTTTAGGCCACTGACTACTTTAACGACTGTCAAAGATCTTCAAATGACAGCTGGGACCAACGGCTTAACGTGCTTTCCGAGGCACGGAGGAAACTCGGTATGTAATGGGTGGTCACCCATCCACAGACCAACCTAGGCAAGCACGGCTTAACGTAAAGATCGACCCGAGCGGCTGTTATTGTTTTAGCCACGAGCTCCTTGTGTGTGTGTCGTGTCTTTCGAATCATGATTTAATTATATTGTGTAAGTAGAGTACAACCCAAATTAATTGTCAACCTCTATATTAACGCGAGCGAAGCTGCGGGCAAAAGCTGATATTATTCTGCCTGTTGCCAACAATTTAACTACAATGCCAAAGGATAACTGTAATTTACATTCATAAACCGACGTACTTACGTTACATTAACACCGCGCGCTCGTGTCAGACCCTCTGTATGTCTTTTGTTGCACTTTTTCGCGAAAATTATCAGTGTTGTTTTATCATTTTCAAGGTACTCATTAGTAGCCAGGGGTGCGGGACTGTTCGAAAGAGATACCGCGGCCCTGGAACACTAAGGGAAAGGAAGGAACAGGGATGGGTTTTAGTCAGTACAAGTCTGGCACTCCCTTCCGCTCTGCCCAGAGCGGGAGAAGTTGTTTGATGACTTTCAATCCGAATAAAACAAAAAAACAGGTAGTCATTAGTACAGTCATCCTTTTTCCCAACTATTTTGAAGTCCACCTTCAGTCTAGCCAACTCAAACTTTAAGAAAGTTTTAAGGCATGGATAATACATCCTTCTAGGTATTCGATTCCAAGTTCGATAAATAACTAAGTTAGGAAAGAATGCAGTTGTTTAACTTACTCCTTTGTTGTTTTGGTAAACATTATGTACACGAATCGGGTCATTTTGATAACTATGTAGGTATATTTATGATAAACTTTTTACGATAATACAACTTTATCTGGTTTACGGGAAAAACCGATTGAACATTAACTATTTACGCATTTATGTAATGCTTTGTGTTTTTTTATGATTTCTTTAACCATTAGATAACCACTTACAACTACAATACGTTAATATTGTTTCGTTTACATACGCTCCGATAACTTTAATAACAGAAATAAATAGCGGTTGTAATAATCGAGTAAAACGGTGTGAATGTAGTATATAATATAGAGACACAGGGGTGAATTGAGACAAAAGTGTTTACCCATACTCACACATATATATTTTTATACATATACGGTATGGATGCAAAAACAACGGTCAAAATGTATGGAACAGCAGATTTTTTTTTAATAACATACTGAATACGTGGTAACCGTTTTCGCGTCAGTGTCCCTTCAACCCACTATGCAGACGCCAGCAGGTCAAGCTACCCGAAACTGTCAGATTTTCCCAATGAACCTTGAACCTTATACTAAAGCAATAAAGTCGAAAATCTATTAAAGAAATCTGACAGATTGTAGTAGCTTGATGTGCTGGCGTCTGTACATAAAATCATTACTAATAATGACACCATATCACAGCAAAGGTCTGCGATTCTATAAGGGTTCCTTTTTTTCCATTTGGCAACGGAACCCCAAAAATAAAAAATTAACTAATCTCATTCCGCGTCGAAACTTTATGTGATGAATGATGATTTATAGGATCACCTACTTACTACCTAGAAAAAATTTTCGATGGGCATTTGGCTAAATTCGAAACTATAGTTATTAAGACTAAGTGACGGAATAAACCACGACTACAATTTTGAAGAAAAATAAAACTGCAGTTTTAAGGATTCTAAAGATCAAATACTGAAAAGGAATACTGACTATTTTTTTTTTATTTAAAGTGACTCCTATGATGTTTTGGTACGGTATGAAATTGCTTTGACATGCTGTACTTTGGACTTTGGATTCTCCCAAGGGTGCGGTCGCTGCCGAGTTGACGGCGCTTTCGTGTTCCACGCGCGCCTCAAAGTGATGTCAGCAAACAGGGAGGTGCCCGCAACGGCCCCTCCCTGTTGGATGGGTTTTAGTCAGTACAAGTCTGACACTCCCTTCCGCAAGAAGTCATTTGATGCTCCCATCGGAAAAAAAAAGAAAAAAAAAAGTGCGGTCGCTGACTTTTCAGTCCATATTAAACAAGTACTAGAAATGAATTTCATTTGGTATAAAGCTTTCAAAACTTTCTAGAGCTCTGATGCAGCCAGAAGACGTCGCGGCAGACCTCGTAGAAGATGGTGAGACGAGCTGGACAAAACCAACGACCTGTGGCCCACATTAGCCTTGGATCGAAACAACTGGAACTCATGGGGAGAGGCCTTTGCCCAGCAGTGGGATGACGCAGACTAACAGTATCAGCATAAAATTGCTCGCAAAAATTGCAAAAACTGCCTCCCGTAATGTGTGATGAAGTCCGCATTCGTGCATATCCAACTAACGCAATCAAAAAGTACAAATTTAATAATAATTGCTTGACACTCTCATAAACAAGGTTTAATTGGCTTAATCCAGGGTGGCTGGTTGCAAGCGCCATAGCTGGGCATCAGGTCCTGTGTTCGATTCCCTGGACGAAGAAAGTATAATTGGGTTTTTAAATCGGGACTTTCTCAGTGCTGCCACGGAGTCTGGATTTGTGTCCGGTTGGTGGTTCTAATATCTTGGGACAACCAACACACTGTCATCTGATCCTAAACCTGGTGGTGTGACATTTATGGCGATAGGCTCGCCCCTATTACATAGGACTTTAACATAATGTGTGTGTGTACTCTGTTCGTTAAACGTAATAAATGTAATTGATATTCTGGCTTTCATAACAATAATAATAAAACAGGTTGTCGATGTATGGGATGTGAGCTCAGCAATCATTGCGCTGATAGTCGTTTCAGCCAATGTCTCAATTGCTAATACCCTAAACCTGAGGAGGCTCTTGCTAGGTAGCTGGATCAAGGGCTTGATTAAGAAAACGGTACTACTGGACTCGGCTCGTATTGTTAAGAGGTTCCTCACTCTGGAACACTGACCGCCAGTAGCTTGGACCCTGTTCCCGGTACCAGTGGGCTTCTATTTTTAATATTTTTAAATTAAATGTTATTTTAGATTGAAATATTTAAAAATGTAATTAATGTGTACAGAAATAAAAAAAGGAATAAAAAAACCAAATAGTGAATTTTATATTTTATATTTCATACAAGTATCATTTACTAAAAGATAAATGTAATGCAATATAGATTTCTTTGATGTTTTATTTTATGATACAGGGCAATAACGAAAAATAATAAATGAAATGATATAAGAATTTACTCTTTATTGCCCACAATAGGTACTGACGTCTTAGACACAAGTTAGGCGGCTGGTTGAGTAGCTTCCGTTGTTGGTACGAGGTTATTCATCTGAAAATAAAATGAAAAAATCAGTACCTGATCTGTTTGTACCTCTTTCATTGAAGAAATAAAAATTCATGGCCTACGTTTTGTGAAAAGTACAATTGTTTAGGATACGATGGCACTGACATACGCTGTACGTAAAATCCCCTATAAATAAATAAAGAAAAAAAAAAAAATGAATATTCATTTTTGGACTGAATTAATTTTTTAGTTAAGTTCTATGATATGAATCAGAAAAAAAAATTAAAAAAAAAAAAATTGCAATAATGCAAATAACCTTATTTTCGATTCTTCTTTAAGAAGAAAAAGAAGAATCAACAAAAAAATGCTGGGGACTGAACACTAAGTGTTAAATTAAAATCCTGAAGATTGTAAAATAAAGAGTTTTCAGTTAAAACGCTTACCGCTTTGTTAGCAGCATTAAGTAACTCGTTAATATTCTGCTGCACTTTTTCGAGGTTCAGGTTCTTTTTAGCCTCTTCGGTCAGTTTACTTATTAAGTCTTCAATACTGGTTTTCATGGTATCTAGTTGCGCCTGCATATCTCCAGATGCTGGTGGTGCATCGCGTTTCACAAAAGCATGAGTCTGTGTGAAGAACAAAGAATATAAATAAGAAAATTGTTAATTTCGTTAACTTAAATTCAGTAGGTACAAACCTCCATCCAGTTCAGTAAGAAGAAAAGAGTGAAAAAAATCTAGTAATTCAGCAAACCAGATTTGACATATTTTGCGTTTGTTGCCGGTGGTACTATCAGTACCTATTACGACCAGTTGTACCACGGGAAGTTTTATTTTACCCGTGTTGCACTCGGGATTGGTAAATAAGATCAAAATCTCAAACGTTTAATTCATCAACAATTCATAATCTCATTCTCAACATATAAACATATAATTAAACATTAATCATATTTTTTCAAACTGTAATTCTAAAATTAGGCACAGGGCACGTCCACAGGGTAATAATCAGAGGTCGGAATTAGGTAGAATTATTTATGTACTTACACTGATTTCATAAAGCGAAAGAATAAAGTGGCTATGCCTCAAATCCCGAGATTAATTTTAAAGAGCAGAAAAATTCCGTGATTTATTATAATTTGACGGCACGGTTGGCGCAGTGGCTGAGCGATTAACTGCTGCGCTGCGTGTCGAGGGTTCGATCCCTGCACGGAACAAATATTTGTATGATCCACAAGTAGTTGTTCCGGGTCTGGATATTTGTGTATCTGTGAGCTTAAATCTTTGTAAACGCATCCACGTTACAGGAAAAAATCTTAGTGTGGGGCAACGTAAATAAAAAAAAAAAATTGTATTGTGAATTAATGTAAATACTAATAAAAATTGTATGTTTAATTATCTTTGTTTTATTTGTCTTATCTATCTCAGAGGGTTTTATTATTATTTATTTGTAATATTGTTGACCACACGGGAGTGTATTATAAATCCCGGGAAGATCCATATTAATATCAACATTTCGATGCAAGTTCATCAATTATACCTAATTCCGACCTCTGGTAATAATTGCCATACAACGTGGCAACGCCGCTAGTCTTTTGGGCACATTACCATCTGACAGTGTTGAGGAGGAGTTTTTCGATGCCCTTTTATAGTTTGTTGTTAGTTTATCTATTTTAGTTTAATAGTTTTTAATTATCAATGTATATAGCTAGGTAATAATTAAATGAATAGTTTCGAAAAAAGTAAAACTGGGTTCACCTATTTGAAAAAAAATAAAAAGATTAATGTTTAATATAAATTAATTTGTTGAGATTAAAAAAATATATAAATTGGGGTAATCGTTTTTTTTTTAACATATAATTAATTATTAATATTTTGATAGGATTTCTCAGTACCAGGAACAAAGTACGGATGTGCCTGGTTTAATGCTTGCCCCTATTATATGGGACCTGAACGTAGCTGGAAATGTGAGTGTACTCTATGGTATACCTCTGCCTAAACCTTGGGGAATTATAGGCGTGATTTTATGTCATATTCAAAATGAGAGAGTGAAGTCGACCTTAAACAACTTCGAAAAAATAGATATAAACAGATTAGTGGCATTCATAAAAACCTAAAAACTTGCCATACCCATAAAACCTACTATTTTTCACGATGTTTCTAAACAGTCTACTTGCCCTAGGGGTTTGTCGTATTGTTGGCCCTTAGGCAAGCCATTGACACAGACATACAGGTACAGAAAAAAACTTACGCTGACAAGGCACACGGCCAAAAGGACGATCAACAGTAGCTTGTTCATGGTGAAATAGTAGTTTGGTACGTCTTTACAACACAACAACACAATGGTTACTGAGCTTTCCACGGCAGTATTCTCCTTTATCTAGATGCGGCCGGGGCCTGATGTTTGGACAGCTTATCTTAATGACCCCGGGTCGATATTTTTCTGGCAAGCCAATCTTTGGTAATTACCGAAGAGCTCGGACGATTCTAATTAAAACTTATACGTGGTTATTAGTCGGGGTATTTTGTTTATAGTTGTAAAGAATTGATGAATGGGAAAATATGATGACGTTTATCAGTTTAGTCAAAAGTATTAGGGACTACCCGATGAGTACAACACCAATACAACTACAACTACAATTTTGTTTGCGTATACGAGGTGTTATTCTGATTCTACGGGTGTCCGGCACAGTGCTGTACAATGTGCCGCACAAATGTTACTTTCGGTGGACTCGCTCAAGAGAACATGAACATTGTGCACGTGTTCAACGAAATTTTCGCGCACATTTGTGCGCGCACACGTAGAAGCGGTGGACTCGCGATAGCGAACACGGACTTACGGTTCGCTCACTCAATTTAGTAGTCTGGGAGAACGACTTTCGCTCATCTGTTTACAGAAAAACCTTTTTTAGTAAGCAAGGTTACAACCCAACCTATTGGCAATGTTTGTTCATGTATTAAGATTCCTAAAAAGTATTTTTTTTTTCATTCATGGGCTCTCATAACAACATGTTCGTTCACAAATGTGCAAAAGTTATGCACAGCTTTGCCGGCGGAAACGGATCTGCAGTTCAGTTCGCGAACAAATGTGCGGAACAAATGCTCACGCACAATTTTTGATGGAATAGCACCATTAGGTTAGACGAGGGACGTACTTTAAGGCGATTCTCACACAGAACTGATTGCACGCGCGGTCGACCGGAGGCGGCGAAGCAAATGTATTGAAGGTGCACCGCGCGGAGATGCGGTGATCGCCGCTCGTCCGCGCGGTCGGGTGTCATTGTGTGTAATGTTAGTCATCAACGGATTTCATACAAGCCAACGAGACATGAGATTCGCTTCACCGCCCCAACGCGCGGGCGATTGGTATCGTATGAAAATCGCCTAAGTACTATGTAATTATGGAAGTGAAAAACTTCTGGAACCAAATCTAAAATATGAAACACAAGGTTGTTCCTATAGTTAAAGTTGTTTACTTTTATGACAATGAGAACCCAAAGAAATTCCCTCGTTTAAGGTAGAAGCGTCAGGGTAGCCCACGAAATTCAAATTTTCTCACGTTTGTTGCAATTGGCAGGTCATTGTCAGGTTGTATGTTGATGAAAAATGAGTCGCGCCAGTAACTCCTGTCAGTTCATTTAACCCTATTGAATGTCTTTTTCATGAAATTTTCATTGAATAGCGTTACATGAACTCAGAGTAATTCTGTAATTACATACGTGTTACTAGCGCGACTCATTTTTCATCAACGTTCAACCTGACACAGACCTGCAAATTACAAAAAAACGTAAGAAAATGGGAATTTCGCGGGCTACCCCTGACGCTTCCACCTTAACATAACAGCCTGTTAAAATCTCATTAATAGAATATCATAGTTATCCTGCACAATTCATCGATTATATTGCGTTGAAAGACAATTAAGTACTTCCTTCAATTAAGAGACGGTCGAACATTTTTCAACCTAACTCATCGCCTAAGGTAGAAATGTAGTCGACCGTCAGTGAACGCGTTAGCATATTGAAAACGTATCCAAATCTGTTCAATACCTAGTTATTGTGTGAAAGAGTAATAAACATCCTCACAAACTTTCACATTTATAATTGTCATTGCAATAAATTTTAGGGTTGCGTACCTCAAAAGGTAAAATAAAAAAGGAACCCTTATAAGATCACTCTCTTGTCCTGTTCGTCTGTCTGTCCGTGTACCGGTTTTCTCAGGAATGGCTGGACCTAGGAAGTTGAAATGTATACCAGATACTGAGGTCTATAGTCCCTATCAGGTGTGTTAAGATCAAGGTCCTGAGTCAACACGATAAAAAGATATGGGCAAATCTAGGTTTTCACGAAAACTTGTAAGTACCAAAATTTACCTTAATTTTCAACTTTTTTTATTTTTTGGAATTTTCCCTTTAATTGTGCTGTAAGACCTTGCTTTTACCAAAATTGACAGTTCTAGGTCGACCGGAAGTACCCTATCAGTCTTATTACAAAAAGCGGTTTAACTAAAAAACCTGGTTTAAATTTCTATAAACTACGGTCTAAACAAAAATGGTATTACAAATGGTGGTTTTCGATAAACCGTAGACTATATCATGGTCTAACGCTAAACCTCGGCGACCCCTAGTTTAACGATGGTCTAAGTCACTAAATCGGATCCGTCAGTTTCTCTTTTTGATTTTAACATCTTTTTCATTGTATTGTGTTGTTTTTACTCGAAAATGGGTCATACATGGTCTATTTAATTGATGTTGAATTTATGTTTACTTACTTTTTCCTCGGTAATCCAATTCTCAGATCACAAAAATCAAACAAAAAATCACATTAAATTATTAAAATTACTAAAGAAGGTAAACAAAGAGGCAATTGCTCTAATAAAGACTTAAAATTCCAAAGCTAAATGAACTTTGTTCAACTTGCGATGGTTTTGTTTAATGTTATGGTTTCATATAACGCGCGAGACTGTTACGTTTCGTTACACGTACTTAGATGTATTTTTAGAAATTAATACGACATTAAGTAATCTGCTTTAACCTAAACAAAACTGCAATCGACGAAATAACTAAATAATGTTTATATCCATGCAAAATGACCATGTCTTAATATTTTAAACACTCTTAAACATCATCTAATCATTAGCTAATTATCAAAAAGTTTTCTTTTCTGGGCATACGAAACGTCGCAATAGAATGATATCATGGTGAACGAATGATATTTGTATTAATCTATGGTTTATTTTTAAACAATGGTTCAAATGACGGTACTAAGAAGACCACGGTTTTTTTAAGTTTTGTAATATGAACAAATTTAGACCATGGTTCTGCAGATAAGCCTGGACTTGTTAGTACAGGTTTAAACCAAGGTTTATTTAGATTTTTGTAATAAGACTGTATAGGTTTTGGGTCGAAAACCTATAGTTTCCGTTGACCTAGAATAACGAAAGGCAAGAAGCAATGTCTTACAACACATGTAAAGGAAAAAAATTGAAAACCGCAAAAATGTGGTTTAATAACAAAATACCTACAAATTAATACGGAACCCTCGGTGCGCGAGTCCAACTCGCACTTGGCCGGTTTTTTGTCCTGGACCATCCCTGGGAAGCTTCTAGTTACGGAGATATTGGAGGTCACAGTTCCAACTTTTTCACATATTTTTTTTAAATACTAGTTTTAACGGTTACCTACCATGACCCGTTTACTATTCAATTCATCCATCAGCACAATATTTTGAATGCGTTATATGTGCGCATTGAGTTTTACCGTAAAACGTGATTTTCACCCCAAAAAAGTCGTTTCCCAGCATTAATTTTTGCGTAGGGTTACTTTGATGTACTCGTACAGAATGCTTGATTGACGGCGTCGTAAAGTTATATCAGTCTAAAACCGCTAACCGAGAACGTCGCGAAATATATCAGTTTGAAACCGCTAATCCGTCTTGAGCCAACAGTGACCCAAGATCAGGAGAAATTCCTAGTGTGGGGCAAGGTTTAAAAAAAAAATGTTGGCTGGTATTGCAATAGCAGATGGGTGAGTCCATATGGCCTTGAGATTTTGCAGAACTCGTTGTTTTATTATTGTATCGGTTTATGCAGTTGTTTAAAAAGGATTAATGCAGTTGTTTGTTTTGGGCTCATAGATTATTAAAGAAACTAAAAATTCCAAAAAAAAAACATAGTTTCGGAAGTCGGTGGCAATAACTGAATCAAACATAATTATAAAAGTCCACGAATTCTATTTTCAAATTAAATCTGCTCAGGAAATTTACATCGGTATCTACACTTGAGAGCAATAAAATCGCACACCTTGACTTTGTTTTTGTTAAGGCAGTTTTTTTCATGAATGTGAATAAATATTTAAAAAAAACATACACTAATTAAAAGTGTACCTCAGTACCTTTCTTATGATATCAAATACAGTGTAAAAAAATACCCATAAGGGACTTTAGGGCACAACACCCAACATACAGGTAAAATTACCCAATGTCGCTTAAGAAGGAATGAAAATCAAACTTAAAATTCTTGATCAAATTGTTTATTAATAAGGTGTAATAAGGTGTATTCCCTCCCCTACCTTTAATTACAGCTCTTAATCGGTTTTTCATGAACCGTATCAATTTTACCACGAAATCTTGTGCTATAGCGTTCCACTCCTCCTCAATGGCAAGTTGAAGCTCTTGGAGGCGCGTAGGAACAGGGCTTCTTGCTCGAACTCTTCTTTATAGCTCATCCCAGACATGCTCAATCGGATTGAGATCAGGACTACAAGCTGGCCACTCCATCGCGGCGGTTCCAACGTCTTCCATGTAGTCCCTCACTGTTCTAGCGACATGCGGTCTGGCGTTGTCGTGCATTAGGAGAAAATTTTCTCCCATAAGCCACGCAAGCGGCCTCACATGTTGTTCGAGCACTTCTTCGAAGTATCGTGCAGCCGTCAATCCTTCCGATCTCGGGCCGGTATTCGCCCCAGTGATGAATACAATGTCAGTTTTAGTGTCCAACATTATGCCACCCCAAAACATACACGATCCACCGCCAAAAGCCACACATTCGCTTATATAGCATTGTGAAAATCGCTCTGATGACCTTACCCTTGACCCTAGAGCGTCTATCATGAGCATGTAATGTCATTCTGCACTAATCAGAGAACATAACAGCCCGCCATTGGTCATACGTCCAATTTTAGTGTTCCTGACTTATACTGACATTGCGAACTTCTCGAAGCTGTTGTGCCAGTTGAACCGCATTCTGTTGCCGATTTCGTAAAGACCTTGTCACAAGAAAGCGATCATCACGCTCTGATGTTCTACGTCGCCGGCCAGATCCTGGTCGCCGAATGTAGCCACCGGTCTCTTGGAACCTCTGGTGCGCACGACGAACCGAGTAGCGGCTCAAATTTAGCCGTCGAACAACTTTACTTTGATCATGGCCTGCTTCGAGCAAGGCAATAACTTGAGCGGTTCTGCGGGCGTTGTATCCACCTTCTTCCAGTAAATCCGTATGCTTCCAGTAGAGATGTTATCACGTTGACCTTAGGTATGCAACTGATTAAAAATTAAAAAAATCGACCTTTTTATACCTGCGGGTAAGAGGTGCAAGTAGTGACAATTTAAACGTGTGAATTTGGGGAATTTGGTGTACGGCTGGTTTCTGTAAGTTACGTGAAGGTCTATGATTTGAATTTTGTGTTTTTGTAAGGCTAAGCTTGTATGCTTTAATTTCGCCAAATGATTTGTACTCAATATCTTTAGATTTAAGAAAAAAAACAGTGATAAACCAAATTACAAGGGGTGTGCGATTTTATTGCTCTCAGGTGTATTATAACAAGTTGACTTTACTCTAGTGAAGTTAATTAAACAAAGCTATAATGGGTGTCAATGGGTGTAATTATGTGATTACAAAATCATGAGAAATGTCAGATTTGTCTCTCTTATGATTGTATTCACTAAATATTATATACTTAAAAGAATGTAAGGATCGTAGCGTTCTGTGGTTTCTGCCTACCCCCATGGGAAAAGGGCATGAGTTTATGTAATAAATTAAAAAAACCTAATGTAACTAACTTAACAATAAACTTAAAAAATGGCATCAAAATATCTCCTCCTCAACGCTCTCAACTGGTAATGTACCCAAGAGACTGGCAGCGTTAAACGATACTAAAGGTTAAGGCCACCATAGACGCAGACCTGTGGACGGTGAGTAATGGACTAGCTTGCCGTCCGTCCGTCTTATGACGACAGGCCGTGTAGACGGCGCGTTCGTGTTCCACGCGCGCCTCAAAGAGATGTCAGCAAACAGGGAGGGGCCCGCAAGTGCTGATGCCTGCCAGGGCTGTGGGACTGTTCGAAAGAGATACCGCGGCCCTGGAACACAAAGGGCAAAGGCAGGAACATGGATGGGTTTTAGTCAGTACAAGTCTGACACTCCCTTGAGCTCGGCCCAGAGCGGGAGAAGTCATATGATAATTTCCCATCCGAAAAAAAAAAAGGTTACGGATCTCTTTGGGGTGTACCGACCACAGGTAATCCTGGTCTGTAGAAATGTTAGCTGGCTAGCTGTCTAATACTATGATATGCTGTCTTTTCATAGATATACCTCTAGCTATTAATTTGGGTAACCTCGGATTCGTGTAAAAAAATATGTCCAAATAATACTGAGAAAGTGATTCTTCATTGATTGAACAGGTCCACCCAAATATATGTGATGTGTAAAATGATTTTTAATACCCACTAACAAAAATAAATATGATAAAATCATTCAAACCTCAGGTTAATCAAAATATTAGCAGGTGACTTACCATGATACGGCCGGAGAGAGGCCATTTTTTTTTCATCAAATCACTTCTCCCGCTCTGGGCAGAGCGGCAGGGAGTGTCAAACTTGTACTGACTAAAACCCAGCCATGGTCCTTCCTTGCCCTTTGTGTTCCAGGGCCGCGGTATCTCTTTCAAATAGTCCCGCAGCCCGCCGGAGAGAGACCAGCACAATGTTTTGAGTGCACCACATTGAGTCTTACCGTAAAAAGTGATTTTTCACCTCCAAAAAAATGTCACTTCCAGTTGAAATTCGGCAAGAGCACAATCGAAATCTATAAATTTACCCACTTCCAAAACTCCCGGAAAACTTTCCGGGTAAAACTAACAATAATGGTGTTCTTATAACATTAAAAATAGGACTAATAATAGAGTTGTGCTACAAAGGTAGAGGAAAATAAAACTAAATATGTGAAGTCAAGTGTATTTAATTCAAGAAACATTCATGGTTTAAACAGATAAATGCAATGCAATACAGATTTGGTAGCTAATAAAATTACGGTTTTGTTGAATTATTGGGACAATAGAGAATAAATTCTTTTAGTATATTTATCAGTCTTATTACTGGGGTGATGCTTGGTCTTCTGCCGCTGAACGCTTCGACACCTGAAAAGAAAATTAAAATCATTATTTAGTTATCAATGTGAAGCCGTTCGTCCCGGCTGTTATTTGTAGACCTTTGTCAAAGACAGTCGTTAAAGTTTGTCAGAGGTCTAACAACCACTGTTATCAAGGTGTATCGTAATACCTAGTACTAACTGGGTTGTGGGGGTCAAATAGGCAGTCGCTTCTTCTAAAATACTGGTATTCAGCTGTATGCGGTAATACTGGAAGTCGACCCAACTTAGTTGGGAAAAGGCTGGGCAAATGAAGATTTAGTTATCAATGTTATCATATTTGTCAAGAATATGATCAGTTTTTGTTATTATCAAAATCGTGCCATAATCTCCGAATGGTTAGGCAATGGTGTACTTAATAGTACATCCACATTGTCCTATGTAAACCTTTTGCCATCACACTTTGCCCGACCTGGGAATCGAACCCAGGACCTCATGCTGAGCAGTCGCATTCGCGACCACTAGACCAGCGATACATGACAATAAACAGTCCTTAAAAGAACGTCTCTCGTTTAACACAAGTGTATATAGTGATAATACCGTTGTAAATGTTACAGCAAATCACGAGGGTGATGTCTGAATAGCGTAAATAGTTTTAAAACACTTACCGATTTGGACACTTCATCAAAGCCCTTGGTAGCCGTATCTTTTATAGCGGTGCCCACTTCTGCCAGCTTTGCTCCCGCGGCGTCAAGTTGCGCCTGTACATCTGCCGCCGATGGAGCATCGCGTTTCACAAAAGCATGAGCCTGTGTGAAAAACAACAGATATAATATTAAAAAACTTTATTTCGTTATAATAGTCCTCCTGCCTGTACTCCACGGCGGCATATCTAAGCAAATAAATGATAAATAATAAAAAATTATAAATGATTATTATTTCGTTTATTCATTTAAATACATACCTATTATATTTTTAAATATTCAAATATAAAACAATATAAAAGTAGCCCACCAGCATTGGGAGCAGGGTCCTATTATTATTATTATTTAAGCGGTGATCAGCCATCGGCGCGGGAGATATGTGCACAAGTGCGCAGGCACAGTCATATGCACTCCCTCTTCCTTAACTCTCATAGTCCGAATGGACAGCAATCCGACACGACCGAAGAGATATCAGGGAACGACCAATACCTGAAGGTGGTTGCGTCAGGGTAGCCCGCGAAATTAAAATTTTCGTACGTTTTTTTGTAATTTTTAGGTCAGTGTCAGGTTGATGAAAAATGAGTCGCGAGAGTAATACGTATGTAGTTACAGAATCACAATCGTGAAAATCATCAATATAACCCTGTAAGTCCATTTAATCCTATTCAATGAATATTTCATGAAAAAGTCATTCAATAGGATTAAATGGACTTACAGGGTTAGGGCGCGACAAATTTTTCATCAACTTACAACCTGGCAATGACCTGCAAATTACAAAGAACGTAAAAAAAATTGAATTCGCGGGCTACCCTGACACTACCACCTTAACGTGCTTTGCGAGTCACAGGGGTATCATACCACAAAATTCGAAAATTCGGGCTCCCACTGAGGCAGTTTAAGAGCATAAGAAATCTGACATTTTTGTCAACCAGAAAAATGAATTTTGTCGAAACTTGCGAAATTACTGCTCCCGTTAACACAAAAACGAATAGCAAGCCATACAAATAAACAAAAACATCGGCCAAGAGCAGGCATTACACAATCAAGGTTCCGATCCAAACTACAGTCAGCTGTCTGTTTAATGGTCGCCTACCGTAATGACTGTCATCTGCCTAGCCTTCTCCCAGCAATTTAGAGGTCGGCTTCTAGTGTAACCGGATATAAGTATTTTGACGTTACCCTTTAACCGTGGGGCGCCCTATTGTCATCGAGAATTTGTGTACTAATTTTGGATGGTCGCGCGCGTCACGCCGCGTGAGATTAAATCGACGATATCACGGAAGTTACGATAGGTAGCTCTCAACCCGTTATATCATCCGAATAGTTATTAAATTAGCTAACTGATTATAAATGGATTAGTGTACTTAGTTAAAAAAAAAAAGAAAAAGCATAACGGTAACATGAAGTTGATGATGATGAATTAAATAAAAAGCTCCGCTAGCTCATAAACTATAAATCTAAATGGCGTAGTGTCAAGGTAAAAATAATATGAAAGAAAGAAAAAAAGAAAGAAAAAGTATTTATTGATTTCACAACAGGACACATGAGATACACTTAAAATTAGGACATAATTATATATATTTAAATTAGTCCCGTGCGAAACCAAAAGGCCACTATCTCAGCATGGAGCTGTAACATTTGAGACAAATGTCACAGCGCTGGTATTCTGACAGGGCCCATTGGTGACGCCAAGTTTACAGAAAAAAACAGAAACAAAATAACTAAAATTAAAATAAACTAAAAATAAAACAAAAATAAACTAATAAAAACAATAAGGGAGTCTTTAAAATATTAATATTGTCTTTTTTTGTCTTTTTTTATATTTTTATGCACTGATCCAGAAAATTTGTCGAATTCAAAGGGTTTCTATGTCTATTAAAAATAAAAAAATAGATTTAGGAAAGTATAGGAAGTAGCGCGGCGTGACGGATTTTGTTTTGCAAGTGTACTGTCTCTTTTATGCCGATAAAAAATAAATTGAATAATCCCTTATCTTAATAAATTGAATAATTCCTTATTCGTTTCTGCTCTTTTTAACAAAACCTAACACGTTTATTTAAAAGTTTAAAAGTAAACTAATCCCCAAAGATAGCAGTTCCTCTACTAACTAATTAGCTATTTTTTGCCGCTACAGAAAATGTCGAGAGGAAAGTTTTAAATATGAATGTGGATAGGTATAAGAGTTGAGGAAGACCAAAGAAACTATGGATGTATTGTGTGAAGGATTATATGGCAAGAAAGGAGGTGTCTGATAAGATGACGAGTAATGGAGAAGTATGGAAGAAGGGCAAGAGAATGATAATGACATGGCTTATACAGAAAATATAGACAAAAAAAAAAAAGTTGAACTGGAACTTACGCTGACAAGGCACACGGCCAGAAGGACGATCAACATCTTATTCATGGTGAAAATAGTAGGTAATTCTTAACGTCTTCACTACACAACAACACAATGGTTACTGAGCATTCCACGGCAGGACTCCCCTTTATGTTGGTTTCCTAATTGGAACCTACGTTGTCCTGATTGGTTGAAGTGTGGAAAATAACTGAAAATATTATGAAGTTTGGTTGGTTTAATCTCAGGGTCATCCCAGAGATCAGGCAACAAATAACATCTTGGTCTAGTAAAAACTTATGGCTGCGTAGACACCATCTCCACGGGTGAGATATTCTGAGTTAAATTAAATAATTTGAAGGCAAAGGCATAATGAGATTGTTTTGAGAACTTTCTCTCCAAAAAACGCATAACTTTAGGGCACTTTCGGCTGCAGTTATGTGACAGTCACCAATTTGACCACAGTGAAAGCAATAATGTATTTTCCAAAATACTTACTCGCAAAACTGATTCTTATCGCACTACGATTAGGTTCAATATGTAATGTATTTCACACGCGTGGATTTTTTTAAATTTATTACACGTGTGCAGAAATAAAAATTTCCACAGATGAACTATAAGTTCAACAGTCCAAGGCTTAAGTAGACGGTGATTGTTATTTTTAGAGTTCCGTAGCCGAATAGAAAAAATCGGAACCCTTATAGATTTGTCATGCCTGTCTGTCTGACTGTCCACCAGTATGTCATAACCACTTCATTCGGAAACTATTAAGATGACACAGTTAAAACTTGGTAGACAGATGTATTCTGTGAACCGCTTTACGATTTTTATAAAAAAAATAATAAAAAAATTAAGGGGGCTCCCGATACAGGGAATTGAAACTAGAAAAATAATTTTTCATTAAACCTATTCGAATCAATAGATAGGTCTTTAAAAATGACATTGAGGTTCCTAAAACCTTTTTTCTCAAAGTCAATCGTTTGGAAGATAGACACTTCCAAAGTGGTAAAATGGGTCCCCCCCCTCTAATTTCTAAAGTAAGAGGAGGAAAAATTTAAGAAAATATTGGATTGTAGAACGTAAAAAACTTTCAACGAAACTTGGTTTAAATAAGATTTAATGTTTAGTTTTTAAGATATGGAACTTTTTCATCAAACTGCAGCAGTAACTTTGTTTTTTTTCATTTACATACTATGAAAAACAAATTTAGTTTTGCTCTCGAATGTTATATAATACAACATATGAATTAACCTTCAAACTATTTTTATTATATATTATGGTTTAGTGCTACGGAACCCTGTGTGCATGTGAGTGCGACGCATACTTGGCCTGTTTTTATAATCTCGGTAAAGAAATATGATGATATTGTTTTTACAGTGTAAATATTTGAATATTACATTGTGCTTTTAAATAGAACATCATATAGACAGGATTATTTAAAACAATATTTACTTTTATGAACAAACACGCTGTTACCCGCGCGACCTCGTACGCGTTAGGTTCGCAATTTGCTTAAAATATTTTTTTTTGTTAGGAGGTTCTTAACTCCATTTTTGGTTGTGTATGTTACCTTATATCTCCAGAATTCCTATACCGAATCTATTTACTATGATAGCTATTTGTCTGTTCTCATGCTTTCATGCCTCTCTTTGAAATTGACATTAACATATAACCTCATTAAACCACCACCCACTTGAAGGTGTTTCCAAAAATCCTTCACTTGCCAGATTTCAAGTATCTAAGTTTAATAGTTCTAGAGATTTCGTGATTAGTCAGTGAGTGAATGGTATTGCATTTTCATATATCCAACTACTAAAAGTATTCCATGTCCTGTCATGATCTGTCGAGTGGCTTTGATCCAAAGCCATTCAGCCATTCAGCTCTCAAGGCGTGAATAGGTAGAAAAGACAAATAGAGAAAATATATTATATTATTATATAGATATTTTCGCATTTATAAAATTAGTATAGTATGGCTGGCTATGAATAATATTGGAGTATGGATCAGTATTATTTTAAACGCTGGAAGAGGAAACCCCTGCTATCAGTGGGAAGTTGTAAAAGTTGCACCTAAATTATGCCTAAACTTATTTTGTAACCTAAGGATCAGACTTATTCGTCAACTGGCGAGTGTGAAACTCGCGAGTTGGTACTTTCCGATTTTACCTGTTTTTTGTCGTCAACTCGCTCGACTTTGAAAATCTGACGTTAAGTACGTCAGATGTACAGCTACAAGAACTTCTTATAAAATGTATTATAATGGTACCCACTTTAAATGTATAAAACAAATTTAATTTGTAAAGGCGCGGGCAATAACTAGCTATTTAGGCGCGGGTAATAACTAGTTATTTATGGCAATCGGTTTCAATCTGTTTTTATTTGACTGTACTTTATAATATTTGATCGAGGTGACGACAAGAAAAATGTTAAAATCGGAAGATGTCAACTCGCGCGTACTCGCAACTCGCGAGTTTCACACTTGCCAGTTGACGAGTAAGTCAAGGATCGACACGTAACTAAATGTAAAAAGTTGAATGAACGAATGGAATAAATATTACGTTAAATCATTTTTGTAAACAACATTATTGCGTTTGCTGGAAGAGAAAGATGTGGGTAGAGTATGAGGTCCTGAATTCGATTCCCGGGTCGAGCAAAGTTTTATTTAGTTTTTTGACCATAAATTTCTCAGTTGCAGCCCAAAATCTGGAGTCGTTTCCGGCCGATAACAATAAGCTCTATGAAATGAGACTTAAACAATACCTGGCAAAAAGTGGGTGTACCAGATGGCACCTCTGCTTAACCCTTAGGGCATTAAAGGCGTGATCTTACGTGATGACCGTTATTATCTGTTGCCATACGATCTTCGTTAATTTTCAGGAAAGCTGCTGCATATTCACCGATTGTATATCATTAAATACTATCATCATTAAAATTAACTTGAAATACTTACTCTAGTGCCGCCATTGCCTAATTAATACTTACTTACATGTTAGCCAAGTTATTTTGTGACTTAAAACGTATTGTTTATAACATTTAACCCAGGGGACCGACTTTTCTGTACTAATATTATAAAGGGGTGCAGTTGGTAAGTTCTTAAGTTTGGATGTAGGAGGTAATCTTCGTAATTTATTCCACAAGGTATATATTAAAACGTTCCTGTGGGATAATTTACGCCATGGGCAAAAGCTAGTTTGAAATGAAGACTAAATAATACCTCAAAATAGATACCTACAGACAATGACTCAATTTTAAATCCCTTAAAACCACGTTTCAAGTGTTTTACACCTTTTTGTTATTTTTTTTGTACTTATATCAAAGTCCACCATTTTAGATGCGGAACCCAAAAGATGAACTAAATGAAATAGCTAGTGTACTTATATGAGCGCAATGCTAGCGAGCGGGCTGCGAGCTAATAATTAAATCTCAATAAAAAAATTAGTGCTATTTCATTTAGTTCATCTTTTGGGTTCCGCATGTAAAATGGTGGACTAGTTTTTTTTCTGTCATACTAGGTTCGTTATTTTAGTCTGTTGTATCTCATAATGTCGTGGTTCACTGGAGTTTGCTATGTGAATATTAGGTAGTAACATCTTCAACTGCCGAACAGAAATTGGCGTTAGGGTAATTATGCCATTTCGCTTCTATGGTTATGAACTATACACGGATTTAAATGTGACCTGGGTTTGGACATAGGGTTTTTTCTATCCGGGTATTACGTATTGTGATAAAATCAACCCACAAAACCGCAGTCAAAAATCAGGAATTAATAAAACAAAGATGTTTAAAAATGTTCTATTTCATACAAAATTAAGCAAATCTAGTATTTTATTCATAGGCTCAGGGCCTGTACATCGTTCCTGTACACGAATCAGTCTTGTTTCTTACGTAGCTGGTTTGGCTTTCATGTCAGCCATCTGAAAAAAAAACATAAAAATGAATGAATTGACAACTTAATTTACTTTTGAGGAAAAACTTTAAACAGCCAGAAATGGATGATGGATGCTACCGAAAGCGCCAAACTAGTAGCTCAGTTCTGGGCCGACACAATATAGATTGCCATCGACACGCTAAGAAGAAGCCAGAATTTTTTTTTTGAAGAAACCGAGTAATAATGAAAAGAGGTCTTTGACTTCGAGTCATCATCATCATCATCATCATCATCAGCCTATAATGTTCCCACTGCTGGGACACAGGCCTCCTCTCTAAGAGAGGGCAGCATAAGAGAGGGCTTCGAGCAGCATAGTTAATATAAAGAAACATAGCCTAGCCAAGGTTGCGTTGTTTTTTTAAATCAACAATACTAACATTATAAACGTGAACAGAGGCTGTCTCAATAACCACTTTTGACACATAGCTAACATAATCTGAAAAGGGTTGGTCCAGTACAAATACAGAGGACCAGATACATATAATATTGAGTAGAGCCCGGTTTAAGGAGCCTCGAACGCATTAGTACGCACTGATTTGACCGAACCTTAGGCCAAGTAATAATCTGCATTCAAAACAAGTATTCCATGAAGACTCATGACAATTGCTATGAAGCTGCTTGACCCCTAGTTACCAGGAAGGTTTTCATTTTGACTCTTAACAATAAGTGTTAATGTCAGGTTAACAAGCAACCAACCATACCAATTGTCCATTCAAAAACATATAGAACTGCATGCAATTGCAACCAGTTAAATATACTCATGAGCACAAAATCAGACGTCGAAATTTGTGTATGCACGTACTCAGCCGTACATAATACAATCATTACACAATTCATCTTCAATTGGTCTCCATAAGTGGCAAATTGGTAACAAGATGGATCTTCTACGTCTTTAAATAAATAAGCTACGTGCGTATGTCGTAGAACATTCTGGAAACTCTATTTTATACGCAAATAGCTGACGGACTGGCTCGTTGGTCGAGTGGTCGCAAGCACGACTACTGAGCATGAGGTCCTGGGTGCGGTTCCCTGGTCGGGGAAAGTGCAAGTAGATTTTCCAATAGGACCTCATGCTGCACTAAACCCAAAGGGGAGAAGTTGATAAACGAGCGTTTTCGGGGCTGTCTTTTTAAACGTTTAAAAAATGTATTGCTCGCACAACTTTGATTTGAAGCAGTAGCACAACATAAAACATTACATAACATCACGTTTGTAATCCCCGAAAGGTTAGGCAGAGGTGTACTTAATAGTTCACCAACATTTCGCTAGTTATGTTAAAGTCCCATGTAATAGAGGGTATAGGGAATAACGATAGAAAAGGGTTTAATAGATAATAAGTTATAGCTGGCACTTTGCCCGACCCGGGAAACGAACCCAGGAACTCATGCTCAGCAGTCACACTTGCGACCACTAGACTAACCAGGCAGCCTTCGCACAGTAAACGGTGTAAAAATACTCTTAACGAAGCCGAAAGGCACTTGTTCTCCACGTCATTTCGATCATTTTTTTGTTCTACCTGGGAACCTTCTAGTTACGGAGATATTGAGGGTCAAAGTTACAACTTTTTCACAAGTTTTTTTTTTTTAATACTGGTTTTAATGTATTTTTTTACTTAATACACCTTCACGACCCCCGTACTTTTCAATCCATCCATCAGCACAATGTTTTGATTGCGTTACATTGAGTCCTACCGTAAAACGTGATTTTTCACCCCAAAAAAAAAGTCGTTTCCCAGCAATAATTTTTGTGTTAAGTTACTTAGTTTGATGTGCATATTGATTGACGGCTTCGTGAAGAGTCAGTTTACACCCTGTATATCCTTTGACATAACTCACCGCTTTGTTTACGCTTTCGGCAATATCATTCAAGTTCTTCTTCATAGCTTCAGGGTCGAATGTGGTCGACAGCTGGGTGTTGAAGTCCTTGGAGAAGTCCTGGAGCTTCTTTTGAATGGTCTCCAAGAAATTGGTGTCGCCGGCTGCAGGAGCATCACGCTTCACGAAGGCTTGAGTCTGTGAGGATGAGGAGAATTTGTTAAAAATACGAAAATATAATTGGGCTTTAGGTCTCTAACTTCGCTGCGGGACTGTTCGAAAGAGATGACGCAGCCCTGGAACACAAGGGTACAAGTCTGACACTCCCTTCCGCTCTGCTCAGAGCGGGAGAAGTCATTTGATGTTTTCCCATCCGAAAAAAAAAGGTCTCTTGCTTCTGAAGAAATATAAAATCTCACACTAAGAAATTCTAATCATCATCATCAATATCTTCCTGCCCTTATCCCATTCTATTTGGGGTCGGCGCAACACGTTTTCTTCTTCCATTCTCCCCTGTCAGACGTCACGGCATCATTTACTCCTTTCTCACGAAGAAGTTCTAAAGTGGCCACAATTTCAGTGCAAGAACAGTGCTGTGGTAAATCCACGCTACGTCCCTTTTTTGGACTGGAATCAAGATATCATTAATAAATACTTCATAGTAAATACTGATCAAATGTTATATCCAAGCCAGAAAGGTGATCTGTACCCCAAGACCTTCCTACTTCAAACCTTGCTCTATACCGGATGGGAGTTTGTTTGGAATGATGGAGTTAATACGTGCTAACCGTTTAGGCGTCGGTGTCTCCTCTGCCCTGTATAAAATTGTGCATAAATAAAATAAAATAAAATTTATGCACAATTTTAAAATTGTGCATAGTAAATGTAAACTAGCGCCTGTAATTTTTGATGTCGAGATAAATAAAAATTTATAATTATGATTCTGATCACCTTTAAACATCACCTTATCGTATTTCCCAGTAGTAACTGGGTTGTGGAGGTCAGATAGGCAGTCGCTCCATGTAAAATACTGGTATTCAGCTGCATCCGGTTAGACTGGAAGCAGCAGTAGTTGGGAAAAGGCTAGGCAGATGATGATGATTCTGATCACCTTTGCTCCTATGTTAGTAGTAACTGATTTCAAAATCAACTCTAAGAACAGATAATATTTGTTTTTTAATCTATCAAACTTCGGATGCAATTCACATGTGGTAGAAGTGAAAACTTCAAAAATGTTGGCTTTAAGATAAACACTGTATAATGCTTCCTATCTCATTTTCTCCCACGTTATATCTTATGAATTTATGTGTCTGTCTCTTTTTACTGTCGCTTTTTCGTTTCATCGACTTTCAAAACACAAAGATGCTAAAGAAGTTTTCATTTAAAAAATCTTGATTAAATTAGGTATTGAAAAAGACGAAAGATAAAGTCAAGAGGATTTGTGACCGCAACGTATAACGGAACGTAATTAGAAAAAAAAACTTTTTAATACACAATTACTTACACTGACAAGGCACACAGCCAGAAGTACAATCAGCATCTTAGTCATGTTTAAAGAGTTTGCTTAAACAACTTCACAACGCAACAGTAAAATGCAGACTGCGTTCCTCACCAAAGCAATCTCATATATCTTGGTTTTAACCGAGACGATGGATGTATGGTCAACTCACTACAGTGACCTTAGGTCATCTGATTTTACAAACTAATCAGTTAATAAGCTTTGACTGCGATTTTGATCGTAATAATAATGTTTTACGTGTTCAGTGCATGATATTACGTGTAAATGCATGTTTTTTATTGATTTAAAGCAGAATAAATGTATCCTTGATAACAAAGTAGTAATCTTCGTCTGATTCAATCTGGTACAATGTCGATATTTGTATTGCTTTCCGAAATTAATGACAAAAAACCGCTACGAAATCCGTTGTTGTTCTTCTTTTTCGTGTGGTTAGTGCCTACCCTTGTGTCAGAGTTTTTATGCCGCCCATGGACCTCTGACTTGGCTTTACATGCGAAACATATCTCTCCAAATTATTGCCTCTGTTGGTTTGGTTTCCTCACGATGTCTTGTTTCACCAAAACAAGTGATCATTTTATTATACAATACACAGAAAAATAATCAGCCTATAATGTTGCCACTGCTGGGACACAAGCCTCCTCTCTATGAGAGAGAATGTCCTCTAATCCACCACGCGGGCCCAGTGCGGGTTGGTAGATGTCACATGTCTTCGATTTTATGGTTTTAGGATATGCCGATTTCCTTACGATGTTTTCCTTTACCATGTAGAATCCGAAAAATCAGAGGTAGGTTTGTTGGGTTGACAGTCCGATAGTTACACCGCTAGGCTATCCCTGCGTGAATCCATTGTGGTAGTTTAGAAGATCCAAACGGTGACACAGACAGATAAACACGAAAAGCCAATCTATCACCCTTGCTTCGCTCGGTTTTTACTACCAAACAAAATATCTACTTTTTTATTATCTAATGGGACTCAAGTCATATCACACGATATACCTAAGAAAGTTAATGATAACTCGCAACACGTCAAATTTAGAAAATATGGAAGCTACTAACTAGAAATCTGTTGTAACGATACTGACGATGTTATAGCTCCCGTGAAAATCTACGGTTGATTCGCCGTGAAAATCCACCTTGTCCTGCACACGTGCAAATCTAACGTCGATTTTGAGTTCTAACAATGCCACTTGTTAAATTTTAGTCAAACTATGCATCTGAAATCCTACCAACAATAGGCAAAGCGACAATTCGTTTGACCTTCCAAGTCAATTTATTTTCGCACAACATAGTACTGGTATTCTGTTGCATTAGCTTCGACAGGAAACTGACAAATATAGGTGGTGGATAACTCTAAACAGATGAAAGGGATTAACACGGCAGAGGTTCTGGCAACGCCCGGATGGTACGCCTTACAAGGACATACACTGTCATTATTAGTGATGTTCTTCAGAAAGGTTAGGTGCTTAGTGCTCGCAACCGACGTGCATGTATGACCTGGTGTATGAACGTAGACGAGGTGAAACGAGTAGGTATGTAAGGATCGTAGCAGGTGGCGTTCTGTAATTTCTGCCTACCCCCATGGGAAAAAGGCAGATGATAATGAAAAACACAAACTCACTTTCGACATATAGATTTTTTTGCAAACCACACATCAAAGGTCGCCAAACGGGATATTGCATTAAGTCGGCCCCTCGGCCCGTTTGACTCACTTTAATGCCCCAGTTCCGGGGCAGACGAATGAGATAATTGAACTACAATAATCATGATTGTCCTCTCTCTGTTCTTCTCCGTCTTTACGTGTCGATGAACTTAAATTGTATAAGACCAGTATGTAGCCAGCACAGCTCTAACATTTCATCAACAACATCATTTCAGCCCATTGCTGTCCACTGTCCCCAATCGATTTCCAACGTGTCCGGTCCAATGCCACCTGCATTCAGCGACTCCCTGCAGTTTTGAAAAGGTCGTCGGCCCATCTGGCAGGTGGTCGTCCCACGCTGCGCTTTCCAATGTGTACTAGAGTACACATTGGAAAGCGCAGGTGGTCGTCGCAGCGTGGGACGACCACCTGCCAGATGGGCCGACGACCTTTTCAAAATTCATTGCATCTATCAAGATTTAATGGAAGCAAATGTTAGAACATTTGCTTCCATTAAATCTTGATAGATGCAAATGCTTGTGCAGGATGGGCAGGACAGGAGGTGGAGCATGTCTTTCAGAAGGCTGTATTTGTATGAATCATTTCGAATAACGACACATAAAATCAAGATTGTTTTCCTCAAAGCGGTAGATAAAAGTTCATACTCATCATTATCATCATCATCAGCCTATAATGTTCCCACTGCTGGGACACAGGCCTCCTATATGAGAGGGAATGGGCTATAATCCACCGCGCGGACTGGTAGATGTCACATGTCTTTGAATTTTTGGTTTTAGAACATGCCGGTTTCCTCACAATGTTTCCCTCACCGTTTTTTAGAGCAGTGGTGATGAAATAAATTGCACAAAGTAATGCGCTTGCCTGGGTTCAAACCCACGACTTACTGTTTGTAAGTCAGGGTCGCTACCACTGGGCCACCGCTGCTCTCCTACAAAAAAGAAAAAAGTATTTCGCCAAATTAGTGTAGTGTAGTATTCGTGTTTACTACAAAGAAGTATTTCGCCAGTTTATGGTCCATTTCTATTAAAGGGCCAAGCTTATTGCCCCATGAACAGTGCATCAATCAAGATTCCAGGCTACCCAACCAGGAATTCAGACTCAAAAACTGCTCCGAAGTTGCCCATCCAAGCTGGCAATCGTAATGAGCTAAATGACGTAGCAGAATGCCATTAAAAAATAACCACAAAGCTTGCTCGTCTCGCACACAGTGTGTGGTGTTGCGGGGCCCCGGGCCACAGGTAGGTGCTTACCTGCCTATTCACTACCCATTTATCATTTATTCGTCTAATTAGGATGGCCTCGGGCCACTTTCGCTAATTAGAGCTTGTTGGGTTTTGTATCGAAGAATAGTAACCTTAATTAACTTCTTCCTACACGTAGCTTCTGTGTACAACATATGTATCTTGTCACTTGCACTTGTCCCATTGTACTTGGGGACGTTGCAATACATTTTCTTCTTTAATTTTCACATTATCATTTACTCCACTTTCTTCTATACATTCACACAATCCATCCTTTTTTTTTACGGATGGGAAATCATCAAATGACTTCTCCTGCTCTGGGCAGAGCGGAAGGGAGTGTCAGACTTGTACTGACTAAAACCCATCCATGTTCCTTCCTTGCCCTTTGTGTTCCAGGGCCGCGGTATCTCTTTCGAACAGCCCGCAGCCCGACACAATCCATATCATTATATCATTTACTCCCCTTTCTTCTATACATTCACACAATCCATCCTTACATTCAATAATCCTCTATACCAATTTACAAAAATACATAACCCTTCTTTGGCAGTCGGGTAATATAACATAGTAAACATTTGCTGCTACAAATCAATATTATAATGGATGAAGTTGAATTACGGGCAAAACAAAATGCCCGTGGTTGCTTAGACCACCATCATACGCCTAGCCTTTTCCCAACTATGCTGGGGTTCAGGCTTACCAGATGCGGTTGAATACCAACATTATGGAGCGACTGCCTATCTAAAACCTCCACAACCCAGTTAGTACTGAGTAATAATACCCCTTTGTAAGACTGGTTGTCAGACTTTCGGGCCACTGACTATTCTGTAACGACAGGCAAAGATCTACAAATGACAGCCGGGACCAACGGCTTAACGCCTTAGCTTGAAAAAGTGCTGATTATCAGCCTAATTTAAACCTAGGCAAGCGCGGCTTAACCTAAAGATCGACCCGAGCGACTTTTATTATTTTGCTAAGAGCTCTTCCATAACTAGACCACCAACAAAACCCGGAACCAGTTAACCATAGGTATTTTGAGTAATTGTTTTGTTTGTCCACGCTTATCGCACTCATTCAATCAATTATGTATAAGGTTCGAGGTGCACTAGATAGTGGAGATAGTGTAACATCCGTCAGCTGTTTATCAAAGACTCGAAGTCCATCAGTGTCTACTGTGGAAAATTATTACCAGAGATAAAGATTCTCTGTACATTGGCAAAACATTAGACTTGAAGATGTGCGAATCGAATTTGTTAATACTTACTAATATTATAAAGAGCCTGCAATCCCAGAGGTGTACCTAATATTACACCCACATTTTGCCAGTTATGTTTAAGTCTCATGTAATAGGGGCTGACCCTATTACCATCAACCGGGCACAAAACCAGGCTCTGTGGCTGCTACTGAGAAATGCCTGATGGAAAAACCAAAAAACAGTTTTCCCAATCCGGGAATCGAACCCAGGATCTCATGCTTAACAGTTGCGATTGCGACCACTAGAGAGCACGAGGCAGTACTGATTACAGTCCAGTAATTATTATTCTGAAAGTAGTCAGAAGCCTACAACATTACGAGATGGTATCATGTTACCCTGTAACTGTGAGGCCATGGTGCGCGGGCAGTCGCTCCATGTACCTACAACAGTCGACCATTTTCAACCTAATTACTTCAGAAATAAGGGTGAAAAGTGGCCGACCGTCAGTGCACTCAGTAGTACGCACGACGGCCAATCAAGCTATACCAAACCAGTTAATACAAAGTGAGGCCACTTTATACTGGAAATGTACAGCTTGATGTGCCACCGTGTGCACCTACGAAAAAAATCACACGGGGTTTAGAACATCCTTCGCCTTTCAACAAAACATTATAATTACTTCTATGAACACAGTAATTAGAACCCTATTAAATTGTTATTTACAATCCTTCAAGATATGTTATCAGCGGTCACTATAATGTGTCATTAGAATGTAAACAAACTACTAAACAAAATAACATTATTATACCTAGATGGTTCATTATGATATGAAATGACAAATGCATGCTAATAATTACAACATAACTATATACCTAAACTTATGTGGTAAGGTGGTAATTGCTGTTATCATAACACATTATTTCAAGAAATTAGGTACGCACGACGGCTGATCAAGCTGTACAAAACCAGTTTATGCGGATCTCTGATTGTACAGAAAATATATACAAAGCGATGTCACGTTATACTGAAAATGTATAGCTTGATGTGCTGCCATGTGTACTTGTCATGATTTTCCTGCCTTTATCCAATCTAATTTCAAACCCTAAGCGCTAATGATATACAGGGTGTTTGGGACAGCCCTCCACAAACTGATGGAGTGTATTCAGTAGGTATAACATACTAAGATGACCGGTACAAGAAATTATTGCAGGAATGTTATGGGAATCCAATAAATTTGATTTATTTATTTCCTCATAAGCTATGTATCGTTACCATGGCAAAACGCACGTAGCGAATGGCAAGCGCGATGACAAAATAGATAAACTTTGTAGCTAGGCAGGCAGTGAACAGCTGATTTCACCCGTCGTTCGTTAGAGTATTTCAACATCTGCTGTTGGATTTTTGATTTTAGCCGTATAATTTTCAAAAATGGAGTGCTGCGCACAGGGAATGTAATTTTACATTGCAATAAATTAATAGAAAAAGAAAAAAAAAGACGTGTGGCACTCGGAGACTGCCGCGGTAAAGCTATTGCATAGCATTTTTATCAACTTATGTAATTATAATTATCTATTCACTTTCGTAGTGTCAGATATTGACAAGCCTAGGTTATTATTAAAAATAATATTACCTATACAGCCTAACCTCCTACCTCCAGCGGTAGATTAACAATAATAACCTAGGCTTGTCAATATGACACTACGTGTTAGGCACTAGGTGTTATTTTCGTTACGGAATTTCTGGATTCGGTCTCCACGCTCAAGGCCCGCGATAGAAGCTATGCAAAAGCTTAAAAATTCCGGTGGAATATGATAAAAAAAGGAGCTGAATGCTATCAGTTTGTGGAGAGCTGTCCCATACTCCCTGTATCTAAAGAATTAAAGAATTGCGATCTTCATTAAATCGTATCTATGTGCAGCTAAACCAATTTAAATAAAGGTAAAAAATAAAATAAATTTTAATCAAACACTCATCAATTTTAATTCTACTCTTTTACAATTCGGGCCTTCATTTGGTTCCTTAAAAAAACTTCATAAAATAATGTGACACAAAATTCTGCTATTGGAGGTATAAGTCCTGTTTACTATACAAGCTGGTTTGGGTGTCATTGGTCATCTGAAGAAGAAAAAAACAATTTTAATAAGTATTAACTACCAAAAATATTTCTAACTTTTTTATTTTTTTAACTGATGTCCGGAAAGTATTATGCTGCCACACTCAGGCGAGCCACGCCTTACCGAGGTATAGAATATACCAGAGTAAGGGTTGAAGAACACCAGGTGTATGAATCAGATAGACCCATTGCCCACTCCAGGGCGATAGTTATTCGCGAGGATTCCCACGAGCCAGGAATCCGGTCAATAGTACATAAACAATAAAGGTGTGTCAGTATCATCATCATCATTTCAGCTGAAAGACGTCCACTGCTGGACATAGGCCTCCCCCAAATGTCGCCACATTGACCGGTCCCGTGCGACTCGCATCCAGTGGATCTCGGCAACCTTCACCAGGTCATCGGTCTACCTAGTGGGAGGCCTTCCAACGCAACGTCTTCCGGTTTGCGGTCGCCACTCCAGCCGCCGGCCCCATCGGCCATCCGTTCGTTGTGTGTCAGTATAGTAACAAGCAAATCGTGTAACCAATGGGATTTCCCATTTGCATCATCTTCCATACAAACTTTCAACTATTACACTCCTTCCGAGGATGAATATTATCTAAAATCCATCCTTCGTTTCGAATTCATGCCTCAGCCAGCTCTTTAGGCTGTACGTCAGTGAACTTGATAATATGTGGCAGTCATTAAAAACATGGTTCGTGGGGTGGACTATGGCCCACACCCTCTCTCAGAGACTCGAGGCCTGTATCCTAGCACTGGTAATGCTATAGGTTAATAATTATATTCATAATTGGGGTGTGAGTACAGCAGTCATTGTGCCGATAGTCGTGTCAGCCAATGGCTCATTAGCGAATAGCCTCAACCAACATCTGAGGAGGCTCTCGCTTGGCAGCTGGATCAAGGGCTTGATCTAGAAAGCAGTACTTCTGCACACGGCACGTATTATCAGAAGGTTCCTCTCTCATGAGCCCTGACTACCGGTAGCTCGTACCCTGTTCCCAATGCTGGTGGGCTACTATTTTTTTATATATTTAAATGTTTTTTTACAGTTTAGCTTTTTAAAAATATTTAAAAATGTAATTAGTAAGTTACAAAAATGAATAAAGGAATGCATATGTTTCTGTCAGTGAACTTAAGATTTCTATTAAAAAAAGATCTTACTGAGCTATAGAAATGACGCGAACGCTTTGTCTATGCTTTCGGAAACAACATCTTCGTGTGGCCTAGGGATGTAGGTGCGTGCCATCTGACGCATATCATGGACGTCTAAGCCTAGAAGCGCCTTCTGCATCAGTTCCATTTCTTTGCGATCATTAATTGCATCACGAGCATTGTAGGCCTCACGTTTTACGCCAGCCTGTAATTAGGAATCGATGATTACAACAGCCCGTAAGTTGAGGGCAAGCTGAGGGCTCAATGCACATGAAAACTGTTTAAAGACAAAACTATCAAAAGGACTTGCTTAATAATAAAAAAAAAACTGGCCAAATGCAACTCGGACTCGCGCACGAATGGTTCCGTCACCATAAACCGAAAAAAACACGTTTCCGCCCCCTTTTTTTTTACGGATGGGACATCATCAAATGACTTCTTCCGCTTCGGGCAGAGCGGAAGGGAGTGTCAGACTTGTACTGACTAAGACCCATCCATGTTCCTTCCTTGCCCTTTGTGTTCCAGGGCCGCGGTATCTCTTTCGAACAGTCCCGCAGCCCTGGCAGGCATCGGCCCCTCCATGTTTGCTGACATCTCTTTGAGGCTCGCGTGGAACACGAACGTGCCGTCTACACGGCCTGTCGTCAAAAGACGTCTGGACGGCGAGCTAACCCATTACTCACCATCCACAGGTCCGCGTCTACGGTGGCCGGAAGTCACCACGTGACCCCGACGCCCGAATATGGAAGCCCCCTTTAATAATCAAATAATTTTTATTATTTGTTGTTATAGCGGCAACAGAAATACATCATCTGTGAAAATTTCAACTGTCTAGCTATCACGGTTCATCAGATATAGCCAGGTGTCAGACAGCCAGACAGACAAACGGACAGTGGAGTCTTCGTAATAGGGTCCCGTATTTACCTTTTGGGTACGGAACCATAAAAAGGAAATTATTTTAATTAATTAATACGTAAGAGTTCAGATAGGCAATCGTCCCATGAAATACTGGTATTCAGCTGCTTCAGGTTAGACTGGAAGCCGACCCCAACATAGTTGGGAAAAAGCTATGCAGGTGATGATGATAGGTTGGCACTTACACTGACTACGCTTACGGCCAGAAGGAGAATCAACAGCTTTTTCATGTTTAATACTTGGTTTGCACAATTTCTGAATGCAACAGAACAACGCCGCTGAAAGAGAGACGCGTACAAGAAGTAAAATTGTAATAAGAGAATTAACAAAAATTTGGTAAAATGTCATTTGGATGAGTTTTTCAAGAAGTCACTATTTATTTTTCATAAGTTTATGTATGTCGTCGGCATTATCTATTCCTAATATTGTCTATAATAAGATTCTAAAAAGGTTAATTTTGAAGGTTTTTTGAAGTGATACTTCTTTTGGCGCGTTAAGGTAGCCATACACGCTAGGGTGTACCTGACGGCAGCGCGTATGAACCCGGAGACTGCACAGTTTTGCAACATACACGCTCCAGTTTACCTGTACAGTTGAGTACAGGTAAATCTGTCAGGTAGCCCTAGCGTGTATGGCTACATTTAGGGAAAAATTGATGACGGTAAATTTTTACGACGCGCGCGCACACCGTCAGGAAAAACCGACACCCTGAAGTTAGTTAGTCAACATTTTAGTTTTATACGCCAAAGACGCAAAGACGCCAAAGATGTACTTCTTACGTGCGTAATAAGTACACACACACTTTTTTTTCAACACGTATCAATTATTGATAAACTAACTATATACATTAATAATTAAAAACTGATAAATAAACTAACAACAAATTATAAAAGGGCATCAAAAACTCCTCCTCAACGCTGTCAGCTGGTAATGTGCCCAAGAGACTGGCGGCGTTGCCACGTTTGTATGGCAACACTTAGCCTCTGGCCAAGGTAAAAGCCTTAGGTCACGGGAAGCGTCAACAACGAAATTTAAAGGTTGGTTGGTTATCTAGGGGGTAATCTTCGGAAAGTTGCTGTACCAATTCCGACAATTCTTAGTATCCCCGAATGTTAGGTATAAGCTTTAATTAAAACAATCCTGTGGGTAGCAAAGGAAGGATTCTCCGACCAGACAGGTTTTGTGACGGGTGGTGGTGGGCTACTGGCGACAGTTGCTGTCGGGTTTTTCTATATAAAGAAAGAAAAATATTTACTAGCCCGCACAGGACAAAACACACAAACAGAAAATGGTTTTAAAATTAACAATATAGTAAAATTATATTAAAAGTAAACATTAAAAAAAAAAAAAAACTAAATTTGTGCTATTTGAATATATGTTACTTTTTTTGCATTATTTTTGTTCTATTTGTAGTCTGTATAATGTACACACGGCGGCACATCAAGTTTTACATTTACAGTATAACATGGCCTCGCTTTGTATATATTTTCTGTTCAATGAGAGATACGCATAAACTGGTTTTTATAGCTTGATCAGCCGTCGTGCGTACATAGTATTGAGTTAATTGTGTTAACAATAAAATATTTGTTATATATGTTTGTTGTGTTTGTTTGATATTTGTTCTAATTGTTTGTTTGTATATGGTCTTATGTCGCGGACAACTTTAATAGTGCGATTCAGAATTTTGATATTAGTTCTTCATTTTTGTCATAGATGGCGCTTTGATATGTTTTGTACTAAATCGCTTTAGCGTTTTTTGTACTATGCTGCCATAGTAGTATTCTCAGGAAACGGTTCTTCACGTAACTGTAAGAAGAGCTTGAGTAAATAAAATTCATAGAAATATTTTAATAAATATTTATTCGGGTAGATGAACTTCGTGCGTTTTTTCGTCATCTCGTTTTAACTGGTATCGGCAATCATTTAGTTTTCGTCCGGAGAAGGCTTCGGTTTCGTTATTTCGTCAAACTGTAAAGTGATAAAACATATTTTAACAACTGTGTGAAACCAGTCTTACCAAGGGGTATCAAATTGCTCAGTATCTAACTGTGTTGTGGAGGTCAGAGAGGCAGTCACTCCAAGTAAAATACTGGTATTTCAGTTGCATCTGGTTACACTGAACGCTGACTTCAACATAGTTGGGAAAAGGCAAGGCTGATGATGATGTAGGTCTTAACCTTGTTTAGAACATGGGGAGATATCTTCCATCTTTTTTTTTCGGATCAAATGACCCCTCCTGCTCTGGGCGGAGCGGAAGCGAGTGTCAGACTTGTACTGAATAAAACCTATCCATGTTCCTTCCTTAACCTTTGTGTTCCAGGGCCGCGGTATCTCTTTCGAACAGTCCGCATCCCATATCTTCCCTCCTTATAGTAATAATAATATAATACTATATATAATAATAATACAATACTATATATAATAATAATAATATAATACTATATATATATAATACTTTTATTTGTCAAATGGACTTACCGCTCTTGTGAATCTGTCCAACTGATCCCCAATTACATTGAACAGAGGTTTCAAATGGTCCTCGTTGACTTCTCCGACAACGTTGGCCAAACTCTTGTCTATACAATTCCTGAACATATCCATGTTCTTCTTCAAGGCGTCTATAGCAGTAGCATTCACATCTCTCTTGACGTAGGCTTCAGTCTGTGAAAATATATTTGGTGTTATTTGTTACCGCCAGTCTAACCAACGGGTATCGTGTTACCCAGCCAGGTTATAAAGGTCAGATAGGAAGTCGCTTCATGTAAAATACTACTGTTCAGCTGCATCCGATTAGACGGGAAGCTGACCCCAACTTAATCGGTAAAAGACTAGGCAGATGAGAGACTC
Organism: Lycophotia porphyrea; assembly: GCA_950005105.1. NCBI lineage: Eukaryota > Metazoa > Arthropoda > Insecta > Lepidoptera > Noctuidae > Lycophotia > Lycophotia porphyrea. The sequence continues at coordinate 6,945,975 of OX465387.1, read as the reverse complement.
CAGGGGGATCACAGCTCAATAAGTACAGGTTAACAGAAACATTAGAAAGAATACTGGAACAGAAAATTCTACCCCTCTCTGTTAATATTAAGGTTTATTTTCCATAATCATACCTAAATCACAAACCTGACATAGCATTTTGTTTTTGGGATGGGACATCATCAAATGACTTCGCTCTGCCCAGAGCGAGAGAAGTCGTTTGATGATTTCCCATTATGATGATTTTTTGGCCGAGCGGAAGGGAGTGTCAGACTTATACCCACCCATGTTCCTTCCTTGCCTTTTCTGTTCCAGGGCCGCGGTATCTCTTTCAAAGAGTCCCGCAGCCCTGGTAGGCATCGGCCCTTGCGGGCCCCTCCCTGTTTGAAACCTGACATAGCCTTGAGTGAAATAAAAAAAAAATGCTATAATAATTAAAACAAAAAATTAGCATTTAGTAGCCCGGTGTACGGTCTAAGCTGGGTCCCGCACATGGCAACCATACAATGCGGTTATCCACTGAAAACCGCAGTTAACTTTACTTAGTCTATTGTGGTTTTGTGGACGATTATCACACGGCCTACAAAGAGCTAAAATACCATGTTGTGTGCTCATTGCATGACGAAACCTTGCATGTAGTTCTGTGCAAAATTTGGATGCATATTGAACGAAGATAAATATACTCGTATCAGGTGAATCATGTGAATATCGTGTTTTCAACACTGTGAGCTGGCTTTACAGGGTGATTGGTTAATCTTGGGCAATACTTTAAGGGAGTGAAATACTCATAAATATGAACAACTTTTACAATGGGACTAATTATGAAATCCTCATCATTCGACTACCCTTATCCCAATTTATTTGGGGCCGGCGCCGGCGCAGCATGTCTTCTTCTTCCATACAATTTTATATTATTCGTTATTTCATCAAACACCGCCTTTCTTACCATAATTATCATGCTTGACACAGTTCATCCATCGTTTCTTATAATATGAAATATGACAAAATAAATCTGCTGCAGCCTATATTTTTACGGATTTATGGAACAGTTGATATTTTTTTCGCAATGTCATGGTTGCTCCCATAGTAAAATTAGTTCATTTTCATGAGAAAAATATGCCCTTAAAGTATTGCTAACTTTTAAAAAATCCGCCAGTACATATTTTGTACACACATAAACTCACGCATTATTGCCAAAGAGTAGGCAGAAACTACAGAAAGTGACCTGTTAGTTATCTTAACATACTCCTTTCGCCTCGTCCACGCTCATACATCTGGTCATACACACACGCTGATTGCGGGTACTAAGCACCTGAAGAACATGACCAATAAAGTCAGTGTATGTCCTTCAAGGTCGTCCCCTGACAGCATTGCCACTCATATCTGCGTAAAGTGACAAATTTACTGAATCAACTGTGTGTAACAAGGCTTAACTAACAATGCGACAAGAATAATTGTCAGTGACATCCAAATTGGCATCAAAACATACAATTTTTTTTTTAAATTAATGTCCTGTCATAATCATTCGCATTCAGTACCGAAAAACATTTCGAATATAATTTTGTACGCAGAAACTATTGTAATACAATCCACTTTATCATTATTATCTCCTTTTTTTATTTCTGTACACATTGATTATATTTTTTAATATTTATTCTAGTAATATAAAAAAAAAACATTTAAAAATATAAAACATAGTACTACGGTATCGGAAACAGGTTCCAAGCTACCGGCGGTCAGGGCTCCAGAGAGAGGAACCTCCTAACAATACGAGCCGTATCCAGGAGTACCGCTTTCTGAATCAAGCCCTTGATCCAGCTGCCTAACGAAAGTTTCCTCAGGTATTGGTCGAGGCTCTTGGCAATTAAGCCATGGGCTGATACGTTATTATTATTTTTACACTAAATAGGCTTGCGTTTGGCCTCAACCCTCCTTGTGAAATGATGATGCAGCCTAGGGTGAAGCACGCTTGCCTAGAATAAATCAATTCACTGTAACTTTGAAGACATCCTGATTATAACAATCGAATCAATAAATGTGGAAGCAAAACGCTTTGTTTGAGTCCATCGGACTTCAACCATGTAACGGTGACGCTTCGCCGTATCTCTGCAAAAACATGTGTGCAATTCACACGTGGTAGAAGTAAAACCTTAAAAATTTTGGCTTCAAGATAAACACTGTATAATGCTTCCTATCTCATTTTCTCCCAACTTAAATCTTATGAATTTATGTGTCTGTCTCTTTTTACTGTCTCTTTTTCGTTTCATCGAATTTCAAATCACAACGATGCTAAAGAAATCTACCCTTCAAAAAATATTTTTGTGATTTTGACTCACTGCGGTGTTTTAAGGTAATCAACAATTCCAATTAGCCATAGGACTTTTTAATGCCCAGTATCATTGAAAATTACCATAATAACACCTCAGATAATTAACCCGGGGCAACTATTATGAGGGTTAGATCCTATGAAACAGTTTCCTATAGATTCTCCGACAATTTCCATTTTGCTGAGTCCCTAGTGACTTTTATCGAGAGCCACGGTAAGTACTTCATTAATATCTTCATCCCATCTCATAGGTATCGTATGCAGGGTATCTAGTGTTATAACTCCGCTTATGCCGATTATTGTAAGCGTAATCAACATAAAATTCTATCTGTATTGTTGGATCGAAAAGGTTAGGACATAAACACAATATTTGGTAGGGAAAATACAAATTCACACATTCTTCTTAGCGTATCGATGGCAAAAAGTCTAAATAGTATGTTTAGCCCAAAACTTAGCCAAGCGAACCATCATCATCTGCCTAGCCTTTTCCCAACTATGTTGGGGTCGGCTTCCAGTCTAACCGGATGCAGCTGAATACCAGTATTTTACATTGAGCGACTGCCTATCTGACCTCCACAACCCAGTTACTACTGGGAAATACGATACCCCTTGGTAAGACTGGTTGTCAGACTTTTTAGGCCACTGACTACTTTAACGACTGTCAAAGATCTTAAATGACAGCCGGGACCAACGGCTTAGCGTGCTTTCCGAGGCACGGAGGAAACTCGGTATGTAATGGGTGGTCACCCATCCACAGACCAACCTAGGCAAGCACGGCTTAACCTAAAGATCGACCCGAGCGGCTGTTATTGTTTTAGCCACGAGCTCCTCAGCCACGCGAACCACTTATTCAATATTTTGTCAACTTCAGATTGAAACAACGTTGTTGATATTTTCCCTTCATATTGTATTAAAATTCCGGCTCGTTATCTTGTTTGCCACTCCAAATTTACATATTCCCAGTAATACTTACATCAACAAGTAACAAGAAAACACAGAAAAATATGACGTATTTTAAAAACATTGTTGCGAAAAACCAACTTGTACCTTCTACGTGACTATGAGAACCACTGACCTTACTACTAGCAAACGTTAAGTATAAGTACAAACGCCAAACGGCTGTTTACATTGGTACAGTCATAGACATATTGTGCAGGTAAACTTGTAGATAAATACACTCGGTTCCAAAAATAACAAGTCAGTCACATAAACCCGAATATCTCCCGAACTCCTTATGCCATCCTAATGAAACGAAGACTGTTCAATTGAGAATTTAATTATACAGATAAAAAATAAAAAAAACTTAGTTGTACCCACAATATTAATCTCTAAATTAAAAAAAAACTAAAGTAGTCATATTTTTCTTAAGATTACATTACATTTTTATGATTGTTTTTTTGCTGTTTTTCATCACTTTCTTCATTTAATACTTTGTATTGCCTCCACGAGCTCTTCTGACAGCTTCCAGGCGATTAGGCATGCTGTACACCAAATTTCGGAGCCAGAACTTGGAACTTGGGCGGAGCCAGCGTGAAACAGCCAGAAACATTGGTGTATCTTTGTCGACTGTTCAGCGGGTAGTCCAGCGGTACCAAGAGACCGGAACACACCTTAGAAGACCAGGAATTGCAGACCAAGATGCACAACGGCCAGGGAAGACAGGCAACGGCTGGTGACAGACAGCCAGAAACGTTTTTTTCGGTTTATGGTACGGAACCCTTCGTGCGCGAGTCCGACTCGCACTTGGCCAGTTTTTTGATAACTTTTTGACTCGAACGTAAGAGAGCAACTATTATCAAAATCTGCAGAGTTTCGGCCGAACCGACAGATAGCGGATTCAACGTATTTGCGTTATCGCTAATGTAGTAATACCTATTTGGTATTTCATTAAGATCTGCGAATTAATAAAAATAGAGAGGTTATCAGCTGAATGTTCTGTTCAGAAGTTATTTACATTTTTAACCAGATTCTACAGCAATCTTATATCATATTTTTATGACTACATGATGACTATAATCTTCGTCTTCTTTGCGTGTCGATGGACTCAAATAATACCCAACCAACCTGACCAGGATGACTCAAACTCATGAGTCATGATGTATGAAAAATATTTAAATATAACACAGTTTTTGCAACTTAGAAGTCAGTTTTGAGTACGGTCCTATGCTTGTCAAAAAGTCAAGAATGTTTTGAAGTTAGTTTAAGAGTATTTATTAGTAGAATTTCATATAAGGTGTATGAGAAAATCCACTCGATTCAATTATTCTTTTATGTATCCCTACACTGCGTTATTATAGTAACAAGGTCTTCTATTTTTGATCGACTCTCCCGTGGAAGACCCACGACTTTAACAAGTCCATTCTGAAGGAGAATTGCTATACTCCAGTTCAAAGGGAACAGGTACTTATGATACGAGTATGTCCTATACGAGCATATGTAGACGATAAGGAACATAGATCTCTAAACGGAGCTTCAGGTTTGATTTCTAAGCAAATGTCATCAGAACATTCGATGTCAACCACATCTGCACTCAGGATATTGTGTCTACAACTAATTTTTTGCACAGGCATGCCATAAAAATATACATACCAGGTACTTATGATACGAGTATGTCCTATGGATATGTAGATGATAAGGAACATAGACCTCTATGACGGAGCTTCAGGTTTGATTTCTAAGCAAATGTCATCGGAACATTCGATGGCAACTAAATCTGCAATCAGAGCACTGTGTCTACAACTAATTTTTTGCACAGGCAAGCCATAAAAATATACAAACCAATGGCCTCTGCAGCTAATTATTTATTATATAACCCAAGTAATACTGAAGGTAATACTGAACAAGGGCAGGACGAAGATAATAATATAATTTGCGCTGACAATATTTTGGTCCTACATCATACAAAAGGAATTATAAAAAAAAAACCTGTGTGTAAACTAATAACAAACCGGTTTATAAGAAAAACGGTTAACTTCCCCACATACGAGTAGGTATTATGTTACTGACTGTGCGAGCCAATTGTGCTAATAGTCAAAGAGCTCCGGCCTAATTGCTTGAAGAGATCAAATCGTTGAACTGGTATGATACCTAGGATAGGATCCAGTAATGGACTTCGAGTGGAGTAATGTCGATTAAGAATCTATGTCGATGAGTTTTCAAGTTTGAAACGAGTATCTACCTTAATTGAGCTACTGGGATAGGAAAAGATGCCCCATTGGTCTAGTGGTCGCAAGCGCTCAAGCTGCTGCATGAACCGTATTCGATTCGTAAGTCGGACAAAGTGTTTTAGGGTTTTGCCATCTGGAACATCTGAAGTCCGAATCTAGGTGTGTGCCCGGTTAATGACAGTACGCTCGCTCTCTATTACATGAGGCTATAACTGGCGAAATGTTAGGTACTAATAAAAAAGACTTAGATAAAATAAAATGGACTGCCTCGTTGGTCTAGTGGTCACAAGTGACTGCTGAGCTTCCTAGGTTCGATTCCCGGGTTGGACAAAGTAATATTGAGTTTTTCTGGATTAATACCCGGATGATAACAATAGGCTCGCCACAGGACTTAAACATAATTGGCAAAATGTGGTTGTACTATTTGTTACACCTCTGCCTAACCCTTACCGATATAACATGCGTGATGGTATGTATGTTATGTTATTACATAAGATTCAGTGTATTTTTTAAAACCTGAAGAAATGACTAAGCCTCGTAACAATAAAAGTTTATTAGGTTATCATCTATTAACGGAAATCTATTCTATTGTAACAATAACAACTGATAAAACTATTTGTCAGTATCTAACATTGTAGCCTATTAACAAATCTTTGAATATTTACTAATGAGAAAGTAATTCATTAAAACTTTTTGTGATTCTGATTGTTTTTTCCAACATAGCAATGAAATTCAAAAATATACGGTGTAAGGGAATTCTTCGGTGGTTATGAAAAAAACTACATTACACTCTTATTTAACATTTCAAGAAATCTTAATTCTATGGTGTATTTTGATGGATGTCATTCATTATTTTCAATTCTTCCTTTATTCTCGACCGAGCTGAAAAAAAAATACGTCGTCATTAATTACGTTGAACTTCTTTGAACATTTGAAGGGGGTTTTAATACTTTTAATAATTCCTTTAGGGATCAACCTCACTTCCTCCAGGGCTGCGGGACTGTTCGAAAGAGATACCGCGGCCCTGGAACACAAAGGGCAAGGAAGGAACATGGATGGGTTTTAGTCAGTACAAGTCTGACACTCCCTTCCGCTCTGCCCAGAGCGGGAGAAGTCATTTGATGATTTCCCATCCGAAAAAAAAGGGATCAACCTCACTTTTGCAGGTCAATTCTTGAAACAAAGTTATCTGTGAACAATCTGTCATGCCAATATCCTTTGGACTTTTAAAAGATGTATTGCAAAAACTCTATGTAAGCAATATAAACTGACTCCCGCGTTGGGTTTAGGTAGCAAGTAGTGATCGTTTTGCTGATCATGAGGTCTTGACTTCGATTTTCAGGCTGGGCAAAATGTTGTTGGGTTTTTAATCAAGAATTGTGTGTTTTTGAGATTTGTGCCTGGTTAGTGGCAATAGGTCAACATAATTGGCGAAATGTGGCTGTACCTAATTCTGCCTAACCCTCCCGGAAAAATACAAGCATGATAATATAAAGCTATGTAAACAAAATACTGCCTCTTTGGGTGTACTATTAGGTACAACTCTGTCTAACCCTTTCATTAATTACAGACCTGATGTCATGTTATGTTAACAAAAAAAATACATAAAATTAAAGTAGATAATCTCTTTATTACAATAATGACATAGGTATTTACGTATTTCTTTTATTTACAAGAGAACTTAGTTTGTCAAAACTTATTAGTTTAGGCTTCCGCAGCTTCTTCGTCGTCGTCTTGTTGAGTATCAGCTATGTAAGGAGTATCAGGGTCCAAGGGGTAGTAAGAATCAAATTGTATCATCATTTCGTTTCTTGGCAGATAATCTTCTTGGGGCTGGCTATTCGCGGAATTTTCTATCTCCATTTTTTTTTCTTCGATTAGCAGAAGCTGAAATTTTAGAATTTATTATATATATATTTATTTTTTATTTTTTTATTATTATGTTTGTTAGTTTTAGTACTATTAGTATTTTGTACACACAGATAGTCATAGCCCTCATTTATGTGAAAGGGAATTTCGCAAAGGGAAGGCCTGTATCTGTATGCTAACGTTGGGAATGAAGGGTGTAAAAATACTCTTAACGAAGTCCAAAGCCACTTGTTTTCCCCGTCATTGCGATCATTTTGTTTTATTCTGGACCATACCTGGTAATTTACGGAGATACTGGAGGTATCCCAAGTTTTTAATATAATTACAACACATGCACACATAACATCACGCCTGTAATCCCCGAAGGGTTAGGCAGAGGCGTACCTAATAGTACACCCACATTGCTCCCGTTTACTTTAAATACCACCATGACGCCTGTACCAATGCATCCATCAGCACAATGTTTTGAGTGCGTAACATTGAGTCCTACCGTAAACCTTGATTTTTCACCCAAAAAAATAAGTTGTTTCCCAGCATTATATTTTTCATAGAGTAGCTTAGTCTTATGTACAGAATGCTTAATTGACGGCTTCGTGAATTGTCCGTGTACACCTTGTATAACAGGCTATGTTTTAGTTTATTTCTTAAGGTGAGTGTAAAATCACTATTTTAACCTAAATTGCCGATCCCTAAAAGCTTTTATTTTCGGAATAAAAAAAGCAGTCAAATGTGTTATTATAGTATCACCTGTTATACATAGTATCAGAAATATGAAACTGTATATGTGTTTATGCGCAAATTGATACAAAAGAGGTACAAAGGACGCCGACACCGAGAACTGAAAAATTAAATTCAGATATTCCATTAGGTATTCTGTATTAAAATACAGTGGAATATTTCACAATTCTAATAGTTCAGAGTTATTTACAGTAAAAATATTGTTACTAGTGTCAATATTACTGCACCTTGTTTATTTACAAATTATTCATATTTGAAATTCATTGAATTTTCATCCGTTTTCAACATTTGAAAGCAAACATACACAACAAACATATCTTTATATTTTTTTCTGATTTTTAATTATATACAAATATTAATATTTCTGTTTATGTTCAAATTCACAGGAGATCAAAATAATTTAACTAAATAATTTATTTTTGTTGATTCACCATTAAGCTTGTTTCCATGTTCTCATTAAAGATTTTCTGAGTAAATAAAATAAGTTCCTAATACTTTTACAATTACAAAATGAGTTATTAGGCAAATATGAACATCGCCTTAGATCTAATAAATTGTATTATCGATCTTTAGACATTTAAAATCACACACTAGTAGGTTTTATATGAAACTAGCTGATGGCCGTCGGTTCTCGCGACACAAAGTAATCATGAAGTTTTGATGCCGTTCCCGCAAAAAAAAACTTGACAAATTATATACTAAAACTCGACCCTCGAGAACCATTGTATCCATTGGTAAAATCAGCATAAAAATCGGTGCAGTTGTTTTTGAGTTTATCGCGAACAGACAGACAGACGCGGCGGAAGACTTTGTTTTATAATATGAGTGATGAGTGAAGTGAAGTGTCGTTTATCTTTACCCAAACCATGGTCTTTCCCTGATCCCCTGTGTCCATCCAAGGTAACAGGCAAACAAATAGACAGAGTTACTCTCGGAGTTATACTATTAGAAGGTATGACAGTACGGTCTCGTTAGTCGAGTGGTCGCAAACTGAGCTGAAGTGTTATTGGGATTTTCTGTCAGGAATTTCTCAGTAGTAGCCGCGGAGTCTGTATTTGTGCCCGGTTGATGGAAATAGACTTGCCCAATTTTACATGGGACTTAAACATAACTGACGAAATGTTGATGTACCATTAGACAATTAGATGCACTAACCTAACCCTTCGGGGATTACAGACGTGTTGTTATGATATGTTATGAAAGTCCGATTGGCAACTACACGGGTGAAAAACATACACCAACAGAAAAACTGATATAAAAGGTATAAACAGACTCTTAACGAAGTCGAAAGGCACTTGTTCTTTCTGTCATTGCAATCATTTTTTTGTTGTAGACCATACCTGGGAACCTTCTATTTACGGAGATATGGGGGGTCAAAGTTGCAACTTTTTCACAATTTTTTTTTTAATACATGTTTTTAATGTAAAATGTTTACTTTAAACACCTCCAGGACCCCTTACTATTCTATTCATCCACCAGCACAATGTTTTGAGTGCGTGACATTGAGTCCTACTGTGAAACGTGATTTTTCAGCCCAAAAAAAAGTCGTCTCCTAGCACTAATTTTTGCGTAAAGTTACTTAGTTTGATGTACATAATGCTTGGTTGACAGCTTCGTGAAGAGTCTGTTTACACCCTGTATAGATATTGATCATTCAACTCACGAATAAAAGTTAGAAGCTGGTACTACCTATAAAATATATCAAGGAGACGCTGGAAGCACCTGTAGTAAATTCCAGCCGCTTTATTGCTAAATTACTAGTTGACAACTTGACATTTATAAGCCTTAGTCACCAAACGTGTGTTTAATTATTCGTCGACTGCCGCCACTAAAGTCTTGGTTTCTAGATGTTTCGTATAAATTGAGAGGAAATGTAACTGTATAGTTTCCTCTTGGGTAGTTAGTAAAAATTTACGCAGTTCATAGAACCAATTTGGATGGTAAGAAAATGGTGAAATATAAGGTTAATAATAGGTGTAAAAATACCCTCAACGAAGCCGAGCGGCACTTGTTTTCCCCATCATAGCGACATTTATTTTGTTCTATACCATACCTGGGAACCTGCTAGTTACGGTGATATTGGGGGTGAAAGATCCAACACAAGTTTTATTTTAAACACAAAAAACAGACAGTCAACAACCATTTAGTTCAATTTTAGCTAAAATATTTCTAGTGGAATACTAATCACTATACAAGGTGTTTTTCTTAAAGTGGGCGTGGATGGCCAATTCCGAAACTATGAGGAATAGAGTAAAATACTCAAAGGAGACTCCAGCCTGATTTTGATAAAAACTAGAACTGCATCATTAGATTTTTGGAAAAGAGGTATTACAAAAAATCCCCTGAACAAAAACATAAGGCAACATTTTGGTGTTAGCCATTAATTTTGAATATAAAAAATATATAATTTAGCTATATGTAAAATAACAAAAAAACTGAGATATGTCTCATTCGTGTCGGATCTAGGTCAAAAATTACCTTTCTTCTTTAAATAAAAATCTGCCATTCCATACATTTTGACCGTGTCGGTATTGCACATAAGTAGGACAAAGCTGTTTTTTTTTTAAGTAGCGTTTGTGTTATTTTTTTTTTAGAACGCAAATTGCTAAAGCTGCGAGACTTAAATGGGACTAAGCAGGCCATGTCTGCCGGATGCAGACACAGCTGTGGGCCCGAAAATCGCAAGACTGGAGCCCTGAGACAGCTAGACGGGGTTGCGCTGCGCTCCAGAACGCAAATTGCCGTCGTAGCTTATAAAACTGCGAGACTTAAATGGGACTGGGCAGGCCATGTCTGCCGGATGCCGACACAGCTGTGGGCCCGAATATCGCAAGACTGGAGCCCTGAGACAGCTAGACGGGGTCGCGGCAGACCGAGGAGAAGATGGATGATGGATGGATGGATCTTGGATGGCTTCCTCGCAATTTGGCGAGAAGAAGCATACCATCGTGAGATGTGGAAGGAATGGGGCCTTTGCTCAGGAGTGGACAGTATGAGCTAGCTAAAAAAAAAACAGCGTTTGTGTGCGTTGATGTCCCCTCCACCTTGTATGAATGGGAACCGATCACTTTTCTGAAACTTTTTTGTTCGAATTTCATTTTACCGAAAACTATTGACCGACATCTTTTTTACTATGTACATTATTTGAAATATTTTTAGATCATCGAAGTATCACCTGTCATACGTATTATTTTACCGAACTATATTTCGCTGATTTACAAAATAACTTTTTGCTATTGGCCGAAGCCTCTTTTGAACTTTTTCATTTGCAAAATGATTTATTTGCCCTATTTTCACCACACCGAAACAACATTTTACGGAATATTATTCGGTTACAAATATATAGCCGGTTACTTGATAGCATTTTCAATATTAAATTAAAATAGTGTCATCAAAAGTCAATATGTTGTGCTACAAAATTTAGTGACAGAAACGAATCGCTGCAAAACCGACTCCACGTAGTCTTGTCTGCCCTACCCCTAGAGTGTAATAAAAACCAGCATAGGCGCGGAGGGGTAGGGTGGCCCGCGAGCTGAGGAGCAGGTGGTTTGAAGGCCCGGCGCCGCAGCCGAAGCTGGCCGGCGAAGCCGGCCGGCAAGCTGAAGCTGCGATGGTGAGCGTTAAAACCATCTGCGACGATAAGCTCGCGTGGGGCCACCCAAACCCCGCAGCACTGGAGCCGTGACAGAAACACTTGTTCGCATACAACCGTGCTTGCTGAATGTTGCATGCCTGCTTGCATGCTGCATGCCTGCTGCATGCATGCTTGCTTGCATGCTGCATGCCTGCTGCATGCATGCTTGCTTGCATGCTGCATGCCTGCTTGCATGCTGCGTGTCTGCTTGCATGTTGCGTGCCTGCTTGCATGCTGCTTGTATGCGAACAAGCATCCTTGTTTGTAAGTTTTTTTTTTTTTTAAGGATATTACTTAAACGTTGAGACCTATGATAGATCATGAATTGCATCTATTTGCTTATTAGATAAATTTATTCCAGAAATGGACTACGAGTTCGTTTAGTACTTAAAACTAAGATGTACTATCAGGTTTTAGTTTAAATCAACAGTAAGTCAGTATCATCATCATCATCATTCTCCTGCAAGTCAGTATACTAGTACATTATTTTGTAGAGGATGTTAGGAATATACTACGACTTCACGTTCCCATGTAATATTCCCTATTAATGACAAAAGAATACGCGCTCACGTGAGCGAAGTCGCGGGCACAGCTAGTGGTAATTAAAACAGTGGTATAATGAATATTCCGAAACATAATACTTCGTGTGTCTTGCTGATGGTGGCGGGTGTGTCGGGTCATTTGGTTCCCTTCAAAATGGTTGAGTTGAATGGCGCTGATCCATGCGTTATGTTCGTGAACGGGCGCTGTCAGTTGGGACTGGTCATCTCTTAGCTGTCACGGTTTATTTTAATTAAGTACTTTATTTTTTAATTATTGTTGATTTATTCTTTTACTCTGGACGCTCTTAATTCGCACGCCTCTTTACATCGTTCTCACATACATGTATAATCTCAACATGAATGATGTAACCAAGATTTTGTAATAATATTTTGATTGAAAAGAGTGTCCATGGAGTTTCTTGCCCATTCTTCTCCATAGAGATCTACGCTTTGGAATGGGCAACTACAGTACTTTCACAAGTTATTATGCCTTGTGACTGTGACTGTAGCTTAGCCTTCTTTGTTTTTCCGACATTCAAAAGTGCCTGTAAGGGTCTAATTGAAATAAATGCTTTTGAGTTTGAGTTTGAGTTTGAGTTCGAACAAATGTTATTTCGGCTAAGTGTAACTTCGGTAAAACGTTTTTCGACCAAATGAAACGTCGGAGTAACGAAAATAATCGAATTGATTATAGGTCAACTGATACAGTGGCAGACGTGAAGTAAAAAAAAAACGAAACGATAATAGTTGAAAAGTTTTAGGTGAAATGAAATTCGGTGAAATATTTTGCGAACTTATGATACATTATACATATATATGATTCATATATATGATTACAGGTTACCTACCTGTATAAATGCTTGTGACTGTACCAAACTTGTTGTTAATCCGTCCATTACGCATGTTGACCAAAAGTTCAATTCCCGACTTCACACTACTAAAGCAAACACCTTAGACAAAACTAACAATCATACAACACTAATACAATTCTAAAAGGATAAACATAAATCGCTTTGAGTACATTTGGTTAGTACACAGACCTTCGGTTGGTAAGTAACTGATCAAACAAGAAGTTTGTGTTATGTTATGCATTGTCTAGTTTAGAATAGCGGGGTTTACATATAGCTTTGTACGTACAGCAAGTTAGTAGGTGTTGGATAGTCAATATTACAACTATTTATGTTACAATTATTAGGTGGAGCTTGGGATATAATGGGTGTAAAAGTATCCTTAACGAAGACAAAAGGTTTATTCTTCCCGTCATTACGATATTTTTCTTGTTCTAGACCATACCTGGGAACCTTCTAGTTACGGAGATATTGGGGGTCCAAGTTCTAACTTTTTCGCAATCGTTTGTTTAAAGTACACGTTTTTAAGGTTATAACTTTACTTTCAACAAATTCACGCGCCCCGTACTTTTCAATGCATCCATCAGTACCATGTTCTAAGTGTTACATTGGGTCCAACCATAACACGTGACATTTCACCCCAAAAAAAAGTCATGTCTCAGCCTGTTTTGCGTAGCGTAGAGTTACTTAAGAGACAAAACTGGACCTTATCAACATCTATCAGTGAGTTTATAGATAACAACCTTTAAACCGGTATTCATGAACGTTACTCAGTGCGCGAGGACGCACAGTGTCCCAAAAACCTATTCATAAACAATACTTGAGGGACGAACGACACTATGCGCTCATTATAATGAACTCACAGATATGTCAGTCAGTCAACCCGAGTGAAGTCGCTTCACAACGTTAACCAATCACACAGCAAATAGTCGTTCTTGAATGTGTGTACAGAATGCTTGGTTGACAGCTTCGTGAAGGATTCCTTTACACCTAACATTTAAGTTACTTTTTGGTGGAACTTGGGATCTATTATTTAAGTCCCAGTGGCTATAAGATTTATATTCATATGGGTTGCTCACCACTCCTATTCAGCTAAAACTCTAGGAATGTGTGAAGGGCGAGCGTTTTGAGAGGCTGCTTCATGTAAATTTTGACGTTTAAAATGTGCTGAATATTAGCCGAATTCAAATAAATGACTTCTGATGTAATTTTTTTTTTTTCAAGAGAAAAGCGGAATCGAGCAGATGAACGCGGCGGTTTACTATTCTGTAGGTCACTGTTACTGTAATTTATGTAAGAGGGACAAAACTAAACAATTTACCACAAAGCAGCTATTTGCGCGTAGATAGTCCTTTACTTATACTTTCGATTTCCAACATCATTTGGACCAGCTTTACCCAAACAAAACTCCAACATTTTACACCACTCGTATTAAATCCACTGAGAGATTATGCAGCATTTGTACGGATTATATTTGAATTTCGGATTTAAACTTTTATCAAACACAACTTTTGACAAAATTGTCACTCACATTTTTGCCCGCAGTCATGACGCATCATCATCTACCAAGCCATTTTCAACTATAATAGGGATGGCGTCTTTTGTCCTGAGTTCAGCTTCATCATCATCATCCACGGCCTGAATGCTCCTACTGCTGGGTACAGCCCTCTCTTTTGTTGTGCCAATCTCCACGTTCCTGTCCAGCCTCATCCAGGTTTTACCCCGGTGGCATCTATGTCGAATGCAGTTACTACGTAACATCGTTAACGTCTGGCCAATGGATATGGCCCTTGGCAAGACTGGATAAAACCATGACAATAAATACGAATAATCATCTGTTAGCCTTTTCCCAACTATGTCAGGGTCAGCTTCCAGTCTAACCGGATGCAGCTGAATACCAGTTTGTTACATGAAGCGACTGTCTATCTGTCCTCCACAACCCAGTTAGTACTGCGTAATACGAAACCCCTTGATAAGACTGGTTGTTAGAATTTCGGGCCACTGACTAGCTATAACGACTGTCAAAGATCTACAAATGACAGCCGGGACAAACGACTTATCGTGTTTCCCGAAGCACGGAGTTTGTAATGGTTGGTCACCCAGACACGAACCAACCTAAGCAAGCGCGGTTTAACCTGAAAATCGAGTCCAGCGGCTGTTGTTATTTAGCCACGAGCTCCTAATACTAACACATACACAAAAATATATATTCAACACTTACCCAATAATTAATATAGCTCGCAAATCCGTTCATGCCCATATTCTTCAGCTCATCTTGCTTCGGCTTTTCTAACTTTGACATCAAGGGCGTCATGTATTGATCTAAAGTTTTGCTGATATCATCCATAAAGCCGTACAATTGGTGCTGGTAATCGGTAGGATCTGATATTGGTGCTGAGGACCCTTCTGGAACTGCTGGGGCTTGATCTTCCTCTGGGTTATTGGATTGGGCTGTGGCGTAAGAATCAGACAATGATTGCGAGTCTGGTCTTGCGTGAGCCTGTAAAAGTTGATTTTGTGTTTAACATGGAGTGGTGTTGGAAGTTCTTGTTTGGAGCAAGAATTTTGAATCGCTCGTACACGATAGCACACATTGCACAGGATTTTTATGAGATTTTTATATTTTAAATTTTAATGGCAATCCGCCCCGGCTTCGCACGGGTGCAATGTAGTATAAACCTTCCTCTTGAATCATTCTATCTATTTAAAAAACCCGCATCAAAATCCGTTGCGTAGTTTTAAAGATCGAAGCAACTTTGTTTTATACTATCTAATAATGATAGTGAAGTACATACACATTACTTGTGGATTTTTGTTAAACAATTTTAGCGGTTTAAGAAAATAATAAGAATAACAATCATCAATTAACCAAGAATATTTGAGATCACGTTAAAACAGGGACTTTAAGTAAAACCTGCTAAGGTAGGATTCGTGGCAAACAATAAATTTCATCCAAAAGTTTGTGGCTTCAAATAGCTCAAAAAACAGTTGCAATAGTGCTTATTTTTGACATGCAATTCAAAAGTCTTGCTCCTTAACAAATTTTCAAGAACATACCTCTTGATGCCAAGAAGTAGGTAACATTTAGGGATCCCAGGTACATTAATCCTATAGCTACTAAGTTCTACTGTTTCGTAACAATGATGCTAATGATACGCCAAATTATACATTCATTCGGATGCCGTTATTCTATTTAATGGACCACGATTATCATATAAATGGAACATTGTATTAATCTATGCTATTCCTAAATTTAAGAGACATGTATTCAATAGAACGTATACAGAAATACATAGTATTTATTGAAGCTTATTTTTTTTGTTGTTTTTAGTTTCAAAGATACTTTAATAAAGATAAACATCCTTTTTACATTCGGAGATTACAGGCAAGAAGTGTATGTTAAGTTATAATATTTTTGAGTTTAGAGTTAAAAAAAACGTCTGAATTAAAGCGCCATAGTAAGCTCCCAATTAAGATATTCGTACTGAAGAAAACGGAACAACCGTATCCGAAATTAAAAACGAATACGAGACTACACTCAAAATACTCACAAAGTAAAATGCGGACGCAACTAACAATATGGAAAGGAACGACATCTTTGACTTACAAAGACTAAAATAATACGCAAAGAAAAACCTTGTAACTCCTTTTATAAATACCGTTGTTCTTTTATTACCTTTGAGTGAATAAGAAATGTCACGTCTGAATGATAAGGCTAATCTCCGAAGTATGGACAACAATTGTTTGAAGGAAACTGGGGCACATGTTATCGGGAAACGCTGAGAAAATTGTATTTATTGACGTAAGAACTCATAGATAAAAGTCCTTTGTCTACTACCTCGTTAGTCTAGCGGTCGCAAGCGCGACTACTGAGCATGAGGTCCTGGGTTTGATTCCCGGGTCGGGCAAAGTGTTATTGGGTTTTTCAATCGAGAATTTCTCAGTAGTAGCCACGAAGCCTTGATTTGCGTCCGGTTGATGGCAATAAGGTCACTCCCAAATGAACATAGAACTTGAACATAACTGGCGAAATGTAGGTGAACTATTAGGTACACCTCTGTCTAAACATTTAGTGATTGCCGGCGCGATGATGTTAAAAGTCCTTTGTTTCGATATTCGGAGACACTGGTTGAAAATTATCATAATGCTGATGATTGCAACCAGTCTTCCAATGCGTTTTCTGGGTTTTAGAGGTCAGATCATCCGATTGAACTACTCGTACAAGATAACCCGAACCTAGTTGTGAAAAGCCATTTAAGATGGTGGCTGAATTATAATTTCACTGCAACTGAAAATCTCGGGAACAGCCGATGTTTTAACTTGGGCCGATTACCACAAACCCTTAAAAAATTTAAGTTACTTATATAACGAAATCCTTTATTCAATATATCTCCCGAACGTTGATATTTCCTTACAAAATATGAAGTCACAGCGGGCTCAGAGTAAGCAAAAACAATAACTCATCATGCGAAACACAGATTGTTTCGCAACTCACACAAAAATATTTGTCACACTCCATATTACAAAAGTTGTTTTGAATTTGTCAAAACTGCGGCATTTGAGTCCATCACTGCCTGTGGGAAAATAAACGGGAAACACAACGTGGCTAACATTATGCTAAGCTGTGTGACACATTATTAATATTAAAGGCTAGCTTTATTATTTTTTTTTTTAACTGATTATTTACATTTTTAATAACCGTTTCTAATAATTTTTTAAATATTTTTAGTAACAAAAATTATATAAAAAAACATTTAAAAATATAAAAACCCACCGGTATCGGGAACACGGGCTCCAGGGAGAGGAATTTCCTAACAATACGAGCCGTGTCCAGGAGTAGTTTTCAGTTTAACTCTTGGCAATTAAAGGCTAGCTTTATTATTAGTATGGATGATTTAAGAGAACGCAGATAATTCCAATCGTTAAATTTATAAACATTGCCAATTGGCGTAAAGACCCATCACTCCACTGGGTGCGAATCATTCTTAAGCACTATGAAAATATCATTAGTATTTCTTTAAGACATTCAAATTATTAACGAGCTATGGACAGGACAAGACGAACAAAATCGTTAACCAAAACTTGTTACTACTTTGCAACAGGTCGGACTGTCTGGTTTCATACTACTCTCTACCATACTGTCTGATGTCAAAATCGAAAATCTTCCGATTGAATTTTTTTTTATTGTGGCAATATTCCCAATGTCTGTTCCAGAACGCTTTAAGATCTCTTCGGTGTTTCTAAACGTTTGGTATCTACAATAATTCCATTATTTGTGCTAGTGCGGAAGCTAAAGAGCATCCATTTTCCACGATCACTAAATACCCTATTCACTCCAACCCACCACCCTAAACAATTCGAAACTTTCCACTCATTGTGATAAATCCACTTCATTAATCGGCTTTCCATCAAACTTTCTACTTGACGGAGACCCAGGCTACCTTGCTCAACCCGTCTTCTCCCAGGCCACAAAGTATGCGACATTGTTTCTCTCGGTGTCCTAATTAACAATTTTGCACCTTTTACCCTTCTAGGGTAGACACTTACTTCATAGGTACGCACTTCGGCTGATCAAGTTATAAAAATCCAGCTTTTGCGGATCTCTCATTGTACAGAAAATATATACAAAGCTAGGTCACGTTATACTGGAAATTAATGTGCCGCCGTGTGTACATGCACTTTGCATCCTTATGGCCTGAGTATTAAGGTTGAAAAGTGGTCAACCGTCAGCACGTTAGTCTTGGCATGCCAGAACTGGTGTGGTGAAAATTAACCACAATGTCGAATTTGTCTTAATTATAAAATCATAAAGACCCGGCACGGTTGGTGCAGTGACTGAGCGATTGCACGAGGCACGAGGAAAAGTCGGTATGAAATGGTTGGTCACCCATCCACGGACTAACCTAGACAAGCTTGGCTCGGCCTGATCGGCTGTCATTATTTAACCAAGATCTCCTCATGTGTTTAAAACATAAACGTTAAACTTGCACATAAAAAGAAACCTCGATGTAAAAACCGAGCGAAAGAAAGGCGGACCGTATAAGTTTAATTTTAAAAATGATTTTTCTCCACGAACCACTTGTTTTGACTGCCTCGTTAGTCTAGTAGTCGCAAGCGGGACTGCTGAGGTCCTGAGTTCGATTCCCAAGTCGGGCAAAGTTTTTTTGGGTTTTTCCATTAGGAATTTCTCAGTAACAGCCACGGAGTCTGGATTTATGGCCGGTTTATGGCAATAGGCTCGACTATTACATGGAACTTAAACATAACTTGCGAAATGTGGGTGTATTATTAAGTAGACCTCTGCCTGAGCCTTCGAGGATTACAGGCGCGATGTTATGTAATGTTTTCTCTACCATACAATGTTAGTTTTTTATTCCCAGTTGCCATGTTATGAACGTGACTCGGTGACATATTCTAAACGAACGGCCACGATAGAGGGACACGTGAGCAAGATAAACACTTCATTATACGTTATTACTTTACTTATCTGTACAGTTATTTCTTTTTGTTTAATATTAGCTGGGTATAATGATTCATTAGCTTAATAGTGTAAGTGTAAGTTACAAAGAGGTAGAGCAGCGGTGACCCAGTGGTAGTGATCCTGACTTACGAACAGTAAGTCGTGGGATCGAACCCAGGCAGGCGCATTACTTTGTGTAATTTATTTCATCACCGCTGTTCTCATAAACGGTGAAGGAAAACATCGTGAGGAAACCGGCATGTCCTAGAACCAAAAATTCGAAGACATGTGACATCTACCAATCCGCACTGGGCCCGCGTGGTGGATTATAGCCCATTCCCTCTCATAGAGAGGAGGCCTGTGTCCCAGCAGTGGGAACATTAAAAGGCTGATGATGATGATGAAGATGATGATTAGCTGGGTATAATGATTCATTAGCTTAATAGTGTAAGTTTAAGTTACAAAGAGGTAGAGCAGCGGTGACCCAGTGGTAGTGATCCTGATTTACGAACAGTATGTCGTGGGTTTGAACCCAGGCAGGCGCATTACTTAGTGTAATTTATTTCATCACCGCTGCTCTCATAAACGGTGAAGGAACACATCGTGAGGAAACCGGCATGTCCTAGAACCAAAAATTCGAAGACATGTGACATCTACCAATCCGCACTGGGCCAGCGTGGTGGATTATAGCCCATTCCCTCTCATAGAGAGGAGCCCTGTGTCCCAGCAGTGGGAACATTATAGGCTGACGATGAAAAAAGTTTGAAAAGTTTCAAAGAGGCTACGTTTGGATGAAGGGGACAATGTTCGGATCTCATGATGTGATTCAGAAAATTATTTCACTAATGGGAAGATACATTATCCTAGAGCGTCATATATACATATAAAATTCAAAGTCCTGACTGACTGACTGATATATCAACGCAAAGCCCAAACCTCTGGTCCTAGAGATGGATGTTTGTTACTCAATCACGCCAGAACGGCTGGACAGATCTGGATAAAACTTAGCAAGATATAGATTATAGTCTGGTATAGCACACAGATTACTTATTTTCCCAGAAGTAAGATCCCGTAGACAATTCCTGAACTTCACGCGGGCGAAGCCGTGGGCAAAAGCTAGTAGGATATATTATAATTATGTAAAACCGCAGGCTAAAGTCATTACTTAAAGTGTCAACCAAATACTATGTTAGATTTAAAATAAGGTTTAATTACCTATCATTCATTAATGAAATCCTTACTTCGGAAGGACCAAATTTTTACCTCTAGGACCAAAAATATACCTATATTTTTTCCAGTATTTATTTTTTATGTGCCTTGTTTTTGTATACATTTTGGGTTTTTGACATTGTTTTCCCTTTTAAACTAATCGAAAAACAAGCATACCTACGCATCAATATGTATACTAAGTGCTAATTATACAGGGTGTAAACAGACTCTTCACGAAGCCGTCAACCAAGCGTTATGTACATCAAACTAAGTAACTTTACGCAAAAATTAGTGCTGGGAAACGACTGTTTTTTAGGCTGAAAAACCACATTTTATAGTAGGACTCAATAACGCACTCAAAACATTGTGCTGATGGATGGATTGAATAGAAAGGGGGTCCTGGAGATGTTTAAAGTAAACATCTTACATTAAAAATATGTATTTTAAAAAAAAACTTGTGAAAAAGTACTTGTCAACTTTGACCCCCTATATCTCCATAACTAGAAGTTTCCTAGGTATGGTTTAGAGCAAAAAAATGATCGTAATGATGGGGAAAACAAGTACCTTTCGGCTTCGTTAAGAGTCTGTTTACACCCTTTATAATTATACTTCTGCACAACCCATTGAGAACAAGCGTAATGGTATCATCAAGTTCCTTTCTAATAAAAAATAACCTGAGTGAATCGAATTTACTCCAGTATTAGAAAAACATTTTATTAGGTACGTAAGGATGCTGCTTATTTAATAAAAAAGAAAAAAAAATTCAACAAGATCCAATATAAAACAGCAAATTGAAAAAACTAATTGTAAACAATTCCCAGTTAATTAAACAACAAGCAAATAAGAGAGAAAAAAAACAATCAAGTCGGAATGGGTTTCGTCGAAAAACTGTCCAGTGCCATAAAATTATTTGGTCTTTTTGGAAATGATTTTAAACCGCAACAGGAAAATTTAATAAAAATGAGCCTTTTTCTTTAACTTAAGAGCTTTATTAACTCGTTGTAAAATTGAGACGGATGAGTATTACAATTTCATTGCTATGAAACATTACGATATCAAGTTT
Organism: Lycophotia porphyrea; assembly: GCA_950005105.1. Taxonomy (NCBI): domain Eukaryota; kingdom Metazoa; phylum Arthropoda; class Insecta; order Lepidoptera; family Noctuidae; genus Lycophotia; species Lycophotia porphyrea. Next base: position 6,924,140 of record OX465387.1, on the reverse strand, counting down.
AAAGGAATAGCTAAGGCAAAGCAGCATGGTGCTATTGGATGAGTTGACTAAAAGCCATATTGAACGCACATACACTTATTAATACAATAAGGTACACCCATAAATAATGTGGTCAGATGTAACATTCAAATGCTTAGACGCTGAAAAATAACAAAAGATTAACGCCTACAAAATTACTCATAAAAAGTTCCCATCGCTACTAAGACTGAGGAATTAGACACATCAATTTGCATCTCAGACACTCACTATTCACCAAGACAGACAGACATTTATCAAGTACATTCACACCTGCGCGCAGCGAAACTAAGCTCACAAAAAACCACATTTAGAAGATGTTTTCGATAAAAACAGTCTTTTTATCAAATCAAAAAATATTATCAACCTTTTTCTGTTTTTTTAACTATGAACACTCAACTTTAATAGATTAGACACTCATTAATCTCCTTGGTCTAGTGGTCGCAAGTGCAACTGCTGAGATGAGCTCCTGGGTTCGATTCCCGGGTCAGGAAAGGTATTAGGTATTTCCATCAGGATTTTTTCAGTGGTAGCCACGAAAGACTCGCTCCCTATTATATGGGACTTAAACATAACTGGCGAAATGTCGGTGTACCTACTATTATGTACACCTCTGTCATCGCTTCGGGAATTACAGGCGTGATGTTATGTCATGTCGATAACCGCAAAATAAACCCGACAAAAAGCCTAAAACAGTTAGTAAATAGGTCCCAACATAGATTCACGTTTACTTCTAACATTAAAGCTGATAGTCCACGCACCGTTTATTAAATTAAACCCTCTTAATATTTCAGCAGGGTCGCTATTTACTTAGGATGCCAAGCTATGCTCTCATCTTTCATATAATGCGCCACTGAGATTATATTAAAGCACTTTCCGAGGGCAGTTTCGTGAGGAAATCTCGTGTAACATGGATTTTTTTTTGCTGACCGTGTTGATTAAAGGAGAGGGTTTTAACAGCTCATTTGGTATACCGACTTGCTCTGGTTTTTTACCTGTTCTAGGCTAGATTTTGAATTTTCTATTTTTACTGCTGGCGTTTAAGTGGTTCTTCCTGGAAAAGCCTTGCTGGAGCTCCTTTCAAAACAGTTACCAGGAAGTTGCACTTTGGTGTCAGTTTAATAAAGGTTTTTATGCTTTTCCTTTTAAAATTGGAACTAAAAATTGTTAGGAGGCAAAAGGAGTATGTAAGGATCGTAGCAGGTGGCGTTCTGTGGTGTCTGCCTACCTCCATTGGAAAAGGGCATGAGTTGAGTGTATGTACAAATTGTTAGGCACACTTTGATGTCAATGAATTGGAGGTTTCTTAGCATATTAATCACGTCATATTTCCTAAACTATTTGTATTTTTGATAAGCGAAAATAAATGACATGGGTCATTTATTTTCGCTCTCTCTATCTTTGAATAAATTATATAGATAATACTTTCCATTTCATCCAAACAAATCCTGAATATTAAAACTACGCAAAATACTCGCTTTCGACGCGGAGTTGCGGATACCAGCCCGTTATATAATACAATATTAAAATTAGCATCAAAATCTATAAACAAAACGCTCCTTACACACACAATTCTCAACCCTACGAAACTCCAGGGTTGTCCCGATCGAAACTAATGTCGATGTTAGCTAACAAGCCACGTTTTCAATATGGAGGGCGCGGCGGGTACAGCATCATGAAACACTCATTAAATGTCATTACCAACCCTAAAAGTGTGAGAGTGTGTGAATGTGAGTGTGTGAGTGTTACTTTATAAGGTATATATCTATGTGCCATTGTACCCTGTAATAAATGATGTTTATGTTTAAAATAGCATACACGTGCTGTTTACACTTGAATAGTGGTGTGGTTGAGTTTAGCATGGAAGTAATGTTTTGATTTAAATTAAGATGTGAATCTCTCATTAAAAATTCAACCATTGACTTAAAATAAAAGGATTGGCAACGGAATCCTAAAAATCTGTTTTTTTTTAGAGTCCGACAAACAAATGAAGACGACAAAATTAAAGGATTAATAGAATTCAAAAAACGGAGGGTCTATAGTCCAATAACAATAAATAAAGCAACAAAAAACTTCCCTTTTAAATCTCCAGTAGGTAGTCCCTCCACGATGTAACAGAAAATCTACCGGCGTTAGCGCTTCAACAGTGAAAGAGAGCACAGCGCTATTCATCTCCAAAGAAGAAATTACGGTAACAATGCATATTTATGAAGGAAAACCCTCACTTATTTCAATTTTGCCTCGAACACAATGTTGATGTATGTAAAATATAAAACGCTACAAGATTCGTCGTTAACTGCCGCCATTTCACAGCGAAACGAAGTACCCTTTGGCAATTATAATTCATTTCCATTTCGGAGGAGCTTAATTGATTAAGCAGTTAGGGCCATCGTTTTTTCAATTATGTAGTTACCTCCTTCGTTGAGGATGTTCAAAAAGATTTTTATGTTTTCCGTATTTTTGTGATAGTCTACAAATTATAGCTAGGTATATAACGATCGTTTCGAGAAGAAAGATGATGACAAGATGCTTACATGAGTTTTTAAACTTAGAACTTCATCAAGGTAATCGCCAAACAGTAGAAAGTTGTATGAACGAAAGGATTATGGGGGCTGCAGTCAATTGTAAAATGTTGTGGATGGCATTTAATTTTTTGCGTGCGATTTCCTCTCTTAAAAGGTAATAGGGGGCTGTGATTCTCCAAACAAATGTATTACTTTTTTTTCTTCTTTTTTTTCCTCTAGAGCAATTTTTTTTTTTCATAAATTCTAGGCGAACTGATCATCAATCAAGGTAGACACGTCTCGGACATTTCTTTTTTTTTGTAATTATAAGTAAAGAAAAATGACTTCCCACAAATGACAAAACATGACAAAACATTTTTACGGAGTACCAGACCAATTCAAAAAGTTTTTATCTTAAAAGAAATTGATAGAAACTTAGACATAGTCTTTCTTAAAATTTTTATGTCAAAAATAATTGACTACGAATAGGAAAGGGGATACGAAACGTCGATCTCGACAATTTTTTTGTGATATAATCGGTCTGAGCTGCAGCATCCCCAAATCGCACTCTACGGGGGCAAGTTTAGCAATAGTTTCTTAAAATACCTATTTTTTTCAAATTCCTCAAAGGCCCTGTTCCCTCATAAACCCCGTTTGTACCACAAATCAGAACATATTTAAAACTTCGTTCTATTTCTGTCAATGGTTTTAAAACGACAGTTGAAAAAATATTATTTATAAAAAAAGAAAAAAATTATAATCAGATGCATATCCTTTCAACTCTTAAACCTACAACCTCGACTCACGTTTATAAACCATCGAGGTATCACGACATAGTTTATTAAAGCTCGTTACACATTTACGTAAGATGTTGCAAACTTCAAAGGCTTGTCCGTCATCTCTACTTAGCCTTATGTGTATGAACATCAAGGTGGACAGCTTACGTCAGTTCACTGTTTTCTTTAGACGAGGGTTTTATATACATGCAAGTTATATTTATACACATGACAAAGATTATATAAGTTAGGTTGTCGCAAGACTAGTTTACTAGAAAATCTCTAAAAGAATTGGCAAGACAATGAACCAAATTCCTCTTTTTTTATAACATTAACAAGAAACAGCAATCGTATACATACATATTTGTCTCTTTTTTTTTCGGATGGGAAATCATCAAATGACTTCTCCCGCTCTGGACAGAGCGAAATCTGTCAGACTTTACTGACTAAAACCCATCCATGTTCCTTCCTTGCCCTTTGTATTCCAGGGCCGCGGTATGTCTTTCGAAAAGTCCCGCAGCCCTGGCAGGCATCAGCCCTTGCGGGCTCCACCCAACACATTTGTCTCTTAACTATCATAGGGTGTAAACAGACTCTTCACGAAGCCCTCAACCAAGCATTATGTACATCAAACTAAGTAACTTTACGTAAAAATTAGTGCTGGGAAACGACATTTTTTTTGGGCTCAAAAATCACGTTTTACGGTAGGACTCAATAAAATGCACTCAAAACATTGTGATGATGGATGGATTGAATAGAAAGGGGTTCGCGGAGGTGTTTTAAGTAAAAATTTTACGTTAAAAACACGTACTTAAAAAAAAAACTTGTGAAAAAGTTGGAACTTTGACCCCCAATATCTCTAAAAAAAAATGATCGCAATGACGGCAAGAATAAGTGCCTTTCAGCTTCGTTAAGAGTCTGTTTACACCCTTTATTATTATGCGGTAATTGGTAGTCCATCTCCTCCCAGGCCTCTAGCTTAAATAATGTGTATAAATTATAACTTTAGCTTGAAGAAGTAATAACAAGATTTATTCTACAAACAATCTAAGAAAGTACTTAATACCTCTAAACACAATACTGAAACCCCACATGATCATAAATGCGCTGCGCATGCGCTGCGCATGCGCCGCGCTCATAACGCTATCGATACACATTCAAGAAACAAGAAACAAAGCATGTTAAACTAACTATGTTAAGGCACAGTTCAGACGGTATGAGACATAAAATTCCAAGAGTTTTCTTTCAAGAAAATAGAATATTCATATCGGGAGATGAGAACTATCCTTCATACAAGCGCTCGTTTTAAATCGTTATACCGTAGCTCAATGTTTTATATTTTAAAAGTTTCAGTTCTACTAAGTCGTTTATAAGACTTTGAATATCTCAGCACATTTATTAGGCGCCTGTTTTAAACCCAGAATATTGATAAGACTAGTTACTTAGATTTACGTAAAAACTGTTTTAGAAACTCGAAGAGAAGTCGGGATATCTAATTATTTATTTACAAAACAGTCGGGCCATTTAGATTCTCACTAAATTTCACTGAAAGATAAAGTTTCAAATGAGTTTAAATCTATTCTATTTTAATTTAAAACTCGGTGAAATGTTAATAGAAACGAATACGAATACGAATTAGAATAGAGAGGTCTCTAGAAGACTGAACTTGAAGTGGTTCATGAAGATTCTGTGAATAATTCTATTTTCTATGCCATTTTACAGGGAATGGGAAAGGCGCGGTGTTGGTGAAGTCAGTAAAGTAGTCGTGGCAGGTTGCTTTACAACCTGACAGAATAAATAACAATGACACCATTACAAATGGATTTTGAACGCAACCCTACCAGTCCTTGGACAATGGAACATAAATATAATAATAATATCATTAAAACTTCTTGAAAACAACATAGTATTCATAATTAAAGGAACAAACAAATTATATTTGAAATATTGAGGTGTCTGAAGTATTTTTTTTTTTTCGGATGGGAAGTCATCAAATGACTCTTCCCGCTCCGGGCAGAGCGGAAGAGAGTGTCAGACTTGTACTGACTAAAACCCATCCTTGTTCCTTCCTTGCCCTTTGTGTTCCAGGGCCGCGGTATCTCTTTCGACCAGTCCCGCAGCCCTGGCAGGCATCGGCCCTTGCGGGCCCCTCCCTGTTTGCTGACATCTTTTTGAGGCGCGCGTGGAACACGAACGCGCCGTCTACACGGCCTGTCGTCAAAAGACGGACGGACGGCGAGCTAGCCCATTACTCACCGTCCACAGGTCCGCGTCTACGGTGGCCGGAAGCCACCACGTGAGGTGTCTGAAGTCTTAAAAAAACACATATAAATGCTTTTAGTTTAAAGACAGCCACTCGTTGTTGTTTAGAAAAGCCATTCACGAGGTAGTACAAAAACTTTACTATAAATATTATAATACCTTTATTCTAATATCACATTTTATCAAAGTAACACAAAGATCACGAAACGGGGAATCCCGTAAACTTTTACCGGGAAAATGAATCATAAAATCAATACGATACCAGCAGAAAATTTTCCAATGCAATTAGTGTTGCATCGATATGAAAGTGGCTCTACTTGAACAAATTGTCGATACGGAACGAAAGGTGCTCAATTAACTCTAAGTCATACACAGGACGTGTTTGATTTTAAACTGGGTTTAATTTTGTATTTTCACCTGGAGTTACATTTACTCTTTGGAGTTACAAACGTATATACAATATTCCGATATCATGTGTTCATTTGCTCGTGTAGATTTTCAGTCTATGCGTAATGAAATTCTTTTTGGTTGTTAATTGTCGTTTTCTGGTAATGAAATTGGTAGTTATGAATTTATAATTGAAAAATAGGGTATGTCTCCACCGATCACGTTATCAAACTGAAATAACGACAAATATTTTTACTGGTGCATAAGGTCTTGAATTTGATACTCAGATCGGGCTAAGTCTTCATGGTTTTTTCCACCAGGTATTTTCTTCAGAGATTACAGGCGTGATGTCATGATTTTTTCTAAAGTATTTAAAAACCACGTCAAAGTTCTTGGAAAAACTTGGGGGAGGCTTTTGACCAGCAGTGTGGAAGTATGAGATAGACAAAAACTGGCCAAGTGCGAGCCGGACTCGCGCACGAAGGGTTCCGTACCATAAACCGAAAAAAACACGTTTCTTGTATGGGTCTCCCTTTAAATATTAAATCATTTTTACATATTTTTATTATTTGTTGTTATAGCGGCAACAGAAATACATCACCGGTAAAAATTTCAACTGTCTAGCTATCACGGTTCATGAGATACAACCTGGTGATAGACAGACGGACGGACAGACAGCGAAGTTTTAGTAATAGGGTCCCGTTTTTACCCTTTGGGTACGGAACCTTAAAAGCCACTTTACTGTGCAAAAAAAAACGTTAAAAAAAGTTAAAAAATTAAATTAAACAAGCTCCATTTAATATCGTAAATCTTAGCGCACCCAAGTTCGTCACGGAAGAGGCTTCGTGTCATAAGCCGGAGTATCCCGGTGAACATCGGCGTAAACAAAGTCGAAGTGTCTCGAACTTCACGGTCTCAACATGGCTCACAGGTGTGTTTGTATTCTGCTACGTTACTACTTGTGTCAACACTGTGTTGCTCGCAAGGGTATGGAACGGTCTTTTTGATATGGATTGTGGAAGAAAGATTTTAAATTTGATCCTAAGGATGGAAGAATCTTCTTAAACTTTAAGGTTATTCTCCTCTATTTAGTGTTTTGTCTGGTAAAATACTCTCAATGAGTTTTGAGAATGTAGGTCTTGTGAAAGGGAGTATTCCCATTTGAGCATCAATGCTTAGACACGAAGATATTCCCTTTGCTCAAATAGCGAAAATCTTTGGTGCTCTTGAAATCGGTGCGCAAATGGGAATACTCCTGTGAAAGAGCTTGCCTGGGAGAGAACTAGTACTGTTATCCCTATGTCTGCTGCTAGGCATCGTCTATATTCAATGTTATGCAAAATTTGTACTTTTAATTCCGTGAAAAAAGCCTAGATGCAGGATGCAGTACTGCCCTCAAAAATATGCACATGTAGGAAAAGCACTGATAATTAGCATGCCATGCACCCAAGCCTATACTCGACACGTGTTTTTCCCCTCCACGAGGCATCCCTCAGGTTGTGTTAACCCGCCGACCGCTCAGGCGCGGAATTCTTTTTCGCAGAATCAATATTTTGCATAACATTTAATATCATAGATCCATTAGATGGAGATTGACAGCCGTTGTAATTACACCAGTTGCTCCTTTGTCTCTACATTGGACGATGCTCCTGTGTTGGTTCTGGCCTTCCAGGAGCCATCAGGTGGCATTTTAGCATCATATCCACGTGCACTATCGGGTTTTAGGTAATAATTCAGGCAAAAAATCTTAATAACAACCACACTCTCGAGATACTGAGAAATCGCTGACATAGATTTCTGAAACAGTTGCAAGTCAAGCCCAACACACTGCCTCGCAAATCTCCTGTGATCGAAAACCATCGTGTCGTGATCCTCAAGAGAATCGACGCAAACATGTTGAGGTACCTCAACACGGCACGTATGTTTGTGTTCCATTACGTTACACGTACTTGTAGTGAAAGTCATGTTGGTTTTACTGTGCAGTTTGATCATATCAGCTAACTAGTTTTCTGCTAGATTTCTTTAAGGCAAATTCCATCAATGAAACTGAACGGGATTAGTAGATCTAAACGCATTTAAGAGCTGTCATTCCATAGCAATTATTATTGCGTCGGTGAAGGAAAATATCGTGAGGAAACCAGCAAGCCTGAGAGATATTTCTCGGCGGCATGTAACGCCAATTCAGAGGCCCAAGGGCGTTATATAAACTGCCATCCGGCACCGAGGCACTAACCACACGATAAAGTAATAGGAGGAGATAGCTATTATGACACTGACAGCTCTTGAACGGCGTTTAAATGTGTTGAACGAGTTCAGTTTCATTTGTGGATTGTTTCCTAGGGCTAGCTATTGTTATTTGATACTAAAGACGCTTATAAACAATCACGTTTATATCATCAGTGGTTTAAAATCATTGTCTGTCAGTTGATTGAAAAACAGCAAACAGATTTCGTACCTGATTGATATTCATGATGATTTTTTTTTAATACGTATTAGCCAAGGTGAAAGAACAAAGACAACAATGAAGAAAATTGGCGTTGTCTCAATATTTACTTTCAAAATTCCGTCCAAGTTAATTATATCAAATAAATTTTCTTTAGAAAACTTTGCTTAGGACCCGTTTTGGGTTGACTTGTAAAGTTAAAGACTCATCTGGGATCTGGAAAATAAAGAACTGAAATGCCGTGATCTAATAAGTAATCATTCTTCGTACTAATTTACATAAGATTAGCGGACGTCACGCGGTTTCACCCGCGTAGTTCCCGTTCCCGTGGGAGTACGGGGATAAAATATAGCCTATGTTACTCGCTGATAATGTAGTTATCCATTGCTGAAAGAATTTTTCAAATCAGTCCAGTAGTTTTTAAGTTTATTCGTAACATAGAAAAATGCAAATCTTCACAATGTTAGTATAGAAGTGTAGACAGAAGTATAGATAACATTTTTTTTTTCGGATGGGTAATCATCCAATGACTTCTCCCGCTCTGAGCAGAGCGGAAGGGAGTGTCAAACTTGTGTTCCAGGGCCGCGGTATCTCTTTCGAACAATCCCGCAGCCCTGGCAAAGTATAGATAACATCACTCAACAATTAGCCCGACCCGGGAATCGAACCCAGGACCTTATACTCAGGTGGTCGCAATTACGATCACTAGACTAACGAGGCAGTCTACTAGTTAATAAATATAGAGAGTTTGTTTGTCTGTCTCACCTTCACGGATTCTTCGATAAAATACTTACTGAGTCATGACTGATTAGGTGATAAGATGATGGATGGCCTGGTTATGACATAGGATACCTTATATACCGGGAGGACGTCTCCATGGTATAATTTTTGATAGCCAAGCGAACGATGCCGCGGGTAAAAGCTAGGGTAAATATGCTTATGTTCGTCGTAAATAGGAGAAACTTTATTTATTGGGTAGCTCAAAGATGAATGGCAGTCATTGGATGATTCCCCATCCGAAAAAAAGGTTGTCTTTCTCAGTCAATGTTGTTTGATTAAAAATCCTGATTTTCTTTCTATTCTAATTCTTCACCGGGATTGCGTTTATTTTTGATAATGGTCCATAGTTACGATAACTCAAAGTGAAAGTCAAACCATTCATTTCAATTAGACCATCAAAAGGGACTTTTGAACGTCAAATTTTACAATACAATAGAATTAGTTCTAGTTTCACTTGTAGTGTCGTACCTAACTCAATGAAAACTTCGCCTAAATATGCAAATATCAGAGCAAACTAATCCCTTTTATTTCAAAAAGTTTGAACACCATTTGCCGATTCCCGAACCAAACGTTGTTACCTCCTAAAATTATTTCGGTGCTGCTGCGGCTGTCAAACTTTTGCATAACATTTAATTTTGCGCAGTATTTTAGTTATAGTTCACAGATAGTGACGCCGTCAACGTTTGCTTTCTATATTGAAAAAGTAATGAAAAACTCTCCCGCCGCAACTCAAAACTCTGGGCGTTATTGAAAAACTATTTTTATTTGAAGCGAGAGAATTTTTTAGACACTCTCAATGTCTCTTGGGTAGCAAGCAGTCTATTTGCGTCCTGATTTTTATACTATTGCGATAAATATTTTATCATAAAAGCGTACTTCTGGCGAAACCAATAGGGACAGATTTATGGAAAAGTTTAAAAGTTTCGTTCATCCTGCTTGGACTGAATTAAACTGAGTACTGTTCCTATTTTATTCATTCCCACAGTTCACAGGTATGCAAAATAGGAAGATATAATTATCTTATTCATACAGTAAATGAGCTTTATTTGAAACTCCTTTAGCGGAGCAATCACTTGAGAAGGTTTGTGGAGCACTAAGAACCTTGTATCTATGATCGTATAGAAGCTCCTGCATTGGTACACTTCGTCACTAAATCCCTCAACCGCTAGACGTAATATGAATGTCAAATAATACCCGTCAAAGACATATAACGTTATCCAAAGCCATTTTGCATTGAAAATGCATCACCATCATGTGACCTTTTTAAAACTAAACCAGTAAAGATATAGAGATTCTCTTTAAAAAAACGGGTTGCACTCCGGGAGTGCCGGAAGTGAAAAATTTAAACAACGTCATTTAGTTTAAATTTCAATAGCTTTTTGCAAAAACGAAAGATGTCGCTGCCGTAGAAAAAAACTTGAAACAACGCCATCTAATTTAAACTACACGCCAACTCGATCCGCCGATTCAATGTGACGATCTGACGCGAGTTTAACAGTTTTTACCCATCCCAAAAGTGCACAACGCCGCTAAAGAAGTTTTCACTTCAAAAATATAGGTAAGAATAAGTATAAAGGAACTTATAGCACAAACCAAATTTTCTAAAGAACACCAAGGTAATTTTGTAACGCACTTACATACCTTTGACTTTGACGAGTTAACAACATTAAGTTAATTACATGGTCGAGTAGCTGTTCAAACAGTACGAAGCAACTGATAAGGATTTTTTGCACACCCATTAGGTACATATCTATGACTTTTGCGAAGACTGATTTACGAGAATCACGTTTAATAGGTACACTTATGATGGATGATAAAGCACCTACCTATTACCTATGTCTCTGTTAAGGCAAGAGTATTAATATGTATGTACAAACTTGGCAAAATTCAAAAGCAATTTTCTTGTGAAATGACTAATTCTACATTGAGATAAGACCTATTTCGTAATAGTATGGCTTCCAAAATAAGTTTCTAGGAGCTCGTGGCTAAATAATAAGAGCCGCTCGGGTCGATCCTTAGCCTGCCTAGCTTGGTCCGTGGATGAGTGACCATCCAATACATACCGAATTTCCTCCGTGCCTCGGAAAGCACGTTAAGACATTTGTCCCGGTTAACATTTGTAGATCTTTGACAGTCGTTACAGGTAGTCAGTGCCCCGAAAGTCTGACAACCAGTCTTACACCACGATACGATACCCCGTATCGTATTAATCACAACAAACTGGGTTGTTGAGGTCAGTGAAAATGCTGGCATTCGGCTGCATCCGGTTAGACTGGAAGCCGACCCCAACATAGTTGGGAAAACGTTCGGCATAATGGATGGCTTCCAAAATATTATGTTAATGAAAACGTAAAACGTTAATCAATACAATAGGAGAAAAATACTTTCAAAAGTTGCTTCGTGTATACATATTACTGTTCGGGACTATACGTCCAAGCACTTTGTTCACATATTCACGTGCCAGGCATTTAAGTTACACATCTCCAACAAATCACAATGCTCCAACTATGTACAGAGTCGACTCTTAAAAGATTTTATTTGTTCTCCGTGTAGAAATCTCACAAAGCGATGCACCGAGAGCACTTAAGAGTTGTGAGCCTCTTCTGATAGAGAGAGCTCGATCTTTAAATTCAACTTACAAGAAGTGACGTGAAATATTGGAAAATACTTAACTATTCTGGTTTAAAGTGCTGGGAGGATTTGAACTATTTGGGTGAAGCGATTGATGTTAAAATTGTATTGAAATCGTTGTATTATTGGTTGGTTATTGGTATTGTTAACGTAACTCTTTTACTGATACTGAAGAGCATTGACCCCATGAATTCCAGTTATTTCGATGCGGGGTGAATTTGGGCCACTTCTTCTTTTTTTGCATGTCGATAGACTCAAATAATACCCGACCAATATATTGCCACCTGCACAGCTCTGTCATTGGCTTCATTAAAATCCTGGAAGGTGCAGCATTTAAATGAAGGGTGAATTTGGGCCACTGGTCATTGGTTTTGTTCAGCTCGTCCCGCCATCTTCTAAGAAGTCAGCCATGACGGCGCCGCCTTCTGGCTGTCTCGGGGTATAATACCAATCAGGTATTTTGGCCCACAGCTTATTGGGCAGACATGTCCAGGCCAGTCCCACTTCAGCTTAACGGCTTTTCGTAAACTCTTGATCATTATCTTCATGCCCTTGGCTTGTGGAGGAAAGTATAGAACTGATGATACTGTTGTAACAGTTCCACACGCACCATCAGTTTATATAGAAGCTACTAATCTTTTTTATCCATTTCTAATAATTTAATTGCAAATTATTATTTCTGTAAAGCAAACAGACGCCGCCGAGTCGAGCTTTTAAAACCAAAGCTGTTAATTATTATTGTTTTAATAGGGGTGTTTCATCAAAAAACTTAAACACAGAAGAAGACATAGTTTCGTAAAAAAAAACATGATTAATTCTACAGCAAAAACTTAACTTGAAATTATTTCCAAAGACATTTTTCTGGATATTTTTCTTGGTCGGCAACCAAAACTCAATTCGTCTACATCAGTCATTTGTCAAAGTGAGTTATTTCGCGCCTAGAGTTACAAATCCGGTGATATCTAGACATCTGTCTGATGGGGTTCGTTTCGGCCGACGATAATGTTTTATGTGGAACTGTTTGATTTTTTATTTCTTTTCTTCTTTTTTCGTGTTGTTTGTTACGAAGGTTTGAAGATAAAAGATTTTGTATGGTACATACCTACCATAGTATACAAGGTGTAACAAAATAAACGCAAGACCTTTCGTGTGGGGTCTCGTACCATGAAAGTGAACATCTTTTGTTCTACGAGTTTTTAGTTTTTAAAATTCACAAACAAAATTGGACTTTCTAACTAATGGCATTCACGCGATCTGCTGATCATCATCATCATCATCATCTGCCTAGCCTTTTCCCAACTATGTTGGGGTCGGCTTCCAGTCCAACCGGATGCAGTTGAATACCAGTATTTTACATGGAGCGACTACCTATCTGACCTCCACAACCCAGTTACTACTGGGAAATACGATACCCCTTGGTAAGACTGGTTGTCAGCCTTTTTTCGATCTGCGATCATCATGTATGATAAAACTAAAAAAAACTAAATGAATTTCCAAATGTAACAAAACAAAAGGGGTTCAGTTAAACGCTAAGTTACTCTACAAATTGATTTTTCTACATATATCCTGTGAGTCTAATTTCAAAAACTGCTGAGCAATGCTTTTCCGTGTCTATGTGTGTCTGTCTTTTCATCTTGCTGAAAAGAAATGGCACTGCGCTGCGTGACGCTAATACGGTATAAATAAACCTTCACACGATTTAAACCTTTATCTGTACATCTGTAAATATAAATAAAATTGGAGTGTCTGTTTGTAATATTAAAATAACCGCTTTTTACTGAGTGCTTATGGATGTATACATGGCACATATACCAAAACAACATTTTTTACAATTTTTGTCTGTCTGTCTGTTTGTTCCGGCTAATCTCTGAAATGGCCGGACTGATTTTGACGGGACTTTCACTGCCAGATAGCTGATGTAACAAGGAGTTACTTACGCTACTTTTATTTTAGATAAATATTTATGGTTCCGTGCAAAAAAATATAACCCTTGAAATTGGTAACAAAATTCGATTCAAATAGGGAAGTGCTTATATTAATGGGGATTTTTTAATAATAATTTCACACGAACGAAGGTCGCAGGCAACAGCTAGTAATACATATTTATTAAGTTAGTGTTAGCCTACTCCGTTATTTAAAAAGGCACTTTAAAAGATAAAAAATGTGTGAACTTAATACAACATTTTCTTTCTGAATACCATTCTTATCCAATAAACTAACAAAATGCGAGTTGAAAAGATTTAATAAGATTTTTATTGGGTCTAGGGTGACGAAGGTACCTACACCATAATATATTCTGGCAGCTAATTTAAATTGTATAAATAAACATTCAATCTTATTACTATCAAACAATAAATACTTACTCGTTAAGGTTGTACTTATAACTTGAAGTTAAGTTGTATTGACAAATAAAATGTGTTTTCAACTTATCAATCAAACCAGCTTTTGCCCGCGGCTTCTCTCGTGTTAATTTAGAATGTGACAATAAATTTTGTTTGTTCTCTGCTTGTAATAATATAATTTAACCATGATTCGAAAGGCACGTGGCGCCATCTATTATCATGAGAACGTTATTGTTGTTTTCCTCGGGAACAGCACTTTTTGTCGGGATGAAGGGTACCGTATGTTTGTTTCTGTTCACCTGACAATGCATATGCAAAATTTCAGGATGATGGGTTCAGTGAGTGAAACGTGAAAAGGTAACAAATAAACTTACTTTCGCAATTATAATATTAATAAAATATATATTACTAGCTGATGCCCGCGGCTTCGCCCGCGTGGATGTCGGTTATCGCGACTAAAAGTAATCATGAAATTCTGATCCCGCTCTCGCAACAAAAACTTGACAAATTATATGTATACTAAAACCTTACTTTAGAACCACTCTATCCATTGGTGAAAAAAAACAGTATAAAAATCGGTACAGTAGTTTTTAAATTTATCGTGAACAGACAGACAGACGCGGCGGAGGACTTTGTTTGTTTTGTGAGATAGATAGTATAGATATGTAGAAGTATGGGTACTATAAAAATGTGGGGCTTGGTCGTTGTCGTTGTAAAACTTTTTATTTTTAAGTTTTAATAAATTGACTAGCTGCCGCCCGCGATCTTCAATCGCGTGAAATTATTTTTAAAAAATTACTTCCCTTTTTAAATCGGATTTTGTTAACAATTTCAAAAAGGGTTTTTGCACAGATCCCTAATTTGTTTTCTAAAGTAAAAGTAAATACTTAGTTAGACCTTATGACATCAGCTATCTGCCAGTAAAAGTCCCGATAAAATCGGCCCAGCCGTTTCGATTAGAGATTAGCCGGAACAGACAGACAAAAATTGCAAAACATGGTTTTTTTACTATAAGTACCATATATATTTTTATAATATGCGTTCAGTAAAAAGCTGTTATTCTGATATTACAAACAGACACTTCATCTTTTTTCGAGTTTCACTGTCTAATTTCATTTGACCTTGTACTTACTAAAGTCACATTCAATTCTTCGCTTTCGATTAAAACAATCGGGCATGTTGGTCATGTTGACATATCCATGGCTCCTTTGGGGCGAACATAAACAGACACGGCATTAACCCCCAGAGAGCGTCACACACACAGTCACGTAAGTATATCGAGCAAGGGCTGTTGCACAGTAGACTTATTAACATACAGTATTTCAACTAGGAAAAAGTAGTAATCGGCTCTCACACACATTCAAAACGTTTACATGAATTCTAAGTAAGCTTTAGGTTCAAGGTTAGGAGAAATATCTCTTAGCATGCTGGTTTCCTCACGGTGTGTGTGTGTAGTGTAGAATAACAAAAACTTTAGTAACTTTAAACTTGATCCTGCGTCGCTAATATCGCGCGTTGCGATGCCAATGCGACTAACGCAGATAGCTCATAGCAATAGCAGCGATGCAGAAGCATGATAAAACGCGCGTCAGGATCACTATAAAAAGTCACAGTGAGCGAAGCGATCACCGGGCTGAGTTGGTTTACTGGTTATCTGTATACTATGGCTACTGCCAGTTGTTATTAAAATTTTCATGAATTTCGCTCAGACTGTGACAAATAATGCCGTTTTGGGAACGCTGCAGGGAAGGTAAAGTTTGGGTGGGTTACACAGTTTCGATTTGATTAAATTTGCACATACATATTTTGCTGATACTAAATTTTGTTAGTACATAATAGGAGATAGCGACATTCGTGTGAGTTGACTGTGCTATGATAAGCACCTAGGTATGTATCAGTCTGTACTTTAAAGGAATTTAAATTCAGGTGTAGGTAATGAGGTCCTAGGTTCGATTGCCGGCGGGGTATTCCTCAAAGTGCAACTATTTTTGAACGCAAGCAACTAAGCGCAACTAAAGTATTCCTCGAAGCACAACCATTTGAACCATTTGAATTTGTGAGCGCAACTAATGGTTGCGCTTCGAGGAATACCCCCGATTACCGTGACGGGAAAAGAGTTATTGGGTTTTCCATCAGGCCACGGAGTCTGGATAAAATTTGTGCCCGGTTTATGGCAATAAGTTTACCCCTTTTATTTGGGTTTTAAAACATAACTGGCGAAATGTTGGTGTACTATTAGGTACACCTCTGCATAACCCTACGGGGACTACAGGCATGATATTGTTATTTTGTAAGTAATTGTATCTTCTTTTTTAAACTAGCAGTTGCCCACGCGTAGATCAGAAGTCATCCCACAGAAACATACAGCCGGGATACATAGAATTCAATATGCTTACCTAGGTCTATACAAATTGGAAGAAACGCTTTCCAAACTTCAGCCTTAAAGATGTAAAGAGGTAGATATAAGACTGATAGACTTTTATCCCTAATATTAAGTATGGATTTAAAAACAGCTGTAGTAGCTTTTATGATTATTTGGTCAATGACGTGCCTAAAGTCGAAATATCCTAATAACGTTCCATAAGTATAAAAGTTTACGCACAAATTCTTACGTTCTTACGTAACCGCGATCGTAAATTGTAATTCATCTCTTTGTTTTGAGACGCAGGAAATAAGGCAAGTTTACACATCCGAACTCAATATTCGATAAGGCGTGGTTGGTGAGTGAATAAGCTACTGCGTGACATGCCTAATTCGTCGTGTGTGTGCACAAAGCCTTATTGGAAGAAACTTTCTAGTAAATCGTTTTTATTTAAAAAAAAACGCAGACTTAACTCTTTGTAGTTTTATTAAGCTTACGATTAAAACATTGTCAATAGTATTATTTGACTTGAAGCGAAAAACGACAAGAAAACATTTGCAAATTATTTTCCACCAGCTTTTAACGCTAACTTAAATATTAAATTTAGTCCACTGTCATCTATACGTGACGACTTAAAATTGAAACTCTGTCACAAAACTGAAACTACTGGAAATAAAATATTATCTTAGGTATGCGAATGTCCTGCCAGGGCTGCGGGACTGTTCGAAAGAGATACCGCGGCCCTGGAACACAAAGGGCAAGGAAGGAACGTGGATGGGTTTTAGTCAGTACAAGCCTGACAGTCTCTTCCGCTCTGCCCGGAGCGGGAGAAGTCATTTGATGATTTCCCATCGGTAAAAAAAAAACTAGCATTTGCCTGTTCAGGGATTTAAGATTTAAAAAAAAAACATAAAATTCCGGGATGTCTCAGACGACGTTCACATTTTGACAGCTGCTCTCGGGGCGTTGCTTCTAAGCGCCATTTTGTTATTAGTTTTTTGCGATCCTAGCTGTCCTTTGTGTCAAGATGCCAGTCTCCTGTATCGGTTTTTTACTGAAACGACTGCCACAATTTCTTGGAAAAAATAAGTAGCTCCACATTTTAGACGTGACAACGTCTAATAAATCGATGAACGCCAGCTGCATGCACGAAAAAGTGTCCCGTCCCGTTACGCTCATTGTACGCATGCGCCATTTTCATAGTGTCACATATTGACAAGCCTAGGTTATTATTTTTAATCTACTGCTGGAGCTAGGCTTTCTCTCTTTCACTCGATTTTATGACGTTGTCACGTTAAACTATCGTCCGTAAACTAACTTTGCAGACAACCAATTTATTCTTCCAAATCAACATACCACTTTAATTTTTAGTCGCCATCTTGAATTTTTAAGTCGCAATCCAAGAGACTTGTCGTCTCATCATTTTGGACTAAGTAGCCTCCCTCGACAATTTTTTTCCACATATTTTCGTACACATACGATTAAGCCAAGTGTTATGTTAGCAGTTAGACGTGCCTCCGAGTATATTAACGGACGACTGGATGGCCATAATTTAATATTACTGAAGGAGGTTTTATCGCGGGGAGGGACGATGAAATGTTACAATGAAATGAATAAAGATTACAAAAATGAAGAACGTGAAACGAGGAGCTCGTGGCTAAATAATAACAGCCGCACGGGTCGATCTTTAGGTTGCCATGTTTTTGCCTAGGTTTGGTCTGTGGATGGGTTAGACCCATTACATACCGAGTTTCCTCTGTGCCTCGGAATGCACGTTAAGCCGTTGGTCCCGGCTGTCATTTGTAGATCTTTGACAATCGTTACGTAGTCAATGGCCCAAAAAAGTCTGACAACCAGTCTTACAAAGGGGTATTGTATTACCCCGTACTAACTGGGATGTGGAGGTCAGACAGGCAGTCGCTCCATGTAAAATACTGGTATTCAGCTGCATCCGGTTAGAATGGAAGCCGACCCCAACATAGTTGGGAAAAGGAAAAGCAGATGATGAAATAAAGACGTGGATGGCAAACAAACATTGTTGCATTATTAACTGCTGTTGTTTGGAGAAACTTTCATATCCTGTTTTTATTTCTTTTTAGAACTGTAATGACTGTCGTTGGTCTAGTAGTCACAATCGCTACTGCTGTGCATGGGGTCCTTGGTTTGATTCTCAGGCCGGACAAAGTGTTACTGGGTTTTTTCATCAGGAATGGCTCAGTAGCAGCCATGGATTTATGCCCGATGGATCGCAATAGAAAGACTGGCAAAATTTGGGTGTATTACATGGTACACTCTGTGTAACCCTTCAAAAATTAAAAGCTGTTATGTATGTTTAATGTGATGTTTATCTTGAAAATAATTTAAATGGGCCTGCTACCACCACCTCCTGGTGTATATCTACCTCCTACAGAGGTATTATTTTAATCTTAATTCAGTGTGGGAAAAAAATTGTTCTTTTTTTTCGGATGGGAAATCATCAAATGACTCCCGCTCTGAGCGGAGCGGAAGGGAGAGTCAGACTTGTACTGACTAAAACCCATCCATGTTCCTTTCTTGCCCTTTGTGTTCCAGGGCCGCGGTATCTCTTTCGAACAGTCCCGCAGCCCTGGCGAACTATTATGTCCACGAAAGCTCCAGGGCCTTCGTTCCTCAAATTCACTGATCACTAAATCCACTATAGAACCGTTGACATACCCACATCATAATGAAGTCAAATCTCTTGTGAAGCAGTTGACAACCGTTAAAATTGAATAAGCTTTTAGAAACCTTGGTTGAATCTATTCGTATGTTTTGCGTCTGATTTACTCCCCAAACTAGTTTTAGAGGTAGCCATGCGAATATTTTATGCGCTAATAGACATCTAGTAGTGGGTACTCCTTATACTAATATTCAATTAAAGTACAAGCACAACATTTGTAAGGCCTGCTGTTCCAGTTTAATTAGTGTGTAATTGCGACTGTAGCTTCGCCTTTTTTTTTGTTTTTCTGACTTTCATTAGTGCCTGTTATGGTCTAATTGAAATAAATGCTTTGAGTTTGAGTTTATTTCATCTAGTGATCTTTTCTTCAGACAGCCTTTTGAAGGAATTCACAGCTTGGTGCATTTCAGTCGGTTCAAAGATGGATTTAGTCCATCTCGAGAAGAGAAAAATTTTCATTTAAGCTTAGACATGGATGAAAAATCAACTGAAATAGAAACTAAAAATCGTCGTTTGGGGTTTAAGATAATAATATGCTGTCCCGTTTACAATCCTTTTGAAAATGCTCCGCACCTACCTCATCATTCATCGATAAGGAATCGGTAATATAAAAAACTGACCAAGTGCGAATCGGACTCGCGCACGAAGGGACTCCGTACCATAAACAGAAAAAAACACGTTTCTTGTATGGAAGCCCTTTGATTATTAAATAATTTATATTTTTATTTGTTATTATAACTGCAACAGAAATACATCATCTGTGAAAATTTCAACTGTCTAGCTATCACGATTCATGAGATACAGCTTGGTGACATACAGCCAGACGGAGAGTAGAGTCTTAGTAATAGGGTCCCGTTTTTCCTTTAAGACTTTTTTAAACGTTGTTGTGAATCGTGATCTTTTGTTTTTCGATAACGAGTAGGAACAGTGACGAATAACTCGTCTAGGCGCTAGTCAAATCATAATGCAACATCCTCATAGCATTTTCTCTTTGTCTGCAGGTATATTCGACACGGATGGCGTCCACGTGCCGGGCACGGAATGCGACTTCCAATTCAGCCGGTCCGGTAGTCGTCCGACACACGGCCGGCTGTACAGCCCCCGGTACCCATCCATCTACCCCAACAATGTGCGGTGTTCCTACCATTTTCATGCAAGGTAAGATTAGGAGGAAAGGTGATTTTGTTTTTGCAGTCTAAACAAAGAAATTCGTAAAAATATAGATTAAACTAAACTCGTAGTCGAAGATCAAGCTTTTGTTCAAAAGAAATTGGCAAGGGTACTGCGATCCCTGCCAGGGCTGCGGGCTGTTCGAAAGAGATATCGCGGCCCTGGAACACAAAGGGCAAGGAAGGAACATGGATGGGTTTTAGTCAGTACAAGTCTGACACTCCTCCTTCCGCTCTGCCCAGAGCGGATGAAGTCATTTGATGATTTCCCATCCGTAAAAAAAAAAAAAAGTTACTGCGGCCGCTTTTATCTAACTCTACTAGTAGTCTAGTAATTCCAGAAGGGTTAGGCCGATATGTGTCTGCAGTACATTTAGCCCGTGATGATTAAATTCCATTAAATAAGGTCTCCGATTGACGTCACCACTCCTCATTTTGGAGACGCCTTGTTAGTGAGTACGTAGGTACTAACTAACTCTAGGCACTAATATAAGCGTACTACTACTGGCGTAGGTACTAATATATAGATGATAGCACCATTATTTTCTTTGAAGCGGACAGGAGACCGCATATACCATAAACAAGAGATCGAGATAAATTCGACTACTCGTTTTATTACCAAGTACTCCGATTGCTTTTCTGGGAAATCCTGAGTTCCATTAACTGAAATTGTATTCTTTTTACGACACTACGAAACTCTAAAGCCATTCTGTATAATGTTCAGGACATTTTGAGCAATTCAAGATCAATTAAAAGCAATTTAACTTTTTTTTCAGACCCAAGGAACGCGTGAAAGTTGTATTCGAAGAAGTTGCTCTTCAAAAGGGTGACATAAGGTTTGTACAACATTGTATTCTATTTCATTGTTAGAAAATTGTAAAAAAAAATATATTTTAAAATTCGAAAAACCAGGTCTCTAAAGAGAGAAACTCTGGACCCTTACAATATATTGTACCATATTATGACGTCATCATCATCAGTGTACTCGGAAAATGTCCACTGTTGAACGTGGTTTACCCTCCCCTACCATAAATTGCCATTATTATAGCCAGCCAGACATTTGGTAGCTTCCATTTTTGTAAACGGTACTTTTTATGTCTATCTGTGAAGTAACATAGTAATTGCAGTTTTAATAGTGTTGTTTTCATTGTTGATGCGTAGACAAACATAACATAACATAACATCACCAGGTCAAGCAGAGGTGTACCTAATAGTACACCCACATTTCGCCAGTTATGTTTCAGTCCCATGTAATAGGGGGCGAGCCTATTGCCATCAACCGGGTACAAATCCAGACTCCGTGGCTGCTACTGAGAAATTCCTGATGGAAAAACCCAATAGCACTTTGCCCGACCTGGGAATCGAACCCAGGACCTTATGTTCAGCAGCAGTCGCGCTTGCGACCACTCGACCAACGAGGCAGTCACAAATTGAAATAATAAAAAATATAACGCAGAAAGAGAAATATACGGATTATTACACCGATAAAAGTTACTCCTAAAAAACCAAACACACTTAACGAAATTAAACTGAAATAAAGTAGCATTGACGACACAATCATAAAACACTTCGGAAGCCAAAATTCTCGAGCTAAAAGTCCATCTATAAAAATAAAATTGCACGTAAAGTTATTCCATAAAGTCACCTTCATACGAAGACTGGATGATAAAACTGGGGAGGTAAGCGTCATAATCGAATTTCTGATCGAAAATATTGAATGTGATGACGAGCGTGCAACGAGAATCGTGGGGAGAGACACCAGATGGCGCCACTAGTTTCGAGACGTCTTGATATTTTTGTGACCTATGCTAATACCACTATTACCCGTCTTATATCCTTGAGGATATTAAAACCCTGAACAATGTAGATATTTAAGGCAGCATAGAGATTTTCTTCAATAGTAAAATATCTAGCGTACTTAGCATGATGTTCGTTCTTTCTCTGTGTGAGAAGAGCATTTTCTGCGCTGTGACGGAACAAATCGAAACACACCATAGGTACTATTTATTACGTTATAGCAGAGGAAGATAGAAAACTTATTTATTCGCCACTGTGATATGCCCAACTTAAAAAAAAAATGTTAACAGAAAGTCGTACCTGTACCTCGCGATTGTAAAAAGCAACTCAGTACAATCCAGTAGTATGCAGAGCTATGGGGGGGATCCACAGAGCAACGCTGGTTTTCAGTGGTCACCCAAAACTACAGACAATAAATAATGCCTACGTTTCGTTTGTTAAAATTTAGCAGACATGTGTTAAAATGTAAATAAAAACCGACTATTCGTACAATATTGCGTTAATGCACAAAAGAGTAAATTATGCAATGCTGACCGCCAACCGATTTACGGTTTCGGTGGCAGGCTTGCTTCGTTACATTCCTCTCTGCTTCACTATCACTACATAGTATAAAACAAAGTCGCTTTCTCTGTCCCTATGTCCCTTTGTATGCTTAAATCTTTGAAACTACGCAACGGATTTTGATGCGGTTTTTTTTAATAGATAGAGTGATTCAAGAGGAAGGTTTATATGTATAATAACATCCATTAAATAGTGGAGAAGTACTGTTATTTTTGAGGTTTCTAATGTGATGTCGTAAATAATTACATTTTTTCCGCTTACATTGCAAACGCAGGCTGAACCCTTATCAAAATAATGTACTAAGTATTGTACACATTGAAAAGGTCTACAGAAAAGTCAACAAACAAAGTAAAAAACCGACTTCCAAAAAACACAAAAAAAAACTAAAATAACTTTTTTTAAATTACTTTCGGAAGTCGGTGACTTTGTTTGTTTCATTGACATTTTTTGTCACCGACTTCCGAAAGTAATTTAAAAAAAGTTATTTTAGTTTTTTTTTGTGTTTTTTTGGAAGTCGGTTTTTTTTCGCAGAAAGTTTTTTATTTTACCCTTTTTAGTTGTAGACTTTTTAGCATACCACACAAATTCTAATCATGAATTAATTTTTATATTGTAACCAGAACTTTAAAGAAGTACTCGTCAAAACGAATCAAACGAGTCCAAACTCGATGGGGTTGTCGTTTTATAGCGGAGTTCTTAAGGCGACCTTACAGCTCCATCACCAGACCCTGGATACTATCTAAAAACAAACTACTCATTAAGACGAATCAAACGAGCCCAAACTCGATGCGGTTACGTCGTTTTATCACAGAGATCCTATGGCCACCTTACAGCTCCATCATCAGACCCTGGATACCATCTATAAACAAACTACTCATTTAGACGAATCAAACGAGCCCAAACTTGATGCGGTTACGTCGTTTTATCATGGAGATCCTATGGCCACCTTCCAGCTTCATCATCAGACCCTGGATACCATCTAGACACAAAGTACTCGTCAAGACGAATCATACGAGCCCAAACTCGATGGGCATATGTCGTTTCATAACGGAGTTTCTAAGGCCGCCGTCCAGCTCCATCATCAGATCAGCTCCATGTCATCGATATATTGTAATATCACGCGATATACATAAGCGTGCAAATTTTTAATTCAATCGGAAATCAGGAAGTGTGTCAAATTAAACATGCAAGACTTCAGGCGTCGTCGCGTGATATAGCAATTAACGTGAAAACCTACCAAATTACTGAACCAATTGCGATGAAATTTCTATGGGACCAATCGGGAAGTTTATCCTTTCACATAAAAGAAGAATTTTTGAAATCGGTTAAGAATCGACGGAGATACGAGGTAAAAAATACAAAAAAAAAAAAAAAAAAGTAGTACTTAATAGAATAGGTATCTTTTGTTGTTGATGATTGTTGATTATCTTTTGTTTTTAGTCACACGAATAGCAAAATCATTTTTTAAGTACTTTTAATTTAATTAAAATCGTTGTTTAAGTTGAGGTATTTCAGTAAAAAAAAAAAGAACTGAATAGAATAGGTATCTTTTGTTTTTTATGATTGTTGATTATCTTTTTTTTCTAAATGGTAAGAATTTAGATATTTTTTACTGCGGCACATACTAATAATATGGCAATTTGTGCATAGGTAATCATACATATAGAACTGAGTAAATTTTGTACATTTTGTACAGAAATTATAAAGTCATGTCTGGAAGACGTTGTCGTTCGAACATAGGTCGTAGTACAGTGAATGCCAGAAGAGTACGTTCAGCAAGAGATGAAGAATCGTCAACGGAACGTGAGGCTCGCCTCAGTCAGGCTCGGGATAGATATAGAGCTGAGAGAGAGAGAGAATCTTCAGTAGAGCGTGAGATTCGCCGCAGCCGGGATCGAGATAGGCATACGGTTCAGAGGGACAGAGTAAGTTATAAGACAATATCTTGGTTTAAAGAAAGAGCGATTCTGTCACCAACTAACGAACAAGTAGATAAAGTAAATAACTTGATTCTTTCAAAGATTGATGCGCCGACGAAAATATACTACTCGGTCGATACTGTTCTCGATTTGGAAGAAGCTGTTCATTTTCCTACAGAATTTCTAAATTCTTTGAACCCGTCTGGACTCCCTCCTCACAAAATGGTGTTGAAAGTAGGTTGTCCTGTTATTTTATTAAGAAACCTGAATCCACCTAAACTTTGCAATGGCACGCGTTTGCTGGTAAAATCATTGAAAACTTTCATAATAGAGTGCACAATACTCACAGGATGTGGTACCGGAGAAGATGTATTGATTCCCCGAATCCCTCTGATACCATCGGATTTACCCTTCCAATTTAAACGTTTACAGTTTCCGGTAAAGACATCTTTTGCAATGACCATGAATAAATCGCAGGGTCAAACCTTCAACGTTGCAGGCTTAGATTTGAGCGTTGACTGTTTTTCACATGGACAACTGTATGTCGCTCTTTCAAGAGTGACCTCCAGAGAAAACATGTTTGTATTGTCTAATGACAAGAAAGCTGTGAACGTTGTTTATAAAGACATTCTGTAATATGTTGTAAAAATGAAATAAATAGTTAAAAATGTAAAAAGTAAATAAGTAAAAATGTAGTGTATGAATTTAGATATTCCAAAGATAGCAGGAAATCTTCATGGTATAGGGACAGGGGGATTGTTTTACTCCAAATTTAACGCGTGCGGGCCACGGGCAGTAATGAATAAATCAAAACTACTGAATCGATTTTAATCACATAGGCTATATATTTTATACCCGTGCGAAGCCGGAGCGGGCCGCTATGTTTTTATATACAACGTTCACAGTTTTTCTGTGGTGTATTTAGTATCAGCATTGCACCCGTGCGAAGCCGGGGCGGGTCGCTAGTTAAAAATAAAAAATAAATCGTATGAAATATAAAACAGACAATGAATAAAATTTTACTTTGAAAACAAAATAAAATTATACCAGGCCAGGCCATATTAGCCGTAGATGTTCCGCTAGGGTAGACGTATTCTTGACTGGATACCGTGAATTCATTAAAGTAAATATTTATACCGATCAGTAGACATAGATCAAAAAGTGCATTTTGGGATCAAAACTTTTGAGAACATTGAGCCGGCTGATGCATTTTTTCCACCAGGTATTCCCCAAAATATTGAAAACCGTTTACCCTAACAACACTTTCATAACAAACAAAATTCCCCCTCGAGAATACATCCTTCACGCATGATTTCGGTTTTTGCGTAAAACCAGTTAACCGAAATAGCCGAAAAGTAGCCAATCCCTAAAGTGGGTAGTAGAGTTGGCATAATTAAATTATGGTTATAACAGTCGACTAGTGCTCCCGTAAATTAGCCTGATTCATAAACTATACGTACTTGTTTAATTAAGCGGATAATGCATGAATGGGCCGCTTTAGGTCGCTACGTCATAATGCAGCCTAGAGGTCTTTTGCATAATAGTTTCGGTCAAGTGGTGTGGAGCGAAATTAAGTACCTATCCATGGGTGGTTGGTAATTATGTTTCAGTTATTTAACGAGGAAAAGCGATTTTGGATGGCAAGTGCTGTGAATTGACCATGGAGTTTCTTTGCACGTTCTTCTTCATAGAGACACATGCTTTGGAATGGGCAACTACAGTACTTTCACAGTTATTATGCCTTGTGACTGAGCGGTAGCTTCATTTCTTTGTTAAGACAATTCAAAAGTGCCTGTAACTGATCTACTTGAAATAAATGCTTTGATTCAAAATCAAAATGCGACCTATGGTCACCCTTGGTAAGTAGTGAACACACATAACCTCTTCTAGATTCCACATAGAAGGCAACTTATGTGCGCCACACATCCATGCATTTTCATCTGATGTAACGCGATGCTCGTATTTATCAATTCAGTGGCACTGAATGTGGGCCATAATCTTCATGACATTCTAACAGTAAAAACAATATTAGAAAAATCTAAATCAAGATGAAAGTGGCTGTAGAAATATTAAACGCTTTGAAAACGACTCGCCAAGGCCCTTTTGTTTAAAAATAAAAACATTTTCCATCGAGTAACCTCATTGAAAATTTGCCCGCAAAATGCCTCCGTAATCTGAACATTCTAAAACTGAATTACATTCTGCTACATCAGTCACAAACATAACAAGTCCCTATAATAATTATTGTTCGTACCTAGATAACGGGCAGGCTCACACGATCTACCTGACCGCTATCTTCATATAAGCATAACACATCCCGCTCCACCCCCTCGACTTTACAACTGGGTCAACCCAAATAACTTCCATTTCATTTACCTTTGCTATAATAACAACAACCTGTAGACAGTTTGTTTCGCAACACGATGTATCGCAACGTAGTCTTAAAAAATCTAAAATACGCATGAAAAATAGCTGACAAAATTTTAAAAGGCCTTTTGCTAGAGTGCAATAAATGTTGATCATATTCTTGAATGGAAGAGCTCGTGGCTGAACAAAAGCCGCTTGGTGTAATCTTTAGGTTAAGCCGCGCTTGCCTAGGTTGGCCAGTGGATGGGTGACCGTTGACACGGTAGGTCTAAGAAAGAGACAAGACAGAAGGAATCGCACGGACATGACGTACGTGAATGCAAAAATAACAAAAAACAAACAATAAACGCACAAAGTTTAACAAATATTTACAAACACAACAGGATGGAACAAAAAAAGTTGACAGCGTACACGTCATGACTGCACCAAGCAAGTTAACACACAGCATGATGCCGTTCTACGGGAGGCTCATAGCATAGCGCTGGTTTTCAGTGGTCACCCGAACCAACGCTTGTTCCCTGCAGTAGAGTAAAACAGGTTTATAATAAAATTAAGAGTAGGGTAATACGTTTGGTTAGCGTCGTGTTGACATTTTCTTTGAAGGCAACCCTACCACTACATTAACTTAAGCCTACGATACAACATTTACCTCCTTGCGTGTTTACGAGCCGCTAAAATTTTCCTGTAACCAGTACTCCGCTAAATTTAGTTACGGTGCCACCCTTAAACGGATTAGCTGGAGCAAATACCTTTACAAGGTGTTCCGACTTCCCGATGTCAACACCTGAGGCATACACGGTGGTAAAATATTCAGTCTTATTTCATTTATTTACACTTATACTGGCAACACTGCATTGATTAGTCGAACTGAGAAATGTTGTCTGTGCGATTTGACTCGTTGTCTTGACACTGGATTGTTTGTTTTAACTTGAAAGAGAATTGGGATTTATTTTTAACATCCGAAATATGATGCAATCAAAGTTTTTCTGCAACCTGTAATCAGGTCAATTAATAACAGCGTGGTTTTGTGGTCTAATAACAACATAAAGTATGCTGGTATCACAACGTTATAACCGCTGATTTAGTCGGTATTGGAAAGACCATGATATGAACCAATTTTACGGTCATCATCATCAAATTTTAATAATTATTAATAAACTAAAACTGACAATCGCAATCTTAGAAATAGTTACATTATGGTTAGATAGATACGACCTTCAACTAAAGCATCCAAAGAAGCACATTCAACTAAAGCTTTTGCTTGTCTAAAATTACAGTCACATTTTTGGGCATTTCAATCTGTCTAAAATCAATACCAATCCTGTGCCACTCTAGCATCCATAAATTTTTCAATTCACAAAGTAGCGCCGACCTAATTTCGTATGTCTCGCAACACTGCAAAGCCGTTCTACAATTCCGAGTATATATTCCGACAGCCGTCCTTAACATAACTTGACTAAACTCAGGACATTCCTGCAAAGGAATTCCACAAGTCCGGCCAGTGAAACTTGACTAACTAAATTAACCTAACTGAATTATTCGTGCAGTAATATTACGTGGGCTGTATTAATAATTAACTGCGTAATCTTTGCTTTAATTATGTTATAATGTACCTTATAGTATTTGCAATGTAACATTAAACAAGCTAGCGTTTCGCAGTTAGTAACTAAACTCGAGTAGGAAAATTGGGACAACAAGCGCAGGTGTGTCGTTATTTAAAGTATTCATTGGTTAGTTATTATTGCAATCATTTGACCGGCAAATCCATGCTGCAATCATGATGTACGATCAGCATTAAATAAAGAACTGACACAACACATTCCTACCTACGACACACCACCACACAAAAGTATGCATGCATTAAATTCTACTAATTTTTTGTTGTTTTTATTTTTAATGCATAAATTGTTTGTTACAAAAACGAGCGAAGACAATGATTTCTGTTACACAGGTCTCACCTAGCTCAA
This sequence comes from Lycophotia porphyrea, assembly GCA_950005105.1. Classification (NCBI taxonomy): domain Eukaryota; kingdom Metazoa; phylum Arthropoda; class Insecta; order Lepidoptera; family Noctuidae; genus Lycophotia; species Lycophotia porphyrea. Next base: position 6,895,160 of record OX465387.1, on the reverse strand, counting down.
GAGTCAGGGTTCGAGATGGAAATGTATAACATTTTATTTATGTTAATAAAATATTTTTAATTATTATTATTGAAAATAAGTTAGTGATCATTATATCATCATAAGACTTATTCATCATCATCAATTATCATGAAAGCTTCAAGACGTCCACTGGACATAGGCTTCTCCCTAGCATCGAGCTATTCTTATCTTCTCGCAACCAGCAGATCCCGTAGCCTTCACAAGCTCATCGGTCCACCTAATTGAGAATTTAATAAGAAACAACAGAATTCGCGACAAAAGTACCTTTTCTCCAGACAGAATTTTAGCTGGAAACGGTGGCAATATTCATAGAGAATTTGAGAGCTTGAAAAATACCTTCATTCTTAACGTGGCAAGTTCCAAGTTCCTTTAAGCTAGCTGCCACTTAATCTATGCCATCCTTTACACCGACCACAGCGCGGTGTGGCTGGCAAGCCGTCATCAATTCAACCGATAAAATCCTTTAGTGGTCTTTCTAGTATAGCTATGAAATTATTAAACGATAAACTTTAGTTTTCTTCTCCTACTCTACAGACAGCATTTTCAATGTTACTTTGTTTTAGTTGACCTACACGCGCCATTTTAATCTAAGTGCCATGATAGGTGACATTAATAAAAAAACCGGTTTGTTACTCTAATCAAATCACATTGAATATCGCAAATTGAAATAACTTCATGCTTGTTGTCCCCGAAGCGATGATTTATAGTCATCAGTGCAAATAATACACCCATGTTGGCAGTTACATTTTAGTCCATATCATATGGGGCTTATTAGCATCAAACGGTCTTAGATCCTGACTCTGAGCTCTTAAGACGAAATAAGGTAGGTATTTGAAAAAACTATCGCTGTCGCTCTGCGAGAGAGAGGGCAGCGGTGGCCCAGTGGTAGCGACCCCGACTTACGAACAGTATGAACCCAGGCAGGCGCATTAATTTGTGTAATTTATTTCATCACCACTGCTCTCAAAAACGGTGAAGGAAAACATCGTGAGGAAACCGGCATGTCCTAGGACCAAAAATTCGAAGACATGTGACATCTACCAATCCGCACTGGGCCCGCGTGGTGGATTATAGCCCATTCCCTCTCAAAGAGAGGAGGCCTGTGTCCCAGCAGTGGGAACATTAATAGGCTGATGATGATGATGATGATGTCGCTCTGCGAGCGTGATTTTGACGTTGGTGCGATAAGGACAACTATAGTAAAAAGTCGTAATTCGAGGTTTGGCTCTCGACTATTTCCTCCTTCAATATATATATTATCATAAACTGAATAAGAAGGATATATACTGTGCCCCTATGTTTTTCGTTTTCCAATAATAGTCGTGAAATTTGTACACTAGGCCTCTGTTGACAGGCGATCTAAATAGGCAATTTTAAGCATTTTTGTAAAGGTTCTAGTACTTATACAGATTATGTACCATCAGAAAAGAAAACACAGGGACATAGGAGAGGTTGATATTGATTTAACTAAAAATCTTATGCTCAGCAGTACTACTTGAGACCATAACATGCACTCAAGCCGGCTAACAAAGTACCTCATCATCATCTGCCTAGCCTTTTCCCAGCAGTATTGGGGTCGGCTTCCAGTCTAACCAGATGCGACGAGGTATGAAGTACTTCATCTAACTTAATAATAAAACAAAACACTTCTATTTTACAACTTACCCTTATTTACTCAAAGCTACTTAAGTACATACTCGTCACGTTTAAAGTGCAATAAACATATAATTACGTCGCAGTTTCCCAGTCTGTCAACATTACATTACCATAATGGCGAGGCTTCCATACATACTGCTTATAACATAGACCCTGATTTACTCTAAGGGGTGCTACACATAAGTTCGTTTCGGCAATATTCGCCACAACCGAATAATTCTGCAGCTGTCAATAAAATGTTGTATGCGACAGCTGTTTTTTTCGCGATATATTTGATCACATGGAGGAAATTCAGTTCATTTTGATGGTCTGTGTCACACCCTCTATGACATGTATTTCTTGTGCACAATCTATATTCGGTATAAACCAGCTCGGTTTAGCTCTATTTGTGCCGAATCGACCCCGGCATGATTCAGCGATGTTAGATGCCCGACGAAGTTTGCCGGTCGGCACGAGCCGTGTAAAAACCGAATATGGTAAGTAATTGCTTCAGGTCGGCTTTGTTGTTCAATAAATACTACTGATTCGGATATGCCGACCCGGACAACAGTGTAGGAACCCTTAAAGCAATTCAATTACTTGTTTATCTTTATACTCTTCTTGGTTAATGGATTGAGAGAATTTTGAACGTTGTCCAAGTTTGGACTTGAAATCTTTTGTCAAGGAAATAAACCGGTTTTGCATTTATCTCAAATGTTTATTTTACTAAAGTGGAAACGGTTTTCTGGTAGTAGTAAAGTTAATAGTTGACTTAGTCTCTTAGTAGTTGGTTTAGGTACTACTATTATAAGTCAAGTAGTACCTAAGTGTGTACTTAAGTAATACCAAGTTATTTCCAAGTCTGTACTGAAAGTGAACATTCGAGTCTATAAACATATTATAATTGTTTGATCGGTCTGAAAACTGATGGAAACAATTAGAAGGGGTGATTAAATAAAAATAAGGCTCTTGCATAAACATTGTGTATTCTATTTATTTTTTATTCGAAAATACAAGGAATTATGCTTTTAACACAAACTACTATCTGGGTTAATATTTTTGCGATAAGAATTATGAATATGACCAACCCATATATAATATTATGAGGTATGACCAACATTTATTACTATTTTTTGATATTTAAATGATTACAAAACGAGTATTTTAAATCATTCTTAAACCGATCTAATTTACGCAAAGTTAACTCTGCGCGTTCGTTCTAGTCCCAATGGTATTCTTTGACCAGACCTGTGATTTTTCAGCCCAGCTTAAATAATGTAGACCCCTGTAACGTGTCCTTACGAAAACAAAAACTCTCAATTTTCTAAATACAGTGTAAACTCTTTATAACGAATTTCAAGGGACCGAGCATTTTCTTTCGTTATAAAGAGTTTTCGTTATAGGGAGGGAAGAGAAAAAATAAACCAAATTTAACCGATTTCCTACAGACAATGTAATCTAAGAATTAACACACGTGTTAAGGTAATTAACAATAACAAAAGCGAGACGGCTGTGTATGACCTCAGGTGTCTTTCATGGAAATTTCGGCACCTCAAAAGGTTATTTTTCGAAGCGGATTATAAAAAAATTGCATTGTTAAACATGTGTTGAAGTCTAAATATGAAAATATTTCTTCGTTATAGAGAATGGCGGTTGCGTTATAAAGAGTGAATGAATGTATGGGTTTTGTGGTAAACCAACCAAATTGAACTAATTTCTATGTTATAAAGAGTTTTTCGTTATAACGAACGACGTTATAAAGAGTTTACACTGTATTATATCTCACCAACATAGAATATCCACAGCACTCTTCTCAGCTCGGATAATAAAGCAAACACGGCAATTTGCCGTAACGAGAGTGTTGCCATAAAACGTATGAAGCTACGACGTCATGTGTGTCACAAGCAGAAGCCGGCGATATATTGCAGTAGGCTTTCGATTTCATACGGGAAGTTGCCCGCGGAAAAAATGGGATTTACTTTTTGAGTGGCGTGGAGGAATATTTACAGGGATCAATGGATTTTGATAAGGGACACGTGTTTTTCATAATACTAGAAAGTAGATGCCATGTTTTTTTTTTAATTTCACGTACTTTTAACACTGACGAGATGAATGGAGAGATTTGGAAGAGACTAACACCTATACTCTGCATTGGGTGGTCAAAGGTTGAAAAAGAAGAGACAATTATTCTTTATAGGACGTAGGTCGAATTAGTAATGATGAAGTTCCCCGGAATCTAATTTTAGAATTTATGGCAAAAGAAAATATGATACGACTTTACTCGTTCTGTAAAGTTAAGAGCAATCAGCCTGGTCACAAAAAAAAAAGAAAAAAAACTTGAAAATAAGAATTTGCCATATTGCGACGTTTTCAAACGAATTTCACCAATGAAATTGACCGCAGCCGACGCGGAGGTCGTCGTCGCTACCAGCCCGAGACCATCAAAACATTTGGAATGGGAGATCAATAAGCAACTTTAAAAAATCACGAAAACAAAGAGCGAAATCGATTACACCTGTATCTTCTGAAGGGTTAGAAAGAGGTCCTACCTGTACCTAGGTACTAAAAATCTGCGGTCAAGTCGTCACACGATCACACCCATCCCATATAAACCATTAATGTCGTGTTAATTATGTCGTTCCGAGAATCCGAGGTTACCACCACAGAACCACCAGACCACTACGATGACCACATCCCTATAACTATTTGCGGTCACAATATGGTCGCAAAACACACCGGAGGGACGTTATATAAAATTAAACGAGCGACATTATAATGAACCCTTTATAGCGGCGGAATAGCAATATTAAATACCTAAATATAATGAAATTAAGCACTAGGATTTCTATGTGATAGGCGAAATAACCATCATCATCTAAATTAAAACGTGAGCCTCACGGTCCGTACTTAACTTGAGTTGGTGAAGAGCGGAGCAGAGACGCTCGCCATCAACCCTAATCCAGACGCAATATTTAAATTTTTGGAATCGAATCGAAATAGGAGTTCTGAAGATTACCCTTCTTTTATTTTTCAACTTTGGTGCATAACTAAAATAAAGAGAAGCCTAAAACAGTCCACGATCTCCACATACTGAAGATAGTGCGCCTTTTTTCGACGTTGTAAAAGTGCCCATGAAGGCCTATGTGAAATAAAATATTTTGATTTTGATATAAAATTACTTCAAACATTGAAAGTACATGACGGGGTGGTTCATAAGAGAGTAGTCTTACTCCATTTTTAGGGACCCGAAACCAGGTAGCTACTTCAAGAAGATACATCACTTGTTCCATTAGTTTTACCCTGAATCATATTTCAGAACTGCACACAGTGCAACTCTATAAGCGTGTTATATTCCATCTGCCTCGTAATTAATACAGCATGTTCTCCCGTTTCAGTTGCCTGCGCCGCGCGGACATCATCAAAGTCTTTGATGGGAGAGACACCAACTCGCCAGCTATAGCCATGCTGTGTAACGAGCTTACAGGTACTTATTTGTTATGTATGAATGTGTCAGTCATGAAGAAAAACATCGCAAGCTGCTTTTTGAAGTGAAACTTCTAATGCGACTTCCAACAAGGTTGCGTTAAACGTTTAACGCTACCATGGAGGGGGTATGAAAGTACTGTAGCGTTAAAAGTTCAACGCTCCTGGGGAGGGGGAATAGAAAGAGACAGAGCAAGAGTGAATGCGTCACCTTGCGAAGATTCACTTCTTCCGCGCGGAGGGACTGCACGCACTATTTTTTTTTTATTGCGATATTTTTCAACCGCATGTAAAGCCAAGTCAGAGGCCCATGGGTGGCATAAAACTCTAACACCGGGTTAGGCACTAACCATAACCAAAAAAGAAGAAGTCATGAAATGGACTGACAACAAAACAACAACAATGACCGTACAATCGTACCGTATTATTATACGACAATACCGACGGTACGATTCTGTTAACTCCGGCACGTCATTTTCGATCAGGTATCATGAAACTGGTACGAAAACGGTTCTGAAATATAGTGTCATGTCTTATTATTTTCTTTTACATAAAAAACACGCATTCTGCTCCGGTAATTGAGGAAGACGTGAACCTAATAATGCATTTACATTATCACCATTTACGTTTGAGCTCCATTTTATTATTGGGTGTTAAAAACCCTTATCGAAGCTAAAGGCACTTGTTCTTGCCGTCATTGCGACATTTTTTTTGTTCTGGTAGTTTGTGAGACTTTATTATAATTGTTTCTCGTCTCCTACTTGTCCTTTCCAATTTCCTACTACGTGATCTTCGAGTGTATCGAAGATAAACCTGAGGCTATTCGTGCTGCCAATATCAAAAATAATAACAATAATAATAATCATTTAATATCAGAATAAAAACATTCCATAGATTGTTAGTACATAATACTTATAACTATGTTAGTGCGTTATTAAATTAAACTCATAAAAAAAAAAAAAAAAAAAACAGGAATCAAGGTCAATAACAAAATTAAAATTAAAATCAAAATAAAATTACACTACAACTTTAAATTAAAATCAACATTAAAATTAAAATAAAAACAAAATTAAAATCAAAATTACAAACATAATCAAAATTAAAAATCTAAATCAAACTTTAAATCAAAATTGAAATCAAAACCAAAATTACAATTAAAATTACAAAAACTTATTTTACATTATGCATGACACCGCCCGACCCATGAACGGTATTCCAGTGCCTCACAACCGGACAATCAACCCTTTCTAAAATTGTATTCAGGAGGCTGTTGGTGCTGCCCTGCACGCGGCGCATCAGGGAGGCCACTCTTTTCCGATGTATCGCCCTAAAACAGTCCGTGCTGGCCTCAGCAAACATACCTGATGCACTGCAAAAGCGAGGCAATCCCAACAGCATCCTAAAACCATTATTGTACAGGACTCGTAGGGCGTTGAAAGATCTACGCGTATAACGGACCCACAGGCTGCAGGTATAAAATGTCTGGCAGTATGCCTTAAAAAGAGCAATTTTAACATCTTTTGTACACCTTGCAAACCTGCGTGCCAGCATATTGCATCTCACTGCCAACGCCCTACGTTCCCGCTCAATAACTAAATCATCTGAGAGGTCCTCGGTGACCCAGTGCCCCAGGTACTAACGCTAGCTCCTGTGACGCACATTTTTTTTGTTGACTGTACTTTTAAATTACTTGTAATTTGGGACGGAGCACAACTTCAATAATGATATATGGGACAAACTATTTTTTTTTTGGAATGTGGGACCAAAACTTCGGGACGAACGAAGAATAAATCCAAAATGGTTATTTTCACCCCAGAACAAAAAGTCGTTTCCTATATTTCCATAATTTTAGTGTAGAATTACTTTGTTGGATATACACTTGTACGGATTGCTTGGTTGACGCCTTCGTGAAGGGTCTGTGAACACCTTTTGTGTAGAGCTGATAGTGTAATTTTTATACTTTCAGAACATTATCAAGCACTCTTTCTAAAAAATTAAAATTCACATAGCAGACCTATTGACAGAGATGCTATGCAAAATATCTATTATTTATTGTTTTCATCTATGCCCCTATGGCTTAATATCAACCAAAACCACGCAATTTAAACCAACTCTCTTTATAACAACTCTGAACATTTATTCGCGCACATTTCCACAAATATCATAACAAGATTTTATATCTTGACTTCCCAACACACAATACTAATATAAGTGACGTTGAGAAATCGGTTTGGAGATCTAATTTCACGGGATGCGACGATGCGGGACATTGCATTGCTCTGCCCAGCAGTCCCGGGATCACGGGATTCTTTGTCGCTTTACACTCCTCTGCACTTATGGGGCAAACAGTTCACCTACTCAGATCTGGAACATAAATTGTTATGTTACGTGAAGCAAAAAACAATAATAATGTGGTACATTATTTTAAACAATTTTAACAAGAAAGTCCAGGTTTTTGTACAGTCGATTAACTGAACAAGGATCGAAGATCTGAAATTTAAAATGCTGCCTCTGACCTTGACCTTGACCAGTTGTGGCTCAATCATCATCTTTTTACAACTACATCATCATCATCATTCCAACCGAAAGACGTCCACTGCTGGACATAGGCCAAAGGGGGGTTTTACAACTACGTAAAGGGTGTAAAAAGACTCTTAACGAAGCCGAAAGGCACTTGTTCTCCTCATCATTACGATATTTTTTTTGTTCTAGACCATGCCTGGGAACATTCTAATTACGGAGATATTCGGGGTCAAAGTTCCAAATTTTTATAAGTATTTTTTTAAATACATGTTTTAATGTAAGATTTTTACTTTAAACACCTCCAGGATGGATTTAATAGTAAGGGGGTCTTCCTTACTATTAAATCCATCCATGAGCACAATGTTTTGAGTGCGTTACATTGAATCCTACCGTAAAATGTGATTTTTCAGCCCAAAAAAAAAAGTTGTTTCCCAGCACTGATTTTTTCGTAGTCATTTAGTTTGATGTACATAATGCTTGGTTGACGGCTTCGTGAAGAGTCGTTTTCACCCTGTGAAACCAGACTTCATACTCAGCAGTCGCGCTTACGATCACGCGACCGAGACAGTCAACGGGAGAGCGTTTCTACTCCTACGAGTATCTACATAATATATAATCTTGATGAACAGAAATCGTATCAAGAATGATTCACTAAAGCTAATCTATCAAACTCGTCGGACGAAGCCTGCGGTACAGAAAAGCAGTAATTGCTTTCAAAACGTTTTGTATTCCACAGCGACTTTCAAAATTTATTGGCACAAGATTTTCGTTAAGGTGGTTGCGTCAGGGTAGCCCTCGAAATTTAAATTTTCTTACGTTTTTTGCAATTTGTAGGTTATTGAATACCCATAGTTCATTAAATTCATCTAGTATAATTAAATGTTAAAGCAGAACTGATTCAATAAGAAAATCAGTGTAAGCAATACATTTAGGTTTTTTCCTAGAATACATTTGGGATTTGGTGCCCTTTAGATTACATAAATAATCTTGAGTGGGTACTCAAAGTCCTGTCTGTAACAGTGTATTGGAACATTTTCTAGGAATTGAACCAGCAACCCGTACAAGGAAAAGATTCCTTTCAAAATGATGTAATCAATAAGTAATTACATGGTTCGTATATTTCGTGCATGTAATATTTCTGGTAGATATTTGTAAAATCCAGAGGAATACTCGAGGTTACGTCCTAAAATCGATGACGGTGATGATAGAAAAAGTTTTGGTAAAATGAATGAAATAATATGTCATCATCTGCCTAGCCTTTTCCCAACTATGTTGGGGTCGGCTTCCAGTCTAACCGGATGCAGCTGAATACCAGTATATTACATGGAGCGACTGCCTATCTGACCTCCACAACCCAGTTACTACTGGGAAATACGATACCCCTTGGTAAGACTGGTTGTCAGACTTTTTGGGCCACTGACTACTTTAACAACTGTCAAAGATCTTCAAATGACAGCCGGGACCAACGGCTTAACGTGCTTTCCGAGACACGGAGGAAACTCGGTATGTAATGGGTGGTCACCCATCCACAGACCAACCTAGGCAAGCACGGCTTAACTTAAATATCGACCCGAGCGGCTGTTATTGTTTAGCCACGAGCTCCGAATGAAATAATATGTAATGAATAAATAATGAAATAATTATGCATGTAGTAAAACTGTTGAAAAACGTGATGTAAATATGAAACCATTTTTAAAGCGATTACCGCTTAACTCATCGTCTGCCTAGCCTTTTCCCAACTCAGTTAGTAATGCGATACCGCTTACTAAAACTGGTTGTTAGACCTTTTTTTTTCGGATGGGGAAATCATCAAATGACTTCTCCCGCTCTGGGCAGAGCGGAAGGGAGTGTCAGACTTGTAGTGACTAAAACCCATCCATGTTCCTTCCTTGCCCTTTGTGTTCCAGGGCCGCGGTATCTCTTTCAAACAGTCCCGCAGCTGGCCACTACTTGTAACGACTGCCAAAGATCTACAAATTACTGCTTACCCTCTGAATTGATTTGTAGCGCCTCCTGAAATTTTTCACTAAGACTTTGTTTATGAGGCCAGTTCACGCTACATTTCAAAAAAGGTTTCTGTTCGAGTCTTAATCTATTCGGACACTTTGCAAGTATTCTCTTTGAAAAGTGGCTAAAAAAAATCTCCTATATCGTGGGTGCGTTTACAAACATTTAAACTCACATACACAAGCAGCCAGACCTGGAACAACTACCTGTAGGTCATATAAATATTTGTTCCAGAACATGTATTGTGATCGAACCCGCGGGTCGAGGAACCTGTAAAGAACTATTCCAAGGCAATGAAAAGATCGGTTTTCAGTTTTCTGCTTTTGGGCACAATCGTGTTTTAATTGCACAGTAAATATTATAATCTATTTAGTACCTACCTTGTGGCCATTCAACACTAAAATCATGTAACTGGTTTTTAATTTTTTAGTTCACTTTTTGATATGGCAGGCGTGTTTTTCAATTTGTTGGTTTTAATGTGTTTTGTTTTTTCTGCTTCAAACCACCAGCCATATTTTCACTCAAAAATTCTCCCGAATGACACATATCATGCTACAACCGTAGTTAGTTCAATATGTATTCGACTCACATTCGTATCGGCTGTCACCTTCCTCCTCCGACGTCCACCATCTCCCTTTTTGAATGAATAATGCCGCGTCAAAGCAGCACTGACTTTCGGGGACAGGGGTGGCACGTGGTTCCCTGCATAATTTTCTTGAGTATTATGCTGTTTGCTTTGCAGTATATTTTGAAATTTCAAATCAAATTGAATCATCAAATCAAAATATTTATTTGCTAGAACATGGTACATATATGTATAAGGTCCCATTAAAATAGATGGACAAATTTTAACACAGCATTCGGTACGTCAAACCAATGATATCCACGCAAAAAAAACACTGATTAAAGTGATTTTATTTTGACCTAAAATAATAAATTGTATTGTATAATTTTTAGTGTATTTTCGTTAACTGTTTTTTTTCTTGTAAGCTATCTAATGCGTTTTTCTTATTTTTTTTTACCATTGTTCTTATTTTGGTGGTCTGAATGATTTCTAAAAGTTTGTCCATCTATTTTAATGGGACCTTATATAAGGTGTTACAGTCAATTTGTTCCAGCATATCCTGCCATAACATGGCGTGCAAATTTTATCACAATAAGCGATGTCAACTAACCTTACTTACAAATTAAAGATTCTATTGTCTTGTCTTCTAAGTAGTCCCTAAGGGTTTATAATCAAGAAGTAAGAGTCATGAATTCAACACATTTATTTCGGTTGATCAATTAGAGACACTTTCTTTTGAACGCCAAAGCGCGTGCCCTCCACGCCAAGCCATACTTTCACCTACCATTTTGTCACATATTTGTGTCGTTTGGCATACAGGGCACGCGCTTGCTTGTCACGTATATGTGACAATGACGTTCAAAAGGTTTTGATGCCTGGTAAAAGATGTACTTATCTAATCTTCTTCATCATCTTTTGGCTTAGATCTGATTGAACATTGATGACGCAAAATCCTGCTGAGTTGTTTATTAAAGATTAAAACCACGTATGTGTCACGAGTCAGATTTGTATGGCCTGTTTACCCAACATCAATAATTGAGCGGCGTAAATATGAACTGCTGAGCATGAGGTCCTGGGTTCGATTCCCGAGGCGGGTAAATTTTTATTGTGTTTTTCTATCAGGAATATCTCTGTAGCAGCCACGGAGCCAGGTCTTGCGCCAGTTGATGGCAATAGGCTGGACCCCTATTACATTGGACTTAAACATAATCATAATCATGGTGAAATATGGGTGGGTGTACTATTAGGTACACCTGCGCCTCTGCCTAACCCTGATACTACAGGCGGGATGTTTTGATAATTATGTTATTCTATATTTTCTTAGAGACTGCTAACCCTATAAGGAACTCAGCTCCAGTTCCGCAGCGCTGTGATTGCAGGTGGCACTCTTTACCTAATTTCCAGGTTTTACGTATTCAAACAATGGCCCCCGTTTCTCCAAACTGTATTCAAGATGTCCGTGATGAAATATCAGCATTTTCATTAAAATTACCAAATATAATAAATCATTTTCAGACTTCAATTCAGATAATTCAATAGTAGGCAATACTCAGCACAATATTCAGCAGTTTTTGAAACAATAACTTGCTTGTTGCTGGGGAAAATATTAATTTGAGATAATAAAGGGAAGCTCAAGTGATTTTCTTGCCATTTTGAAGATTATTTTGTGTCGCCATAAGTCGTTATAGATTGTGGAGGTCACATAAAGGGTGTAAAAAGACCGGCGGCGACCTATCGCGTCCGGCCCTGGTCCAGTCCATGGTCCGGAGCGTGAGGGAATGGGACGCCGTCACCTCCTTCTGCGAAGCAGTCATGCTAGCGAAGGAGGTGGCGGAGCGTGAGAGGGAGAGAACCTCTCGTCCCAGCCGCCGCGGGAGACGCCTCGGGCGTCGGGGGTCACGTGGTGGCTTCCGGGTACCGTAGACGCGGACCTGTGGACGGTGAGTAATGGGCTACCTCGCCGTCCGTCCGTCTTTTGACGACAGGCCGTGTTGACGGCGCGTTCGTATTCCACGCGCGCCTCAAAGAAATGTCAGCAAACAGGGAGGGGCCCGCAAGGGCCGATGCCTGCCAGGGCTGCGGGCTGTTCGAAAGAGATACTGCGGCCCTGGAACACAAAGGGCAAGGAAGGAACATGGATGGGTTTTAGTCAGTAGAAGTCTGACACTCCTTTCCGCTCTGCCCAGAGCGGGAGAATTCATTTGATGATATACCATCCGTAAAAAAAAAATGTGTAAAAAGACTCTTAACGAAGCCGAAAGGCACTTGTTCTCCCCGTCCTTGCGATATTTTTTTTGTTCTAGACCATACCTGGGAACCTTCTAGTTACGGAGATATTGGAGGTCCAAGTTCCAAGTTTTTCGCGAGTTTTTTAAGGTACACGTTTTTAAGGTTATAACTTTACTTTCAACACCCTGCGTTACGGAGTCCTACCATAGAACGTGATTTTTCACGCCAAAAAAAGTCGATAATACTTAGTTTGATGTACAGACGCCAGCAGGTCAAGGCTTCCCGAAACTGTCGTTTCGCAGCACTAAGTTTTGCGTAAAGTTACTTAGTTTGATGTACGTAATGCTTGGTTGAGGGCTTCGTGAAGAGTCTGTTTACACCTTGTAGAGTCATTCTTTGAGAAATACTAGTTTTCTTCTTGAAATTCTATTTGGGAAAAGTCTAGGCAGATGAAGCTAAAAAACCTAGTCACAACAGTTTCTATTTTTTATCTTTTCTTTCTTCTTTTAACAATCAATAACGTTAAAAATAAAATACTATACGAATTTTGAAAACGTAACCATTACGTTCGAAAGCGAAATTTAATCCACTGCAATTAAAACTCTCTTCAACTTTATTGTTAAGTTCTGTTGTATTTACAATATAAATATTTTTGACGCGTTTATGTATGTTTATTGTTTAAATATATTCTTTTTATCATTTTGAATTTTGTATGCACTTCTTTAGGCGCGCTGGGAATTTTTGATATGGGGAAAAACAATTGAACGACCTCTTTTTTGACCGTATTGCCACATATTGCAAGCCCAAAAAAATACAGTGTATAGTCAAATGTACAAGTAAAAGACTTATGCAAAAATTTCTTCTAAAAATAATACTGAATCATGAAAAAAAAAAGTTTTCACTTTTGTCGGTTGGGTTTTTTCTTTCTTTTCTTGCTTTCTCTTATTCTTCCGTGTTTAATGCCCATCGTGCCCCGGTCATGTAATTGTGGTATTAACCGGCAACATTAAATAGCCATCTATTTTAAACGTGCCTGTAAACAGATGCCTATACTTCATAAAAAATTCAACATGCGTTTCCAAATTACCTAATACAACGTCAATAACACTATCACATCAACAACTGTTTGCTTCTAAAAGGATTTGTCACCCCCTCGACCTCAAAATAACATGCCTAAACAATTATTTGTTTAGGTAATTATCCAAGTAAGAAACTGTTAATAAACATATTAAGTCTCGATAAGCTATCGAACAACATTTACTCTTGACATTAGCGGTATGTAAACTGGACTCGAACCTTGAACCCTTATCGAAACGTGTTAGTCATGCAGAATCTTAACATGTTATATCTGATGGCGCAATTACTGAGAATGAAGATATATGGCGCGATATTCATACCTACTTCTTTTGTAGGGTTAACAAGCAAAGTGAGTCAGTTCGTTTATGTTCAACATCAACGTAAAAATTGCAACGGGATTCTATACCTAAACGTCTATCGGAATAAAACCCAATTTTGTGTTTGCTAGTGACTGTTGATCAGCATAATCATTTAGCATTACAGTCGACATATGTCTACGTACTCGTCGAGCTACACGATAACTGACAAATGCTTGCACTGACTCACACAGGTCCACTCAAATCTGTGTGGTTCTTTCTTTAAAAGACCATCTCAGACACTAATCTGCGGGGTCAGTCGCCTCGGGGGAACCTGTATTCGTCAAGCTGGTCTAAATTGACGATCATTCAGATGTACCCAACCCAAAAGGGTGGTAAGTAATAAAAGAGTTGGTACCGCGATGAATAGTGATATGTCATCTAACCCGAAAGAGCGGTTAAATTCTAAGGCGGGAAGTTGAATTGATTTAATCGATGAAACTACATGTGAGGACCTGAAAATGGTATACTCTGACACCCACGAGGAGGATGACCACACTTAAAGTGAACTAGACCCCTTGGGAGGGGCCCACAAGGGCCGATGCCTGCCAGGACTGCGGGCTGTTCGAAAGAGATACCGCGGCCCTGGAACACAAAGGGCAAGGAAGGAACATGGATGGGTTTTAGTCAGTACAAGTCTGACACTTCCTTCCGCTCTGCCCAGAGCGGGAGAAGTCATTTGATAATTTCAGATCCGTAAAAAAAAAAGATACTAATCTGCATAGTCCTCATGTGAATTGACCAAGGTTATGTCTAGACCTTAAAAGAGACTATGACGTCTGAGTTTATTTCGAATGTTTCTTCACAGAGCAGTCAGGTACGAAATACCGGCCCCATCTAGTTTAAAAAAAAATACGTGTGCTTGTATTTGCAAAATAAAAATCATCTATCATTTACTGCCACAAACATACCTTCCCAAATGCGTGTTTTTTTTTCATGTATGTTTACCGAATCAATCATACGGACATCTATAGAATCTCTTTAGATTCAAGATAAACAATATCGAGATAGATCTCAAGTCAGTTTGTAGAATAACAGCGTTGCCATAATATTCCATTTCGAACATAATAAAACAAACTAACCACTACATTGACCTGATTTAATCTGAGCTGTTCTTATGAACCCCTGACCCACGAACATTAGATAATATAACCTAACACACAAGTAATAACGTTCTTATCTACTTACTAACTTATATAGATACTAATCCGATCTTCTTATTCCCTTTCATTAAGTTTTTTTGCTCAGGATTTACTGAACCCGAAAGTCAGCAACAATGAAGATCTTTCAACCCTTAGTGCGCTCATCTTTTCAATACAAACCCTCTTCAAAAACCCTCTGTAACAATGGAGGATCCGAGATGTTATTCAGTACATGTTACCTACATCTGTTTCCGTGTTATATAACATAACAAATAGGAAGTGACGTGTCGTAAGAGAATTTCGTCTCTCAAATTTCAACTGAGCCGTGGAGTTCCTTTGATGCCAAATCCGAAATTTCGTGACGTTTTGAAAATCAGTAATGCCATTCTTTTGTTGAATTTCCAACGGAATCTTACTGGAATGGAAATTTTATTTTAGCTCAGCGCCAAAAGAATTGTGTTGAATCCCGAGTTCCCGACGAGCGGTATTGGACTATACAGGGTGTTTGGCGCATGGACCGACACAATTTTTCCAGGGATTTGGGAGGTCATTAGCTAGGTTCTACCCATACATACACCCTTTGTCCCAAATTTTACGGTTGGTTACATATAAGGTTACATTTAAAAAAAATGAAAAAAAAATTTCCTTTAATTCGAAATAACTTTTTTGTTTTTTGTTTTTTTTTTTGTTTTTTGTTTCTTTTTTAACCTAGCTAATGACCTCCCAAATCCCTGGAAAAATTGTGTCGGTCCATGCGCCAAACACCCTGTATAACGGGTGATAGATTTTCAGTGTAACTTTTCATGCCTCGGGACTGTACACCGTTAATACGTATTAGAGTACACTATCGGAGATTCGTTAAAGTTTACGTTGGAAGTCGGTCATAGCTATTTGGTCTCCAAATTGAAATTGGGGTCCATAACTTAGGAAATGGATTAGGGGGTACCCTTTCAACTATCTTCTAAGTTTCTGCTCAAAAGCTTTCAGTCTCTGTGGAGTGCTGTTGCGAAGTCGTCTTTTCATGCGGCTGCGGTTAGATAGTACTGTGGTGGATTGGTTAAATAATCATACAGCGTGTAAACGAACCCTTCTCGAAACCGTCAACCAAGCACTACAACAACATCAAACTAAGTAACCCCACACAAAAATATTTGCTGGGAAACGACAATTTTTTTGAGGTGAAAAATCACGTTTTATAGTAAAACTCAATGTAGCACACTCAAAACATTGTGCTGATGGATGCTTTGAATACTAAACGGGTCATAGAAGTTATTGTAGTAAAGTTATAACTTTAAAACTAGTATTTATAAAAGAACTTCTGATTTGGAACTTTGACCTCCAATATGTCCGTAACTAGACGGTTCCCAGGTATGGTCCAGTTAAAAAAAATGATGGCAATGACGGGGAGAACCAGTGCCTTTCGGTTTCGTTAAGGGTATTTTTACATCCTTTATATACACACATAAGCTGGTTAAGATTTTTAAGGTTTCTAAATCTCATTTTATTATTTACAAAATCTATAGCCATTTGAATAAATTAGGCTGAAAACTAAATCACCATTTTTGAAGTCAAAAATACATATGAAGTTGAGTGATATTCGTCAAAACACACTCCTTTATCTTCGCCAGATCCTAGTGTAATGAATTGATTATTATACTATAACTAATGAAACCCTTACATCTTCCAGGCTACGAGGTGCTGTCTACAGGTCCTGCGCTGGTCATCCAGTTCACTGCCAACTCCGCCACACCGGGGCAGGGGTTCGCAGCCACATTCCTGTTTCAACCACCTCCTGATTCAACTGCTGCTGGTTTGTATTCGATCTCTTTTTTGACTGTTGCTTTCCTCATGAATGTCTTTGCACTAGAGCAGATGAAGGGGTCTGGTATACTCTTAATGACTAAACCAGGGATGTTGCGGATATCCGCAAATGCGGAGAATTCGCATCCGCATCCGCAATAATCGATGCGGATGTTCATGCGGATGCGGATGTAGCGCAGGTCGCGACAAGAATAAATTCGGCGGGGCTTGCGAGTTGCGCGTACCGTGAGCACGTGCTGATTGACCAATAGGAGCGAAGATTTCTGTGACAAGATCGGATTCGTTTGTTATTGTTTAATAAACACCGCATCCGCATCCGCATGAACATCCTCATAGATTATTGCGGATGCGGATGCAACCGCAACAACCCTGGACTAAACCACACTGTCCTTCAACTATCTCTGGTCGGAGCGCTGAACCCTGTTCGTGTTAGCGGCCAGTTGTATTCGACATCTAAGCAGGTTTCTTTCATAGTGGTTTATGGGGTAATCACTGCTGTCTTGGTACATGTTACGGTCTATTTTAAATACCTAATCAAAAACAACACCTCAATTGAATAAAACAATTTCTGTTCCAGCACAGTGTGAAGGATTTTGAAAGCTAAACTTAATGCATTGCTTTATATCTTTGAGAAATTCGTCTGATCGACAATTTGATCGACTTCCAGTTAATCAAATACAATTAATGTTACCTACGTGTTATTTTCTAAGATGGATTTAAAAACGAAAAGATGTACAATTTTGTTTTCTTTAAGCTAGCAGTAGTACCACGACAGTTTCTATCCAAATGGCCATACAAAACTACTTTATTTTCCCAAACACCCACTGCAAGTGGTTTAAAACTAAATATAACATCTATATCTATACATATAATAAGACAGTAAAAAAACTGTCTGTACATTGAATATATTAAAAAAAAAAAAATTGTGGGTGGTTTAGAAACAGTAATAGAGCACGAATCCAAAAAAAAATTCTGTCTGTTTGTCTGTTTGTCTGTACACGCTAATCTTCGGAACTACTCGACGGATTTGAATGATTTTTTTTTGTTGTAAAGGTATTAAGTCTGGGCAACATATAAGCTATAATTTATCTTGGAAACTTGAACACCTGATGCAGAACCGCAACAGACCAGCTAAACTATAAGAGATACAAAAATGGTACCATAGCTAAAATTGTTCCACGTAATGAGCATTTTCTGCTAAGAGAATAAATTTGAAGATCTGGAACAGCTGATGTGGAACTCCAAGAGCCCAGCCACACTATAACATATATAGGAATGACGTCTTAGCAAAAGTTGTTCAGCCTGATGAGCACTCTCTGTTGACGTATGAACATTGAAGATCTGGAACATCTGATGTGGAAATTAAAGCTATCACTAATTTCACAGTATTTCTACCAAGTGGTATCGTATTACCCAGAACTAACTGGGTTGTGGAGGGCAGATAGACAGTCGTTCCATGTAAAATACTGGTATTCAGCTGCATCCGGTTGTACTGGAAGCCGAACCCAACATCACTACATATTATAACACAATGTGGGTGAGCAGCGGTGGGCCAGTGGTAGCGACCCCGACTTACGAACAGTAAGTCGTGGGTTCGAACCTAGGCAGGCGTATTACTTTGTGTAATTTATTTCATCACCACTGCTCTCAAAAACGGTGAAGGAAAACATTGTTAGGAAACCGGCATGTCCTAGAACCAAAAATTCGAAGTCATGTGACATCTACCAATCCGCACTGGGCCCGCGTGGTGGATTATAGCCCAATCCCTCTCATAGAGAAGAGGCCTGTGTCCCAGCAGTGGGAACATTATAGGCTGATGATGACGTGTCTCCGCCGCGTCTATCTGTCTGTTCACGATAAACTCAAAAATTACTGCACTGATTTTCATGTTGTTTTCTTAAATAGATAGAGTGGTACTAAAGGAATTTTTTAGTATATAATTTGTCAAGTTTTTGTACAGATTGGCTAAAATATAATGATATATGTTGGAGGTGTTGGAAAAAAATAAGCCGTCTGGTGGAGGTTTCAACAAAATGATGAATGGTAGAATTTTATATCTTATATAGGTCTACAGAAAAATACGCGATGGCTTATGTCTATCTCTTAAGGATCTCTAAGATCTACAAATAGCACAAAATAAAATACACCCACTGCAAGTCGTTTAAAACTAAATATAACATATCTTAATATAGAAGTTCATAACCAAGCAAACTCAAGCATCATGAAACTCAAATCAATTCACCCCTACCTCTATAATTAGTTGTATCAAGTCAAACCCCTTGGCCATGAATTACAAGATCAAGCAACACGCGTCTTGCGACAGCAACTGCGGGAAAAACAAATAAAAAAAGTTCTATAAAATAAATAGTTTTAGTCAAAACTCAGTGATATTCAAATCGTTACGACAAGGTTTCTATTGGATTTGGATTGCAGTTTTTTTGCTATGAATGTCCACTGGCTGGGCAAAAGCCTTTCCCATATCCTTCCTGGTGTTCTTTTCCTACGTGACTTTGAGTCAGCCGAATTACAACTCGCTTCACGCAAGTCCCGATGAAAGTCGTATCACCTGAGGCCGTAGACGGAGCCTTAGATACATACATCAATTTGAGATATGGACTTTGTTAATGTTGTGGTACAATTTTGAACTCTCATTGTCCCACTAATGAAAGGGCGCAGTCCAAATTGTACAGTTCAAACTAGGTTCATACTATATTGGTTAGGTTAGGAGCAGCCCCAAGTTACTCTCGGCTCACTCAGAAATTGCGAACTGCAATTTACCCATTTAATATTGACCTCTATTTAGTATAGCAGAGGCACTAAGGTTTATAAAATTTTGTTTGGCGTTATGATTCATTTTAAATTAGCAGAAAGATTTTTGACGTATTGGCAGGAAGTCCATAAAACATTAATTTCAAAGTTTTAAATGTACCTAGTCATTTTTAGATGATACCTAGTACAATTGATGTAGGGACTTTCTTTTGTAAAAAAATTATGTACTTTTCTACCAATCCCATCTAGATGCATTAAAGGTAAAATACTGGTACCTATTCGGTTTCATTCGGTAACTAAGACAACAGGCCCCAACAAAGTTGGGAAAAGGATAATGAATCTGAAGTTTTAGGTACTTCATCATCATCATCATTCCCCAGAACTTATCCCAATTCATTTGAGGTCGGCGCAGCATGTCTTCTTCTTCCATACTTCTCTATTACTCGTCAAGTCAGCAGTCACCTCCTCTCTAGCCATATCATCCTTCACACTGTCCAATTGTACGAATTTCACAATTTATTTTCTACTAGCCATTTATTTTACAAAAAAATTGGAGTGAATTCGTAACGAGTGACTCGTAAATGCGTCGGCTCCAGTTAAATTTTCGAGTGCCAACAGAGGTACCTACGTACTATGAATAGGAATTTTGGCGGTTGTCCAGCCGACCTCTAGTACCGCTTATTTAGATTGGAATCGCAAGTCTCACCTGATACTGTTGCATAAGATGCAAATGTCTCGTAAAGCTGCCTGATAGAAAATTCCTCAGTGAAGTGAAAATAAAATTTAGTAGGTACCAGTACGAATTTCCACAGGTCAAGAATGCACATAGCAACCAAAAGGCAGTGCCCAATGGACTAACTAGTGATAATATTAAAGAACAATTGAATATCATTAATCTCAGATCATGGTTAAAATTGTCAAAATCAGTCCCAGAAGTTTTTGTATTAGAAAATAATACTGAGGTGTCATAATTTTGTAATGTTGAACCGAAAACACTGAATGCTGCTGAGCATTTTTATTTTTTTAAATCAACTAGTAAAGTTATGACATTTTAACATTATAAAAATAAACTATATTTCCATGAATCCATGACGAAAAAATTCCCCCAAATGTGCAGTTTTGTCAAGTTTAAATTAGCGCCATCTAGCCGAAACCTATTACACTTTGTAGCCTGTAAGTTTGCTAACGTATGAATGTTCCTCACCAACCGAGCCTTACCACACTTGTTTTTAATGTACTTCGCCGGCTAAACATAGATGGCGCTGTTCCTAAAATAAGTTTTTTATCCAAACTATTTGTTTCAGATT
The DNA here is from genome assembly GCA_950005105.1 of Lycophotia porphyrea. NCBI lineage: Eukaryota > Metazoa > Arthropoda > Insecta > Lepidoptera > Noctuidae > Lycophotia > Lycophotia porphyrea. Next base: position 6,874,225 of record OX465387.1, on the reverse strand, counting down.
CAGATCGACTACTTAAGCTGAGTTTCGGCAAAGCCTTCGAGTCTCTGGGGCCCGAAGTAAGCGCTACAAGTAAGTACTACCTTCTTTCGCTATCATTTATTCAGTACTATTCAATATTTCATAGGTAAGTGCGTGCAAACAGCCCTACCTACGTAAAATAGGCTGTATAATCTGTACTTTCGGGAGTTTTATGTTTAACAGGCGGTACAATTTTATGGAGGTTTCATTAATTGGATCACGATTAAATGGGATTAAAACAATACGTTGCTATATTTAATTGAGTAAGCTGATATAAATTGACAAGATTTTTAGATGATTGTTTTTAAATGACGGTATTAATCGGAAGTAATTTTTAATCCTACAAGTAGGTAAATGAACGTTCTTCTCCAACTCTCATCTCGGTTAGACTTCTACACGAATAGCTCCTGCAATGCTAAAACGGTGGAAAGGCAGACAATAATTATTTTTGTCCACTTTGCAACCTAAAACCGAGAATTAAAAAAAATATCTTCGTCTTCTCTTGTGAAGGTTCGTGCATTGGTGCTTTTAGTCAAGGAGTATTACGACGGCAGCAAAGAACATAACAACAACTGCATTTTTTGCAAAATACACTTCATAATCTTATCCAGGTATAAATATTTATTTCATTTTTGAAAAAGAAATGTTTTCCTATTACAAATTGAAGAAGCTAGCTTTGATCTTGTAGAATTTATTACTCCTGGAAACTACTGATTTTGTAGATAGCCGTTTGTTCTTTGATTCCATCCGAATCCGCATCCGAAGTGGAATCCGCGAACTAAAGTTATCTAAAAAAAACGCATGACTTCATTTTATCCGCGCTCCGGCAGTATAACGGCATAACGCGGATCCACTTTCGGCATACCAAGGGTTAATCAATTCTTTTATCTATGATCAGATACCACCACATTTTAGGATATGTTTTCTTCGATCTCTAGGAAGCTACATAAATAAAAGGATGATATAAATGACTTCAACATACAATCGATCGCACATTGGTGGTAATGTCATACACGAACTTTTATAAGTTTAATTACTTACCACTTGCGAACTGCCGCCCCTACCATAGACTTTAAAGCACTTTTTCAGCAAAGAATTACATTTTACAACCCTTTTAACATTTATTCACTACGCTTCTTAGCGTCTCGTTCGCGTCTCGTTTTATAGCGGAGTTCTTAAGGTGACCTTACAGCTCCATCACCAGACCCTGGATACTATCTAAAGACAAACTACTCATTAAGACGAATCAAACGAGCCCAAACTCGATGCGGTTACGTCGTTTTATCACGGAGATCCTATGGCCACCTTACAGCTCCATCATCAGACCCTGGATACCATCTATAGACAAACTACTCATTTAGACGAATCAAACGAGCCCAAACTTGATGCGGTTACGTCGTTTCATAACGGAGTTCCTAAGGCCGCCGTCCAGCTCCATCATCAGATCAGCTCCATGTCATCGATATATTGTACTATCACGCGATATACATAAGCGTGCAAATTTTTAATTCAATCGGAAATCAGGAAGTGTGTCAAATTAAACATGCAAGACTTCAGGCGTCGTCGCGTGATATAGCAATGAACGTGGAAACATACCAAATTACTGAACTGATTTTGGTGAAATTTCTATGGGACCAATCGGGAACCTTCCTTTCAGATAAAAGAAGAATTTTTGAAATCGGTTAAGAAACGACGGAGATATGAGGTAACAAATACAAAAAAAAAAAAAAAAAACTTACAACCGTTTTGAGAACCTCCTCCTTTTTGAAGAAAGTCGGTTAAAAATAGATTTTCAACTTTATCGCTAAAGCATTACGTTCAAGGTAGATTGGGAAAATTTGACAGTTTCGGGTAGCCAGATGTCCAATCGTCTGTACTAATGAGTTCACTGACGGTCGACGACTTTTCGACCTTATTATCTAGGGCATAAGGGTGAAAAGTGGTCGACCGAAAGGGTGGAAGTGAACTCAGTAGTAACTACCTACATACTTCATAATGAATTAAGTTAGTTGTGTCATAATCTTGATGCGACAGCGAAGTGCCGAGTTACAAAACTTTGAAAACTAGAAGTTTGACTGAATTTAATTTGAAGTTGAGCTACAGAAGCTTCTGCAGTTTTTAATACTTGGCTTTGAGCTGAAGTTACCTCGTAAAATTACAATTTATTTCTTGCGTTAAAAGGTGATGAATAAAATCCAGTGTTGCTTGAAAATTATGATATAAATTTTAATACGAGTATCAATCTTCAAATATTTTGTAGTAAGTATAAACTATTTAGGCAAGTACGGTACATATAGTCCGTACTTTCTTAAATCTACCTTACCTAGTACGTTACGCTCAGCAGTCGCGCTGGCGACCACTAGACCAACGGGGCAAATTCAAGATACTCCGTCTATAACGTTGTATACTGCGCAACAGCTGTCCTAAGCATACAGGGTTGGAAGTCGGTGTCTTTTCCACCCCGTATAAAGTATGGAAGGGACACTGACGCTAAAACTGCTACCATGTATTCAGTACATCATTCTGAACCCCCTTAAATAGAAATTTTCATCAGTTATTCAAAGAACGTCTGCTGGTTTCTTACAAAAGTGGAGCAGTATGGAACAGCTGTTTTGTTTTATTCTTTGTTAATAAAAAGGGGGTTTTTATCCTTATTAACTATATCCTTACTAACTATTTACAGATTAAGTGTAATAGTTACTTACTTTGTATTAGAAGGAGAATCATTGACTAGACATCTTCACCAAGCCACACAACCTCTTTGCAATCATTGCTGTAGAGTTTGCTAAAATGATTTGGATCAATCAGCCCAAGTTTTTTTTTTTTTAGTTTCCGATGAAAAATTTCTTTGTTCAGAATGATGTACCTTTTGAATACGTACCGTAAAACCGTTTTATCGTCGGCGTCCGTTCCATCTTGTATGTAGGAAGAGAATATCTCTTAGATCGTAGGCATTTTCAAAGGATCTAAAGATTATTGTACCATGCGATTCATTAAATTACTACAAACGATGATCGTTATTCGCATGACTGGCTTTCTGATTGCATAGGAAGGCACAGTTACGTAAAAGTTCCGGGGTTAATGTAGAAATACCTCCGTAGATACAATATGTAGTTCGAGCGACCGGTAACCTTGGGCTGGCGGCTGAAATTCAGCGTCAAAGTCACGGCTTGCAAGAACGCGCGACGTAAACGTAGCTTAAATTCGAATACATAGCGATCAACGTACAGCTGCCACTGCCAAATTGTTTTTTATAGCATATGCAATATCCCTTTCTTTAACTTCCCTACAATTAGGTATCATTTTATTTTGCATAACCAAATATCATATCATTACTTAGGCCTCTTGGGCCCGTAAAGCTCAGGATTAGTGCCCTGAAACAGTGACACGGGGTCGCGGTAGACCACGTAAGAGATGGCGGGACGAACTGGATGTCTTCCTTGAGAATTGGAAAGAAGTAGCACAGAATCGTGACGGTTGGAAGGAATGGAGCGAGGCCTTTGCCCAGCAGTGGGACAGTATGGGCTAGCTATAATAATAGTAATAGGCCTCTTTGTTCAAGTGGTCTCAAGCGACAGCTGAGTAAAGAGTCCCAGGTCGGGCAAATCGTTATTGGGTTTTTCTAAGAAGAAATTTTCAATACTCATTGAGAAATTAATTAATATTTAGTTCGATAATTAAAATTGAAGTGATTAGAACTTCAATTTTAATTACTTATTGAACTTTTGCTGCTGACTGTATTCACTACCGGTTTACCGGGTATTGTCTGCGCAATCCTTCCTGGGTTAACATTTTATCAATACTAACATAATTATGAAAAAGATATCGTTTACCGATATTAAATCTTGGCTTCTTTGTAATTAGAAAGAAACCATAGACTTCCTTCCGAAAGGTAAAATAACTCGTTACTGAAAATTTCAGAAAATTGTAAACAACTCGTTTGTTGCAAGTCCGCGGCTTAGTCCGCGTGGAGTTCGGTAATTGTCTCACGGGATCGAACAACCAAAATAAAATATGAATGTAGCCGTTTGGGTATGTGAAATATTTTAATCATCATCATAATCATCAGCCTATAATGTTCCCACTGCTGGGACACAGGCCTCCTCTCTATGAGAGGGAATGGGCTGCAATCCACCACGCGGGCCCAGTGCGGATTGGTAGATGTCACATGTCTTAGAATATTTGGTTCTAGGACATGCGGTTTCCTTACGATGTTTTCCTTCACCGTTTTATTAAATATTTTAATACTTAAAAAAAAAACTTTTTTTTTGCATTTAAATAAATTTTCAGTCCTGGTTATAACGTATCGGTGTGCTAAATTTCATTTGCTTTACATCCTAGAAACACCAAACCTCAACTCCAAAAGCCTTCACAAATAAACATCCAACAGAACTCTGACGTCACAACACACTAGCCTTTACGAATGCAACCCTGTGCAAGTAACTGCGCCGCATAAAGTATACAACGAAAGGCTTAAATAAATAATCAAACGAGCTGCAGTGGCCAGCGTTACTCACACCTGGAATGGGGGCCAAGGATTTGTGGCACAACAATGGGGTGAATATTTGATGAGTGTTCTTTTAGGTTTTTTAAAAGAGTTGCGCTGTGTGATGTTGGGCGGTGATTGACTGAATGCTGAATGATGCATCGAATGTAGAATTTGTATGTAGTTTTCTGTTGCAACTTTGTAGCGTAAAGGGTGACTTTAGTCTATACATACAAATAAGTAAAATTTAAGTGTCTGTTTGTCATTTCAAAATGTTTTTTACTGAATGCATATTAAAGTTTAAACGGTAAGTGCCTACTTATAACATTTTTTTGAAGTAAAACTTCTTTAGGCGCGACTAGGGAGTAACTCAGATTTTTTTCTGACGGAAGTAACGCTTACTATAGTCTGTGTAGTTTCCGCCATTTAAAATTAATAATTCTGATTGGTCGTAAGTATATGTCATATACTCCACGCTTCTTGACTTATACGCCAGCTAGTGGCAAATATCATAATCAATTAGGATTATTTATTTCCAAATTTTCAAACGGATCAATTGTGAATAGTAAAGTGAATGAAAAATTCAACAGTTTTAAAAACATTATTTTAAATTGCAATTTTTTTTGAATATACTACTATAATCTCTAAATATACTTGTTTATTTATTACTTTTAAAATAAGTAAATTAATAATAAATTTTCTGACGATTGCGACATTCTATAATATTCAATAACAAGATTATATTGACATGTGCTGATCTAACCTTCAATTTGCTACTCTCAATTATTTTATTTAACAAATGAAAATATTTATAAAATATGAAAGTGATATTAATGAATTTTAAATAGAATATAAAATGAAATAGTGAATATTAAATGAAATGGCAGAGTCCCAGGAACATTTTACTCTTTCATCAATAAATAATAATAAAAGAAAAAGAAGTTTTACTTCAATCGCGCGTAAAGGTTACACGCACACATATTTTTTTCAGACTCGTTGGTCGAGTGCTCGCAAGCGCGACTGCTGAGCATGAGGTGGGTTCGATTCCCAGGTCGGGCAAAGTGCTATTGGGTTTTTCGATCAGGAATTTCTCAGTAGCAGCCACGGAGTTTGGATTTGTGCCCGGTTGATGGTAATAGGCTCGCCCCCTATTACATGGGACTTAAACATAACTGGCGAAATATGGGTGTACTATTAGGTACACCTTTGCCTAACCCTACGGGGATTACAGGCGCGATGTTATGTTATGTCTATTCCGGTTAATCTCCGAAACGGGTGGATCTATTTTGACAAGACTTTTACTGGCCGATCGCTGATGAAAAACCATTAGGCCACCCTAATGGTTTTTCATCAGCGATCGGCCTCGGATACCTTGCAAAAAAAAAAATGAATTGGAATTGTTAACCAAAATTGACTCAAATAGAGAAGTAATATATTTATAATAATTTCACGCGAACAACCTTCAATAAAATCATAACCGTTGAACCTCATGTTGAACCACTTCATCACAAAACATCTTATTCCAAACATACATACAATGTTGTAGAAATTTTAGAAAAACGGCACGGGTATTTGCACAGGAAACTTTCAGCAACTCAAATTTTCCGAAACAGGATCTTGCAGTATGTGAAACCCGGGAAAAACCGGTTTTACTATAGTACCGAAACGCGGTTCCGCGTAATCTTACGTGTAACCGTTTAGTTAAATGTTTGAAAGCCTGAATGACTGATTGATTGTCTTCAATCAGATACCAAATATCATATTATAATTGTTTAATCAAAATTACTATATAGCCAGTCATGTCACTTTCTTAACAGTCAACAAAACTTCACTATAAAATAAAAGGAGGCTTTCAAGTGTTAACTGTTCTGACAAGCAAGTACAAGATACTATCTCCATTATTATTTAAATCACATCTCATAGTTCTACAAAGCTCTTCCATCTGAAAGCTTTTATTTCGGATATTGCATTTGCTATTAATAAATGAGAACAGCACAAACCGTTCTCTTTTGGGATTTGCGAACTTTAATCTGGAAGTGGTTTTGAATATTACAATGAGCCGTGGAACAACAGACGGTTGAAATGGGAACGCCAACGCCTCCCGCTAAAACTGAAGCCACTCAGACGGTATAGTTTTTGTTAATTTCCTTCGCGTTATGATTTTTTTTATTTTATCGCTGGATTTGAAAGTACCGCCGCTTACAGAAATAACCTCCGTACGATAAACTTATATCGTAGTTTTGCCATTCTGTAGAATTCACTGCGCTTCTCTGTTTACCGATCGATATAATATGGATGTCTTCAAAGTTGGAGTGAATATAGGTTCCTTCTAGTCAAGCGTGGTCTACCCAAGGCCGTATCGTCGCCGCACTTCAAGCGAGTTGCGGCCAAACGCCAGGATATTTAGCATAAAAAAGTTTCCTATGAAACTACCATTTTTTCAAAATTTCTACAGCGTATGATGCTTAACAGAGACGTATACAAAACGGATTGTAAACCTTTTGGAGAAAGGCTTGTTTATCAAATGTATGATCGTAACATAAGTGATCGTCCGTCGCATCGTACTTCATTAGTGTCTTCCCTCCGAAACCTTCGATTTTTCCTAAATATGAGTGATAAATGATCGCGAAGGTCGCTTATACCTCCATTTATATGACACAGAAGCCTAACACAATTAGGTACATTGCTAAGAAGTCGCCATGACGTGTCTTCGGGCTAAACTTTAGATAAAATATACACCCAGCCATATTCGTACGTCTTCTAAGTACATTTCGCGGTATTTTCTTTGTTGACAAATAATCAACAATGAAGAAGTAGAACCCCGAGGCTAAACTTAGTATGTAATAACTAGGAGAAACTGAAAACGACGTTTTAATTACCTTGTATTGAACGATCAAACGTGTCTGGCTTCTTTTAGTTTCGTAGGGAATTTCAAATCTGATTAAAATTAGCACCTGGCTTTTATTGAAAAGATCAAACGAAAATCGGAGTCTATAAGAACACAAACGAATTAATAATCTAGTGTTATGACATTTACGTCAATCAAATGTCATTTGGTTTTTCCCATCAGGAATTTCTCAGTAGCAGCCGGCCACAAAGTCTGAATTTGCGCCCGGTTGATGGCAATAGGATCACCCTCTATTACATGGGACTTAAACATAACTAGCGGAATATGGGTGTCCTATTAGGTACACCTCTGCCTAACCCATCGAGGTTTAAAAGCGTGATGTTATGATATCAATGTTATGTTAGCTCAATCAAGATTTGATCAACCAAGTCCTATAGCTTAGGCTTGTATCTACCAGCCTAGTCTTCCCACAACTATGTTGGGGTCGGCTTGCAGTCTTACCGGGTAAAGCTGTATACCAGTATTTTTCATTTAGCCACTGGCTATCTGACCGCCACCACTGCTTCCACTAGTGGTGGAGGGATACCCCGCTCGAGGTAAGACTGGTAAGCATATGCTACATAAATTCGGTATAAATAAACCTATCAAGCTGAAAAAATAGTAGGTAGGTTTAACTTCTATCAATAAACATAAGCTAAAGGAATAATAACACATAATTATGTAAGTAAACAAATAAGTAACTAATAAGAACAAACGTGAAAGAAAATAGTTATTCATCTTCATTTGGGATATCCGCACACTGATTAATATGTATCTTGTACTCTGCTAGTGACGTGCCACGCAAAAAGTATCCGAAAAATTAAATTAACGGGTCACATTCAGGAATTTCCACCGTTGTAATTTAATATCACGTTAATTAAGCAAGCAAATTCTCAACGTTTTCCAGCTGATATTGGAATTTTCAGATTCTCAGAAGCTAAAGGAAATATGCGGATATTCGAAAGAATCATTATATTAAAATTAATGATGTTCCTTTTTTACTAATAAGGTATTAAAGTGAATTGATGAAAATGTTAATTAAAACTACAACTTCAATTATTATAATTGAAAAGATCTTTTCATTCCCAGTAATTTCCGCGAATGTTTTCCGTAACTTGGTTTTCACAATCGCCACATCACTACAAATACCGATGGGGGATCTGTAGTATCTGTGTATCGGGTAGTAGAGGGGTGGGGTATTTTTGTTCTATTTACCATTTCGTACATAAAACAAAACATCTGACTGACGACTGTCCGTTCATTTACGACTTAGGCGATTCTCACACTGCCCCGCATGATGCAGCGTAGCGCGTGGACGCGTGTTCTTCCGTTGCTTGTAAGTATCTCCGTTTGTATGGAAAACACGCACAGTCTAACACACAGAAAATGGATGTTTTTCATTTTCTGTGTGTTAGACTGTGCGTCCACGCGCTACGCTGCATCATGCGAGGCAGTGTGAGAATCGCCTTACAATCATGTAAGTCATTTTCATTACATTTTATTCCGGATCCTAACATTTACGCGCTAAGGTTTTATTCCTTACCTTCTTCACTCATAAGTTTAAAAAGCTTGTGTTTCTAGAAAACATTTTACTTGCTCAGAAAGTGTGAAACTGCTCTTAACTCCGACGACTGTAAATTAAGCTACTGAGTGTAAACAAGTATATCTTAGTTCGTCTTTGAAAGGTTTTACCTCGTTTTCTCGACTGAAAATTTTAGACAAACGTGTACCTCTAACTTACAGGTATACAGGTAGATAATTTACTTGTGTTATGGCAGGCATAATGTACAGTCAGCGTCAAGATGTGGGGTACCCAATTGATGCAGCCCACCGTACAAAATAAATCATATAAAAAGACACGAAACAAATTTTGTTTATTTAGGACATACAAATGTGTTCAAATATTCGCAAGTGACGGATCACCGAAACTGCTGGAAAAATCCAATTTTGTCACGTCTCTGTAAAAGAAGTAAAGAAAAATTTGGGAAAATAATGATGAAGTATTTTCAAGGTTGTAGTTTCTTCTTTTGTATTCCTGCTTCTCTAAAAATTAAATATGTACTTGGAAATATTTTGTTTTATTAAGTGGTGTCTCGAAACCACAATTGTTTCTTCGTCACGTCACAAAACAGGTATTGAATTGACCACATCTTTCTTAATTATACACGTATATACTGACTGACTGACTTACGCTTGAAATGATGTTCAAAGTTTGATTACCAGATCGGGCAAAATATTATTAAGTTTTTCCCTGAAATAATTTCTCATTAGCAGCCTGAAGTCTGGATTTGTGTCCGATTGATGGCAATAGGCTCGCCCACAATTATATGGAACTCTCAACTGGCGAAATGTGGGTGTACTATAGATTACAACTCTGCCTAACTCTTTAGGTATTACAAGCATGATGTTATGTTATATTGTTACATCTACTTACTCAAATATACCACTGGATTAGCATTAGAAAAACAACTAATTACACTCTTATTCATTCATATTCCCTATATGTACACTCATCTCACTCATCCACTATAGTTACAAAAAACAAACAAACACAATATTGTAGCGCATGCGCCATGTATAAACTTTTTCAAACTCCGCCACCGGTAATTATAACCGGCCAGTTTCAACTGTTAACAACAATCATAACACCGCGTGGGCTTACGTTTGTGTTAGTAACAAGCAAAAACTAACCGTAGAGCAATCGTGCTCTCCTGATGTGGACGAAAGTTGTGTTGGAACTACTTAAAGGCAGTCCTTCACCAAAGCGTTCGCCAGTAATGTACGAGTAACATTCGAAGTTCCGATTTTGAACATTACGCGTTACGAGTCATTGTTACAAATTGTATCATTACAGATAACCTGTAACTATATATACGCGTTATAGTAATCACTTTTTAGTTTTCTTTTTTTTTAATGTTTACTTTTAATATAATTTTACTGCATCATTTTTGAAGTGAAAATTCTAATACGACTTCTAACAAGGTTGCGTTAAACGTTTAACGCTACCATGGAGGGGGTATGAAAGCACTGTTGCGTTAAACGTTCAACGCTCCTGGGGAAGGGGAATAGAAAGAGACAGAGCGAGAGTGAATGCGTGGCACTCGAAAACATGCGCGTAGTATACCTTTTTTTCTTTTTGTGTGTTTTGTCTTGTGCGGGGTAATAAATACTATTTCTTTCTCTTGTTTCTGTACAAAAGCGAAACTTGGATGTTTTAATGGCGATGTGTAATATCTAACATACATAACATCACGCCTGTAATCCCCAGAGTCAGGCAGAGGAGGTATCTAATAATACAACCACATTTTCACCCGGTTGATTTTTATAAGTCCCATGTAATAGGGGGCGAGTCTATTGCCATCGGTTGATGGCAACGAAGGAACCCAGGAGCTCATGCTCAGTAGTCACGGTTGAGACCACACTCAATATCGAATCTTAAATTTCTTACATTACCTGCAAATGCTCGCACTGGAGGAACGCCTTAAAAGATACGTACACAAGTCATTATAGAAGTATGTAGACGGTCTATTAAATTTGGTTGGAGTAGACAATTGTCTGACAGTGCAAACATGGCGTGATTGTGAATGAACCAATTATATTATAGTGTTATTCCTTGTGTATATATCAAATCCCTTTATATATATTATGTTGGCTAAACTACGTGGGTATGTGTCACAAATTCTTCATTTTTAATTTTGATAATAATCTTTAAATATCACAAGGTTGTCAATTTATGGGTGTTTCATTTTGCGCCATTTTTTATTTCTTACGAAAAAATGCAACTTCCTTATAAAAAATATATTCAGTGTACTAGTGTAGTAACTTTTCAAGTAGCTTTTGTTTCTTCAGGTTTTAAAGAATTGTGAGCGTAACAAAAATGCTGTGTAAGTCTGTTGTTATGAATTTCTCATGCTCAATGTATTCCAAAAGAAAAGCAGAATTGGCACAAACTTCAGTAATTATTTTGTTAATATTCTAGTAATTTATTCCTTGATTCCTCGTCTTAACTTGAATTATTGCTCAACCCTCGTGGTATAAATTGGCATTACGAAGGCTCGACGACATCTCTTAATTCCATATCAATTAGATGTGCTAGACTGTAATTGAATTCTAAGAAATGTTTTGTTCTCACATTTTAAGACTCGAAAATAAATTGAAACTGTTTTGTAAAGGGCGACCACCTAAGAAGTAAACTTTGGCAATATTAGTTGTCAGTCGATAAGTTGGCCTTAGATAAAAACAACTTTTACTCTTAATCATAAAGTTCTTGTTTGCAGTGCTTCGGTGGCCAAAGTTGCCTAAAGCCAGCCTTGTAACCTCACACTTTTCTCGCCTATTTTCGTAGAATGTGGTTACATAAATCGTCGTGGACGCACGAGAATATTTTCTGTACTACAGTATTTTTCCGCGTAATTGGTCTGGAGTCGGGGTCGATGGCGTTGCAGCTGAAAGTAGAATACGAGAGGCCTGAAGTCAAATAACTATCAGATTTTTGTGTTGCAAAATATTTATATGTAGTTACGGTTTTAGGGAGGCAAACTCAGAGACGTAGCATGGCTTGACTCTATTTCATGTTTCTCGTGTAGAAGCTGCAATTTCTAGCCAAATCTTTAACTGTGCCTCGTTAGTGTGGATGGCATATCTTGTTTCAATAGTACGTCACGTCCCGGAAGGGTAAGGCAGAGGTGTACAGGGTGTAAACAGACTCTTCACGAAGCTGTCAACCAAGCATTCTGAACATCCAACTAAGTAACTTTACGTAAAAACTATTCTGGGAAACGACTTTTTTTTTGGTTGAAAATTCACGTGTTACGGTAGGGCTCAATGTAACGCTTTTAAAACATTGTGCTGATGGATGGATTGAATAGTACGGGGGTCGCGAAGGTGTCTTAAGTAAAAACAATACATTAAAAACGTGTATTTAAAAAAAAACTTGTGAAAAAGTTGGTACTTTGACCCCCAATATCTCGTAAGTAGTAGGTTCCCACGTATGGTCTAGAACAAAAAAATGATCAAAATGACGGGGAGAACAAGTGCCTTTCGGCTTCGTTACGAGTTTTTTTATATCCTTTATATCCTCATTGTACACCCATATTTCGCCAACTATGTTATGTAGGTTTTATGTCCCACGTAACCGAGATCCTATGGCTATCAATTAGGCACAAATTCAGACTCCGTGGCTGCTACTGAGAAATTTCCGATAGAAAAATCTTGTTTCCTTATTAACTTAAGGCATACATAATTAATGAATTCTGTAAACAGAAACCAGGCATGTGTGAAAAACACCATATCGATAAATACATGCTTTAAAGCACTCTTATAAAAAAAGATATTTCTGTTGCTCTGGTAGGTTATCGGTTGTGTGGATTGAAACCAATACAGATTCGATAACCGCATAACAAATAGATCATAGTATTTCTCAATCAGGAATAAAGCTGACATGGCTGCCAATATCATTAATTGCTTTTGTTGCATTTGCATCGTCTGTAACTAAGCTCGAGTTAATATTGATTCTGTAGTGTTTGATACTGCATCTGATCTTTTGTCTATTTGTTAATTAAAAGGAATACGAGTAATAATGCAATTGGTGTACAGATCGGCAGTGCCGAGCTTTCGAGCTGTAACACATTTTCAGGTCTCAATCGATCTCAATCCATAATTGTAGCTGCGTGGACGACCGCCATTTTGGTTCAACTTACGTGCCGCGATCTGCCTATCTACCTACTTTTGATTAGGTAAAGATGGAGTGTATGGAAATGAAAAATATTACATCATTTTGTTTTTGAAAAGGAAAGCCAAGGAACAAGTATCTTCAGGTGAAGAAACACTTCAGTTTTACACAATACTGGTGACTACAATACATTACAGTACATCTTGAAGAGTTTATTTTATTTGTCAGTAATTCACAACACAATAAAAGACAGCATCAAATGAAGCCGAAAGGCACTTGTATTCTCCCGTCACTGCGATATTTTTTTTGTTCAGGACCATATAGGGAACCTTCTAGTTACGGAGATATTACGGGGTCAAAGTTCCAACTTTTTCGCTACAAGTTTTTGAAGTAAAACTTCTTTAGGCGCGACTAGGGAGTAACTCAGATTTTTTTTCTGACGGAAGTAACGCTTACTATAGTCTGTGTAGTTTCCGCCATTTAAAATTAATAATTCTGATTGGTCGTAAGTATATGTCATATACTCCACGCTTCTTGACTTATACGCCAGCTAGTGGCAAATATCATAATCAATTAGGATTATTTATTTCCAAATTTTCAAACGGATCAATTGTGAATAGCAAAGTGAATGAATAATTCAACAGTTTTAAAAACATTATTTTAAATTGCAAATTTTTTTGAAAATCTCTAAATATACTTGTTTATTTATTACTTTTAAAATAAGTAAATTAATAATAAATTTTCTGACGATTGCGACATTCTATAATATTCAATAACACGATTATATTGACATGTGCTGATCTAACCTTCAATTTGCTACTCACAATTATTTTATTTAACAAATGAAAATATTTATAAAATATGAAAGTGATATTAATGGATTTTAAATAGAATATAAAATGAAATAGTGAATATTAAATGAAATGGCAGAGTCCCAGGAACATTTTACTCTTTCATCAATAAATAATAATAAAAGAAAAAGAAGTTTTACTTCAATCGCGCGTAAAGGTTACACGCACACATTTTTTTTTAATGTTAACTTAAGTACAAGTTATACTTGTATTGAAAATAATATTTTTTCCAAGATTTCTCCTTCAATCATCAGCACAATGTTTAAGTGTATTACATTGAGTCTTCTTGTAAAACGTGATTTTTCACCCCAAAAAAGAAATCTCGTATCCCAGCAATAATTCTTACGTAGAGTTACTTAGTTCGATGTACAGAATGCTTGGTTGAAAGTTCTGAATTCTCTCAAACAACATCCTGAACCACAACATCAACATGAAAACTGCAAAAAAAATCAAGAAGGAATCACTCACCTTCACTACAAAGAAAAGAAAACCCTTCAAATAGACTAAGACGAAGATGTACGAACCAAACGTAATTCACGAACAATACCTCCAGAATATTAGTACACTTTGAGTGCAACTAGTTCACGTCGAAGCAACTAAAAAGAATCTACTATTGTCGGGAAAAGAAAAAGAAAATCTAGTGTAAGGTGTACTTTCTATTCTTCGAAATATATTTTTACAAGGAAAATTTATTTTACCGTACAATTTTAATTGGACACGCTCACTTACAGGCAATTTAGAAGGAGAGGAAGTATTTACAAAGATGTTGAGATTTGTGTTTTTATTAAATGTCGCTGTAAAACATGATGTTTCGATTTTTTTATTTTCAGATAGTAAAAATCATCCTGGCCATAGGCCTACCCCAAGTGTCACCATATTGACCGGCCCCGTCTCAAATATGGGTTCCTAAATAATATAATCATAGATATCTAAATATAACTGCCTCGTCGGTGCAGTGGTTGGAAGCGACACTGCTGAGTCAGGTCGGGTAAAGAGTTATTGGGTTTTTCCATCAGGAATTTCTCGATAGCAGCCACGGCGTCTGGATTTGTGACCGGTTGATGGCAATATGCTCGCGCGCTATAACATAGGACGTAGTAGTGGATATAAGTAATATTAGGTACACCTCGGCCTAACCCTTCGGGGATTACAGGCGTGATGTTATGTTACATATGTATATCGTAATCTACTTGCAACCTACCAACTTGACAAGTCGAACTTGGCAACATTTGGCATTTTTTGGTTGACATTTCGCTACGAGTAGCCTCAATGAAACATAGGATCAAAGTTTTCCTAGGACATTTCTTCTCAGGACGTCTGTCAGGGGAGAATGGAAGAAGAAAACGTGTTGCGCCGACCCCAAATAGAATGGTACAAGCGCAGGAAAATGATGATTTCGTCTTGTGTCGTAAATGCGTTTGAACATAACTATCAATGCGTCTGGCACTTATCTTTGATAACGCCAAACTGTGTCCATTCAATACACAAAATCCAATTTAACTATCATTTACTTCGCCGTTTGGAAACTCATTGCACGTTACCGTATAATAAGTATTGTTTGATAAATTCTGGTATGCGTTAAAAAATCTAGTCTAACGACTTACACCAGCGACTTAATTAATATTCTACACCATAATATAACATTTTCCGTGCAGGAATTCACACGCTCCTACAAATACCTTCATACCGATACAGGTGCTCCTTTTAAGATTAACTTTAACACAAGTGCCTTTACAAAGCCACAGATTAATCACCCTTAAGTATACGACATAAGTTCGAGTGTTGCGTACATTTGTTCCGATAACGAAGTAGATAGAACTTGAAGTGAATCTGACGGGAACATATGGGTATCGCTGGAAGGCAATTAGGTAGGAGAGCATGTAGGATTTGAACTAATTGTAGTGAATGCACAAGATAGGGGGCGAATTACGATTAAAGCCCCTTACTGAAGCGTGCGTATTATGTTTTGATAGGCTATACTAAATTGCCTTAAAAGGCAGCAAGCAGTGATACCCTAGTGATGTGACACATGAATCCGAAATCATGTGCGTATTGCTTAATTAATTTAATTTTTCACTTGCTTCGGTGAAGGAAAAGATCGTGAGAAATTTAGCATGCCTGAGATACATTTCTGGACGGCATGTAAAGCCAAGTCAGAAGCCCAACCTGGTGGCATAAAAACTGCCACCAGGTAGACACTAACCACACGATAAAGAAGAATGAATGAAAAGGTAATATGGTTTTTTTGCTTTCATAAACGCTACTAAACCTTGAATAGTCAGCCCATTGTAGTTAAGGTGATTGAGGTGAATCAAAGTCGAACTATGTCTTTGTTTCCTTGGAAGATGGGTAGGCCTTTAGTGTGGGACGCAACATGCGTTGATACTCTTGCGCCATCCCATCTTCACTGGTGCTGCCGCTGCGGCTGCAGAGAACCTCAAGCGGCGTAAATATAGAAACCTTTGTGGTAACTATATTTTCGAGCCGTTTGGGGTTGAAAATCTGGGGCCGTGGGGTCCGAGTGCTAATAGCCTATTTAAGGAAATTTCGAAACGCCTAGTTGACGCTTCCCCTGACCCAAGGGCTGGCTTTTACCTTGGCCAGAGGCTAAGTGTTGCCATACAACGTGGCAACGCCGTCAGTCTCTTGGGAACATTACCAGCTGACAGCGTTGAGGAGGAGTTTTTCGATGCCCTTTTATAGTTTGTAGTTAGTTTATTTATTTTAGTTTTAATAGTTTTTAATTATTAATGTATATAGTTAGTTTAACCTAATAAATGTTATCCAAGTTTAAAATTTTACACGGAAACTGGTGGAAATTGATACTGGTGGCCCGTTTGCAAAGATAGTTTCGTATTAAGGTACTTTCACAAGTTATTATGCCTTGTGTCTGTGACTGTAGCTTAGCCTTCTTTGTTTTTCTGACATTCAAAAGTGCCTGTAATGGTCTAATTGAAATAAATGCTTTTGAGTTTTTTGAGTTTTGAGGGGCAGAAAACTTTTTTATACTAAACTAATTATAAAATATACATATAAACCTTCCTCTTGAATCACTCTATCTATTTCTATCTAAGCGTACAAACAGCGGGAGTGACTTTGTTTTATACTATGTAAAGATTTGGGGCTTGGCCTCAACTCGCTTGATGTTGATGATGATGCTGTGACGATACCTAGAATAAACCAATTCACTCGAACTTTACGTTGTTACTCTTTGAAACTGTTTAACAATATTAAAAATTTTATGATAACAAATGTTTTGGTCTAGAACAATGGTATTCTTAAACCACTACTACAACCATCATGCGATGTTTCAGGGATCGTAGACTTCATACCACGGAACCCTAAGTTTCTCTTTAAACTTACGCTATAATAACTACAGTTTTTATTATTTCTAAGAAAAGAATGAAAGCAATTAAGTAGAATGTAATGTAATGGATTTTTCAACGGTGAGCAAAGATGTTGAAGTCAGAGAATTCTTGTTTCTTGCCACTCGTATGCAATATATGCAGGATATTGAAAAAGTAATAACTGAGTTTTCTTGTAAACATTGCACAGAACTACAGTATTGATTTAAGATTTTAAGGGAAGCTCTTTTCATAGAATGCACCACTTCTATTTTGCTATATTGTACGGGTCTTTTGCCAAGTATCATTGGTAGATAACTTGAGGAACATCTCTTACTTAATGACATTCATTCATTGATAAGAGATAATTATGTATTTTCATAAAAGTGTGAATATATTCCTCGTATGTCTTTAAAAAAATAATTTTGTCTTTTAATTTTAATTTAGTTTGCTTCTAGTCAGATGCATTAGTGTTTTATCAAGCCAGCAAAGCAAATCACAACAATAAACATTTCGATGACAAATTCACAAAAATAAACTTACGCCATTTTATCATGAGAGATGGCTGAAATTAAAGGACGCTCGACTCTTACATAAAGGATGACTTTTCAATTTCGTCCTATATCAATATTCCAACGATACAGAAGTTAATATTAAAACGTACCAAGTAAAACATTTGAGGTGAAGCTATGTAGACATATATAGCTCCATGTTTCGGCAGACTGAGTAATAGTTGGCAAACCTCGAACCTGCAAACAACAGCCGAAACCGCCAACTTTAAAATTAAAACCGACCAGTTTTATTAAATAAGCGCAAATCTGAGGCAACCCTAGCCGTGCAAACACGAGGAATCGTTGCGAACTTCTCTGTTCATGCCTAGTTTTGTTTATAAACACATGCCTAGTTTGTTTAAAAGTATATAACTTTGGAGTTAAAGTACCAACATGTTTGAACAGTTTATTTACAGCCAATGAATATAAATGGTTTATATGAATAATGCTGGCTTCGTGTGTGCCAGGGTTGGCACTGAAGGGGCAGCAAATCAAAGTAATGTATGGGCGATAAGTGACAGTGTTGTAGTCAGGCTTGAAGGTCGCTGCCGGAAATATATGGGATATATTTATTTTCTGGGGAAGTGGGAAAATGTTTTGTATTTTCCGTGATAAGAAATAGAGACAATAGTGTGAGATTATGGCTGTCATTACGAAAAGGGGACAAGAATACTTTTCGGAACCAATGAATAGACAAAGTTTTCTAGATAAAGGAACTTGATTAATAAAAATTTCGCTCACTACTCGAACTGAATCACAATTCGAAAAAGTTCCTGCTAATTACGAATCAACAGACAGAGTACTGGAGTTCATAGATGAATTCTTTGAAAATTACTTTTTATTCACTATTTTTGCGTACTAGAATTAGGGAAGAGACACGTTAACCTAGGTGTATGGGAATAAGTGCTTGGCTTAGTTCGTTTTAAAATCCTTACATAGCCTCTATTGACATAGGTATAAATAATTTTCAAATGTCACTGGTTATACAATACCTACCTAATATACCTAATATAGTCAACGTCTAATTTAGAAATACTATGATACTCTATTGACTCCCTCGTTGGTCTCGTAGTGGCAAACGCGACTGCTGAGAATGAGGTCCTGGGTTCGACTCCCGGGTCGGGCAAAGTGTTATTGGGTTTTTCCTTTAGGAATTTCAAGTAGCAGCCACGGAGTCTGGATTTGTGTGGTGATGGCTATAGGCTCGCCCACTATTACATGGGACTTAAAGATAATTGGCGAAATATGGGTCTACTTGTTAGGTACACCTTCTTTTTCGGATGGGAAATTATCAAATGACTTCTCCCGCTCTGGGCAGAACGGAAGGGAGTGTCAGACTTGTACTGACTAAAACCCATCCATGTTCCTTCCTTGCCCTTTGTGTTCCAGGACCGCAGTATCTCTTTCGACCTACCTAACCTTTCGGGGATTATAAGGTGTGAATGTTCTGTAATCCTCTATTCAATAACCGGTCTCTAGAGTCAGCGCAAGAATTCGGGACGATCTCTAGGTGTAGCAGAAAACAGCAAATAGATTTTAAAGACATCCCTAACCCTGACTTGCAACAAATAGATGCATAAACAACCCGATGACTTCCATATTTCATCACCCATCAGTGGCGTAGCTAGTCCTGAAGGGGCCCTGTATCAAAATAATAACGTTGGGGGCCCCTTTTGCCAGACTGTCTTGATTGATTGGTACCTAAGTCTCATTTTAATGAGTGCAAGAGGTTGAGCATAAGAAATTATAAAAAATCAAAAATACTAAAAAATCAAAAAAAATCAACAAAAAAAAATTATAATAAAAAATCTGTTCACTTCTTTCTGTGATGCGTCTTTATGTTACGAATTTTTTGCTTACCTCCACATGTATGGGGCCCCTGTATTTTGGGGGCCCCATATCTTTGATACGGCTGATACAGCGGTAGCTACGCGTCTGTCACCCATCTCTGCATAAAACCGTCAGCAGGAGGAATTGATTCAAGCCTACCTCCTCCCTACCCCCTCCACCCCTCCCCCTCCTCAGATTTACCTAGCACCGATCTGTCAGCAAATCAACGATCTAGGTCAAACTGCAGCGGACAAGTTAAATAATTGAAATCACTTTGACCGGATATTGATAGGCTTGTTTTATGCTGTGGCTTGTGCATTTTGTAATGAGTCGAATATTTATTAGTATTAAAGTTAATTAGTGGTTCGTAAAATTTATGTGGCGTTGTTAATGTAAAAGAAGGCTCATATTTTGATATAGTACAGTTTATTATAATCAGCCTATAATGTTCCCATTACTGGGACCTCCACAGGCCTCCTCTATATGAGAGGGAATGGCCTGTAACCCACCACGCGGGTCTAGTGCGGGTTGGTACATGTCACATGCCTTCAAATTTTTGGTTCTAGGACATGCCGGTTTCCTCATTATATTTTCCTTCACCAGACAGTAGTGGTGGTGAAATAAATTACACAAAGTAATGCACCTGGCTTTGTTCGAATCCGCGACTTACCGCTCGTAAGTCGGGGTCGCTATCACTGGGCCACCGCTGCTTTCAGTACAGTTTATTGGATGCAAGAAAAAAACAAAAAAAATTTTAAATAATATTGCGTTACGTGACCAAATGTTCGACTAAAGACTGTCATCGCATGAAAAATGAATAAATAAATAAATCAAAGTCAAAGTCAAAGTCAAAGTCAAAGATCTTTATTGTGAGACAGCGGTTTAAAAAAGTTGTTCTAGAGGTTGTTGTGCTCTTGCACTGCTCCACCATGTTAGGCATACAATAATTGTGACAAAATTATTAATTGTAGTTAATTGCTAAATTATCAATTATATTAAATTAAAAATTATTAATTACATTAAATTATTATCAATTACATTAATTTAGAATTTATCAATTACATTAAATTAAAAAAATATATATTATTATATTATATTATATTTTGCATCAAAACATAAAATGGCAGTTTGGATCTAACTGTTTACGAATCTGTCGGACAAAAATTCATGCAGTGTATAATATGGTCTATTCACCAGGAAGTCATTCAATTCTTTCTTAAAACTAATTATTCTTTCAATTTCCCTTATTTGTTTAGGAAGCTTATTATAAATACGTGAAGACATTCCGAAGAAACTTTTAGAAAGCAAGGCTGTTTTTGAGGGTATATTTGTTATTTTGTCGGCGTGTCGACGGGAATGAAGGCTACCAAACCTTTCCCTATTGGTTTTTACAAATATAGCTATCTCGTAGATGTAGAGGGCAGGAAGGGTTAGAATCTTGAGCTTCTTAAAATACGGCCTACAGCTATCGGGGGCACGTATGCCACAAACAGCTCTGAGACATTTCTTTTGTGCCCTAAAAGCGAGTTCTCTGTCTGTAGCATTCCCCCAATAAATCAATCCATATCTGAGCGTAGACGTTACATAGGCATGATAGGCAGTTAAAACTGCTGCTTGATTTACAATCCTGGAAAGTCTATATAAAGCGTAGGAAAATTTACTCAGTTTTTTACACACTGTATCAATCTGCGTTTTCCATGACATATTTTTGTCAATCCATAGTCCTAAGAATTTTATAGTATCTGTTTCTTCTATTTTTTTGTTTTTATAATTTATATTTAATGTCAAGGGGGTTTTTCTTTGAGAATAACTGACTATTTTTGTTTTTTCTAAATTAAAAAAATCGATTTAATAATGTCTGCAATTATGAACGCCTACGAAGCAAAAGGTATATGTAAGGTTTGTAGTAGGTTTCTGCCTACCCCAATAGGAACAAGACGAGAGTTCATGTATATTATGTATCCTTTTTTTTTTTTACGGTAGGGAGATCATCATATGACTGCTCTCGCTCTGGGCAGAGCGGAAGGGAGTGTCAGACTTGTACTGACTAAAACCCATCCATGTTCCTTCCTTGCCCTTTGTGTTCCAGAGCCGCGGTATCTCTTTCGAACAGCCCGCAGCCATGTATATGTATCCTTAGGTACTGATTTCATAAACTCACAACACATTTTTAAATAAGAGGAAAAACTTGCTTTAATCTAAGCATAGCTGACTGAGCAATTTTAACACATAGTGGCCCTGAGAGCGATGAAATGGCTGAGCAATATTGCCAAGGGCATCGCATAGCCTTGACATCAGCTCAAATAAGAGGGAAGGCTAGCAAGCTGCTTATCTATACAAATAAATATAATTCAAGTGTCTGTTATTAATTTCAACATAACAGCTTTTTTACTGATTGCATACGAAAGTATATCCGGTGCTTGTAACGAAAAAACATTATTTTTCATTTTTGTCTGACTGTCTGTCGGTTTGTGTGTCTGTTTGTTCCGGTTAATCTCCGAAACGGCTGGACGATTTTGACGGGACTTTTACAGGCAGATAGCTGATGTTATAAGGAGTAACTTCGCTACTTTTATTTTAGAATAAAATAACAATTAGGGTCGCGGCTGTTATTATTTAGCCACGCGCTCCTCGGAAAAGTACCACTACTCATCATCATCTGCCTAGCCTTTTCCCAACTACGTTGTGGTCGGCTTCCAGTCTAACCGGATGCAGCTGAATACCAGTAATTTTACATGGAGCGACTGCCTATCTGACCTCCACAACACAGTTAGTACTGGGTAATACGAGACCCCTTGGTTAGACTGGTTGTCAGACTTTTTTGGGCCACTGACTACCTAACGACTGTCAAAGATCCTCAAAGACAGCCGGGACCAACGGCTTAACGTGCTTTCCGAGGCACGGAGAAAACTCGGTATGTAATGGGTGGTCACCCATCCACAGACCAACCTAGGCAAGCACGGCTTAACCTAAAGATTGACCCGAGCGGCTGTTATTATTTAGCCACGAGCTCCTAGTAAAAGTACTACTACTAAAGATGATAAAAAAAATAGTTATATGTTTGTATGAGAAAACAATTGCTACATGTCTAGGCCTTTAAGTAGGAACTGCGCCAAAACACAAACAGCCTCTAAATAATCTGTTGTTAAGATTATTTAGGGACATATTTAAACTTACTGTCCCAGTTTAGTGTTGCAACCACGAACCGTAAACGTAACCCACCCGGTACCTGGTTAAGGAATAAATAACCGTAACTTGGCATGCCGACCCCGTCGCTACGTTCCTCGGAGCATAAGAGCTCTTATATTTTCTGCAGTAAATTCAAACCTGTTGGACTACTGCTGTGGTAAGTTCTGAGTAAAAAAAAACTGGCCAAGTGCGAGTCGGACTCGCGTAAGAAGGGTGCCGTACCATTATCTACAGGGTGTAAACAGACTCTTCACGAAGCCATCAACCAAGCATCCTCTACATCAAACTAAGTAACTTTACGCAAAAATTATTGCTGGGAAACGACTTTTTTTTTGGGGTGAAAAATTACGTTTTGCGGTAAGACTCAATGTTACGCACTCAAAACATTGTGGTGATGAATGGATTGAATAGTAAGAGGGTCCTGGAGGTGTTTCAAGTAAAAATCTTACATTAAAAACATGTGTTTAAAAAAAAACTTGTGAAAAAGTTGGAACTTTGACCCCCAATATCTCCGTAACTAGAAAGTTCCCAGGTATGGTCTAGAACAAAAAAATGTTTGCAATGACGGGGAGAATAAATCCCTTTCGGTTTCGTTAAGAGTCTGTTTACACCCTTTTTACAACATCTGACAAAAACGGCAAAAAAATCACGTTTGCTTAATATTTATTTTATTTTAATTTAATTATTTATTTTTAAAATCAATATACAACTAAATATTCTGTGAATATTTCAAGCGTCTATCTGTCGCCGTTATTAATATCGAGCAAAAACCGGCAAAAAATCACGTTTGTTGTATGGGAGCCCCCTTTAAATATTTATTTTATTCTGTTTTTAGTTTTTGTTGCTATAGCGGCAGAAATACATCATCTGTGAAAATGTCAACTATCTAGCTATCACGGTTCATGAGATACAGCCTGGTGACAGACGGACAGACAGCCAGATAGACGGACGGACAGCGGAGTCTTAGTAATAGATTCCCGTTTTACCCTTTGGGTACGGAACCCTAAAAACTACACAGTGAGCTTTTCGCTGAAGGTTTTGCATTCCACGTATTTGTAATTCTCTTTGTCAAATGAAATACGCATTTACAATGTACTGGTGGACAGCGAACTGAGTGAAAGTTTGAATTTCTGTGACGAAACACTTAATTTATTCATGAAACCTTCTAGTTCAGTGATCATCATGAATTGGTTCAAAAAGGAAGATGGTTTCATCTCACTTCACAGTAAGCAACTGAATTTGTACATACAAATTCATTTGCTTAGTGTACATACATACTCACGCCTCTTTTCCATGGGGGTAGGCAGAAACCACAGAACGCCACTTGGTACGATCCTTACATACTCTTTTTGCCTTGTCCACGTTCATACATCTGGTTAAACACGCACGCCGGTTGCGAGTGCTACGCACCTAACCTTTCTGAAGAACCAACCAATAAGGTCAGCGTATTTCCTTCTAGGGCATCCCCTCCCGGCGTTGCCACTCACCCCCTCCACATGAACAAACCATCTAAGCATACTGTTTTCAATTTTTGTCACTACATCTTCTTTTAAACCGCAACGTTTCCGTATAACCTCATTCCTCACTTTATCCATTTGGTTATGTTCTTCAGAAAGGTCAGGTGCGCAGTACTCGCAACCGGTGTGCATGTTTGACCAGATATATCATCTTGGACGAGGCAAAAGAAGTATTGTAGCAGGTGGCGTTCTGTAGTTCTTGCCTACCCCCATGGGAAAACGTAGTTAAGTAAAGATAATGATGGAAAAGCCGAATAAGTCTCACTTTCACTAAAGAAAGCATAAGCATATTTTAACACTATCTCTTCATAGATAACAATACAAACTAATTATGCATGTAGATTGATGGAATTCTCCCATCCCATTGATATCTGAACGGTAAGTGCGTTTAATATTCATAAGGAATCGATTGATTGTGAGCATTCGTCATTATGCTGCTGCCAACTGAACAGAATTCTATGTTTTTATCATGACACATAAGCAGATTGCATTACATTAATCGATGATTTAACTTTCCCAGATTTGAAATTTAACTCAAACTCAAAGCATGCTGCGTTTCCACCAGAGATGAGCGAGGATACGTAGCGAGGGATGTAACCAATAAATAGGGCTTCTTTTCCACAGCTTGAGGTTTTCTAGCTATGTGATTGGTTAGTTTCACACATATCCCTCGCTACTCCTCTGCGCTCATCTCTGGTGGTAACGCAGCCTTCATTGTCAGCCTATAATGTTCCCAAAGCGGGGACACACGGCCTCCTCTCTATTAGAGGGAATGGGCTATAATCCATCACGCGGGCCCAGTGCGGATTGGTAGATGACACGTCTTCGAATTTTTGGTTCTAGGACATGCTGGTTTCCTTACGATGTTTTTCTTCACTGTTTTGAGAGCAGTGGTGATGAAATAAGTTACACAAAGTAATGCGCCAGCCTGGGCTCGGAACCCACGACTTACTGCGTGTAAGTCAGGACCGCCACCATTGGGCCACCGCTTCTCTCTTTAACGCAGCCTTAGGCAGTGTTAAATTGCCAAGAAATCTTAGAATTAGTCAGAGTGTTAAAGTGAAGCTGGTTGTCCATTCCAATACGAAGAATGTGGGCAAGATCTCCTCCATAAAGATCTCTGTTTACGTCAAGCAAAGAGAAACGAAATGGCAAGAAAATTCTTCACACACACAATCTTCTAAATTCAATCCTGCTTGTGTGCCTTTTTAAAGGCTTTTACGTTTTATTATATTATATTATCCAGTACTAACCGGGTTGTGGAGGTAAGATAGGCAGTCGCTCCATGTAACATACTAGTATTCAGCTGCAACCGGTTAAACTGGAAGCCGACCCGAAAAATGATGACGTTTTAATTGGCAAAATTACACTCTGCGATTCTATGAAACATAGTTTAAGAGGCAAATAGCACCTATAAATACTTTCAATATATTGGAAGGCGTGCAGCAGGCTTCATGATACTAGAAATAATACACAGCTCCCTCCCCCCTCCTGACTCACCCCGTAGAATCGCGTAAACCGAAATCGTATCGGGTTGAGAAATCGATAGTACCTAAATATTAAGAAGTTCCTAGCAATTTTATCTCCGAACAATCTAGGATTACAGCCGAACTTTTTCCCAAGTAATACAGGTTAAACATTAATAATATCACGGAATGTTCCCTGAGGGATTGACAGAAATTACAGCGCGATACGTGTTACTAACAAAAAGGAGTAAATTGCAAGAAAATATCTAACATCCTAAATAATTCCAGTGATAATAAATAATTGAGTTTTTTCGGTGATTAATTACTGAGTGTAAACGGACCCTTCACGTAGTCGTCAACCAAGCGTTCTGTATAAACAGACGCCAGCACATCAAGCTACCCGGAACTGCCAAATCCCAATCAACCTTGAACCTAATACTTTAGCCATAAAGTTGATAATCTATGGAAGAAATTTGACATATATGTAGTAGTAGCTTGATGTGCTGGCGTCTGTTCATAAAACTAAGTAACTCTACGAAAAATATTTTGGGGCTGTAACATCACGTTTTACGGTATGACTCAATGTAGCGCACTCAAAACGTCAAAAGTTATAATATTAAAAACTTGTATAAAAAAAAAACTTGTGAAAAAGTTGGAACTTTGAGCCCCAATATCTCCGTAACTAGTAGGTTCGCAATGACGGGGAGAACAAATGCCTTTCGGCTTAGTTACGTACCCATTATGTAATGTTCCGAAACTTACGTCACACGATGCTAAAAGTTTTGTATTAACTTAACAGCCGTAGGCAGTCAAATATCATGTGTAACATAGCTTACTATCACGCTTTTTCCCAGGGACCAGTGTAATGTAAGTTATTCGTCCATCCAGTAGGCTAATTTACGTAACTAAAGAAGTGCGGTTGCAGTGCAGTTTCAGTTAAGTTTCGATCAAAACAACGCTTTTCGTATTCTCTACCGCTGTCAGACACGCTCGCGTCAAGTGCGCGTCACGCGAGCGCAATAACGGCATTCTACTGTTGCGCGTCTTTGGTGCGTGTTTCGAAACGCAACAAGATCGGTATTCTACTATTCGTTTGACGTCTCAAAATGACAGCTTATAAGTTTAAATTCGATCAACGTGCAGTTTCGCACAACAAAAGTTCATCGTTATTTACTTTTGTTGGCATCAAATTGTATTTTTTATAAATGTAAGTGTTAAAAATCAGTTTGGTTGTCGTGCAGTTGACGTGCAATTCACCCGCAACTTACGCGCAGTTCAAAAATAACAAGAATACCGTATAACACTTAAACTTGAACTTAACTGAAACTGCGCTGCAACTGCACCAAAACTTCATCGGCGCGTCTTAAGATTACGTGAATTAGCCTACAGTTACCTTTTCTTTTAAAATAATTTACACTGGGGACACACATTAAGCGTGCTTGTGAATTTTCGCAATTAAGAGCCTCTTACATTTCGGTGTTACGCTAATTTTACAATTCACCTAAAAAGGCATATAACGAAAATGTATTCTATTATTATCAAAGTATAGGATATTTGTGAGATGAATGAAAATTTTGGTCATCTATATTCAATAGAATCTACAAATTAGAAGTCCTAAATCAGATCTCCGTGCGTTTTGGCCTAAACAGACACTGGGAGAAATATAAATGTATTACTAAATAAATAAATAAGTTATCTAAAATTCGCTTTATTATTATTGTAGTAGAGGAAACTAACTATTATTGTTTCAAGTAACGAACGAAAAACATATAATTTCAACGAGGAAACCTTGCAATTTCGCGTTCATTTTGTAAATATGACTGTATTCTACTCAACTCTAAAAATTAACTTGTTTGTTAAGATTTTTAGAGTTGAGTAGAGTTTTACAAGAATCTGGGTCCGCCAGTTTATAGAAGCACCCGTAAGTAGACCTGACCACGTGATCCTCCATTTTTTTGTAAGAAAACCTTTGAATTCATTTGCAAAGTTTCAGACAGATACTAACATTGGAAATGAACAAACGTAACCCTTAAGTAAAAATACAAGCTCATGTATTTTATGAGGCGTTCGTATATACAAGCAGAATTATAAACAATGTGTAACGCACATTATACACAGTTCAGTTCATCAAATCCCACTGACCATGCATTAAAACACACACTGCATTATGCAAATTTGAGAAGCTGCCTACGCGAGTTCAGCTAACTAATTTAGTGCTTATGTACTCAGAACTAAAGTCCTTAGTCATATTAAATATGGAAGCAAGTTTGGTACTAGAATGGTCTCTCTAGTCTACTAACTTCAAGTTTAACTTGAATGAGATCGCTTTTGTGACGAAAATCAAACGGCTGCAAAAAGTACACAAACCGACTGGTTTGGTCGTAGTTTATGAGTAGGTTCTGGCCAAACTGAAACGGGATGCGGGATGAAATCCACTCGTGTCGATTATATCAACTAACTTGTATAGAGGTGTTCAAACTGACGCGATGGCGCGAATTATCGCGTGACTTCCAAAGCTTTAAAACAATTGAGGTTCGTAGTCGTGTCCCGGGCGGTATTTGTAGGCAGGGCTTTACACTACACGAGGTAATTCACTCAAAATAGAAAAAAATATCACATATTTTTTTCGGCACATAAAAACTTAATGAACTGGCGATACTGGGAATAATTTAAACAAAATTCCTGAATGCCTCGTTGGTCTAGAGATCGCCAGCGCGAATGCCGAGCATGAGGTCCTTTTGGGTTTTTCCATCAGGAATTTCTCAATAGCAGCTACGGAGTCTTGATTTGTACCCGGTTTATGGCAATAGGCTCGCCCCCTATTACATGGGACTTAAACATAAGTGGTAAAAATGTGGGTATTCTATTCCCTACACCTCTGCCTATCCCTCGGGGATGATGGTTTTTAAAATTAATACAGTGTATGATTACAGGCCGTTTTAATAACAAATAAGCCTCGTGAGTGACGTGAAATGTTAAAAACTAACGTCACAACAGTTTTCCGCGCCAGTAAAATACTTAAATCATAAACTGGCTTACGGCCAACTAACAGTGTTAAATTTAGAAAGAAAAATATAATGTTAGGAGCTTAAAAACGTTAATTATAATTTGCAATCAAAGTAAGGTTTGGACCTGAAAGCGTTGATAAAGTAGCATATTCTGTCAGCGATAACCATGATGGGAAAGACAATAAATTAATAGTAAAAAAACATTTAAACCCGTCACTTTATTACATTGTATTATCATATAAATTGTGTAATGTATCAATTGATGGGTTTGATTTAATTTAATTTAATTGTATTTGACGATTATTTACACGAAACTTCTGTGTATTAAATTACTACGAATGTCCCGATGGATTATTCTTTTCTATTTACATAACCTAACCTGACATTGACTGATTTTTTTTTTTCACGCTATGCAAATAAGCTCATTGAAAAAAGAACTTGCCAACGAACTGGCCTATAATAGTCGTGGAAATTAAAATGTATGAGTCAAACGAGGCTTAATTTCGAGTGGAAACTTTTCCGAATCCGCATGTGACATAACACTAGGCTGCAAGAGCGACCTTTACGTAACCCTGCACCGCCACCGTTTTAGAATTTACTAGCTTTAGGCTCTCTTTGGCTTGGAAATAGGTATGCGGCAAACGGGGGGTTAGGAAGTTTGAATTGAGAATAGAAGTTTCTGGCTGCGTTTAGTTTTGTCGCGATGCCGATGGTGAGGTTGATAATAAACCGTTTTAATTCAGGGTCAATAGTTTTGGCATTCCGATATGCACATTATTGTGTGGCATTCGAGTCGAGTCATCTATACTATCTATACTTAATATTATAAACAAGAAAGATTTGTATTTTTGTATGTAACGAATAAACTTAAAAGTACTGGATCGAATTGAAAAATTCTTTCAGCAATGGATAGCTACATTATCAGCGAGTAACATAGGCTATATTTTATGCCCTTACTCCCACGGGAACGGGAACTACGCGGGTGAAACCGAGTGACGTCCGCTAGTCTTGAATAACTTCACTGAGTTAGTTCTTTCTTTTTTTTGTTCTCAATCAAATCATTCATCGCAGTATTCGTAGTCTCGCCTTTGCGATGAGACCTTTTTGCAAACAAATTGATTAATAATTCGTGATACAAAGAAAAGAAAAATGTTTTGCGCCGACCCCGAGTAAAATTAGACAAGGGCAGGAAGATGATGATGATATTTTCTTATCACTAATTGATCATCATTTTCCCACGCCTGGGGCAGGCGTGGGAAAATGAAAAACACGTTTTTTTCTTCCATTCTCTTTTTCTTTCATATCATTCCACACACAGTCCATCCATCGTTTCCTTGGTCTTCCTCTCAGTCTATCCAGTGATGAATAAATATCATCATCATCAGCCGATAATGGCACAGGCCTCCTCTCTATGAGAGGGAATGGGCTATAATACACCACGCGGGCCCAGTGCGGATTGATAGATGTCACATGTCTTCGAATTTTTGGTTCTACGACATGCCGGTTTCCTCACGATGTTTTCCTTCACCGTTTTTGAGAGCAGTGGTGATGAAATAAATTACACAAAGTAATGCGCCTGTCTGGGTTCGACCCACGACTTACTGTTCGTAAGTCGGGGTCACTGGGCCACCGCTGTTCTCAAATAAATATGTAAGTACCTATTTAAGATTGTACTAAAATAATATATGTCAGTCCCAGCTACTGCAGTGTCATTTCGTTTCCCTATTAGGTTTCGCACTCATTAACAAAATGTTTTCTTCGTCAGAAACACATTGTCATATTTCTAAAGAACTCCCAAGGCCAACTCACAAGGAATGGTTGTAAGAATAAAGACAAGAGTGCAAGTAGCTATGTAGATATTGCTCTTCATTTTTACTTTGAAAATATGGGGTGACAAGTTCACACTGTTTATGTTTTCTGTAATAATTTCGAGATTAACTAACGTGCTAACTATATATACCATTTACAGCGACAGCCTGAAGTCCTAGGTTCAATTCCTGGAGCAGGCAAAATGTTGTTGGGTTTTTCTATCAGCAATTTTTCAGTAGCAGCCACGGAATTTGGATTTGTGCCCGGTTGATGGCAATAGGCTCGCCCCCTATTACTTGACTTAAACATAATTGGTGAAATGTCGGTGTACTCACAAACGAATATCACGTAATCAGTACATCATTTTAAACCCTCCACGTAGATATTTATTATGGGTAATTTTAAAAAAATATGTTTCCTACAAAAACGCAAAACCAGCACGGTCAGTGTTTAGAACAGCAACTTTTTTTTTTAAATATGTGGTTTTAGTTTGTGCAACCGGCGCCGTGCGTGTATGACTGGCAAAAGGAGTATGTAAGGATCGTAGGTGGCATTCTGTGGTTTCTGCCTACCCCCATGGGAAAAGGGCGTGACTTTATGTTTATGTAGTTTGTGCGTCAAACAAAAAAAGTTTTTATTCGCCCAATAAGAGAAAACTTGAGCGAACATTGCTCTCACACACACAAGCAAACAAACAAACAAAAATTTTACACAAATGGCTTTAGCCTGCGGCAGGGTGTTTCAGTGTAGTTTCACCCCTTCCCACCCCTTGACGGCACACAACCATAGTGCAGTGTTTTAAGTAATTAACGACCTGTTAGTATTTTATGCGAATACTCGTGTAAATGAGGGGATATTCTGTTTCAATTTGTTTTATTCCGGGTTGTTATTTTTGACTTGTTGATTTTGTATACTTGTATTTTGTATGATTGGTGTCAGTTGACACTTCGTCACAATTGTCGTGACTGAATTTGAATCATTAATATATATGTAATTTTTTTGCATAAGTCAAAACTCAAAACTCAAACTCAAACTCAAAAGCATTTA
Organism: Lycophotia porphyrea; assembly: GCA_950005105.1. NCBI lineage: Eukaryota > Metazoa > Arthropoda > Insecta > Lepidoptera > Noctuidae > Lycophotia > Lycophotia porphyrea. The sequence goes on along the minus strand of OX465387.1, from coordinate 6,842,551 downwards.
TTTCAATTAGACCATTACAGGCACTTTTGAATGTCAGAAAAACAAATTAGGCTAAGCTATAGTCACAGACACAAGGCATAATAACTTGTGAAAGTACTGTAGTTGCCCATTCCAAAGAGTAGATCTCTATGGAGAAGAATGGGCAAGAAACTCCATGGACACTCTTTTCAATCAAAATATTGTTACAAAATCTTGGTTACATCATTCATATTGAGATTATACATATATGTGAGAACGATGTAGAAATACGTGCACGTTAAGAGCGTCCAGAGTAAAATATTATATCAACAATTTAAAAACAAAATAAGTAGTTAAAATAAACCGTGGCAGCTTTGAGATGACCAGTCCCAACCGACAGCGCCCGTTCACGAGCATGACGCATGGATCAGCCCCATTCAGCTCAACCTTATTGAAGGAAGCTAAATGACCCGACACACCCGCCACCATCAGCGAGACATTTTAGTGAGCATGACATTCTCTCACCCACCAGGGTAAATTCAAGTCAATGAAAGATAACCAAATGTAAATGGTAGCTTTACAGTACATAGTACTCACACATGTGCTATGCAATTATATAATACTAAGATATTGAGTCTATACAATGCAAAGATATTATTACAATCTTCTGCAGCTTCCACAATAACTTCACATGGTAATCAATTAGTTTGCCCCTATGGTTGTGGAGCAGGACCAGCATTGAGCCAAGCATTTTTATCATCAATGTAATCCCCCAACTTATAATATGCTTGCCTACATAGTGTGCGTTTTATACAAGATTTAAATTTCGTCTCATTTAGTTTTAGAATGTGGGGAGGTATTTTATTGTAACATTTTAAACAGTACCTCATAAAAGTTGAGTCTACTTTAGCTAGCCTAAAACCTGGCTGTACTAATTGGTCCCGGTTTCTAGTACTATAGTGGTGCCTGTCACCTCTTTTACTAAATAAATGCAGATTTTTCCTAACGTACATGATGTTTTCAAAGATGTATTGACAAGGCACTGTCATGATGTTAATTTCTTTGAACAGTTCTCTTAGAGAATCACGCCTACGTAGATGATATAAGGCTTTGATAGCTCTTTTCTGCAGAATAAATATAGACTCGATGTCTGCAGCCCATCCCCATAGTAAAATACCGTATGACATAATACTATGAAAATAACTAAAATAGACTAGCCTCGCGGTATCTTTATCAGTAAATTGACGGATTTTTCTAACAGCATATGCTGCTGAACTCAGCCGTCCTGCAAGAGATGTTATATGCGGATTGTAGCCTTGAGTCGAGCGTGATCACCTGAAAAACAGTATCTTCGACGAATTCTAGTTTCTCTTGATTCAATACTATGTCACTAACAATACTTTTGACATTTAGTAGAGCAAATCTTATGCATTTCGTTTTTTTCCCATTTAATACTAAATTATTCGCGGTGAACCAATCAAGGACCTGAAGTAGGGCGTTATTTACGTCGTCAAGATTTGTGGCACGTCTGTTTATCTTAAATATTAAAGAGGTATCGTCAGCAAACAACACCATTTGTGGTTGGTTTTTAAAAAGATGGGGTAGATCATTTATATAAACTAAAAAGAGGAAAGGACCTAATATTGAACCTTGCGGTACACCCATACTTATTTTTAAACCCATTGAATTGACACCAATTATGTGTACTTGCTGATATCTATCGTTCAAATACGATTTCACTAACCTAATCGCAAGTTTCCCTAAACCGTAATGTTCGAGTTTAAAGAGTAGGGTTTCGTGGTTTACGCAATCAAATGCTTTCGAGAGGTCACAAAAGATTCCTATGGCATCTTGTGCCTCTTCCCACGCAGTAAATATGTGTTTTAATAAGGTAACACCGGCGTCAGTCGTACAACGTCCTTTGGTGAAACCATAGAAGCAGTAGCTTCTCATGTATGATTTTATTGGTGTTAAAGTGGTTGAGCATTTGATTAAGCATAATTAACCTTTTCAAAGACCTTGCTGAAAACCGGCAACACGGATACGGGTCTATAGTTATTGGTGTCTTTTCTGTCCCCGGATTTGAAAAGTGGTATTACTTTACTGTATTTCATAAGGTCCGGGAAGACTCCTTGGTCCACACACAAATTAAATATTAAGGCTAAGTACGGTGCAATAGTCTCAATAATAGCTTGACAAACTTTAACTGACATTCCCCATATATCCTCATCTTCACGACCCCAGTTCTATTCAATCCATCCATCAGCACAACTTCTTTTTGGGGTGAAAATGTGGTTTCTCAGCAATAATCTTTGCGTAAAGATACTTAGTTTGATGTACAGAATGCCTGGTTGACGGTTTCGTGACGGGTTCAAGGGGCATCAGCATACCTGACAGATATTTCTCGACGGCATGTCAAGCCAAGTCAGAGGAGCATTAGCGGCATAAAACTCTGACTCTAGGTTATGGACAAACCTCACGAAAAAAAATGAGGCAATGACGCGGACGTGCACAAGCACATTATACATATTTTGATATTTTTGACATTTTCCGTAGGAGTTTTTTTTTATCTACTATTTCATACAAATGCATTCTGTGTATCCATAGGTTATGTTTATAAATCTTGCTTAGAGATAAGTAATGTAATAAATAATAAAAATCTCTTACTTTAAGAAACTTTCACCAATAAACCACAAAATAGTATATTTTCCAGTGAATACTCGTACCATGATAATGAGTTTCATTTAGCAACCTCACAGATAACGTTTTGTTAAATTGATACAGCGATTTTAATTTTCGGGATGAACTCTTTTTTGCTTATATAATCTGTGCATAAAATTAATGAATTCAGCTTCCATAAGCAACGTAAATGATATTGTATAAAGGATGTAAACAGACTTTTAAGGAAGCTGAAAGGCACTTGTTCTCCCCGTCATTGCGATATTTTTTTTGCTCTAGACCTGGGAACCTTCTAGTTACGGAGATATTGGGTGTCTAAATTCCAACTTTTTCACAAGTTTTTTTTAAATACATGTTTTTAATGTAATATTTTTACTTTAAACACCTTCAGGACCCCCTTACTGTTCCATCCATCCATCAGCACACTGTGTTGAGTGTGTTACATTGAGTTCTACTTTCAGCCCAAAAAAAAGTCGTTTCCCTGCACACATTTTTGCGTGAAGTTACTTAGATTGATGTACAGAATGCTTGGTTGACGGCTTCGTGAAGAGTCTGTTTACACCCTGTATACCAATAATAACTATTGTGTATCGGAAAAGTATCAGCAGGTGAACATAAAACCCACGTAATACCGAAAAACCAGTTCTAAAACCTATTTAAAGTCAAATTGATCCAAAAATAGCAACTATACCAAGCTATAAATAGATGAATATATTCACGACTACGAAATTCTCAAACTCAAACGCAAAAGCATTTATTTCAATTAGACCATTACAGGCACTTTTGAATGTCAGAAACCTCATGTGAAAATCCTTTCGATTCCCAAATTGGAACTTTAGCTAACCTCAATATGCCTGAAGTCTAATAATAGGGTGTCAAGAGAAGGTCAGACGGCCATTTCAAATTTTCAATAGACTAGGAACCTGTTTCCGTCAATCATATTGTTCACTAGCTGTGCCCGCGGCCTTCGTTCGCGTATTTAAATCGGATTTTGTTAACAATTTCGAGGTATTTTTTGCACGGAACCCTAGACCTTTATCTAAAATAAAAGTTAGTTAACCCTTTTGACATCAGTTATGTGCCTGTTAAAGTCCTGTCAAAATCGGTCCTGCCGTTTCGGAGAATAGCCGGAAAAAACTGAAAAAACAAAAATCTAATAAGTACCGTCTCTTTCATATAAATTCAGTAATAAACAGATACTTCTTTTCTTTAATTATAGATGAGAAAATTTTAGAGAATCTATTTGCCTGGTTTTGCCATTTATTACTTAAGGATTAAATTTTGAAAAGGGTACTCTGTCCCTAAAAGCAACAATGTGTTCAATTAATTTATTTACAGTTTAATTTTAAAAAAAATGAAGAGAGTCGGAGTCTGGATTTGAGCCTGATTGATGGCAATAGGCTCGCCCCTTATTACATGGGACATAAACATAACGTGCGAAATGTGGGTGGACTATTAGGTACGCCTCTGCCTAACCCTTCGGGGATTACAGGCGTGATGTTATGTTATGTTATAAAAAAAAATCCTCGGCTTCCAGTCTAACCTGATGCAGCTGAATACCAGTATTTTACATGGAGCGACTGCCATCTGATCTCCGCAATCCAGTAACTACGGGGTAATACAATCTCTTGGTAAAACTGGTTGTCAGAATTTCGGGCCACTGTACCTGTAACGACTGTCCAAGATACACAAGTGACAGCCGAGACCAACGGCTTCGCGTGCTTTACGAGGCACGGAGGAAACTTGGTATATAATGAGTGGTCACCCATCTTGATAAACTAGGAGATCAGTTTTATTTTATAATATTTTCTATTCCGGACTGATCTACCGTGCAGGGTTCCAATTAATTTAAATATTTTGTTCCATTCGGATACCCTAATTATCTATTAACAGATTTTTGGGACAGTCAGCAACAAAATATACGTACGTATTTGCTACGCAACGGTAAACGCCGCCACATTCTTGATAATATCCTACTTCTCCTGCCTACGTATCGGCAGATCAACCTAGGCAAGCGCTGCTTAACGTAAAAATCAATCCAAGTGGCTGTTATTATTTAGCCACGAGCTTCTATATTTTACACGGCCGACGCATAACTGAATCAGACAACTGAGCCTCAAAAGCTTAGGTGCGACACACAAAAAAAAACCGGTATCAATTTTATAGATCCAACGTTCCATTATTTTTGTTCACACATTGTAAAATAAATCGGATAGCGAGTGCTTAATCTAAATGGACTCGATACATCAACAATTGTTAGCCCAATCGATTCTTCTATTCGATTCTACATGAACGTTGTACTGTTACAGAAAACCGAATTTAACGTTAATAATAAAGTTCTGCTAGAAATAACAGAGCCTTATAATATTTCATAAAGTTTCTGAAATTCATTGGTTAGCAATTTTCTGGTTTGTTACGGTATCTGTCTTGAGTATTGATTTTACTGCATTAAAGATAATGACTTTTGTAAAACAGAGTTCGAAATAGATTGTTTAAAACAGAGTTCGAAATAGATTGTTTAAAACAATTTATAACTCAATAAAACAATCTCGTTTCTGTCTGATACTATTGTTTCGTTGAAAGTTAATTAGTCAATGTTCTCATTTTTACAATCACCAAAATAAATAAACAAACGACTTGAATTAAATCAATTCAATACAACATTTAATGGTACTAACATCTAAGAGAATATCTTAAACATATTGAACTTAACTGTATACAACTCAATCGGCCTGAAGTATACATAAGACGTCTGAATCCATCCTTTCTGAAGCGAAGTATCGTTATCAATTTATACGATCTTCTATGTAGAACTGCCTTCGAAGTAAACTTAATGCATCAATTCAAAGCGCTGAAGTTAGACATAAATTGAACTTACGGAACACCTGGCCAACAAAATATAAAGAATTCAACATTTCATGAAACATATGTAAAACAAAATAGGGAGAATGACTCGACGAAATTGTAAATATTGAGTTAACAAACATTTTAATTTCAAACCACTCAAAGCATTTTATGCATATAAAAAGCCGCGTGAACCTAACGAAATTCCTGCACCAACGTTGTTTGAAATAAAAAATACACAGCGGAGAGCTAAGCCTGTGTACTGCGCAGTGGTCCATTTCTCCCGTTCCAGTTAGAGGGACCTTGCTCAGTCGGCGCTCACGTGTCGAGGGCTCTCGACCTTTACCGAGCAACCAATCGACACGGTTCTAAAAGCGAGCTTTTATAGCACAATATTGAAATAAAAACAAAACATCGCGAAATAAAAAAAATATAATGTGAAAAGTGAAGTTTTACCGAAAATATTTTTTTCAAAACAAAAATGCAAGATTTTACACACTAGTTTGCAAGCGCGAAAAGTGAGGAGCAATGATCAAGAAAAGTTATCAAGGCGTGTTTTTAAGCTTCGTTTCCATATCCTTCTGCTGTCAAATCACTGAAACTATAGCTAAGAGTGCTAGTAGATTTATTGGTAAGTACTCTTATTAACTTTTAAATAACTTTAGTGAACTGGTAAAGGTGTATCGACAGGAATTACGTTACAAAAGTACCATAAATCGTGTCAATACATGAATAATAAATGATAAGACGTTTTACACTTAGGTCTCAGAAGTATAAATTATTTATTTACGCACATCGTACGAGACCTAAACCTTGAATCTTGTACTTAACTCAAGATTTAACTACGAAGCCCTCGGAGAGTTTGTTTAATACTACATGTTTTAGTATCACGGGAGGAAAAAGTAAGTATTGTAAAAGTGCGATAAAAAGTCTTTTCCGCACGGCAAATTGAATATATTATTTCTCCGTCCGTGGAAATATTTCTATCTGAAAATGTACGTTACAGGTTGCAGTTTAATTATATCTCAAAAGAGCGTGTTTTCTTTAAGTATTTTCAGCAGAAAGCTTGAATACGACGCTTACAATTTTATCCTTCTTTGTAACGGCTTACTGGAAAATGTTGAATATTGCAGAGACTACGAGAGTGCTAACACGTTATCTCCTTAGGGAATAAGCAGCTCTAGTGGCATTGATGCGACTTGGTCTTATCTGAAATTATCAGTTCTATTGAAACGCGGAATACTGAGAAATGCATTAATAATACTTCGGAGTTAATGTATAGTAAATTCTCTGATTAATGCATTTCTCGGAAGCAATAAAGATATTATAATAAATTATATTTTTAACGCTCATAAAAATATTGAAAGGTACTTGACACCTCTCAGGAGATGGCAGAACGAGCTGGACAGAACCAAGTCTGACAACCAGTCTTACCAAGAGGTATCGTATTACCCAGTGGAGGTCAGATAGGCAGCCGTTCCATGTAAAATTCTAGTATTCAGCTGCATCCGGTTAGACTGGAAGCCCACCCCAACATAGTTGGGAAAAGGCTAAGCAGATGATGATGATGATGTTGAGTCATTTGATTTAAGATATTTCCTTTATATTTTATGTCTATGCCTAGATAATATATAATTAGACCCTAGATTACCTAGATAACATAGATATTTTTGTTAGTTATCTTTTATAGAAGTCAAATGAGTGGAAGTTAACTGTTCGCACTAAAAACCTTTTTTTTTATTACTGTATGTTCTTTTCCCACAGACAAACCGTAAAAACGATTTTGTGGGCATATTTCTTAGGTAAGATTTTTTTTAAACTTTCTTTTAATAAATAAATAACGATCAGTGGTCCATATTGGCCCTGGATCGAAGGTTTTGGAAGTCATGAGGGGAGGCCTTTGCCCACCAGTGGGATGTCACAGTCTAACAGTAACAGTAACCCACTTAACACTTTAACATTTACAAGACCATTGAAACGAATGCCACATTTCCTTTAAAAAAAAGAGCAAAACATTTTGCTTCACTCACAAGTCATCATCTGCCTAGCCTTTTCCCAACTATGTTGGGGTCGGCTTCCAGTCTAACCGGATGCAGCTGAATACCAGCATTTTACATGGAGCGACTGCCTGTCTGACCTCCACAACCCAGTTAGTCCTGGGTAATACGATACCCCTTGGTAAGACTGGTTGTCAGACTTTTTGGGCCACAGACTACGTAAAGACTGTCAAAGATCTACAAATGACAGCCAGGACCAACGGCTTAACGTGCTTTCCGCGGCACGGAGGAAACTCGGTATGTAATGGGTGGTCACCCATCCACAGACCAACCTAAGCAAGCACGGCTTAACCTAAAGATTGACCCGAGCGGCTGTGTGGCTTACTTATCCACGAGCTCCTCCAATCACAAGTAACCCTTAACCCATTTTCTTCAATCGCAAGTAGCCCTTGAAAATTGAACTCTTACCTAAGCGCCAAATTACTTTCTCAAAAGCATTGAACTTTTACATACGTGAGAAGCTAATGAAAGATAATTACTCATCAAAATACTACTCCAAAGCCATTTAATGCCGCTATGACATCAAAGGCTTTACGTCGGGTTATTATTATTTCAAATACTCGACGATTTTCATGACGCTTTAATTACCAGGCTCGGAAGCATTCCTCTTCATCTAAAATTTATACTTTTGCATAAACATGCATATACTGTTAGGTTGCCGTTTGTGGGTGTCGTTATATGTGTGTGATGAACTGGGAATTGTCAAATGGATGGGATGGGAATAAAGGGGATAGGGGGTAGGTAGTACTAGCTTTATCCCACGGTTTTGCTCGCGTTTTGATGGGGAATTATTCAATGGAAACGTTATATAAACATAGTTTTTGAGACTCGGGGCATAATGTAGGTTCCAATTAGTGAAATATTATAGATATTAATTTTACCTAATTCGTATAGTTTCTTATTTATTTGTTAAAATACTATACTATTAACAAAAAAATAAGGAACCAGCCAAGAAAGATTAATATAAATAAGATAAAAATGATCTTTTACATTTTTTTTTCTTTTGTGTTTTTTTTTATGTTAAGTTTTCCGGAGTTCTTTATGGAACAAGTGCTGATAGGTAATACTTTTGTATTAGGAGGTTTTGCCCGAGTTTAGTATTTACGTATCGATTACCAATACTGCCCTGTGCTCGTTACTTACATGTGCGGTTTCAGAGAGGTGGGGTTTTTTTTCAGCGATATGAATTGGTTTTCAACACTAGAACGTTTATCATTAGAGTGCAGTTTTGTAAAATGATTTTCTGTTCGTTTTGTTACAATATTTTACCGTTGTGGATATTTTAGAGTTCGTGGCAGTACAGGCTTTCAAATAGTTTAAAGCCTCTTTAGGGCTCCGTGTAACCAATGGGACACTATTACTAAAACTCCACTCGTCCGTCCGTCTGTCTGTCAGTGGGCTGTATCTTATAATCCGTAAAAGGTCGACAGTTGAAATGACTCATAATGTGTATTTCTATTAATTTCGAAATGTGTGTGTACTATGCCTAACCATTCGGGGATTACAGGCGTTTTATGTTATGTTAAAAACACATGTACAGACAAAAGTGCACAAAAATACCGCGTATTTCTTTTTGAAATCTCATGATTTAGCTTCAAACCTCAAATACATACTTCTTGGAAACTGTCCAGCTTAATTTACAACAAAATATTACTCCACCATTACCTGATTACCTGATTTACTTCGCACAACTTCACTACTGCAGCATGCCTGACTGACTCGTGGGAAGCCACCCTAAGTTCAACTTACTGAAACACATTGCTTAATGGTGCTCGTAATTGTGGAGCTGACTACTTATCACTACAGTGCACTAATGCAGGGTTCACTTGCGTAGATTATGATATAACTTCTTAAGTTGGATATAGTTATATTAGGTTTTTGTCATGTATTGTTGGATGATCACGAGTTACCTAATTACACTACTTTAATATGCACTATGTATGCAAAATTTTTGGAATATTTAAAGCTTTTTTTTTTTTGGATTTTGAACCATTTGAACATAGCGCGAAGATCGGACGGCCGATGGGGTAAACAGATACTGGAGTGGAGACGCACTGGAAAGCGCAGCGTGGGACGGCCACCTGCCAGATGGACCTTTTAAAAACTGCAGGGAGTCGCTGGATGCGGGTGGCATTGAACCGGACACGTTAGATCGATTGGGGAGGCCTTTGTTCAGCAGTGGACAGCAACGGGCTGAAATGATGATGATGAACCATTATAACCAGCAATAAGTATCCTTAATCACAAGAACTCGTGGCTAAATATTATTGCTACTCGGGTTGATCTTTAGCTAAAGCCGTGCTTGCCTAGGTTGGTCCGTGGATAGGTAACCACCCATTACATACCGTGTTTCCTCCGTGCCTCGGAAAGCACGTTTAGCCGTTCTCCCGTCTGTTATTTGTAGATCTTTGACAGTCGTTATAGGTAGCCAGTGGCCTGAAAGTCTGACAACCAGTCTTAACAAAGGGTTGTGGAGGTCAGATAGGCAGTCGCTCTATTTAAAATACTGGTATTTAACTTTACCCTGTTAGACTGGAGCCTACCCCTGCAATCCAACATAGGTGACACCTTTCACGCCTGTACGCCTGAAGTTATAAGCAGGGGTGTAAATATTTTGATTGAAAAGAGTGTCCATGGAGTTTCTTGCCCATTCTTCTCCATAGAAATCTACGCTTTGGAATGAGCAACTACAGTACTTTCACAAGTTATTATGCCTTGTGTCTCTGACTTCGCCTTCTTTCTTTTTTTTCTGACATTCAAGTGTGCCTTTTATGGTCTAATTGAAATAAATGCTTTAAGTTTGAGTTTTGTATCTACCTCTGAATGCTAAATCGGCAAATACAGGTAGTTATGGATTCAACGCAACAGTTATTATCTTATTTAAAGGACTGTAATTGCATTCTGATTATAATATGATAGCTATCAGCCTTGCACTGATTATGTTCATTGTATCAATATTCAATTACTCATATCTGAATAAATAAAGTCCGTAGTTATAATATTGAACAAAAGGAAACCCATCATCTGCCTACCCTTTTCCCAACTATGATGGGATCGGCTTCCAGTCTAACCAGATGCAGCTGAATACCAATATTTTACATGGAGCGACTGCCTATCTGACCTCTACAACCCAGTACTACTGGGTAATAGGATACCCCATGGTTAGACTGGTTGTCATACTTTTTGTCTATGAAAAGGATATGACCCGTGATTACGAATTCAAGCAGCTGTAGTAAGTCTTAGTAATCCTTTTGGCGATGTTACACGGTTCAACCAAGTTGATATACTTTGATTGAAATGTTCAGAATAGAATAGAATCATCATCTTTTAACCTTTTCCCAACTATGTTCGTGTCGGCTTCCAATCTAACCGGATGCAGCTGAACAGTGGCGAAGATTTCATAAAACCTCGATTCCCACCGGCTTCCCCTTAAAAAATGGCACAGTCAGTATTCTATAGACAAATATTTTAATCACATTAAAGATATATACTCCGGCTTACCTTCTACGAAAATTGACCCTTCTCTACTGCAGCTGTATCCCAGTACATTGCAAAAAAGTTGTTCAATTTTGTGGTCCTAGACACCCCGCACGAGAAGTTGTGCGTTTATTATGTTACACCTTGTAGTTAATAACATAACACCACGCCTGTAATCCCCGTAGAGTTAGGCAGAGGTATCTCATAGTACACCCACATTTCGTCAGTTATGTTTAAGTCTCATGTAATAGGGAACGAGCCTATTGTCATCAACCGGGCACAAATCCAGACTCCGTGGCTGCTACTGAGAAATTCTTAATAAAAAAACCCAACAACACTTTGCCCAACCTGGGAATCGAAGCCAGGACCTCATGCAGCAGTCGCGCTTACGACCACTCGACCGACGAGACAGTAGAGGTTGTAGTTAATAAGCTATGTGATTTCGGCTTTAGACAAACAAGTATAGTTTCTCTATACAGCAGTTTGTAACAGTCAAAGTTCCTACATAGGTGATATACTCGCCATCCGTCGATCATTAGAGCTTCGTACACAGTCGAAGGATGCACCGTCTGCAGGTGGACGTGACAGCAAGATACGTGCTTCTTCCTCTATTCATTTATCTTCATTCATATTCGCTTACATGGAGAAGTGGTTCCGTCTGTTTTTAGGGCATGTTTCTTGAACATCATCTTGCATGTTTTAGACCTGGGAAGTACTATTTGACTACTGAATTTTATTTGAGACTGAAGCTATTAATTTGTTGCGTTTTCGTGGCGTGTGCGGTGGTACTAAGTGAGGGAAAAAATATTGATATCTATACTAATATTATAAAGGGGTGTTTGTAAGTTTTTATGTAGGGCATAATCTCCGGAACCAATGATCCAACTCTGAAAATTCTTTCACTGGTAGAACGCTACATTATTCTTAGGTGCTATAGGCTATCCATTTTAATAATTTCATGTATATTAGTCGAGCTATCACATTTTTTTCGGACGGAGTCGAGGAAAGTTCTGTTTGACTAATATAAATAGGTTTCTATACGCCTTTTTATTACACCTTTGACCACTGAATGAAACACTAAAAGGAAACATTTATGCCAACCTGCACTTTTAACTTCAATTCGAAATTTGTCTATATCGAAACGAAACAAACTGTGCATAATACGAAACGTAAATAACGCAAATAATCTTGTTGATCTACCAAATTGAATGACATTGCTATTCTAATGTGTTACACAATTACTGCGATGGGTTAGTATCTGAAATAGCAATGGTACAATGCAACGAGCAAATGTACGCTTTGAGCTTCTCTTCATTTCAGAAGATTTTAATTTCCCTAGAAAAGGACTAACCACTAACCGGTGTATTCCCGTTGACCGTACTGGCATGGCCCCACTGGTGGGGACAGCGGGAAACATCAAAACCGTAGTTTCGTTGGCCCCACTACCCTACCCTACTGGTGGGTTCAACGGGAAGTCGGCAATTTTGTTCCCGCTGGTCCCACTGCTTCGCCCCACTAGTGGGGTCAACGGGAAGTCTGCAATTTCTACGACGGACACAGCTTTTATATTTCCATGTTAGGCTTAGTTTACACCGGTTGTCGAAACGGCAGTTTACTCTGCAGTCATCAAACGTGAACCTGTTTGGACCATTAGATTAGTCGTTTCCTTGTATACTGAGACTCTGACCGAATTAGCCGGCAGCCTAAACGAGCCAAAATGAATGGGCAATAAAGGTCAAAATGGCAGTTAAGTGCAAAACATTTGGCTACATATGGTTGTGTTGAAGGTGAAACCCAACACGTTATGAAAGGGTTGAGATGATTTTCACATTAGGCATAATGTAATTTTCGTGAGACTATATTTCACGTTTTTACTCACGTATTTTTACAGAATTCTGTAACTTATCTAGATAAGGACAGTATTTTTATACGATATTCCCAATCAATCAAGTAATCCATTACTTACTTGTCTCTTGTAACTTAAAGAAAAAGTTGAAGTTACTTACGACTTTTTCAATCACTCTTCTGTTTGTTTCAAGGGGTATTCAACATTATAATTTAAATACATGTTTCTAAAGGTACCGCGATTGTACGCACGACGGCTGATCAAGCTATACAAAACCAGTTTATGCGGATCACTCATCATTTCAGCCGAAAGACGTCCACTGCTCGACATAGGCCTCCCCCAAGTATCGCCACATTGACCGGTCCCGTGCAACTCGCATGCAGCGGATCCCCGCCACCTACACCAGGTCACCTAGTGGGAGGCCTTCCAACGCAACGTCTTCCGGTTCGCAGTCGCCACTCCAGAACTTTACGGCCCCATCGGCCATCCATTCTGCGTGCAATGTGCCCTGCCCACTGCCGCTTAAGTTTGCCAATTCTTCGGGCTACGTCGGTAACCTTGATTCTCTTGCGGAGTTCCTCATTTCTGATTCGATCACGCAAGGAAACTCCGAGCATGGCCCTCTCCATTGCTCTTTGGGTGACTTTAAGCTTTCTCATGAGGCCCATTGTAAGCGACCACGTTTCGTTCCCGTATGTAATCGTGGATCTCTCATTGTCCAGAAAATATATACAAAGCGAGGCCACGTTATACTGGAAATGTAAAGTTTGATGTGCCGCCGTGTGTACATACTCGATATTTCTACATGCAATAGTCGATACTTTTGTTTGTCTAATGAAGATCATGTCTCAATAAAAATTAAACAAAACTACAAAATAGAGTTATCGCTCTATTTTGTAGTATTTAGTAACAAAAACTCATATTGGGGTCAGCTTCCAGTCTAACCTGATGCTGCTAAATAACAGTATTTGACATGGAGCGACTGCCTATCTGACCTCCTAGTTAGTACTGGGTAATACGGTACCCCTTGGTAAGACTGACTACCTGAAACGACTGTCAAAGACCTACAATTGACAGCCGGGATCAACAGTTGTCTAATTAATTCCGCTCTCGTTCTTTGTTTTACCTAACAGGGTCCACAATGATCATGTCATTGTAACTGACCATCTAACATTGTGGAATACAATACATACGAAGTGTAAAGGGACCCGTCCCGAAGCCGTCAACTAAGGATTCTGCACATCAAACTAAGTAACACTACGGAAAAAATATTGCTGGGAAACGACTTTCTTTTCTGGCGTGAAAAATCACGTTTTACAGTACTGCCGTCATAAGGGAAAAGGGCACAACTAACATTTTTTCCGAAATTGAGTTATATACATATACGGAATCAGAAAAAAAAGGCAATTCTGCCAGAATTTTTAACTCAATTTCGAAAAAAATGTCAGTTGTGCCCTTTTTCTTTATGACGGCAGAGTAGGACTCAATGTAATGGATGTATTGAATAGTACGGTGGTCGTGAAGGTCTTTAAAGTAAAGTTCTAATTTTAAAATTTGGAATTAAAAATACTTGAGAAAAAGTAAACAAGGGATTGTGAACCCCAGTATCTCCGTAACTAGAAGGTGTGAACCAGAACAAAATAAATAAAAACTCAACCACTCCAGTGCCGACAGAAATGAAAACATTTTTTTTTTCAAGATTATTTCAAGCTTGTTTTAAGTAAAAGACTTATGCCTTTTACTTTACATTTGAATATATATACTGTATTTTTTTGGGCTTGTAATAATAGGTGTAAACAGACTCTTAACGAAGCCGAAAGGCACTTGTTCTCCCCGTCATTGCCATAATTTTATTGTTCTAGATCATACCTGGGAACCTTTTAGTTACGGAGATATTGAGGGTCAAAGTTCCAACTTTTTCACAAGTTTTTTTTTTTTAATACATGTTTTTAATGTAAAATTTTTACTTAAAGCACCTCCAGGACCCCCTTACTATTCAATCCATCCATCACCACAATGTTTTTAGTGCGTTAAACTGAGTTCTACTGTAAAACGTGAATTTTCAGCCCAAAAAAAAAAGTTGTTTCCCAGCACTAAAAAAGTAAAGCTACTTAGTTTGATGTACAGAATGCTTGGTTGACGGCTTCGTGAAGAGTCTGTTTACACCCTGTATGTACCAATACGGCTAACGCTACAACGAAAAAAAAAATTTTTTTTTTCAACTTTGTGGAATATTTTTAGAAAATATTTTTCCATAAGTCTTTTACTTTTACATTTGACTATACACTGAATTTTTTTTAAGCTTGTAACCTGTTGCTCTACAACTGTTTAACGGTTTCGCGAGTTCAAATGTTTTTCGCATCTCAAAAATGACTTACGCCCGTTTCGCTACTGTCCCGGTTTGTCATCAAAAAACAAAAGATCACGATTCACAACTGTTTCAAAAGTTTTTGTTTTTAGAATGAAGTACCCAACGCGCCTAAAGAAGTTTTCACTTCAAAAATGATCATCATGAGAAAAGTGCTTTCGACTTCATTAAGGGTACTTTTACATCCATTATATCGCATACTAAATAAATGAGTAATTGATTGACAGCAAAGAAATAGTTTCAAAGTCCGCTGAAACTTCTTTCAACACACAAGTACATAAAAAGCGTCTCAAAAAATTCCCCCGTCTATTTACCTTTGTTAAAACTTCTATAATACAGCAACTTTTAAAAGCATAAATCGCACCTTCAGTGCAACAAAGTCACATATAGTCACTTTTTATTGTTATGTGTTTTATTAGGATTTTTTTGGTAATGAAATATAAGATTTTTATGTAAAACTATAGCCAACTAAATAAACATTTTATTTTATAAATATTTTGAACCTACTACAAATAGTAATCCAGAAATGAGGCATTACATGCGAAAAATATATTAAAAGTCTTCTCCTGTAAAATTACAAAATGGGCTGTTGTGACTTTGTTGCACCGAAGGTGCGATTAAGCGATTAATTAATGTCCATTAGACATGAATTAATCGCTCCGGAGACCAAAGTTGACTTAATTACCACTAGAAAGTTACTGGGAATCGATAAAGTTTCCCAGGATAGATATAAAGTACAGCGGTACAAGATTAAATTGTCTGTAGATTGTTTGAAGGTAGGATGTCTTATTTACGAGGATAAATAAATAAATATTTAAACTTTACATGCATATTCAATAGCGTTCTAAGATTTACAAGGTTTACCTCGTTGGTCTAGTGGACTGCTGAACTTGAGGTCTTGGGTTCGATTACCAGATTGTGAAAAGTGTTATTAGGTTTTTCCATCAGGAATTTGTTAGTAGCAGCCACGGAGTTTGGATTTTCACCCGGTTGATGGCAATAGGCTCGCTTCCCATAACATGGAGCTTAAACATTACTGGCAAAATGTGGGTGTACTATTAAGTACCTACGCGTCGGCCTAACCTTCGAGGGTTACAGGCGTGATGTTATGTTATGTAAGTAAGTAAAAATATAAGCTGTACATCCATATTCGATAGCATTCCAATATTTCCAAGTAATTGTTGTAAAATCCTTTTTGTACGTACTGCAATCTGAGCTTCATAAATAGAAAATTTCTTAAGAAGGGCTTGTCCAATTAATTTTATTGTTGGTATTATAATAACGAAAGTTTGGATGAATGGATGGATGTTTGTTACTCAATCACGCCAGAACGGCGGAATAGACCTGGATGAAATTTGGAACAGAGATAGATTATAGTCTGGAATATCACATAGACTACATTACTTTCTCACACATACACATCAAACATTTCCACGCAAACGAACGCGCAACAGCTAGCTTTGAAAAAAACTTGTTCGAAAGGAATTTGTTTGAAAATTGCCTCTTGACTGTACCTACCCACAATTTGCCAGTAATAAAACTGACGTTAGTACGCCCATACGTCACATTACTATTCTTTACAGGCTCAAGGTAAAGTCTGGGTTAAAAATGTGCAACCTCATAAACCCCACGCTTCGTAACGACGGTAAACAATCTCGCGGTATAATCCTAATTGCTTATTTTACGACACCCTAAGGGAACGAAAAAGCAGTTCATTTAAAACCTTCGTACACAACGACAAAATGATGGAAAATCGGTACCTGTCTTCAGAACATCGAATCTACGTTAAGTTACAGTGACGTATTTCTGAAAGCTTTCATGAAATTTTATACTCGTCACCAAAAGAAGACTTACCTACATTATTTTAACAATTTGATGTTAATAGTCGTTTAAAAACGCCCACTTGAAGCCGTTACTGTTTCCTTTATTATATTCTTCTTATAGAAAATGTAAAAAAAATTAAATACTTATGTAAAAAAAAGAAAAAAAAAACATTAAAAAAAATGTACTTTTTTATACATCAAAGCGACGCAATTAAAATCAAAATAAATATATTACTAAAGAATTGATGATCCCTTATATTTTTGACCGTTTAGATATGGCACTTCTATATGGAACAGCTGATTCCGACGGTAAATTTTAATTCCTGCCAAAATAAACTTATCTAGAAGCACTAAACGAATCTATTTTTGAAAAAAATATCACGATGCCCATACACCGTAAATAATGGCCGGGATACACGAGGCTAGTTTTTTAAACTAGGATACCATGCTAGTGTTAGTAAGCTAGTAACTTTGGCTTCGTGCATACAGAGAACTAGCTTCTTTTCTAGGCTAGTAAGAAAGCTAATAAGCTAGCGTCTCAAGCTTGGATAGTTTAATAGGACGGTGTTCTATTTTTGAGCTACTAGCTTCATGTGGCCAGCGGAGCTAGTATTCGATTGGCTAGTGAACAGTCACCACGCATTTGGTTTTTTCTGGCTGCAACTACGACCTGCAACTGCGTCTAGTGCAAATTTGGCATAGTTTCCGAAGTAATTGTTTCAGTCGAATAAATTTTCTTTTACGAATACAGTTCATTTTGACAACGGACGTGTTGTCACCCTAGTCACTGCAATGGTACATACTGGCTTAAAATTAACTGACATAATGTAAACAGCACTAGCATGTTCCTTGGAACACCAGGACAGTAGTACAGTTTTACCAGATTGCTAGCTTGAAAAACTAGTCTCGTGTATCCCGGGCATAACAGTGACGACTGCACCTATACTATTCAGCTGGGTACTCCGGGCTCCGGCTATTCGTAGGTGACAGTTGCAAACATGAAAATACGCATTTACACAGTACAGGTACGGTGGGCTGCTTCAATTGGGTATCCCAGTTGGAAAAGTAGGTGCTTTCAAGGAGGGTACCCACATCGTTAAGCTGACGGTACATCGACAAATGCACGCCTCTCAGTAATTTCACATCTGTGCCGTCAATATGGCGTGACGTCACTCGATTGAAAGTCACATTCGACTTCGTGATTGTTTGAGTTGTGATGGCATAACCCTCATACGCCTTATCTTTCACGGGAACATCGTGAAAAGTTTCCGATTTAAACATATGTTTCGGTGAAGTAAGCTTTTGTTAAGTAGAAATTGTTGTAGCTATTTACTCGTAGGTATGTACAGACGCAAGCACATCAAAACACTACAATCTGTCAAATTTCGTTAATAGATTTTCAACTATATCGCCAAAGTATAGGTTTAAGGTGCATAGTTGACAACTTTTCGGTAAGAATCAATAATCATTGTTTTGGTAAAGTATTGTTGGTTTTTTTTGTAGGGTCGGTGATAAAAGTTGGTTCAAATCATCTTTATTGACACAATAATGATTCGAAATCAGTATACCAAGACGTTCAGATATAAGGGCGGTGCACACCAGTTGCGTGGTGTGACGTGACGTGCGACGTGACGTGCGCACGCACGTGCGAGCCCTGTCACACCGGCCAAGACCGGTGCAGCACACGTAGCGCGCGCACGCATCATGTCACGCAGGTAACTGCTGCACGCGCGTGCGAGCCACCTTGTCAACGGACATTTGAGTTGAGAGCATTTGGCGAAAAGATGTTAGATAACAGCAGTTCTTCTGATGAAGAAGCGTTATTGTTGCTACTATGCCAAGAATCTTCTTCTGCTACAAAGAGACTTTGGGTCCATGATATTAATAATAGAAGAGAGGAATGCAGTGAATATCATAAATTATGCCGAGAGCTAATAATAACTAATATATTTCTAATAATATAAGTTTTTCCATTAAAATTGTCTCCATTGCTAAAAATACTCGAAAACTGTGTTCTGTTTGTAAATAAATACAACCGTGCGTGCGCACGTGCAGCAATGACCGATGCGAGTGCGTGCGTGCCCGGTCTGGCATCTAACAGGGAGCGCCATATAATACAACGTCATCACTGCAGGCGCGTGTGCGATGTTGCCGTTCCGCTACACGCGCGCGCGGAATCGGTTTGTGAGTAGATGCGGCTCTGCGTGCGTGAGTCACGCACGTTCACACGTTACGCATCTGGTCTGGCATCTTTCTTATTGTTTTATACATTACAATTGGTGCGTGCACGCGGTACGTCACGCCATGCATCTGGTGTGCTCCGCCCTTTAGACAAGTTTATTGGTTACTGGCTTACAAGACACCACATGCATGCACATTTACTTGCTGCATAACGAAATAATTATATTAAAATGTGTTTTTTTTTATGGAAAATGTAAGAAATTAGTAAAGAAATAACTAAAGGAAATACTTATCTAAACTTTTAACTAATACACAGAGGAAAGATTTGATTTTTAGTTTGTTTGTTTGTTACGACATAAGCCAAAAACTACTGGATCGATTTCAAAAATTCTTTCACTAATGGAAAGCTACATTATCAGCAAATAACATTTATCCATTTATAACTACGCAGGTGAAACCGTGGGGCGCTGCTTTATCATCAATCTGCTTTTTATTAGTCATTCATTTGAAAAGGTAATAGATATTATTGTAATTTTAATACTGCTCCGATTCTGCTTACTGAAATTTTTTTCCCAATAATTATTCATGAATGTTTTCGAAAATTGTAATATTAATTGATTTTTTTGCCTTCTATTTCTCCTATTTCGATTAAAAGTACTTACTAAAATTAGTTTAAGCTAACAAGTTCGGTATCATAATCACGAATAGACGAACAAATTGTGATTCTCAATGAAAGGGACGAAATTGTTATTAATTCTACGAGTAAGTACTTCAAAGTTTACTTCAACTTCTGGATAGCCACTTAAGACAGACTAACCAAAAGTTTGATTAAATATCAAATCTGTGTATAGAACCTAGAAACTTGAAGATTACAGTGATAATAATACCGTGCTTACTTGCGGTCGACCACTTGTCCTGAGAAATAAGGTTGAAAATTGCGCAGTAGCTACGGTACCTACGTGTTATTGTTTATCGTAACTTGAGGTCCCTCTTTTGTGAAGAGGAGGCCTGCCCAAGCATCGGGTGGGAGGAAACGCCCAGGTGCTATCACTGTGAGGATCGCCCAGAGGACACTGTGAGGATTTCCCTGGTTCAATTCATGGTCCGGAGCGAGAGGGAATGGGACGCTGTCACCTCCTTCTGTGAAGCAGTCATGCTAGCGAAGGAGGTGGCGGAGCGTGATAGGGAGAGAACCTCTCGTCCCAGCCACCGCGGGAGACGCCCCGGGCGTCGGGGGTCACGTGGTGGCTTCCGGCCACCGTAGACGCGGACCTGTGGACGGTGAGTAATGGGCTAGCTCGCCGTCCGTCCGTTTTTTGACGACAGGCCGTGTTGACCTCAAAGAGATGTCATCAAACAGAGAGAGGCCCGCAAGGGCCGATGCCTGCCAGGGCTGCGGGTCTGTTCAAAAGAGATACCGCGGCCCTGGAACACAAAGGGCAAGGAAGGAACATGGATGGGTTTTAGTCAATACAAGTCTGACACACCCTTTCGCTCTGCCCAGAGCGGGAAAAGTCATTTCATGAAATTCCCATCCGAAAAACAAGCAGTTCGAACATTATTAGGCTATTTTGGTAATAAGTGACCGATACTTAAACACGTAATTGTACTTATGATAATAAACAACTTTGCCAAAGAAACATTTTTTTTTTTATACTGGTTGGCTTTTATCCCAATAAGAGCCTGCGCAGACGCAGGAACGGACATTTCTATCGGGCGGACAAAATGAGACAGAACGGCGTACAGCGGCGAACAGTTGATAGGTCACAGGCGCGTGCGCGTAAATTTCATAAATGGCTGTTGTGATAAAGTGAAGGACAATTAAAAATAATTTTTCTTTGGGAAAGTTGTTTGTTATCATGAGTACAATCATGTGTATAAGTATCATGCACTAATTACCAGTCAGCCTATAAAAGGTGTAAACAGACTCTTAACGAAAAGGCACTTGTTCTCCCCGTCATTGCGATCATTTTTTTGTTCTCATACCTGGAACCTTCTAGTTACGGAGATATTGGGGCTCAAAGTTCTAACTTTTCGACAACTTTTTTTTTAAATACATGTTTTTAATGGAAGATTTTTACTTTAAACACCTCTTCTAACTATTCAATCCATCCATCAGCACCATATTTTGAGTGCGTTACATTGAGTCCTACTGTAAAACGTAATTTTTCAGCCCAAAAAAAAAAGTCCTTTCCCAGCAATAATTTTTGCGTAAAGTTACTTAGTTTGATGTATATACATACATAATGCTTGGTTTACGGCTTCATGAAGAGTCTGTTTACACCCTGTATGTTAGAAGTGGTTCCTGAGAGATAGCTGTCCACCTGTAAATTTAAGTTTTTCATGCACTTTTGGAGATTCATATTATTGTTTCTTGTTTTTGTAATATGCTCAAATAACAAACATTACCTATAACATACCTTCACGCCCGTAATCCCCCAAAAGGTAAGGCTGAACTGGACGTAAATACACAAAGTTCACCAGTTATCTTCAAATTCCAGGTAATATGGAGGAAACTAATTGTCAACTATTTAATTTTAAAATGGCATGTAGTTACTGAAGCGAGCTTTTAACACGAAATTGAGCTTTTGAGACCTTTAAGCGACGGCTTTGAGTACATTTTTTGCATAAACCACAAATAAATATTTAAAAAGTAGCAAGTATCCCTATAGTTGGGATATTGGTTGGCTTACGTTTATATATCCCCTGGAAACGAGAGATAATCCCTGTGTGAAGCTAGAGCTTAACCTGCCAATTTGTTTGTATTATTTTCACATTTAATAACTAACTGTTTGTGCTCATTATTGGAAAACTAAATATATTAAGCCGGTATTTCAACAACTAACGAAAATCATGACAGCTACTCGTACTAATGAGTTCGTACAATAAATTCGATTAAATTCAACTCAGTTAACTCTTTATCGAATTTAGGCAGATAATTTACTAAACAGAGGATGATTCTGAAATGGAACTGCAAAACAAAAACTGAAATTATAATAAAAAATGGATACAGGTTGCCAAAGGATCATAAGGACGATTTCAGGAAACCACGTTTGCAGGTTTCTTTTTATATTTCTATCCCTAAGACTTCTTCCGTGTGCTCATTGCCTATTTAAGGAAATTTCGAAACGCCTGGTTGACGCTTCCCGTAACCCAAGGGCTGGCTTTTACCTTGGCGGAGGCTAAGTGTTGCCATCCAACGTGGCAACGCCGCCAGTCACTTGGGCACATTACCAGCTGACAGCGTTGAGAAGGAGTTTTTGGATGCCCTTTTATAGTTTATTTATTTTAGCATATTTAATAGTTTTTAATTATTAATGTATATAGTAAGTTTGTCCATAATAAGACTTCTTGTTTGTAGTTCAAAACTACATAAGAAGATACATACATAAACAAGTGCCACGTTCCCGTGGTGGTAAACAGAAACTACAAAATGACTCTTGCTACAATCCCGACATTCTGCCTTTGGTTTATCCACGTAAATGTAACAAAACGTAGTAAAATATTAGTCACTAGTCACTTATTTTGATGACAATTAAAAATACCACACCTTTATCTAACTTGTCTCATCCTAAACGTTTATCCTAACCGAAGGAACAATTAACAATTGCAATAAGCTAAGAATCTAAAAAATGCTCCTTCCAACTTTTTCTTTATACAGCTCAGTTCGGTATTAAAAGAGCGTATCGTCAGAACCGATCTGCGGTGCTCGTACGCGATCAGAGCGCAATCAGTTACCTGGCACGCACTATTAATCTCTAGCTAGCTAATAAATCGCGTCTACGCCTGGAGCAGTACAATCCCAGTGCACTAATACATCGCCTTATATTGTGCGCAGTATTAATAGGAACACCCTGTGAGAGACGATTACATTTGAAGATGGTGGAAATGGTAAGAATTTTATACTTATAAGCATCTAGCTAGCTGCTTCTTATGGGTTTACAACTTGACCAAACATCTAGTTTCTTCATTACATTTTTCTTTTATTAGCCTGTTTGAGTGTCCGACTGCTGGGTAAAGGCCTCCCCTTTCTGTTTCCAAACCTCTCTCTTCTGTGCGATATCTGGCCATGTTCGCCCCGTAAGCGAGATTAGATCGTCACACCATCTGCGCCGCGGTCTACCTTGACAGCGATTTCCTCCGACAGGTGTCCATTGGTTGACGATCGTTGCCCAAGCGCATTCGTGCTACGTGGCCAGCCCACTCCCACTTCAGATTGGCTGTTTTTTCTCCAACATTTGCAGCTTTGTAGTGTTTCTTACGCAATCTGCCCGCTTAACACCTCTAATGCTGCGCTCCATTGCCCGCTGCATTATAATTATGTAAGTTTAATTTCAATGTATTAAACACATAAAACTTCCAAAGTAAATTATGTTAAACACATCAACATTGGAAAAAAAATGAGCAGAACAACGTGGTACAACACAAATAGACAAACACGAAAAGGGATTTTAATTTAAAATATGCATGTTTATGTAACATACTAACAAACACTGTTTTCAAATTTCACGGTTTATAACTAAACTAGGGAGCCGCTTACTGGCTTCGCACGAGTGCAATGTAAATAAAAACCTTTCTCTTGAATCACTCTATCTATTAAAAAAACCCGCGTTAAAATCCGTTGCGAAGTTTTAAAGATCTAAGCATACACAGGGACAGACAGCGGGAAGCGACTTTGTTTTATACTAAGTAGTGATACTGATTTACGCTATCGCTTACGGGATATCTTCCGTAATTTTCAACTATTGTAAGCTCCATAAACATGCGTAGCGTTTTGAAAAGTATAAAACTGAGATTAAATAATTCCCAACTATCACAAAATCAAATTGTATTTTCTGTTTCTACGTATTCTATTCATTAAACATCTCCCTGAGAGCTCTCTTTCCTTCCGCCATGTCTTTTGAAAATAAAAAACGTGCAAGCGAACAACCGAATATAGTTCATCATTTTCTATCATACAGCAAAGAGGACAAACAACAGATTCCCTCAGCTGATTCAGAAAGCCAGCGTTGCTATTTCCAAGCTTAGCATTTCCTGTAAACCAGAATATACAATGCTTTCCGAGTGAAAAGCTTTGAGATTTGAAGCTCGGTACGTCAGTAGTATTGGAAAATACAAGATATTTTAAATATCTAGAGTTAACAAAATTAAAACAGCTGTGTAACAATGTTTGTTTACAATAAAGTATATTCTATCTATCTCAACGAAATTAATAAATAATCATCATCTGCCTAGCCTTATCCAACTGAGGTCGGCTTCCAGTCTAACAGGATGCAGCTGAATACCAGGATTTTACATGGAGCGACTGCCTATCTTACCTCAACAACCTAGACCGTTTTTAATTATTAAATTTAAAATTAATAAAAAATCAAATCATTTTATTGCAAAACATGTTGTACTGGGGTTGTAATAATATTAGGTTAAAAGTTTCAAACATGCATCTTGTAAGGGCACTGCAAAAGAAATCATTTAAATTACAAAACATTCCATAATTATCACGTACCATACAAAAAAATCATAATTATAATGTGACATATAAAACAAATCGAGGAATATGAAACAACACTCAACTTGCATAAGCTGTGTGCTAACCATTTTTGCGCTATGGCAAAAATGATAATATTACCGCATGTATTCAAATAACATATTTCCTGGAAGGACTACTAAGGGCGAACTTCATCAATAAAACTGACAGAATGCGATCAGCGTATATCTAAGGGAGAGAGCTGTCAAGCTGTCAAGCTGTCATCATTGTTACGGAATATTGACACTAAATGCTCTTGCACGCCGCTGGTCGGGTACAGTTTCATTTGGGGAGATCCGTACGTAGCCATCTGCCAAATGCAGAATACTGACATTACTGACATTTTCCGCTTACGCAATAATGATAACGACGATTTGCGAGTACCAGTGCGTAACATTATAATTTGGGCAGAAATTAGATTCTTTATATAAGTCCCATTAAATAGATGGACAAACTTTTAGAAATCATTCAGACCACCAAAATAAGGACAATGGTAAAGAAATAAAATAAGAAAAACGCATTAGATACTTACAAGAAAAAAAAAACAGCTAACGTAAATACACTAAAAATGCCAATTTTATAATTAAGGTCAAAATAAAATCACTTTAATCATTGTTTTTTTGCTTGGATATTTTTGGTTAGACGTACTGAACGCTGTGTTAAAATTTGTCCATCTATTTTAATGGGACCTTATATAAAAATTTACGGGTATTTAATATGAAAAATGCTAAAATAACCATAATATGTGGAATACACTTAATTTTGTTCTT
Source organism: Lycophotia porphyrea (assembly GCA_950005105.1). Taxonomy (NCBI): domain Eukaryota; kingdom Metazoa; phylum Arthropoda; class Insecta; order Lepidoptera; family Noctuidae; genus Lycophotia; species Lycophotia porphyrea. Next base: position 6,817,024 of record OX465387.1, on the reverse strand, counting down.
GACCTTAACAGAAATGACATGAAATATTGTAAGGAAATTATTTATTACCAAAGAAAAATAGATACATTAATCTTTCATATCGGAAATCATATGTTGTAGCTCCGGATGAACCATTATGCTAACACTAATACTACGTACCATTTAGACAAGATAAGTGTGTTCTCATATAAGATTTATACATACTCATAATTTGCTTGCCTTTTTCACTACGAGTCAGAAGGGTCTATACAGAAATACTTCTGCTGGGCTGAAAATATTAACCAAGCTAATAGGTTGGGTAGGGCTTAAAGATCCATAAAACTGCTCACTCGAGAATAACTTATAATATTTTTCCTTAGATACCATAATTACTTACAAGGTGTAAACGGAACGTTCACAAAGCCGTCATTTGTTTGACATCAAACTAAGTAACCTAACGCAAAAATTATTGCTGGAAAACGACTTTTTTTGGGGGAAAAATCACGTTGTAACGCACTCAAAACATTGCGCTGATGGATGCATCGCAATAGTAAATGGGGCGTGGAGGTATTTGAAGTAAAATTATAACCCTAGAAAACTAGTATTCAAAAGAAAACTTGTGAAAAAGTTCTGGTGGAACTTTGACCTCCAATATTTCCGTAACTAAAAGGTTCTCAGGTATGGTCCAGAACAAAAAAATGATAGTAGTTATGGGGAGAACAAATGCCTTTCGGCTTCGTTAAGTGCACAGCCTTTTTATCACAAAACTTCACCCACATATAATATTATCCTATCTCATGTAGAAATAGGTGAACAAATTGCCATTCATCGTGCACTACTACAATCTTAGCTTCCTACAAAAAGATTTCTTAAAACTCAATCAAACTTTCGGGCGCGGAAATTACACTAAGTTTCTTACTCTAGATAGCAGTGCTTGCTAAAACCAGTACCTAAGTGAGTTAAGATTTATCAGATTTATAATTCCTTTGACATTTTCTTCTCTTATCATCCATTAGCTGATTGTAAAAGGGCCCTCAGTTACCTAAACTAGGAAGAATGAAGATGGATGTATGAACGAATTTGCACTTTAATTTCTTGAGAGCGAGGTCTTCATAATTTTCAGTTTTAGGTGACACGTCTACCGGCTTTCCGTTGTAATATTTCAGGGGACGTAGGATTTTGTTACTATAATTTTATGTGCCCATATTTCGTTTAGATTTTATTATAACTGCAAGTAAAAGAAATAAAGACCACTAAAACTTTATTTTATTTTCTATACAGGCTTGAAACTTAAAAAAAAATTACTTGCTTAGCAAATTGAAACGTTTAATTCAGACTAAACATTGCAACAATCGTTATAAGCGACAAGACTACCCATTGTATTGATGTATGCAACTCTCAAAAGCCCTATTTAAATTAGTTATGGTTTCAATTAAAAGTAGTTATACCTGTCTACTCTCTCCAATATTATCCATCAACAAAATCGATCCTCGCTTGGCCTACCAGATCTGTTTACATAAATTCCCATAGCATCAGGTACCAGGAGCACAAAGCATCATAGCGGGTCGTTACAGCAACTATTTGCGACTTACAGAGCACCGTGGCATAGCTTCGAACGCCACAAATCCTTCCCTTGTCTTCTGCATCGATGCAAACAAAAGGAACAATATAATTTACGTGGCTTGAAGCGACGGAAGCAATTATGGTTACACTGAATCAATGGAATGAGTCTGTTCGGGTTTACCTTTACGGTACCTTTTTTACCATTTTTGTACGAAAGTACAAAAGGGGGTACCTAATGGTGTGACTTAGTCAATCTGTCACAGCTGCTCATTTAAAAAACTATGAATGTCCTCGACTTGACTTTTGGAGTTTATTTTTTTTAACTAATTTACTGGATGTCAAAGTGATGTCTCTTTATTTTTACTAGGCAATTAAAATACACTTTTGCACGTCAATTTTTAGAATTACTGATTCGCAAGGGTAGTTTCGTATGAAAGAAACCTCGATGTATGTACAAGTCGGTTAGTCGGTTTCCTTGATCCAGAAAACATAACTATAAATGAATATGTTGTAGAGAAATTGACCTTTATAAATATTTTTCTTGTCTCTTATTGTAAGTACGTCTGATACCTACTACTGCTGAGCGAAAGAGGTTCAGCTCAAATCTCCAAAGCTTTCGCAATATTTGCTGAGAAATTGAAACACAATGTCGTAGAAGTTCTATTATTTGTAACACGTCTTGTCTTGTCACTACATCGATGACGTTCAAAAGACAACATTGAACAAGTTCAAAGCGACGCGAAGCCAATTATTATCTATATAACCGGACTGCGCGACGGCAAAGACAAGTTATGTTTTTGCTTAGAACATTCTTGGTGGTATTAGGAAGAGGTATTATGCAGGAAATAAATAAACTACCTGACACATGTTTTGTGCCATATATGCCATAGACAGGATGGAAGATGGGGGAAGAAAGTGCTGGAGTGGAGAACACCGACTTAATGGACAGACGATCTCATTAAAATGGCCGGAAGAAACTGGATGACACAAAGCCGCTGGAAGGTTGAGACACTTGGAAGTGACCGATACTCAGAATTGGGTGGCTAGAGGTTGAAGAAGAGCGAGAGAGAGTGTGTTTTTACATGACTTGTCTTTTCAGTCATGTAAAAACACACTCTCTCTCGCTCTTCTACAAAATACAACGTGTTTTTTCAGTAGGAAAGATATCGTACAGGACCTTGATATTTTCAGGTGTATAGCAACCCATTTGTTTTTTTTTAATCTACAAGTTTTGAAGAGAAATAAAATAAGTCTTAATCTTTCGTATGAATCGTGCGGGTTTACGACTTTCATCTCTTTAGAACTAAATAACATATCTTTTAGTTAGTAAGTTTGTATTATAGTATACCTATCTAAGTAATCAAAGGTTCCAGAACCGTTTAATTTTCTGTAATTACAAGATTTCTTAAAATAACCATACTTGGTAGTTAATATCTGGAACTTCTTTTACCCTAAACAGAAAATTATGAGCTGAGAATTTTTAGATTAAAATGCTAATTACTTCGTAATTACTTCGAACACTTTTTTTTGCTTTGAGTAAAAAAGTGTTTGAGGTTCATTTTTGGTATGGAATTTTCCTCAAAAAAAAAGTTGGTAATTGCTATGCATCCATATGGAAAATAAGGGACCGCGAAGGTTTTGAGGCAAATGTTCAGCAGATACATTACATTTTGCCAATAACAAAATGTCCTAAGTACAAACAGTTTTTGGAATGTCGAGAAGAGAAAGAGAAGTTAAAATCGTATTGAAAGGAAAATATGGCGGTCTTCGATTCTGGCCTTTTAACAAAAAGATCTTTATAGATTCAATACCAGAATTATTCCCAATTTCCAAATTTTATTTTATGTTCCACATTTTTTTTTTTTTATTATTATCCAAAAACATAAGATCTCGATTCGCAGCTGTCAAATATTAAAAACAAAATACTAATGAGAGAGTTTTAAATCCCTTGACTAGTTCCCACAATGAAGCTAGTCACACAAGATCAAATTAAAAAGAACAATACCTTTCGCTACCTTCGCAATAGAATCAATTTTTGAGTGCAACACAATGCTTTATCCCGGGTTCAACCATATCCATTGAAACCAGGTCGTGTAGTTAATGATTTGTTAATTAATCTCCCTATTGTGGACTGTCTCTATGTGTATATGGCCATTGTATTAGTAGATGATTTCGTGTATTCCCGTTGTCCCCGTAATGATGTATTGTATTGATAGGTTTGTGAAGTAGGTGCTGTAGGAAAATGGGAACTTAAATTGTTTGAATTTAATATGGATATTGAAATTACTAATTATTTTAACATTTTCCACCGTCTAAATCGTTTACTTTTTTTAATTACTCAGCTTTCGTTGTCGGTGCATCACTTAAATTACACTTAAATTTTTTACAATTAAATTTAATAAGAGGGAGGTAAGTTAAAAAAATACAAATGTTAAAATGAAAATAAATGGATGAAATTGCATGGATAATGGATGCCGTGATTTATACCTACTTTCTGCTACCACAGAAGGCATATTTATGATAAAAATGAGACGAAGGACACATGGTCTGTAAATTGTACGTATATTTATTTTTTATCGTATCTGCTTTATAGCAGAATACTATACTGTGTCTATGTATATATTCCCATTGTATTAGTAGATGATTTGATGTGTTGTATTGATAGGTTTGTGAAGTAGGTGCTGTAGGAAAATTGGAACTTAAATTGTTTGAATTTAATATGGATATTGAAATTACTAATTATTTTAATATTTTCCACCGTCTAAATCGTTTATTTTTTTTAATTACTCAGCTTTCGTTGTCGGTGCATCACTTGAACTTAAACATAACTGGCGGAATATGGGTTTACTATGGGCACAACTCTGGAATACAGCCGTGATATGATGTTTTATCATAACCTAAATAAATCACTGTAAGACTTGGCTCTTTTCTTGTGTTTTATATTATTGCCAACCAATAACTACTTATAGCTATATGAGAACAGGTTCAGCATGCAAAGATATTTTCATTACAATACCAGGACATGTAAGCATTTATTCAACACACAGTAATATCTTGGCAGGACATGCAAATGTACTAAAATCGCAGACTGTTGACATTTGCCTTGCCAGCAAGACTTTAAGCTGCCAAAATAAACTGGCACACTCTAGTCACATTGTATATTGGTTTGGATGGATTACTTGTCACGTAACTGGTTGATGTTTCAAGGTTTTTTCTTTAGTCATTCCTCAGAGTATATCATCATAATCTGTGCGCTTCATTCAGTACTATGCGTGTACAGTACAACGATGCTTATCGCATTTTAATGAAATTTCCGCGATACTGTAGTGCGTCGAGCATGTACGCTAAAGCGAGAGTGCCGGACTCCTATGCCGTTATTCGATCGCGCGTTGCTTCGTTCTGCAGCATTCTTCGGAAGTCAACCAATCAACTGCTGAGAGTCGTTAGTGACGATTGGAATAGTCCGATCCGCAGGTATTGGTTCGAAGTCCACCGGAGTGCCAACCGAAGGTAAAGTTTAAATTTTATTGTTTTGTGGTTTTCATTTTACTTTTATATGGGTTTATTTTATTTTATTTTTATTTTGATTTGTTTTATATTTTATGACTTATTTCTTATGTAATTTTGTAATTTTAAAGTAATTATGTATTTAAATTGGGATTTAATGCCTTTATGAATAAATAAATAATAATAATAATCTTAATGCCCTTGTCCCATGTTACTTGGGTTTGGTGCAACACGCTTTTTTCTTCCATTCCTCAATGAATGTGTTACGTCTAAAAGCCGAAGTACGGTTTAAACCTAGATTAGGTATATTCTTTTAATTCACAACTAAGGCAAATACTACTATGTCGTTCAGAACTAGTTGTACCTTCTTAGCGTGTAAATGGCAAATCATTAAAAATGTTTTGCCCAAAATTGCGACCTCCGCTCGCTAATGCAGCCATAAGATCATTAAGTGTGCAGGTATCAGGGCATGTAGTGCTAGAAGGAAGGTGGGCCACTGTCTGTGGAGACACGCTGCATACACGTTTGAGATGTGAGCTATCCATGAACCCCAATCTAAAAAAAATGTCTTTTGTACAGCCGACTTGGGTTTGGGGTCTATTTAGAGATTTCCAAGTCGACTGCCTCTTTCAGACGGCTTGATGAAGCTGTCAGGTTTAAGCAATTTCCGCCAAAGATCTTGCTGAGGAGGCGTTGTTATTAGCTTGACTAGCTGGGCCATCGCACCCTAAAAGCTTTAACGACTTTTCAGTCTCTGAGGCACTGAGATGTAGCTGTGCATTGGGTTGGGTGGCGTGTCCAGCTTGTAGCTTCGTCCTCTCGATGCGATGAGGTGTAACTGTACTTCCATTGTAAGATAAGTATCCAGAATTTGTGCCCGATAAAAGACGATATGCTCGCGCCTTATGCCATGAAACTCAAACATAAATGGCGAAAGGTGGGTGAACTATTTGTACATATTATTATGTGCCAATCTACCCCTTCGAAAAACAAGCATGAAGTTATATTGTATCGTAATTGGGAAAACTAAGTTCGTATTCGGCCACATCTGCCTTGATAAAACGACAAAACTAGTTTTGGTGGACGGCTGACCCTAAAATACTTGGAAATAGCTAGACCAATATAATGAAGGAAAGGAAAGTTCGATGAGTCTATGAAATACTTGCTTAGATACTGTTCCTATTTTTCTTTATATATCTTTGAGTGATTTTTCATGTAGCCGATATGATAAGATAGTTTTTATTTGTTCAAAACTTGAGTAATACACCAGTGGCGAAGGTTCCATAGAACTCGATTACTACCGGCTTGTCTTTGAAAAATGGCACAGTCAGTATTCTATAGACAAATAATATAATCACATTAAAGATAATATACTCTCCGGCTTACCTCTTACAAAAATTGACCCTTCGCTGCTGGTGTGTATACACACTTGGCATGCAAGTTATAACATCAAATTATGTCACAATCATTTTTTTTCCTAAACGGGCGTAAAAATATAAAAGATAGGATGTTATACAAGTATCAAGTAATTTTAAATTCATCACTTACAAAAAGCAATTAACAATCCAATTAAGAACATAACTTAAAATTAAAAGGTCCAATAAAGTAGGTAGTGTCGTAGCCCATAGTAATTTATACAGGGTGTAAACAGACTCTTCACGAAGCCGTCAACCAAGCATTATGTACTAACGCCAGCACATCAAGCTACTACAATCTGTCAGATTTCTTTAATAGATTTTAGACTTAATCGCTATAGTGTAAGGTTCAAGGTTGATTGGGAAAATCTGACAGTTTCGGGTAGCTTGACCTGCTGGCGTCCGAACATCAAACTAAGTAAGTTTACGCAAAAATTATTGCTGGGAAACGACTTTTTAAGCTATTGCATAGCTTCTATCGCGGGCCTTGAGCGTGGAGACCGAATCCAGAAATTCCGTAACGAAAATAACCTAACACCCCCAATCCGACCGGCACAGCGGTGATACTTTTTATTTTTAATCTTTTGCTGGAACCAGCAGCAGATCTACCAGCGGTAGATTAAAAATAATAACCTAGGCTTGTCAATATCTGACACTAAGCTAACTTAAGGGTGTATGTTGACTAGCTAACTTCACGATAGAGGTTTTTGGTGTCGGTGTGCGCGCGCATCGTAAAAAAATATTCTCATCATTTTTCCCTAACGCGCCAAAAGAAGTATAACTTCAAAAATACTGCATAAATAAAATAAAGAAATAATTATAATTACATAAGTTGATAAAAAATGCTATGCAATAGCTTTACCGCGGCAGTCTCCGAGTGCCACACGTCTTTTTTTTTTGGACTGTAAAATCACGTTTTACAGTAGGACTCAATGTAACGCACTCAAAACATTGTGCTGATGGATGCATTGAATAGTAAGGGGGTCCTAGAGGTGTTTAAAGTAAAAATCTTACATTCAAAACGTGCATTTAAAAAAAAAACTGTGAAAAAGTTGCAACTTTGACCCCCAATATCTCCGTAACTAGAAGGATCCCAGGTCCAGGTGTACAACAAAAAAATGATCGCAATGACGGGGAGAACAAGTGCTTTTCGGCTTCGTTAAGAGTCTGTTTACACCCTTTATACAAATTAGCAAATACAATTTTTAAGTAGTTATTAATTAAATTGAAACATTTCACACAATTCAAATAAATTTATCAATCAGAAATTCTTCAGAGCCGTATTAGACTTTCTCTAACAGAAGGCTTTTAAATTTATTTCTTAGTTTTTCTATTGTATATTCCCTGCAATGTTTTTGCAACATATTATAATGAATTGGCGCCAGACATAATAACTATAGCCATGGGTTCCTACGTTGATATTCTTATTCTCCAACGTTTACTAAAATATTGATAGAAACATCCAACATTTTCAAACTACTACAAATGTTTAGTCGGCACTTTTAATATTAAAAAGCTTCTTTCTGCAAGCGAATTGTGAATTGACATGCACACAATGCAAATGCTGACATTTTAATAATAATATCTTCGGTTGCACAGAAGGAAAGGTAAATGGTCTGTTCCATTTTGTGCTAGATTACATTATTTTTGGAGGAATTGAATATAACCCTAAACTTTTGAGGAATAGATCTTAAAATAGCTGCAATTTGATTTCACTTGACGTTAGAAATTCTTACGTATAAATAGTAAGCCTTTATGTTCCCACTGCTGGGACACAGGTCTTTGTGACGAGTGGGAGAGGGCTTTTATCCACAACGCGGGTCCAGAGCGGAATGGAGGATGTATCTTCGATTTTCTAGACCATGCCAGTTTCCTCACGATATTGCGTATACATCCCGGTTTTTCAAGAAGTCTGCATCGACGTTAGTACAAGTTTAGCAGATATAATTATGTTAGATATAGGAAAATTGTTCATACTTTCTTTTTGGATAGTATTCATAATTTTCTTGGTTGAAAATGTATTCCAGCAAGTAATAATTATCTGTTTCGATACATTTCATTATATTTTCCTCCGGAACAACTTTCAGTGGAAATAATGAGAGCATCATTATTTCTCCTTCAGATATATTTTATTACACGAACCGTAACGCGAAGTATTGAACGTTATAGATAGAAAACCTAAAGGGTTAGAAGTTGAAAGTAACTATGAATCGATCGTCAATGAAAATGCAAAATTGATATGGCAGGAAACGCCTATAAGTTCAAATTTTGCCCTCTTAACCAAAAAAAAAGTAAGGAAGTATGCGTGTTTTCAGTTACAAGAATTATTGTCCAAGCAAGTATATATTAAATATTACTAGCATTACAATTTATTAAAAACGTAGTAAACCTGAAATTGAGTCTAGAAAGCATCCACTCACATTTTATAAATTTTAAAATTAGGACCGCGAGCGCTTCCCAGAAAATTCTCGGGAGAATTGACCAGAAGCTAAAATTTACCGCAGTTAGATGTCTAGACTTTGACATGTTTATGTATCTAGACTATTTCTAGCCTGTTTGGATGTATTGGAACATCTATAGCTTACAAAGGCATCGCTGAGTGCTTCGAACAATATCTTTCAATATGTGTATGTCGTTTCGTAAGTTAACTTTGCTTTACTGAAGGGAGTTTCTGTAGTACTATCTTCAGTAATCAATGCATTTTCTTCTACTTTATTGGGTTTTGGATGATTATATGAGTCTGTAATTGCCTGAACTGTGTAACTGCCTTAAATATAATAAGTTCTTGAGAAAAAACTATACGTTTGTGCTACAATGACTATGGAATATTGATCCTACAGTACTTTCACAAGTTATGCCATTATGCCTTGTGACTGTAGTGGGATTAGCTCTTTGTTTATCTGACATTAAAAAGTGCTTGTAATGGTCTTACTGAAATGCTTTAAATTTGAGTTTGAATATTTATATTTCTTGCCCATTTCCGAAATAGACCATGTAGAGTAATGTAGGTAGTAGTCTATGAATCAATAGAGAGCCCACAGTTTACAATGGTCTGTTTTAGGTGTATGTAGTATTTCAATGTAACAATACGTTGTGGTTTAAGACTGGGTTACTTAGGTACCTTTAGTACCTATGTATTTGCTTGTACTATCGATAGACACACTCCATCCGTTGTTTAGTTAACTTACTTTATATTTAGATTCATTAGTTCTATCAGTATTGTGATAGGGAGGATAGATGAAGAGGGACGAATCGCATGTGACTAAAAGAATGATGAAAATGAATGTTGATGGATGGAGAGGGAGAGGATGACCAAAGATACGATGAATGGATCGTGTGAAGAATGATATGAAAGAAAAAGAAGTAAATGATAGCGAGACGGTTGACAAAGGAGAATAGAATGGAAGCAAAAAAACGTGGTGCGGCAACCCCAAGTAACTTGAGACAAGGGCGAGAAGACGTTGAGTTCTATCAGTATCATTTGTACCCTATGATACCCAGTCATTGCCCTGCATTATTTCTATCCCACCTCTGATAGAATTTGACTACCTACGTATCCTAAATGATGGTTTTCACCAGATTTGCCAGCACTAGCGGATCTGTTGAAACCATCATTTTTATACAAATACTTTACTGGGTTATCAATTAAAATGGCTACTTCAACAATCAAACCAACAAAGCTCAAAATCTTTCTTTAAAAAAAAATCAATCCATTTTAAACTTCTTTCACTGACCACAACCCACACGTTAATACCAGAATCGTATATATCATTGTAGAGTCCATAGTTTACAAAGGTCTTTTAGGGGTGGCGGACTTTAGTTATGCATGGCCCGGTGTCCCAGGCCTCCGTTAATTATGACGAGGCTCGCACTCCACTTGAAAATTGGATATTTAGGCCTGAATACCAGATTCTCATGTTATTTTATAGCTGCTGTCTTTGTTGTTGAGTTTATTCGGAGATGGAATTGTTTTGTTGTGACCTATGTTCAGTTTCAGGGTTTATGCTTGTGACTTAGATGTATGTGCCTCAATTATTTATTTCTTAATATAACATTTCATCACGACTATAATTTCTGAAAGGCTAGGCTGAGGTATGTCTAATAGCACACTCACATTACGCCAGTTAGTTTTAAGTCCCCTGTTTTTAATAAATTTGCTAGAATACACAATTCTTCCATGGATGGTTTCATCTTCATTGATAAATTTATTGTTTACCACTACTTCATCAACATTTTTAATAGCATTTAAGACTCATGGTTTTATATTTCTTTTCTTACTGATTATTGGATTTAATCATTAACTTGCTGATTGATAAATCCCTATTTTATTTTACACCTTGTTGTTATTGCCTACCTTCAATGACTACTTCCTTTTATTATCTTACACCTAAAGATTAATTCAAAACGACCGTATACCTTTTTTTTATTTTTATTATTTTTTTATCTGATGGGAAATCATCAAATGACTCCTCCCGCTCTGGGCGAATCTTTCTTTGGTTAAGTTTTAATCTAGTTGCTCCAACTAGATTAAAACTTAACCAAAGAAAGATTCGCAGGGAAGGGAGTGTCAGACTTGTACTGACTAAAACCCATCCATGTTCCTTCCTTTCCCTTTGTGTTCCAGGGCCGCGGTATCTCTTTCGAACAGTCCCGCAGCCCTGGCAGGCATTGACCCTTGCGGGTCCCTCCCTGTTTTCTAACAGCAGTATACCTTCATCAGTAATATAGGTACACAACTACCTAATTAGCATACAGTTAGTTAGTTACTCAACGAACAATACCACCAATTTGCTAAACCACCGCGCACTGTTACCACAACAACTGAAGCTGAAATTTTCTAATCGGCGATCCGTACCTGTCAAACCTAATCATTTTATGCAGTTCGCAATTAGTTCGTACAAAGAGATTTATTAACAACGCTCGCAATGCATTGTCTGACTGTACTTTGTCATTTTAATCTTCTATGACTTTTGTGGCTTTTATGCACGAGTGTTCAACTGAAGTATTCATTTATTCTTGTGATTTTAAGGGATTAGTGTCGTTTGTATAATTGAATGTATAAATCTTTTTTTTGCTTAGTCATGTTGGCTTTCTCTTTAATTGGCGAGAAGAGAATCGCAAAATCGAGAAAAGTGGAAGGAGTGAGGGGTGGCCTTTGCCCAGCAGTGGGACAGTTCAGGCTAATAAAAAAAAAGTCATATTGAAAAATACTTTCATCGAGTTCTTCTAGCAGAAGAGACAGGTGCGTTGCTGGGTAGGTTGTTGCGCCATTTAGCCTTACAAGAATAACACAATAAGAAGTGTCGAAAAACGGGTGCTTTGGGAGACTGTGTTATATTATACATATACATTTTGTTGTTCAAAAAGTGCTGATTTTGATAAAGAGAAACTAACCATTAATTCAAGACGACAATAAATATCGGGATTCTGTTTATCCTAATAACAAAACCTTCATACCCTAGACTGCCCTAGAGCCTACCGTGAAAGCGGTTTTGTGGGGCATAGTGCTGATACTGATACTGTTAGCCTGCGTCATCCCACTGCTGGGCAAAGGCCTCTCCCCATGACTTCCAGTGGTTTCGATCCAGAGCTAATGTGCTAAGATTTTTTAAAAACTTTCTTTTAATAAATAAATAATAAAAAAATCATACCCCCATGAGATAACCCACAAGCGCGGTGGCTTTCGTACCTTGTACCATTCTAAATAATCTTTCCTATGAAAATGATCTTAGTTTTTGTAAAATACAAAAACTAAGATCATTTTAAATCACCAAAGAGGCAATAAACTTCAAAGAAGAATGTTCAGTCCAATCGAAATAGACGATTATTCGAATCTCTCTCGCATGAATCATGAGTTAGAAACTTTAACTCATGGCGAGAATCTCATACATCATAAATAGCAGCGTCTGCTATGCTTGAACGTATTAAAACATGTGCAGTCTAAAGTATCATCAAAATTGGCTAAACTGTCAAAGAGGAATATTGTCGTAAGACAGTGATCAAATATTGGAGCCTTGGTTTTTATTTTTACATTATTAAAGCAATTATGGCCGAAGTTCTTAATAATCTTGGTGTATTAGAAAAAAAATGTAAAACCAGAAATAACAAAACGTAGCGTCAGCTGATATGAAAAGAAAAAAACCGGCTAAGTGCGTGTCGGGCCACGCATAATGAAGGGTTAGGTAGTTGCCCACCAAATATGCGGACACGATTTGCCTTTGAACAATGATTTTCATTGTTATAATAAAAAAAAACAAACTTATATTTGTAGTTGAAAAACCTGTACTCCCATAAACTCAAACTCAAACTCAAAAGCATTTATTTCAATTAGACTATTAAAGGCACTTTTGAATGTCAGAAAAACAAATTAGGCTAAGCTACAGTCACAGACACAAGGCATAATAAATTGTGAAAGTACTGTAGTTGCCCATTCCAAAGCGTAGATGGAGAAGAATGGGCAAGAAACTCCATGGACACTCTTTTCAATCAAAATATTGTTACAAAATCTTGGTTACATCATTCATATTGAGAATATACATATATGTGAGAACGATGTAGAAATACTTGCACGTTAAGAGCGTCCAGTGTAAAATATTATATCAACAATTTAAAAACAAAGTAAGTAGTTAAAATAAAGCGTGGCAGCTTAGAGATGACCAGTCCCAACCGACAGCGCCCGTTCACGAGCATGACGCATGGATCAGCCCCATTCAGCTCAACCATATTGAAGGAAGCTAAATGGCCCGACACACCCGCCACCATCAGCGAGACATTTTAGTGAGCATGACATTCTCTCACCCACCAGGGTAAATTCAAGTCAATGAAAGATAACCAAATGTAAATGGTAGCTTTACAGTACATAGTACTCACACATGTGCTATGCAATTATATAGTACTAAGATATTGAGTCTAAACAATGCAAATATTCCATACATTATGTTTAGGAAAATATGTTATCTAAGTACATTTTATAAGTTGGTCGACTATTAATCGTAAACTTGTAAAGCCTACTTAGTTGTGATAGTTTTCCTTTTAACTTCTTTATATATACTACCACCGTGACTTTTTCATACATCCAAACACAACCGTTTCGCTGGTAAACGGGGGGGGGGACACTTGAGTCTAATATGAGGGTTTCTTGTGGACTACGGAACCCTAAAAAAGTAGCGAATGGTCAGAAAACAACAAACTTCGATCACAATAGAATGTTGTTCCACGTTCACGTTATACAATTGAATATCTGATGAAAACAGATCTTTCTGGTACTAATTAAAAATGAAATTATAGCGCCCAGCTAGCGATTAACCTCAGCACCAGAAGACTTTTAACTTAAACTAAAGCAATAAGCCAAGATTAATCTGCAGGTTCATTTACGACGGCCATAAGCCTGAGTAATATATTCCGAGCTAGAAAAATGTCTCTAAAACGGTAACGTTTTATATTCTAGCTGGAGGTGCTTTAGAAGTACCCGATTTACGTATAAATCGCTACGTAGTCTTGGTAAGCAAGTATCTCTAAGATCCAAGAAGTATCGAAAAGTGCAAAGTATGAAACTGCGAATAGAGAACAGACTTGCCTAACAGCCTACAGCCTACGAAGAAGTGGGATTTACTTAGTTTAATGTAAATATTGTGTGAGAATTTTTGTTTCAATTGTATCGGAATTCATTTGAAAATATTTGTGCTTCTCTGTATTTGTCTTGACAAATAAATATTACCTCAAGATAACACTCCTCTAATTGTTACAAACTTATTATCAGCATAACTTTTACTTAATTAATTACAACTTGCCCATATCCGAACCAAACATAGTTAAAAACAGAAAAGTAACTGAGTCACCTAAACAAACTTAGTAATAAATAAACTCTTACTTTACAAAACAGTCTTTTAAACTGACAAAAAACCGGAAAATCTTTAAGTAAGCGACGTTTTAAATAAAAATACTTATTGTTTAGCCACCAATAAAATGGCTTCAGGGAATTAGGCGCTTTTATAAAGCTGTAAACAAAAAAAAAACACCAAGACGTCAGGGCGTGCGACGTGACTTTGCAACTTAGAGAATTTTATATTAAACTAGCTGGCTCACTTGCGGATTTTCTCATTTCTTTGCCCTCAACTTTGCCATTGTTTACCCACTGTTTTTCTATTGCATGGGTTATTAAACTTCGCTAGTTGTAAATGAAAACTTTTGAATCCAAGGAATCTTTACTCGCTTGCCTTCAGAGTAAAGTTTGTATTTACATTTACGTTCAGAATAATTCCGTTTGTATTTTTAATTAGTGTTGGGATTGCGAATGCGTTTTACTGACGCTGCATATGATTTGGGTGTAATTAAATTTTCTTTTGGTGTACGGTTGTGAGTATGTGAGAAAACACGTATGCAAGCGTTAATATTATAACTTGCTGAAGTTAATTACTTTGTATGTTCGTGTTGGATGTTCTACTTATATTTTATTTATGTTACGTGTTTGTCCTTTCTCAACTATGTTGGAGTCAAATTTCCTTCTAACCAGATGTTGAATATCTGTATTTCACACGGCACACGGACTATGCCATTAAAATCCACAACCGAGTTGGCAGGAACCGGTATCCTAAAGGTAGATAGATTTTCCGATTTTTGAGTTTCTGGCTATCAATTAATGCAAGCTGCATTTGGAATGTTCTCATTGTTCATCAATGTATGTAGTCACCACAAAGGGGAAATCATGATTGTTTGAACGGCGCGGCGTTCTGACTTAGCCCCGTGCCTCGGATCAAAAGATCTCTCCGAATCGGAGAGATCTATTGATCCGTGTAAGTAATTATCATGAGCCAAGAGCCCCTTTACTATCCATTCTTTTCTTACGTCCATCCTGTTTCTTTCCTCTATCATGTGACTGCTTTCCTTTAATTTAATTGGAATAATTAATGGTTTCATAACCAATTTCAAATGGATACCATCGTCCTCTGTTATAATCTCTTCATGCCTATTTACGACATCCACAGGGAAATGTGGGGTGGCTTATGCGTGGTTAGTGAGTAGCACGCACCGTTTGTTTGTGTACTAGGTATATCGCATTTGTGTATGGAAAACTGCAAGCTGACTCTTACCATGCACAGTTCTAACACAATAATTTTATCCAATATTTGAGACTCTGTCAAAATAATAGCTATGCGGTTGCTATAGGACTGCTGTTGTCAGGCGTAAATAACAACAACTCAAAATATTATTGCCTTTGAATTTTACTGCAACTTTTGTATCTTTAAGATACACCACGCGTATTGCGTGGGTATAATTATTATGGAAATGCGAACATTTTTTTTTCTAACAATTTTAAATTCTATGCAATTTTAATTATCTTTGTAATGTAGTGTGCCTTTGAAATCAAGATCTCTTAAACAACTGTCTGAAAGAAATCCCAACAAATTGTAAAACCACATTTCACATTTCTGTCACCTCTAAATCCACTGAACCGTTGTTTTACGAACACCTAGTATTGTTTGTATCGCTGCCGCTTTTCTCTAAACCTTTAGTAAATAGCAAACAAGCCCTTCGGTTGGCACAATACGCCACCACAGTACAATGTAGGGCGGGTTTATAGATTGTAATAACAAAGGTGACAGGTTGCAAGCCCATCGCTTGAGAACGGGATTACTGGGGGTTTTACCTTTACTGATAGATACAACTCACTCTAGAGACGTAGAATGAAAAACTTTCGAAAATTTTACGTAAAAGAAAGAAGAAATACTTTTCTCGTAAATGTTAACTGCAAGAATGAGTGGGTCTAATGAAAGGTTAAAGTTTGTATACAGAAGGAAGTTGCTGGATGTCTAATCTAGATAGGTATTGAACTTTGTGTTTAAATATGTTAAGGTAGGATTCAATTCAATGTACTTCCTAAGTTTATCGTGGATATCACTGACATCGGTGCAGGAAAATATCGTGAGGAAACCTGGACATGTAATTATTATAAGTATGAAATCGCAAACCTGTCTTAAGAAACCGTGCTGATCAATTCTCAGTAATACGCTGGTATTATTATAGGTACCACTATATCCTCAATTTGTCAGTCGCGGGAAACAGCTGGATGATGTAATATGGTACAAGAAAGAGAAGACCCAGAAGCAGGGGGTGACTCTGGGCTGGAAAGATGATAATGTGTCCTGAATTCCGGAAATTGCTCAATACCGGCACTTGCAATAATAAACTTTTATCCACACGCTCAATTCATTCCCTTACAAGCCTGTAGCATTTTAAGTGACTTCCCAAAGAAAAACAAAACTTCTCTCGCCTTCAGAGCCAGCGCAAAAACAACATGGCATCGCCAAAAATTTTAAAACAAATTATGTAAAGTGAACATTAGCTTTTCAGCACACGTGAAACACATGAATCTTGCATAAGGGAAGCTATTTTTGACGTCATCAGTCCAAATGTGGAAGGAAAGAGCGAGATAGAAGACAGAACGAGAGACAAGGATAAATAATTAACTAACACGATGTAGCGTTAATTTAATATATTTGTAGCGTCCACATGAAAGTCTGCGAGAAAGACTCCATCATGTTTGCAGGAAGCGCCCTGAGTGGCCCTTAATTTAATTAGCAATAGGAAAAGGAAATGGCGTAGCGTAACATTAATGTGTCACAAAAACTTGCCAGTGTTCTTTATTTTTAAAGCATCAATTTCTTTTAGGTATTTTATTGATACTCATTGTACAAAGTAACAATATATTTTTCCGGAAACATAAAGTAAGTATAATTGAACATTTGGCTTAGGCTCAGTTCTAATTTCGGGCACTAATTGAAGAGTTCCTAATAATCCTAATGTTTGGCAGCCGAATTGCTTTTACTTGACCAATATGAGGTTTTTGGTAACCTAATTCATGTTCACCATTCACCAATACGAAGTATCGCGTTTTCATTTTAACCTAAAACGGAGTTTGTAGACCCACCATCCTATGCAAGGAAGAATAATTATTTTTCAACTTACTAAAGGTAAGACAATTTAGATCGCTTTTACAGTTGAAAGAATCCTGAAAAAGTCTTCTGACTTCGTATCCTCGGTCGTAATTTGTAGAAATCAGCAAAATGGATCAAAGTTAATGGTAATAAAGTTAACCGTAATTTTGCTAAAGGCGGGGACCCTCTATCTATCATTTCTAAACTGAGGAAAGAATTGTAATAAACCTGTGTGATCTTTGTTTTTTATTTCGAAATCAATAAAATTATGAGGAAAACGATCACGCCTGTATATCTCGAAGGGTTAGGCAGGAGTGTACCTAATAGTACACCCAAATTTGACCAATTATGTTTAAGTCCCATGTAATAGGTGGCAAGCCTGTTGCCATCAACCGGGCACAAATCCAGGCTCCGTGGGTGTACTATTAGGTAAACTTCTGCCTAACCCTTCGGGGATTACAGGCGTGATGTTATTTTATGTAGTTTGAGGTGGCGCAGGAGAAGACTGCTTGGAAGGATTTATGGGAAGGTCTTTATCCAGAAGTTAGACAGATTTTTAGCATATTTGAGTGTCTCACTGTTGGGCAAAGTCCAAATCCCCCTTAAATAAACTTTCAACAGTTAGACATTAAAGAGGCATCAAAATTAAAAGTGTACTACATGGAATACTTTCGTATTCTTAAAATGTGTTCTTATTTAGTGTGCTCTTTAAAGGATACCTCATAATGTGTACCCTTATCGTTGATTTATTGCCATTTTTGTTTTAAATATTGTTTCGGCTTGCTATCAAAGACCGCTATCTAGGTAATATCGCTTAAGTTCTCTACTTTGCTTGACTATTTGGGCGCTAGGAGCCAGTAAATAGAAACCATTATCGTCAAACCACT
Organism: Lycophotia porphyrea; assembly: GCA_950005105.1. Lineage (NCBI taxonomy): Eukaryota > Metazoa > Arthropoda > Insecta > Lepidoptera > Noctuidae > Lycophotia > Lycophotia porphyrea. The sequence goes on along the minus strand of OX465387.1, from coordinate 6,798,760 downwards.
ATCTTAATGATGTGAACGAACTTTATAGCAGCTATTCGATAATAATACTATTGCATACTATGTATATATTATACATTAGATTTATTATCTGTAATGGCAAAGCAAACATGTGATAAATAAGTAAATGAATTAATAAATGTGTACCGTATTTTTGAGGTTACCTGTTTGACGCCTTATAAAAACCATGAACCTCACCCAATCAAGTTGATGGTGGACTATTGCCAGTGGCCTTTGTTGTTTGCTTTGTTTGCCAGTGGCCTTTAGTAATAAGGTTGAAAAGCGGTCAACCGCGAAATTTGGGCTGAATCTACTCGTACTTTGTTGACTGGTAGAAAATACTTAAGGCATTAAGTCAAATGCAACATAACATCACGTCAAAAAAAAACATAGGGGGCAAGCCTATTGCCATCAACCGGGCACAAATCCAGACTCCCTGGCTGCTACTGAGAAATCCCTGATGGAAAAACCCAATAACAATTATTTGCCCGACCGGGGAATCGAACCGAGGACCTCATGCAAATGCAAATAAAAAGTAAAAAGACCAAAAGTCAAAGTTGTGTTTTAAGTACTTAACTATAAAATAGTCAAAAATACTATACATGTTTAGAAATAGTAAACCCATTTATAAAGCTTTTATTTTCAGTCGCTCCCTATAAAAGTCCTGTGCTGTCATCCAAAATAATCTCACAAAAAACATCAGCCTAACAAAAAAGGCATAAATAATTCTATCAAAAATGAATCCTTTGAAATGCCCACTTTAATAAAATAGAGTAAAATTTAATATAATTGAGAACGCTTTTATTGTACAGCAGATAGTTTGCTCAAACGGATTTTAAAAGCTATTGTGAGGCGAGCGGGTTTATCACTAACGACGATCGCGTACAGGCGAAGTTTAGATGGACCGGAACTGTAGGGAAAAGACAATGGAGGCCGAAGGTATAACAGTAAATGGAATATTAAATAAAGGGTGTGAAATGACTCTTAACGAAGCCGAAAGGCACTTGTTCTCCCCGTCATTGCGATCATTTTTTTGTTCTACACTATACCTGGGAACCTTGTAACTACGGAGATATTGGGGGTCAAAGTTTCAACTTTTTCAAAAGTTTTTTTTTTTTAATACATGTTTTTAATTATTTTTTTTACTTAAGACCCTCGTACTATTCAATTCATCCATCAGCACAATGTTTTGAATGCGTTACATTGAGTCCTACTGTAAAACGTGACTTTTCAGCCCACAAAAAAGTCGTTTCCCAGCAATTTTTTTTGCGTAAAATTACTTAGTTTGATGTACAAAATGCTTGGTTGACGGCTTCGTGAAGAGTCTGTTTACACCTTGTAGACGTCGTGGTGGTTAATGTGATAAGTAGGGCAATATAACTCACGATTTTATACAATTTAAAAACATAAAGACTACATACAGAGGTCGATAAATCAATGCAAAGGAATAAAGAAAAGGTTTTAACATCAGTGTTAACCTCGGTACTGTAAAATCCAAGTATCAGCCCCACACAACCTATGGGCACGAATTTGGCCTGTTCGGATTGCATGAATGTATTATCTTAACACTTCTAAAGAATCACAATGTGTAAAGTTTTAATTAAAGCTGGCACTCATTGAAGATTTGGCACAGATATAGTTACTTAAAAGTTCAGACATTCATAGCAAGAAATTGCTATACTGCCAACATATGAACTATTTATTAACATAACAACAAGGATTTGTTTCCACAATCTACTTTTACTAGATTCACAGGTTACAGGTAATAAAATTAATACCTAAGTACCTCATGAACAAATAAAGAACATAATTTGTGAAAACTTTTTTTTATTTTTATTATTACTTAAAAACATAACGAATGAAAGAAAAAAATCCCACACAAATAAAAGCAACAACGTCTTTATCAAACCATGTCACCACCTCTAACGCAATATAAATATAAATCCAACCAGACAATTTCCACATGCAGTAACAACAGCTCAAAACTATATTAAACGCGCAAGACTACCATAAGTTACAATAAGACCATAACTAAACACTGCAGATGTAACCCGAAAACCGCATTCAACCTAACTTTGGTCTCAAATTGTCACTGTGTTACAAACGTTCGGGGAAAAGTCCGAAACTTGTGGCCAAAGTTGAGTTTTCTAGCTCGTTTGTGCCAATTGTAGAACGGTGTAGATGTGGCCGGGAAATTACGTTTTGTTGAGATACGATCCAAACGTGAGCCTATTAGGGTGTTGAAGGAATCATTTGGGAAATTCTAGTTCGATATTATTTGAGAATCATTTGGTGTAGGTTATATTTTATCTTTTTATAAATATTCCTGTTATTTCCTGATTATTATTGATTTAAACATGATTAATGGTGAGTTTGACATTATTGCTAATTAGTAACAAAATTATCCAAACATACTACACTAGCATTTAAGATGTGAATGTATTACTAACAAATTGGATTTTGTGATCTGTTAAATAAATAATTTGCTTTATTTTATTCTAGTAGCGGCTAACTATCATTATTTTCAATAAAAAAGGTTAGAACGAATTAGAAACCTGTTTTAACCACTAGCGATTGCCTACAGTCCGCCTTCTTCTCGTAACGACTATATTTATCGTCGTTTCAAGTACATTTATCAGGTTAACTGCTTCTTTCAGTTAGTAATTTCTAGCTAAGGTTTAAAAATAATTCAAACAGTATTATTCCTCTGAATAAAAACTCATTCTAGATAATGCACAACTTTTACATCAGTAACGGCAATCACGAAATTTTAGAAGCAAAACTAGTCACTAAAAGATCACTAATGATAATATCATATTTCCAGTACAATGGTAGAGGATTTCGAAATCATTAGTTGCGATAGTAATCTAATGAGATAACTTTTTGTAAAACCAAAATGATAACAGTCTGCAGGAAGAGGACGGAAGTGAAGCCGCCGAAAATCCAGCCACGAATTCTCGCCCCAACTTACAAAAGCAAAATGTTTGTGTTAATATGCTGGTAGAAGAATAATTATCTATAAACAGAGCATGAAAGTTCATTATCATTAATAATAACTGTAAATAGGTCGTGAGAACAGCCACAGTCAATGCCACCTGCCATGTTAATAGGAGACAACAGGAAAATAGTCACCAGAAATCTGAGCTGACATCATCTGTAATGAGAGGGAAACACATGGAATAGAAGATTCGATTATCTACCTTCTGTACAAAAGATAACAAAGGTCATAATCCCGCGCAAGGATGTTTTTGACAGCATGTTACTACTTGGTATTTGATAGCTATAAGCATTAGTAGTTTCTCTCAGCCATTAGTGAAACTAACGACCTTGTCAGCCATGTGTGTGACTCTAATCTTTAATACAGCTGTAATAAAAAATCTCACAGCAATCCTTTTCGCATCTAAATCTAAGACTTCGCACTCATATCCCTCCAATCCCAAAAATAACGGCTACGTATAAATTTTACACGAGCGATATAATTCATAATTCCCACTGCGTACATCCCAATTGATATAAGATAGGATGATATTTACTTTACCGACAGCAGTTTGTGTTCGGAAAAGCCACGCTTTTATTTTCTATTGTCGAAACGCAGTCAGCATGCAAATTTTATTCCGGATTTTTGTACGTTCTCGCGCATCTGTTTTTTGAAATAATTGTAAGCGAAAATTGTACGGTTAAAAGATTTACTTGCAAGCTGAATTTGTTAAGAAAATATTTTGTGATGCATGGCGGGTTTGTAAAGAATAAATAAGCCAGTGAAATTTCAGTGAATTCCAAGTTGTGAGCGGTGACTGTCGAGCTTTACAAACCTGTGGGAATGCAGTTTTCGTAACGATGTTAACAATGTGCTGGTCGATGATTCTGACCTCCTAGTTATTCATTTGTTTACTAATGTTCCCTAATATAACACTGTAGAAAACGCCTTTATTACGAGACTAATAAAGTTCATCGTGTTTATTAATAAATGCGCTATGAATTCCCATTCTATAATACTCGAATGAATAGACATTCAGAATTCCCCGCTCCTCAAGTTTCGTTACATTCATCATCCATTTCAATTAAAATTTACTCCTGCTTCACAAAAACTACTAGCTAGATGCAAGCGAAAAGGGTGTCGGAACTCAAAACTTTTTAAACCCTGTTTAAAATTGTAAACAACTTAAATATCAGATTCATCTAGTTGGTGGAAGTTTGGGTGCTGAGCTTCAGTTTTCGAAATGATTTAACTTGAAACAAAATTCTAGTACAGGTAATTAAAATAGGTTTTTCAGTTGGGGCTAAGAACACTAAGCTAATTTAAATAAAGATTGAAGGTGTGCGGTGTAGAGACTCATGTCTCTACAACCCAACTGTCTCTACTCTACTGTCTCTATTTTTTTTTGTAATTTCTTATTAAAAAAAAATTTGGAATTTCGGAGTATTCCCATTTGAGCACCGATTTCAAGAGCACCAATGCTTAGAGCTAAAGATATTACCTTTGCTCAAAAGGGAAAATCTTTGGTGCTCTTGAAATCGGTGCTCAAATGGGAATACTCCGGAATTTCTCCTTTATCGTATGTACGTTTACAAATATTTAAACTCACATACACAATCATTTCAACACACATTTTTTCAGCTTTCGTGTACGTTTACAAAAAGTTGGTTGAGCTTTTGTAACAAAATTATATAGGTGATCAGAGAGAAAAAGAACACGCACATTCATTTTTTGTAAGAAAGATGTCCAACTAATAAAGAAACCCTCTAACATTTTTTTTTTAACTCTTTCACGGGTGACCACTGAAAACAACGATGTACTGTCGGCCTCCCATAGCACAGCATCATGCTGAGTGGTAACGGCGTGCTAGCTGTCAACCTATTTTTTTGTTCCAAATATTTGTTGTGTATTGTATGCTTTTTCTTGTTTTTTTTCATTTTGTATGCACGTCATGTCCCTGCGAAAAAAAATCATTTTTTTTTCTTTCTAATTTATCCTGTGCCAAGTGACACTGTCTACTAATAGAGATAACATATATTTCAATAGTTAATTAATGACGAGCTAAGTAGACCGTCCTTCCTTGATGCGGGTCGACAAGCCAATCTGCGCTGTGACCTAATTTCAACTTTAGGCTTAAATGATGACACAAGTTCTGCCCTTAGGCTAATGTCACTGGGTGCACCTAAGGGACACTACCAGGGCTCCGTATAATCTTAATGAGATGCGGGACGATGTAGACATTAAAGTATTTAAAATTCTATGTTAGTAAGCTTATAACAATTAACTGCTGTAGGTAGGTGTAGGTTTTTCCAAAAGAGATGTTTCATGATAGTGAAATGATTATCTCGTTTGGACTGTCTCGTTGGTCGACGACTGCTGAGCATGAGGTTCGATTCCCAGGTCAGGCAAATTGTTATTGGGTTTTTTCATCAGGAATTTCACAGTAGCAGCAACAGAGTCTGGATTCGTGTTCGGTTGATGGTAATAGGTTTGCCCACTACTACATGGGATTTAAACATATCTGGCGAAATGTGGGTGGACTATTAGGTACACCTTAGCCTTACCCTGATTACAGGTGTGATGTTATGTTAAGTGAATGCTATGAACGTTATGTTATGTATGTGTCTTCCCTTGAGTGAACGGCTTAGGTGGCTGATCATTTTTATTTCATTCCATGTTCTTTTGTAACTTTTATATAATTTTCAGTTAAATAAGCTTGTAAATATTCCATTACGCCATAGAATGCTCTTATTAGGTACCACTCATCCGCTGAAGCGCTACAAAAGCGCGTAACTTCAAAAAAAAGCGGCCAACTCACGCTCTATTAGCTGTCAACTAGCCAGAGAGAGCGATGGTGCGAGTAATCCAATTTGAAAGTTGTGCCCACCGAACCGGGCTACGTCATAATTAACTACTAGCTGGGGACAAAGTCATGAATAACTAAACCTTCAGTCATGAAACAACTGGCCATGTCGCATGTATGCTTTGTAATCTGAGGCACAATGAAAGAAAAATATAGTTTAAATGAGCTTATGTTTGCCGGTGATGGGAGGATAACAGTGTAAGATGTATTGGGAGTGGCAAATGAGGAAAGACTTTGCTTCAGGTTAATACAATACAACTGATAATGTTCTTTATGTTTACGTGCATTTGGATTGAAGCGAAAGATAGTCATTTATAGCGGAAGACGTTTCCGAAGGCTCCCATTTCCTTGGACGTAAGAGGTCCAATAGAGGAAAAGCGCCCGATCGATGTTCGCCAACGCGCTAGCATGTTTGCTCCCGCGCCTCGCGCCAACCAATCGCGGATTGGTCGTCGCGCTGCTACCCGGCCGCTGATTGGCCTTAGTAGTTTTAGTATTCATTTTGTTGGTAGAATTGGGTAGTACAAGGACTTGAGATAGCGGACGTTTAACTTGTGTGATGTACAGTGTATTCCGTTTAGAGTTTTATAAAAGTTTATGCCGATAACAAAGCCCTTTTAATTGAGAACTGACCCACCCCGACTACACATTTTAATTTGAAGTGACTGGTCTATGCCTCATTGTTCTAGTGGTCGAAAGCGCGACTGCTCAGCATGAGGTCCTGGGTTCGATTTCCAAGTCAGGCAAACTATTATTAGGTTTTCATTTCAGGCATTTCTCAGTAGCCAAGGAGGTTTGATTACTTATAAACATAAGTAAGACCCTTCGAGGATTATCGTCGCGATTTTATTTAGTAATTCTATTTTACCGTAACTCACACTGTACTTATTTCAGGCATCAAGCTTATCTTTCTGCAAAACATTAAATTGTAGTTTTGGCGTGAAAACGTAGCGCCAAATAAACTCGCTCTCACATTTCGCTTAAATACAATAAATTATTACGTGCCACTTTCCTACGAACCGTCTAGGATCACAATGGCGACACGCGAAAAGCTTTATAATACCACAGTGTAACGAACACTCCATACAAAGTGTTGGCTTAACTGCGATAGTATGATTTGAAAGTTGAGCTGTGTCGTTGGCACTTCAATGAGCACCTATTCATACTTGCCTATAATCCTACCCATTAATACTTAGCACGCTATTGTTCTAACAGTATTCTCATTCCAATACCGCTTCGATCCAATACCGCTCATTCATTCCAATACCGCTTCTAGCTATATAATTACAGTTCCCGTCAAAGTTAAACTATCAATGATCGATGCATTGTTGCTCCTAAACGTAAATTTGTATTGCACAATGGAATGCTCCCAAACGACTATTAGCATAGACTGGAATGGAGTTATTATCTATGTAGGTTAGACGCGAAAATTCTGCTCTAATAAATGTATGAGAGAAACTCAATGTTACATAGTGTTATAATTTCATAGTGAGTTTACTGCAGTCTGAAATTAATATGGAGTATGAAACAAAATGTTAGTGGAATTGTCTCTCGAATAAAGGATACGAGCTCTGAAATGTTTACATTTTATTGTGTATTTCATGTATGTACTTTAATGTTTCCACTGTGCTTCTGGGAATTGAAGAGAAACATACATTGTATTGGCTGCTTATTGGCTCTATATAGTCAAAAGAGTACATCCCGTTTGGGGAGTTTCGGCAACTTTGCATGAAATTATGAGAAGGGTTTATAATAGTCAGATTCCGGCGATTCCTGATTATTATACACTGTATACGTGGCTTGTTACTGTTTATCTTTATTTACATTAATAAACAATCAGGTTCAGAGGAACAAACACAATAACAAAGAGAAATAGATTGAGAGATGCCTCGTTCTAATTAGTTATAGAAATAGTTTTTCGTCCAGCTCTTACAGTAAGCATGTTCCCAAGTTAACACAACTTGTACATAGACTGCGCTGATCATGAATATCATAATCTTTTCATACCAGAGACCGCTGCAATTGCATTTCATTTTTAATTTCGGGCTAACAAGTACTACCAGAAACGTGAAGTTACAAGTCTTTTTAAAGCTAAGCACGAATCCAATTTCAAAAGGGAACTCCATACATATTTTTCCTTACAAACCTTCTTAATATCCTTTTGATACAGCAGCCTATTTAGCTGGCTTTCCTTGGAAATAATGTGAGCCCCTACAGGGAGGTAGTTACGTTTATATAAGAAAGTTCCATCGTTTGTTACACCTAGTTACTCGAGAGTCATCCTGGGACAATTTTTAGTTTCCTAGTCAAGAAGGAAAAAGTTTTTATCTTCCGTTATATGGAAATGTCTGCTTTTAGTAATTTTGCTGCCAGGTTCGACATCTTATTTGTTTTCTTTTCATTCCTTCGTTGGATTTCGCGGTATGGTATGTTTTCGTCGAAAATGAACTTGAAATTTAGTTTGAGGCAACGTTTACATTGTGTGTTTTGCAAAGCTGTGAAAAATTCAAACAATATTGAATGTATCGACGTTTCCTGATTTTCTTGTCATTTTCTATATTTCGCTTTTTGATCTTGCTTTTTTTACACTTCTTTCATCAGCCAAACTTCGTATTCAGCGAGACCTATTGGTATTTTGAAGTTACTTACACTAAACTTATACCTTCCATCTTCACTGTAACTATCTCTAACTATTGTAGCCAGAACATAAGCTGCATCACTCTTATGGAAACTAAAATTCACCTGTCCAGCAATTACAAACACAATGTGATCTCGATCAATGCCTACTAAGCGCGATGATTATCGTCCAATCGTCGGTAAGCGCCATGATTACCAATCACTAACTATATTCGTCCGGTGGAAGCCCACATTCATCAGCGGATATTTACATAATGTTTCTATTTACATTTACCTACATGTGAACTGTGGACCTAGTTAGTTGCACCACTCTAACCCACGTTAATCAATACGGTTAGGATTAAAGTTCACTATTTATGGGACAAGTGGCCTGGTAGCAATTTAACATCAGTCGTTTGCATTAAGGAAATTGATTATTACAGCTTACGGATATAGGTTTTAAATTTATATAGATTTTTATGAAGTTTGATGTGTTAACGATACTTGGACAGGACACTCTTACTCTTGATAAACTATAAGTAGTTAGAACTATTAAGCACACACGCCAAAATGAACCTGTACAACGCGTCAGAGAGTACAGAATCTAATTAATTACGAATAAGTTTTTGCGATAGATCACTGTTACTTGCATTAGGTGTAATAAGACACTTTACCATCAATCATTACTTTTTCTGTCTGCCAAGTATCTGCAGCCATAAACACAGACATATAACACGTACTTATGAGTATTCCTACTTTTCTTCAAAGGCATAAGAGCATCCTCTTAAAAAGTTTCAATCTCACGAAATCCATAAGAAAATTGCATCGCAGTATGTTAGAGAACGTTCAGCAATTTAAAATAATGTTTGTTCACTATACGTATCGCGTATGCAGACGCGAACGGGAATCTCTTATAAATATTTGATACAGCTGAGCCAGATATTTGCCTTTGCCAAGTAACAGTAGCTTTAGGCAATAACGTCGAAATTTCAGAGCCCACCTTCGGGCTAATAGAATTTTCATTTCAATAGCAAATCGTTGAAGAGAGGACGGTCAGGTATAAATGGAAGACAAAAGAAACAATGTTGAAGGTAAGCCGATAAGATTGTTTCCTCACTTATTTTACTGCTCACGTCTTAAAAGGTAAGGTTGCCGATAGACATATGGGCACTGATATAGTCAGTCTGTTTTTGTATAACAATAACAAGTAAGATTTAATTAAAAGTATAAAAAAAAACCGACTTCAAATTGTATATTTGTAATCTCCTTTGAATAGGATAAGTTTGGTTGACAAAAATATATATTAACGACTTACAATATTTAGCGTCAAAAATCCGCAATTTTGTTTTTTTTTTTAAACACCTATCTAATGACACTTGGGTTTTTGAGATGAATCTAATGATATCTTAATCGTCGAAATCCAGCCAGTCATTTGGAACATACGAGGTAATAAAAAATACTAAGAAACATACAATATACGCGCGAAAAATATAACTTATATTCTTCTGGCAGTCGGGTAAAAAGTTACATAAGTTTCAAACCACGTTAATTAGAAAAGCCTTCATTAACATTCGATTCCGAGGGAAACAGATCCGTTTAAAAACATTCGTGTTAACTTTATTGCTTACAAGTTAAGCTTCCAGAGTTTCCAAACAGGAACGGAACACCGGTAACTATTAAAAATTCAAGCTCCCACATGTATTTTTCAGGCGTATGTATGTATGTAATTAATATTTAAACTTGTCACCAAGTGTGCAAACAGGGTACCCTTAATAATGAATTCTGGACATGTGTCCCATGCGAATGCTTTAGGCTTTAGCGTCCTCGCCGTGGGACAAACATTACATTATGACGGGAACAACGAAATCAAGGGCCTTGTTGGTGCATTGGTAATGAGTGTATTCTAATAGTTTCAAGGAAATGTGTTCAAATACAAATAGGGGTACGGGGTTCCAGGGTTTTCAGTTCCGTGTATAATATTGAAGTCTGAAGCTGACGTCAGACACTTCACATTCACCCGAGTGAAGTATCTGATATAAGCTTAAGATTACCCCCAAAAATCTTTGTCGTTCCGTAAGAAAAAAACCTAGCGGCGGCATTTAGTGTATCTATACAAACGATTTAACATTTTCTCAATAGAAAAAATCGAAACACCAGCATGGTAGGAATACACATACTGGTAGGATACATAGAGTGTAAAGTGAAAAAATATTTCCTCTAGTTTTATTTTCCAGGGAGAAAACAGGATAATACGTTCGTATGAGGTAAACAACGATAGCCTTTCCTTCTAACTCTATTTGTTCGTACTGGTACACACCTACCCATTACACAAGTGATTAATTATTTACCATATAAACTTCTTATTTAAATACACCTCTACCCAGAAACCTGATATTGGCCACACAAACAAATAAACACGAACAAAATAATACATTAAAACCAAATTTAACAGAAAAAGGAAAAACACCCGTAATCACAGCAAAATATAATTCCCCAAAGACTGACTCATTAAATTTTACGGCAAATGTAAATTATTTTGTATGTTCTACTGAAGATAATATTCAAAAATATGCAAACATTCACCGACTCAGTTCATTTGAAGGCTGAAATTCCACGTGGGTGTAAATAATTAATTAGCAAAGAGTATACAAGTGTAGAGAAGTTGGGGGTTTGGTGTCTAGCTGCTGAAAATTTAAAACGGAATACACCGGCGGCCAGGCGAGGCGTTCTCTCAGTGATTATGGCATGTTTGCTGTTTAAGAGGAAATGCGCGGGTGGTCTTTTCTCCATACACACGCTCTCACTCTCGCTTTAAAGCTAGGATTTTTTACAGTTAAATAAATATCAACTTCTTCTATGTCTCTATATTTTCCTTTTTGATGATACATAATCTGTACAAGCACTAGAACCTTTACAAAATGCTCAACATTGCCTATTTAGATTGTCAACAGAGGCCTAGTGACAACAGCTATTAATGAAAAACGAAAAACATAGGGACACAGTATATGTATATCTTTCTTATTCAGTTTATGAAATATCTTTTAAATTGGAGGAGTAAAGAGTCGAGAAACCTCGAATTAAGACTTTTTACTATTGTTGTCCTTATCGCACCAATGTCGAAAGCACGCTCGCAGAGCGATAGCGATAGTTACTTCAAATACCTACCGTGTTTCCTTTTAAGAGTGCCCTGTGGCAAAGGCAGCGCGGTAAGGTTTAATAAATTTTTCAAGTCTTCTTTAGCAGGAAGATGACTTCCTGCCTACGTACCTCCTGAGTTAAGTTAGCTGACTTCCTGAATTTAGATTGTAGAAGCTAGTAGAGAAGAAATCTACACCTTATTTTTATTGTCAACAATAAAGTAGACGATTGCATTGTGAGATTTTAGCGGAGGCCTAGTTTGCCAATCACAACATAGAAAGATTCTCTATCCGGGTATCCATTTCAAATGCAGTATTATTGAAAATAAAGTAATCTGTGTCGGTATTATAGCCTGATCTGAGGGCGAATTTCACCTTCAAACCGCGTTCAAGGGCTGCTCTGTCATAATAACTGCTGTGGAATATTAATAACGCTCTTGAACGCCGTTCAGATATGCTGATCTAGTTTAGTTTTATTTGTGAAATCCGCTCTGAGACTGTGTGAGTGTACCAAATATCAAACCTGCCGCAAAATTTGTTTGTTTGTGATTGTTAAAATACGTGAAGGTGTAATTATAGCTTAATATTATGTTGCGTATATTTGGTTTGTCCCATTTTCCTTCATGGAAGGGACACTCCTAACAGATTCAGTACAATAAGCGCTGATAACACTTGACAACGCTGCCCACTGCCATCGTGCAATAAAGTGATAGCCCCTGTACACAATGGCCCACGTTGGCTACATGTCAACGTCATTTCCACAATATACCAAATATATATCAAGGGGAGAACATCGGTACAGTAAAATTACAGAGAAATATAATAAATCCATGGAATTTACTTTCGACCGGGTATCATGATTCTATATAGACTCGAAGACTAAAAAATTTGACTTCCGACCGTGAACTTGGTCTGAGCTATCTGTTTTTCTAAAAGCTGTGCATATGTATAAATCGTGAGGCACTTTTAAATAATTTAGAACGATTCATGAATCCTGTAAAACTGTAATTCATCATCAGCCTAACCTTTTCCAAACTATGTTGGGGTCGACTTCCAGTCTAAATGGATGCGGCTGAATATCAGAATTTTACATAGTGCGACTGCCTATATGACCTCCATAACCCAGTAAGTACTGGGCAATACGATACCCCTTGGTAAGACGTTGTGATTATGAAACTTTTGGCCCACTGACGAGCCTACTATAAATATGGAAACCACACACGCCGTATCGGAGTTTATCTAACCGTCTCAACCGATTGGGGTAGCATAATTAACGATAATCTCGTATGGAAAACAGTCTTAACCAGAACTTAAACTGCGTCTATACTCGGGGTATAGACGCAGTTTAAGTTCTGGTTAAGACTGTTGTACTGCAAGTTGAAAACGGCACAAGTTGAACGAAACCATTCTGCAGTAGGCCTATGTTTTAACGACATGCTATCACATTAATGCTTTAATCGTAGTAAAATTACAGTGTAACATGTACTATTAACAGGGTTCAAGATCGATCTTTAGGTATATTAAACCTTGCCCCACACTAGGAATTTCTCCTGTATCATGGGTGCGTTTACAAACATTTCAATCCACATACACAAACACCCAGACCCGGAAAAACTACCTGTAGGGCCTACAGGTAGGTCATACAAATATTTGTGCCGTGCGGAGATCAATCCCGTGACACGCAGCGCAGCAGCCAATCGCTCAGCCACTGCGCCAACCGTGCCGTCAAAACGACGTATTAGAACTTTGACAATCGTTACAGTAGCCTGAAATCCGACAACCAGTCTTCCCAAGGGGTATCTTAATCCACTCAGTACTAACTGGGTTGTGGAGGTCAGATAGGCAGTCGCTCCATTTAAAATTCTGATATTCAGCTGCATACAGATAGTCTAGAAGCCGAACCAGTAGGGATTTCACGCCCGGGAGCAGTCTGCTATTTACCTAGTCCTTTTTTGTATATTTTTGCGATATAGAGGGTGTGTACGATACTGTGAAAGAGTACAGTATCGATCACAGAGAAGGTAATATAGAGGTCGTGGTATCGATATTTTTGATTCGATATCATATCCCTTCTCAGAAGACGCGTTTTCCAACGCACGATTGATCGCAATTGCCGACGCTTTGAGAACTTATTTGGAGAGTATATATTGGAACCAGATAAGAACACGCTTCATATTTTTTCATGCAAACTACGTTTCAAAGAAGCTTGAAGCGATGTTGTTATATTATTGAAGGCAGAAACTTCTACCGAAATAAATATATGTAAAAACGAGCTTTAAATTTAAATATCCAAGTATTCTGTTGAGATAATGGGACATTATGCCTAACATTATTCCTCTTACAGGAAGATAGATATAAGAACATTATATAAGCCAAAGACCGTGCTAAGAAATCCTTACTATAATATAATATTATAAACACGAAAGTTTGTATGTATGGATGTATGGATGTTTGTTACTCTTTCACGCAAAAACTACTGAACGGATTTAGATGAAATTAGGAATACAGATAGTTTATAACCTGGATTAACACATAGGATACTTTTATCCCGATAGTATGTTCCCGTGGGACAATTATCGAACTCCAAGTGAGTGACGCCGTGGGCATTAAGCTAGTGTTTATTAATCCCGACCATAGTCTGTGTCTTTAGAAAAGAAGGCGCCAAATCTTGACATTACTAACCGTTTAGCTGAAAATAATGGTACCTAAAGAATACAAAGCGCGTTAGATCGAACACCCTACGGCAACGCCTCATACGTCCCTGTCTTTTATGGGAGGGCAAAATCAGGCCGTAACATTTTATACCCCATTCCTTTGACTGACTCGTGTTTCCCATACGGTTTAATTTTTGATTAGATTGTTACATGTTCCAGCTCGTAGAATTGGCAAAGTTTTACTGGTAGGAAGGCTGAAAGTTCGCCTTAATTTCTCCCACTTTACTCCTGTCTTAAAAACGGAGCTTACCTTAGCATATCTGAGGAAGGTGGGCTTTTTTCTCCGGCAATTCAGTGTAGACAATTGATTTTTATAGTTATAACTTCGTTGGCGAGGCTAGAGGTGAAATGGGGAGCTTTGAACCTCAAAAATGTGTGTTTTGTGTGGTAAAAGAATACACTCATACCTACTTCATCGCGTTTTGAAAACAGCCGTTCTCTAGCTGTTAGTCTTATTTTCTTTTCGTTTTTAATTAGGGTTGATAATATTAAGGTGCCTGCTTTATTTATTTATTTAATAACAACGGTTGTGTTTACAATCACAGTAACTAAAATTATTAAAATAAAAGAGACAATTATAACACATTAAAATATACAAAATAACAAAGTGAAGCAAAATTTCAGAGAGTGAAAACAAATAAAAGAAGGTCAGAAAGAAAGGAAGAGTGTTTATTAGCCCGCACAGGTCAAAACACAAAAAGAAAATGGTTTTACAATTAGCAATGCAGTATATTAAAAGTAAAAATTAACAAAAAAAAAACGAAATTTGTTCAACAACACAAGTGTGTTTTAATTGTTGTTCATTTGGTTAACAACACTTTCATAAATTCCTCTTACAGTACTTCTGACATACCAATAAAATCTACGACCATCCATCCGCAAACAGATCGTCTGTTGGATTAGATTAGTCTGTTAGATTAGATATGGAGCACAGCAAACAGCCTGTGTGCTTTTTGCCCCGGTCAAGATCGGTTCAGCGCTGAATGGTAAAATTTTAACAGTGTAATAATATTTACGCATAAATTTTTTTGTCGCTTAGTATTCGTGAAAATGAGAATAAATGATGGTTTTGTTTAGTACCTCGGGGCGTCACAACAAAAAACAGGATATTTGTCTAAACGGAACGCTGTAAGAGACGTGTTTATTACAAGGAAAAAAACCAAAACTAAATTTCGTAATAAATTCAACCGTGACAAATGTGGTGAAACGGAGATAAAAAGCTCTCGTGTCACTTTAAGTCTGAAATATACATATCAGGGAAAATACCGGAGGGTACCTACTCTGTACTTGACAGTACATAGGTACGTTGCCAAGTACATAGTTTTGTTCAATCTAGCCCTTTTCCAAGCTTTGATAAAGGCTGATTTTATTACTGTTAGCCTGGGTACGACTTGATTATCAAAGGCCTCGCGTTTGGAGGATATTTCTATGTATTATCTAGTCCATCATTGATTATACGGGCTGATCTTTTGAATTCTGTGTTGGTTCAGGGAAAGGGTGTTGTACAATTTATACTATGTTTGACGCTATACCTACATGAACTTAGTATAGGCGATGTCGAACCTAATTGTGTTGCCAGTTTAAGGTTGAATGTCACTTGCACGGCTTATGATGTCGAAGTACAGAAGTACATTTGGTCGTTTGGCCAAATTTTTTTTCATAAAAACAATTTTGCGATAAAAAGTGGGTTCTCTTCATCGTCATCGTCAACATATTCTAGAAGGATTATTTTACCAATGTAACAGCTAGATAGTGGAAGATTTTGTCAAATTTGATAAAGCAAATACAAGTCAACTCCATCACTGAACACTTATTGGCTACCAGAATGACATAAGGACCCCTTACATCTGCTAAGGAACACACTGAATAATCCTAGGGGGATAATCAATTAACCGAGATGCATGGTAAACGCATCTGTGAATATACAAGGGAGGTTTACTCGGTTCAGGAAGGCTCTGGGCTCTGTGTTTACCGCCCTGCTAGGTTAGATTAATAGCCATAGGCATTTCCTTCCTTCTCCATAGAGGCATGGAACAGATATTTATTGGATAGATGTAAGAACAACCAATATGTTTACGTTATTTTGACATACATTTAACTGCGTCTAACATAACATCACGCCTGGAATCCCCGAAGGGTAGGCAGAAATGTACCTAAAAGTACACCCACATTTCACCAGTTATGTTTTTAAGTCCCATGTAATAGGGGGCGAGCCTATTGCCATCAATCGGGCACAAATCCAGACTCTGTAGCTGCTATTGAGAAATTCCTGATGGCAAAACCCATTAGCACTTTGCGCGACCCGGGAATCTAACTCAGGACCTCATGCTCAGCAGTCACTTGCTACCACTAGACCAACGAGGCAGTCAAAAAAATTATTTTAATGAAATAAATAACAGGCATTTTGAGTTGTCAAAAAAGTTAATAATTTCAACGCAATGTTTACTGGTTGGTTTGGTGAGGACAGCGATCATCATAGTTAAATTAGAGATGAGTGTATCAGTCATAGATCTATAGACACTAACTAGACCAATGACTTGTCAATACGTACGCTAGCGGGAAATCATAATAACGGCCTGTCAGTAGCGAAGGGTAAATTTTTGTAAGTGGTAAGCCGGAGTATCGTATGTATCTTTAATGTGATTTTAATGTTTGTCAATAGAATACTGACTGTGCCATTTTTCAAAGGGAAGCCTGTAGGAATCGAGCTGTACGGAACTTTCGCCACTGCAGCCTGTCAATAAGTCCACCAAAGCTATCAATAGTTGCAATGTCAATGATTTGTGTAGATTGCCTTGGACTGCCGTGCCGGTCTAATAGTTGGAAGCGCGACTGCTGAGTATGAGGTCCTGCCTTCGATTCCCGTGTCGGGCAAAGTGCTATTGGGTTTTTCTATCAGGAATTGCTCAGTAGCAGCCACGCAGTCTGGATTTGTGCCCGGTTGGTGACAATAGGCTCGTCCCATTTTACATGGGACTCAAACATAACTGGCGAAATGTCAGTGTAATATTAGGTACACCTCGGCCTAACCAATGATATATAAACTATATACTAAAACATACCCGCGCTCTGTAGTGGCAACATGAATGGAAGGTAATTACCGCATCTCCATTTAGTTGCGTACCTACCATTGCCGCGGCTGTACGTGATAAAAAAATAACTTATTTGAATAACTTCCTCAAAAAGCAAAAAAAAATGCAGTCCTTTGTTTTTAGGAAATGTAAAAGTTATACTGCAACTGTAAAAGATAAAAAAGTATCATTTCATGCGTAAGTATCAAGAAAAATGTATTTTATTTTTTCGATGCCACTGGCGCCTGAGGTAAGTCACGTGCCGTGCGTGCAGAATGACAACGTTACTAAATAAATATATTTATCTCTCTCTAACAACAGGAATTCCGTAGACGACATTTAATTTTCTTTCCCTTTCTTCGTGCTTGTAACGCACCTATCTATTCTAGCTACCGATAAGTCTAACGCTGTTTTCGAGTGCCGTGATGTTCATGCATGACGCGTCTATTTATAATACGTCATTGGTCCTAACTCTACAAGGTATACAATGATCAGACAATTCTAGAACAAAACCGGACCGGGAATTAGCGGACTCGAACCACAAATTAGCAAAAACACAACTAAAATTCGTCGGCACGACACAAACTCGACCTTACCACCCACAGTCAAATTAAATATAGGTCAACAAAAATACAAAAATCTCGCCTTTACAGATAAATAAAGTGTCATAACAATGTTTCTAGTCCACTAGCTGCCTACCTTCCTGTGCGAGCAGATAACGAGCTTATACATACCCTCCATTCACA
Source organism: Lycophotia porphyrea (assembly GCA_950005105.1). Lineage (NCBI taxonomy): Eukaryota > Metazoa > Arthropoda > Insecta > Lepidoptera > Noctuidae > Lycophotia > Lycophotia porphyrea. The sequence goes on along the minus strand of OX465387.1, from coordinate 6,780,639 downwards.
TTTATTTTATTTCCGACATTCAGGAACTATGGTGACCTTTTTTCGTTAGGTATAAATATAAAATTATGCGGAGTACCTACATAGTTAAAAATTAGAATGAAGTAATTTGTATAGTAAACCGCCAGCACATCAAGCTACTACAATCTGTCAGATATATTTAATAGATTTTCGACTTTATTGCTAAAATATTAGCTTGACCTGCTAGCGTCTGTACCTACAGCGCCCTTTTTTTTCGGATTGGAAATCATCAAATTAATGACTTCTCCCGCTCTGGGCAGAGCGGAAGGGAGTGTCAGACTTGTACTGACTAAAACCCATCCATGTTCCATCCTTGCCCTTTGTGTTCTAGGGCCGCGGTATCTCTTTCGAACAGTCCCGCAGCCCTGGGACCTACAGCCCCCTGTATTCACAAACGCTTCGATTCTGTTAATTTCGATTCAAGAAGTCGTATTTCTATAGTTATTTTTTTGACATTACAAAAACGAGCGAGATAGTCATACGGCTTCCCGAAGCGAAATCGTTTGTGAACACGGAGGGCTGGTATAATTTTTGCACTACGAAAATCGTCCTTGATGATATTATGAAACAAAGGCACTGTCAATATCGTGTGGTTGATTGTACGCACGACGACCAACGCTATTAAGACCAGTACAAGCTGGTCACACATTGGCTAGAAAATTTATACAAAGCAAGGTCTGGTTACACTGGATATGTGTATCTTGATATGTCGCCGTGTACGTTTATGTATGGAAATGCTGAACACAAAAAGTATCCGGAATGAGTTTATTAGACTTATCCTTGACAGAGAGAAAAGTGGAAACTTTTTCTTTTCTGTAACCACAATGCCGCCAAAAACTTATAAATCTGTTTCGTGGCAGGTTTCAAGACAGATCCTAATTAAAAATATCGTCTTTAGGCATAGTTGTAGACTATGTGACTTTGTTACTAACCCAATCAATTGCCAATTTTGAAGGCATGGTAATTAATTTCAGGAAATTATAGAAAGCGATTAACAATTTACTCGATTCAAATTATATTGCAGGCATTCATAATTAAAATTTTGATTACAATCACAATTCAGACATAGCGACATAATAACAGAAATAGCGATGTCAAATTATTTGTTAAAGAGCAAGCTGGACACAATTAATAAATTTCACATTTATACTGAAATAGCACTCATATTTGTGTTTTTCCGTATCGTAAAAATAACTACCATCATTAATCACGCTTTTTCAGCAAAAGCGAAGAACGATAAACAGATCTTTATATTTTATGTTTCACGACCAGATCAGTAAGGGAATAATATATTGAGGCACAAATCAATAGGAATAACTCCAGAAAACACGATGTTCTAACACACACTTCAGCACGAACACTTTCTTGAATATTTTAAATATAAGGAACCTTGGAGGACCCTTGTATCCTTGTAAAAAAGACCTATGTCTATCTACATCACTATGGGAGTTTCGGGCAGCGCTCTCCTATTGCTAACTGAAATAATATTGCTGTCTCCAAAAGTGACTGTGGAATATCGGGTTTTTCTTTCATTGTAGGTAGGTACGGTCAGTGCCCTGCATTACTTAAACCCTCTTACAAAGAAGAATCAGGAAAGAGGGGGTCAGGTAAAGCAGGGGCACTGACGTATAATTTTTTTTTATATATCGCTTCATACCCTTCAACTAATCGGACACAGGGAAACCCATCATCATCTGCCTAACCTTTTCCCAACTATGTTGGGATCGGTTTCCTGTCTAACCGGATGCAGTTGAATACCAGTTTTATACATAAAGCGACTACCTATCTGACCTCCACAACCCAGTTAGCACCGGGTAGTACAATACAACGACTGTCTAAGATCTACAATTGACGTGTTTTTCCGAGACACGGAGGACGCAGGGACACAAAGAAGCCCATGATCGAAATGTCCTGATTGAAATCTTCCTTCATCCACACTGATAATGCGAAAGGCACTCTGTCTGTCTGTTTGTCTCTCACGTTTTTACGGCGCACCGAATGACAGATTTCCGATAGCACAAACGCTTGTAGGACGATCTTCAGGTAGGCATAGAATTCTTTTTATTTTGGTTTTACATTCCTTTTGAACGATTTCCTACCTCCAAGTTATAAATTAGGACTTTCAAACTATTTAGGCTTTCTAATACTCCATCTGGAAATCAATTAGGTTACTGAGCTAGCTCTTGAACTTCCTACATAATGAACTGGTATGCCAATTTCCAACGACCGTCATGCCTTGCAGGCACCAGGTCAACCATGTAGATTGGTTACAAATTGGATCGAATGTTAGCACCCCTGACCTTTCGGAGTATCATGCATGACAGTTCTTGAATTTGGTTTATTTTCCTCTTTAGAATGTGGTTTCAGTTTGTTATCTGTTTGTATGGTCGATAATAAACCTCGCTTGCCTTGAAAGTTATCTACTAACAAGCCTTAAGACCGATGGGAATTCTCGTCGACAACTTCTCAGGGGCCTTAGGGAATGGTTACCAAAAACAATGATACAACTGATTGATGCTTACAGTCTTAACCCCGTATCTATAAACAAATTAAAGTGATTACTCGATTAAAAGTTATTACTTAAGATTCTGTAGTTTGTAATTGGTTGAGGTTAGAACTGTAAAAAGTTAGCGTTGATTTCTTAGTCGGTTTTTACTTCGTTCAAATGCTTGTCTTTTGCATAAAGATGGTTGCATAAGTATTTACTTGGCTATAGATTCGAGGAGGCACGGGAAAAGAGCACGTGGGAAGAATTGCGGGAGGCCTTTGCCCAACAGTGGGACAGTACAGGCTGCTAAAAAAAATAGATACAAGTATAAGTATGTAGTAGTGTGTTAGTAGTAGTATTCTGTTTTATAAAACTTAACTTCAAAAATGATGATCTACCATACAAACTTTCAACTCCTATTTAAACCGTTTTGCTCTTTACTGCTCAACTTCAGTTTTAAAGGAACTCCAGTCCTTGAAGCTGAATCATGCTTCTAAATCCAGCGATTTAGGCTATACGTTGCCTTTCGTTGAGTTAACCTTGACCACCAGAGCATAAAAGCACGCGCATGCCCTCCACGTCAAGCCACAATTTCACCTACCATTTTGTCACATATTTCGTTTGGCGTACAGGGCACGCGCTTGCTTGTCACGTATATGTGACTATGGTGGTCAAACGCTGATTCAATAGATCTGGATAGACTTTGCTTCAGTAGTTCTCCTAATTATATTTATGATCTACTTGAATAAACAATATGTAGATTTCTGATTATGCTTGCGTATCTGATTAACTCATTGGTTCCTTGGCTTCAGATTCTGGGTCATGCCAGACATCTAAGAGGTCATGATTAATTAATAAATTTGTTTGGATATCTGTAATAAATACTGCTTCATAATCTTCTGCGTCTAGCCAGAATATTAGTTGTGTTCATCGCTATATTAGTAGAAATTCTTAACTACTGACATTTATTTAGGTAATCCTCGTATTTACCTCTGGAATTACAGCAATATAATAAATGAACATAAAAGTAAATTATACTTGGATAACTCATTAATGTTTTTTTTACATTTCCAACATTTCAAGCGCTTTTAAGTTCGTCCTTCACAACCTCAACCGCTTTAAAGTGCTGGAAACGCTGGCAGGTATAAATGCAAACGAGTAGAGTGGGACTTAAAAAAATACCTTTGAAAACACTAAAAGTAACTTCATTCATGATACGAACACAAGGACTTCTCGAGGCATATAGAGACCAGCTGTTAGTGCACTTGTTTTAAATGATTACTAAAGTCTATTCTCGTTCGATGGTTCCATATTGCAGCCATAAAATATTAACGACTTTTCGCACTAGTGGCTATCCACTTCAGTAAAAGCCGTGTACCGAGTAGCTTGCGGCCAATTGTTGTTGCTACCTATTTATTTAGCTGCCTGCCTGAGCTTGCGATAAGAGATTGAATTTAAGTTCCAATTTCGCTGAATTTTCTCTAGAGAGGCAATAGTATAAAGAAAGTTGGTGGAAAGAGTAACAATAAAAATACGCTAGCCATTCTTTTGCTCACCACGAATTGAATTGAAACGACATCGTTAAGTTGCACCTCCTGGTGAAAGCTGCAGTTGAAACGAAACATACTGACGCTGTGAAACACGTATAAGCTATTCCGTCGCACAAATTCTAACACAAGCCCAAGAACTAAATTCAATGGGACATCTGTCTCTTCTATGTCGTGCCTACAATTACTGTAGGTGTATAGCACATGTTCCTTTTAGATATTATCTGTAGGTGCACAATAGATCCCTCCCTTTGTACCGTGTCCTATAGAGTAGTTACCAAGCAGTGTTGGATCCCCGTATCTATTTGTAACAAGATGACGACATGTCGTGTCATGAAAAGCAATCTTTACGAATAGAATATTGTTGAGTTAGAGGAGATAATAATTTGGTATTGATAGATATATTTTTATTATAATAAAATATGTTTCCATCAGTCAAAAGATCGTACTACGAAAATCTTGGAAGAATATCGAGGAAACTTGATAACATCTTTGGCGAAAAACATTCCTAAAGAATATCTTTCAAGCAAAGCTAGACCTACCCTCATAAAACTAAAGAAATTTTTCTTTGAAACAAAAAAATTAATAAAGTAAATGTCCAGCAGTAATGAAATAACATCATTTACCAAGACAACAGCCCGCGGATTTTTTTTATCAGCATAGTTATTTTTCATTTCGAAAAACAAAGAACTTCAGGTAGTTTATACCTAAAGATACCTATATATGTATAGGTAACTTACAACAAAAGATATTCTAAAAGCCGGTTAATATCGAGTAGAACGTTTGTAAAGTCCCTCTTTGCCATTTCATTTTCATTTTCATCTACTAACAGATAAACAAGTTGAACAATATTGTTCTGTTTCAAACGCTTATCATTCTCTGCAGGTATTTAAAGTTGGACTTTGGAAACTTTTGCCTGAATAGTGCTTATTATGACTGTAAAATGTTTGGGGTTTAGTTTGAGGGTGACATTCTTTGTTAGGTTTAAGGAGAGGCGTAATGGTTTAATCCGAATATTACTTTTTGCCGCTAAGCTGAAGTGGGACTGGACTGGCCACATCTGCCGCATGCCCAATGAGATGTGGGCCAAAATAACCACTTTCTGGAGCCTTGACACAGCCAGAAGGCGTCGCGGCAGACCTCGTAGAAGATGGCGAGACGAGCTGGATAAAACCAACGACCACTGGCCCGCATTAGCCCTGGATCGAAACAACTGGAAGTAATGGGGAAAGGCCTTTGCCAAGCAGTGGGATGACGCAGGCTAACAGTATCAGTATCAGTATTAATTTTTCTACTTTTATGTACAGACGCACATCAAGATTTCCCAATCAACCTTGAATCTAATACTTCAGCAATAAAATTGAAAATGTATTAAAGAAATTTGACAGTTTCGGGTAGCTTGATGTACTGGCATCATACCTTCGTGATTAGTAATCCTTTTCGTCTTTAGACATTTCGACTGTCTTTGTGTTGACGTTCCATTGCTTTACGCATTACCAATTTCAGGCAACTACTGAAAATCCTTCCTGTACCTACCCCTAGGGCGCGGCATATTTACACTACATTTATCAAAGTACACGAATATTCACTCCAGCAACCTTATTTTATGATTACTTAGACTGCATAGAGAGCTAGAGACTAAAAGCGAGTGAGAGTTTCAATAAACGTTACCTATTATAGAATCTCCATTCATTTGTTAATTATGTAACATTCGTAGCAGCACTTGCTCTGAAAATTAATTTGTCTCTTTAAATACTTCGAGCACATAGATTTATTTAGTTATAGTATGCTTTCATATTCAATTATTTCATATCCGTAAATACGGGGTAGACACCGACGCGACGGTTACGACGTAGGTATACAGTACACCATTCTGAGCCCACCCATCATACATTTTTCATCGGTTATTAAACGTACACTATGCTCCAATTCTGCTCCAGTGACGTCAATTTATTGAGATTCGTGAACATCATCATCTGCCTAGCCTTTTCACAACCATGTCAGGGTCGGCTTATAGTCTAAAGGGGAGTCCATAAATTAAGTGAGGCGTTTAGGGGGGGAGGGAATCGAACCGAATCTCACCCAATCTCACAAGGGAGAGAGGAGGGTCTCGGCAAATATCATGTAATTTTTTTCCCGCAAGAAACAGTGTGAAATAGCGAGAAAACTGGGTTAAATTAAGTAAACATGTTTCTTTACTAGAATATGGCCAAACAGTACACAATAATATTTTCAGTGAAAATAATTAAACAAATTATGATTTTTATTTGAAGCACTCGATAACCGTATTTGTACTAAACTACGCATTTTGATAAATCTCACGTGAGATTAGGACGGGGTAAGGGAGTCAAGTCTAATGTCACGACATCTCACTAAACCCCCCTCGGGTTTGAAAAATTGCCTCACGTAATTAATGGATGTCCCCTAGACGCATGCAGCTAAATACCAGTATTTTACATGGACCAACGGCCTATAATAGTAGTGGGCAATACAATAGAAGATACTCCTTGGTAAGACTGGTTGTCAGACTTTCGGGCCACAGACTACCTGTTACGACGGTTAAAGATCTACTAATGATAGCCGGGACTAACGGCTTAACGTGCTTTCCGAGGTACGGAGGAAACTCGGTATGTAATGTATGGTCATCCATCCACAGAACAACCTAGGCAAGCCCGGTTTAACCTTGAAGATCGACCCGTGCGACTGTAATTATTAAGCCACGAGCTCCTCATAATCTATTGTTGATCTACCCTCAACATCAAGAAATAAAAAACCAATTTGTTCCGACCGGCGACCGAAGCGTTACTTACATAGAATTACGATGTTGAGCTAAAAGCGTTATTGTATTAAAACTTTTGTTCGCCAATCTCTAACTTCGTACCAAAATCCAATTTCTAAGCTTTCCTTATTCCATACGGTGTTACGCGACTCATATTTTTCACTTTTAATACAATATTCGCAACGTCGAAGGAACATTAAGTATTTTTTTTCGTGCTTTCGAAGATTATTGTGTTATGTTCTACTTTTTTACTAGCTTTTGTTTTTTTCATCTTCTATAAATGGTGTAAAAAGACTCTTAACGAAGCCGAAAGGCACTTGTTCTCCCCGTCACTGCGATTATTTTTTTGTTCTAGACCATGCCTGGGAAGTTTCTAGTTCTAGATATCGGGGGTCGAAGTTCCAACTTTTTCACACGTTTTTTAAGAGAAAACTTCTTTAGCGGCATTGTGCACTTTTTGGGATGGGTAAAAAGTGGTAAACTCGCGTCACATCGAATCGGTGGCGCAGGGCGCTTGCGCGAGTGTGCGTCCGATTCGTTGCGGATGGCACGTCTCCCGTGCCATCATTCTTTTTTGCATGTGGCGTTAGGCACGGGAGCGTTAGGTCGTATCATTCTGAACTCGATGGTAACTCCTTCAAATTAACTTTTAGGGTGATCTACTCGAAACAATGGCAGCCGTGTCACGTTATTTTTGTACAGCACCACAGCTATAAGTTTGACAAATTGGACATCGCAACGAATCGGTTAAGCTAGATGGCGTTGTTTCAAGTTTTCACTTCTGCCGGCACTCCCGAAGTGCAACTCGCCTTTTTTTAAATACATGTTTATAATTTTTTTTACATAAGACACCTTCACGACCCCCGCACTATTCAATCCATCTGCACAATGTTTTGAATGAGTCCTACCGTAAAAAGTCGTTTCCCAGCCATAGTTTTTGCGTAAAGTTGGATAAGGCTTCGTGAAGAGTCCGTTTACACCCTGTATCTATCACTGGCTAATCTTAGTGAAAAGATAGCCAGTGATCGAGTAGGTAGCATAACTGACTTTTCAGTATCGCAACTTGTGGACGATGTGGACTATGACTATATATGACTGCAGTGATTGTGCTTAACCAAATTAGATCTACATAGTTACAATTGGCCGCTTTCAAAGTGTTTTGTATTTCAACTAGTACCAATATGGAATAACATTCACTACAATTTCTATTTCTCCATTGCCGTTATTGCTGGCAAAATGTTATTCTGTATATGTCTAGCCCCTCGAGTAAGCAGACGTGGGGTACTTAAAATAACCAGTTCTTTTATATTTAATTAAGAGCACAACCATTGATGGTTGGATCACAGATTAGATCTCTTTAATGACAATGCCATAGTTCCATGGCCCACAGATTGTACAGTCACCATACTGAATAGTCACATGTTATACGCTTAAGCAGAATACATAGATCTAAAAAGTTGACAAAAGACGTTCCGAAAAAAAAAAAATTACAACATAGAACAGCGGCCAAGAACTCTACCTATCCCTTCCAGATTTACATTACCCCGTTAACAAAAACAGCCATCAACAAAATTATGGGTGATAGTTAATGATTAAACATCTCTATTTATTTAGTCAACATTAAACGCCAGATAATCTGAAGAAAAAGTCACAACGTATGCCAACATAAAACCTAACATGCTAATAAAAAATAACAAGAAAGTTTTGCTTATTCTCGTCTAGTGCCCACCTACCTATCTATAACGGGTTTATCGTAGAGAATTTTTATAGCTCAATTAGGTACATTGCCAAACATGTTTGTAAATCATTTGACCATAAATTCAGTGAGTTAAGATATGGACCGTGTGTGCATAGTAATAAGAGTTAAAGGTGAATGTTTACATAACTAAGTCACATAGCATGCTAATTGCAGCAGGTCAAATCAAATACCTAATTTATTCGCGTAATATGAGATAGATAGATAAAACATGCTTCGTTGTCACTAGTACCAGTAACAGTTCCATGATGGAACTACTGATTGTTTTTTTTATCACTAGTTCCATTTTAAAAGAATCTGACAATAATGGAACTAATGTTGAATTTGTTATCACTAGTTCCATTTTTAAAAGAATATGAAATTAATGGAACTAATGTTGAATTTGATATCACTACTAGTTCCACATTATTATTTTAGGCACTTGTGAAATTTTTAAGAGTGGTAAAAACACTGGAGTTAAAAACACTTAGTTTTTATAATAATTATATTCAATAAAATCAACAAATATTTATTGTTAATGATGCTAGTGACAACGAAGGTAAAACATTTATGCAGTGCACACAAAAGACAGCACAACACACAGAAGCACAAATAAATTTAAATGATACAACAAATTACATCAATATAAAAACAAGGTGACAATGTACAAAAAGAAAAATATATTTACGAAAGAAGTATAGTAGCACCACGAGTACGACATAATTTAAATAAAGTAACGAGTAGGTATACAAGGTGCGGTGTGTGTCTCAAGGTTGCACCAAATGGGAGTCCAACTCAGCATTTGTCAGGCATGCACCTGACGCTGATAAATATGGGTAGATAGATGGTACATAAAAGTTACGGTAAATGGTAATGTATTAACACAGTGCTTTTAACCCTGCAGTGGTCGCGCATCTAAATGAGACAGCAGTAGTCGCATAGACTACATACGTAGTCTATTTTTAAATAGAAATAAATAAACATTAAAACACATTTTTTTTTTAATATAATCAGTACAGTTTTCTTAACTAGATAAAATCAATAAAACTTAATCCCAACCTCTGTGTCATAATTACTAAAAAAAAAACTTCTGTTAAGTATCTAATTGGCATTTGTCTATTTTGCACCAGTGGACTACCTATGTAGTCCACTCGACTACTGCAGGATTAAACAATTACTTATGTTATACTGCAATTTCCTTTTGTCTCATTAAGTTAACACGGATAAAACGACGTTTTCTAAAAATTAAACCTAGATAGATCGATTTATCGCCCCCGAAACCCTCTGCATACTAAATTTGATGAAAATCGTTGGAGTCGTTTCGGAGATTGGCCGAAAAATGTTTAACACAGGCATAATAACACGACACGAAGATCAGACAACTGACATAAAGTACATACATTGATACAGACTGCGAAAAACAATTCGAGCTGCTAACGACCCCGATACAGTATCATTTCCATGCTACATTTTAGCTTGCAGCCTGCGATTGAGAGATAATAGGCAACAGCGTGCACTTGACTGCTAATAACATCATACTACCATCAGCATTCCGGATGCCAAACGCTGCAATATACACTAGCTAATGTGTTGGGCTATACAGTGGAGAGACGCCGACACATAGAAACTTTTAATCGAGGTTTTTTTTTTTAAATCGGTTATAACTGAAACTGAAGCTGTTTTTTGTTTAATCACCGATGAATAATTTTTATGTGAGGATGACCTAAGGATGCCAGGGCTGCGGGCTGTGCCAGGGCTGCGGGCTGTTCGAAAGAGATACCGCGGCCCTGGAACACAAAGGGCAAGGAAGTAACATGGATGGGTTTTAGTCAGTACAAGTCTGACACTCCCTTCCGCTCTGCCCAGAGCGGGAGAAGTCATTTGATGATTTGCCATCCGTAAAAAAAAAAAAAAAAAAAAAAAGGATGACCTAAGGATGATGTACTAAATAATATGTGGTGACCGTTTTCGAGTCGGTGTCCTACTACGTAAGTAGTAAGTTCATACTACTACAGTAGAACAATCTCTTTGGTATAAAGGGTGTAAACAGACTCTTAACGAAGCCGAAAGGCACTTGTTCTCCTCGTCATTGCGATTATTTTTTTGTTTTAGACCATACCTGGGAAACTTCTAGTTACGGAGATATTGGGGGTCAAAGTTCCAACTTTTTCACAATTTTTTTTTTAATACTTGTTTTTAATGTAAGATTTTTAAACACATCGAGGTGTCCCCTTAATATTCAATCCATCCATCAGCACAATGTTTTGAGTGGAATCTTCGCACCTGCTGACAGCTACTAGAGACGTATTTCCTTAAAATACTTATTATGAAAATATTCGGGCCCACGGCGCAACTGATCGCAATTGGCTGTCACAGAGAATTGTTAGAATGGCCACTTAAGTTAGTATGGAAAGTATTGAAAATATCGTCTTTAGCAGCGCCCGCTGAGACGACTCTGTGCTCAGTGATTTCATTGTGTGCGAACTTTTTGCACACAGAGTGGTGTAAAATACTATAGCTGGAACTATAGCTGCCTGTATACTTACCAACCAATCATTTTATTCGACTGTACAAGGCCACTCTGTAGCGTTCCACAAATAACAGCTCCATAAGTTTCTTCATTAATGCACACAAATGAGGCTGGATTGGCAAAGTTTCAAAGTTTATTTTGTGCCTTTTGCAGTTTGCCACATTTAGTTACTTTTCTGTTCTTTAAGTTTCGATGTATTTATACTTGATCTTTCTAAAGCATTTAGTGGGGAAATAAGACACAAATCTAGCTAACATCAAGAATTTTAAGCATGCACAGACGCCACGACTCCAAGCATAAAAGGGCCTTCTCTTAGCTGCTATATACAAAACAGGAAATCATCTGTCTACATCTGTTCAAAGATGTAATTCGCCAAATCATCGTTCAATTCCGATAAACTTTCAATAAAAGAAATACGCTTGAATCCACCTTGTAAGAACATCGTTCGTTCGAATAATTTTATTCTCTTTTACCGTTTCTTCCATTTAATTCTACAAGTACCTACTTATCGGATATACTTCGCAATTCTTATCTCCGGGATTTTTCATCGTATTTCCGACTCGATGTAGCTGGCCATTTCTCATTATCTTTTCTAAATAATTCAACTTAATAAAACAGTTTCACGGATTCACTCATTCCTTCTTAAAGCATGCAACTATCTATAAAGGGTGACTGGTAATTAGCGACCGATACTTAAACACGTGATTGTACTCATGATAACACACAACTTTCCCAAAGAAACATTTTTTATACTGATTCGCTTTCATCACAATAACAAAACAACTTGCTAGCCGCGCGGGTGCTCTGCCTACCTACTGTTGCACGGTACGATAGTAATGAACTAATGAGACAGAACGGCGGCGTCACGCGCCTGCCAGCTGATAGGTGACAGGCGCGTACGCGCTAATTTCATACGGCTGTTTTGTTATTATTGTAATAAAAGTGAAAGACAATTTTAAAAAAATGTTTCGTTGGGAAAGTTGTTTGTTATCATGAGTACTATCACGTGTATAAGTATCGGTTACTAATTACCAGTCACCCTTTATAAAGGGTGTAAACAGACTCTTAACGAAGCCGAAAGGCACTTGTTCTCCCCGTCATTGCGATCATTTTTTTGTTCTAGACCAGACCTGGGAACCTTCTAGTTACGGAGATATTGGGGGTCAAAGTTCCAACTTTTTCACAAGTTTTTTTTTAAATACATGTTTTTAATGTAAGATTTTTACTTTAAACACCTCCGGGACCGTCTTACTATTCAATCCATCCTTCAGCACAATGTTTTGAGTGCGTTACATTAAGTCCTACTGTAAATCGTGATTTTTCAGCCCAAAAAAAAAAGTCGTTTCCCAGCACTAATTTTTGCGTAAAGTTACTGAGTTTGATGTATATAATGCTTGGTTGACGGCTTCGTGAAGAGTCTGTTTACACCCTGTAGGTAGTTGCATGCTTTAAGAAGGAATGAGTGAATCCGTGAAACTGTTTTATTAAGTTGAATTATTTAGAAAAGATAGTGAGAAATGGCCAGCTACATCGAGTCGGAAATACGATGAAAAATCCCGGAGATAAGAATTGCGAAGTATATCCGATAAGTAGGTACTGGTATGTAGTTTTTTGGATCATTTAAAGGAAAACGGAAGAACTGGTGACTAGTAGAAAGATGACGGAAAAGAGTCCTGGTTTTTTGCAAATTTCCGAACCAAATTCGTAACAATAGTGGTCTAGTGGTAAGGACGGGCGGTAAGCAATGTATCCGTACCAGTTCGACGTCTGCGTCATTGAAAACACCATCGAAAACAAAATTAAACATCTACCTAAGCACACAATTCTCCCGAAATCGTAATCGGCTATTACCTAATTGAGTGAAAAGTTTTAAGGGATTAGTTGCCGATCTTAATTGTCTAAAAGACTAAAACGTATCGCGGTCCGACGATATTGTGTGAAATGGACCAGCAAACTACGAATCGATATCGGGGAACTAAGTAGGTAGTTTAGGTGCAGTACGCCCTTAGGTAACAGAATGATATCGGTACGTTAGCTTTATAAGCGAATTTGAACTCTATTAACATTAGCTTTTGATATATTAATTTGGAATTAATTATACCTTCCACCATTATTACTTAACTGGTAGAGAATGCCTACTAGGCATAAAGTTCGCTTTTGTGTCTTGTTTAGATGTAATATTAAAACCTACCTAAGTCCAGGGGTGGATTTGATACGTTGACTGCCCTAGGCCTGCGAAAGATTGCCGCTCCCCTATATTCTGTAAAGCATGAAAAATTAAATACCTTACCTTCGAAATTAAATTAAAATGGAAAAAAAGCCATAGTCAGTAAATGATTTAATTATCTCAATCAGTATTTCAGATACCTACTGATTCTTACCATTTCTATTTGTGAGTAAAAATGTATCGTTATTCACAAAAAGGCTTTTGCCTGCCTACGAATTTGTTTATCAAATCATCACAATCTAAAGACCGTTTAAATTCGATTAAAAAATGACGAAATTTTGCTGCCCCCTATATTATTACTAGGCCTATAGGGAAATCCGCCCCTGCCTAAGCTTAAATAAATTTATCAAGAACACCGCAACAGATCGGGCTCATGACTGAGTGGTCAGAAAAGGAAAAACAGTGATGTGGAAAGATTTGTTAAGCAGCAGTAGGAGGATACCTTCCTATTCATGTTGAAGAAAAGGAACATTTTCCCCGAAATCTAGGTCGAAGTCTAGGCCAATAAAGTGGGAAAATAATTTAAAAAATAACTACTTGGTTCCTAAGTCCATACCTACGGATACTATTTGGATACAAATACATTTTCTACTAGAGAAAGGAGTAAAGGCGACCCCAAAACCAACAAGTTTACGAAATATGGAAAAGGTCGTCGCCTTCTGCCGCTATTCTTGGGTGCTGTCCAAATAGATAAAGTTTTCTCCTTGACGTAGGGCAATTACGACCGTGATAATGCTTCCCAACCAAAATAGATATCCTTGAAATAGAATAATTCATTTCTAGACTTAAAGAAAACCAGATATTTTGGGAAATTTGTTATTGATATTCGAGACCTACGTTACTCGACCTACTATCACCTGATTTTACAAGGAGAAACAGATGGGATGACAGCATACTTTTTCCTAGTCATGATTTTGAACATAATTTTCATACAAAAATACTTTTAAATACTAACTTTAAATACCTCCATGACCCGATCGATTAGCACAATGTTTTGACACATCCCATATTCCTCATAGTGAAACATTGAGTTTTATCGTAAAACGTGATATTTCACCCCAGAAAAGTCGTTTCCCAACAATAATTTTTACTTAGTTTGTTGTACAGCGAATGCTTTGTTGACGGCTTCGAGAAGAGTTTACACCTTGTATACGCGGGCGAACCCGCGGGCAAAAGCTAACACAACATGACGTATACAAGTTAGACCCTGACAGAGTTTGATCTGTCTGATTCTGGCAAATTCTCAAAGTTTACCTTGTTTAGAGACTATGTGAGAAGTTTTGCTGAGGTAGTGGCACGGTCGCCTTCGTCTTTGACCTGTCGTAAACAATTGTTTACGCTACGCCATGTTGGACTTAATCTCACCAGTCATGCTCATGAAATTGGGGTAATTCAATTACACAAGAGATTAGACCTTTAGTAGTTCTCAGTTGATCTGAAAGTGTTTTAGATTTTGGTATTTTTAAGGCCGGACTCCAAAGCGATGAAATGCGGAGATGCGGCAGGAGATGTTTAAAAGCTAGGGTGTATACACCGAAGCTGTGCGGAGATGCTTACCAGCTAGACCAGGCACGTCCAGCATACGGCTCTGGGCCACATAGGGGCCCACATAGGTATTTCATCCGGCCCGCGAACTATTTCAAACTTTATAATACATCAATATTGTTTAAAAAATGTCCCTAAGTCAGCCACCCTCACTTAGTGCAAATGTAGACCGCATTGCATTCTAGTCTGGCGAAGCTTGTTTCTTTTGGCCCGCTAAGGTTACAAAACTACTAAACTTGGCCCTCCATAAGAATATGTTGGACACTCCAGAGCTAGACCAGAGCAGAAAATATGAGGCATCTCCTCTTCACTCTGCTCACAACAGCTTTCTGTTTTAAAATTAGCAAAACATAAGTAGGTAGCTTTAAGTACCTAAGTTCCTTCTGTCCGTTCACCAGGCAAAGCCAATTCATAGCTTAAGTGTCCAAACACTATGCCGAAGGTACGCGACCGAAGTTCCGCGGTTGATTTTACGTTCCAACGTATTCGGCTGATATGACACACCATAAGTACCGAACTTACACGGCCGAAATTCGGTTGCGCAATTTTGTGTGTATTCAGTATCTCGAGCGCTCGTGTTATCTAAGCAGCCAGAAAGACAGACGCAAAACAAAGTGATTCTGTTAGGGTTCCGTTATTACTTTTGAGGTGCGAAACCCGAAAACTGGACTATTTTACAGTAATAGCAATTGCAGAAGCTTAAGAAGAGGACAAATACAGGAAAGAATATTCATAATGTGTGCTCTACAGAATACGTTGCCGCCGAATTGCCGCTGAACTTACGCCCGACCGAAGTTCGGCTGTACGCTATAACGCAACGTAATTTCGATATAATGTGTCGTCATTAACTCAAATAGCATTGCAGGCGTAATCAAACTGAACTTGGGTCGCGTACCTTCGGCATAGTGTGTGTTTGGACACTTAGATTTTAGGTATTAAATTTTAGGTCGTGAGGCTTACCCATTTGCCGTGTAGACGGCGCGTTCGTGTTCCGGGCGCGCCTCGAAAGAGATGTCAGCAAACAGGAAGGGGCCCGCAAGGGCCGATGCCTGCCAGGGCTGCGGGACTGTTTGAAAGAGATACTGCGGCCCTGGAACACAAAGGGCAAGGAAGGAACATGGATGGGTTTTAGTCAGTACAAGTCTGACACTCCCTTCCGCTCCTGCCCGGAGCGGGAGAAGTCATTCGATGATTTCCCATCCAAAAAAAAAAAAAAAAAGGCTTACCCATTTGGCATTTTCCCGACTAAGTAGTTGAAAACAGAGATAATTTATTTGCCATGAATGTGGGTACAAAATAAGATGTAAACATTGTCCAAGCAGTTCCAACAAACTCTCCTTACGGCATGCAAAAGTTGGACCAAGTAGTGTCGCTAGCGAACTGGTGATCAAGATGTTGTGTGTCCTATGAGCCAATACCTGTAAAAGTGAAGTGTTTCACCCTCACGAAACCTAAGTTGGAACATGTTTATTTACCTATATCTTCGAGACTTTATACGGCTTCAAGTCATAACAATTTCATTTTTGAGTTATTTTATTTTAGAACACAATCTTGTTTGATATAAGTTAACCCATTCGAGTCCACCCCCGTTTCATAGAACTCATGTGCCATCCCATCATACATATTGCAAGTGGACCCTCCAGGTGGGTTCCCGGCATCGCAAGTGCGACTTCAGTGAACCCACCAGGCGGGTTCTCGGCACTGAATGTGTTAAGAAGTACATACCTATAGATAGATCTACCTTACACGAAGGACAAAACTGAATTACATTTTGAGCTCCTGAACACATTAATCACTTTTACGATAGGACAGTAGGCGCTTCCAACACTGACCTCCCAACCTACCTATTTGATCCCTTAAATGAGTTTTCACGAAGCTAGACAGAGCAGAACTAAATAACTTTAAGCCTTACTTAATTATGTAGGATTATTTTTGTTATGAAAAAGGTTACCTAAAATAATATTGAATACTAGCTGTTGCCTGCGACCTTCGTTCGCGTGAAATTATTATTAAAAAATCCCCATTATCATAAGCAATTCCCTATTTGAATCGAATGTTGTTACCAATTTCAAGGGTTTTATTTTTTTTGCACGGATCCCTAATTATTTATCTAAAATAAAAGTAGCCTAAGTTACTCCTTGTTACATCAGCTATGCCAGTGAAAGTCCCGTCAAAATCGGTCCAGCAAGTCCTAATATACAATGACAAACCGAATTTGTGGATTCCAAAATATTTACAGTCCTAATTTTTTTTCTGATTAAAGGCAGTATTTATCTTAAAGTTAAACTAATAAAATTAAAGCAATACTTTTGTGTGTCGCCAAAGGATTAAATAAAACACCAAAAAACGTTATCAGGCATGTTTAAATAATACATTCATAACTGCATAAAAAACAGAGATTTGATCTTAAATATTCTTTAAACTCTTACAACCAGTAAGTACAATCACAGCTACGTCACAATGAAAACAGGATAATCTTTCGTATCATATAACTTCACATCATTAATACACTGCATTAACCAATCTTTGTGCGCATGCCTTACTTCTGAAGGCAATTTCTTGGCTAATTTCTTCATTTTTTCAAAACCAATCTCGTTATTGCTATGAAGAACAAAATCAACATCCACTGATTTAATTGACTTGACAACAGTGCCTCCGTAAGCAATCCAGTGTCTCTCAAAATGTTTCCTTTCGTCCTCTGTGAAGCTTAAGAAATCTGGGTAGAAACCTAGACGTTTGTCTTTGAAGACATCTGGTAGAGGTGTCTGTGGTAGGAATAGAAGCTCTTTAGCATCTATTTCATCAACACTCATATTACTCTCTTCTTTCATTTCAATATCAGGTGATGTAGAGGTGTTACTCTTTTCTGATAAAGAAGATTGATTAAGTTTTTCAACTTTTGGCTTTACTTCTTTTTTAACGAAAAAGCTATCTATTGTTTTCGTAGGACTAAGTTTGGTAGGTTTTGACGTACTTGCTTTGGTTTTGGTCGGACTAGTCTTCATTTTCTTTGCAGGTGGTTCATCTGCTGTGGCTGCTAGTTTATTTAAAAGAGATACGTCTGTTTTTTCTTTAGAAGTCTTGTATAGATGTTTTAGTTCTTCTAGATTAGTTGCAGTCTCCCAATCCTTGTCTGTCCTAATTCTGGTAACTCTTGGAAATCTGACCGATATACCGTCCGCAGTATGTAAATTGGCCTTCGTTAATTCAGTACCTGAAAACAAATTAATGCATAATATATTATTGCAGTTATAATATGCGGCTATATCACGTTTTAATTGAATTCGCGGTTACATTGCTTTTGCGTTGGACTAAATTCAGTATTAACGGAATATTTCATTTTAGTTCATTTACATTTTAATAAGTTTATAACAGACAAAAATAATGTTCTAGATTATTCAACACTTTTTTGGAGAATGTCGAATGTTTCTATGTTGTTGTGTAATGTTTGATTTTAGAGCGGTTTTCCATCCCCTAACGATCAATCCTTATAATGAACAAACACGTCATTGAAAAGCGTCGGACATTAAAGCAAAAAGAATTCCCATGATCAGCAGCCATACTAACGATTAAAATTTAAACTAAGCTATTTATATTCATTTAAAACATACCAGTAATCTCCCAAACGGGTTGTTTCTTAGGATCCGAAGCAACAAAATCAGGCACCATTCCTTTATTGCAGTCCAACCAAGATGGGACTTTATTGCTGTCCTGTGAGATTTTCACCATAAGTGGTCCTAGTTCTTTCTGTAGCCTTTCCAATGTGCTATCATCATGACCAGTGTGGACTTTTGTCACGGTTACCCAACGGTTACGGCGAGTATCGTGACATCCCATTAGAAATACGGACATCATACCTCCTTTTTTGCCTGTACCTGTAATTTAAATGAAATACTATTTAGTACAAGATTTTTAAAGTAAGATCTATAGATAATCTTAGTCATAAATCTTTATTTATCAGGAACCACAGGCGCTGGTTTACATAATTATATGCACAATCTTATACAGGTTGTAAACGGACTCTTCACGAAGTCGTCAACCAAGCATTATGTACAGACGCCAGCAGGTCAAGCTACCCGAAACTGACAGTTTTTCCCAATCAACTTTGAACCTGATGCTTCAGTCAGTAATAAAGTCGAAAAATCTATTAAAGAAATCTGACAGATTGTAGTAGCTTGATCTGCTGGCGTCTGTACATCAAACTAAGTAACTTTACGCAAACATTCTTACTGGGAAACGACTTTTTTTGGGGTGAAGGATCACGTTTTACGGTAGGACTCTATTTGAAAAAAAAAACCTTGTGAAAAAGTTGGAACTTTGAACCCCAATATCTCCGTAACTAGAAGGTTCCCAGGTATAGTCTAGAACAAAAAAAAAAATCGCAATGACGAGGAGAAAATGTGCCTTTCGGCTTCGTCAAGAGTCTTTTTGTCTTTTTTTGTTAGAATTTTTAGATTTTTAAATTAAAAGAGTTTTATGGGCCACTTATTTAAGGAAAATAATTTGATTTAATGCATCTTTATCTTTATGCGTGTTGTTGCATAACGCCAATATACAACCTGGCTTTTTGGTATCCCATAACTCAAGGTTAAGGTACAATATATATGCATAGTTCGAATGCAGTTGATTAATTGTTTCATACCCTAGTCATGGATATAAAAAAACACCTTGTATAATCAGGTTATAAAGTTCAAGGTAATTTACTGCTGAGAGAATTATCAAATATTAAGAAATCAGAATGATATTCCAATATGGTACTATGACAGCAACAGGGGATAGTGAGCTCATATTCTGGACACAAAAACTCTTTGGTCATATTTAAAAACATCAATGAGTTCCAAAAACAAACGATACTGTGTTCTTGTTGCATTTAGTGATGAGATCAACTATTGTACTTCGTACTGCATATTATTTGTTTTCTTTTTCCTGTTATGTTTATCTATCTGAGCCAGCTCAGCCAGTGACTCACTGGGTTTATCTAATGGATAAAGCCAATTCTGCATTGATAACTGTGGTCACTGTCACTACAAAGTCAGGCACATGCCTGATGCTAGTGGATGTTAAAATTCTGAGCCAATGAGTGTTTGTGTTAAAAAGAGTATTGTTTAAATACCTACCAAACCAAGCTCCTAAAACAACAAGATCAGCGGTATCAGCCATTGCTCCATCAAACAGGTAGTCTTTTTTAACTTTCAGCCAATGCCTCTTGCCTGGCTCATAGGTAGATTCCAAGTCCTTGAGCACTAGCCCTTCTAGACCAAGTTGTAGTACCTGTAATGTGGAGAACAGTTTAGACGTAAGGAGATTATCAGCAGAATTCTATAGGAGTGAGCCATTTATGAATGATTTGTTCCTCAAAAGAAGATAGATGAAGAATGTCATATATGATTTAAAATATTTAGCTAAAGTTGCTGTATGACAAAAATGACATGATATACATGTGACTACATGATATCTAGGGGGTTTTTTTTTGGGTTTCTTACATAATTATCTAGACAATGCTTACATATTGATTTTATGACGTTGTCTTGTTGATAATAACATTAATCTATAATTATCAGCTTAAGTGCAATCTTGTTGATAGTGTGAAATTATAGATTGATGATTAAATAAATCATAACCTATCTTATCTTGAGAAAGTGTAAATTAATGATAACAAAACATACCTCAGCAATCATTTTCGCTAAATCCGATGGCTTTTCAATCAATTTCTGTTCAGAAAACATTACATGATTTGTTACTTCAACCATATTGTCATACAATATCTGTCTCCTTTTCCTTATAGGTAGATCTATTAAAACTTCACCATTGTAGTATAAGCAGTCAAATATGTACAGACACACTTGTGCGTCTTTGAATTCCGACTGCTTATGTACACCTAATGTGCCAAATGGCAACGGCTTCCCTGTATTCACATCTACCATTAGAACTTCAGCATCTAGAATCATATCTGTACCTTTTGGAAAAGCCTGTGGTAAATAGTCTTTAAAATGACTGACTTTGTGAGCCATAACTGGTTTTAAAGCTCTAGAAAAATATTTGAACTCATTCCCTTTTTTATGTACTTGTACTCTTTCTCCGTCATATTTGATTTCTGAGAACATTCCATTAGGACATTTCTTCATTGCCATTTCTACTGATTTGCAAGCCTCAGCCAACATCGGTAGTACAGGAGTCATTAGAGACAGTTTTGCTACAACGCCTTTTTGGATAGCATCTTTGTGTTTTACGGTACTGCTTTCAGACATTATTCTATCCAACACCATATCAAGGTCTCTTGAAGTTTGGAAAACACTGTAAGCATCTGGGTGAACACCCTCTAATATGTGTTTCGGTCCAGAATTTATTCGTAAATCTCCTTTTATTAACCTGATGAGCATTTTTAAGTCTTCTGCAGTACATTTCTTCACAATTTTCTTGAAATGGTATATTTGTTCTTCTTCTTTTGTCAGTTTTGAAAGGTCCTCTA
This sequence comes from Lycophotia porphyrea, assembly GCA_950005105.1. Taxonomy (NCBI): domain Eukaryota; kingdom Metazoa; phylum Arthropoda; class Insecta; order Lepidoptera; family Noctuidae; genus Lycophotia; species Lycophotia porphyrea. The sequence continues at coordinate 6,759,301 of OX465387.1, read as the reverse complement.
AGAAGTCTTCTATTTGTTGTATTGTAAGAGTGCTGTCTGATGCAGGCTGAACTGCTCTTGATTTTAAGAAGAAATGTTTTATGGTGTCGGCAACATCACCCTGTTCCAAATGTGTTAGCATGTCATCATGATCCATGTTAAATATTCTTGAAAATAATTTGACTAACTGTTTACTTTTTAAATTGTAAACTCTTTTGCATACTTGTGGTAATAATAACTTACACCATAATGTTAAGTTACCTTTGAAGGAATTGTCATCCGTGCCTTTCGTAAAAAAGTTATTAACTACTGCAGTTTTATCAGTATAGGCATCTACTTTAGCGATTTTCTTGCATAATTTGAAGAATGTCACAAACTTATCATCATCGGTTTCCACTACCTGCTTCTGAGGACTCTCAGTATTCCCATTACTTGGTGTTTTAGAAGGACTCGGTTTCACAGATGCAGTTGAAACGTTTTTTATAACCTTTGCTGTATATTTACCACTATTTTTGCCAGCATACAGTTTCTCCATTTCATTCAGCTTTTTTAATATGAGTTCTTGATCATCCTTGTTGAGACTGTCCCAGTTACCGATGTCGTCTATAGAATCTACGCGTTTGGTAGCAGGTCGTTGCTTCAACAGAACATTTATAAAACAGTCCACATGATGCCATGATTTCATCGATTGCCCGTCTCCGTATGGACTCGCAACAAGCTTTGCAATACGTAATTCACCACTGGGACAGTTAGTTTTACATCCTTTGCACGAAGCTCGGCCACCTTTAGCTCGATCTACGAAAAACGGTGTGGATTCCGCCATGGCTAAAATTACACTTGATTTTTAGTCATTAAATCACACTAAATTTAACAGTAAAATCCATGCACGTTTTTATGGTAATCTTCAAACATATTTGAGATTTATGTTACAGAATACGCTACTTTTAATAAGAAAACAAAGAAATATTGGAACCAAAACAAGTTACAACACGTAAATGGCACATTTTATGAAGGCATCATGTGTGTGTCAAAGTCAAAATGTCAAACTGACTGGCAAACACTGACAGTTCTAGAGGTGGGAACACTTTCTGAACACTTTTTGAATCGACAAATTTTCTTAATTATAAATCAAGGAAAAACTACTGATATAGAAAATATGCCTTTAAAACGAAAATTAAGAAGCTAAACAAGTGTAATCATAGATATCCTAATATATTTACAGTCTGATTGTCGTATTAACAATAGTAACGTATTTCACTGTTACGTGGTCGCAATTCCGTGTAAAATAATCTAAAATAAAGGTCAGCCTGCCTCTATTGACGTTTCGTTCTACGCATGCGTCGATTTAACCAAGTCTGCTACGCTGCAAGACGTCTCAAGCCCTCAACACAACGAGACGATTTAAAATAAAGCAAAGCCTCTGTTGTTGCTTTTATTGTGTTAATTAATTATCACTTGGACATATACTTCAATTTTTGTTGGTAACATACGCCCACCTTTCCATATATTTGGGCATAAAAATAGTACCTACTTCAAGTGTTATAATGGGAATTTCTCTTTCTTTTCAGCATCATCATGTCATCAAGAATTCAGCAGCGACGGCACAAAACACGGCACGCTGACATCTCCTCACTACCCATCGCCGTACCCCCCGAACACTCATTGCCACTACGAATTTTTCGGGAGGGGCAAGGAGCGAGTTAGATTAATTTTTCAAGACTTTTACTTATACAAATCTGCTGATGGATCTATTGAGTAAGTTTAAACATTATCAGTCAGTAACAAAAAAAACATGTCAATAATAACCGAAAATTTGAAATAACGTAGGTAGTTGTACAGACGCCAGGAGGTCAACCTACCCGAAACTGTAAGATTTTCCCAACCAACCTCGAACCTAATACTTTAGAGATAAAGTTGAAAATCTATTAAAGAAATTTGACAGATTGTAATAACTTGATTTGCTGGTACATACATAACCAAGCAAAGATCTAATCAATTATACTCAAAAATCGCAAAGTCATCATCAAACACTGTTGATGGATCAGCTTTCATGATTAACATAAATCATTTTCGAAAAATAGAAAAAAACCCTGTATTTGCTGCCGGGCAGTCGGATACAAATAAAGCCTTTTTAACAAGTTTTATACTTATGTAAATTACTGGTATTCAGCTGCATCCGGTTAGACTCGAAGCCGACCCCAAAATAGTTGGGAAAAGGTTAGGCAGATGATGATGATGAACAAGTTTTATACTTCCCAAAATACCTTCCTTTTTCAAGTTCATCAGAAATATTTTAACGGAAACGAGTAGTTTACAAAATAAACAATAATGCAAGTGTGTACGCATTCACAGCTGTACAAACGTGGATTCGTTGCAAGCATTCGTCAACGTGGATGGGCGATTAGAAAAAGTGGAGACGTTCTGTGGAATCGACCTCCCCAAGCCTATTATGTCGAATGGACCGAAACTAATGCTGGAATTCCGTGGAACGCAATCATCGAGGTACTCGAGAGGATTCAAAATATCATATTCATTTGTAGAAAGTAAGTATGCATTTGGTCGTATAATTTCTTTTTGGTATTCAAGTTTTTTAATTGATTTGTACTAAAACTAATTCAATACCTAATAATCAATACCTATACCTACTCTGTGACATTGATGGATAAGAACAGTTAGGAAAATAAGAAAGCTTGCAATTATTCCTAGCAATAATAGTAATTGGTCGTGGGTTCGAACCCAAGCAGGCACTTTCTTAAAGTGGAATTATTTTCCTCACCTCTGCTCTTAAAACGACGCAGTAAAAACATTGCCAATGCATGTCCTAGATTAAAAAAGTGTCATCTACCAACCTGCACTGGACCCTGCGTGGTGGATTACAACTTAATCCCTCTCACAAACATAGGTTACTTCTGAGCTCGCGGCCTCTCGGGCCGGGGGCCCGTGGCATCCATAAAATATATATTATTAGATAGAGCTTTCCAATGAGAACTCTTGCTACCAGCACCAATAGGTGACTAGTTCGACACCGAACTTAAGATGAGACATGTTTCTCAACCATGGGAACATTATAGGCTGATTATTTATGCTACTTCTTATTCTAAACCAAGAATTGCCCAAATTCAATACATAACCTTTTAAAATATATCTACCCCGCATTAATAGTTGACCCTTTTCTGTATTTGTTTCTAATCTATTTCTAAAATATTTTTTCAGATTTCGGAATAAACACAGGGAGGCAGTTGAAGGAGTTTCCATGCGCGTTCGTGTATAATAGTAGTGAAGCGCGTAATGGTACATTTGCATCTCCTAACTCGCCGGGACCATATCCAAGGGATACGGAGTGTACATACTTCTTCCACGGTGGCGAGACTGAGAAAGTGCACCTGCATTTCACAAATTTTGACGTTGAAGGGGTTTTGCCGTAAGTATTCTTCTTCTTTTTTTAAAATTTCTTAGATGCGCCAAAAGACTTGAATGGCGTTCACAAGTGAACTTAGCTCAGTACAATTACTTTAATGTGGAAGCCAAGTCAGTGTCAGGTTGTATGTTGATGAAAAATTAGCCGCACCAATAACACATAATATGTAGTTACAAAATTACAATCATGAAAACCCTATTCAATGAATATTTCGTGAAAAAGTCATTTAATGGGGTTAAATGATAACTTAACCATTTAACCCCATTGAATGACTTTTTCAGGGTTGGGTTCAGAGGGTTATATTCTGTAACTACACACGTGTAACTGGTGCGACTAATTTTTTATCAACATACAACCTGACACTGACCTTCAAATTGCAAAAAAAATAAGAAAAATTAAATTCCGCGGGCTACCCGTACGCTGCAAAAGCAAAAATGGAGTACCGGGAACTGCCCCGAAGCAAACGTTCGATTCTTTCTTGTTATTTGAAGATGTCATTGATTATTATAGCATTATATTTAAAAAAAATGTAATAACAATAGCTTCAACTGCACTAAGAATACAATTCTCATTGTCCTGATAAAGAGACAACCGTTAGCATATTCCTTGTAAACCGTATACCCCGAATAAACAGCTCTAATATTTTTTAAATGCCTGTTGCAGATGCGAAGCAGTATCGGCGAGTGATTATGTCGAATTTTCAAACTATATGACTGAAGACAATAGATTCGGTAGATATTGTGGACAAATGAAGGAGTTTCACGTAGAGTCTGAAAGGAATTTCTTCAAAGTAACGTTTAGGTCCAACGACCGCTTAGACGGTACCGGTTTTAAAGCAATCTATCAGTTTTTAGAAGCTGATGATGAATACCGAGCTCCACCGGTACAAGATAAGGCTTCACACTCTATAAGTAAGTATTTTTTAAAAGGTATGAACCTGATCACTAATAAATAACTGACAGACTAGAAATATATAACCCTAAAAAAGAACTTGCAGAGTACCTTTAGAAAATGAAGAGTAACTTCCACTGTAAATCAAACTGAATTCGTGCAGAGACAAAATGGAGGTTGAACTGGCTTAAAAAGAGCCATCTAAAATCTCGACTAAACGAAGTGATGGCTTCAATTCTAATTTACCACTTATCTTCTGAAATTGTATGCGATGTGAAATTAAAGTTTTATTTTCTCGTTCCAGGTATATTTGAACATTTTCTAATGCTGATCATCCTCGCAATACCACCGCTGCATCATCAACTATATCATTAAATAAAGTGATATTAGATTAAATATTATTATAAATTAGTCTATAATCCTGTATATTTTGTATAATAGTATGTGCCATACACCTGTAATTACGTAGATACGCAATATTTTCTATAAAGTCGCGAATTATGTTTTCTTCTATTACCTACCAACTAAAGCAATACCATGCGAGACACAATAAAGATTTATTCATAAAGGCACGTCGTAAAACGAAATAAATTATTTGAATTTAATACATTTTTGTTTCATTTTTTTCCTTTTTAAGACTTCTCAGCATGACAAAACTGAAGGACAGTGCTGGTATGGTGAAGCCGACCATGAACAGTCTTCACCAGCATATCGCAACTAAGCAGACAATGTAGTCGAGTTTCCGAAACATGGAAAAAAACCTTGCAGAACCCCCATGCTTTTACTTTGCCTATGTACCAGTATGGATAGATCAAACATATTTAACCTACATCTCATGCGCACTAACAGCCTACCTCAACATTAAGAACTTACTGAATATTTTTTTAGTGCAATAAGTTAGAAAGTGGCTCTAAAATACTAGTATTCAGCTGCATCCGGTTAGACTGGATGCCGACCCCAACATAGTTGGGAAAAGGCTAGGCAGATGATGATGAAGTTAGAAAGTTGGAGGAACTTATAATCTGTCTATCTGATTTATAAAATAATGGTGAATACTATCTATACTCACTCGCATACACCAAACGTAAATAAAGTATGTAATGATCACAGATAACTGCCAAGTTCTATCAATAGATAACTATAAATAAGATTTAGTTGAGTATACAAATTAGTGTCAACTTTAAGTGAGGCAGCTTAATACATATGTTAAATCACAGTTTTGAATTAACCACGTCAAAATCTTAGTAGCATCATAAATTGCTGCAAAAGTAGGCGTTTAGTTACATGACAGGTTGCAATAACGATTAAATGAGCAATTCCGTGTTATAAGTATTTCGCTTGTGGTTAATCTGATCGGAATACCTGATCTACAAAGTAAACAGTAATAAAAACACTTACTTAGGTAGTTTTATCCGGTCGTAACAAAGTAATCAGGACTAAAATACGAAATCTATGCAGTATCCCTGAAATGCAAATAAGTAAGCTATCTGGCGTAAAATTTTAGAGTACCTATATATCATAACCCTTGCTAAATAGCATAACAGACAACTTTTATGTTCATGGAAATACAGCAATGAAGACTTTATCCCATGGCAATAATACGCATTTTTTTATTTATTTATTGATATATTTTGTTAGTGTACATTAGCCTAAAACATAAATTGACTTTAGTTTCAAGTATCTAGGTACGTTAATAATATAATTAGTTTAAAACTATTGTTTAAACATTGTTAATTTTTGCTGGTAAAAATATGTAGTTAGTTAGACCGAGACAAAATTGTTCAAAAGCTTCTTGACAAGATAAAAGTTGTTTGAGATATTTATGTTCTACCTTGTTCCCTGCTTATCAATACGTACTGAAGTTGGTCAACCTAACCTAATGTGTAGGAATATAGCTGTTAAGGGGGAAGCGCCAGGGTAGCCCCGTAAAAAACATAAGAAAATTGAATTTCGCGGGCTACCATGGAGCTTTCACCTTAAAGTAGGACTACTGCTAGAACAGTAGTTGGATCTAGGCGCCACGATATTATAATAATTTTATTAAGGTATATAAAAGTTTTGAAGTACATGAGGGATTTATAAAGTATGCATTAATAATTACATGTTTTAACTACAACCAATTGCTGAGTGAATCCCTGCTCTCCTAGCCAGATTGCTGAGCAATCTGTATTTAGGAGAGACAGTTTCAACTCCCTATTTCAGTATCACAATAATCATGTATCTTTTGGCGCTTATAATTGAATATAAAACAAATCACAAAAGCAAAATCTTAAAATTAAATAAAACAAATTAAAACGAGGAGTGACGAGTCGCGTTAGTGGCTGTGTGCTTGTATATGATATTAGGATTAGAAGACTAAAAACAGTAACACTGGCCAGGCGGACACTATAGAACACCACCTGCTTAGATGTATTACTCCGAGTAAATAACCTTCCTTGCTTTTCTTTAACCGACGTAGCATCAACTATGGCAGACGAGGGAACACTACCATTATACACATCGGAATCCAGAGTCACAGCGAATAAATATAAAGTTACTTAAGAAGTATCGTCACGCTGCAACTTATGTGTACAGCTGCAAGTAACAAAGTATAATAACAACAAATTGGTTTTACCAAGTTTATGGCATCCCACAATAACGTTCATTACACGGATTGTCAAACAATATTAGTGAATGTTGTGCCAGTCTTCTATGCAACGAAGAATTTCAATTAGCGAGATATTGTGGGCACATTATTCTCGAAGACATTTTCTTCCTGCCTGCACCGGCTTAAGCTTTACCTCCTCTGGTTGCATAACTCTAGAAACTGATGCGATGAGTGCCTCAGTGCGATTTTCAAGCTAATACCCACTGAGGAAGTTATTTGTTCAACAAATTTTAACGATGTCGGTTTATCGACGCCTGATAAATTAGGTAGGATTATTAGTATTACTAAGGATTTTCTTGAAATAGTTCGGAATACTACATGTTTTACAAAGTTATGCCCACTTATTTTATAGAGTAGGCATTAAACTTAAATTCCGTGTAGGGTTTAGAAGCGATTTTGTATTTTAGGTATATTGATTAAGTTCGAGTTTACATTCAAAAGTAATATTCAAATCACAATAATTATGAATATTGTTACTACTGAATATTAATTAATTCCAGAATATTTCTGAATAAATAAAAAACTTAGTCAAGCTCGATTTAAAAACAAAGTCAGCACCTCTACTTTCGCCTCGGTTCATTGCTTGTCGCGGAGTTGTAGTCCGTGCGTTGACAGGTGTGGCAGCGCCACCGTCGCGTCGTTTAGTTCGTATTCACGCGCGATCCCCACTCCGTTTTACGTCAATTTGAGTTCGTCCACCGCTCTCTTCGGTGCCGGTCGGCAGGCTGTACGTGTTTGTTTCCTAAGTCCGCGAAACTTTTTCCGAAGTAAATGGATGTGACAGTAAAAAGTTGTTTCGATAATTTTTGTGTGTTCAATTGTGTGTAAACGTTGTTTTTTATTGTGACTAAGTAAAGTGTTAGGTCGGAGTGGTACTGTGAGTGTGATTGTGGTCACAGGTGTCGCATTCCAGGGGGGACGCCGACGCAGCCTCTGTACCTACCCGATACAGTGGCAGGTGAACCGCTAGACAACCCTATTTTATTTGTAAGTAATCTGCCTCCCTGATACTTGATAGTAGTCTTTTAGTGCTAATGAAAGCAATAAAAATACTTAGTGATAGTTACCTAAGCCGTTATATGGTTCGTTCACCACATGAAACCACATTAATTTAATTAAATATTGACTGGTTTAGAACGACTCAATACCTACTGTTTATCTAAATGCCTACCAGGCAACTTTTTATTGAGAATAGTAACCATAGCCTTAAACCTACTCCGAACACCACTATATGCAAACTAAGTAGGTAGGTAAATGTAATTATAGAATTTCGCGTAGACAAAACGTAGGTTTAGATTTCTAATAAGTACTCAATTATGTTTATTGTTGTGTCTGTAATCTACACGGTAAATAAAGCGTGAATATTTTACAGATGCAGGTCACGCAGGCAGGTATCATAAAAATATGCGAAAATCAGCTTATCGGACCCTAGTATAGACGTACAGTCAACCGTACGAGACAACAATACTTACCTCTAAGACATAAAGGCGGTGTTAATGTCAAATTGACACTTCTCCGGTTGGCTCTAGCTATAATTTGCCGTGAAACAGATATATGCACCTACTGCTAGCTTCTTAGGTACCAATAGTCTACAGATGCCGATAGACACCAGTTAATCAGGTAGGTAGCTATTGTGGACAGGAACTATGAAGTCTACATGCTGGGTAACGGGATAGACGCTCGGCTTGTTTTTCTTAAGAGATTGTCAATAAGACCCATCCGGCCTAGTACCTGGTGTAGCTACCTACCTACACAACTTAGGTAGCATATTATTATGTAGGTACCTACGAACCCTGACCGCGATCGGATTTCCCAAGACGGATACCATGAAAACATTTTGTACCCTATATACCTAAGTAGGTACTTACGTTAACCATTGCTGAATTATTTTTTCACACACACAGGACAAAAAATGAAATACGAAAAAAAAGTGTGTGTACTTATTACGCACGTAAGAAATTATACTTCTTTGGCGTATAAAACTAAAATGTTGATTAGCTAACTTCAGGGTGTATGTTGACTAGCTAACTTTAGGGTGTCGGTTTTTCGTGACGGTGTGCGCGCGTATCGTAAAAAATTACTCTCATCACTTTTCCTTAACGCGCCAAAAGAAGTACGTATAACTTCAATAAAACAAATTCAAAAATATAAGTAAAGGTAAACCTAATAATTAATTAATAGGTCCTGTACGACATACGACGGCAAAAAGTCCGGTACCTATACTGCCCACCATACACTAAAGTGCAGTAACAGCAAAATCACGATTTCGAGTAAAACGCATTTAAAGTTAAGAATTGATTTTAAAAAATCAACAGAATGTATAAGCAAAAAAATTTGAATGCAGAAAGGTTGTAAAGGCATAGGTTCACACGTTAAAGCAATAAAAAAAAAAATATCTTAATAACTGAATTTATTATGGCCATTTATTCTTTTTGGTGCCTATTACTGCATAGCCTTTTTTGTAAAAAATACCATTTTAAACTTAGTAAAATGCAGCAAAAAGCCCTATTACTGCGTTTGGATCAGTTATTTTGTCAAGAAACCCAACTAACATGCAGTAAGGTCAAAAAAATACTGCATTTTAGTTAGTTTTTTTAAACTTGATCCCAATTAAAATGCAGTATTTAAAACATTAACTGCACTTTAGCTAGGAATAATCATATCTGTGTCATTATGCTATCCAAACTAATCTGCAGTAATGCTGTATTTTACTGCGTGTTAGTCAGTTTATAATGATAAAAGAATGTTAAGTATTCACAACTAAAATGCGACAAGCTTTGATTTTACTGCATTTTAGTTGGGAGTTCGTGACAATAAATTGTATTTTCTTAATTTGCAGTAAAAATAGCTTGTATGGCGGTAAATTTTACTGCGTATTAATTTTTTTTTTAATTTTTTTCCAGAAATATAAAACTATCTGAAGAACTGTAAAATTATATTGCTTACTGCATTTTAGTTATGAAACCTTAAAATTTAATCTGCAGTATAATTTATACTGTATTTTAGTTGGGAAATCACGCCAAATTGTTAATTTTTTTCGTTTGCAGTAAGTGAAAACTGTTAAATAAAAACCATTCTAATAGTCTTAGAAATAAGTAAGTTAATTCAATAGAAAGCTTAAGAAACCCGCTTTCAGAATCACTAATAAAACGAAAAATCACAAAAGGGCTGTTACTGCTCTTTAGTCTCTGGTGGGCAGTATAGTGCTACGATTCGTATTTTAAAAAATCGATGTCGCAGCGCTGGTTGTGCAAACATTCATGCTTCATAAGTCGTAACCTAGAGGTAGGTATCTATTAGGCTGTGCGAGTCCTTTACACTTAAGCACCGATTATTAGGTATAAACTTTCTAATGAAGACTGATTAGTAATTGAAGCTATTTTGCCGTAACGAATTATCGATGCCCCTGTCCAATTGGAGTTAAATAAGTGATTAGGTACCTACGTACTTATTTTGTTAGGAGACAAAAGTGTGCTGTGCTGCCGCCATCGGCCACCGCGAAAGATACCTAGGTAGGTATACTAGGTACTAAGCAAAATTTCGCGTTTCTGTACGAACTACACCGTAATTCAAATAACAATAATTGCAGTTCAATACGTGCTTACTTTGAAAAGGTCCTGCATTGTTGTGAAATGATAGCAGGCAGGTAAGTGCAGAGCAGTTGTAAAGGTTAGAATAAACAAAGACAGCTCAATTTAATTTACATGTGGAGGCTTGCCGTCATGCGATTGTAAAAATACCATCTTGTGATATCTTACCCACTCACTTCTTTTCATCGAAGTCTGTTAAAATGAGGCGCTGACCTTATTTTGGGCTGCTTTATTAATATGCAAATCTGTCGCAAGTATTTTAATTTTATATTGAACGTTGAAGGCGATTCACGACACTGCGAAAAATTGGATCGGAAATCGAAGTGCCATTCTGTATTTAAAGTTCAAATCTCATTTTAACTAACCGTAAACAATTCAAGTAGGTATTCGAAATTATTTGTTTTTTTATTTAGAAACAAGTCAACAACTCCAGCGTCGTTCGAAATTCAAAGTGATGTTTGAAGAATAATACTTGTGGTCACATGAATAATAACATATCGGAAGTCTTCGGAAATAGCAGATAGGTTACCTAAACAACATTCCCATTTTCTAGAGAAAATCGCCGACCAACACCATCATAAATTCTTATAAGATTTATGTGAGCTGAAGACATGAAGATATTTGTAAACGATTGGTCTGAAAACTAGTTACGTGTGCCGTTTTGAACGCACCTTCACAGGTTAGCAGACGTGCGAGTCCTTTGCTATACAACTGAAGGTGGCTATGATAGTTTCCTGGATCGGTAAAAGCTGTCATTTGTAAACTGTCATTTATGACTTATGTCAGTTTTCGTATTAGAACATTAATTCAGGTGTCCCTAAACGGATGAATGAATGGATTTAAAACGCCAGTTACAGGTAACTTTACAAACGAGAACGATGTGTTAATAATATTTTTCCTAATTAATATTAAAATATAAGTACCTAACTGTCCAGTGTCTAGGCATTGGCGTGAATTTATTAACTAAAAACATACATTCTAATTTAGAATTCTAGAAATAAATAAATGTCAGAACCTTATCTTTGAACATTGGTATTTATTGACAAGTAGCTGGGTATGACTTATTTTAACTAACCACCGACCAAGCACCCTTCTATTCTATTCAGCCTGTATTGACGTGATGTATTTATGAACTGCACTAGTTCACCCCACTTACTATCATAATATTTTTCTACAGTAAAACCTCATTGTCATAAGCAGGTCGTAAAGTTCATTGCTGAATAATAAGTTTTCACAGAAGAAACTAAGGCTGTATTAGACCCTGCCAGGGCTGCGAGACTTTTCGAAAGAGATACCGCGGCCCTGGAACTCAAAGGGCAAGGAAGGAACATGGATGGGTTTTAGTCAGTACAAGTCTGACACTACCTTCCGCTCCGCCGAGAGCGGGAGGAGTCATTTGATGATATCCCATCCGAAAAAAAAAAGGCTGTATTAGATAATGACAGACGTACTTCTACTGTTTAAGGTGGAAGCGCCGGTCATTTAATCAACATACAACCTGTCACTGACCTGCAAATTGCATAAAACGTTAGAAAATTAGAAGTTCGCTCAAATTATCCTATCCAAACAAAACGTACTGAAAAGTCCGTTTCGACATAAGCCAAAAATGTTCTGACTTCTGTTTCGTTTCAAGTGTGTGTCAGGGCCAACTTGAGCTGCGGAACTGTTCGAAAGAGATACCGCGGCCCTGGAACTCAAAGGGCAAGGAAGGAACATGGATGGGTTTTAGTCAGTACAAGTCTGACACTACCTTCCGCACTGCCAAGAGCGGGAGAAGTCATTTCAAATGCGAAAAAAAAATAGGGGCAAACTTGAAACGGAACCAACTCAGAGAAGTTGCTACGTGGTTGCTAAGTTGTTTCTGTCGTAAAAAAAAACAAACTACGTTCTCATTTCCTAGCAACCCGGTACAATACATTAATGAACGCAGCCGAGAGATTCCGGACATATTGTTAGCATATTGCAATAATAAATATTATTGTTTAATTGTTTATTGTTTTGATCCGTTGAAATAAACAGTTTACAGATAGTTGAGAGAACAATCAATCGATCTTGTACAGATAAAATACTTGCGTAGCATTTAAAAAAAAAACCGGCCACGTGCGAGTTGGACTCGCGCACCGAGGGTTCCGTATAAACTTGTAGGTATTTTGTTATTAAACTACATATTTGCGGTTTTCAGAGTTTTTTCTTAACATGTGCTGACCGTGCTTTTTGCCAAATTTCGTGATTCTAGGTCAACCAGGAACTACCATATAGGTTTTCGATCCAAAACCTATAGGGTACTTGCGATTGACCTAGAATTGTCAATTTTGGTTAAAAGCAAGGTCTTACTGAACAACGTAAAGGGAAAATTCCGAAAAATAAAAAAAAGTTGAAAATTAAGGTAAATTTTGGTACTTACAAGTTTTCGCGAAAATCTAAATTTGCCCATCTCTTTCATCGTGTTGATTCAGGGCCTTAATTTTTATACACCTAATAGGGACTATAGACCTCGGTATCTGGTATAAATTTCAATTTGCTAGGTCAACCCGTTCCTGAGAATCGTTGGGACACACGGACAAACAAACGAACAAGAAAGTGATCTTATAAGGGTTCCTTTATACCTTTTGAGGTACGGAACGCTAAAAATGAAATAATATTACTAACAAAGATCTAAAATATCGTGTCTCACATTCTGCCCAAAATGCACAAAAATTTACTGTTAGCCTGTGTCAATCCCACTGCTGGGCAAAAGCCTCTCCCCATAACTCTTTAGATCTATCCAGGTCGTCTTGCCATCTCCTGCGAGGTCTACCGCGTCGCCTTTTGGCTGACAGGGCTCCACATCGTGCACTACAATGCCGAGACAACATTTGTACCGTCTTAGATCAGTTAGCTCACAGAACCGTCTATCTCAGGTACAAAAAAACGATCACATTTACCAGCCATCACCAGTCTATGCAAAATCAATCTTCATAATTATAATCTTCAAAGTTCTTAACCTCGATCGATATTACAAACCATAGTTCCTCCTCCAGAAATCTGCTTCCGGCTCCAAAACCTTGGCTGTTCTGAGTAAACAAATTAAAATGGTTAATTAAAATGGTTCCGTATGACTGGATTGGTAAACAATACCAAAAGAATGCATTGTGCATCTTACACAGTTAGTATCTCCAAACTCTTAAACACAATCATCATAAACCAAAACAAATCTGTCATCGCTTCTGTATTGCTGATCTCACGTTTCAAAACAAAAATTGCCAATTAATAGATAGGATCATAATTAACATCGTCAATATCACGCATTGTCTTTGTTAAGAGTGTTGCTAACAATGCGTATCCATTTAATGTCTATTGTGTAATGAATATAAAAATTATACACGATTTTATCAAGTAGTATTGTTGCGGTTTTTGTCATATATCCGAGTGGTTGGTTGAAGGTAAAGTACGGTAAGTAAAGACTTCAACGCGCAAGATTTGTATTTAATTTATAATCCTTTGTCAAAGATTTTTCAAGCATCGTTAAAAACGATGAATGGATTGTGTGAGGAATGATATGAAAGAAAAAGGAGTAAATGATAGCGTGACGGTTGACAGAGGAGAATGGAAGAAATGCGCCGACCCCAAGTAACATGGGACAAGGGCAGAAAGATATGAAGCGTCGTTTGGCTAGAACTTTAATGTAAAAAAGCGACTGTTTTGTTGGGGTTACATTTAATATCTTTTACAAAGATAAAATCGAAATATGGCGTCCGTAGTCCGTACTTAACACACCTGACCCTAAGATATATTCGCAAACATTTGAGATAATTTTCTTCCGTTAGATTTATCCATTAAAGATACTACTTGTTTTAGAATTGGCTTTTATTGATTGTTGTTATTGGAGTGCGGTTAAACAACGGTTTCAAGTGATCGGCTGAACCTTTTATCTGTCCTAAGGCTAGTCTACTTCTGGACATGGCCTCATTTCCTAGGTAGCTTAGTAAGCAATCTTGAGGAGATACAAACGGGATCGGAAGATTAGGTTACGCCATCTTTCGTACGGAGCGCGAATTACAGTCACTTTGAATGACGAATTGCGGCTCAATATATCAGGCGCGTCAAATATATTCTAAGATACGTTTACGTCACTATCAAGTATCAAGAAATACCATTAATCAAAGATGGCCACCAAAATCTTCCACACATCTCATTGTGTTGTCTTTCCTACTGCAATTCGTAAACCCACATGTCATTGCGCCCGAAGCATTTCCTTTAAAAATTATACTCGGCAAACAGGTTCACTGTTCTAAGAAAACTTTATTTTAATATTCTCACGAGAATTCCGCGGCTAAATACGGGCAATTGTGCAAACACAAAACATTCCTTTTGCCTGATAAATATTTAATTCAAATAGTACCTGTTAAGGTACTTAATGTTCTATCAATATGCAAGTGTTCTATTTTAGCGCGTTTGATACAAGTCCAGTTGTTACAATTTATTTGTTTTACTCCATTTTATTTGCTGTAGTCATAGCCTGAAAGAATTATTCGACTTCCTTCTTCATGGAATTGTTATCCGCTCTCCGATCCACTAAAATCTAAATGAACGTTTCAAAGTTCGTGCACCGTGCACAAAGCTGTTCAAACAGCTTTGTGATATTATTTGCATGACTAACTGCTTTACTCACTCGTAATTCTCTGAAGAAACTCAACACGGTCCAAACTCCTAACACGTTACTTGAACGGTAAAATTTCAAAGAAAACGGCTGAAGATTAAAGAAGCTTTTACAAAAATATTTACTGAGCCTAGAACCTTTTGAAGCTAAAAAGATAGTCCTATATTTCCTTCTTTTTTGTCGAAGTAACTGCACACATTTCACAAAGAATATTTTAACATATTGGCAATTAACTTAATAGCTAAGTACCCTATTAAATGGGCTAAGGCTATCCCACGCACCATCTCCCAAGGGATGAGCTGTTCTCATAAAATCGATATCGTTATGATCCGATCTATAAGCTGTGTGATTACGTATCCTGCCTCCATAGATTACGGCTATCCTCACAATTAAACGGCGGAAGCACCTAACAAGAACACTAGCAATAAATGTCGAAACTAATTGCGTATAATGTTCAGTACATTCTTCTCCGGAATTACGCGAAGGTTGAATCGAAAAGAAATTATGTGAAGGAATTCCCACCCTTCGAAACGGTGATAACAATATATCAGTTGGGAGTTTGAGACTCGGTTATAAAATATAATAATTGGGATGTTAATGCAAAATGCTATAATTAGTCGAATTCAATTCTAGCAGTTTGAAATATATTTAATCTTGATTCTGAAGTCTTATGATGCGGTAACCACAAGGGGTATCCCCTTTCTGATCATCGCATATGACTTCTTCTAAGGAGGTTCAATTGCCTACGCATGGCCATAATAACCAATTAGAAATTCGTTGCTGGCCTTTACTATTTTTTAAAACACGAGAATCTATTTGTATTACTGAAAGTAAGTTCTTCATTAAAAACTTTTTTGTAATACCTTCTTGTTCGATTGAGCTGCTGATCAGGCATGTATCGTATTGTACACTTTTTGTGTTCCCAAACTGTCTTTATTAGGCTGTCACTACTTCATTTGCCCTACAGCGTACAATCGCTCTCCTATTGTGCCGCTACACGAATCAGTTTTTTGTAAAACTAATTACTTTGAAACCAACAGATGATACCATCTTGCAAAAATATTTAAGAAAAGTCATCATTTAATGATTGCTTATATTAAAAGGCTATTGGCCCGAACAAGAAATCCGTCGGTTAATTTTTTTTATTCAAACGACTGTGTTTGCCAACCAAGAATGGAAATATAGTAAAGTTAAAAGTCAATATTGTGAACACCATGCTTAAATCGTTTTTTGTTGAAAGCTTGATTTTTGTACCTTCTGAGTATTTAATGTGGCGAAGTTAGTTATGCGTGGCCAATGAATTTCGTACGGGTCTCTGAGGCGAGGAAATGTTGGTATGATTGCGGTTTTTTTGGTGAGCAACCTTGATATTTCTGTATCACTTTTTGAAGCTACAGTGACAAGGTATGAAAAAGTCTTTCCACAAAGCGATTCCAAAACCACAGAGGGAAGTCCATTGGAAATAAAAAGCCTTTTTAAGATATCTTAAGCCTCATACTTGTGACACGTTACGTATAATTCCGTATCTGCGCCATTTCCTTGTCAAGTATACAAATCAAGTCATTTTCCCAAATTCGCTGTGGGTTGCGATGAACTTCGAGAGCTCTTGAAGTCAACCCAGGAAACCCTTAGGTACAAATATTTCTCTTTATAATGCTTTTGGGGTAGGTTCTCATTCTATTAGCTTGCCTGTAGTGTTGGCATTGTTGTCAAATACGACGTCATCATTTCATTATCAACTTTTCTTCCTTTCTCCTTTGCAAATTATCTTAACGCCAAGAACCTCTGACAGCCTAATTTGGAGACCAAACCATACTGACATATCATTATCAAGACAAATTGTTCCAATCAATCGGAACACATTATTACATGATCAATTAGATTCAAATATCTCAAGTCTTCTAAAGCATTGTTCTGTCAAACTAAGGTCGATACAAACTTGATCGTCGTCGCCCTTGCACTACATTCGTCGCTTCGCAACCAAACAAGTCTTGAGATAAATAACAATGCTGGTGATTATGAATTCGTTGCTAACATTTACGCGTTAGATACGCGTAGTTCGACTGGTTCGCATTACTTCGTGTTGAGTTCGGAGCTTTTCGCTCACGGTCAACTTGCGAAGGTGGATAATGGTTTTCGTGTGGTTTGATAGAATGTTAAGAGGAAATTGATGGATCACATGACATTTATGATGTGGTTTGGAAGGTAGTAAAACTTGAGCGGTCGGCTGACAAAAATGGAAAAAAAACATGTTGGTACAGCGCCAACCCTAAATAAATTGGGATAAGGGCAGGGTTATGATGATAATAGGAAGCGTTTCTTGCATTACTTCAAATATAATATTCTTTTGTATCCTCAAATCTACTTAGTGGGAGAAATCATCTACAGAGACTGCTTTGAGTACACCACAAAACAATAACTATTAACCACCGTAAGAAATATCTTCTTCTAACTCCATAATTCTCAAGCCAACGATCGCAATTACCATTACATTCCACGATGACTTAAAGCTGATATCATATGATCACGTCATACATTACAGAAATTACGCGGTCTAGTAATAACTTTTGACGATATTATCGAAGGATATAGACCCCACAAATCTCCATTTATGTCGCTTATCGTGGATAGAATCGAAACCCAAGAAATACATACAACCTTTTTCATAAACCCTTAGTAGCTGAGTAGATAATTGTAACTACATTACGTAGCACCGTAGCCTGTCAAGTCAATAAGAAAACATAAATAAAAAGAACAAGCGCTTGAGCACACGTCAATCGAATGTCATGACGGTGACTATAACATGACGTAAGATAAATGCTCCTAACATTCTAAAGAATTGAATTCCTTTTTCGAATATCTTTGAAATGGCAACGGCACTCAGCGTAGACGGTTACTCTACTCTTTTTTTATAAGATGGTATTTTTATTGCGCATAGACAGGACCCATGAGGTCCTCTTGTGTCTGTTAAAGCGGTACTTTTCTACTGCAGCATTTCAATTGGTACTTTAGACGTTGAAGTAAAAGCACATACCAATAAATAGTACTGTATTCCTACAGAAGGAATTTTTATTACACACTATGTTTAATAAGAAATGAACACTTAGGAAAAAGGTCGTATAAGGTAAGGTTAAGAAGATAATCGAATCTCCTCAATCTCAGACAGTTTTAAACTAAGTCAAACCTGGAAACAATCCACTAATAAAGACCAAACAATGCAAAATTATTCGCAGAAATCACGTCAGCCTCAAATACCTTAGTATTAACAATTTATTATCTCCAATGCAAACATCATGGCATGTCGCAATCGCATTGTTTTATCTAAGCTTGAAGCACAGTAATCTAACCTGTTGAGGAATGTAAGGCCGTGTCTAACAGCCTTTTCTAAGGCACGTAAGACCTCATTTATCTGATGTGACAGGTTTGAGAATACAGCATGACTGTATGCTTGTTTGGTTGGACCCGCAAATTATGGGATACATGGTGACAAATTGGGTAATTAGTCCGTAACCACGATCTTTGGTAGCTGCGTGTTTTGCGAAATTCTTGCATCTGTGGATTTAATCCATAGGATTTGTGGAATTGTAATCCTTATTATTGTGACTTACTATTGCAGTAAGGAGCTTCAGGGATTATTATTGCACTGTGTTGTATCATTATAATCAGCTTCCAGAAGGAACTGTTCCACTTTAAATGATTTTACGTACGTAAGTACATATTTTACGGTAAATACAAATAACTGTGGTGTTTGAAGCCTATTTTGTAAAGTAAAAAGTTTTCTGGACGTTGGGTTAGTTAATGGTTCCCAGTCAAGCCCAAAATTCGAGCTTATAAAACCGCATAGTCAACATACTCATCAACTGAAGTTTAAGTTGCATAAATCATCCTTTCATTTATACCACCGATGAAATAATTTAATATCCATGATCGAATACTTCTAATCGATCCATTAAGAAATTATCCGTAGAGAAATAACGTTTAACTGAATAATGGCTATGCAACAAGACACGACTTCTGATTTCAACTGCAACAATAAATCTAATACTCAGAACACGGCGTGTGTTGGGAGCGGCTTACCTTTGGCTGACGAGGTCGAATAAAGTTAATACCTCTACAAGAAGCCCTGTATCACCATTATTTATGTCTACACTTGCATCTAACGTGCATTTGGCATTTTACTGTTTGTCAGGGTTAAGAACTTTGGCTGAGAAACTAAGCATGGGTTATGGCTGCTTTTAGAAAGCTTTTAAGAAGTAAAAGTGAATTGTGGATTCTATATTGCCTATTTCTCTTGCGTGTTCAGATACTTGATTGGTGTTAGTTATGACGAGCATGGTATATCCACATTCACCGCGTTCATGCTAAAGAGACACTGACAGGAATAAAATATGTATGTTTTTTGCTCGTAAATGTTAATTGAGTGAGTGAAGGGCAAAGCTCGCTGGCAATGACTGACAAGCATCTTGTCAGTAGCTTCTTTATGCTAACGTGTCTGCTCCATTACTAGGGCAACAGTACCGAGTAGTTGATGGTGAGATTCTAGTTTACCGTGTACATTGCTGTCATTTGATGCTATCAATTTTTTTGCCTTTGCAACTGCCGCCTTGCTTGGTCCAACAAGGTCGAATTTAACTAGTGAGTCGTAAAGACTTGTAGATGTGATTCTCTGTATTGAATTATTCACACATTTTTTGCAATTGAACCATCAATGCTCATGACCACATGTAATTCTAAAGGTGTTAGCGTTGGCAATTTGCATCAAACCGTACCGCTATGTCAACACGAGCGAGAAATCTGTCAATTCTGTCACAATACAGCTCTCGTGACTGCAAGCTAAATATTTTACGTAAGTTTAACCTAATACAGAGACAATGGCTACCTTAGTTTAGCTGATAAATTATTTCTAACTTATAGGGTCATAATGGTCATAATCGTACAGCCGACTTTGTAGGTGGCGGTCGATATCGTTATGACAAGTAACTAGTGTTATGAAATGCACTGTACGTTGTGTTTTCTTAACTTTCTCATAGTTGTACCAGTTAAATAAGCTTTCGCAGTTCCCTGATGCATAATTCATTAGAGTCAGGTGCTTTGAAGGAATATATTTGCTTGGTTGATCTAGTTTTTTTTTTAGTTCTAGCTTTACATCCAATCGACCTGAAACTGGGGAAGGGCTTGCTTCAAAAGTTATCCTATTACAAAGTACTAACTGGGTTGTGGAGGTCAGATAGGCAGTCGCTCCATATAAACCAATGTTATTCAGCTGCATCCGGTTAGGTTAGGTTAGGTTTCCACATCCCCAATACTTGGGAAAAAGCTAGATAATGACCTGAAACTGGATAAGGAAGGATTGGAGCATATTAAAATGTTCATAGCTGTACTCAATGGTGGTAAGACTACTGACAATATTATATCAACAGCTTGATCTTTAGTTTTTAGCAAACTCTATCACGCGTAGCATGACCACCGTTTTGTCTACGGAAGAATCGACAAAATGGTGACTTGTTTCAGCAGTCGGATGTTAAGCTCCTTGAAGCTTATATTTGGCATTTGTTTCACCTTCAAGCCATCCCACAATTATGTCAGATAATGGTTATTGCTGTGTTGGACTGTAAAAAGTTTGCATACAACTTAAACCTCCTACGTTGAATGATTACCAACAAAAAATAGATCCGTTCTCAGAAAGAGCAGTAATGTACTCTTCATTAACTTTATGTACGATACTTTAATGACGAAGATTATAATGTAGATATTTTCTCCGTCATCTTGGTCTATCAATGAGTTTCCTACAGTAATCTTTACGATTACCAGGCCCTTGAATAACAAATTCTTACAAACAGCATTTTATTGATGGCGTTTTCAATTGTTTCTTGCGTATAGACATCACGTTGTTTTATTATGTCCATTTAGCTTGAATGATCATTTGTTTTTCCTTACAGTATTTCTTATGACTGCGGAAAAAATATTTCTGCCGATTGTTATGTAAGAGAAACTTTCTATAAAAATACAGTGTTACCAGAACAATGAAATTGATAAAATATTTTGTCGAATACCATCAAACTGGGACTTTTTAAAAGTCGCAGAGTTCTAAATAATTTCAGTTCAAATTGTGTATCTTACGCCATATTAAGATAATGTTTTAGATAGATTCAAAAGATTATTTTGAAGTTAAAAGTTGAGGCCATTTAAAAAGACTATAAAATAAATACTATTTAATTTTCTCGTTCCTCTTAATCCTCACCCAGCTAGTTTTATTATTAGATCATTTGCATATATTAATAGTGATAAGTACATATAAATATTTATTTAAGTACTAAACGACCTGCTAATAATATTACCAGCTGTCAGGCTGTAGGAATGTACTCTAGATAGTAGTCGACCTCAACACGGAGCGAGGACACCAGGCGACGACCACACTTTTACAAAGTAAATGATTAATTAAATAATCAAGCTTCGGTTTTATGAGAATAAGAAACGGAAGTTCAGACAGTTTTGAGGTTAAGAAGTCGGTAGGTTCTGGAAAAGGAGGATAAATAAAACGTTTTGTCCCAATAAGTTCTAAATAAATAGTGGATGGCATTCAGGGTAAATTGAGGAGCTCGTGGCTAAATAATAACAGCCGCTCGGGTCGATCTTCAGGTTAAGCCCCGCTTGCCTTGGTTAGTCCGTGGATACTGACCACCCATTAAATACCGAGTTTCGTCCGAGCCTCTGAAATCACGTTAAGCCTTTGATCCCAGCTGTCATTTGCAAATCTTTAACAGTCGTTACAGGAATTCAGTGGCGCGAAAGTCTGACAACCAGTCTTATCAAGGGGTATATTATTACCCAGTGCAAACTGGATTGTGGTAATCAGATAGGCAGTCGCTCCATGTAAAATACATAAATAGACTGGAAGCCGTCCCCACCATTGTTGGGAACGGGCTTGGATGAAGATGATGATGATGAATCAGGGTAAATAATAACAGGAATCAAATATCACGTGGGCGGTGTGACGGGTGCTTTAGTGTGGTCAATCCCATATGTTGGAGGATGAATCCCGCTCGATATTCCTCACAGTCACTATGAGTCTAACTTTACTTCGCATAAGGAATTTTTCTGTATATGGCAAAAGTAAGTAATACTTAGCGTTAAGTTAAGTAAGCAAATTATTCTAAGTACCTACTTGTAGTAATTTTCTAAGTAAGTGCAGGTCTAATTAGATCCTGCTTGAAGCTTCACGCATCTTTTGCCTTTAAGAGCAACAGATGGCCGGGTATAACGATGTTTTAGAAAAAAAAAATACACGGCTACCTGTTTCTTTTGATAGTACAGGTAAAGATGAATATTCATATCTCATTTCTGGTTTTAAAATCGATGAAAAATAATAAAACATGATTCAATCCTGACCTTTTGGGTTAACCACAACATAATCGCTAATACAAATTGTTTTTTCTACTAAAGAAATAATAGTATTTCTTCGTGACTACTCTGACCTTGTCCCCGTCGCATATGTAGTGTGCTAGTGTTTTATAAATTGTAAGACACTATTGAATTGACACCTATAAATAAAGATAAATACGACAAGTATAGATTCTTTTTTTTTGCTCTCGGGAATAGAGCCGGTCACGTTGATATTGCCATTGTTTGAGACTAGGAAATTGTGCTTGAAAATAAAATATAGGTAAGGTAAAGCTAGGCTAGTCTTGTAATGGCAGATAATTAGTCGATAAAACAAGAGAACAAAAATACAATAATATGACAGAGTGATTTCTTTCTATAATTTAAATAATTAATACAAAAGAAATAAAGAAAGATTTGATATCTTAAATTTTACTAGCAATCTTTAATTTCAGTACATTTATGTTATTGAATTATCAAATTTTTCATGCCGCGCTATTATATGCTATGATTTGGACAGATTTTTTACTGTGAAACAACTTTTCTTGCAACATCCAGTCTTTAACAATCATTAATGGCACGGCTAGTAAGAAAAACTATTAGTCCTCGCCTCGCAGACATTAAAACGTACTGTCTGAGTGTTTATTTTCTACTGAGCAATAAAAAACTTGAACTGTCAATTTGGATCGTGATACAACGGATGGTCCCTATCACTGCTTCAGCAACATTCACCATCCTCTTTTTTCCCATAGGAATTGGATTATAGCTATCTCGTTCTCACAAACAAGCGTCATGCCTTTTGATTGGACCATCAACCTGTTTGTATAGGTGTTCCATCGAGAGAAGAATCGACACACGAGTATCCTGTGGACATTTTTTCTAGCCTATTATAAATAAAAGGCCGAGGCAATAGAAAAATAAGGACCATATGAACGACACGGTCTTTTGAACGTATCTTGTTGGAAAGCTTTGTTAAAATCTTTGTGTGGGAATCCAGTGGTCATAATGACATTTTTGTGTCTTAATTAATGCCTTGAGCGCATAGTGTGTTGCGCCCCTTTGTTGCCATCAAAGGCTGCTCGTTATTCAACTTTCAAAGGCATGCAATGTCCATTGCTAGTGGTTTATTACCTGTTTGTTTGATTAATTAGGTTTAATAATTTGTCATTCATGTAATTCTAGTATTCATCACTATGTTTAGAAATTACCTGTAAAGTTACCGGTTAGAATTGGGACGTGTCATCCTCATTTTTTACTTTTTCTGGGCTCATAAAAAGCTTAGAAGCAAGAACGCGTGATCGTAAGTAAGTAATTTTAAAATGGCTGTATTACTTAATCAGATTACATGGTATTCGACATGTACCGTTTGTTAAAAAGCCCACCGAAGATACACCTGTTCCATTTCTCAATTCGGTCTCAAAGAATGTAATTAGTCGTTGCTCAACTGTTCCGCTCGATCAATCTTTGTTTTGGGATTCCAATCTTTTTGTTTTATCATTGAACGTCTTTATTACGTGTCATTAGAGTTCACAAAACAACGAGAATCTTTCAATTAACGCTGAGGACAAATGACGTTTGCGGCTCAACGGGCAGGAGGACCGATCGCCCGAGAACTTTGAAACAAGGCTTCGGACATCTTTCGTTTATGGAATTGAGAAACTTCACCAGATAAATTCTAAAGATAATGTTTTTATTACGAATAAAGTTTTATCTTTCGCGTTAGTTATGTGTTCTGTTTACTACCCATTGGATTTAGCACCGATACTTATCTGTTTAAAAAATATAAAGCTTGCTTTGATTAACCGGACAGCCTGAGTCAATGATTTCGTAAGTTTTTAAAACTTTAAGATGATTCATGTCAGGTCACATCCGTAAACCATTTAGTCATGTTTTTTGGAGACTGTTTACCTAGTAATGATGCCTTTGAACTTAAAGACACGCTTTTTTGTACCGTGAGACTCAGTGAGACGAAAAATTTCCTCCGGCTCGTCTAACCGCACAGGGTCCATCCTGCGGCTTCTTTGAATGTGCCCGTGCACCGTGTCGTTACTCCCCCTCCCCTTCTCTTCACCAACCTGACCACCGAATCCTCGGAACCACGGTCAATCGTCTTTTGTTTGTTAAACGCGATACAAACCCAACACGTACACGGAATAAAGCAGCGCCGTATTTACTCTTTTTGTGTTTCCAACCAGTCTCTTGTCCGCTAAACAAATAAAAGGTGCTCCAGATCGATATTTATGTAGGAGCACCGATTACTACCTCTATGTTGCAATTGTGACTTGCGACTCCTAAAGTGTGATGTAATCGTTTTATAGCTGAAACATGATGTATAGATTATAATGGGTTATTATGTCAGGCCTAAATGGGATCTTATTTTATCAATGTTTACTGTCAATGGTGAAGTAAAAAGTTTATGGGCGAAATATTCCTTTGTGAGAAACTTAAACGGTCACTAACTTTAGCAATAGCACCAGAGTCTGATCTTTTTTGTGAAATAAAACATTTACCGGTGGACATTAACGGGTTTGGCCGACAGGCGTTGGAGCGAATAATCGATCTAAAATGAAATAACCGAGCAATTGAATGCACTTAACAATACCTATCTAATTTTGGGGTCTCTGGCCAATTGTTCATTGCCCCAATCAGAGCTTATTAGAAATTGGGCAGTTTTAAACTGGTTTTAAGATCGATAACAATCGAAATAATTTTGTCTGGTGAGTTCTTCTCTGTCTACAGTATAACAGTGGACAGCATTAGCTAACTATTATTCGATGAAAAGGTTGAATTACTACTCTTTAGATGCTTCAGCTAATGTCTTAAACTCTTCTCTTTTTGTCTCAAGTTCGGTCGCCGAAATTTACTTATGGATGGAACAAAAAATAAAACCGACAACTACTTAAGCAAAAACTCGAAATCCTCATGATTACTGGCTTTAGAATTTAGAGCCTCCATAAATTTTGGCGTGCCCAAAATCGTACTTAATTAGCTGCGACTGGTGTAATGAGTTGCAGAGACATGCAGGAAACATGACGTCATTTTAAATGTTTTACCTGTTTCCATGCACCATGCCTTTATGAATGTGTTATTTCATACTTAAACATAATTGCTTAGATCCCTATCATTATTGTGCGCACGGCGGGATGGCTCCCGGCGAGGGAACTAATCTTGCCTGTACTTTTGGTCGCATGAAAAAACTTGGGTCTCTCTAATCGTGGGAAGTTCGAATAACTTTGTTTTCGATTATATCCATTATGTTTGGAATGACTCTATTTGAAGAAAGTGTAAAGTCGTTTTATTCTTCAGTTACTGTTTGATGTTCGTTTCATGCAATTTGCTTACCATTAAGTTGCCCAATTGTTGTTGCTTTAGCTTTAAAGAAAACGTGACCGTTTACTGGAGTTTCTTTTTTGTCCTCTGTACCAATATTGCCGACAAAAATATCTGAAGCATTTATCTTTTTTTATTATAATATTCAAATGTGCTGTTTCATCTTCGATGGACTACAGTTCCCCTCTTCAATTTACTAATGGAACATCCAAGGTAGTTTTGATGCTACACGATCAAGTTAATCAATATTTGTGTTTCTGTTCTTTCTAAGTATATTAAACTTGATATACATGTACTTTTTCTTTATCCACTGTCACACCAGGTACACGTAAACCAACAGACACATGATACATGCGTCATACCTCCGGATGTGGTACCCTTACATCTGTAGAACCTGTTTGAGACAACGAACTTTTTGTCCCACTATCTCGTCCATTTGTTTGCCGACTCTTTGCTATTAGTCGCCTTTTTGATGTTAGACGCGATAGAGGAATGGGTGCGGCTTTATATTCATACGTGGGCTTGCGATTTCGGCGAAGGTATTAAGTAAAAACTGAGATTCGCAACATTAGTGAAGCATTTAATGAGTTGTTTGGTATTTCGTTTTGGGTGGAAGGCGAATGGGATATTTTTTGTTGAAAGTAGTGTTTCAGTTCATTAGTGTTCTTCAAATGCCGAAACTGAATGTGTCTGTTATGACCAGTATTTAATCGAAAGTCTGAGAAAAAGAAAAGTTAGTTAGTAAAACAGTGTCAACTTCCGTTCCTTGCAAAACAACGACTTTATTTCACAATCCAACGCATAGTTGATTAAGTAGACCACATCAGTACTAAACATCTCGGCACCGTATTCACTACGATGAGAACAGAACGATACTATAAACTTAAATTGCATTTAAAGCATGGTTCACATGTTCCATATTCCTGTTCTCCCACGTAGTCTCCCATTAAGTACTACACGCGATCATCAATCTGAGCCCGGAACAATAGGCTTAGGAAGACTTAAGCGTCGCGAATTTTTCGAACCGAATCCTATGCACGTGTGAAATGACGTTCAGAAACGCTGGTGTGTGTATGACTTTCGATTTTTGTTTTGTGAAAGCTTCGTGCAGTATTGGTAATAGGGGTCTTGTTTGAACAACGAGCCGCCGTATTGACTGTTTTAGCTATTGTTCTGTTTTAAAGGCATGTTATTTGACACGTTAATTTGCTGTCACGGTTGGTCGACGGTGAAGAAAGGAGCCTTTTTTTGTGATCTAACTCCAGAAGTTAATAATGTTTATTCTTCTGCTAAAACGAGTGTGGCAACAGCTTTTATTAGTTTTTGTAATGGTATAGGTGTCAAGATTTTGTTTTTATAATCTGCAGATTGCAAACTTCTAAACGTATGCAAAATTAAATATCTGACAGAGGTTGTATGGAAACCTGTTGGCTGATGTCATTCGCCAAAAATAATTTTACTGCAGGTAATTTAAAAGCCAAACCTAACTAATTCTGAATCCAACTTTTTGTGCGTGTCTGCTGCTTATATGGTTATCCTAGGGCAGGAGATCAATGATTATGCCATTTTCGTGTGTCCATAGACGGTTTATTCAAAAAACGTTTACTGCTGTAACCACCTTAACGGTATCCATAAAAGAAACATGAATTAACCATTTTAGTTCTGCCCTTTTTAATCATCAATGAAATTAGCATAGAGCGATGCTCTAGATTACATAGTGCTTACGCCAACAAGATGTTTCGTCCCGACATTTAAATATTCTGCCTTTGTTTAGTTCTCCCACGAATAGCAGTAACGGCACATCACTAAATGGTGCTTAGGTACATCAC
Source organism: Lycophotia porphyrea (assembly GCA_950005105.1). NCBI lineage: Eukaryota > Metazoa > Arthropoda > Insecta > Lepidoptera > Noctuidae > Lycophotia > Lycophotia porphyrea. Next base: position 6,731,598 of record OX465387.1, on the reverse strand, counting down.
TACTCACTACGTGCGAAAATCCGATGCGTTATTTGTTCGTGTGAGAGTAAATTGAAATTTATGTCAAGTTGACAGCTCAATGAGGCATAGTCTATTCGAAACAATGTCATTGGCAGAAGTTGTACTTGATTAGTTTATTGACAGTTTTTGTTAGTTCTTTCGTGTACTGATGTTTATGTGGAAATGAACTTGGAGTTGAAAAATGTGAACGTTGGGGCCTAGCTTTATTAGGTGGTTTTAAACTTGTTTCTACGTATGCCTTATTTGGCAAAATTATTTTAATTTAGTGTAATTATTATTGTTTAATCGTTTAAAATAATAATTAAAGAATTAAAGTTAAATAATTTTAGACTACTAGACACAGACAGATATATTAATTATGTTGTATTTTATTTTCCCTTGACATTTCACATTATTACTATTACAGATAGATAAGTTTTGATTTGCACAAGAGTTCACAGAAATCGTCAGCCATTTTGTTAAGTGAATTAATCACCGATTAGATCTTATAAAAACTGAACTTTCTTTTATTCTCAAACAATAAAATGGAAGATAATTATGTATTGTAAAGCGTGAAAGTATTTTATGCACAATGACGATGTCAAAAGCGATTTAAGTTAATATAATTAATAAGTGATTTCATATTTTATAGTAAAGTTCGTTGTAAAGGTTACATAAAACGTTTCATCGACCTTTTTATGTCTTATCCAACATCCATTCTTTGTTTCTTTTCACTTTTCATAATTCAAGTGGCATTTACTTATGGTTGAGTAATTCGGTTATCACTACACGTTATAACACGAAGTCCTCCGCCGCGTCTGTCTGTCTGTTCGCGATAAACTCAAAAACTACTGCACTGATTTTTATGCTGTTTTCACCAATGTAGAGAGTAGTTCTCGAGGAAGGTTTTAGTATATAATTTGTCAAGTTTTAGTGGCGGAAACGGGATCAAAATTTCATGATTAATTTTGGTCGCGATAACCGACATCCACGCGGGTGAAGCAGCGGGCATCAGCTAGTCTTTTATAAATACGGAACTGTAGTTGGTAATTATTAATGACGTACCTAATACTTAACCTATCCACGCATTTTTTAAATGGTTAATTAAATGCACGAAATGCCTGAATGTTTAACCGCGTATGAAAATGTAAAAATCAGTTTTGATTCGTTGATGAAATCCATCTTAATCAAGCCATTTGCAAGTAGAATTCCTTAGCACTAAACGCCAGAAGTGAGTAACTTCTGTACATTGTTGACCGTTACTTACAAGAGTCAAAATAACTAATTTTCAGATCGACTCTTAGAAGTCAAATTGCTCTCCTATCAACTGATAATCAGCTATGATTTTCCTTCATTACGGAGTCTATAAGAAAACATCGAGGTATTCAAAACGGTAAAAAAGTACACACCGCAGAACAGTTAGTACTGGCCAGAAAATACCTTTTTGACGTACAAGTTGGAGTTGAATTGGCTGCTTGTATACTAATCTCTTTTGTCGACTGTACATACATTAAAGTACATCATTGACTATACGCTTCTAATAAAGATATTATTAACCATAAATTACGTTCAATGTTATTCAGGTAATTAATGGTTTGGTCAGAACTCATGAGTTTCGATCGTTCAATCAACCATTTTGTTTCGATATTCGATCAGTCGTTTCGTAAGATCCAGATTGCTGTACTTCGCTCGACCATATTGATTTACTTTACCCACAGATTTTGGTTTTATTCTTGTATTGAGTGGAAAAGGGTAATCGGTTAAAGGTATTCAAAAGTCATTGGTATATCTTTAGCAGTTAGATCATTGCCTAGTGTTAATACACTCGGCAATGATCTAACTGCTATTACTATTAATTAACTTACTAACTAACTAACTATTCGACGGCACGGTTGAGCGATCGACTGCTGCGCTGCGTGTCGCGGGTTCGATTCCCGCACGGAACAAATATTTGTATGACCTACAGGTAGTTGTTCTGGGTCTGGCTGTTTGTGTATGTGAGTTTAAATGTTTGTGAACGCAACCACGATACAGGAGAAATGCCTAGTGTGGGGCAACGTTTTTCTAAAAAAAAAAAGAAAAAAAAAAATTGATACCACCATACTAGATATGGCGGTAAAGGTCAGTAAGCTGTCAATTTTTAATTAATAACTTATTTGCGTGCGTCTGATAATAACGTTAATTAAAATAAGAATAAAAGATGTAATCACGAGCTAAAGAAGGTGATGATTCAACTGTGAAGCATTTAGTTTATCAGTAACTTATAGATCTTATTCACATAGGCACACCACTATCATGACAAGAAATAGTCGAAGTACTTAAACGACAGAATATGAAGCAACAAAAATAGCTCTTCAGCAAAATGAAGCCAAACGGGAACCTCCCTTTTATTTGAAGTTGGCTTCTCCCAGAAACCTCTGCTCTGTTCTGAACTGCTCTGAATTATCTGCAGGATCATTTTGCTGAAGAGGTGCCTATTTTTGGTTGTATTTTTTATTTACGTTTGGATTATTTTTAATTTGGTAGAGGAAGCTCGCACGGTGGTCTTTCTTATATATATATATATATATATTTTTTAACTTTTATTTTACAAACTTCGGTAGTTTTTGAGTCAGCTTCTATAATACTTATTTATTCTTCATCGTCTGTTGTTAAAATTTTACTAATACAGTACTCGTCTGACTGTAATCAAAACAGTATCTAGCTGACTTACCTATTTTATATATCCATGTTTCTGTAACATTAAAACTACTCATCGTTCTTTTGTCTATCATCCGCGGCATTTCATTTTCTCACTTTCTTGCATATTTAAAAAAAATGGTAGCCAAAGGCAACCAGTCACACAGTCAAGATAACGCACGCCACTATTGCTCTATTCTCGTGCCAATAGATGGGGTGACGCCACCAATCTGATTCCCTCACGGCATGCAATTTTATCGCTTCCGCCTGCACCGGCGCGGGCGCCGAGAACGCAAGTAATAGCAGGCCTTATCTGAGACAAAAGGACCGACGCCACTATACCATGTTTTGGTCCGTTTACCCTATTTATAGGATGTTGTTTTTGAATGGAAGGACCAGTTCTGATAACAATATCCCCATATTTATTTTTTATTTATTTAACGCCTATGTTTGATGTTTTGGTTGTCTAAAAGCTTTTTTTTTACTATGTATAGGTATCTAGGCACATTATTTACAAACTATAAATAGACTGACTGTGACTTATAATAAAAAATGTAGGTATTTACAAAAGTCTGAGCGAAAAATAATTACAGGGTGTCAAAAATTTCAACGGGAAAAGCGCCCTTACGGCTGGCACCATTGCCATCCACTGCCTAGAGTTCTAGACTCTGGCAATATCATAATTTATTTGACCATTATTTTCTAGAATCTTTATTAGTGCTAACGTAATATTCTGTGAATTATAACTGCTTTTAGATCGTAAAATAATTGAATAATAATAATTGAAAAAAATAATTTCTTTTGTTTCAGGTTAGTATTTCATTCATCTTAAACCTCATGCATCATTATCACTTACTGAAAACCGTTTGGTACTGGTAAGCTATCTTATATTTATTAACTTGCTGTACCTATTTATCTTCTAAGTCCAGAGTTTTCCCAGCATATCGGTGCTGGCTTTCGTAAAGGAAACTGGTCCTCCGCTTCTTAGAACCATTATTGATGATTTAGAGATAGTTTCTTGGTTTTGTTGCTTTACGTAAAATCAAGAAACTGAGAGAAATGTTGTTTTCTCAACATGATTCAACTACTATAATGATAATGATTTGCGTCCATATAATTAGTCTGTTGATGTTCCCACTGTTGGGACAAAGGCCTCTCTGAGCGAGCCATAATGCTACTAGGCGGGCTTAGTGTGGGTTGCATTAGTAGTCTAGTATAATTTCACATATCAAACTGCCCTTACCTCCACGACACGACAATAAATACCACAGGAACAAAAGATATACACAGTCTTACCTCTCTTATGAATAATTCCAGATTCAAACCGTTAAAATGTTCGTAAATGTCTTTTTCGTGGCATCTTCACTGCTTTTCCATAGTCATACGGTTCCCAGACCGTTACACCCAAGTTCTATTCACAGCTATTAAGAGCTATTATGCAAGCAGAAACCAAGTCAGTCACATCAAGTTCGAACAAAGTCAAGTGTTCCCTCACAAGCTTTTTCCCGTTGCATTCATTGCTACGACTCACCTATTTCATCTAATGTTTTTATGCAACGCGATTTGTGCATAAACTTGTACATTATCGGTACTTATGTATTCGTAACGTGATTTTTAAATCGTTTCAGATTATATATGAGATTTGAATTGCTGATTTGGACTTTGATATTGCTGTGCTTTTAAATTATAACATTCATGTATAAATTCTTTAACGTGTTTTTTTTTATGTGGAAGCCAGAGGCGTGTTGTTGAATTACAAAATAAAATACTTTGTAAATTAGAAGTATTTCCTTATAAAGGCGTGGATTTAGTTTATATATATTATACTTTGCCGTGATGTTCTTCTAATACAGCAATACAAATATAATAAAATCAAATCAAAATATTTTATTTCACATAGGCCTACGTGGGCACTTATAAATCGTTGAAAAAAAAGGTGCACGGTTCGGGTTGGTCGTTTCCTACGGAGAAGAAACATTAATTAATTATGTTTCGATGTTGCATGGAAGTCGATTATCGAATTAGTTGTAATAATTGCGTATATTGGCAATTGGCTATTAGGAAAGATGGGTCATAACAATGATTTATCTAAGCCTTTTAGAACACCACTCATAAGGATAACACAACTCCAAAAACATTTTACCCATACCAGCACTTTCTCTCAATGCCAACAAAATGTAAACAAAATGACCTACACAATTTTGCATCGCACATTTGTCACACAACATAATCTCGTGCATCTGGTAGTCGGCGCACGCGCACGTCAACATGCATGCCACGCACGCATCGGATAGCATCGCGAACATTGGTCCCTCATGTTTACAAGGATTAGCTTTATCAATATATCCTATTTATTTTATTTCGTTTTGCAGATTTCTGTAGATGCCGACTGTTTTCTATCAATCTTCGTGTCGCTTGCAGTTTGCACGACAGTACTTTTAAAGGACTGCTTTACTGGTCTAGTGGTCCCAAGTGCTACTGCTTAGCATGAGGTCCTGGGCTCGATTACCGGATCGGGCAAAGTGTTACTGGGTTTTTCTATCAGGAATTTCTCAGTAGCAGCCACGGAGTCTGGATTTACGCCCGGTTGATGGCAATAGTCTTAAACATAACTGGCGAAATGTGGGTCTTTTATTAAGTACACCTCTGCCTAACCCTTCGGGGATTACAGGCGTCATGTTATTTTAAAGTATTGGCGCAAAACTTCGCCACTTCCAGGGCTTCGTCGATGACCTACTCTAACTTGATTAGTATTTTGACTATAAATGGAATCTCTTGTCTCATGAACTCATAAATTAAGCTTCTGTGTCCTGTTCTATCTAGAAAAAGTCAGCCATGTTAGCCAGTAAAGAGCCCTCCAGACACTTTCTTGATTAGAAACTGATCCCATTTCGCTTTACAAACCAATTCTTTTGTTCGAGTATAGATCGACTTGATAACTTTGTCAAATTTACGTCAGTCAAATGCCACTCTCAATTATACAGGGTGATTAGTAATTGGGAGCAGGCCTTGAAATGGGTGATACTAGAGGTAATTTGCAACAAATTTCACCCTATAACTAGGGGTCCTATCTGAGGCATTTATTTTGAGCAATCTGCCTTGAAAAGCAAGGGTATTTTATTTATTTTTTCATTAATGACGCTGTTAACCATAGGTTTGAGTTATTTTTTGATAAATTTATTTTCGGAATATTCATTCGTTTATGCGATTTCTGAAAGTATCTAAAACTTAAAAGTTCGATTACTCCACCAAGACCACTCAGATATGAGCCTTGTTATTGGGGCCAAATTGGTTGCAAATGAATTCTAGTATCACCCATTTCAAGGCCTGCACCCAATTACCAATCACCCTGTATAATTAAGAGTGGCATTTGACTGACGTAAATTTGACAAAGTAAACTAAATTTAAGTCGAGGGCATCTTTTTCTTTCTATGTCATTATGAAAAGGACAGAAAACAAATATTAGTTTAGTCCTGTCAAATTAGTCAGCACCTGACGTAATTTGATGTAATTTTAGTAGTCAACTTTTTAATCACGTCTAAACTTGTGTCAGGCGCTGGTTAATTTGACAGGACTAAACTAAAATTTATCATGTCCTTTTCTTAATTAAATAGAAAGAAAAAGATGCACTGATCTTAAATTTGGTTTAGTTTGTAAACAAGGGAATCGGCACCAGTATTCTTGCTTTATCATTCCGAAAAGCTTTACATCGGGTAACCCCAATCATAAACAACGTGTTCTGACTAAGTAAAAGCTTTCATCGTAGAAATATATTAACGTGAGAATAATATCATGCATAGTAATAGCATGTTAAACTATGGAGACGGATGTTATTCGCCATTATCATTTTAATAAAACCATACTGATACTTGAATGCCTCTTACGAAACCAATGGGTTTCTTTGAATATTTGTGGCCCAAAATAGTCACACGTAAAATATTCGATTTCGTAAACAAAGCAAACTATAATACCAGCAATTAAGTACATTGTTAAATTCTTTGAAAACAAAGACACATTTAAATATTCATGAAGGTTTGTTAACTTCAAATCAAGGTTTATCGTCTTAAATTACGATCGTTAAATCGGTCCAAATTACAAATAAAATTATTAGAATCTTCCGCATTCCTTCACAAAGCTGCAATTAGGGAATTGCGACGTGAACGTGATCAACTTTCTAATATTTTGGGAGAAGTTCCAAATGCCGTTTCCATTGCCATTTTTGGTCCTTATGCTTTTAAATGTCGTATTTCAAAAGCAGTTTAGATGAAATCGTATGGCGTTCGTACGTCACGGTACCTGACGGCTGTTCGGGTCACTGCCCCTGAACTCGCCTGCACATCCTCTATTTACTGGTTTACTGGTGTACTAACCTCATGTTCTGGCTTATTTAGGGCGTGAATTGAATGAATATGCATTGTTTAAGTCAACGCGTAACCATAAGTAGGCTCTTTGAAGAGAAGAATATGTATTTTTGCAGACGGTTAATTCCGCTACAGACTGTGATATAATCTTTGATTAGACCGCCACAATTTAGTCAGAAACCGGTAATTTCGGGTTTCGGTGATTTTTTTTAAACTAGATCCTAACATCATCACCTGTCACCACGCCTGTAATCCCCGAAGGGTTAGGCAGTGGGGTTCCTAATAGTACACCCACATTTCAACAGTTATGATTAAGCCCAATGTAATAGGGAAGAGTTTATTGCCATCAACCTGGCACAAGTTCAGACTCCGTAACTGCTAGTGAGACATTCCTGAAGGAAAAACTATAGTATTCTGCTATAAAGCAGATACGATAAAAAATAAATATACGTACAATTTACAGACCATGTGTCCTTCGTCTCATTTTTATCATAAATATGCCTTCTGTGGTAGCAGAAAGTAGGTATAAATCACGGCATCCATTATCCATTCAATTTCATCCATTTATTTCCAGTTTAACATTGTAATTTGAGCACTTTTATAAACTTTTAATAATATTTTTCACTAATGAAAAGCAACGTCAATCTGTCAAGCTTACTATTCTTTCTTAATATTTTTCTATAAAGGCCTGTTAAATGAAGGTTGTATTAGAATTTATTACTAAAAATTATTTATACTGATTTGGCTAGTTTAAATCTAGTTTTGATATTGTATTACGTTTGTATACTGACTAATAGAATACTAAATGTTAATTTTAAAATTCATAACGCACTCTTGGATTGTGAGGTTTTATACGTCTTGGCCAACTATACCTGGCTGGTCAGACGAAATGTGGCTACAACAAATATAATCGTAAAGTGAGGCAAAGAGTTCTGGAACACTAAAATAGTTCCTTATAAAAGAAGCCGCTTACGAACTAAAACTAGTTTACGACGAGATTCCAGTAGCGACCAGTACAGTGCAGTCCACCCCACTAAAAGTGGACTAGTGAAAGTGTCAAGTGGTAGGGTGCCGACGCTCTGACGTGTCCCTCCACCACGCGGAAGTCGCAACTCCATCCCGGGGCTCCCCTAAACGGAGTTTGGCCCGGGACTCCTGTTCTCTTCAAGCTTCCCGGGGCTCCGCTAAACGGACTCGCCCGGGAACTCCACTCCTAGTTCTGCGATCGCCTGCCACCGAAACAGCCAGGACTGACCTGACGCCTGTTCGGTGGAGCCGCAGGAACAGGTGCTCCAAGGGTCTACCCCCTTCGGAAAACAGCAAGTACTTTCTCCACCTATTACCCCAGTTCTTGAGTGCGTGTAGATAGGTGTGTGTTTTTTAGCAGACTTGTATTTCATATCCTCCCCTTTTTATCTTATTAAATTTAATTGTACTGTCTACCTCCTATTTTTATTTATTTGGAACAGTAGACATGACAAAACCCAAAAACAATTTACCCGACCCAGGAACCGAACCCAGGACCTCACGCTCAGCAGTCGCGATTAGATCCTAACTATAAGACGAAATAACATCAAAAAATGAAATGATTATGTCATGTACAATAGTTCACTCAATGGTAGAGATATTATCTCAAAGAGAGCGGTTGCGTTTCCCAGCAATTTTTGTCCTATTATTTAATCAAATCATTCATCACAAACGTAACATGTGAAATGTCATCACGAACTATACTTTGAGCACATTATCATCTCATTAACTTGTTCTGGCGTCTACGATCGTGTGCGAAATAACCCATCTGCCTGTGGTGAAACCTGCGCGCACCGACCTTTGACACAAAATCCAAGATGGTTGCCGAGCTGTCAAACTAAATACTCTTACTTTCCATATCCGTTAACGAATCATATTTTATCGCTCCGTAACCCCTTTTGAAGACTCATTGTGTCTTTGATTCACAGATACAATTGTGAATTCATTTTAAAAGAATTAACACTTTTTGTTGCCCGAAAATGACTGACTACCTGGCTGTATTATTGATTGTATAATTCACACTTCAAATGTCTTCCTTTTGTATAACATTGCGAAAGAATGAAATCACCAATGAAAGTTTCGGTAATACTAAACCGAATAATCATTTCTAATTCGCAAATAATATTGAATCAGTGCCGGATAATGTCGGCTAAGATATGGCGCGTTATTCGAGTCCATAAACGATAAGTAGCCGTTCAAATCTGTTACCGTATTCATAGAAGAATTATTTGGACTTTGAAATTCCACCGAGATGTAGTTATTGGCCTAACATGACATTACTGGGAAATTAGTACGAAAGTTACGTGATTTTATTGTGTTAGTTGCGGGGATATAATATGGTTCATTTATCATGGCAAGCTTGATTTGCCGAGAGCAGTCAAGCCATAGAATTTCTACATTAGTTTCCTTATGCGTTCGTTCCTTCGTCTTTTATGATTGATAACTGAAGTTTTCTGTTGAGTTTTTTACCGATACAAGTTGTCCGTTTAAGTTATGACTTGAGTGAGGCGTTTCTTATGAATCAGAGAAGAACTTGTTTGTTGTTTTTATAGGTTTGTTTTATTCATTAGCTGTCGTTCACCGAACATTCTTGATCAGTATTTTTAGACTTGGCTCATGAATTTTAATTTAACGATTTTTAGGTAGCAGATATTTGTTAAATCTAATCAAATTAAAAGCTTAGTCTCCCGATACGCAGTAAAAGAGTAGCCCAAGTTCTAGCTTTATCTTTCAATAAAAGATAATGGGGTCCACAGGTTTATGAGTTCAATGAAACGGATTTTATGGTTAGGTTAGTTGTAATAAGCAGTAAATCTCCATTACTTTTACGACTTGAACTAGGCCTCCGTGCTGTTTCTTAGCTTTCGCTCGCGTCATCGTCCACGTTGCGTTGGGAGAACCATTTTGTACCTGGCAATTCATCTAAGAAAACAACGAGCTAAGTATAAGTGGAGGTACTGCTTAGTTAACTGATGGTCGACCTTTTTTCAACCTTATTACTTACAGCATAAGGGTGGCATGAGGATATCCGCAAGAAAACCAAGGCTACCGACGTAGCCCGAAGAATTGCCAAACATAAGTGGCAGTGGCAGGCACATTGCTCGCAGAACGGATGGCCGATGGGGCCGAAAAGTTCTAGAGTGGCGACCGCGAACCGGATGACGTTGTGTTAGAAGACTTGGAAGGCCTCCCACTAGGTGGACCGATGACCTGTTGAAGGTTGTGGGGATCCGCTGGTTGCGAGTTGTACGGGACCGGTCAATGTGGCCACACTTGGGGGCGGTCGCTGTCCAGCAGTGGACGTCTTTCGGCTGAAATGATAATGATGATGAAGAAGGGTGGAGAGTGATAGACCGTCAGTGAGCTTAGTACATTAGTTGCTTAGTCAGATGTGCAAAGGAGGAGTTTTTCCAAAAACTGGATCCTTCGAGCTTCGTTATAAAATGGTCAGTAAGAATTTTCTGCATTTTTTCTTTCAATTCTTCTTTATTAAGAGATTAGATGACTTGAAGACAAAGTAAACTTACACTAACCTACTCAAACCTTTGTAAACGGATGAAAAACGTTGAACAGCATTCCACGCAGGTCGTAAGACAAATGAGATAACGGTGTTTGTAAACAATAGACCAGTAACATATCACTGTTTGTACTGCTTTAATCAAACTTCGAATGCAATGGTGGTTTAGGTTTTATCAGCCAGCATAACGGTGCATTGTCTGTGCATAGAGTTTGCAAATCGCATTAATATATTGAATTATGGAATCAGGGTCAGGCGAAAATTCATGACATCAAAGAGATTTAAAAGACTTATACACAGAGCGGACATTGGGAATATTACATACATACTTATTGTCTTTCAAAAATGTTGAATACTTACTTTTCGATTTTGACACACGAATGCTGCCTGACAATGACAATGTATGACACTAGACAGACCGACTTGTTACTAAAATATTGAATTACAAAAGTCAAAAGTCTTGTTATTAAAGTTCTTCGTCTTGACCCGTCTATCGCTCGTAAATATTTGAATGTCTGTCATGTCATGCCATTAAATGTTATGCAAAATATTTAGTTTTTAAGTCCGCAAAAAAGAATCCAGTCTTAGATAGCACTCTTCGCCTTCCCGCCTGCAAAAATATGCACATACAGAAGCGCAATTTGTTCACTCGTCACGTTTACTGACTGTTCTGGTGCGAGCAGTCGTCGGGTCATTATCTCCTAAGACTAAATATTTTGCATTACATTAATTATAAATAAATATCCAATGGTCACGTTTGTTTCCGTCTCATCTCTATTTCATACTCGGATACGCAATGTTTCCCAACTTGGGACACGTGACACGAATACCAGATGCGTTGCCCAGTGAGGTCAAAGGTTCAGCAGAAGAACTGTCAATACAAGTGACTAGACACTCAGGCTGCTAGCCAATTATGTAAGCCAATCCGACAACTGCATTTCTATGCATTGGCCAATCCGAGCCTTCTTACGGTGTCTATGTCTACCTCATTATCTTTCGTATTCACTGAAGCGTAACTATTTGCGAACTGCGGTTTGTAGTCTCAGGAATACGGCGACTTCTTATCGAAAATCGCGAAGATATACTGTTACTTTTAGTATAACCGTGTGAGTTAAAGTCCTCGTATAATTTTACACGATACCTCCGGAACAAAACACTTTCAGTGTCAGTTAGGCCGTTTAAGAAGTGGGACTCACTTTCTATATTGCATTAGCGGTAGTCTTGCCTGATAAACTTCGTAAGCTGTTTATCATATCCAAGCATCGACTATACATAAGTACGAAGTAATAAGATGCGTGTATATTGCATCCTACCTTGCGTCACATATGGGTGTGAAACATGGTCTCTTTCGAAACACCACCGAGAAAAGCTGCAGTGGTGTCAAAGAGCGATGGAGAGAAGCATGTTGGGCATCAAGAAACAAGACAGGAAACGAAATACCTTTATAAGATCCAAGACAAGAATTGTGGATATACTTACGAAGATAGACCAACTAAAATGGAGATGGGTGGGCCACATGTTAAGGAGTACTCAGGATAAGTGGAGTAAAATTGTGACAGACTGGTATCCCAGAGATGGAAAAAGGAAACGGGGAAGACAACTCAAAGGTGGGAAGATGAGCTAAAACTTACAGCGGGCCCTTACTGGAGAAGGGTTACCAGAGATAGGATACAATGGAAAATGTTAGAGGAGGCCTTTGCCAGAAGGCACACTGAACTAAGGGATATCCTCTAAAAGAGGAAAACAAATACCTCATACACAACAGATAAAGTTCAGGATAGAGGGCTTATTGATTGATTGATATTGGACAGACGATGTTCCACTTTGCGAAGAAGGTACAAGACTTAACTTTGACATTTTGAATCAACTCTCAAAAATCTTGATGCTATTTTAGAAATTCTCAGAACACCGTTCGACCAAGTTCACATAATCGATGACAGTTTATAAACTTGGAAGAATTAATGAGGCTTCGTCACCATTTCTGAATCTACCTAAACCTTACCAAAATTGTCAAAACGACACACCGATTTATTATTATTTGAAACACCATTTACCATGTTTGGTGTTTATGACTTTACTGAGAAAAAGTAGGCGGACAGTTAACTTTACTGACGGAAGTATGACAATAAGAATGACAATTACGTATTTGCATAAAAAGAAGAAATGTCAGATGAAACTTATGAAGATAAAAGTGCGTGGACCGCCATATCTGGGTCAGAGGAAAGTGTGGCGAAAAGATCAAGCCAGGAGTCAAAATTGTCGTAAAAGTGAAAAAAGATGGTTTCTTTCTAATGTTTTGCAGTAGCTTTTCTCGGAACCAAGGAAAATGAGAATTATAGACTAGGTACAAGCGAAGACACCGAGTTTCACCCTTACGCCTTCAGTAATAAAGGTTGAAAACTGGTCGACGGTAGTCCCTACTGAGTCATCTCAAAATTCTCCGTAACGATGAAACACCATAGGAGATTCAAAATTACGACTACATATACCCATAGACAATTCCTAATAAGCTATTCTAGGTAGAGGTAGAGGTACTAAACGTCTATAATAAAACGCTTCTACAACATAAAATCGACTTAATAGAAACCGTTCGTTATCACTTCGTGTTGTATAAACAACTTTAACAAGTACACTGCGTTCACATACACGACACTTGACCGGGAAACCCTAGAGCCTGCTGTCTATGCTATTGTGAACTATCTGGAAGTAGGACTCGCTTTCTACCTTGTGTTCATGCGTTTTCGCTTGCAGATAATAATCTTTATCTGTAGTTAGAGAGGATATTGTATATTTGGACCGAAACACAAAGGATTGACGATTATTTGTATGGAATTTACCATAAATAAGCTCATGCATTTAAACCGGGATGTCCAATATGTATTACAAGTATGGTTTTATCATCCCTTGTCGAGTCTGAAGTAGAGGAATAGACAACCGATGTACAAATACACATAAACAATCTAAAATGACCATAGAAAAGTTGTTATGGCACGTAATTAATTATCGAACGAATTTTAGGAAACTATAAATTAAGTGTTGATCTAGCTCCACTCATACCAGTTACGTACTAGATTATTATATCTATTAGACTACTAAAATACTATCTATTATGTGTGTTTCTAACACACAGCATCGATTGAAGAGGCATCACAAATAATACCTTTGGACGTCTTATGATAATGCACTTATAACTCTTACCTTGTTCCTTTTTGTGTTACCTCTGTCTTTCACCCTTATGCAGAATGGCGCCCACTTTCGAAACTGGAGCGCATCTGTCACTTGCTTGTCATAGCATCTAAATTTTGCCGCGAAATGGACGCAAAATTTTTTCTCTCTTTAATTTTCCTATAAAATTATAACATCTTTCTGAAAACTTTACAGAAAGTGAATATTGGTGCTCGTGGTAGTGTTTTAGTGTTCACCCTGATTGTGGGATAACGAGAGGGAGATCGATAGTTTTCTCAGAGATCACGATTCTGAGAGCAAACCAAGTCTACCTAAGTGCTAGAGTGCGATCCTCGGAGGATATGTTTAGAGCACTTCTAGTATGACTATGGATGTGTTTTTCCCCTCCGCCGAACAAGAGTCTAACCTCTTGTTATCGAGAAGTTTCTTTTACATAAACTACACACAAATAATGTGTGAGTCGCAAGTAAGTGTTGAATCTTTTTACATGACACAACTCGGAAACAGAAACTGCTTCTAACTTATTATAAGTTAGCTAATCAAGTGTTGATATTGCGTCTTTCAGAAGCGCATTGCAGTTTTTCTTAACAACCCTTTTCTTGTCGCAAGAGACAGAAATACTACACAACTATAATATTTCAGTGTAAGATATGATGAATTTAGGGAGTTATTCCTAAAGTAAACTTAGCAGAAATTCTAACATGGAATAGAATCTGTTAGAAACCTGGGGAAACCTTACAGTTAATCTCAGTCTTCCTAGATAGCACACGGTATAGGTAGACGAGTTGTTATAATACTAAACCAAACTATGGACTATTAAACCCTGATGGAGGGATTTTTTTTTTTTGTCTGTGATCTTTAATGTTAGTCCCTATCAGAAAGAGCGGACTGCTAAAGAGCAGCTGAAGGCTATGGCATGCATTGACTTTTTAACCGTGCAACGAACACTTATTTTGAATTTTATTTTGAAAGCAAGCCTGACTATTCCTGTACAAGAAGTACTTTAGATGGATTGTACATACAATTCAAATCTGTGTACTGAACAATGTGTCTCTGGGTACAATGAGGACATTTGAAATCAGGGTCAATAAATAAATATATTTATTTTAATTAAATTTTATATTCAAAATTACTTATAAATAAAAATGACTAGTTCATTATAACATTAAGGTTATAGAGCTAATTAAAAGAAATTGAACTAACAGGATAATATATTTCTATTGTTTTGGTTTACGAATTGATTACTCTTATAAATATCCCCAAGAAAGGAAAGAAAATAAATGTACAGATTGAGGATAGAATATAAAACAACAACTAATCAGTTTGATACTGAAAATACTAATAAGATCTAGTTATTGAAATAACACCATACATTATTGTTTTTAAGCCACACTAGCGGTTTCTTTTCAAATGTATTACTGTAAGGGAAGAGTGCTCTTGTCTGAGATATGAATTTTTCTAGTTTTAGACATGTTTATTGAACATAGCCTGTAATTATAATCATGGAGATTTGTTATAATGTATATGAAACATAGGTTATGGTCTTGCATTATATCACTGACAGCGGTGTCCATATAGCGCATGAACAAATCATTTATGGAAATTATCTTTTTTTTGTTAGAAAAACCAAAGTTTTTTATAGCAGAATGAGGATCAGGGATTGAAATAACTCTGCCAAGCTTCAGAATTTTTAGGAGGACACCCTAAATAACTAAGAAAAGCTGTAGAATTAATTAATACAAACCTGATTTTGTTAACACTGAAGGTAATGACAGAAAGCTAAACCTCCTTCATAATAGTTTTCTCATTAAACCATATTAATCCAAGATTATGACAATAGAATCAAAGAGCATATTGTTTACACTCTTAATTACTAAGGAGTAAAACAGAAGCAATGTTATATGCAGTTAATGACATTGGTCACATCAATAACTGCTGAGAAACAACTAAAAGTATGAAAATTGACAGTTCTCTGAATATTTGCAGCAGTAACCAATTGGCAAAGACTTTGCCTGCCTTGAGCTTTGAGCCTGTGGTTTCTGCATTATTGTTTGTTACTTAAGATTATGTTTTGCTGTCCTATGACCACAAGTCATCATAATCCTATGTCTCGGAGACTGGAATTTCTAACAAAGCAAACATGTGAACAGCTGACGTGTAACAAGTTCAGAAGTCCGCCTGTAAGGTTATGGCTATGTTGTCATGAGACAATCAGAATTTGTTTTTGACCAAAAGTAACGAAAGAGGTGGCGCTGTTTTTGCCAAGAGTTTATTTTTTGTTTTTGGTGGTGCCATAAAACTATTGATAGACCACTCAGTTTCCTCTAGACATGGGTGAGGTTAAATCTACTTCCTTGTCCACACAGGCTGTGGGGGAAGGTTAAGATCCCAAGTGAAAAACTCTCATCATCAGGAACTTGTTGACTAAGCCAGATCAGACTGGTATTCTAACTTAAGAGTTGTTTTTTGCCATATACACAGAGTTTGTGTTGCCATCTACTCAGAGTTTGTTTTGCCATCTACACAGAGTTTGTTTGGCCATATATGCAATAGTTAGCAGCCAAAGTCAACCTTCCTTGAATATGTGCATATTGTAGTTTCATCATCAGCCCATGGCAGTCTACTGCTAGACATAGGCTCTCCAATAGCACGCCACCCTGCGCGGACACGATCCCTAGCGCTCCATAAGTGAACCCGAAAAGTGTCAAGGCTAGCAGATTAGCTGAATATTACTCTATCAGCGGTTTACCTCCCGGGGAGTTGTTAAATTGATATACCGGCTTAGCCGACCGCTTAACTAGGAACAGACTAGCCAGATTGGCCTCTGTTGCCCCAAACCCCAGGCCTCGGAGGTCATGTTTTTGAAAGTGGGGTGTCCCAACGTGAAATGTTTTTTCATGTCAGTTTAGTCGGCCTGTGAGCGACTGTACGTTACATGGGACTCAAACGACGGCTTGGCAAGCTTCTGCAATGTTTACATTCGGAGATGAAATTATGGACTGGCATGCTTTTCTCTTCCCTATTTAACAACGAGTGCTCAATCACCTAAACTCAGAAGTGGGCACGTACTATGTATAATATGGTTCCCAGCCTTCGAGACGAGAGCTATCAGAGCCAGAGTCCGAACTCCTGATATCTAACAAGCTGCAAAATAGATTCATTCTTAGCTTGTAAAATTTAGGGGGGGGGGGGGGCAGCCATGTTGCAAAGGAAGGTTGTCAGCAGAAGAAAGAGGCTTGTTATATGGTGATTGGAGTAGATCCATAATAACCTAAAGAGTTATCTTCTCTAAGATTTGTCATGGTGTAGATTTCATGACATTCAGCCTAAATAATGGGATCAGAATAGTAATGCTTAAAACACTATCTGTTGACACAGATTTGCAAATTGTACACTTATAGTGCACAATATACGAATTTTATTTTTTGACCTAATGTTAATTTCAAAATTATTGAGGATCTACTTAGTTAAACCACTGCCTGAAAGACCACTTGTTGGGGATACGGAACTACTTGATTGCTACCTTGATTTGATTCGCAGAGAATTGAAATGACCAAATATTTGTGTATGTTGAATAACGTAACATTGCAATGTATGGCTCATAGACCTCGGTAGACAGGGTTGCTTACTTATTTTGTTTACAGGAGCTAGTATGTCTAAGCCTGCTTAAAATTATAATTAGGTATATAAATTAAATATTGTCTCTCTTATGGATGGACTAAATCCATATTCAAATAGACCGAGATTTAGGAGCTTGCCTGCTTGTAGCAGGAAGCGTGTGGTCCGTGCTACTAGCCTTCGGGAGGCTGACTGAAGAATAGACCACTGGTTGAAATTTGATTGGAGGAGCAGAGAGTCTTCCAAGGGTGCTACTAATGTAGGTACAGTCATAGGAGTGAGAACTCTCTCAAGAGAATTTAGATTTGTACATTTTCTTGTTTTCCACTCTTGGGCCACAGGTCTCTCTGTGAGCGAGAGGATATTTTTTGTCATCAAAACATTATGTGCATTTACAAGATCTCTTGGCGTGTCAATGGCAATCTAGATTGTTTCGGGCCAGAACTGAGCTACTAGTTTGGCGCTTTCGGTAGCGCCCATCAGAAACACAAGGATGCACAGGGTACAAGTAGTAGACTTGAATACCTCATGTTAGATCATTTATATGCATTGCTACCTAATCATATACTTCGTGTTTGAAGTTGATTGTTAATTGAAGTTGTTCTTTATTTAGTATTCCCACACCTTGATATTTTCGAAGGGATTCAAGAATATTTAATCATTCGTGTATATTTCCTAGCTGGTTGTCAGTTAAATACATATTGTGTGAATTCCTTAAATAACAAGGAGTTTAATATTTTATTTCAGCTTAAGTCTCACTGAATTTCAATTATCAGTTGTTAAAGTATTTTATATTTTATGTGTACCTTATAAATAAGGCATAAGTATATTCATTTGCCATGATATTATTTATAACATGTTATGGAAAACATGTTCATTTTAACATTTTCTAGGATCACTAGATTGAGAACTTTTAATGTTTTATTGTTTTTAGTATCAGCATTTAACAGATATACAACGAAATATTCGTTTATACTATATATAATTCACATAGCATCTAAATCCTTCAGATATTCTTTCACCAGCAGAGAGCAAACAGGTCTTCAATCGATGCTGTGTGTTAGAAACACACATAATAGGTCTGTTTTGCATTAAAACAAAACAGTTATTATGTGTGTGGAGAACACACAGCATCGAAGCAAGGTGCTTGCTGGTGTTTGAAGACTATGACAAGCAAGTGACAGATGCGCTCCAGTTTCGAAAGTGGGCGCCATTCTGCATAAGGGTGAAAGACAGAGGTAACACAAAAAGGAACAAGGTAAGAGTTATAAGTGCATTATCATAAGACGTCCAAAGGTATTATTTATGATGCCTCTTCAATCGATGCTGTGTGTTCTCCACACACATAATAACTGTTTTGTTTTAATGCAAAACAGACCTATTATTATCATCACGATTTACCATTCCCGACTTCTGAATTCATTACGAATCTAATAACCATATTGACATTGCGAAACTGTCTTGATTTACTTAGCATGCTTCATTTTTTTCAAAACGAACTATCTGATACCCTGGTACCCAAGTTGTTTAGCAGTTAGGAATGTTCTAAAACAAGCAGTAAAATCAATAGAATAATGGTTCCTGTCGTTTCCTAAACGATACATTATTAATATTTCTTGCATGTACTTTATCTTGCTTGATAATGTAACAAAACCTACCTAATACGGGGTATAATAGGAAGCTGGTAGATAGTTGATAGATAAACATTTAGACCAAATAGTTTACATGTGCTATAAAATGTGTTGTTCTAAAATATAACGGATAAGAAATAAATGTACTTGACTCCTGTAACGGCAGGGTTTGTAAGTGTACCTACTGCGTACGTGTTTATTGGTGTTATGAGTTATGTAAAATAAAAGAACTGTTTTCGGCGACAACTGTTTTTTGGTAATACTTTATACAGTGGAATTTAGAGTTGAGATGAATAGGAAAGTGTCCCATGTAAAGACGATGTAAATACAAATTTAATGGCCGTTGCACATTAGTATGGAGCTACCGCCATTAAAAAGCGTGTCCAATTAGCAGAAACCGACTAACCTTTAACATCGGATGCTATTAAAGATGTGTGGATGTCCACAAGAAATTTTCCGATACTTTTAATAGCTCCGATTGATCTGTAAGAATTAAAACCACGCATATACACGTATCACGTAGCTAATGAACGCGATGAAGGGCCTGTATTACTACCACATCTAAAGATCGAGCTACTTCTAATTTTAGCTCACTAATCACTTGCACTAATCAAAGTTTAAACATGCTGTAATATATTATCTGAGTTTGACACGAACAAGGCTAGTAAAGGTCTTGATTTTCTATGTGCGGAAAGCTAGCCCGCGGCGAAGCTGGCGGGGCTGTAATTAAAAGGACCAAGGTATGTACAACACCTACACCGTATAGGGAGCTTAAAGTTATAGGAGTCATAGGTTCTAGTACCTTCGTTTATTGCAATTTAATATCAGAGGGTTGCGCAGTGTGAACTGGTCTTAAAACTGTCGATGTCAAAATCTTGAAAGATATAAATTTAAAACTTAACGCTTCGGAAAACATCTTTGATGTGAGAGAAAAAGGAGTAAAAATGAAATAGGGAATGGAAACAAATAACAGTGCTGCTGAACCTAACTACCATGGGATGGATGGGATGCTTGATGAATGAGATGATTCCTAAAAAAAATCTTTTTTATCTCGTTGCAGATCTTAGATCTGAGTTGAGAATGCTAAAGGGGATATGTGGTGTTATGCGAACGCTTAAAATAAGACATCGGTACAAACGAGGAATTCTGAAAGTGGCACCGGTAGCTGAAAAGTTGTGTGATAATCGGTTGGCTTGGTATGATAGGCATGTGATGCGGAGGAATGAGGAAAATGTCGTGAGGAAAGTTTTGAGCATGAATGTGGGGTATAAGAGTAAAGGAAGACCAAAGAATCGATGGATGGACTGTGTGAATCATGATATGGCAAGAAAGGAGGTGTCTGATGACATTGCAAGTAATAAAGAAGTATGGAAGAAGAAGACATGCTGCGCCGACCATAAATAAACTGGGATAAGGGCAGGAGAATTAAATGATGATGCAGATCTTAGAAGTGGTGGAGCCGATTATGTCACGAAAAACAATTGAATATTCAGTCTTCCATACTTCACCTTTGTAACTCATTATTCAAATGAGAATTTTCATTGTCAACAGCATGCAAATTAGAAGCAACATATTATATTCATAACACTTGGTGGGCATGAATTTTGTTTATAATCAAGTTTCATTCAATGAAAATGATCTTGACACTTATCGGAAATATAAAATTGCGTCATCATTATAAGTTACGTTCTGTTCGCTAACAGTTGCTTCTTCCAATGTTAATGATGATATTGTTGTTTTTAGAATTTATTAATAATATTCAAATACTTTAAAATCAATTCTTTAGTATGAAATGAACACCACAGAGCTTTGGTTCATAATGTTGGTTTGAAACATAACTATATAATCTTGCTTCAAGCCTCAAGGGACCTCTTATTTAAAAGACTGGACAGTTTTAAAAATAAAGAAAGCTTTTTCAATATGCAGGTCTTATTTCTGTCTAAGTTTAAGTGTAAAAAATTCTAAGTAAAACTCACTTAACTTGCTTGTTAAGCATCACGTTGGGTGTAAACAAGTGACTCGCTAGAGGCAAATACTTGGGTAGATTACTGCAATGTTTAAATTGTACTCTAGGGGTGTGTGCAATACATGTCATTTATTCATTAAGTTTCTCTGGCACTGAGCATCCTATTATACTCG
This sequence comes from Lycophotia porphyrea, assembly GCA_950005105.1. Classification (NCBI taxonomy): domain Eukaryota; kingdom Metazoa; phylum Arthropoda; class Insecta; order Lepidoptera; family Noctuidae; genus Lycophotia; species Lycophotia porphyrea. Next base: position 6,710,440 of record OX465387.1, on the reverse strand, counting down.
TACTGCAGTAGGCTGTAGAATGAATGTCAGATCAGTTGCGAACAAACTACAATTTTAGTAAGTTAAAGAAATATGTCTGGAACAGACCGTTGATTGTCTCATTTTGCTCTTACTATTCGATCAAAAGAAACACTGAAATAAGAAGTGTAACTTCTTGATGATTATCACCTTTCAATACACGCGACTGCCATATTTTAGGATTTCTGAAACTCTCAATCTCAGAATGCCCAAAAATTATCGTCTTTCGACACAACTGGTAGCGTGTATATTTTTACTAATGTCCGGTGATCAAGAAGCAAAAAGTCACGCAATGGAACCATTAGGTACGCAATCGTATCGTTAGAGTACTGTAAAACTATTGCAACTGCACTTGCTTACCGGTATATCATCTTTAAAATGATGATAGAAACTTGAGCAATCTAGGCACTCTGACTTTGACAGCTGATATATGTAGGTACTTAGAAATAGATGAGAACGTAGTTACAGTGTGTAATGTATATTAAAATTCACATTTCATTCGGATGCTGCAACGTAACCTGCCACACTATTCCCAAACCACTGCAACTCCTCAAAGCCAGAATCAACAGTGGCGACCACCAGCAAAGCGCCGAGACCATGAAGTCTCAGAGAAAAAAACCAACTGTCTTGGATTCCTCATCGAAATTAATCAGAAAAGAATAGCGGCGGAGTAGGAAAGCAGTGACGTAAGGGATGATCTAAAGTTGGATAGGAATCGATTTAGCTTTCAACAAAAATACCCAAGAATCGAACTTAACCTGAATAAGGGAGGGACCTATGGTATTAAGAGCGCAAATAGTGCTTAAAAGGTTTTAGCTCCGCGTTTTCGTCCAAGTTAAAATTTAAAGTCCCTGCAAAACCTGATACAATAAATAACCTTAACTTCAGCCCACTAATTTCTAGCTTAAAGTCACCCAAAGGGCAATGGAGAGGGCTATGCTCGGAGTTTCCTTGCGTGATCGAATCAGAAATGAGGACATCCGCAAGAGAACCAAGGTTACCGACGTAGCCCGAAGAATTGCCAAACTTAAGTGGCAGTGGGCAGGGCACATTGCTCGCAGAACGGATGGCCGATGGGGCCGTAAAGTTCTGGAGTGGCGACCGCGAACCGGAAGACGTTGCGTTGGAAGGCCTCCCACTAGGTGGACCGATGACCTGATGAAGGTTGCAGGGATCCGCTGGATGCGAGTCGCATGGGACCGGTCAATGTGGCGACACTTGGGGGAGGCCTATGTCCAGCAGTGGACGTCTATTGGCTGAAATGATGATGATGATGACTAATTTCTTGACAACCTTAAATAAAAACAAGCAACCCTAAATTGGTGCAAGAAGCGTGTGATTTACAACGAGACACGCCACAGGCGACAGAGTTCCTAAGAAGATCTACAGATTGCACCGTACCGTAGACCGTAATACACATAGGGTTCCCAATTCTATACAACCGACGTAGCCCGAAGAATTGTGGCAGTCGCTCGGCAGGGCGGGCACATTGCTCGCAAAACGGATGGCCGATGCCATGGGGCCGAAAAGTTATGGAGTGGCGACCACAAACCAGAAGACGTTGCGTTGGAAGGCCTCCCACTAGGTGGACCGATGACCTGGTAGAAGGTTGCAAGGATCCGCTGGATGCGAGACGCACGGGACCGGTCAATGTGGCGACACTTGGGGGCGGCCGATGTCCAGCAGTGGACGTCTTTCGGCTGAAATGATGATGATGATGATGATACTGAGACAATTGGAGATACTGTCGGTTCCTATGTCAATAAGTAATTTTATTTTACTGTGGGCTGTGTATTAGTTTTCTCATGTTTTGGAAATTCTGGGCGTTTTAATTCCCCCAGTATTCCGGACACTGAGCTTGAATTCCGGACGTATTCAGACAACCCTAAACACACAATACATTTGGCTCTACCTCTATTTACCTAATACAGCATGAGAACCGTGCTAAAGTCGAAAATTTCAAACAGTAATTGGCGATTGTTAAGCTCATTCACCTTATTCCAATTCAATTTCGTGATATTTATAGTGTTTAAGTGACCATACAACGGTCAAAAGTCACTCGCTCGGATACCAATATTGTGTATCTTGTTATTTCGAAACGTTTGCACAGTTTGCTTATTGATTGGTACTCCGACTTTTTTTGCCCCTAATGGCGCGATTACCGCCGGTCGTTAGCCCGAATTCTATTGCTTATGGAATCCGAGAAAACAACCAAGTTTAAATAGACATGGTCAAGTAACCATTCTTCGGAAAATCTTGTTCGGTTTTATGATTTATGTCAGAGGTAATAGTTAAAAGGTCAATATAAACTTTAGCCAATGACTAATTATATTATTGAGAGATTTGCAATTTGGTCATGCAAGATTTTATAGAGGTCGTTAACTGGGCTTAAGGTTACCTTTGGGCAACATAAAAGTGCAAGCGATCCTTTATAGACTACTCACATAACATAATTCTGACCTCAACGTTTGCATTAACCTTACGTGATCAGATTTCCGACTCGGATCATCCGAGTATAAACGAAGATAGCCGAAGTACTCATAACATTTTCCAGCTATCTCTAAGCAACGGAATACTTATGTATTAGCTACTTGAGTATTTAGGTACTATCCTCGTGCACGTTGTGAAAGTTCTCTATTTACCTAAGGTAAATAGGTTACCATGGTGCTTGCAGGCAGACCACTTGTCACCTACTTGCACATTGAGCTTTACTGTTTAAAATGACTTCACACAATTCACAGAATACCTTACATCTTCTTTGAAATGTAAAACCTTTGTTCCGAGCACCCTACTAATTATTGGCTAAAGAAGCGTCGCTTTGACTTCAAAATTACTGTATATTGCGAATGTTTCATACATTATACATGGAAGTAAATTTGTGAATGTTTCTCACACTGTGTAGTGCTTTTCTTCTTTAGAATCGAATTCTTGCATATCCAAGGACCTAGTAGGTGCCCAGTTTAGCTTGGCACTTCTTCGGCTCTCCTTTCAAAGGTAAATTCTAACAGCGTATAGAATTTTCTATCTTGCCACCTGCCATGTTATTCTTGGCACCGGAACGTATCAACTTTCCTATTATTTGACAGCTCATATTATCTCCTGTTCAGATCAGACACTTCTCTATATTAACTAAGTCTTTCCAATCCTACTTCAGCTTACGGATGAGATAAAATCAATGATAAACTTGCATTGGAAGAAATGCTTTTCCGTCCAGAATATTAATGGCAACATTAAATGGCATTATAGGGACAGTCTTGCTGCTTTACTTCGTAACAAAGTTTCTTCGATAGCAAAACTGTTTACTTCTATGCCATTTCTAAACAAACTGCTCGTGTTTAACCCTTTAAGGTAGTGATTCTGAGGGTTTATTGTAAAGTCAAGGCCTCTCCTTTGCTAATATAAACAACACCCTGGACTTCAGTTCAATGGGTGGAAAGAGTAATATGAAACCAATGCTTCATAAACACCACTGCACCGTACTTGGAGGGTTTCTGAGCGTATACGTTGCCTGTACCTGTACTGTGCTTGTACCAACTTATGTATTCGTCAGAAATCGCTATCATTTCTTGTATACTGTCTTCTGTATTCTTCTGTGTTCTACTGTCTTTCTTGTTTCCATGTTTGAACTCCACCAAGTACTTTGATATCATAAGATTTTATCAAACATTATTTCCCTAAAATCCGAAGGTTTATTCAAATGCTTTTGAGCTCCAACTAATATCATTTCTTCGACAACAAGATAGCCTTCCAGGCTTAAGTCTCCTTGTTTACAGGTATTCAAGGATGTCGCATTTTATGTATTTTATGTGCAAAACTCCCACATTTGACCCCACAAACGCAGGCAATTCACTGAACATGTAAATTTTAACGTCCATTGCACCTTTTGTCAACTAACGAGGTGTTAAATCGGTTCTTAATGCGAGATAAAATGGGCTATGGATGGGCGTAAATAGCCGTTTCTGTTTTACATATTGATATTAAATCTGTAACTTAAGCAGTTGTTGTATCGTTAGGGAAAAGGCTAATAGGGCCTAGTCTTCTGCTGCGGTTTATTGCAGAATCTCAGAATCAGAATCTGCCTGATTTCGGATGAACCAGAATAACCAGCTTACTTAAGCTGTTTATTTCTCAAAACCCTAAACCTTCATATTTACGTTTGTAAACTAACCTCACGAAGTAAACCAAACAATTCTAACATAAAGAGCGTTTAAACCTTACCTAAAGAACTTCTTCAGTATAATCTATACTGACTGCTTGATGAACAGAATACGACGAGGCTACAGAAAGTTTATTATAGATTACTACCGCTTGAATTGCTTTGCGAACAACATAGTGCTATAAACACTTATTGGCAATATCCTTTAACCAAAAACCAGTATAACTGGACTAGTCATGGACGAGACTTAGATCCCGTTAGGGGAGTAAATCACATTAATGCTTTCCTACGCGTTGTACCCGTCATAGTGTGGCAGAGCTACATGTGGATAATTACGCGTATAATCCATTTCCGATGGTTTACTAGCGCATTCCGTATTAAAATAGGTTTTAACCAGCATCAGTGCAAACATTGCAAGTGAGCCTGGTGATTTGTAAATAAGATTCTGAATTGCTCGCTGTTTCCACAAAACACACCTTAAGGGTTATCCACATAAGCATTGATTTCCAACTGAAATAAACCAAATAAGTCCACAAAATAAATCTCACCTCAAACGGTATCTTAAACACGACAACTTAGAAACAGCAACAGCATAATCAGATAATAGTGTACAAAATTCCTTTTGTAGAAGCAATAAAGAATCCTAATCTCCAAATGAAGTACGCAACTAAATCAAAACGTATCAGTTTGAAGACAAAGTCGCAGCAGGTGAACATGGCTGACGACAACAGAGGTAGAACATAGGATTTTGTGAGCATCGTTCGCTCTATCACATAATTATAAGCGTGCTCCCATACGGTGCGGCTGCGCTTGCGATGGGTGTTCAAGGCATGAGCTGGAAGAGATTTGACTTTGGATTTTGGTGCGCGCAAACACTTTCCTGCGATTGTCATTTATTACGCTTGAATGACATTGTTTGGATGGCGTTATTGGTTAACTTTTCGAGTTTTCCTTTTCGTTCAAGTTCGCAATGGCGCCAAAATAACCATGCAGCACTAACTCAAATATAATTTTTGAAGACGAACGCGAAGAAATACGCGCTTGTGTTAGACGATTATTACATTGTTTTGATTTATTTGTGATAGAGCATAGACATAATTAAGGGGTTTTATTAGAATAGAGAGGTCGAACTAGGGACTAGACTATTTCAGTAAGTAGTCCCTTTCTGGCATTAAGGTGCGTAGTCGGCCGTCTGGTTTACCTTAACATTGACAGGATACATGAATACATATTAATTCATCCTTTTATTTCTTTTTAATGAAATAATTGGCATCGATGACGTGTATAACGCGTCGTTAAAGGCGCGAACAGCGTGCATTCTCTAGCACTTACCCATTAAACACCATTTAATATTCCATACAAGCCACCGAGATAAATAACCTATCCATGATAAAAATCGCAATCGATTCGCAATTAATTCCCTTCACACTTACAAAAAATATATTGGTTACTAATAACAGTAATTCTATCCTAGTTAATTACATTTTTTCGCCACCCACTTCTGCCTTGGGCCATAAATATTGTAACTAATGCACGCCCATTCGCTGTCAAGCTGTACCGGCGGTATATCGGAAGAGGTGTGCAGATACGAACTGGTTGACGTATGCTGCGTTATTAATTATAGCCAGACTGGTGAAGTATTTTCATGTATGCATGGGAATTTAATCTTAAAGTCTGTTAGGAAAAGCTCATTGGTTAACGAGACGTGTGAATTAACTGTTGGTTTGCTTCAATTTGTAGTTAATTTCCTATGCACTGTGCAGTGAACAGGGGCTAGATGTTTTTAATCTAACCCTACCATCGAAAGGGGCCTTCAATTCTCCTTATGTTTGCTTTGATCAATTACCGTATAAAGAAAAACAGTAAATAAATTAGGCCCATTTTATGAAGTCAACTAAATGCTTTGCATGCGCGTGTGTGCCGATTCCGACAATTGATTTTGTTTGGTCGAAATAAAATATTGTATTTCAATTCTATTATGACTTGTGTGCTTCAATTCAAATTATCCTTCACGTCGCTTTATTTCCGACATGGGGTCTGTTAAGTCCGAATGAAACATTGTAACATGTAGCTCCATCTTTGAGCACTATTACAGCTATCCACCTGGTTGTAGGTCGAACAAGTTTGATCGATAGTTCTGTATCAACACAATCGGACTGATATTCCGTTTTGTCTACACAGTTGCCTATTGACACGGTAAACACTAACCGATCACATCGATTTACGGGCCCTTATTCTAATGAGTGCAAGTCACTCGATGTAATCACCAAGTTACGATGTTAGTTCATACGTAATTTGTAGTGGGACATATTTAGACCGCGGTGTCTCATTGTTGGGCTTAAGGTTCTTTGAAGGTGAGGCTTCGCCCGGTCTCGACTCGGCTTTAATGGAAACATCGAAAATCGAGTGCATTTATTTCTAATTGCTTCGTCTATTTCATTCGCGTTACTAATACCACCTAGTATCACAATACCTGGTAATCTAATATGTTTGACTCCATTGCGTAAACTTAATATTCGTATTAATCTTACAAAACTACGCAAAATTCTCGAACTGGGAATAGGTTCACTATGATTGCCCAATTTGAACTGGTGACCTTTCGCTCGTAAATCCACACCCTATCTCTGGGCTATGTGTCTATCGGTTAAATGTAAATATCTTAAAGGCATTTTAAGTGACCTGACTTGATATGCACGACAGATTTGTAAAATGGCACGGAAAATAGTCCCAAATATCAAGCGCTTAAACGCCTATTTGTAAGCGAAACAATGGAGGAACGACGGCGACGTAAAGATAATGTTGGATACAAAGTGGGAACTTGTAGTGGTGTTTTGAATAGATAAGCTTACGTATCTATTGTGAAAGATACAGAAGTGTATTCAGGTGAAAAATGAAAGACAGTTACAGCCAACTATAGGCTATATAGCGGCAACAAAGCCAGTGTAAGCTGGTCTCTTGTCTTTTTAAAACTTATGCCTGGCTTAGCTGGCTTGCTCAAGTTCAAAGTTTTACTACTGAGGTGGGGTCAGTACTACATGCATTTCTGTCAAGACAAAACTTATCGTCTTGAACTACAAAATAACTTAAGACTTGACTGTTATGATGATAATCGATTTCAAAGCTCATCCGAAACCGAAGTGCGCATAATATTTGTTCGTAAAACAAAAGAAAGATTAGTAACATACCTGTCAGTGTGTCTGACTCTGTACTTATTGGAATTGTAAAGTTAGCACATGGGTAAATGAACTCATTATACTGCAATGCAAAGATGTATGGCGCTTTGCCAATATTCGCTTTAGCTTTGATTCTCTATTTGGTCGGTAAACTATTCGAGAAGTTATGAGAGTTCCTAGGCGTTTTACTTCTTAATTTTGATAGGTTGATCAGATACAGATACTGTGCTACCCGCTACAGCCCAATTCTGAGCAAAGACCCAGGGCTAATGTTGACCACTCGTCGTTGGTTTTTTCCAGCTCGTCCTGCCATCGTTTGCCGCATCGCTTTCTGGCAGTGTCAGGGGTCCACGTAGTGGCTATTTTTGCGCACAGCTCATTGGGTATACGACAGTGCGGCACTTCATCTTAGCGACTTCTTGACCAATGTCAGTCATTTGAGTTGATCTGATAATTCAAATTCAAATTATTGGAACTCTGCTGGCTTGTTCGGTGTTAGCGAAAGCTTGCATATTACAAATTATCAAGAACATTAACTTTAGTAGTAAATGTTTCCATCGCTTTGGTTTATGTCTTGTTTAAATAATCTACAATCTCAAATATCTGTTACAGAGATCCGACATTTACAGAATTTGTAGACGTACAGGAGGGTAGAGTTGTGTGTGACCTATCAATTCCTACTTTGATATGCTCAAGCTGCCAGTACAAATCATTGTTAAAATGCAAAACACTCCGTTTAATATGATATGGTTTTGAAGAAGTAGAGGCATAAAATATAAGGAATATTTTATGCCTCTACCTCTTCAATACTACAATACCGTGTATATTTGATCAGGTTTTAAAATAACTGCAAATGGTCAATGGCGTCGCCTCGTGGTTAAATACCCCATTATGAATGCGTTGTCACGCACTGTCCCTTACAAAATGTACAAGAATCAAAAGCGGTAACTACAGAAGATGCGGCTTCTATAAATCATTGTAATATGACAGCAATAATAATGTGGAGAGAATTTATTTTTTTAATTTAATATTTAGGGTCGACACAGTAAAAATACTTGTTGGTTACGAGGAATTAAAATTAAAGTAAATATTTCACAGAGATTCTGGAAGTAATCATTTCTGGACTCACATCATTTAATTACTCCTGATGTAATTACAGAAAAGCTAAAACAGCGGCAAAGTTATCCATGTATACAGTTCAACATTACGCTTATTCACGCAATCAATGCAATGGATTTGGAATTTCCTTCAAACTCCTTCAGAATGTGATTCAGAGTGTGCTTGCCTCTAAGGATGAGTTAAAATTGAACCTAATAAAATTGTTATTTCAAAATGTCTAAGTGGAGTATCCAACTTAATTGCTTACTGCAAATACGACCTAATTTCCTGTAACTGTAAATTACTAATTAGAGCTTTACAAATGTTATAGCTGTCTATGTTGCCACCTTGCCATGTAGACTTAAGGTCTAAGGTTGTGCGAAAATCATAAAATAAATAACACAGTAATTAAATCGTGATAGCATGTTCTATAGGACTTTAATAGGTTGTACAAAATGTAAGTATTCGAGCAGTAGAAGACTGTGTTTATTACCATTTTTATGACCGATCACGTTATACAAAATACTGTTATTCTGAATAATGTGGCTCCTCAGTATGGAATGCGTGTTGGTTGTTCTAAACTTGTTGTAATTGATAATCAGGGACCGCGCGTAGGGTTAGAATACCAAACATTATTTATGTATGGTAATGTAATGTTTAGAACTACAAGTGCCGTTAAAGATGGGGGTTTTGTTCCTGTACCTTCCTACTTACATTGAGTAAACTTAATAGAAGTCTTCTATCAGAGACTATTTTACAATTAAAACCCATAAAAGTTTCTCGTCAGTTATTGCATTTTGCAAACGGATTCGTGATCATGGAGTTTGCTGGCAAAAGTTGATGCTTTGTTAATCCTGCTCTCGCCATGTCCTAATTATTTTGTAAATAATACTTGGAATAAAAAAGGCGAAAACAGTAACTAGGTCCCCAGTACATTTTTAACTGACGTATACGTGTAGGACTCATATCAGTAATAATCACAATATCTTGATCGAATCCCGCGGTAAACCCACTTTACTTTTCCAATCTCATTTTAACTGTATTCCGTATCTGAAATGGCAAATTCAATAAGCTATAAATGCATAAAGGTCTATTAAATCGGTCTATTACTGACACACTAGGTTCCTTTGAGAGTTCGAACGATCACCTATCCATAAAATGTTTACGATAGAATAATGTTATTCGTTGTGTTTGAATCTGAAGCATGACTTATAAGTGTTGTGAGTAAGTAAAATAGTATATTTTAAAACGAGGGTCTAAACGAAGCCATTAAGTTGGCGTTTAGTCTCGAGGTGCAAACTGTACTTTTCACTTTGAGTGCGAGAAAAATAGTCAATTTAGTACAAAAACATTTATTAAGCTCTCTCCATTTATTACGAATTTTCTCTTTTTTTTCGTACAAGGCAAATTTATAGCCCGTAACGTGGTGTCACTATCGACATCGGTCAGAGTATTATTCACTAGTTCTATTCCTCTGCATGCACCACTTATACCGAAAATTAAGGCAACCTGTAAATAAACAAAGTAAATGTGACAATCGGTACCTAAATAAAAAGCATGGTTATATAGGTAGGTACCTAAATATACCTTGGTCGCCAAGTATTTTTCATTGGGAGCGTTCAAAAGATTATCTATTATGTCCTTTGATGTATAAAATGTCTTTTACTCTTTGCTCGACGTCAAACTCTTCACTGTCACTGGAAATTCTTAATAAATTTATTTAAAACTGAACAAATTTACACTCGACTAAAATTCTGAAATTTTCGCGGTCAGTTTTTCTTCTAAACCAGTCACAGATTAACAATTTAAAACACATGGCGCCACCTTCTTTGCTGCGGAAAAACCATGGAAATAAAACTCTCAACATTTTCGCAATGAACATGGTCCACACTCCACAGATAATAGTATATTTACTGGCTGTTTGAGTTTGTCTATGTCACATGAAGGAAATTAAATAACGAATTACTTTTTACTCCCTAGGGACTAAAGTGGTCAGTTTAGTCCCGCTTCGTAGGGCTATATTGGCGTACTTTTAGAGCATGAGAAGTGAAAACAGTATTATTGAAGATCGGTACCGTTTTGCCACTTTTCATGACTGATTAATATACTTTGATTTGGTCGTTTGAAAAGAAAGAAGCTTGAAAATCGTATCTTTGTACAGCAATTCGGAAACGACCAAAGATTCGAAGCTTAAAAAAAAAATGGTTGTCTGTAAAGTCGGTTTACGGATGATCATTTTACGTTATAACGTCATAAGAAAACATTGATGAAAAATTGCATACTTTTATGAATTGAGTTGAATTATTATCACTGAAGTATCATTATTTTGTATAATATGTACATAGATGCGTCACAAGTCGAACGCTTAGGCCGATCGTGCCTCTCTATCGCTTGTTCTGCGCTTTCGCTTGCACACTCGGCTCAGGCGAAACGTGACGCCGGCGTTCATCGATTTATAAGATGTTATCACATCAAAAATATATTATCTATTTTTTGTTTTTGTTTGCCTTAAATGGCCCACTCCTGGACAAAAGCCTCCATTCCTTCCACTTTTCTCAATGCTGCTCCTCTTCTTACCAATTGCCGAAAACGCCATCTCGCTATGTATCGATAACGCTCCTCGGTCTGCCGCGACGTTGTCTAGCTGTCTCAGGGCTATAGTCATTTTATTTTTCTGGATCACGAAAGAAAGTTGTACGGTTTGATGGATACCACATACTTAAATAATACTGCACCTTTTTGATACACGGTGTGTATCATCATCACCATCATAGTCTTGATTTTAGCAAAGAATACGAAATCTTATCGTTCTTAACCCCATTATTCATCGTCGTCAGTTCTTATTACTGTACTTTCACATCACCTTCACGTACTGCGGCGGTATGTTACATTTCCTTGCCTTTTCTTGTACAAATTCGACATAGTTGAACCAAACATTACAATATTTAGCCATAGAACATTATTTACGTCGGCTATACTTCAAACTCGACCGGTACGTGAGTAACAAATATTGCCGCGATCTCGAAATTACTGGCTCGTGACAACGTGTTTATTGTAATATGTGTCGTGGAGTCAATATTGTACGGATGAAGACTTATGTGCAGTAGGTACGGGACTGGGCCATATATCATGAGCGACATATGCAATACAGAAGAAGGGTCGATAAGGCGAGACAACACAAAGACGGTCTGCTCGTCTATTCATCGAGCACCAGACTAATACTCGGTGTCCACCAAAGCGACAGTCATCCATCTTTCAGCCAATGGGTTAAAATAAACACCAAGTCTTTCGTCTCTCCTGCGGTCGGTCGAATCTTGATCATGTCTCTGCTTCTAAAGCAAGCTTCTAACTAAGCTTCTAGATCTAACTAACCGAAATTGTGATTGTTCTTGGAACATCCGTTTTCCTTTCCAAGTTTTATTTCCAGATAATGATGCACGATGTTGACAACATGATTTTAACAATAGACTTTGTGTCGGAACAAATGTAGTCCCTTCATTTACCTGACTTGATGGGAATGGTATTCACCTTGGCCCCGATACCATCGCACGTCGCATCAATACAGTCACTCTGTTGAATCGATTCTGAAACAAAAACGTTTTGTTAAATGTTAGGATTGATACGAGCTCCGGTTAGAACCGCTAAAACGATCTATTGAGTGAAGATGGAATGCGGTTTATACTGGGTACAGCATAGAACAAGATACCGTCGTGTATCAGAGAGTAAGGTTGATTCCGGGAGCAGTCGTTATAACTAAATCAGACTAGATCTATTCGTTAAGTGAAGACTCAGTACGGAAAGCAGAGAACTGGACTCTGTGTAACAACTTACAGAAGATTTCTCTATCTTGAAGTTAAAAGTGATCATAATTGCTAATATGCGAAATAGAAAGTCCTGTCAATAAACTCAATAAAAACTAAGATGCATAAAAGAGAAAACTAAACAACGATGAAAGGACTGTGTGAACGATGATTTGGCTCGAATGAGAATGAATCCTGAGATGACCGCTCAAAACGATGAACGAAAGGAAAAGAATTGAAATAGGGACAGCAGGATAATAATGCAGATGAGCATTACTGAAATACACATATTCCCGGTTCCAATATTTTTACAGTACCTACATCCATATATTTTTAGCACTTTACGATCGTGTCCAGTCTCACGATTACAAATTAACACGTATAGACGGAGATTCGCCGATTAAAGCTTTAGTAGTCGTTTTACGACTTGCTTCTCAATGAAGATCGTGAAGTTCGTAGCTATACCAAAATGGGACTTTAATTAAGAAGACACTTTACCTGTAGTTGATGACTAGGTAACAGTAAACTGACAAGAACTTCTTTATGACTTCACGTTTATGAAAGAGGATTGTGAAACGTTTTTTGCTGTGGGGCCTGGTGACCTGTAACACAGGCTTCTTCAAAAGCCTACTTTATGAACCAGTCTCTTCCAATTGTGGAATATATCATTAGCCAAAAACCATGTTAATTTTTAAGGAAACCAATATGGTGAAGAGAGAAGAAGAAATGAATTGAATTAAAATTTCTACAGGGCTCTAATCAGCATTAAAGTTTGTGTTGGTATTATTATGAGTATAAATATTATCAAGAAGGCTTATATAGTATATAGTAAACTAAAGCCTCTAAGGATACACGTAACTATGTCAATGCCCGGTAAAAGCTCTTTGATCTTAGCACAGTACAGCACTCATATCAAATAACATATAACTGCAATGAAGGATGTAATCACGGATACACATAACCCTGCGATAACCTATCAAACCGCAATTGTAAACATAATTAATTACACTAACATAAAACAGTTACATAAAATCAAAAACGCAACAGCATTTCAATAAACGTAGTTACCATAACGGCTCGCTCATTCCGTAATAGGTCTAAACGTATGCATTAAGTCACTAAGATATACGCCTCGTAAGTCTCGTTTCGCTTTCAGAATCACGAGTTTTGCTCTCGAAACGACGTTTAAGATACATTATGTATGGTCTACTAACACGCTTGGATTGTGAATTAGAGTGTAAATACGTAAACAAACACTTCTAGCTTGGTATCGGGAAATATTTGTACATAGATACGTGTTTTCTAGCAACTTTTCGGGACAAGACAATTTATTTCTCTAAGAGATGTTGGTTTTAAATATTTGGTTTTCAATACGACAAATGGTTCATGAATATACTTCGTGAGTTTACTGAGGTCCAACAAATTATGCGCATGTAAAACGTATTTGGTGACCCATAATAGTCCACATGGTATGCGGTTAACTACTGTTGAGGCATTAGAGATGGACTGTGTAGATGTGTGAATGATGGAAATGTGTGAATTGTATTTGGAATACATGAAATGGAGGCCACATTTAGTCATGCACGTACCCGCCATATCGAAATCTAACTCTCAAACAAATGAAAAGAAAGCTCATCCACTGCTACAACTATGTAAGTATAATAGATCCATTATCAAAATGCAATATACCATACATCTTGTTTGTACCTTTCATGTTATCAATAAAATAAATCACACCGTACCCGAGCTATGCAAAGACACCGCAAAACTTTTTATTATGCCAGTTGTAAAGGCTATAACCATACAATACACGGTGATGCGCTAATCTGTTTGACACGGCCCCGAGCGTTGTCTCTCGGATTTGTAGACTAAACTTGACAATAAATTAAAACGACTTCAAACTTAATGCCATCAATCGAATATGGTTTTTAAATCAGTACTTGCAAAGTTGAATTTGGTATGCTTCACGGGCAATAGATGCGTCGTCGATATGCTCATGCGGTGTTCCGTTAGCCGCTCACCTGCGCCCGCGCTTCTCTAGTTATGCTAATGGCTGAATGCGGCTCGCTCTCAGACTCTCAGTCCTAAGTACTGAGAAACATGGAAATAACTCCACTGGAAGATTTAGTACTCATATTCCCTTGTATGGAGATTTGTACTCGCAATATTTTCCTATGAAAACGGGGTTTGCACACCCAATAGAAGTCCAACATCATTACGTAGTCATACGTATTCAAATGAGACAATCGTTTAGATAAGCATTTCGCTCGAAACACTATATTACGTTTATAATGCTGATAATAATTCCCAATCGATTCCTGTATAACATCGAATTTACTTAAAACATATCCTAGAAAGACAAACGGAGTTGATAACTAGATATCCGGTGTATTTGGTGATGTTCCTTATCTAGTATGCACCATTTATATGCGTGTGTGTGTGTATGGAGATATTCTGGTCGGTGTATGAGACCGTGGGTGGACGCGAAACTGTAAAGGAAATCGATTCAGCTGTACGTGTTTGAATCGATTTCTCGACACCGGGGTTAAGTGTGCGAGTATCGAGTAAGATGTTCCATAGTTTCATTTACGGGGCAAGCGAGACCACTTCATCCAAATACTGAGTTACGGTATGTGCATGCCTAATTGTGCATACTAAATGTTATATAACTTTACTAGTTGCCGCTATTAAACTGCCTATGTTATGATCTTGCACATCATAAATGTTTCACGCTTAAAGGTTCTTGCGAGGTTTTATTTTTGCTTCATAGAACATTTTGTTATTGAAAGCTTTTTACGCACGAATCATGATTTTAATTTAGAAGTTTTATTTATAGCTCGTGTTTATCAAGTAGATTTCGAACAAGGTTATTGAATGAAACTAAGATTTCGTAATGATAGCTTCAAATTAACAGTAACTTCAGCCACTTTCGTCTTACACAATTAACACTATATGGCAGCAAACTGCTTTTCTATTGAACAGTTAAAGTTCGACAGTACAGTTCATTAAAGTTTCACAAAGCATGCTATTGTGTGAGATGGCCGACAGAAGCTCTTGGCGCAAGCGTGAGACATCTTAATGGATCAACTCTGCACGCATCGCTTTGTAATTCGTATCGAGTACATCTCGCATTGAGACGTGAAATCGATCACTGCTACACAATCGATTGGTGACGTAAGTTTTTACACTCTAGTTTCGTTAGCGTCATTATTGAATTAGCGTGTTACAAATAGTACCGTTATTGGGTTGTTATTGTAAACGATCACGTAGGTAATGATTTTCGATCGGTGAACAGTATTAGCGATGGTTATGAATTTCGCAAGTGATCCATTTGCAGGCTCGCCCTGAGAGTAACCACGCAACTAGGCTAACTATGTAGACTCGCTCGATAGAATAGAATGAAATAATTCTGAAACTTCCATTTATAACTAAAAATACCATTAGCAAGTAATGTAACGTTGTGCATTAGTTTGACTTTCCTCACAATAATTTATTTTCCCTCCATCGACTCGGGTTTTTGTGCCGACTACACTGTTTTTCATTGACCGCTTTGTTAGGCTTGCAAGAACATTCCCAAAAGTTATCGATTTTATCGCTTGCAAATCGAGTAAAATATTATAAAAGAGAAGCGTGGCCAAATTGTGCCCATGCTTTTTGTAGGGACCATTCCCAATTCCGTCACGGTTCTAACCAAAGACTACAGTTGTCTAGCTGTCACCGTCTGTCCCAGTTTCTGTCACCTGTCTGTCAGTTTAGCCTTTTTTATTGTTAATTCGATTAGCGGTGTTATCACTTTCGTGAGTAGACCGTTTGTTCCGCTATTCCACGACTCGAACGAATTCGTGAATTTTCTTAGCACGTGCATGTATTTGGTAATGGAGAATCGGAAATAATGGTATCACTCTGCAGGTGGCAACGTTTTTGTGAAGAGAGAGAGAGGTGAATAGTTCACACTTAACGCAATAGACAGCTACTAGCTTGTGCCCGCGACTTCGCCCGTGTTGAGTTCGGTACTTCTACATCCAGAATATAAAGTATCCTATGCGTTAATCTGGTTTATAAACTCCCTGTGTCATATTTCATCCATATCCGTTCAGTAGGTTTTGCGTAAAAAATAATAAGCATCCATCTATCCATCCTCACAAACTTTCGCATTTATAATAGTAGTAAGATATTCAGGTTAAGGAATATTAATGCTTAATGTTATGTAAGGTCTTAACATTGTCATAATCGTATTAGACAACAGGCGTACCAATTCCAACGGCTTCCCAAGCTTAGAATTCATACATCAATTCAAGACTTCGTTCTGAATGATAAAAATCCGCCACTTCTTTGTTTTTTATTCCTCTCCTAGAACTTTCTGTATCTTTCTTTTCTAACTCTCCTCCCTCGATCCCGTTTTCAGCATTAATTAGTAAGAGCAGTGGTGATATCTATGTACTGGATGCCTAACAAGACTTTTTGCTGTTCTAACTGGAAGCTATTAACGATAGCTAAGTTTTTTACTTCAGTTTAACTATCTATTACGACGGTTTATATGTTGTGGGCGTATACCGTTTTTATTAGAGCCTAGTGGTTGCGATAGATTGCCAGGAATTCTTGCAAATAGGTTTCTAAGAAAACATTACTTAGTTTCTCTAGATATTTTAATTTACAAGTCGTATTTGATCATGTAATACTTTGTAACGGTGACAGGTTGGGAATGTGACGTTAGATAGTATTACTAGGAGAGGAATTCCCCAATAAAGGTAGTTTTGAAATAACATGTACAAGTCTAGCTCGTTTTCTTCCATCATCAATAGCTGGATCAAGTATACCACTACAAAAGCTGGTAAAGTATTTAACAAACTGATTTGTTGTTTTTGTCCAAACGCTCGCATAGCATGTTCATTGGTCATCACTGTAATTCATAAAGACAATATAAACGCCATCATAAACATCTTAACAAATAAACAATTTTGACCTAATTACTGCTCACAGCACAATACTGACTGATAGAATCATCTTAACATCTAATCATTTACCTTCCTAGTTCACGAGTACCCCCAGCAGCCCTTCGGCAATGTCCGTCAGGTAGTCGTCAATCATCGTGACTCGTTCGGGACGTCGTGTCGTGATCGCGGCCCACCCAACCCGCGCGCGCGCATAACTGTTACACCGTTGGGTACAAGCTGTACATGTACTAGATAGATGAGGGCAGAAGGCTTACCCTCATACCTCACAAGTAGATATGGGCCATTTCACTCTAAAGTCAAACACAATGTAAATTCTTTGTTTTCGCACTTAGTATACTCGTCAAAAAGACGTGCGAAGCGTCGCCGTCGTTATCGTTATCAGGGTGTTATATATCTGGTAAAGTATTCAACTAGACTGGAATTACACTCTCTTTCAGCACTATCTTAAGCTTTTCTGTCTTATATATATGATCTTTGCCTGCCTCATCATCAGCCTACAACAGTCCACTGCTGTCTGTCTGCACGGCTGTCTGTAGTCCACACTCTTCAATCGCACGCCACTTAACTAGTTGCTCAGCAACTTTCATCCTGTTGTAGTAACCACTCTTGTGAAGATCGTCGCCCCACCGAGCCTGAGGGCGACCCACCTTACGCTTGCCGATTCTTTGCCTGCATTCAAGGCTAAAAACTAGCTTGTCCAGCTCGTATGTTGTGACTTGTGATTTGGACGTGAGCAGTGTTTTTTTCTGTAATCACGTAATTAGTCGGTGTTTAGTCTTGAATCATTGTTTGTGTAAGCAGTATAGCTATTACGTATGGACTTTGTTTTCAAGATACTCTTGTCTTCATGCATTATGAGGAGTTGTACTTCTGAACCTAAACCCTTGATGCAGCAAACCGTGCCCGTTCTGAATAATCCTCATCTCCGCTTTATAGTTTTAACTATCGTGGAACTAATTACACATGAATATGTATTAATTGGATATTGCAGGAGGAAGGAGATACTCGTAGTGGTTTATATGAACATGTCCTGTACAATAGAGGTAAATTAAAGTTTAATTCTACACTGTTATAGCCATTTACTTCTCCCGATTGTTAGACATTTTATATCTTACGGTAATCATTTTCGCTCAACTTATAACCAAAGATGCTCATAAAAAACTGTAAGTACAGCCACGTGATACTTATGAGATTGGACGTTGGACAGAAGAAAACAGGTCCCTTATGTAGGTCACTACCTACATAAGGGACCTGTTTTCTTCGTTGACGCTCACACTTGCGTGGGAATGGCTGTACTTACTACAGACTTGTGTGTAAGTGTCAACTGGAGTTTTTAAGGCTATGTTCTTTACGCTTGTTTGTTCTAGCGGCTCATTGGTGATGTCAATCGTTGCAGGTG
The DNA here is from genome assembly GCA_950005105.1 of Lycophotia porphyrea. Classification (NCBI taxonomy): domain Eukaryota; kingdom Metazoa; phylum Arthropoda; class Insecta; order Lepidoptera; family Noctuidae; genus Lycophotia; species Lycophotia porphyrea. Next base: position 6,691,841 of record OX465387.1, on the reverse strand, counting down.
GTCTACTTTCTTCCCTCTCTTGTGGCTGACGAAAATAGGCTTCCAGATATTTTTCCAGCTATTCTGTCAATTACTGTCTGCGTTTGCTAGTCCTCTACGTAAACACTCTACTGCAGCCATTAAGTATTTTTATTAGCCTGCTCTGTGCCACTCTTGGGCAAAGGAACAACGGTGGCCGCTAACATTTACGCGAAATACATACATTTGGGTCAGCTCATATTAGTACTATTAATCAAATTGCAGTAATTGGTAGCTACGCAACCAAATCAAGTTTTACTTCGAAAACTGACTCCCACGGCCAGGCTTCGCAGATTGAAACATTCCATTCCGACTATTCGATGAAAATCGTATGCCAAAGTTAGCTTAAGATCTTCTAAGCACACTTCCAACTTCGGTCGTTAATCAAAAGTAAGCCATACTATTTTGTATTTACCTTTCTCATATAGACGGACAGATTTACACTAGTTCATAACCGACCGGTCGTGCGACTTCGTCCGATTTATTTGCAGTGTGAGTGAGAAAGCAGCTGACGGATTTGTTGCTAATAAATACATTAGTTTATTACACCAAGTTTGTTTCTGAGTTTTGAATTATAGACCTGGTTTGTGGACGGTGTAATATTTTTCTTGTTGGTGCTCTGAACATATTTTTAAATGGAGTTGGTCTATCTATCTTAGTTGACAGTGACATGTCGGAACCGTGAACCGTGTCATGTATGTTGTGTTATTAGTGGTAATTCGTTTTTTTTAATGTGTGTATGTATTTTCTCAAGGCATTTCCCGTCACCTTCGTTTCGTTTTGTTTCAGATGATAATCGACTTGTCGCACTGGGTGCCTTATCTTGATCATTCATTCTTCCCTTGACGTTGGACATTTCTGTGTGTGCTTACTAAGATCACGTGTTGAGTACATAAAAAATAACAAGATTATTTATTCGTGTTAAATTACAGTTCGTTGCAATATTGGAATTGTCTATTTTGCAATAGTCTCTTACATACTTGTTTAACTTAAAAGTCAGAATATTAACACTCTAAAATTATGCGCCGGGAACAATGAAAGCCCAACATACACAATAATGTTTTATATCTTCAAACTGAAAGACCACACACAGCAATAATTTATCTCAGATCGTTAATAACATGTAGAATAATTGCTTGAATGTTAATTACAATTACATTCATCATGGAACCTTCACAACATCACGTTTTCATGTTGTGATTCGTCAATACTTCAATACATATTTTGAATGTATAGAATAGTTTAACTTTAGTATGAATGTGGATGGTTATAAGAGTAAAGGAGGAATAAAGAAACGATGAATAGACTGTGTGAAGGATTATATAACTAAAAAGGAAGTGACTGCTGAGATGATGAGTAATAGAGAAGAATAAGACATGCACATACAGCGCCGACTCAAAATAAATTAGGATAAGGCCATGAGAATCATGATGATGATGAAAACAATTTAACTTGGTCTTGAAATAGACTACCTCGGAATAATTCGTCATTATGAGATGACATAAAAAGATTCTAACGGCGTTGGCATTAGTGATTTGTGTTCAATAGACGGCACTAAAGCACTAAGCTTTTTCAAAGTTCATAGCGTGTTGTGTTAAAATATCACTCGAGGAGTTTTCGTTTCTGAAGTCTACTCATTAACGAACTAAATCGCCCTCAGAAAGTAAATCACATCCGTACCTGGCTTTTCGATTGCGCAAGCATTTTCTAATCTCTATTTCTTCCCGTTTATTGGTTAGCCGTTAGATCCTTCATACCTGTCATATGTTAAGTACCATTTCTAATTAGTAATTACCTAACCATATGATTACAAACACATGCCTGACCTACCTAACAAGTAGTGTATAAAAAAATAACAAAAACAAAACAGCTGGTCGGAATGTAGTCTATTCATTGTCATCATTGATCATCACCATTCATAAATACTTAACATTGTCCACCTGTTTACAAATAATACACAGTAATTGTACATTGTGTTTTTTTATATATGTAAATGGCTATATTGTATCGAGTTCATTCCCCTTCTTAGTAAAATTGTGCTGTTGTTTCTCTAAAATATTCTAGTCAGGTTTTTGCAATGGATTTACATCTTAAGCGTTTGTATCGATGACTAATACAACGGTTTTTGACACTCGCAGCGGTATTTTATGATTTCTTGGTAGCTACTTTTTGATGTGTTTGATCTCTAGATGGGTTCTAAGAATTTGTTTCGCTTTATTTGCCTTGAAGCGGTTTTCTAATTTGGGAAGTTTCGTTTTGTTATTGTACCTTCGATGGATAATTATCCATTGTTGGATTAAACAACAATGATTATTTTTATAAAGCTCCCTCTCTGTATCCCTATAATACTAAGAGACTAGGATGCTGCTTCCTGCTTCCCTTGATTTACCTTTTGCCGTCATCAAATCAGCGCCATCCAATTCCGAACATTTATCCGAATCTCAACTTGAGATCACCCAAAACAAGAAAAACAATCAAAGTATTTAATCGTCAACAACAATACCATCATCGAACACCGTATCACAATCGATTCGAAATGCAAAAAAAGTACAACATTCGTACGGAGATGACCGAAGCGCGCTTCGTCTCCGTTCGCCATCTCGCTGTGCCAATGACCTACTACAGGTTTTTGTACGTATAACGGACCGGCACACTTCATCTTTATTGATTATCAAACGAAGCATTTAAAACTACGTACGTACACATATTTTATTATCAGTACCGTTGCGTAATGAAGATTTTTACGCATGTTCACTATCGTTAAACGTTTTGTCAATCTTCTATTATTTGATGACTTTTGTTGTGTACATCGAACTTCGATTAAATACCAATATAATGATGGCTTTGACAGCAATAACAGTTATTTTCTTTAGAAACATGTGTTTAAAACGATATACGTGAACAAGAGATTTTGACTGTCGTAATATTTCAATGTATCTTTGATATTAAACGCTTTGATCACAAACAGAATATTCGTGGTTACTTGAAATTTGTTATTAGTTTCTCCGTAATCCCTGATCGTTTGCTTATCTACGAGTACTTATTTTGTTCTTAGAACAAAACTTACTTACTCCTTTATTATTTTATCAATGTAGCTTAGTTACTTACAACAAGGTTCTTCTACACCTGGCTAAAGATGACACCATCGAAGCTTTTAATACAAATTTTATGATACATTTATTTTAATGAGAATTTTAAATATCAAGTTGCATAAGAAAGAGACAATAATTATTTGCCTAATTTGCATTATCATTTTCATAAAAACTTTCTAGCAGCACCAATAGTGTCATTTCGGACACAGCAGTCCCAATGAAATCCATATTTGACTTTAAGCACATCAAATTTGATGAGATTTTCGTCGAATAATGAGGAAAATCGCATAAAAATCTTTATGATTATAATCAAAACGACATACTTGTAGAAGTTTTTATTGCGTGTTGGTGTGAGTGACAACCGTTTCCAAATCTGTCATTCGATAATTCAAGCGTTTCCTACAAATGATTGGTAACTTCCTCTCTATTGGTGGAAATTATCATTAAATTGTCAGTTCGTAAGTGTAAGTAGTACTACTTGTACTATCAATTTGTATTTCCGATGTGGATGTTACTATACTACCTGCCTATTCACCTCGTTCAAATATTTACTGGTATGATAAATGCGAAATTAATTACGGTTTTCCGTCGGTAGTAAAACATTTAGCCTGGCTATGTTGGCAATCTGATGTACCGTTAACTTGTAGAATTGGAAGGCAAATAACAGAAAATCAGAAGCAAAATCTGGTTTTACTGTATTTAATTATGTAGCTGTCTAGATAGGGGAACGACAAAGGAAGATGTTTGAAAGACGAAATAGCTAGAAAAGACGTGAGAGGCTGAAATGTCCACTATTAGATAAGTGTGGAGGAAGAAGACATGCTGGTCCAACCCTAAACAAATTGGGATTAGGGCAAGGGAATGATGATTATGATCTCTATTTTTATTATATTTTTAAAGAAAGATGGATGGATTGTGTGAAGACTGATATGAAAGAGAAAGGAGTCAACGAAGCCGTGACGTCTGACAGGGGAGAATGGAAGAAGAAAACATGTTGCGCCGACCCCAAATAGAATGGGATAAGAGCAGGAAGATGATGTTGATCTCTATTTTTATACAAAATCGTGAAGGTTGTTCTAAAGTCGCCCTGTAGGTAGAAAAGGATTACTAAAACCGAGCAAATATTCACACTGAAAGCACAGAATAAATATGCTGAAAGTTCAATTAAAGCAAAAAACTCGCGCTGCAAAGTGCTTCATCGTCTCGATCATGAATGAAATCTAAAATAAAATATAGACAAAGGTTTTTCTAGTAAAGGATTTCTTATAAACGGAGAGGTATATAGGTACAGACGCTAGCACATCAAGCTACTACAATCTGTCAAATCTCTTTAATAGATTTTCATTTTTATCGCTAACGCATTAGGTTCAAGGTTGATTGGGAATATTTGACAGTTCCGGGCAGCTTGATGTGCTGGCATTTGTACCTATAAAATGTTTCTGACAACCATCCTACAGCAAATTCCTAAGTGCAAAATCCGATAGTTCTCAAATTACGTCTACCTCGGAAATCCAGGTAAACGTTTCAGGTTTCGTTAGTTCCAACAGAGTTAAGTATTAATATCCCAATGTATCACGTTACTTATTCAAATGAAGCGGTTCTTGCTCTGTGCGTTGCCGCCTGCTTTATGTTAATGGTTTGTGTTTAATTAATATTTATTTCTTTCTCTCTTGTTAAATGTGGCCTATTGATTGCATTTTCTGTGCTTTATGGTTTCGGGTAGTATTGACGTCATAATCTACATAAAGTCACCTAAAGGGCAATGGAGAGGCCTATGCTCAAAGTTTCCTTGCGTGATCGAATCAAAAATGAGGACATCCACAAGAGAACCAAGGTTACCAACGTAGCCCGAAGAATTGCCAAACTTAAGTGACAGTGAGCAGGGCACGTTGCTCGCAGAACGGATGGCCGATGCGGCCGTAAAGTTCTGGAGTGGCGACCGCAAACCGGAAGAAATTACGTTGGAAGGCCTTCCACTAGGTGGACCGATGACCTGGTGAAGGTTGCGGGGATGCGCTGGATGCGAGTCGCACGGGACCGGTCAATGTGGCGACACTTGGGGGAGGCCTATGTCGAGCAGTGGACGTCTTTCGGCTGAAATGATGATGAATTGACATGCTCCTGCCTTTATTCGAAATTATTTAGGGTCGGCGCAGCATGTGCCTCTTTTATACTCCTCTATCACTCGTCATCTCAGTAATTACGTCCTTTCTAGCCAAATTCTTCACTCAAACCATCTTCGGTCTTTCTCCTCCTCTTAAAGCCATTCACATTCTTACCCAAACTTTCCTCACAGCATAAATTGATAAATTGCCGCTAAAAGATTGTTCCACGATTCAAACACCGAAAATACACGTAATTCCTGTATTTTCGTAAAAAAACTTGTTATTGTATTTACTCATTATTGCTAAATGTTTTATCAAATATTGGTTTATTCATCACATCTTCAAGTCTTTGTGTCCTAAGTAATTCTCACTTCTGTCGCAATCTGTGTACAAAGTATACCCCAGCCAGCCAGTTGCGTAGCCGGGAAACCTGACCACGACAGTCGTGTCTATCACTCGTTAAAACGCCTTATAAACCACCATACGACATTTTAAAATACACTTTATTTACAAAAGATAGCGTCTATATTTCTCTATGACGTGATAACCTTCGATGTTTAATTTCTGTGCAAACGAAATTGTTTGCTATTGCAAAGTAGGAAGGACTACTTCATGTTGTAGATGACCAGTATTGATAATAGAAGTCTGTGAGAAAGAGACGCTCTAAAAACCACAGATTTACTTACAGTGCACAATTGTATACCTAGGAAAAATCTGAAGTATGTAATAACAGTCCACTTTATAAGGTCGCTGTATGAAAATTTAAAATTATAACCGTAGGAATGGGCATTGTTATCGATTATTGGAAAACATAATACGGGATAGGATGTTCTCTTGAGAAATTACTTTTTTACGAGTTCATTGTAGATTGATAGCCGTTGATTAGAACACATAAAAAGTTAACTGACCCAGCTCTGAATGTATTAAGAGGTTAATCCCCGTAGGTGTAGATTTCCTGTATTTAGCTTAATAGGAGTCTATTCAGGGTGTGCCCCCGCAAGCATAAAGTGTCTTAACAAAGCCTCCCACAGCACTGGCCACTAAAGACCGAACGACAGAAGGCAGAAACGCCTTCGAGACATAAAGAGAAAACAGAGCACCAATTGACAAATTACTGCTTACCTACTCATACGAGTATTATGCTCTGAACAAATGACGAAAGTTGCTTCACCTAATAAATAACTTCACTAAGAGTGTTACACAAACAAAAATGATCATCCATACTCTCATTACAACAAAAACAATATCTTTTGTTCCGAGACAAATTGGCATCCATTTACAATATGTACTTCTCACATGGCCATTGGGCACAACTATTGGAGGCATTTAGAATTCATTGCATTATTTTTTTCAATCCATATGTAATTACAAGTCAGATAAGATGTATGCTCTACATTGCAAAGTGTTATTTAAATGAACTGGCCATCACTATGGAGCCATTAACACGTTCATCTTGACAGATAAATGTGTTTCATATTAAAATACATATCATTAGTTCAGTTTTACATAATACCACCCAGTGACCTCTTAAGCAAATGGAAATTGTAGTTGAAAATATTAATTGAGTACTCTATTATACTTGGTATTGAATCCACTCCTGTGTCATCATCAGCATTTGTCTAGCCTTTTCCCTACTTTGTTGGGCTTCCAGGCTAATCGTAGGCCGCAAAATACCAGTGTTTTACGTGGAACGATGTCACTTTCATTACCCATTTCCAGTAACATGATACCCCTATTCAGATTGTCAGGTTTCTGACTATTGGTAACGACTGTCAAAGATCTTTAGCGTCCTGCGTCGCTCATACTTTATACCATTTCATTACTTTTTTTTTGTTTTTCATTTGCATAATATCATTTTATCATATTAAAAAATAAAAATACCCGACTGCGTAAAAAATAACTAATAATTAAATAAAAACTGAAAAGAGAAAAACAAGTTCAGTCCAGAAGTCTTGAAAGCAATTTAATTTAAACTGCAACAGTCGCGTCGGGACCCATTAAATAATCCAGACCAAAATCATTCTATTCAAAACGGGTCCCGACTGTTGCAGTTTAAATTAAATTGCTTTCAACACTTCTGGACTGAACTTGTTTTCTATTCTATATTTTTTTTATTGTACGCCTTTTAGTTATATGGTCATGATATACCATTTTAAAATCCTCATGATGAGCCCTTTAATTTGATACCCATATATCAGTATCTAATAAAATATATTTTTTTGTACTTTAAACTATAGCGTCTCACAGTCGCCATGTTGGTTTTTTTTTGCATGTCACCTCTCTAAGAACACTTGGGTTATCAAGACGAATCTAACGATATGTTAATTAAATAAATCCGTGCAGCGGTTTGGAAGATATAAGGTTATAAAGAATATTACATGCATATATACATACATACAGGATACGCGATAAACATTACCCTTCCTTGGCGGTCGGGTAATAAGGACATTGAGCTGCGTCAGGGTAGCCCGCCAAATTCTGAGAGGGATAACCCTCTCAGAATTCATCAATCATCAATATAAATTGATGATTTTTATGATCGTAATTCTGTAACTACATACGTGTTATTGGCGCGACACATTTTTAATCAACGTACAACCTGACACTGACCTGCAAATTACAAAAAACGTATGAAAATTTGAATTTGGCGGGCTACCCTGATCCAACCAGGTCATATTGTAAATTAACATGGCGATGACGTAAACCCTAAATGCAAGATCTTGGCATTTAGATGCACATGACGTTTATGCCTGTCAGAAGGTTAAAATTTGAATGAAAATAATATTAAGAAGCAAATATTCATTTGCCTATAGCAAGTGTCAATTAAACCTTCTAATTACATAGTTATTGAAGGCTATCATTTGGGCCTGACCCTCACTGTAGGACCATTTACACGTCGGTGGTTAAAATTTTAATGAAAATGATATAAAATTGAATAAAACTATGTATGTTTGCGGATTACGAGTGCTCCCAGTTCTGTTTATCGATATCAAGACTTGCTAACGTTTGTTTGTACTGATTTGGAGTCGAGCTTGCATTTACGGGAAAAAATTAGCCAGCTAACATCATCACCTACGGTCGGTAACCCCAAGCAAAAATCATTTTCTTTTTCCAATTTTATCATGTTTAGATATCTATCACCCATAACGTCTACTGAGTTTCACTAACAAATTTTATTTGACCTTCTTATGAAAATCATATTTTAACGTAAAAATAAGAATTTCGCGAACTGTCCTGACACTTCGACCTTGGACTGCTAGCCTTTTACCAGCAGTCCTGCACCCTAACAGCAACACCGAATACGACACCATCAAATAACAACAAATTAAAATTGAATATGATTGAAATTTTCCTTTCAAGCTTCTGCATAGCAAATGTTTGTACGATGCACGAGTCATGTAATGATGTACTTACTTTATAAATGCTTGTCCAACATTTTGTTTAATGTTACGAGTTATATCAATCGTAACGTCACTAATTAATTTGTGCTTGACAAACCTTTTAGCATGCCGCATCAAGAGGTTAATAAGTCGGGCTTCTTTAATCGATTCAGCGGTTTAACGGGAATCGAGAGGTACGACGTAGTCGTCAAGTGCGAAGTTTAGCAATTTTAAATTGTTAATGAAATAAGGATTTGGTTTTCAGAACGACAACATTTTGATTGAACTTCTCAGTTGAAGTAAATACATGTAAAGACCTTTGACCAAAATATTGTGAACAGCACGTGGTTTTTAACACCCTTTTTCTTTTTAATGCTCCTCAAAATACGGGTAAGAGAATAATTATGGTTTTCCAGTATTTTCAAGTCAATCCAACTCCTGACGAGTAACAAGATCTGATGGCAAATTCGATAGCACATTCTTTCTTAATTCTCTACCAACCACTAGAATTCTTGCATTTAAACCCCCAACACTTATGTAGTACAGTTATGGAAACTACTACGTCACGAACTAGTGTCACGTCAAACATTCATCAACGCTAACTCTAATTTCTTCCTGGAGCAAGTACGGAATTAAGAAAACGTGCTCTCATATTTATAACTTGAGTACAAGTATAATTAATCGTTGTAAGGTTATTCCGCAAAGAATGTAAACAATCCGGCTGCCAGAGGTGGTGAACACTTAATTGTAATGAAACATTTGAATTATTAAGGCGAGGGATTCGTATAACTCCGTTTGCTGAGAGAAAATATCAAGTTACTCAAGATTTCAAGTAATTTTGGAATTAAAATTAATGTTCTATGTATAATTTCAACATAGCTGTCGTGTACTTTAAAGTTCTGCAAGCTTACAATAACAGAATACCTTTCAATCCCTTCACAAGAAATAATGAAGCAATATACAATTTCTTAACAACTGTGATTTTACGACGAAAACAACTGTTAACAAAAGGTACCAAAAAGATCATAAAACCTATACGATACTGTATAATTTTAGTAAAATTATTCCCTAAATCCGTCGCAGTGTAATTGTTGACAATGGTTTGGAGTCAGAGTCACGTAATTGCTATTACGAGCACACGAGAGCCATTATGTGGTAACGCTGCAATATGCAATTATATGCACACGTTTAAGGCGCGAGTAAATTGAAAACATCTTGTAGAAGAACGTGTTGAAATGTTCCGCTCAACTTTTTGGGAGGAATTCGTATTATATTTCTAAAGATGGGAAGGGAGGTCATGTTTGCATGTGGAGGAACCACGTTCCTTTGAAATCAGTAATAGTTTACTACTAAAAATAGGGTCCACGGGATATGCGAAATGCCGACAGAAAGTTTTGCATAAGAAATACCATTTGGTTTATAATGAAACTGCTTCCAAAATAATCTTGGGGGTTCCATTTTAATTCGGCAAAGATAGTAAATATCAGAAATGCGATATCCCAAAACAACTTATGGTAGAGAAGAATTGAAAAAATTGCAAAGCCTTATCATAGTAAAATACCGTACTGCAGATGAGCGTCCAGACGGTATTAACAGTTTTATATCCAGGGCAAGTAGCAAATCCCTAACGACGCCAAAGCCACGGCTCAGCAACAGCATGGTTACTTGTGCACTATCGCGATCGTCATTCCAATATATTTATAGCTGGAAGCCCTGCAGCCTGTAAGAGTAACTATTATTGTCCAGTTTTATGATTATCAATTTAGAAATTTGAATAATCATAACGGTAACCACTCTTGGTTCCATAAAGGCTTTAGCTAGTTCGCATGTCTGTAAATTAGCTGCAGTGAGATCTATCACTCTGTAAGATTACGACGGAAGTAAGCTCTTGCCTAACCTTCCGAGCATTTATTGCCCTGAAAAAAGAAAGTTTTAGCTTTAATAAACTTCTTCTTACTTTAATAAAGTCGTTTGCCGACTTAATTTAGGCGACGATTCTTTATGCAAGAGAGTAGAGTCTTTGTATCAGCCGGTAGATGTACTGCAGCTGATAGTAATAATACTCTTACTCTGTATTTTAATTAATCTACCCATGCAAATTTTACCTCTATTGCAATCACTTAAGACTGAAAATAGCTCACGGTTAACCAGCTACCCTTTGAAAATGTAAAAATGAACTCACGTGTCGACGCTGAAGACGTGATCGGCAAATGAAAGAGACATCCTTATATTCAGAATATATTTCTTGGTAACCGCTAGTCGTTTCTCAACGGCAAAGAAAAAACAGTAAAAGTGTTTTAAGATGGCGGTGATTACGTTAAATCTATTGCCGCCATTACTCCGAATAAATAGAATTATTAAACGGCCAAGATGGGTTATGAAAGGATAGCAAAAACTCATCCAAGTATGGAATGAAAGGAAGATTGATTTATATTTCTCAAAGTTTACTAATGTTTGGACGTTTATCCTCACTTATTTTAGCTACTTTTATGGCATGCTCGTCAGTAAGTAGAAATTTAATGGCTAATCTCTTGTTATTGCCGCTGTAAAGCATTTCATGGCGGTGTTTTTAATGAAAGCTTTTCCATGTTAATGGTTTTCGGTGAAAGCCATCTGTTATACAAACGAAGCTCTATTTTTCTTTTGTGCGTTGACACTGGGTGGTTCTTTCTTGGAAAGATGAATATTGAATCAATTTTAATCAACGCATCCGTGTTGAAAGATTCTCAACCACTCTTGCCTCTGCCTCTACATATTCATGAAGTAATCATACACTCATTATTAAGCCCCGCAGTAAGACATAAGAGCTTATTCTTAACATACATTTATTTATTGTTCTCAGATTCAAAGATGGCGGAGCGATTATGAGGTCGAACGGCGAACGACTTTTAGGTGAGTCCAGAATGTAAATGTATTATGCAAAGAAACATGTTTATGTCATAAGCACATAATGGGCCTATTCTGGCGGTTAATCGACAATCTATATGGATAAATGCCCTCTCGGCAAGTGAAGGGTGTGGTATGAGGAATTGGACTGCGGCCCACGCTTCTTTGGTGACAAAATAAAGTAATTCAATTCGTTTTGACAAGACAGTGAACTGTTCAGATGATTTAGGGTCGCCCTACTTTCTGTGTGAAGGCAACAGGTTACCAAGATTACATCATAGCCCACAACGTGATATGTGGCGTGTATGCGATCCTAACTCACGTCAATCGTGAAGTTGCGAGTTGTTCTCGTCGTAAATCCTTCGCGTCGATACTGTTCTACAATGTACTCTGAGAGCCGATGAGATTAAGTAACTAGCTCCTTTAAAATGCTCTGAACTTTAATAAAACAGGTTGCTCATGTATAATCGAAAGCAATAATCGTTAAACTTCCAGTATCTTAGATTTTACACAGATAAGACAACTTATTTCAGTTGCTACCGTACTGTGAGCTATATTTTGAGTAATGCTGTGAGTTCAGTAACATTTCAATTCTGTGTAGTAATGTTTTCTTAGTGGCTAGTTCGGACTTGTATTGTATTTTGAAGTGGATTGAATAAACGTATTGTTGAAGCTGTTTTCATTTTAGGAATTTGAATTCTCAGCAAGCTTTTGTATATTTTAATAAATTTCGTGCTTTACTTGAATGTCCAATCGTACAAACAGCTACGATTTGAAACTCAGCTATTCTCAGAATAAACATGGTTTGAATGGTTTCTATTGAAATGTATGACTTGAGTACCCATATGACATTTACATAATCATTCAACTTACAATTCTTGACTAGTAAAACAAGTTACCGCGACATCTAAAATAGTTAATTTACAATCATTATCTTCATTAATGGCTCTGTCATTGAACACAAGCTTATGTCCTTTCCTTCATTTTTTGCCATCATATTGTCTACTACGTTCAAATCTTCCTTTATCTCTTCTTGAAACATCTCCCTCATCCACAGACCCCTTGTTTATTCTACAAACGAGCCTCACATTCTGATCCCATTTTCTTTCAACCACGTATTTTGTGCGAGGTGTTACAAATTTTGCCTGTAGGCTAGCTAACAATACACCATGTTCAACTTGTACTATGTGTACGGTATAAATTGGTTACGCCAGTTAACTTACGTCCACTGAATAAGTAAGCGTCAATGCTGGTATTACGGAATACTCAAATGACGCCGATTTTAGTGTAATCTTAGTCATGGCGGAAGAATTTGTTTTATTGTGTGTTGTAGGTGTATTGTTTCGTTTGATTGCAGTGTTAATAAGTGTGGGAATGTTACTTGGTTGTAATTTAAGCGTGTCAAGTGCAGTATTACACATTGTTATTTGTATTTTGTGCACATTTTGTTTGTTACCTTTTGTCCCTTTTTTATATCTATCTTTCAACTACCTTACCTGAACTTTCTTCTGCTTTCTGTGTGATTACGTTTCCGCAGCATGTATTTATTTGGTACACCAACAGAAGTTTACATACTAAGAATTAATATGAAACGGTAAAAATAACATAAAAGTGCTGTCAAAGCATCACACCAAACTTTGTCAAATCCGGACAATGCTGCATTCCAAATCGTAACAACCATCCCAAATTGCTAAAATATGGCTTTGTAACGATTCTTCGGCAAGAACATCACAAGAAAGCCATAAAAGGTCATTAGGTTGCACCAAATAAAGGAAAACATTAATTTTACAACCCACAACACAAATGCCCTAAAACATCACGATATTCACGATAGCATACAATTAAACGTTCCCATCACAATGCCATTAATGAAAGAGTTCCGTTACTCTTGAACAAATTCCCAAAGAAAACTACGAAGTCTCAGGTCAAAGTTCACGGAACTTTACAACATACATGTTCGTGATATGGGTTTGCTTAATTTAATGTAATCAACATCATTATAAAACGTGAGGGGAATGAACTATTGAACGTTTGTGCGATTAATATTGAGATAGCGTAATATGATGTCACTTACGACGCGAATTGTGATGTTATGATGTCAGCTTGTCAGCAGTCTAGACTACTCTAGATTTTGCCTTAAATAGACTTGATTTTAAAATGCATGATGATGCACTGGTCAGTGACACCTAGTTTCAAGGAGAGGCAAGCAAGATGGCTAAGAAATGTTTTTAGATGTTGAACTGGCAAGCTGAATGCCTGCACTTTCTTTCGATGGCTTGGAAAGGTTGCTTTTAAAAGTTTTCGAATAGACAATAACAACAGCACCGAACTTCTACTACCGGTACATTATCTCCAGCTCTTAATTTCGCTCTCCTTCTAAATCAGCTCATTGAATACCAAATGGCAGCAGACCACACGTACTTCTGCACGCTACTCCGAAATCACATTAAGTAAATCTTTCACAGGAACACGGACCTTTAAAGCTAATAAGGTCTTTACAATGGCGGTACGGGCTTTTCAAACTCTCGACTTTCGAAATATATGGATCGAATTTACGCGCGTTAACGATAAATTCAAAGGTAATAAGGTTGCGGTATTAGTGACCTATGTTGCTTTATATGTGTGCGTAGAGATTGCCATTTAGATCGTTTCAAGGAAATAAATTGAATCTAATATAAATTAATAATTAATATTTTATAATGTTATTCTCCTGTGTTGTCTACTGTGTGTACATAAATAGTAAAATAAATGAATTATCTGTATCTAAACAATTTCTGCACATATTTTAGTACTTACATAAAGAAAAACTTGTATTTTTCACAATTATAGCTGGCCAAGTTATAGAAACATCTTGAGCACCTCCACACATATTATTATAAGCTCCACCATTTGTAGAAACTCGTCCAAAAGACAATTTTCTACACGCTTTGACTTCCTTGATTTATTTGAACTCCCACATCAATATTAAATACGGAAGCACTCATTATGCGGTTCTTAGTAAACTCTAACCGTTAACGCCGACATTACGTATCCGTGTGTTTCTCCTTCAAGTTCTCGCCATAACGGTACGGGGCTGGCGCCCTCATTTCGAAGTGTTAATGCTTCTGAAACAGATACCTGATTGGCCCAAGGAGCAAAGGGACTTATAATTGGTAAGATAAACTGTAGCACGAAAATTGATCGTACCAATAAAATAACTATACTGGTAACTGTAAGACTATCGATTGCGATGCGATTCATAATTGAATTCCAAAGAATCTTTTGAAAGTGTTCGAAAAAATAGGGCACGTATAAAATGTGAAAATAATAAAGAACATTAACAATAGAGTAAAGTAACACAACATGTAGTTGTAGAACCATTTCTAAACTCTTATAAAAGCCAATCCATTTTACTCTTGTACTTTATTGCGTACTGCAAATATCAATTATCGATTGTGTCAGAAGCCGTTGAGTTTGTCTGGTTATCAAGGTCAGTGTTTGTATAAAGAAACGAGTGCATTGAATCTAGACTATAATTAGATTGCGAGTTACAATTGGTTGTACACTTTTTCATCTAGCGCCAAGCACTGTTAATCCAGCGTAAAATGCATTGTTCATATAAACTTATTCTGATGAAGATTTATTAACTGAGCTTCTTAGTGTGGTTTGTTATAGAATCCTCATTCCCAGGGTTCATTACAATATTCTAATGTAATGTATTTACCGTCTACATATGCACTGCATTGTATGTCAGCGAATGTGTCCGTTTTGTAATTCACGTACGTATCTTTCGTCTCATTTATATCTTTGGTTCTGTCGTAACGGTCCCTTTATCCTCTTATCCATCTGTGTTTGTTGCCCAGACATTCATAAGATTGCCCTTATTTGCTTTCCTATTTAGATTCTAATGAATATGTATCTGTAACTTGCCATTTTCCCTTGTGTGGTGTTCGATTTTCCAGCGGTGTCGATATAAAGTTTATTGGTACCGTTTTAAAGATAACATCGCATCGATTGGAATGATGTCACTGTGAAATAAACAGTTATAAGAAGTTATACCATCCTCTTAATTGTTAACTAAAACAATGCGCGTAGGATGACGAAAATATTTTTCTCGAAAATGTTTTGTTTCTCAAGGCTTTTGACATTACCGTTTCCGTCGTACCAAATTTGAAATTCTAATGAGTATTTTGAAGACTTTGTTGTATTGCGTCTGTTAAATATGGTGAATCATTATCATCATGAACTAATGGTGTTATTATACGGTTATTGCAAAAAGTCAGTATGTGGTCCGTAAGTTTTTGTGAACCCACTTTTTTATATTTACATCTACTTTTCTAAGTTCTACATCAGTTTTCGCTGTTTTCAGTGCTTACTCCGTCAAAACCTTGATGATTTTTCTTAACTAGGCCAGTTTTATTCTTAATTTGATGTCTAAAGATTGCCATAAAAATGGTCGAATGTTACTACCGTTATCACGATGATCTTCGACCGTTATAGTTTTGCGGGCTTGTCTACCAGTTTTTAATTGAGACAGCTTGATAGCTTTTTCGAAATCAACTCTGACAGTTATGTTTTAAAATTCAATGACTATACCTCCTTAGTTTGATCATGTATAACTGTAGATACCTATACTAATAACTCTTAGGCATATATTACAATTTACTGTTTTTGCAAAACGGAAAAAGCTTCATTGTCAAGTTGTCATATCAAAAAAGATAACTATTCCGAATGGAGTATCTCATACATTTATTTTGTCATAATATTTACTAAAACAATTAATCTTAGCTTCCACTTTCTCAATACTGTCACAACTGCGACTCCCACTACCGAAAATTAATGATATTCCTTCAAAATGCAAAGTACTGCTTCGCAAATAAAACTTATCGTTGTCATTTATTTTATTTGTAGGCAGATAATTATAAAGCTAGCTTCTCAATTGACGTGAAAATCGAGATTAATGTTGGCAATTAAAGTGGGTGTCATTGCGCAAGTCCTGAACCATACTGTGCATAAAATTTGCGTCTTCGGAGCTGATAATTGCGTAATCTACGAAGCGATTGGACGTGTATTTAATAAAACTTTCACTGGACTGGTTAATTTGAAGTGAATTCTGATTCTGAATGTATACTGTAAGGCTAGGATGTTGTAACGATGCTAATTTATGAAATTGTTCATCGCTTACCTATCTACGAATTGATCGTAATCATTCATGTAATTATTTTCATGTAAGTTCTTACAGAAGTTCACTGTTATGATAATTCGCTTTATCGTGAGGTAAGGACTAACAGTTATCGCAGACTGACTTTATAGTTATTGCAATTATAAACAACGATAACGATCTCTAGCGACCACTATAATAACCCACTTAACTCCTACGATTTGTGGAGGGCGAGGAAGCAGACGGCTCATAAAAATTAAAAACAGCGATCTCCTACTATTTTGCGACCACTATCTGGCTCTCAAGTTATTCATTTAAAAATTGATACGGTGCTTCAAATATAAATGATTTTGGACGAGAAGTAATAACCAAACCGTGAAATATTATAGAAGTGTCCCTTTTATGTCACATATATAGAGTTTCTTAAACTGCAGTTCAAAGAATATGAATCCCAACCTTTAAATGCAGGTTCCTCTAATTATAATAATTGATGTTTGCGAACTGGTTGTGCCCTGTCCCAAATTTGGCACAACCTGTTCTCGTCGTGGCACAAACTTCACCGCTACTTGCGCGACGCCTTTTTGGTAAATTACACGTGTTTCATCTCTTGCCTTTTGAATTATGAATGGGTTTTTCTTTGGGAAATTTTATTATGATGGAAATGTTGAGATGTGGTTTGAATTTATGTTGTTTACCGTTCTTGTTGGTGTTTAAAAAGTTATTTACAGCGTTAATTGTTTTTATATTGAGTCGTTACCCATAGTATCTGTCATTCTTTGTTAATTGTTGTTGGCGCCAATAGTGAATCAAGGTGCGTGATAAAACTGTTAATATGTAGGAGATTGTCAAGAAATAATGTTTTCACATCCGTGTTGTTGATTGTCAACATCGGTATTGGTATTGTAAACAAATCATTCATGAACACGCCTTCTGTCAGTATCGTATCCTAAGTTTCTCATAGATTAATCAGCCACTATTAAAGCAGGGTCATCTCTTACCGATGCTACTCGACAAAGTAAATATCTCTATCAACTCGATGCGCTGCATAGATTGCACTGCAATCGCCAATCGCTGATATACCGACCCTAAATTCCCATCGTGGCGATTCTCGATAAGCGATACGTAAACGTTCTCGATTGTCTGGTACCGTTCGAGGGGGACTATCGTTAAATTATCGCTCACGTTTCGCTACTGACGGCGCCCTAGTATTACGGTATTGCCAGGATAGTCATAGCTATAGTTTTAAAGGCGGCCGACAGTGACACGGGCGCGAATGTTCTGGTTGTGACGTCACTGACTTATACGCCATGTTTGTGTCTGTTTATGACCTTTTCTATCACGAGGAGTGTACGATGCGGTTGTCACAGTGTTTCATTGGTTTATGTAAGTTTGATTGCGATCCAAGCCATCTTTACAATTCTAGAAATATTTAATTGCCCTATGATTTTTTACATAATCATATCGTGCTCATCCTATAAATCAAGCCTCATCGAAAAAGAAGGGGTCTCGTTCTAGCCTAGGACCACACAGGTCGGTTTTACTTTCTAAAAATCCTCTCTTTACATCTATTTACTTTCGATTCTAAGCGTACGAAATACGAATATCGCCAGTCAAAAAAGGAGATCATTTGTAAAACGGCTTTCGCTGGCGACTTCAATTGCGTTGATTTATTTACTGGTTAACTTTCAATGTGTGGTAAACTGCACTTTGTTGGTCAAATAAGGGTATATTTCGATTCGTACTGTATACATATGCTTATCGAGTTCCCCATTTATCAATGAACAGGTTTTCATTTTACTGTTTATCGAGAGATTGGCTATCATTCCTTCTGCTAGATTGCGTCTCATTTATATTTTATGTTATCAAAACATAAGGTATTTATTTATAAACAACTAGATTTGCAACAGTGGACATTTTCACTGTACTGCGATTACAGATCTACCCACCATGTGCAATCATGGCGTTATCTCCCCCAAGATCGCTGGTGTTGCGGTCAATGGGGGAAGCCCATTTGGACAGTCATATGGTATTTTAGAATTTACACTATATTTTCTAAATAGAACCACAGAAAGTCTGTGTGTCATACCAAACAGATTTAACTGTACGAACTAGAATTCTGTGATCGTCACTGTTACACAACTCGGATTATAATTGTCTTTTATATCTACTTTCAATTGCAAGGAAAAGAGCAATCAATCTCAATTTTAATTGATGGCCAATAATATTGAAGTTCTATGTCTTCAACTGTGTCTAAACATCAATTAGAAGTCTCCAAAATAAATTACAGGTAATTCAATTGACATTATTATACAGAATGAAGTCATTGATTTTACTTTATGTCCGAATTATGTAAACTAATGTAAAGTATCGAATGCATGCGTTGTGTAACAGTGGCGGTTACACCTTTTTGGATAATAAATCGTAGCTGCTAATGGGTTTCCGATGTTACGCGTCGGTGTAATACGCGGCCTTCTTATTACTCGAATAACAATGTTTGTCGACTTTTCAGTTGTGGGCGGATACGCTAAAATTGGCCGGAATTATTATGTTACTGTAAAAGGTTGAATGGCGGTAAAATATTAGGTTTCAGTGTTTATATTTAAAGTTCAATGTTTTTACGATTTTACTAGGCATAATTATTACTGTATGATCGAAATTCTATTTTGGATGTATGTTAGTATTCGATGTTAATTATTCTGTTAGTTTTTTCCTATTCCTTATCACCCATACCGCATACTTTTAGATACACACCACATGGTATCGTGGCCTGTCTAAACGTTTGATCGAGTTTTTAGTTGACATTTCATATTTCACTACTCATTCGTTCATCTAATTATAGTACGGAATAAAAATCTTTTACATCATTTTTACATTTTATTAGTAAATCACGGCACTAACTGAAACTTTTAAGTTTGCCCATCTTCCCGGCCTCACAGCAACATTAACACCGTTACGTTTATAGACGTCACGATGGTTCCGTACTAAAGGAATTTTATTATGTGGGCGAGGGCAATTTGTTCGACGGTCTGCCAGATTGAAAATTGTTTGAATTAATCATTGTGATTACCGGAGACGTGGTCAGGTGGTCCACAACGCAAGCTGTGTTGTATACTGGTATTTTCGTGTAAGTGAAGAGGGTATTCAATACTTCGGCGGCTATACAGAGGAATGAGTACAATGTGGTTCAAAGCGAATGATAAGCACCTCAATTTTCTTTGTAAATCAAAATATGTGGGGTTCAATGGCCTCTTATCTGGACTGTTTTCTAAACGAATAATCATCGATATAAGCAGCTCAATTTTTTTTGTAAATCGAAATATGTGGGGTTAAATGATTACTTAGCTCTTATATGTACTGTTTTCTTGCGCTAAAGTGTGAGACTAGGTCTACAGTCAATCAATCGACACAGTCTATTACAGTCTACTGTGGGCCATAGGCAGAGACCTATATTTTTGAAAATTGGAACTACGCGGCGAGGCGGTCCTACTCTCGACTGAGAGTAAAAAAGAAAGATACTAAATTGGGATCTCAGATAGCTGAGACAGCAATACAGTTTAATGCGCAAGCGTCATATGATACTACTAAGTAAGTCCGGCTTAAGTTATGGGTTTGACAACCTTACTTACACCGTGCCAGTTTCTTACACATACAATATACATTGTACATACATTGTCAACATTCTAAGTAACAACTAACATTGCCTGACCCAATTCTAACGTACTTATACAACTCTATAATTACATAGATCTATCGAAACGCTATTACAAAATTAACGATTCAATTGTGTCTCGACAAACCAATACTAATAAAAAGTTATTGCACTAGATATTGTCTGGAGTTAAAAAAACATCGATTAAATTCCATTTCAGATCGAGTTGATTAAAATCGGTCGGTTACGATGCAGTTTTCCTGCTACGATTTTGTATTTCGAATAGATAGAATAATCGAATTATTTGTTTGGTTGTCATTATTTAAACAAAAGCTAAACAATGTTTTTTTTTGGTTAGCAAATTGAATCAATTACGTGTTGTGATCACTTTACCGTGAAATCTATGGAAAACAATTTTTACCGCCTTTTTGGGTGATCATTGTGCTGTTTTACTTTTCTTCTTTTGTAATATCATTATTTTCACCATGGTAAACCAGACCAAAAAGCTATAATGAAGTTCATCGAATTCAGGCACAAACCAAAGTTAATTCTCAAAGAATATCTACATTATGTAGGATCAATAAGATTTAAAAAGCTTTGTTTAGGCGGAATCACTGCATACTCGACAAAATGTAAGAAATTCCCGTTATGATACGGATTAGTTTTTCGTAAATGTCTGGTATTTTCGAGGACTACAGGTTTCTAATTTATATTATACACATAACTGCCCTAATATCTCTAACAGCCGTAAATACTTTTAAGATCTCCAACCTATTGCACAAATCTAGGCCAAACATTATTACTTAGGGTTTAAAACCACCAACTTAATTTTGCATAAGGCAGACGAGTTTATCACGAATGCACCATCAAATCAAAGGGAATCGTAAAATGAAAAGTGGGTCACCCACCATCTTAGCTCTCAGGCCTATGTGTTCAATTATACTGCTTATAGATGATTACGTTTAGGACCTGTATAATGTGGTCGGTAATACGAAACTATATTTCGTATTTCGAGGTATGTGCAAGTAGGCTATTTAGCATATCGACGGTTAAGAACCAATAGTGTCTATCTCAGTTTTTTACGTCTTTCACTTTTTAATGCAGGTAGATTTAAAGTTTAATTTGGCTTGGCCTACTGAGGCACTAATCTCAAAATTCACAAAATTGTTGTACGAGGTGCATTCAATAAGTACAACAATTTTGTGAATTTTGAGATTAGTGCCTCAGTAGGCCAAGCCAAATTAAACTTTAAATCTGCCTGCATTAAAAAGTGAAAGACGTAAAAAACTGAGATAGACACTATTGGTTCTTAACCGTCGATATGGAGAATTGGATGCGCTAGATACGGTAACAGTATTTAATTTGCTATAGTGAAATCATCAATTTATAATCCTACTAATATTATAAATTGATGGATGGATGTTTGTTACTCTTTCACGCCAAAGCTTCTGAACGGATTTGGGTGAAATTTGGAATACAGATAGCTTATAACCTGGATTAACACATAGGATACTTTTTATCCCGGTAGTATGATCCCGTGGGACAATTATCGAACTCCACGCGGGCGAAGCCGCGGTTTTAAGTTAGTTCATTGTTTTCGTAGAACAGCGACGGATCATAGGCGACCACTAGACCAACGAGGTACTCAAATAATTAACAGAAACGTAAAGATGTGACAATGCGTTTAACGTACTATGTGATTTTTGGTGAAAGATCCGCTTGCGACAACCTCAGTAAAGTGGTCAGTCAACTGTAACTTCTGTGTAAAGATCGCACGAAAAGAATACTGTCTAACTTACTAACAGCTGTTCTAATAAAAAAGAAAAGTACGAATCTAACCGTACTACACATAGAAGAATGAACATTCCTTGCTACACTAATAAACTTTGAACCGGCATCGGCACGGCATTGGAGCCACGAGGAACAAACGGTGTAACGTACTATGCGGCCGACTTGTACATGTAAATGCACGCCTTATCCCTAAGATATCGTAACTTTGCACGTGGAATAAGGACAGAGTACTGAAGGACAACCTTTAAAACGAATAGGAAATAAAGTCAGGAAACTGTTTTTTTTAGATATAACGCTGCAGTTACACATTTCATTAGATTTTCCTTATCTTCGCAGTTTTAGATTTACACACAAAGGAAGTAGGAGACTTGACAAAAAACAGATAAGGCAAGAAAATCAGAGCCCTTGGTCGCAAAATCTGCATTTTCCCTAAGCTGCAATAGTATTCTGATGGTATACATTAATTATTCTTTCTACTTGCCTAGTCATATTACACGCTGTACTGCTTGTTGTCGATTCCAGATCAAGTATTGTGGCTAATTTGTAGTTGTTGCACACCTTATGCTGCTTGCAAGGGATGTCTATGTTCGTGAAATGCTCTATCCACCAATAGCCTGCTTCAAAAGAAGAGGCATGTGACCTACCAGTGTTACAGTTAAATAACTGATCAAACTGTGACGTTTTGCTTTATGCTAATAGTTTTTAGTTGCCATAATAACATCTTGCGCATTGTTCCCAATAATTTTGTAACTTGTGTAATTGCCGATATCTAGATACAATCCTGAGTTGCTTATTACGAATGGAGTGGGCATTCTGTATCAATTCTGTTCGTTATCCTGACTTCAATATCGAGACCAAATTAGCATATCGTCCAGGAAAATCGCAGTATACGGGGTTAATCAAATATCTAATGAATCAATTTGCGATCTGAAACGTTCCTTACCTTTTATGTGGTTGCGATAACAACATTGTTAGAACATTTGAATGATAAATTTAGATGTGTGATAAGCGTAATTGATTCTTTTGGTATAGAAAGTTGAACTGCAATTTGAATGGCGCTATCGTAATAGGCTGTTTTTTGTAATGTTTAACAACTGGAATAAATTGGTACGCTAAAAGGTATTGTTAACACCTAAGTGGATGTGAAGTAGCTGAATAACAAGATTGCAATGCTTTGATACTTTATGCATACTAATTCTTGTGATCTGATAACTTTTCTATGAAGAAAAGACCTAACTGTGAACTTGACTAAATGGTCTAACTTAATACGCTTTCGATCTTGTAGCATTCTCCTAGTTCGATAATTATACAATTCTTATTGTCAAAGATCCCGCCTAAGGCCGACCTGCACGTCAGGGCTGCGGGACTGTTCGAAAGAGATACCGCGGCCCTGGAACACAAGGGGCAAGGAAGGAACATTGGTTTTAGTCAGTACAAGTCTGACACTCTCTTCCGCACTGCCCAGAGCGGGAGAAGCCATTTGATGATTTCCCATTCGAAAAAAAAAGACCGACCTGCACTCATCTGTTTACCGAATGAAAAAAAATGTTTTAGCTATCTTAATCTTATCGTAATACAAAAATAAACATATTGCGAATAGGTCTGATGAAATTAAGTCAAGTCTTATTTTCATGATATATGTAGATGAGTTGTTCGATCTTAGGCGACATCTCAGAATATTACATAAACAGCTTAGCTAATCAAACTCTCGCTATTCCAATACATCAAACGTAATCTAGATTCGCGCTAAATCTAATCTAACAATATCATCCTCGTAATAAATCGTCTGGTACAAGCTAACCCGTGTACCCGCCACGGATGTCGATTACGTCAAATGAATCATGACATAAGTATACAGGGGACTTCTATTTCTTCGCGGTCTAACCTTCCATACAAATATAATAAATGCGAGAGTAACTGTGTCTGTCTGTTGTTACCTTTTCACGCGTTGTGTGCAAATCGGTTGTCATGGTACGGGCATGAGCGTGAGGAATGTTCATTAAGGTGGATGGCTATGAGAGTAGAAGACCAAAGAAATGATGGATGTGTGAAGGATGATATGTATAGAGAGGAGGTGACTGCTTAGATGACGAGTAATAGAAGAGTTTTGAAGAAGAGGACATGCTGCACCGACCCCTAATAAATTTAGATATTTTACCTTTTCACGCCTAACGGTTGGGTGGTAATCGGTTGTCATGGTGTGAACATGTCGTGAGCAAAGTTTTGAGTATGAATGTTGATGGCTATGAGAGTATGGGTCTGAAGAAACGATGGATTTATTGTGTAAAGGATGATACGGTTAGAAAGGAGGTTGGAATGACGAGTAATATTGAAGTATGGAGGAAGAAGACATACTGCGCCGACCCTAATTAAAATAGGACAAGAGATGATGATGATTGGCACACTGAAACCTTATGGGTACCTGGAACTTATGTTAGGACATAAAATACTTTTGATCCCGGATATGCGTTCCCGTAGTTAATTCCAACATCCAAGCGACTGAAGCCGCGGGTAGAAGCTAGTCATCCCATAAATACACAAGGGACTTCCATTTCTTCGCGGCAATACATAATATTCGCGATTCACGGGATTATGACAGTGGTTGCACAATGGTTTATTTATACCTAGGAAGTCTTGTCCTTTAAAACGATATTTTCTTTTTGTGTTGACGCGGTCGACGGTGTAAATTGTATGGAAAATGGAGTGAACTGTTGTGGACTTGGCGCTTTTACTAGTATTTTCTTGTGTAACCTTTCGAACTTTTGAAATTATCTGTAGCCAACTTGCTACAGAGAAGTGAATAATTTAAGACTACTACAGTATCTTCTCCGACTTAGAAAACTGATACAAAATGAGAAATAAAAGCTTGTACATAGAATGTTACACCGTCTTGTTACAGCTAACAAGTACTTGTTTAACACCATAAAAGCAACTACAATTAGTTCAAATAAAAACATAATAAAGATCAGCCTGCAACATCTTCCAATAACCGTACTTCAAGTACAACTTGCAATAAGACCATACTTTACCCTTTAAAGTCCGTGTCCAGTCCAGAAAAGCCTTTATAGCGAACTTGTAGGGAGCTAAAAACCGCCTACGTAGTTATGCCGTTCTATAGATTGCACTTCGTTATGCTAAGTCGATAGGCAGGTGGTCTGCCTGTTTACTTGTGAACTGTGATGAATGGATGCGTGTTGGGCTGGCCTGGGAGTCAATGAATGATGAGAGTAAGAACCGTTTTGATCAGGGATAATCGTTGAAAAGGAGTATTAGTGGTTAACAACAGGGTCAACGATCTAGAAAAGATCATTGGGTAGATCTGGATAAGACTCGCATAGATTAGGGAGGAGGCCTATATACAACAGTGGGTAGAACGTCAGCAAGAAGTAGACTTCTTGCTTTTTGCCCACAGTGAAAGAGGCTATAATAGAAAACTCCACAAAGATCATCTTCTTGATAATACGAAACGAAAACCTTAAGGTAGAAGCGTTTCTTACGTTTTCGCAATGGGCAGGTCAGTTTCAGATTGTATGTTGTTCATATCTAATGGCGCTTCCCCCTTAAAGATCGGATTTAGCAACAGTACTTATTAATTCCACACATTCTGATAGAAACAACATATTTTTTTTTTTTTTTTAATTTTGTTCATTGGGTAAAACAAACAGTAACAAGCCAAGCAACAGTAAAATGCCGTTTTCATTTATATCCAATTATTTCCTGACATTTGTTTTCTCTTGCAGTTTAGACTTTAGACGACAGATACTGTTAACCGTTTTGTGTATTCCAAGCTACGCCCATGCATTCGATTAAAGCATTTTAGTCTTAACTTGCATATTTATCACACGATTTATGTCCTAAGTACCCATACTGTTATTCGCAAGACGCTTAGTAATTACTTTAAAACAGCTAATACTTAGTGCGAGAATTTCAATAAAACTGCAACAGCAACTGCAACTAAATCCACGATTAACGTTCTGAACAAGGTAATATATTTTTCTACTTTAAAATTAACCGTTTCCATATTTTCAAGCTTGAAACTTGGTAAATATCTCCCGGAACAATTAAAAGATAAGGTATAAATCCTTGCCGAAGAACGGAGAACTTACAGAATGGTCTATTAAAATTGTCAACTAACGTTTTTCACTTAGAACTGTATTTATCGATGTTACCCAAGCAATCAGTATGTTTTATAGCCCTGTTTATCTCATGACGGTGGTGGTTCGGCTCGCATCGGTAAACGCACAATGGACTAGGGCTAAGTAATATACGTAATTTATTGTATATTTCCTAGTTCATTTGCGGTTTATAATTAATTCTCACAGAGCATGTGGAATTGAGATTGTTAGTTTCACATATTTTGTGATGCTCTTAAAAGATTTGAATTCTAAGGTTTGTTGAACCGATTCCAATTGTTTTTCTTCTTTAGTGATGCAGGAAGTTGGAGTCGTAAATAATAGAGGAATGTAACATTGAATCTGGATTTATAGACAAGCATGAAGTTAATAAAACTACCATGAAAAGGAATGATCTTTTAGAATTTAATACTGTTTGAACCGTTTCAAAGCACGGTCATGTATGATTTACGAAGATATTTAAAGAATGCACATGGGCTATGCTTGGATCGACATTTTTATGGGTAGAGTTCAAAACTTACAATTTCTTGTTAGAATACTTTTGCTTCCTGCACTTCAGATACTTCCAAAATAGCTTTAGAAATATGATTGTTTCATGTTAAGAAATCATTATATTCATGGGAATTTTGCTAAACTATCTGCGCAAAGACAAACCCTAAATAAGACTTTCGCAACACCGTCCAAGAATATTACACAACAAGCGGATCACAGTTGTCATTTTTACATAAGCGCTAGTTTAATTGAATATTCATTTCCGCAAGACGCTTCCAGTTTTCGTATTATGATTTATAATGCCCAAGTTACCATGTAAGGCTATCGTTCTCGATACTAAACCAACTGATTTAGTGCCATTGTGCTACTCTTGGCTTATTACCATAGCTTCTTCTTGAACAATGCCATGGAACTGTGATGCATATGCGTTTCTTTGCTTAAATGTATCTTTGCTATACTCTGGTCATCTCTGATCATTGGCCAAGCGATTATCAACTATGACTACACTGGTGAAGTTTTATTTTGACTCGATACTATAACACTAATCGAAACTTGATTTACTGCAGTATTTAATGCAATGTAAAATATGTGATATTTACTTTGATAGTAATAAATCTAATTTAATACTCTCGATATTACTTGGAATGCTTATTCAAATACTTGGATAATGCATTGAGAGTTAAGATTTATGAATTGGTATTATAAATAGTCTCATCGATCACGTATACCTTCTTATATAATATTAACTACGCTCTTAAATTTATATACCAATTTTCGAACCTTTATCAAGGCGCGCATCTACACCTTTTACGTCTTTCATATCGACGATGATATTAGTTTGTTCTGTAGTTTTGTAATCTTCTATGGCTTCTTTGTTAATTTAGTTGCTGTCGTCACTCACATTTTCTGCACCATAAACTTCTGTTTCTTTCCCTTCCTGCACCATAAACTTCTGTTTCTTTCCCTTGCGTTCTAAAATTAGTACGTAATGCTCCAGTCACAAACAAATAAGTTTTTATGTTCCACTATAGCTGATCGTCAATAATTTCGAAAGTGTACTACCAGAATAAACTATACGCATTGTGGCTTCTATTATTTCCTTAATAGGTTTTGAAAGGCGAAGTTACGAAATGAGCGGTAAGCAAATTTTTTGTTGAATTTCATAAGATTAAATTAGACTTAGCATTCTTGTTTTAGGCCTTTTAGTTTTTATCTGCTATTCCACTAAAGTCGTTTTGAGTTGCCTGATTTTACAGTTTGTGGTTTGCAGTACCATTCAAACGTTATTTTGCTCTACGGAGTTATGCTTTCTGAGGTTAGTTTTCGTTTTACGTGTAACGTTATTATATTGAGGCAGGTCATAGTCGGTGATACTTTATTGTTCATACATATTTACTGGTCATTGTTTACCTTGTGGTCTGTAATACTCTTGTACTTTTCTCTCTCTCTCTCGCTTAAACAGATCCTTCGTGGGTTCTTGGTGTGATTAAATCCCTGTTAGTCTTGCACGGGATCAAATTGCAGCTTGTGAAATCTACCGCTAGTGAGTCTTCCAACCATCATGATTTAATTTAAGGATTGAAAAACATCGTTTATTCTTCTTTATTAGCAGAAAAGTGGACATTGATGTCCAATCTGTTAGTATAATCCCTTAGTTACCCTTAGCGACACCTTCAGGAAGATAGCGGGTGGTCCTCGCCATGTTTACGAGACCGATTAGACATTACATCGTTAACTTAAATGAGATCACTTAAAGGCGAGTTTATAAATAGTTATAAAACTTAAGAACCAGACACTACTCCTGCTAAATAATTGTAAACGTGCCAGGTTTTGCAATACTATTAATTAAGACGTCGTAAAATCTGTTACACTGGATTAGTTATTTCATTATTTCCCTTTTGATTTTGAATAACAATTTATAATTTGGCGGAAGAGATCTGCAATGAATTTTGCGGACAGGTACCGATTATAGGATTGTTTATTTTAGTAATTATTAGGTAGGTGTTAAGATAAAGCATTCCAGGACACGTTCATTTTCGTATTGCAATTTTTAATAGACATATTAAGTATTTGTAATTTTGTGTATTAAGCAACTTTAGGAGGAAGTAGCTTAAACAAAAATATATGATTCAATCAAATGCCGCTGGTAATAATGGTTTGTACTGAATAGCAAGGTGTAAATACTCGTGTCTCTTCTATGTAATTCAGATACTCGGTACTAGTTCTAGGTTAATAGGTACAAC
This sequence comes from Lycophotia porphyrea, assembly GCA_950005105.1. Taxonomy (NCBI): domain Eukaryota; kingdom Metazoa; phylum Arthropoda; class Insecta; order Lepidoptera; family Noctuidae; genus Lycophotia; species Lycophotia porphyrea. The sequence goes on along the minus strand of OX465387.1, from coordinate 6,662,912 downwards.
GATTCCTTGTTCGTTAACTAGGCATGTCACTTCTTTCGCGCCAGTGTAGACATTTGCTTAATATTTTTCGCGTTCTGGAAATTCCGGCGGAGTTACAGCCCTATTCGGTAAACGCAGCGGGTGGCTGTCTGAAACTGCCTACGGTTTCTTTCACAATTGTAAAATGGATCTCTTGTACCGATTAGATACACGATATCGTAAGACCACGTTTCGGGTGCTAATTATAGCTATCGATTTAAAGGCTTGGGGCGAAACGGGGGCTATGAAAACTGCAATAGATAACGGATACTTATAACCAATTGTCGCTTTATGTTTGCGTTCTGTAGTCTCTGCTACCGTTGCAAATATTGTTTGAGAATGTTGTTGCTGAGCTTTCAAAATTATTGAGCCTTTACTTCAGAATAATGGTACGAGAGATCAAATCTCGGGAAATTCAAGCCGCAACTGTAAATACACTGGAGTTCAAAAGGATTTATAGAAATGAAGCTACGAGTGGTACCAACAATGATAATGCATTTAAAAATGTTTGTCTTTATCTTTTGTTGGAGATGTAACTCCGAACAGTTTAAATAAAACATGTTCGTTGTTCGTAGACCTAATTTAAATTCAATTTATAGGTACATCTTTTTCTTGTTAGACAGCTAAGGCTGGCAACACACAGACGTTTGGACTCCAGAGGGAAGTGTACACGGACGACCGGGGCTGTTAATGATCCACACATCAATCTCTCAGACAGTCGCAGACAGCTGAATCCGAAAGCTGTCGACTGTTGGAAGCTTCGCAGTTGTAAAATGCATTCTGAAGAAGAGGCATTATTGCTTGGTTTCCTGTCGGGGAAGATTTAAAAGGAAAAGTTCAAACACGGTTCGACATTCGAAAATTCAAACTGGTGTCGTAACTCTTCCAATTTACCGTGTGTAACTCTAGCTTTACTGTTTTTCTATTCAAATTAAAGATAGTAGATCAAACAATTTCGTGTAGACATCTCAATTCAAAGCACTTTAAAGTTAACTATTCATTCGGATCAGAAGTAATTTAGCAATCTCATTTATTCTATTGTTCTCAAGTAGAATAATTTAACTTGACCTCTTTTCTTAGTTGCTTGATTGCTTAAATATATAAGTATGTAGTTGTCTTTATTATTTCGATAATATGTAAAGCAAATTATATTATTATAGTCATTAGATGTAACTACAGGTTCATATCACCTTGATATGCCAGTTGTAGGCGCCAACGCATCATTTTGGCAATATCAATAAACGCTATGAATACATTAACCTTGTTTGATAGATTGTAATTATGTTTCATTTAGAATAATTATAGGGCTTTTCGGTTTCGAAATCCATTGAACCATCTATTAGGATGTTAAGATAAATTGGTATCATCATAAACGTACAGACAGACCGACACAAAATCACAGAATCAAACAGAAATAAAATCATCGGTGCGATTAATTCATAAATGGTAATCAAGACATTCTGAAAATGAAGTCTGCTGAACACAAATGTTTTTGAACCCACAATTGCATTAAAATTTTAATTAAACTCAATGATATGGGCAGATAGTTAGTGACATGTTAATTTTACACTTGATCAAATTCAACACCTGACAAAATATTTGATAACTCAACAAAACCACACGTTACTTTGTATGGCACGAATTGTGAAAGCGTAAAGGCGAAAGCAAAGCCATTATCAAATCATTAATTAGTTCCAGTGACATCCACTACTAATATCCACTTTCTTGATACGGAGTCAATCTACCGCGAAATTGTGATGAGTGTTGGAAAAGCCCATATGGGTGTGAGTACAAAGATGCGAGTCAGGCGTATGATATGAATGGCAGCTTGGTCAGTATGATTTCCTGGTCCGTGGGTCTGTAACATTTTCAGTCATACATTCAGTGCAACCTTATTGATACGATCTATTTATTAATATAGGTCCCCAACAGCTTTTGTATGCTTTTTTTTTTTAAGAATAGGAATCAAAATATAGTCTTAGGCTTATTCAGTTGCCAATTACAGGTGTAACATTCCCAAATACAAGTGATAACAAAACATCTCATCTTTAGTTTATACTGAATTTAGGTTTGTTAAGAAGATAAACCAAACTTTTTTGTGCTACTTCCGGAAAAAACTGCCAAATCGTACGTCTCAAGAGGACCAAGGTCCCTTTTCTCTTTCAATAGCCACTGATAAACAGAGTTTCGTACGCACTCTGACCCCAATGCAGCGTAATCACGTAACAGCAAAATTGTAGCAAAAAAAATTGATTTTCCGAATTTCACCATCGAGTAATTGTTACGAATCGAATTATCCGCCAGATTTTGGTCGGCTTTGCTCGCTAGTGTGGTTGTGTTTGCGCGTGACTTTCGCAATCGGTGACATTATCGTGTCGTGTCTGGCCAAAAGTTAAACGCCCAACTGACCTCACGGTTTTGGCTACCCGACAAACTAGATAGTTTTTGTGGAAAAGAAACCGAGTTGGCTAATGCAGACAGACCGATTTCTGTACAATGTTGCAGACTTTATCCTTGAACGTTTTCAAGTTATAATAAAGTAACTCAATTTATACCACTTCAAAATACAGTTAACCATTGTTTATTCCAATCTCTTAAATTCACTTTCCCTTAATGGCGATCAACTAAAAGCGTTAGCGCCGCGTAGGTCCGTAATGTTCAACATTTTCGAAATTATATTGCATTCAATCAGATTTGCTAACTAAAGCAAACTCTAATAGGACAAGAAAAGGCTGACATAAATAAAATGTGCGATAGAAAACACGAAGCTGTTTAGGTCTATTTCAACAGAATAGAATTTATGCTATTTTCATGAGCAGTCTAACATTCTCCAGCAACAATAACTTCTTGTTACTAAAAGCAATTCCGCCCATCTATTTGTTTCTCCACGATCATTTACACGCTATACAACCAAAGGAAATGATATCATGCCGTAGATAATATAATAAAATGTTCGGAACAACTGCCAGTGTCTAATCATCACAGCCAGATATGGAAACGACCAGTCTGTCCATTACTTACGATTTCATTCGAAAAAGATCTTAATCTTTGGCCATTATCGTCTGTGTACGTACGTGAAAGGCTATCCGATCTATGTTGGCTTTATTTGGCTAGTAAAATCGAAATTAACTAGGTGGACCGAGAATTTGAGATGTTTGGGATAGTTTAAATGTTTTTATGTTTGTCAAACAACGAGTTTAACGATGCTTTTTCCCTTGTTACACGTTTTGAGGCCATTTTTCTCATTGGAAATTATACTTACTACGTTTTCGGCTTCTTTAATCATTTTCTCATCGTCTTTCTGAACCTAAGCCTTTCCCACCTAACTGCTAGTGTTAACGACACTTAAAATAACTGGTAGTGAAGTACCCTCATTATGTTTACTTTCAAGTTTTTGTTTCATCTACCTCTATAATTACATAAACGCTTTTAATTTCGTCTACCTTATACGGTGCTCGATTACTCAGCTATCCGATTATTGCGATCCCAATTTACAGCAGTGCCACTCTATTGGCTAGAGTCTAGACAATCAACGGACTTCTTAGCTCGGTTCTTGATAGTAAGTAAATGCTGGTCGTGACGTTGCCAATACCTGTTTCCATTTATGCACGAACATTGACGTGTTATAGATTACGTACAGATGTCAATTCGATTTTTGGACTGAAGTTACGTAGTTGCCCTTGTGTAATGTTGGCAACTGTTTCAACTTTTGGGCAATAAACCCTTAAAATTGTACGGCTTGTACAAAAAGAGTAACTTTTTTTGGGGAGAAAGTCTCTTAAATTATTATTGTTTATCAGTTTCAGGGAACTTACTAACAAAAGTTCACGTTACTGTATCTGAGCGCAAATTGAACTCGCGCATTCCAAAGACCTTTATATAACTGCGAAGATATTCCCTTCGATGTATAGGCAAGCTTAATCGAACGGCGATCATGGCTCGACAATCGAAGAGAAAGCAATTACCGTGCTTTCACAGACGACATCCTAAATCAAGTCCCGACCTTACAATGGAAACTCGTTGGGCGTGCATCCGAAGTATTCCGAAGTGCAGAAAGCACCGCTCGTCTCGTGACGGTGGTGTTCCGATAACGGCATCATCGGGACCTTGACTGGTAGAAGCTTGAACTTTTATAGACCTGACGATCATTTGCCACGGTTTTAACTGGCTACGGGATTGGATTTTCTGAGAATTTGTATTTAATGAGAGATATTTACTCGTTTGCCTCTGTTTACCATGACAGTCACTTAATACTTGTTTTTTTTTTTTTTTTTTAATTAAGGATTACGGGGAGTGACATTAACAAATCAAGCAAATATCTACTCAAACAGAGAGAACGATGATGTTCCTTTGTCCTCGAAAATGCCTTACGTATTTGAATCTTTAAATACTTTATTATTTGAATCCGCAGTATTGTATTTTATAGTACCTTATCGAGAATATTATTTGCCATCCGGGGTTACGCCAGCTCAGTTCAGCAGTTTCTAATTACAACAACTCTTTGTAATTATTTTCTGTTTCCACGTTAGCGAGTTACAGTTACTCCAACAATATATTGGAAGGTGTAAGAAAAACATTTACGACATGCAATTAAAAAGGGAAAATAGTGGAGTCCCTACTTGTTGTGTAAAGACATTTTGTCTTCATGTTTCAAATGTCATTGCGAAGCTTCGAACGTGGGAGATTCACATTTTACCAGCAAATCACGTTTCATGTTTAACGTGATTTCTATTATAAAACGACTATTTCTTGTTTTATTTATTGCTGCTTGTGGAATTGTGGCTAGCATTTATTCTGACGCCTGATTTCAATCGCTGCTTATGGTGCTAACTAGGCTGTTACATCATTGCTATCCATATCGAATATTATTAAAACTAGCTTTTTGTTACCTAATATAAAATAATCTTCACCTTCCTTAATCTCTTACAGATTGTCAGTGATATATTCTACTCTTACTTACCGCATCTTGCGACTGATTGTTTGCTCAAGATCGTCTGTTTAGTGCGTCGTTAGCTTTAGAGGTCAATATTAGACGTAACTAAAATGAAAAGCTCTTCTTACCTTAGCTGTAAAAAACTACGCCTCATTTACTTTGTCTCTTTGTTGAAACCAATACTTTAGTTAAAGTAACGGGCTTTTGACAGCCAGCTTTTTGGAGTTAAGTTGGATTTACTAATGACTGTGTTCGTGGATTTATAGTCTCTTGTGGAGTATAGTGTCCATCACGTCATTCCCTTGGACGTATTATGACCACCATCAAAATTCATCTTTCTACCAATATTTTGTCCCACCGATTCCACTAAAATTAGCTCACTAGACTGATCGACGCGTGTCTACATTATTCACCGACTGATAGATTAAACCAACTTCGAGTCACGGTAGCTTTTTGCAGTCCACTCAGTACCCACCTTTATTCCAGTTTCCGACGATAAAGTAATCTAGTCATGTTAGGTGGTGCCAATTAGCTTCGTTCAGTCTACAAACTTGATTGATAATAATTAATATTCATAAAGAGAGTTTCGAAAGTCTGTTTATGAATATGCAGTGCTCAATCAACGATAGGTTAGAGGCGATTCTTTTTTATCATCATCATGATTGGACGTGATTTACCATATTTGAATTTTCTATATCTTTAACTTCATAATTTGTTCCTATAATTACTCTTTCTGGTTACACATTTTGAAAATACACGGGAATATATGAATTGTAATTCTTCGGTCTCTCAATAATATTACCTAAGGTAGCAAGATCAAAGGAAAGCAGTAAGATCGATGCTTTCGAGATGTGGTGTTGGCGGGGGCTGTTACGTATACCTTGGACCACAATGTGAACTGATGATTCCATACTGGAGGAGCTCAACATCACCAAACGGATTTCTGCTTGAGGGTGCCATCAGCTCCAGGGCTGCGGGACTCCAGGGCTGCGGGACTGTTCGAAAGAGATACCGCGGCCCTGGAACACAAAGGGCAAGGAAGGAACATGGATGGGTTTTAGTCAGTATATGTCTGACCCTCCCTTCCGCTCTGCCCAGAGCGGGAGAAATCATTTGATGATTTCACATCCGAAAAAGAAAACAAAATAAGGGTGCCCAGCTTTTTCAGACATATCCATTCGCCTAGGCATTGTCTGAAAAGGCTAATGATACTAGGCCAGCTAGAAGGTAAACGCGCGCTAGACAGAGCACCGGCAAGATGGTCAGACGCGATCAAGCTGTTGGAGTAAGCTTGTACCGAGCGGTTCACACTGCAGGAGACCGCATGGCTTGGAAACGTGTCATACGTGGTGGCGATCCTCAGCAGTGAGGGAACGACGGACGAAGATACTCAACACATTGTTTTCAAGTGTCTTCTTCCCATCAATCCTGATTTCAAATTAACCTTTAATATAAAAATCAGTAAGTATCGCTTGAGTCTTTTCTCTTACACCAATTTAATAATCAATGAAGGGCGGTGCTCCAAGTGAGTGGATATGCGTGCAAAAAGTGAGTGTTGCCAGTTGATCGAGTTTATACCGATATGTATTCTTATTCGGACATTTTTTGTCTTTATCAACTCGCTACGTAGGTCTTTACGCAATTCAAACTGGATAGCGTTACGTGCCTTTAACGATGTATGGACATAGGGGCTTTGCGGCTCGTCAATTAAGTTGAAAAAAATGTGAACTGCGTGTTTGGTTTTCTTGCGGTGAAGTGCAAACTGTCGTTAATTCAATTTGTTGAGCTGATTGATGGAAGAAAAGCATTTGGATGAGGGCATTGTAATGAAAATATTAGGTAGGTTGCAATTTTATAGCAAATTATCGCTCAACTTAATTCTGAGATAGCAAGATCAGAGAAGAGCACGTCGACATAAGTGTTTATTAAAATCGAAGAGAAAGTTTTGTTTGTGCCAAGTCTCGAAGAAAACATTGACCATGTTCAATGTAACGGACTTACAAGCAAGAAGTAGACGCATCGCCTTATATTTTTTTCATGTTGACTTGCCATGCCAGCCGTATGTCTCAGTATTGTCTCTGCTTGTTAAAAAACTGCTAGCCATGTAAGACCAACTAAAGGACAAGAGAATGGCTCGATAAAATTCCATTTGAAGGAAATGTCAATTGGCCACTTGCTGTATTCAGTTTGCCGACATTTTTTTTTTTCATTATTGTTCTAGTATTTTATTTGCTCATGTATGATTGGTCGGTATTTCAAAGCTGTACCGAATTAGGAAAAAGGTTGGTGAAAGGATTGGATGAAGGACCATTTTTTATTAGTCCTTCGTTTTAACTTATTGCCATATTTGATTTTGTTTTACGACCATTTTCATTTATGCTCCACGATCGACAGTAGTATTCTGTAAAAAGAAAGGTAAACATGCACAAGGTATGGAGCTTTTTCCTCAGTATGCGGTAAAAACATTTTTTCTCATTGTCAGTCACATCATTTACTAGTTTATCACACCGACATATCTTTTATAACGCCTCTCGTGTAATAAAATCTTGATAAACATCATTCATTATCATAAAGACAGACTCCATATATCGTAAAGATATCTCTAAATGCATTTAATACAAGCCATAAGCTTTGACATGAGACATGAACACTTTATGAGTAGCTATAAGTGCAGTTTTACAATCGGCAGCCTAAATTGAATCGTGGTCTGGTAATCGGTTACTAGTAAGTGTTGCTCGTAAACCTGCCGATACATCGACCTGGCCTGGGTGTTTTAACAGACTGTCTTTTAATTCATTAGCTATGTTTTCTGAAACTTATATGACTTGACTTACTAATGTATGAGGAAGACGCTTTTTTGCTGTTTTAGTTATAAAAGTCTTTGTGTTTAGTATGCGCCTGTCATGTTTCTGATATAGGTAAGAAAAAAATTCTCTGATTTATCAGCGACGCAAATTGTGTTACTTCAAAAAAAGTTTAGTTTAAGTCTCGTGACTGACTCACTAGAATTCAATGAAATTGAAAAGACGCAATAATTGTTTACAAACTAGAAAGCGACTAGCAGAAATTTTCCAATTATTATACAACCTATCATAATTTCCGAGCACGTCCTTCACAAGTAAAACTTCCTATTACCGACTTCATTTACTTAACACATCATCTTTGTTTATCCAAATAAGAAACTAGCACCGGCTCTTTTCCATAGTTTGTCCATGTTAATTGACTTTCATAACGGCATGCTTTCGACCTTTTGAGTAAAAAGTTAACTCATGGACACTGCATTCCGAATTAGCTGCTTTGTTGAGGCCCAAACGTGATATATCTTAAGTGGGCCATTTGGCAATCTCACAATGGTTTTTGGAGACAATGATGAGAATAGATCAACCATAATTGCGACTTGTGACTAGCCATGCGTAATAACGGTTTTTTGTGTTTATGTTTGAATGGTGCATTTTGGAAGTGTTACAAACAGTCTTCTACCGATATTGGTGTCTGTAGTGTTTTATTTTCACAGGCAAAATTGTTTATGGCATTTGTTCTTACCTATAATCTTTCAGTACTTTCTTATGAACTATATACATCGTACCCTGACGTCACGCAAAAACTTGTATCGTGCAAGCAGAAATATCCACGCAATTAACATGTATAAATGCAGCAACGCGACCACAACAACAATTTTTGGAGCTCACCCGATTGCTCGAAGGATCCTCCGTTTACTTTGGAAGATAAGAAATTTTACACCCTGTTCCTCATACCTCTTCAGCAAATTATATGTTTCCCTTTTCTGATTTAATTTAATTTGATGAACCTGATTTTGTATGCACCTTGCCGGAGAGTTTTAGGTTTAATTACATATTAAGCAAAGTTATAGTATAGTCCTCGTCCATGAAACTGTTTATCGCAATCATCTCTATGTTATGCACGATTCATATCTTATTCTCAAGTCCAAGCATTTGATGCATTAATATTGTTAGTGATATCTAGGAAAACGTCAAATTGCATCAGGACATTATCTTCACAATGTACGTAAATCAAATTACCATTTCCTTTACTGAATAGAGACGTAAGATATATCACAGTATTTATTAGAATCTATAGATAAACTTTTGACCAGTATTGAGATCTCAGCGGTCTTACTAAATACATCGTTAGCACAGACTACCAGTGTGGCACAAATAAATCTTGTTTTGTGATCAGAATGTCCTATTATATTCAATGCTTACTTATTCAACCTGTTCATGTTTGTATGAATGATTTAATTCGGTGTTACTCCCAGCAGCCTACGCAGTGAAAGCCGAAAAAGAAACTGCTATTCTTTTATTTTTTTGTTCCGTGTTATTCGTCCCCTACACAACACCAATCGATGTACATATAAATCAATTTGGTATACAGTTACATCGATTACGAAAGATCGAGTTGCGATTCCGAGGTATTCGGGTGGTCCAATTTTTAGTAAGTGGGTAACTAGGTATGTGTTTAGCGTGATAAATTGCCATTGTTTTGGGTAACACGTAAAGGCAATTTTTATGAATGGTGCATTTGATTTGAGAGTGAAGACTCTACGAGAGTAAATTGAAATTGTTAATACTCGTAGCTTGACTGTGTTACAATGTACGAGTATGCAACTGCACGATCATTCTGTATTATCGTGAGATGTGTGAGAATTGTTTCATGTTATGAAGAGCAACAGTGAAACCGCCAACGTTTATGTGATGTAGATCCAAAAGTTCGTGTGCATCAGTCCATAGTAATAGATACTTTAACGAGTTAGAACATAGTTTTAAATCTTTATCAAAATCAATCTGAATTTGGAGAGCTTTTATAAATGCTCACTAAGATGCTTCTAGTCCCTTACATACGTCAATAACTTTCACATTATAGAATCCTCTAAATTTTAGATAGCAAGCCAAAAAGAGCATAACGATAACCCGATACAATACTTGTTTCTGTAAATATATTAATGATCGATCAGACTTGATGCCTAGTCAAACCAGTCGCCAGCAAGTTTATAGCGACGTGGTGTAACACACGGAAACTGGACTATTAAAGATTAAGACGATTGATATCGTTAATCGATCATCGATGATCAAAAACAGTCATAAAATCGTCACTTTGATCCATAAAATTGTAATTGATGAGAGTTTTGTTTTGGCGTTAAAAAATGATTTCCAATTTAAATGAATACATAAACTTCAATTAGTGAAACTAATAAAATGCTCCACATGTTGCCAAGTCCTTATTACTTTTAATCAACGTCAAGTTTTAACTAAGGGTGAAATGCATTTTAAGTACGTAACTAAATTATACCAATCAAGAAATTCCTTACATTTCCCACAAATTCTGGATTATGTAAATGGGGACTTGCTACTAGTCCATAAACTGTATTAATATATGAAAGAAACATTACCCAATTTGATGTAGAAAGGAAAGGGGGACTAGTTAGACTCGCAACTAATATGAGCCAATCGAATTAAGTTATTATCGTACTCCTAGACTGCCTGCCACCTTGTATGATTTAAGTGGTACTTAATTCCATTTATTACATATGGCATAGCTTTGGTGTGAAAACAAAAACAACAAATCAGATAAATACACATGACAAACAATACACAAGAGAAACAATATGCATGGTATATAATAAATTAACGTAGAAAAGAGGAATGTTGATGAATGATGATAAAGATGAAATAGAAGATACATTATTCTATCTTCCAGCCGATAATAGTGAACAATCAGAACTCTTAAATTAAGAAAGAAAACTACTTATTACATATTCGTAGAAACGAACGTGTGGTACGAGTAGAAACTATCAGGTTGAATTAAAATATGGAACCAGTGTGTTTTCGTGCTTAACCTACAAATCCACACAACAAATCAAATAACTGCTGTCGTCCCAGCGACACGAAGAAAAATAAATCAATTAGACATACTGCTTCCTACTAGCCCTGAATCCGCTTCCTCTATACAACTTTTCGCACACTCACCAGATTTTACTGCTCTGACATCAACTTCATCTTTACGACCGTCGTCCGAAGCATTTCAACCCTATTCGTATTAAATTAATGACGTTACTGTCTTACCACCAAAATTATTGTCCAATAAGTGAGTCACGTGGACCGGTTCCCACACCCACTCTGCACCTACGCAGCGCACCGAAACGTTGACATCACTTATGCAAGGGTTGTTGTGTTACACTTGTTCTTTTATGTTTCCTTCTTTGAGTACATTAATGTTTACTGTTTGATTTATGTTTTGAAGAATATGTAATACGTTTACTTTCCTTTTTTCACTTAATTAATAATTATCACAACGTTGAAGCTCGGTTCTATTACAACCACTTAAATATTATCTCTAATAGTTAACTACATTTTTCTGTAGGGAAACATAGTTATAACGCTAGTTATTACTTGTTCCTTTTTAATATTATTATCACAGTCAAATCAAAGATATTACTCACTGGAGAACAATGAAGCTATCCTTTTATTCTGCATTCTGTTTCCATGTAATCAGTTAATGACAACCTATGGTTACATTCCTTGGTTTGTCTCGACATGTGCTCATACTATGGTTAATGTGATTTTGCGTATACTATAATTTTATTCTGGGCTTTTTTATTTGCTCCATTATGAAGAAACAATTGATCATGGGTCTATCATCCACGTATGGTTCTTATTGTTCTTACTTATTAACTCAGTTTATCTTACTATTGGAACTTTAATGTAGTTTATATTTAAACGAGATGTTTTATTTGGTGCGATTTTGAATACGTGGAGATATTCATCTTTATTGCTATCTCATATATCTTAATTTGTATTGTTTGTGAATATTGTTACAATAATCCGCACATAATAATATATGGAACCCATAGCGGCATTAAATGCAAACTTCTATTGTTTGGAACATGAAACCAACACAAATCGAATTTGCAAGAAAGTATCGTTAAAGTCTAATTGAATACACAATCAATTGTTTTCAATTTCACGGTCCATCTTTGTTTAGAGCCCGACAGATCGACCACAACAATATGCTATCTAAACAAATAATTTAATTGGTATTGCTAATTGCTGACTCGTTTCTATTGTTCCCTTGGCGATTCTTTCTCACAATTGCCATTGTGGTTAGACAATGTTGGGAGCTGACCTTAAGGATCATGATGCAACGACTTTTTGTTGCTGTAGGAAGCGATGGGTTCTTAGAACGGTGCCTTTCGATTTAGGTTCTGATTATTGGGAATATTGTCGTATCTTATTAGTAAGAATCTTTCGCCGTGTAAGATTTTGTGATTGTCTTTTGTAGCTTCGGTTGTTCATGTGATTTGTTTAAGATTAAACGATATCTCTGGTTTAGGACCGAAACATGGCGCAACAATGAATTTTTCTTTATTGGAACAACTATCTTCATCAGCAATAAAATCTTTTTAATATTTTAAACTATCAGTGACTTCACTAGTCACTGCTTTCTCACCTGGTTTTACTTTTAATGATCATTTTATCGTTCCATCTATAACACATTTAATTTCTTGTTTCAGATGTACGAGAAGGAAGCATAATTTGAGTAATGCGAACACTTCGGTGTCATAATTTCTGCGTAAGTACAATTTTATGTAACATCCATTATATACGGTTGGCGATTCGTTTTCAATTCGACACGCGTAGTTAACGGGCTTGAAACTAGTGGTTACTGCTTGATCTATGTTGATGGTAGCAAAAAGATAAGCTGGTTTAGAACTTGAAGTTGTATGAAAAATGTTTGCGCGTACATTTTTATGAGACTACTTTATATCTAATCAGTAAGTGTACGACTCAATTAGATGTGGTGTGTGTCATTAATATTTAAGGGCCTGGAAAAAAATTGAAAAGTAACGTACCGTTTAGAATATCCTTTTAAATTGGTTTCGATCAACTACTGTACTGTCAACCGTCGAGGTGACAGAAAGTGATGTTGGAATCTTATAAGTACTCATGCATTGACAGATCAGGGAATCTGATACATACATATACATGGGGCAAGATTTGTCGTATCAAATTAAAGTTAATGGCTTCACTTATTGAAACCTTAGACTTTTTATTATTTCTAACAGTCATTTTTTTAATACAATCGTCAGATGACGGTTTGATACCATATGTTACGGTAATTTCTTTTTAAAATCAAGTTATGTTCCGTTCATGGCCATGAAATTCGATGAAGTCAGATCTTTAAAGATTATTCGGGATTGAGTATTAAGATGTGAAGGTACGACATTGATTTTGACTTTTATGATTATATTTAATTTTATAGATACAATCGCCTTTACGGGTCGCGCAGCTTCAAGGCGGCTTTTGTCATAATTGTATTTTTATTCAAATTTTGGATAAAATTGTGACAGTACAAAGAAATAAGTATGTTATTTAATTAAACAAGTGTCGCACTGTATTATAATGGTTCAAATAACAACTAAGTAAATATACATCTACATTATTAAGGCATTATTAGTTAGTATTTATGACCTATAAATATTCTTAAATAATTTCATTTAATTGCCTCCATCCGCTCATTAATTTAATGGCTCCTGTTAACCTAATATTATCTCACATAAATAATTAGTTTTGATCGTTAAAATATCCCAGTAAGTTATTGTTTAGTTGGTCCATACCTTCTAATATAATGTCACGATTATCGTGACGATCTCGTAATCGTATAGATAAATTGTTCCATGATATATTACTGTGATATTTCAAACGTTGCTACTAGCTACTAGCACGTAGGGTAAAGTTGTAGGTAATTGGTACAATTTATGTTCCAATAAATGTAGGCCCGTTTTAGGATATCTAAAATTAGCCATAGAACAATACCTCGCTAGAAAAATAGAGAATGAGTCATCATCATCCACAGCCAGACTTCACCCACTGCTGGGTATAAGCCTCTCTTTGCTTGTGCCAAGCCATAGAATAAATAGTATAAGTAGCCAAGCTCCACGTTCTTGTGCCAGACTCATCTATGTAGGTGAGAACGAGTCACCCAAAAAGTAATATAAACATTCCATCCTAATCATTACAATAAGTACATATAAATAGTTAAATTACTATTGACTTGCCTTCAAGCATCGATATGGAATAGTACACTCACTTTTTCCTTTTACCCACAACACTGCAAAATTGTGCAAACATTGTGTCTTAGTGTCTACTACTTACTATTTATTTTCGAACCTACCTTCTTCATTAGTAATTCTTATATTTAGTTTTAATATTTCCTTGTATTTCTCATATAGTATAGTGAATTGTATTCTTTTTGAGAAATAAATGGCTTAAACCGTTATATCAAAATTTCAATATCATCATCATTGGCAGCATTGTTCCACACCCTGCTGAGTAAGGGCCTCTCACCTTTTATGTCATGCTTTCCCAGTGTATGTATCCTCATGATATGGGTTCCAATTGAGAAGATTTGCTGAGAAGAATACAAATAAGAAATGACGTCACATCATTTTTAAAAGCTTGTTCTTTTTTCCTTTAAGCTTGTTTGCTGTATGACTGATCGTACATGTTGATTAGAATGGGTATGTTAGGTAGCCTAACTGCGCCATGCAATACCAATACGCAGGAACTTTTGATTAGCAAAGTAAGCACGGTTGCAAACTGCAATCTTTGCATTGGCTAACGCCCTATCAAATACCTTATCGGCGTCAGTTTCTTCGAAAAGAGATACAAATACAACGATTAGAATTATTTTACGCGCAATATAAAATGCAACAGAAGTACTGTGAAGCAAGAATTGTTTGCAAAACTTGTTTAACAACAAATTCCGCTCCAGTTTAAGATTAATCTTTGGCTATAAAACTGCTGGTTTTATTGATCAGTTGGTTTGTGCAAGTGAAACCATTATCAGGGCACTTAAACAACTTGTCTTAAACGACGATATGTTTGAATTTATGAAGTTTTGTCTGCTTTAAAGACTAGCTATTACTTGGGGGTGTTGTTGTGAATCAGTGCATTCTTCGATTTCTCATAGTATGTCGTTGATACTTTCATTGAATTCTCCGTCTTCTTTAAGTCTTCAATAATGACGTTTTCGATGTCGTGAGGTCATGACGGTGAACTGTATTTGTGTTTTAATTTGGATAGTCTGTCAAACGGTAGCAGGACCCTACTCTAATCATTTTCCAAGTGAAGTTTTGGATGAAACCCAAAGTGACATGTTGCGTCATGCATGTTTCTCTTAGCATTTTAATATAACAGTTTCAAAGTCAACTTGGTATCTTGTAAACGAGTACCTCCAGATTACGGTTGCTTATCCTAAGTTCATGTCTAGTACGGATAGAGACACCTACATTAAAGTAGTGACTATATTAGAGGACTTCGCGAAAATAATATCAGCAGCCCTATATTCAACAATTTTATTAGAACTTTATCGTAATTCGATTCAAATGCAATCGTATAACAAAATCGATTCATTAGAACGACGCCCACCTACGTCGATCGAAAATCGGTTATTGTGTTGTAATATCGTAATTACGGTAACAATTTGTTAAGTAAACTATATTTTGCATCAATTTAGATAATACTTAGCGCTCTTAGCATGACCATGAATGGAGAATTTATTATTATTTGGCAAATAGCTTTCGATTAAACCTTTATAATTTGTTGTCGTTTAATTTGCTAATAATTCTGGAGTATAACATTGAATTGTTCCATTTGTGAAAGTAAAACTATGGATTGATTTGTTTTCTTTAGCATGTTGTATACAGCTACCGTATACCGTATACCTTAATCTAATGGTCGGCAATATTTTGCAATAAATATCCAGCTTTCCAAGTATATATCTGGGACTTAATAACTAAACATTTTAGCGGAGCTTAGTCCTCTTGAGAGAAGCAATCTGCTATCATAATATTATGACTGCAGACCGGATGTTAGCAATCGTCTAGTTACTAACAAGCTACTTGATAAAGCTTCTCGACACTTTTGATGAGAATCTCCAAGACTACAAAAAGATTTATTAGGAGTACCACAGCTGTTATGGGTTTAGGGTCAGAACTTAAAACGTCCTTAGAAAGATTGGTTGGTTTAGGAAACAGTTTAAATCATGGAAATAGAATTTGCTGCTTATGTATATCCTTATCCTTACTTCTTAAGTTTGTTTGTTTATTACCTTTTCCCACCTAAACCACTGAATGATCATCCTGAAATTTTGCATATACGTTGTCAGATTTACAAAAACGCACAAAGGATACCTTTCATTCCGAAAAAAAGTACTGGGGATCTAAAATGGCCACTTTTAGCAATTCCTCTAAAAGTAATTCATTTTCTGAATTCCCAGCAGATCATTAGCAATTCTGCTAATTTTCGTAAAATGGTGACACATGGTAGCTGAATCATACTCAATTCATTTCATATCCAGAATCAGATTTGTTGTAAATGTTGCCACGTGAAAAATAAAAGACCGTATTTTTACCGGTTATTTTTTCTCTCCAGATTTTATTAATTAAATTCATTTTATTTGAAGCATTCCAGTGATTTAAACACTATTTCAATAAAAGACAAATGTGGCACAGTTAAAACACTGCAAATAAGGTCTTAGAAAGGGAATTTGAAACGATAAAGATTGACTTTTTAGCCTGGCAACATGCGCATAGATGTCTATCCTTGATGGAGATGTCAAGACGTCATGTCAACTGTCAATTGGTCTTGTCTATTTGTTGTTATTGGAAACCAATCGTTTTGTTGTATTTTTGTTTTCAATAGTATTTTCTCAAGCAGTATTTATTGATAACTAGGAGTACAGTACCTCTGCTAACCTATTTCTGGCTAAAGCTGCGACCCCACTGGATATACTTCTACATTCACGTATATGTAGCTACTAAATGATACTGGAATTCGACAAAAAGGCCGTAAGGTCGTTGTGTTTGAAGAGATGGCTGAAACACATAAAGGAGCTGCTTGAAAAATTCTCTTGTTATTCCGTCAGGATATAGAAATAAGCAAATTCAAGGGATTTTTCATTTTCACGCTGATTTCGTGTGATGTGTCGAACCATACCAAAGCTATTGAAGGCAGCATGTAGCGAGCTGTTCACACCACAGAAGACCTCTCAGGGACTGGGACTAAGGAATGACGAAGAACAAGCAGAAAATCAAACCGAGTGAAATAGTGTAGTGTGTGTAATATTGGTCAGAATTTTTCAATACCAATGCGTGTATTTGTTGTGTTCCAATATTCGATATTACCATATTATAATTGAAGGGGATACCTACACAGCAGAGCTATTACGAGCTAAAATGGCACAAAAGAAATGCTTGTGTGTAAAAAAATCCAAAATATTCACTATACAAAGGTTTGAATCTTGTCAACCTGTCTTCAAATCACAGAACCTTTTAACTAAAAGGAATAGAGGAGGATTACATTTATGCATTATCCAAACCTGTTATGTGTAAAATGAAACTCTTTCAAAATAGAAATAACTTAAACATGTGTGAACTCGTAGAATTACCCGTACACAGAATTTAAAAACATTTAAGAGTACCATATTATAATGAAAGTAGTTGACCTATCCTATATATTTTTTGTACCTATGTATGTATTATACATGATGTATTGTAATTTGTAATTTTCATGCCATTGAGAAGAGATTGATGAGTATGACGGAATGTGTTCTGCACTGAAATAACTGTAACATCCTTTTCCTTCACATTTTATGCAAATAAAGATGCTTAAGTACATATGACTTTCATTACATGTTTTATACATTTACTTTTAAACAGTGCATAGACTTAAAAATGTGAGATAATTCTGATTATTGACATTTAAATTAGTCATCATCTCCCTAGCCTTTTCCCAACTATGTTGGGGTTGGCTTCCAGTCTAACCGGATGCAGCTGAATACCAGTATTTTACATGGAGCGACTGCCTATCTGACCTCCATGACCCAGTTAGTACTGGGTTGTATGATACCCCTTGGTAAGATTGGTTGTCAGACTTTAAAAATGTCTGTTAAAGTTAAACCCATGTACAATTTTTTAAATCGATAGATATCCTTTATTCGCCAATTATGTTGCGTATTTTACACGAAAATAAAGTAGGTAACCTTACTTTTTTCGTTTAAATTCAATAAATTATTGGACTCTTTTTTTTGTTGTAACGTCTTTTTGCAGATGTTATATTCTTGTCCGAATTTTTTTTTTACCTTTTTCCATTTCGTAAAGTTCAAAATATATCATTATTTCAATATTTCTTTACAAAATCTGTAAAATGAATTGTGAGATTTTGCTCTTGACAATCTTTTTATGAATCTGCTTATTGACAGCAAAGCAATTCATAATAAGTGGACCATTTTACGAATATCCATAGAATACTGTCAAACCAGTGTCTGACAGATGAATTACGTAATATGAATTGGACGCAGTTAATATTATGAATTGTCAATTTGTGGCCATTTTAGGAATTGAAATGTGATTCATATTATTATCCTAATATGATTCTGCCAATGTTACCATTTTAGGCCCCCTGTTCCCGAGGAAAACAACAATAATGTTGTTATGCTCATAGATGGCGTCGAAGAGAACCAAGGTTACCGACGTAACGCCCGAAGAATTGCCAAACTTAAGGGGTAGTGGGCAGGGCACATTTCTCGCAGAACGGATGGCCGATGGGGCCGTAAAGTTCTGGAGTGGCGACCGCGAACCGGAAGATTTTGCGTTGGAAGGCCTCCTACTAAGTGGACCGATGACCTGGTGAAGGTTGCGGGGATCCGCTGGATGCGAGTCGCACGGGACCGGTCAATGTGGCGACACTTGGGGGAGGCCTTTGTCCAGCAGTGGACGTCTTTTGGCTGAAATGATGATGATGATGATGAGATTGCGTCACGTGTCTTTCGAATCAGGATTGAATTATAATCAGAGTATAACCCGAATTGATTGTAAAATTCTAATTGAACGCGAGAAAAGCCGCGGGCTAAGCGGGAAAGCTAGTCGAAAATATTTTGGACTTGTCATTGGTTGCTTAGTTTCACTCCACTGCTGACTGGATGTAAGTATAGGTGTCCTATCTTAAAAAAAAAAATACTTTTTGTGGTCGTCATTCCATCTAACCGTTGTTACACCGTCCCTCGGCATCCATTCATTTGGAATTCTGCTCAACTTGAAATCCTCTAGCTATATTTGACTCATCAAAATCTAAAAACAAATGACGTACAACATTCACTTCTATCACAATGACGAAGCGTTAATCCCTGCTGACCTACAGTTCGTTTCGCGTCTGCTAATTCAAATGATTGATCAACGGACATACAAACTATGACCTTTTATATTAAGTTTTTTGAAGGCTTAATTAAATCAATTGGATTGATAGTTGGTTTACTTAATGAATTATTTTCGCAATTGATTTTGTAATGGTTTAAGAGGCACCGTGTTAAGTGTTGTAAGTACTTAGTTTTTATATTTGTTTATGTGTCGCAATGTAATTGCAACTTAAGAGGAGGCGTATACATTTATAAAGTTACTGAGTGAAGGAACTTATATTTCATTGTTGTCATAACTTACTGCCGAAGTGCTGAACAAACACAAACACGTCATGATTCAAAAGAAAAAGGTCCTAAGAGCCATTTTCATGCAATGGTGATTTGTTTGAATATCATCTTTTTCTTGTCGTAACAAGTCGAGAGTTATATCCAATTTTGAGAAGTTCCTAAAACTAAAAGACGTAGTAGCCGGACGGTCATACAAAAGAAAAGTTATAGAGCATCATAAATTCATAACAGTTTCCAATATCTTCGAATAGTAATAAACTTAAACTGCTCATTTTATATGATTTTATGGTTAGTTATAAACAAAGGAAGCGGGCGCACCTGTCTTCCGTACGCGGTGCGTCCGCGCAGTCCAGCTGTTTGATTGCCAGTGTAAAAAATAAAAGGGTTGCCGTTAAATAAATACATTTTACGAGGATAAAGCCGATTAAGTGCTGAGATGAAGTTGTTATAAGTTCCGTGGAGAATTTTATTGGATTTTTTATGGAGTTGCAAACTATTTTGTGTTCTTTTAGAAACTTTATAAATATTTCAAGGTTTTTCCTTACTCGGTAACTTGTATCGTCTCTCCAGGAGTTGTGCAATTCAATAGAGCCAAAAGTGACAACAATAAACCAAAATATGGTTGACTGCCTCGATGGTTTAGTCATCGCAAGTGTTACTCTTGAGTATGAGGTCCTCGGTTCGATTAACGAGTCGGGCAGAGTGTTATTGGAATTTCCCATCAAGAATGTCTCTGTAGCAGACCAGAGTCTGGGGTGGTGCACGGTTTATGGCAATGGGACCGTCCCCTATTACATGGTTTGTTACAGGTCTTTTAAGTGGAAACGGTGCCTTCTCTCATAAGCGGATGGTGACCGCTGGGGTGGTTTTAGTGCGGTAAAAATCACACACTCCCCGTTCTTATCCCTAAAGACCAGCCGCCTTTTAAAGGTTTCCCCCCGATAGCAACAAAAAAAGGTACTTAAACATAACTTATGAAATGTGGGTCTACTGTAAGGTCATCTCAGCCTCACCCTACGGCGAAAACAGGCGTTATGTTATGTTAGAAATATTGTCACAAATCACGCAACATTCTACGGGATTTGTATCTTAGTGCGGGACAAGCCTGTAGTCTGTTTTCATTTCATAACTGTTTCCTCGTTATATTTCCATAAGCTTTGATCTTTAACTTACCTCCCACTCGCTCATAATCATACCTGGTATAATGAAGCCGTTTGCCATACCTTTTGATAACCAATTGACTGTATTTAGTAAGCTTTACCAGTACCTCCCGTATTTTATTCTAGATCAGCTCAGGGAATGTGTTATGATCAGTTTCAGGGATCGTTTGGTTTTTGTGTACAAATCAAACATTTATTTATTTATATTCAAGATCAGTTTCAAGGCCTTATGGTCACTCACTGTTCGACAAAAGCCAGTCAGACTTCCAATTCTTTAAATCCAGGGCTAATGTGAACCCGCTGGTCGTTAGTTCGATCAATCTCGTCCCGTTTCACGCACTTATAAAAATGAACACCACGTCGGGGATTACACCCGAAGGGTTAGGCCGAGATGTATCCAATTATAGTAAACCCCGACCTAGGTGTACCTAATTGTACACTCACATTTCGCCAGTTATGTTTAAATCCCATGTAAATGCAGGCGAGCCTATTGCTATAAACCGGGCACTAATCCAAATGTCCGGTCTGCTACTGAGCAAATTCTTGATGTAAAAACCCAGTAACACTTTGCCCGACCCGGTAATCGAACCCAGGACCTCATGCTAAGCAGTTGTGCTTGCGACCACTCGACCAACAAGGCAGATTTTAAAATGTAATACAACCAAAACCCTCTTTCAGACATTTCCCATACATTACCATACGACATTAACTTTTGATATCAAATCGAATCAGTTTAATAACTTTAATATACCTTCTGAAGCTAAATCATTTCCGAACAGATTACGATATAGGTGCACGGTGCACATTATTGCCTTTAATTTCATAGTAGGTACTTCAAATAAGCAAGTACCGCTCGCACCCAACGCGGCCTTTGCGTTTCGTCACAGCCACATTCCTGGCTCTCTGATCTAGTGTAGGGCTGACAAGTAATCTAGGAAAATGTCCATTTCAATGTTGAAATGGCTTTGAAAAGCTAAACAATGTGGGTGAATAATGGCTATAAATCAAGGGACATCAAGGAGTTGGGCGTCAACATGCAAGAAGGGAACCTGTAATTGTGAATTGAATTAATCGTAAGTAGGGACCGTACAATATTCTGGATTTCCAAAACCTATATTTTGTCTGTTAGCTGCTGAATACCAATGATTTGAAGACTGACATCAAAAAACTTGCCAAGTTGAGTAATTGAAAATCCCTCTTTAAGTCTTCTAAAAAACCCTCTACTTTGCAAGTAAATTGGAATGGTAAAGTCACTGTTGACAGTAGTGACACCTGTCACGGGTGGGAAAAGATACCATCTGTTTGCAATTATCTTCTTTGCAATGCTGTTTGTGACTTTCTACAGTTATACGAAGTGTCTTCCACGTTTAATCGTCTAACCACCTCTTGCGACACTAACAGGAAGTGACAGGGAGGTCAAATTCTAGCAAGACGATTATACAACATATTATCCACGTGGGCCAACCCTAATCTAGCGTCGAGTTGTCTCAGCATGCCGACAAACATGTTGATTTATGTGGCGTGTTATTCTAGTTTTGGGAACTTCCAATTAAAGTAAGACGAATTAGTACAAAAGATTTAAGGTGCGCTTCGACTGTAAATAAAACGGTGGGTTGTTACGGTCGATGGGATATGCGGGGTGATTGATATATCACATTATAAGAGCATGTTCGGAAGAACTATTAAGTAATTGGAGATAAGAATCCGACGATTTAGGCCTACCTAATTATGATTTATTGCTGTGTATCTTGATAACAGATTATATGACAAGAAAAGGTGTTCACAGAATTTGGAGCGACATCTAAATTCGATTATTCATCACGAGTTTTTGAACTGTCATGCACGATTGGTTCTTCTATACCTCAGTAATTGAAATTCCAGCTTACAAACCACCCAATTTTGGTCCTTTCTCAAACGGGCGAGCCTGCCGTCCAAGCTATAAAGTACAAACATAAGTTAATTTCACACCCACGACCTACTGGTCGTTTAATTAGGAAGAGAATCATTCACTATGCTTTGACGTATGAACTTTGCACATTTGCTGACAGTTGGTCGAATTAACCCAGTGACCCAAACTATTGCAGAAAGAAACAAGTAATAACTTCTTTTATGATCGCCTCGTTCGTCTAGTCGCAAGCGCTACTGAGGAGCATAAGGTCCTGGGTTCGATTTCTAGATATTCGGGCAAAGTGTTATTGGGGTTTCAATTAGGATTTTTTCAGTAGCAGCCACGGATCTTCGCTTGGTTGATTGCAATAAGCTTGCCACCTATTATATGAGACTTAAACGTAACTGGTTAAAATGACTGTAATATTTGGCACTTCTCCATCTAACCCTTCAGGATGGTGTTCATGTTATGCCCTGTTAACTTTTTATATTTCTTCAAAACGACTCTTAATAGGAAAACGAGACTATGATTATCTATTACCACAAATACAACAAAAAATGTATAACAACGAAAAGTTACGGTCACTTTTTGCATGCAAAAAGTAAGTCGGTTCGCTCTGTTTCATGTGAATTTCGTCGGAAATGGAACGAAAGCGAAAATCTAAGTGATTGTAGGGTTGTCTTGTTGATCTATGCTACTTTATACATACATGGCCAAAATTAAAGCTTGTTGGTCACAATCGTTTCGGTGATTACATTTTATTAGCTATTTCGTGACTGATGATATGGCTAAAAAGGTTATAAATGATAACATGTTGGGACAGTTGCAGGCGAAGATCCAGCCCTCAAAATAGGTAGGTATGGTCACGGGCGGCCTAAAATCGGCAAAAAGCCGTGAAAACAAAAAAAAAGGGAATAATCTTTGTGGAGTGGTAGTAGTTTAATGATGAAGTTAACAAGAAGAAATTAATAATATGCTCTATATTTTTTGCACCCACCTCTAAATCTAACAAATCAATGTTAGATTTAAAAAATAATCTAGCAGAGTTTAGAATTCAGGAGCAGGCGCAGCGAGCTCGAAATCTTTAGCAACACTCCTCCGATTTGTAACACTATTTGTGTAGATGTAGACCATCATACTATCGTCCTCAATTGGGTTATGGGCATGTCCATCGTGCCCACAACGGTAGATCCACGCTTGGACAGCTGACGGGGAAGAATTGCAGACTTTTTTAACTGCCTAATAACATACGATTGTGGGCAATAACATGGGAAGGCAAGGAGTCTGATCGGGTATCGGCTACCGTAGAGTGAGACTACCCCTCGCTAGATAGACAGACAACCTTAAAAAGGTGGATAGGTCAGGCGGGAAACAAGAGTGTTCCGCAACACTCTGATTCACACCCAGCTTGGGAGAGGCCTATGCTCAGCAGTGGAATACAATAGGCTGAGTTAATTGAAGGGAAGCTACAAGAATGATGCTACTACGCATCCTATCAATAACCTGAAGCTGACATCCATAAAAGAACGAAAGAAGTCCACACAGTGAAGGTGGCCTCTTTTCTGTGAACACTCGACATCTGAATATGACATAAATAAGGTTTCTATCAGAATCAGATTACATAGGAAATAGGAATTTCCAGATTAGGTTTCGTGGTCGTGAAAGGTAATCTCGCCTACCGCTAAACGTAATTATTTTATGACATTAATATTTTATGTTTTGTTCATTTCCTTTTCAAAGAATGTAACGGGATTTGTCAATTATATTTTAATTATTAAGTGAATAGTGAATTATTATCTAATTATAACATTGCTACCGAGTCCGCCTGCATGCCTAATAAATGTTTTTTTTACGTTCTAGGGTTTTAAACTTTCCTTTTGTCAGTTTCCTAGTACCAAGTTTATTAAAGACCAGATGATTACTTCAAAAATCGACCAAAAAAAACAACATTGTTTCTTGTTTTTATTATTTAAGTCAAGATGGAACTCTAAGATAGGTTTAAAACATAATTTACTTTTGGTGGCCCATGGTGAAATATTTACATGCTGCCTTTTAGCTTTGATAAAAATGTTGAAAGGACTTCTAAATCCTTTACACAAGCTCGACCTCTCAAATTACAACAATTAACGAACTTTACTGCGTTAATTGCTGCTAAATTGCTAATTAACTGGCCTTAAGATTAGCATAATGAACTTTGCTAATTCTATTATTGTCTTACACTAATGTTTAGTAATTGGAGAATAGAAATACTAGTGATAAATTGTTGTTTGACAGCCCTTGTCTTAGAGTATTGACCTCTTGACCAAAATACAGATGTTTTTGTGTGTCGAAGAATGACCACAAGTTATTTTTAAGTTGTTCTTGTCGATGTTGATCGTTTATCTTATTTGAGGTGACTAGCAATACGAACAACATGTTTTTTTTTCTGATGGACAAACTACAACTGGATTTTCTTGGCAACCTATTACGAAAAACCCTAGGTAGGTTGAAAAAAGAATATTAACGTAATAACTGACTACACGTTAAAAATGTATTTATACAAAATGTATGCAATATATTAATTCAATTTAATAAATAAAACGATTAAATAAAATGGCTTTAGAAACAACAACAATTAATATTAGTCTACAAAAAATTGTAAAACACGACTTGTAATCAAAAGTTTGTGATTGAATATTTATGAGCAGTCGTTTTCAAACAAAGGAGAAAATTCAAATAACAGCTCAAATAAATCGAAACGACAGGGGAAATGGCTCTCGTAATTTGATTATGTAACATAACATTAATTGACTAATGAAAACTATCATCTTCATGATCAGTTTAGCGGAAAGATACTGCTGGATATAGGCCTCCCCGAAGTGTCGCACATTGACCGGTTCAGTGCGTCTCGCATCCAGCGGATCCCCGCAACCTTCACCAGGTCACCAGTCCACCTAGTAGGAGGAACTTACCGGCCCATCGGCTATCCGTTCTCCGAACAATGTGCCCTGCCCGCTGCCGCTTAAGTTTGGCAATTCCAAACGCGGAAGCTTCGTTCGTAATCTTGATTCTCTTGCGGATGTCTTCATTTCTGATTCGGTCACGAAAGGAAAGTCCGTGCATATCCCTCTTCATTGCCCTTTGGGTGACTTTAAGCTTTTTGAGGAGGCCATTGTGAGCGGCCACGACATCATAAGAAATATGCCATATATGTCTATTCGTAATATAAATATATTTCTTAGTTTAGCTAAATTGTATCGTCAAACCTTAGGTTATGGATTATGTAGGAATCTAGTCCTAACCCTATTTAGGCGCGTATACTCGACGCGTATAGAATTACATTAAAGTTTCGGCTCGAACCTTTCTAAATATCTTGCCGATTCAATAAACAAATACCAAGAACACTTTTTGATTTATTGTTTTAGTAAGTTTCAATTAAATTAAATTATTAATCAACGAATTTGACTGTAGGCGGCTCTAGATTTGGTATTGCTTGCAGCAGTTACACGAGTTTAAATGAATTAACGATGGCCGATTGTAAAATTCAAAATAAATTAAATTATTCGAATGCTCTACTTACTAATTCGATTGTTACTGGCTAATAAACCAATCGGCTGCTCAGGAATACCTTAAACTAAACAATGGGGACTGTCAATTCGTGTCTTCGTTGGTCAATCTGACCACTTTCAATTGTTTCTTATTATGTGATGTTGAACAAATTGCTATTTTTATTTTTTTAAGTTTGATGATTTTTTTGTGAATGTTTATTGGTGAAATATTTGCCGTTGTTTATATCATATTTGTTCGCATACAATATATAACAATAGCACCACCAATGTACGACTTTCTATAGTTTGTGCTTTGTGGATGACTTATACGACCTCTTACATCGTAATAAAACTGCATTATAAATTCGATCAAGACAACGAATGAGCCTCGTTTTGTTTCAAATTCTGAATATATTCATTTAAATTTCATGTACAGTAGTGGTACATATATTATGTGGACTTGAATGCTACCAGTCAACCTTGGGTTAAATAGGAAAACATTGTGATAGGGTACAAAATATATTCCTTGAAATCTTTTTAGAAGAACACAACGAAGGCTTATTATGCGACAAAGATCGGTACACTGCCAATTTTTATCGATACCTTTCATTTAGCTGGCAAAATGTGGGTGTACTATTAAATTCACCTCTGCCTAACCCTTCGGGGATTACAGGCGTGATGTAATGTTAGTTTCAATAAAGCGATTACAGGTGTAACCACGTGCAAACTTTAGTATCTATCTCCTTATTTATTTATTTATTTATTAAAACTTTATGCACAAGTAAAATTACTGTACAAAGGCGGACTTAATGCCTTGCGGATTTATGTATCGTTTCATCAGCATTACTTACATAATTAGCAGTACACAATGTAACACTAATTGTAATCTAAAGCCTGATCTATCGTCTATGAAATTTTACGCTTATCTGTTCACTCGTTTACGACTACGAGTGGTTAATGGTTAGTAGTCGAGTAAGTTTTAGTTACGCATAATTATCTGGATACCGAGTATTTTACACATTTGTCGATTTAAATAGATCATCGATTTATAAAATAGCGTATCGAATAGTGGAACTGGAATCAAGTATCTACCTACTTATGTTTATTCCTTCACTGCCTCGTTGGTCTAGTGTTCGCAATCGCGACTGCTGATAATGGGGTCGGGGTTCGATTCCCGGGTCGGGCAAAATGTTATTGGGTTTTTCCATCAAGAATTTCTCTGTACCAGCCACGGAGTCCGGATTTGTAACCGGTTGACGGCAATAGGTTCGCCCCTTATTACATGGGACTTAAACGTAACTGGCGAAATGCGAGTGCACTATTAGGTACACCTCTGCCTCACACTCCGGGATTACAGGCGTTAGGTATATGTTATATTTACGCCTTCAACGGCACCTACCTGCCGTTAAAAAATACTATAAATAATCCAGAATCTTGAAAAACAAGATGTTTTTGGTTGCAGTTAGCCGCATTGCTACATATTACAAACCCCAAAAAAATATATTGTATAATCAA
This sequence comes from Lycophotia porphyrea, assembly GCA_950005105.1. Classification (NCBI taxonomy): domain Eukaryota; kingdom Metazoa; phylum Arthropoda; class Insecta; order Lepidoptera; family Noctuidae; genus Lycophotia; species Lycophotia porphyrea. The sequence continues at coordinate 6,635,372 of OX465387.1, read as the reverse complement.
ATGTATAAGTAAAAGACTTATGCAAAAATATTTTCCAAAAATAATAAAGAATCTTGAAAAAAACAAAAAGTGCTCACGTCTGTCGGCACTCCCGGAGTGGTTGTTCCTTCTTAGCCGTTTGTGTTCCAGCGCCACGGTTTCTCTTTCTAAACTCCCTCCAATACAAAAAATTCACCGGTAACTAAAAAAAAATCTGCTCTTTATCTTTATCTGCTCTAATTCAGAACTGTTCTGATCGCGAGTAAAACACCTTCAGGCTACGCACATAACATAAAGCACAGAAACACTCGCCTAAAATAATTCTCAACTTATCTCAAGTTGGTACTAACGTCTAACACATCATTTTGCCAACCATCTTTCTTAGCAACGCATGTTGCGTAACAAAGACAATATTATAGAAAACAATTATAATTTGACTGCCTCGTTGGTCTAGTGGTCGCAAGCGCGACTGCTGAGCATGAGGTCCTGGGTTCGATTCCCGGGTCGGGCAAAGTGCTATTGGGTTTTTCCATCAGAAATTTCTCAATAGCAGCTAAGGAGTCTGGATTTGTGCCCGGTTGATGGTAATAGGCTCGCCCCCTATTACAAGGTACTCAAAAACATAACTGGCGAAATGTGGGTGTACTATTAGGTACACTTCTGCCTAACCCTTCGGGGATAACAGGCGTGATGTTATGTTATAATTTCGCATATATCAAGCGTGAGATAAAGGAACGGTCCAGCTATGCGTTGCGTGTGAATGCGAGGTCATACAATCGCCGCTTTCTCATGGACCTGAACGGAAAGAGCTTGAATTATCATTTCAGGTGAGCTTAGAACTAAAGTGTTCATGTGAATTTAACTCGCTAATGTAATAAGGCCTTTAAAGGTAAGAAAATGAAGAACACGTTGGGTGGGTTGTGTGAAAGATGTACCTAGATAGAAAAAAAAAACAACTTCCAAAAACACCACTAAAAAGTCAAAAATAACTTTACTTTCGGAAATCGGTGATTTTGTTTGTTTCATTGACTTTTTTGCCACCGACTTCCGAAAGTAAAGTAATTAATTTTACATTCTAACTAGGAGTAATTTAAAAACCATTGTCATCTACATCGGCCTAGAAGAATAAAATACGTATCAAAGGGAGTTAACTCATAAACTACTCAAGTAAAGTTAATAAAATTTATATGGGGCCGCAGAATCACGTAAATAACCGAATACAGAGTAATCACGGAGTAATCGATATATATGTTAGCACAAAAAATGCGTGTTAGAAGTTATACTTCTTTGGCGTCTGAAGAAAAATTAAAAAAAAACAAAACTGCAGTAAATATCGAAGAAAAATGTTAAAATCAATCAAAACAGTATACGTATACAGTAAGTACTGTATATTCAGTTTCCTTACTTATAAGTTAAGTTAGTCATTTAAAGAAATATATATTATTAATTCTATTCTGCAGCCAACTTCATCATGTCGTTTTTTTGGGACATCGAGCGCGCGCAGGTCATGAATTCGCTCTCATCTAAACGCGCCAAAAGTAGTATAACTTCAAAAAATGCTGGTGGAATACATAATCGCTTCCTTTTTAGAAGTCGGTTAAAAAAGGACGAATATTTAGAATTTTTAGATTTTCTTTCATGTGTGCTCTTGAACTCAATCTGTCTTGATAGAATGCGAAACTATCCACCATCGCATTCTATCATCTGCAAGATACGAGGTGACGGCTGTGAACTGATAGATTACACGGTAGAATGTGGACTCCAAAAATATTGGAATAGGGTGCTGTCCTAAAATTAAATGCATTTTTCTTTTACTAAATTACGTTTTCTGCCATCAAAATTGGTTGTTTCCAAGCTCATTTTCCTGTAAAGGTAGCCATACACGCTAGGGTGTACCTGACATGTTTGCTTGTACAGTTGAATTGTACCGGTAAACCGGAGCGCACAATTTTGCAACATACACGCTCCGGTATACCTGTACAGTTCAACTATACAGGAAAAACTGTCAGGTACACCCTAGCGTGTATGGCTACCTTAAAGAACACCTCAGGCATCTACTAATATGACAGTACCTATATACTCGTACCATCAAAATTTAAATATCCTCCAACGTATTGTACAATTCGGAAATCGCCTATTACATACATACACGTTTCCAATACCAGGATTGAAGTTACAGGCATTACAACATTCTTAAGTTAAATAATTACGGTGATTTTCTCTTATGACGTAAGCAGAACATGCAAATATCTTCCTGCCGCTTCAACATAACTGTTTAGACGAGTGTGGTTAAAACATTACCGTTACCTACACATGATCCATCCTTGTGTCTTTAGATATTTTAGCACATTTATCGTGATCTTCGATACATACCTAACATCTCTCCAGTAATCCCCGAAGGGTTGAGCAGAGGTGTACCACAGGACCAAAAAGGGAGTTCTGCATTCTTATTTATGAATCTTAGTCTTGAATTCGTCTGATAATTATCGCTTCTGTATGACCACGAATAATACCAATAATAATCCATATACTTATGCTCACACCTTTATGATACACGCTGAATAGTACACGCGGTCATGGTACACCCACATTACACCAGGTTATGTTTAAGTCCCACGTAAGAGAATGCGTGCCTATTGCCATCATCTGGGCACTGATCCAGACTCCGTGGATGCTACTTACTTATTCCAGAGTAGTTTTCCGTGTCCATCTGATTAGCAAATTGATATGCGTTTTAATATAAAGCTAGAATTTTTAACTAGCGATGGTATTATTATTTCATTTGAAGCTAAAGTCTAACTCAACCTTTACGTCCAAGTTAAATATTCTATTTAAACTAAGTAACGATTGTAATGTAATAAATAGCCATTAAAATACCGTTCTCACGTTTCAGGCTGTATAAACGCCCTGTCTTTGCTCACACAATTGACAATAAAATATACTGACTGATTTTGAGGTTAGGATTGGACAGTATTGCCTAGTATACTACCTACCAGTTTAAAGTATTTAAAATTATAATTAGTTGATTGTTTATTGGGTTGATAAAGTGAAACAGGTCAATTTCCAATGAGCTAGATAATTCAATTTCGAAATAAGGCAAATTCCTTACTGGTAAAATAATATATGAGAAAACAAACATAAATTCGTAAAAAATAACAGTCGCAGTCTGACACTTTGCTATGTTCCATTTACTACGCTCAAAGTGCTAATAGTGTGGCCCAACACGTCTATCGATATCGAGGTCACAAGTATTAGCACTTATTATCGACATACTCTTACACGCCCACCCAACTTCCTATAGAAAGCTTAAACAAATACAAGAAAGGGAAGCGTCTAATGAAGCTATTCATAATTAATGATACGTTTACGAGCATCATATAAGAACAGGTTATAATCGATGTTTTTGTAACTGTATAAATCATCATCTGCCTAGCCTTTTCCCAACTATGTTGGAGTAGGCTTCCAGTTTAACCGGATGCAGCTGAATACCAGTATTTTACAAGGAGCGACTGCCTATCTGACCTCCACAACCCAGTTAGCACTGGGTAATACGATACCCCTTGGTAAGACTGGTTGTCAGACTTTTTGGGCCACTGACTACCTAACGGCTGTCAAAGATCTACAAATGATAGCCGGGACCAACGGCTTAACGTGCTTACCGAGGCACGGAGGAAACTCGGTATGTAATGGGTGGTCACCTATCCACAGACCAACCAAGGCAAGCACGGTTTAACCTACAGATAGACCCGAGCGGCTGTTATTATTTAGCCTTTTTTTTTTTTTTTTTTACGGATGGGAAATCATCAAATGACTTCTCCCGCTCTGGGCAGAGCGGAAGGGAGTGTCAGACTTGTACTGACTAAAACCCATCCATGTTGCTTCCTTGCCCTTTGTGTTCCAGGGCCGCGGTATCTCTTTCGAACAGTCCGCAGCCCTGGCAGGCATCGGCCCTTGCGGGCCCCTTCCTATTTGCTGACATCTCTTTGAGGCGCGCGTGGAACGCGAACGCGCCGTCAACACGGCCTGTCGTCAAGAGACGGACGGACGGCGAGCTAGCCCATTACTCACCGTCCACAGGTCCGCGTCTACGGTGGCCGGAAGCCACCACGTGACCCTCGACGCCCGAGTCGTCTCCCGCGGCGGCTGGGACGAGAGGTTCTCTCCCTCTCACGCTCCGCCACCTCCTTCGCTAGCATGACTGCTTCGCAGAAGGAGGTGACGGCGTCCCATTCCCTCTCGCTCCGGACCATGGACTGGACCAGGGCCGGACGCGATAGGTCGCCGCCGCCGATCGCCGCTACGAGGACACGGTGGTGCTCCGCCCAAGTGGGGCAGACCTCCACCGTGTGCTCCACCGTGTCCTCTGGGCGACCTTCACAGTGGTAACACCCGGGCGTTTCCTCCCGCCTGATTCGGTGCAGGAACCTCCCGAAACAACCGTGTCCGGTGAGGACCTGCGTCAGGCGGAAGGTGAGGGTGCCGTGACGCCTCTCCAGCCACTCCTCAAAGAGGGGACTTATCGCCACTATTGTGGCGTGCCCTGCACGGGGTTGCGATAGTCGCTCTCTCCATGTCGCCATGAGATCGCGCCTCGAGCTTCAATAAAAAAGATTTGTTAATAAAAGTAATCTAGTTTTGTGTGTTTGAAAAACGATTCGATAAAGTATAAAAACTAAAAAATACTTTAGATTAGTAATGATTAATTATTTTACAACGTCAATGCAAAACTTTCCACTAGATAACCAAACATTAAAACAAATGTATTGACGTAGCTCCAAGACCCACCCACTAATTTTATATATCTTCAGATTAGGCTCAAGCATACGTTGAACGTGGACATCGTTAGATGGGTGCCTCATTTTACAGCGTGTAGTGATTACTCTGTCACCTTTATCCATGAACCAATGAAAACAGCGCATTAAAGTATATTAGCTGTTTATCGCCGCGTTAAAGTAGCTGGAAACCAACTGGAAACTGGTTAATGTTTCCGTGGCCGACGGCCCAGCAATTTGTCACTACTCCTGTACTATTGCAATCATTAATCCCCAACACATTATTGCAGCCGTACCAAACAGGAACGTACTTCTTGTTGACACTGATTGGAGTTCCTTTCACGCGCACAGCGGAAAGAACATGACTGCGCGAACATCAAAGCTGCTACTTTGCAAACAAACGGACGGGCTTTTGAAAAGGGAGCGACGGTTAGATTGCATCACGTAAGTTATTAGACGCTATGATGAGGGGATATCGACTCTCTTACATAGCTCGACATGCACGCAGTAATACCCGTTCTCAACGGACATAAATCATAAAGTAAACACGGAAAACAATTAACAGAAAATAACGAACAATTTCACCCGACACGAGTTTAAAGATACCGATCTTCCAATCAGCTGTCAATTTGAAAAAAGTGTTGGCCTCAATTGCTTTTTATCGATACTATTACGCAAATAAGGTGCATGGTCAACTGACCACAGGAGAGGTAATTAAAGATTGCGATTGCATTAAATGATAATGAAGTTCAATCGTTTAATTCGTTACCATTATATTTGCTATTCCCGGTTAGGGTGTTTACAGAGTTAATTAAAATCGTGGAATTAATATTACACGGTTCAGAAAGTTTGTTCAGATTTAACACACATAAGTTCTATTCGGTTACGTCATAATCGCAATTTCGATTATGCCCTGGTAAAAGTTTAAATAACAATGTGTTAGCAAATTTATTATGTGTTGTAAAATGGGATCATTTATTGTTCTGTGCTATAATAAAAAGCTATTACGTTATAGTTATGCCATCCGCTGTGTAATTAGCATTTCTCGTTAACATGTCCAGTTGCTTTAGTTCTTTATTAAGCCCAGTATGTGCATTACAGTCGTTATTTAAATGCTAACAACGACTTAATTAAAGTTTTATTCGTATCATGAATGCTCAGTCGGCATCTATTGGCTGAGTAACTACAAACGACAATCGATAAACTGTGCCGTGAAATAAATCTTATAGTTTGTCTTTCTTGATGTTCGATCGATAACATCGTTAGAGTTATTTAAAACACTTGCACCGCGTAGGTGAACACCTCGCTACACTGGAACAATAAATCGTCTGTCGAGTAGCAACGACGAGACAAGATTATCGATAATTTTTACATGCAACACTAGCCCGCCGATGTTTCGACTCTAGAAATTTTTAATAAATACCAATATTTACGAAATAAAAAGAAATTGGAAACTTTTTAATATTTATGTTCGCGAAACACCTGGCCACCTAGGATTCTATGCTAAAGACTTATAAATAAATTCTTATATGATATTTTATAACTGGATAGTAACACTATATTTTACTGGTTCGATGCTCGGACTGTGTAGAAACTGGTTCTAGCAAATTATACATGTCTCTTTGTATCCGGTGCCTCTTCTTCGCTATAATTTATAGCATCTGCTTTCTAAACCCTACGGTTAGCTTCGTAGACGCTTACATGTTTTAATTCACCGCTGGCAAGCTGGATGTTTCTTTATACATTTAAAAGAGCTGCATTGTGATTTTATTTGTTGGATGCTATCGTAAATTTCATGGAATAAAAAGCTTTTGCTGCGTTCAATAACGAGACTTGGAAGTTTATTACAATATTCTAGGAAGTTATGTTGGACGAGTGTTCTTTAATAGTTTTTAATTCAAATTATAAGATTTACAAACCATTACATTAATAATGCCTTGGAAAACAGGAAGAAACAACAAGAAGCCGTCTAATAAATCATTAATATAATCGCTTAGAACATAAGACTCAAAGACGATAACAGAAACTATAAATCGGGTACTAAGCACTTGATTCCAAGATGGTCGGAGATATATAATTGCATAGTACGCAACTTAAAAAAAAAGAATACGCACAGTCGTCTAAAACCTAATTCTTGGTAAAGCCGCAGGCTACTGTCAAGCTACTATTTTAGCAATAAAAAAGTAGTCGCACAAACATTTTATCGTTAGTTCAATCTCATAAGCTTACTTTTTTACAGTGTAATATTTTATTATAAGCGTAGTTTTAACATGTCTAGTGTGAGTCTGCGGTGAAGTACGTGTGAGATTGTGCGTGTGATGTGTACTAAGCTTAAAGGTGTAAAAAGTTTGGTAAATGTCAGTGGCTTCATATCTTTCAAAGTAGCAAAGCACGACTACACGACGACGATAATGTGGAATCTGTACGATAGAATGTCACTGATAAAAAATGTTTTGAAGAATCACAAAATATTTTGACAGATAGACGTCTGACCCTATACAACAGACTGTTGAATAAAAGAGGCAAGACAAAAGTGGCTAGTAATGAATACGGTTAAAAAGACAATTTTAAAATAGATTCTGTGTAGTATTTCTCTTGATTTATGTTTCTGGTCATTCAAGGCACATCCTAGAATTCCACTCTGCAGTGGGTTTGACATTTCATATTTAGAAGTGACATTTCTATTTCCTTAATTTCAAATGTCGAGTAATTTAATTTTATTCGTGCAACATTAACATTAGCATTAACTTTAGAACCAATTTACATAATGCATTATGCTAAAAACCAGATTAGTAATATCTATATCACTGCAATTTAACGATTTAAAAGCTTTAAGATTATAAGCAAAAAGTTACGTAAATAAAAGTGTTTTTAATAGATTTATGACTTCACAAATCAATTTGACGTCTAAATCGTTTGACTGATAAACATTTTTATGTCAGATTGACGCTGACAGGTTACGTCAGTTAATTACATGTGCATATTTAATTAATTAAATTTTAATTACAACGTTTTTCGTTGTAATTGGCCTGCTTTAAAATCTGTTTTCTTTTTTTTATGGTCTGAGTTTAATTGACCGTTTACATTAATATTAATATTTTGATAGTATAATTTATAACATTGATAGCGATTTCCACTTTTCACTTAACCTTTTAGTTCACTAATTGAAAAAATAAAACAATTCACACATTTAGTTTATAACATATTGACTTACGTTTTTATTTAGTTTATTTTAAGACGAAGAAAATCTTCTTGAACTACATAACCTCTTCTTCAAAGATTTAACAGCCTTAACGAATCATTAAAATTTGAGCGTAACCAAATAGGCTATTAAATGTCTTAAATCTTTAAAAGTGAGCCAAAAACATTTATTCAATCCCATAATAAACTTTCTAACAAACAAACTTTTTCTCATAAATCTATCAGAAAAAAAAGACTTTAAGTCCCGGGTCTATCAAACGTAAAAATATAGCACCTTTAATTATTATTGGTGCTGTAAAGACTCGCTGTCTAAGCCTGCATTCTTTGCAGCAAAATTACAAGACGGCTCAGTAATGGCGTATCCGTACCACAGGCTACCTGTTTCTTAGTATAATGACTAGCCTAACTGGAGCTTTGTGTTAAGGAATGTTTAGGAATTCTCTGTACTGTGCTCTTGGCGCGAATGGCTCCTTGTAACGTTCTAAGTTGTGATCGAATCGTAATTGATTAGTTTCGTTGCGTTGTTTTGTTTCGAGTAACTTTAAACCTTTCTTTCTGTTGTAAATACGAAGGCCTTGTTGCTGAGACTTGTGTATGGGCTATTAACTTCAACAAATTCGCAATTTGGTTGCTGTAAAATGCTGTTCAAGATACCTATTTTATATCATTTTCGAACGTTGGACATGAAACCTTAGCTCACCATAATGCCAAATGTGGTTTCTTAAATTGAATACCATAACATAACAGTTATTGATATTTTGCTTATCCTTTAAACAGTAATAACTGTTGCATAATTTACCGTTGTCCCAAAGAAATGAAACACCACCACGTCCAATTTCATAGACACCGTCAATTTCCTTACTCCAGCAATTTCTTTAAACGAAACAAAATACTTGAGCTTTATCTATGTATACTTAGGTATTATAAACACAGCTTACACCTCAGCGCAAATCCCGTTTCTATCTTCACGTAATAACACTAATCCTGGCGACTAGAAAATACCCGAGCCGCACCCAACTATACATCGGCCACGAATTAAACTCTTAATTGCATGTACATTGCCGCTTTACATTCGCTCTCTGATATGTAGTTAGAGGTACAATGTTAATGGATTGTTACCTTAAGAGGAAACTTTACAGTCGTGGTTCGCTTGTATCCTGGGAAAACGGGGCAGCCGTATCAGAATCCGTTTGACAGAACAATTGGGTTCAGTTAATATTCATGGGATCTGTCAATTATTTTCCCAACGGTTCAGTGTATCGCCATCTATATTAGAGGTTATTGGATGTTAAAAGTGGAATTATTCAGTTTTAAATGTGACGAAACGAACTTGTGTTAGGCCCTGGAATGTGCTCGAATAATGGATAGTTACACTTCACATGGCTCTGGAATTCTTTATTCAAGTGAGCTTCCAATCAGCTCGATCCAATCCTTAATTTCAGTTTTTATTGAAAACAATTAACGTCTGAACTCGCAACATTAATTACTAGGCTTTCGCAGTATGTTGTTAACAATTTACAGGGAGATGCGACTGTTTTTTTTCAAAACGTCTTTAAACGCCTTTTACGACACAGACGAGATATAAAGGATAGGCGAGCTATTTTTAGCCGCTGTAAAAAGCAATGCCACCGTAATAAAAAGACAATACTTTTTGCGCATAAGCCCTTTTCTTTATTAACACCGCAAAATCTTAATACTGTAATCGCTTCTAAGTCAATTTACAACGTACATATTCAGCATAACCCGTTGATTGGCTGCTGTTGAAACTGTCAGTAAACTTGATTAGCGGTAAAACACGACAGCGATAAATTTCTCACATTTTATGTCAACTTGCTTCCTATTTCATAAATCTACGGATTACTGTGCTCGGATAAAAGAAGCTTATTACCAGGTTACGATGTTCGGTCATTACTTCCCCTTTGACATTTGGTATCGTTTAGGATATTGTTGCAAACTAAACATTACCATGTTATATGAAGAAGATTGTTCTAAAATCAGCCTTTGGACTTTGTAATAGGGTTTTATCAGTTCTATGTTCATCAGTAAACTTATGTTGTAGGTCCGCAGAACACGTCGCCTGACTGATGGTTATCCGATATCCATAAGATGGTATGCTAAATCGCCGTTGATGGTCAGATGTGTTATTCAGTATACAGGATGAGTATATTATTATATACCTTTAGAGTTACCTTGATGACATGATTGTTAGTCGCTAGTCGTGATTGCTTAATAACAGTGAATATGCATTAAAGTCTTGTTATTTTGTTGATAATTTTATTAAAAGCAATAAAATGAGCATATGCGGAAGATGTTGTTTCTTATTAGAGAATCAAGTTATTAGATTAATTTATTAATTGAAAATTGTTGTTGCTTTATAGCAAAGGGCTGCATACAATATTTCCTTTACAATTCACTCCACAGTTGAAACATTATTCAAAAATTAGCCTTGCGTTCCCTGCCAGATAAATTCACACAGGTGCATTTTAAGCTACGCTGCACGCCTATTCGAATGAAAAATTTAGCAACAAAAGTACAGTCAGCATAGGATTTATTCTAAGAGGTTTCGGTGGCGATGTCGCGATGATAACATCTAGATCGGATCTTCTTGCGTGCCGATCCGATCTTCAAGCCCCTGCTTTAATGAGGCCTGGTGATTCAGTCTCGTGGGAGTGGCTAGAAAATTGACCGTTTTTATCATACATTCGACAGCCCTTATGCAATAGTGTGCTTATTATGCACATACATCAGCTGATCAGCATCGCTTTAGCTTTGTTTGTAATTGTGTTTCCTGGATGGTTGTTTTCTGATGTGTCCGGTGGCTTTGGAATTACGGAAAGGTAAAAGTAAATCACCTTTTGTTGAAAAGACGTTCAGACCTCAAGACATCCTGAAAAAATCACTACCTTCTGAGTGTCTCAAGTACAGTGACAAGAATGTGACGTCAGCTATGTTTCTGACTTCTTAGAAAAATTATGCAGGGATCACAAATTCACTTGTCAAGAGTGGTGGTTATACCTACGGAGCGGTGCTCAATACAAGGTTATTTATTTTTAACCAAGGTCTATGTTTAGCAGTGACCAGTGGATATAACTTAGGGATATTGATATCAAGAAATATAAAAACAGATTGTCAGATTAATCCGTGAAATTAGTTTTATTGTCGTTTGACAATATTTGCTTAATCATTTCGATTAATTATTTTAGTGCTCAATCTTTCAGACACCCTTGACAAAGATTAATGTTCTTATTTGATTTGTAACGCTTTTCGCTTGAATGTTAATTAGGTATAACTGTGATTTCATGAATAATTGGCTACCTTACTGAACATAAATCCTTAAACTTTGCATTGTATGATTTGAATAGAATATCAAAGACTTCTATGTGGATGGCTAGAAAGTAGAGAAAGATCAAAGAAACAATGGATTGATTGTGTGTAGGATGATATGGCTAGAAAGGAGGTGACTGCTGAGATGACGAGTAATAGGGAAGTATGGAAGAAGAAGACATGCTGCTACGAAAGCAAATAAATTGGGATACGGACAGGAGAATGATGACGGTGATTAAGGACTTCTGTTACATTTAGCTTTAAATCTAATTGATTTCTTTTCAACAGAAAGCATACACGACCACGTTTTTGTATTATGCAACATTGACAATAATAAAAAGTTGCAATCCAATCCTTTATTGGTCAAGACTTGCATATTGCACTCAAAAATTAATTTAGATTAAATAGTGACCGACTCAACAAAATTCATTTTAATCAGCGTTTCCTTTGTATTCTTTATCACGTCCGGCATGGTAATTATTGTAATATCTCTGGTTATGTTAATCACATCTGCATCTTATTATATAACGGTCGCATATTGAAATATTATTCAAATGAGGATTTAACATGCAAGATCTTGTCGATGTTTCTCTGAATCTCTTTGTGTGAATTCAAAAATTTTGTAACAATATGTGATTTAACTAAAATAGTTTAATTTAATGGTGAAATATTAAGAAACCATTTTCAAAATGTTCTGTTTATTAATTTTAGTATATTGTGAGCAGATGTAAAGAAAGAAGAAAGAAAGAAAGAAAGAAAAAGTATTTATTGATTTCACAACAGGACACATGAGATACACTTAAAATTAGGACATAACTATATATATAATTAAATTAGTCCTGTGCGCAACCAAAAGGCCACTATCTCAGCATGGTGCTGTAACATTTGAGACAAATGTCACAGCGCTGGTATTCTGACAGGGCCCATTGGTGACGCCACGTTTACGGAAAAAACAGAAACAAAATAACTAAAATTAAAATAAACTAAAAATAAAAAATAAACCAATAAAAACAATAAGGGAGTCTTTAAAATATTTATGCCAAGAGAGAAAAAAATGGCAATACTGACAAACGAACGAAAATGACGCCGCAGGCGCACGGTGTCTATGGATCAATTGATCAAAAGTAATTACATAATCTGTGATCAACAAAGTAAGATGTCAGCGCGCAGCGTAGAAAAACGAAAGTTAAGCAAAACAATCCTGACTGTAATTATTTAGAGTATATATGTTCTGTGAATTATTTACTAATGGTGAGATGTCGATGTCTCATTTGTTTTTTTATCTCTTAACATCGACGAAGCTTGAGTAGTATTCAGGATGTAAGTGGCTAAGCAATTCTCAAAAGCAATTAATTATTGATCATAATTTATTTCAGGGAAATAAACTTGAATGAAGTTCATTTTCACAACCCATAAAATTACGTTAACGCTTATTCCTTTGTGGCTCCTGGTCTTCTCTATACTTTAACAACCATTGCTGATTTAATTGCTTCTTTAATAGACCTCTTTTATACGACCAGCGCTGTGGGCGTTGAAGTGGGCCAAAGTGGGTGTACGGGAGCCATAACAATAACATTCTCAGTTAGTATTCGCAAGAGGGGCAGTTATAATAATAGTATCTGCCTTGTTAGCATTGGAACTGACTCTAATGCTAACGCTATGCTGTACAACAACATGTATATATGGGTGTATAACATTGAAATAATAAATGATGAGTACCTAGTAATGATCGATGTCCTAATTACTTCACTTCAAGCTAGTGCTGGCCTTTTGCACTTAACGATATTTGGTTCATTAGCAACACGGTCATTAAGTCGGCGAGCAATTGATCATACGTTACATCTCTATTTCACAAATCGGTTATAATTTTACTGCTCTGCTAGGCAATCTGCATAGGGTTAACATTCGTCAGGACTTTGCATGTTAAAGAAAGAACTTTATGTTTAGGAATAAATCTCACTTGTATAGCAGACCAATTTCAATATTCCGGTGAAATTCGTATTTCCAATTCATCACGGTTTGAGTTCTAAGAATTTTTGTTTTAAGCCAAATAACATCCATTTTCAAGATGATTGAGTAAACTGTGAAATGGTGTTATAATTGACTCTTTCATTTACCAAAATAAATATTAACATCAATCTACTTTCTTTCTTACAATTTTTTATTGGAATATTTTGATGTCTTTATAATTATGAGAAATGCTTCATCGCCAACCCTATCCTAATACATCAGAATCCGCTGACACGAAGACGCTGCAGCGCTGTTAATTTACATCAGTCACGAGCACTAAGCTGCGACCCAATGAACTTTAGATGAAGATGTTACGTAAGCCTATGCAAATGACGAGGATGCACCAAACACAGGCTTTATGTAAACACTTTCACGAACTAATAGAGGTTCTATACGTAATGCTAAGGTAATATAAGGGAGACTCGTGAGGGTTTTGATTTGTTGCTTTATCTTCTTCAACTTTGTTGCCGCTGTTAAGGGTTTTATTATATAATAAAATTCACACTGTATCATAAGTGCTTTCCGTAACGGCGTTTCTGTGTGCCTTTTTTGGTTAAGGACTGGGAACGGTCTCAAATTTGTCTTTTGGCACTTTTAGATTTTAAGATTGAAACCAAAATACTTATGCTGATATCAAACCACATTTTTTTCAAAACACTTTTATCATAGAAATATTATCTATCACCTATATCTACGTGGGATTAAATTCGTAAGGTCTTTAAGTGAATACAATTTTCAGTATTTTTCTGTAAATACAGCTTCATGATTTGTTTAGCTTAGTTCCTAACTTTACATGTCTGCTTCATTAAACGACACTCTAACAACACCCTAAACGTTATACCCTAAACGCCCCTTTTGCTGCATATATGTGTAGGAATTTATATTGTTTGTCGTATGTGAAGATAGTATCAGCGATAGGAGATAGCACCAACAAGTTCAAATAATCCGACCCGCGGCAGACCCTGTATTTATTGGTGTCTTTTCTCATTGTGTGGGCCTCTATCTACGCTACTTTTGCTTTATTCTTTTCTTTACTATTCACCTATATTATATTTGTGTTGTAAGGTTGGTTACAGTGTCCTGTAGCTTTATTCTTTCTGTTGTTATCATTACGATCTCCGTTTGTACCTACCTCGTCTCGTTTTAACTTAGTGCCTGACTGCCGAAAAAAATTATGTTCAACAAAAAGTTTTTTACATTTTTACTAGGAAACAACATTCGAGTCTCAAAGTAAGCTGCTGTCGAAATCGCACGGGAGTTTGCTTAATAAAAAGGAACTTAAATCATGTCAAACAATATCAGCTTAATATCAACCTTTTTCCCACGGGGTAAAGCACGATTTCCGACGCAACACCGCAAGCGTGTTCTACACCTGTCTTGCGAAGGATCAAGAAACTTTAATCTAGCTCATTACTGCTCAGTTCAAAAACGGCGTATGTTGCCTTTCAAGTGAGTCTACTTACACCGTTGTTCTTGTTGTTTAATTAGATCATTGAGATAAAACTAAATGCCACGTTACACGAAACTCGTTTCTACGTTCGACACTTCAACTTCCAATATCAACATCCACTAGCACGACTTTATTATAATTTAAGTTCGACTTTTAGTTGTATATGTGTTTTTATTTTACTTTAAGCTTTGACGTTTACTTGATATTGATACAGGTTTATTAAACCTGATTTTTTAAGCGTTTTTATTATGTTATCGATGAAGTTATTAGTTATTTCGAAACTAGTTTTGACTTTTAAGAGCTTATTTATTTCGATTTAACGACTGCGATTGAGCCAATTGATAGCATTGCGATTCTGGGTAATGGAAAAGTTTTACCATAATTTATCCCGTCTGTTGTCATAGCAACAAATTCAAGATTATCTTCATCAGTGCGATAGCGAGAAGCACCTGAGTGTCAATAAAATCTTTTATCTTTTAATATCGGTAATCTTTTATCCCAATCCCTGTTACTATCAAATGCTTTGCAGATGCCTAACGTTTCTAAGATTACTTGTAACACTATAGGGGTTCGTGTGGGGGGAATCCGATATCCTCTCGGTTAAGGCTCTTAGGAAGCGTAGGCACTTGTAATACATCTGTCATTTCCTTCAATCTTACCTTAGCTCAATGAAGGTTAACGTTTAACTGTAGATTGCAATGGGTTGATCTTGGCTCGAAAACTTTTCTTTTCCTTTAAGACTTTCGGTTTAAGTAAAAGCTTGTATGATTCTGTTAAGGCCTAGAGCAGCATCACTTGCAGCTTACTTCCGAGCCTTCGCATTTGAGCCATGCTTCCCTGATCTGAGCAAGTCTCATACAAGACTTACATGCTATCTTCAGAATTTCATCCACGGGTACCCTTTCGATTGTTGTAGCAATTTATTACAGTGCACATAAATATGTATTGAAATCCTTTATCCAATGAAATCCTTAAACTTCCAATGCATCTTCACTGCTGTTTTACGTCACAAAGCAATATATTCGCACTCACGCCGCTTATTGTGAACGTTAATAGATTCACCCGCGTGTGGGCCATTACAATAAAGCATCGATCATTTGGTTGCGCCGGCGCACAATCGCCGCCGTTAGCAAAGTAAATCGAGGGGTGGATGCGGAAACAGATGGAATGATCCGTGATATTGCAGATGTAACGGTGTGGTTAATGGAAGAGCCTTTAGTTTTAAAGGAGTAAGACTGTAAAGAGGTTATGAATTTGATAGTGCGGGTTTAGGAGCTTTTAAAGAAAGTACGTCTGTAGGGTGTATCGATGTTCGTTGGGAAAATTGCTTAACTGCTTAGCATCCTTCAAGTAGAAGTAGGGATGTAAAGGGGTTATGAATTAGATAGTGGCTCTTCAGGGGTTTTAAAGAAAGTATTTATGTAGGATGCATCAATGCTTATAGAGAAAACTTCCCAACGACTGCAATGTAGCCTTACCTACCATTAGGTGGGTGTAGGTGTCCTTAATTCGTCATTGACTGACTTTTCTTTTGTCAAGTTGAAGGGCATCATCTGTGTCTTTAAAATCTGTGGGAAAATGTATTATTGGCATTTTCTCGTTTTAATTGACCGATTCCTTACTTTAGTAATCACCTCTCTTTTATCACGTTTGACAGGCCGCAATTAAGTGTCTTTAGCAATCACATCGATGTGTTAACTAACAAGCGATCAGCGAAATAAAAAATGGCTACTAATTTATTGAAATTATAAAGTAAGTCGACAAACGATCCATCATCAGGTGTCAAAATGTTTATAATGATAGAATTTATCGACTGTTATCTCTGACGTTGGATATTTTATTCGTTAATCTTTAGCACTAGGTTTTATTAAGTGGTTGTCTAGTAATTAGTCATTTGGAAGACTAGCTGTTTTTTTTTTGTTCTTTTTCTTTAGAACATTAGTTTCCATTTCGCTTGCTGCTCATTCATGTTCATTTTGATTTCGTTAACACTTTGCTGAGTGCGTTTCCAAGTAGTTTCGTCTACCTTCCCCGTTCGAACTGTATGTTGCTTAGCTCATTCCAAACTACCTTACAATAAATCGAAAACATTATCTGCAGAAATGCTCCAAAGGAACCTATCAACATTCATCGGTGTTAGTCAGCCCCCGAACGTGCGCAGGAGTGCACCACAATCCGTTAAGACAATAGCGATGGGTTACTGTTGTTTTACAATACAAATTCCTAACACAAATTACATGTGTGCAGGTTTCCGCAGCCGCCTCCCAGACGTTTTTCATTGTTCCGACTGCAATTGCCGATAGATTCTTGAACGATTTCAGTTAAGAGCTATACCTATATTTCATGCGTATGACGTTTTCAATTTTCATGTCTGTTTGGTTAATATTCTTGTAGCTTGTAGCGCAGCTTGGGTCTTGCAGTGAATGCGATTGGCTGAGTTTAGTTCATTAGTTAATATTTGTTAGGCCTGTGGGACAATACACCATGTATTTGCTTGTATGGGTGTTAGAACAAGTTACTAAAGAGTGTTTGTACTAGTGGAGTTGAACAGTTCTGCCAAACTGATGATGATAATGTGGCAGTCTCGGATAGTATATCCGACAATTTTCTGTGCTACTCTATCACTTATTACTACTTATTTTATTATAATATAAGTAGCTCAGATAGAGCAAAAACTTTAAGCTGATGACTAGATATCACTCGAATTACCTTTAATTATGTTGAAGTACGTGTCTTTTAATAGACCTCTCCTTAATTATTATTATAACCACCACGTTTTATATCGGTTATGAATTGCTTATGATCATTAATATTGCTTGATTAATATTTTCAACCCTGTGTGGTCTAAGTCACGTTTAGGCTCTCATCAGGATCTTGAGTAATTAACGAGTTGAGTAATAAAACTACAGTATGATAATAATTTATGTTTCGATTTATTGATCTATTATATTATCAGATTTATCGATCTACTATGTAATGAACATCATAAAATTTGCATCGTTAGTAGAAGAGATATTTTTGCAAGGTTATTTAGGCAATATTTGTGTGGATGTTATAAACGACAAAAATATTTTTCAAGTACATATTTCTCTTTTTTGTGTTCTAAAGAATTTGAGTTTCATTATTAAAATATGTAGTCAAACCCAAATCCCAAATCACCATGGTGAGAAACATCAATTTACAAAACTAAGGAATGCGACATCATTTTATGTCATCCAGTTTTGATAAACACAACCATCTGAGCACCATATCTTAGCATCAGTTGTTCAAAACCCGTCATTACATTAATCAATATTTTGTAACAAAATTACCGTGTCAATGAAGGCCAATAATTTCCCAAACACTAATGTTCGTGACAAGATTCCAAGACGGTACTAATAGGATTATAAGAAATGTCAACGTGCCCTACTGTTCGTAATTCATCGTAATACTGTTAACGGATTATACGCTCTGTAATCAAGGCTAACTGTAATATCTGGATAAAGGCGTTGATTTATTCTGAATTTTATAGGGTTTCCATTTAAATGGTGGGTTTATTGTGACCTGTTTATTAAGATCAACATCGGTTTAGTCTGGTTTCTGATCTGCTTTGAATATTTTGATTCTTATAACTCCTATAGGTTTATTTTATTGACTTTGTTCAATTTTGAAGTTCTCAACCATTCGCCGATTTGTTTAGTTTCAATTTTATGGTCTTCATTGGATTTATTTATATTATCAAGTTTACCATCGGCATTCACAACATCTTGCTAAGAATACTGTTAGTCTGAGTTCAGGTTGATGCTTTGAACTTATCTACGCTTACGAACATGGACGATCCATCAAACGATACTCCTCCAGTTTGTCACTTACACGATAGCCTCTTGGTCAGAGTTGTTTTATAAAGCGATAACTGCTTATTCATTTATGTACCTTGTTTTTCATACTATGTATTACTTACATGAATTATGGGTCTTCCTATTCCATACTTCTCTGTTAATCATCATCTCATGAGAGCATCTTCATGAGCATCATCTCATGAGAGCATCTTCTTTCTATCCATAACTTCTTTCACACAGTCGATCTATAGTCTCTTTAGTTTTCCTCTACTCTATAGTATTTCTTGCTTAAACTTCTCTAATTATCATGTTTTATAATGTTGAACAATTAATCAAAACTTTATCAGAATTCAGCGTGCATCCATAGCGTGTTCAACAAATAGTAATTCGTAGTCCCGTCAAACTTTATGTCTCTTCGCCAGGGGGCCTCCCGGAGACATCCCTTTAGCATGCAAATACAACGCGTGACAAATTAAAGCTACGTGCAAGCAAACGTTGGTTTCGATTCAATGTCTATAACCTAGCTATAATGCTAATTGTGAAATGATTTATGAGAACGAACAAAGAATGTGCTGTACGCGTACCTTTATTATCGGGGAGAATAATTTCCTTGTGAATGGTTATGGGAGGACAGGTGGAGTCTAGAATTCTAAAGGTTATTATATTTTTTCTCTATGTTGCAAATTCCTTGGCATCTTGCGTTAGATTACTAAAGTTTTGATACACAGAAGTTGTAAAATTTTAGTTTCATCCAAAACAAAAATTACGATTCTATCTAGGTTACAATTTACAACTGCAACCATTAGAGCTTCTCCTTTCTATACAACAATTCCTTTACACAAAAGATTAGCACTTATAAAAGTAAGTTCATGCGTTAGCCGTATCAAACATTGTCTTATTTATTGTTGTCTCCTCCCACAAACCTAGATGTTGCGTTAGAGTTTTAACGATTTCTCATGATTTACCCTGTCTTCTGAATTGCCTGCTAATACTGGGTCTCCTTTTTACACTGAGTTGCAACCGGTCAGGACTGCGTCGCTTGTTTTATTGCACCTATAAACCACTATAAATAATTTCACTTAGAACAAGCGCGCATTACAGACGACTTTTTGCATAAAATCAAACAGCTCCATTTAATATATGAAAAGTTTTCGCTTCTTTGTTTGTGTTGAATCGCGTGGGAGTATAAGCAGGTGATGCATTCATTTGCAGATCTGCATAGAACAAACCCGTCGCATCTGTATTAAAAATAAACACTACAATATTGTGTTAATAAGAATTTATTTATGTGGGAACGTTAATCAGTAAGTTGGTATTATAGCAATTTCATAATTTGTCTCGAAGAAAGATGTCTTCCGCTGGGAATATGCTGTCTCACATGTTTTGCTTTTTGTAGTGCTAGATGATGTATGCACATGAGATGCGTGAGCATAGCGTTAAGTCATATGAGGCAGAGTATGAAATAAGTACTAAGCGTGCATTGGACATGGAAAAATCATGAAACATAATTACACTATACCGAAATTTCTTCTGAACTGCGCACATTTTAAATACTTTTATGTGTCGCGTCGTACGTTGACTATTTACTTGTTACTTTGACTTACAATATGCGCTTGAACTTAATCGTAATGAGAATTTACAGTGCTTGCTAGCAAAGGAGTATTGTCCTTTGTTATGTTTTCTGAATCTTATGATGTAGGATTTAGGAAATGTGCTTACGAAACTTTGGACATAATAATAGATAGTTTATACTTGCCCTAATTTCGATTAAATATAGCCTGAAGTTAAATTATGAAATGTCGTGCAAATATCTGTACATTGTGTGCAAGTACTAGAAATTGAAAATACGCATTCACGCGTAAAACCAGAATCTCACAATACTGCGGATGAAGTATTACGACATAAAACCGCTAATGAACGCTTTACCTGTTTCCTAATGAAAAGTAAACCTTAGAAACAAGACCTATCTATAGAAATAGAAACAGCGAAGTGTTTAAGACGAGCATCTACATCATAAATTCGTAAAGTTCGTCTTTATTTTTAATATTCGATATACACATTGCTGCAAAGGCAAGCAACGTGGATCCATACATTTGCTGAATATCACCTACAAACTATCTGCCCATAAATTCCAATATAATGTAGCTTTGAGGTCTTAAGCTTCGAAACGATATATTGACCGGGGTATCAATACAAATAATTTATGCGACACCATTTATTTTTCTGCTTTAGCTTGTGGGATTTCAATGATTGTAAATTGCATTTAGATATAAATGGATTTGTAAAGTGTTCCCAAGGTTGTGCCTGTTTGCTTAATCGTGAGAATTGGTGGTGCGATAACTGTGTAGTTTGTAATCCGATTAATGTTATCTACTTCGGTACCAGAAAGTCCAACACTGGGATTTGTTGGTAGCCTGCCATGTTCACTTGTAAAATATGGTTGGAACAAAGACAGCTATTCCTACCTAAAATTTGGACTTGATAAGTTATTGAGTGACGTAAAGTTCTTAATCATTGCTCGGCACCCTTCAACCTCTAAGGTTCGCAGATCAAGTAGCGAATTCTATCAGAACATAAAGTTGAAGTATTTACTGTGCTTGAAATATCTTTATACTCCAAAGTGTTTTGGACTATAAAGATATTTCGAAAGAATGGTCATTTTTCGATTTCAGATTATAACACGTAGTGCTTAAAAGGATTCTTCTGTTTAATTGACTACTGTGATATCTGCATCTATCTGCACTTCACAATTTATCTTCGGCAGATTCTTCCAAAGCTTTACTGTTATTACATTGCTGCGATAAGTAGCACCCTTTAATGCATTTCTGATATGAATTTCTTGTGGCTTGGAACCCTGAAGTCTTACAATTTAAATCCCTTGATCACAAATATTCGCATTATCAATAAGGTTAGAATTATTTAAGTTAATCCTAGCTGTTATTATGAATGTGAGAATGAGTTTGTTTCACGTGTGGTTAACGGAATCGATTCACTACTATTGCATCAATAGTCCGTGTTACAGCGATAAACATACAATCAACTGTCTCAGTAATTCCAATAGTATCTCGCCTATTTTAAGAAACCTAATCTTCGTGAGGAAATCCTCGGACAAAAGTTTCATCATCATCATTAACTTGGCTTATTGCAGTCTAAAGCTAGTTTATTATAATGTAAATCCATCGATTACAAGCTTTCCCATTACCATCAATAAGATCATAGATATAAGTGTTAATTTGTAATAAACTTGATGCGTTTTTATCGCAATCTCGCCTGTCAGTTTAGTGTCAGCTATCCCTTGGGAACTCAGTTGAAGATAAACTTTGATTCATATTACACTCTGTTGCAGATTTAGTATCTCATTTGTTATTATTTGGTTGGTCTATTACACTTCTATTGTTGGTGCGTCGGTAGACAGTTGCTATTTCATTTGTCTATATCCGAGTGAGTGAAAACACGTGTACTTATTGTTCGTTCATATCGCATGTGGATTAAAGTGTTGTTGGATTTTCTATTGTGTTTTAAGGTATTGGTTTCTTTATTCTTTTTGATAGGATATTTATTATAGCTTGTGCTGCGGCCTAATCATATTGCATAAAATGTTGTATTTCTTTATTAGTGGTTTATGTCGGAGTTTCTGTTTAACGTGTGAGTGAAATATAAAGTACAAGCGATTCTTAAAAATATTCATCTTAATAAGATAAGAATATAAACTGCGGGATTAATATCTTTACATGATATTGTATTAACATTTTCATGATCGTGGTCGTGGGCGTTGAGGCAGGGAGACATGCTGACTCGGTTTATTTGTAGACGTAATCCATAATCTCCTGTTTTGCATAATATCTTTTGAATGTCGTTACGTGCGAAAATACATACTCGTATCATTGGGCACTTATTAAATAAATACTTGTGTTCAGTTTAGGCGTGTTGGGTATCAATATATAACACGGCGAAATATAAAAGGAATGAAGTTTTGTTTTTCGATATCTGTCAAGTCTGCGTATGTTCACTAGCTAATTTAATTTGGTTCTATGTAAATATATTAGTCTAAAATAATATTGTCTCTTGTTACAGTGAGATGGCACGGTGGAGTGCGCTCCAGCATGGACGATCAACGGCTTGCCTTGTGTTCATCTGCCTACTGCAAGTGGCGAGGACAACGCCCGGTAAGTACCATCCTGTACTAAATAAAACCAGTGTAACTTCTCGGGAGGAGCTCGTGGCTAAATACTAACAGTCGCTTTGATCGATCTTCAGGTTAAGCCGGGCTTGCCTAGGTTGGTCCGAGCTGAGAGGCCACCCATGACATGCCGAGTTTCCTTCGTGCCTCC
The DNA here is from genome assembly GCA_950005105.1 of Lycophotia porphyrea. Lineage (NCBI taxonomy): Eukaryota > Metazoa > Arthropoda > Insecta > Lepidoptera > Noctuidae > Lycophotia > Lycophotia porphyrea. The sequence goes on along the minus strand of OX465387.1, from coordinate 6,612,487 downwards.
GAAAGCACATTAAGCCATTAGCCCGGGCTATCAATTGTAGATCTTTGACAGTCGTTACAGATAGTCAGTGGCCCGAAATTCCGACAACCAGTCGTGCCAAGGGGTATATTACCCATACTCAGTACTAACTGGTTTGTGAGGGTCAGATAGACAGCCGTCCAGGTAGTAGTCGTCGTTGCATTACTGTTGGTAGTTACACTGTACTGAAACCTTTACTTAGTGGTTCTACTGCATTAAAACACTTAATGCTATAGAAGTGTTCATAGGTAAGTACTAGACACAGGCTTCTGTTATGGACCGTTAAAACAAGGTTAATGGCCAAATGCAATTTCCATTTTTATACCCGTCTAGACCAGGGTTTGTAGCTTTTTAAGACACCTTAAAAAATAAGTACCAATATTTTTTTAAAGTGTGTCCATGGAGTTTCTTGCCCATTCTTCTCCATAGAGATCTACGGTTTGGAATGGACAACCACAGTCCTTTCACAGTTATTTATTATGCTTTGTGACTGGGACTGAAGCTTCATCTTTTTATTTTTGACAATTCGAAAGTGCCTGTAACAGGTATAAAGGATGGAAGGGAAACCGATGCACAAAAGCTTACCACGTATTCAGCACTTAATTCTGATCCCAGAGACATAGAAAACACCCTGTTTTTTAAATTACTGATGAAAAATTTCGGGGGGGTTGAAATGATGCTGATGTACGGATACGTGGTAAGCGTTTGTGTATCGGTGTGGGATTCCACTCTCTATATACAGGGTGTAAACAGACTCTTCACGAAGCCGTTAACCAAGCATTATGTACATCAAACTAAGTAACTTTACGCAAAAATTATTGCTGGAAAACGACTTTTTTTTTTGGGGTGAAAAATCACGTTTTACGGTAGAACGCAATGTAACGCATTCAAAAACTTAAGCTGATGGATGGATTGAATAGTACGGGAGTCGTGAAGGTGTTTTAAGTCAAAAAAAAAATACATTAAAAACATTAAAATAAAAATCTTACATTGAAAACATGTATTTAAAAAAAAACTTGTGAAACAGTTGGAACTTTGACCCCCAATATTTCCGTAACTAGAAGGTTCCCAGGTATGGTCTAGAACAAAAAAATGATCGCAATGATGGGGAGAACAAGTGCCTTTCGGCTTCGTTAAGAGTCTGTTTACACCCTTTATATGTTGGAATAAATGCTTTGATTTTTAGTTTGAGAAAGGTAGCTTATTTATACCTATGGTAAGAAACGAACGATTTTTGAAGTGAAAACTTCTTTAGGCGCGTTGGGCATTTTTGAGATGGGGAAAAACAATTGAACTCGCGACACCGTGTAAGGACCTCTTTTTCGTTGCAGAGTTAGCCGTATTGCTACATCTAACAAGCCCAAGTGAGTAAAAAAAGTGTGTGTATACTTATGTACACGCGTTAGAAGTTATACTTTTCTAGAACATAAACGAAAGTAAAGTAGACTATAACATGGTCTAATATCAATTACCTATACAACCTAACCTAGCTCCAGCAGTAGATTAAAAATAACCTAGGCTTGTCAATATCTGACACTACAAAAGTAAACGAACATTGGGAGAACACAAGAATCAATAGAAAAACCTCAATAATACAAATTACAAAGGTCTAGGAATGCTTAACCTCCAGACAATGACCATTCAGTTACCTGGAGAGAACGTATGATAAAAATCTACATTATATTAGCCAAAACGTAAGTAAAACTAGCTAACTTCGGGGTGTATGTTGACAAGCTTACTTCGGGTGTTGGTTTTTCGTGACGGTGTGCGCGCGCATCGTAAAAATTTACTCTCATCATTTTTCCCTAACGCGCCAAACGAAGTATAACTTCAAAAAGTCAAGCTAAGATACTGTTGTTCTACCTCATCAGTCGTGTTTTAATTGGCATAATTCCATAGGGCAATAAAGTCTTAGCAATGCCACACACGTCGAAAAAATGTCACTTATTATTTATTTTTCGTCGCGCTTTAAAACACAGGTACACAAATAAACATAGACTGGCTAACAAGACCAAATCATTAATCGTGTTTGTTAACAAACAGATCAATACTCCATTGTATTGTGTTTACAAATAATGTCCGATGAATAGACTGTGTAATAAAATAACGTCACCGCTTCATACAATGAAACTAAATGTATCCAATGAAGCTTGTAAAAATCGCTTTTAATAGAATGTCATTGAATCGGAAATGTAATAATCGGTTAGCAGGATAAGTATTGTCATCTGCGTCCATTTTGTAACTCAAAGGTAGGAATTTGAGCAGATGTCAAAGTTGGTTTTTATGTTTCGTACCCAAAGGTTAAAAACGGGACCCTGTTACTAAGACTCCACTGTTCGTCTGTCTGTCTGGCTGGCTGTCACCAGGCCATGTCTCATGAACCGTGATAGCTAGACAGTTGAAATTTTCACACATGATGTATTTCCGTTGCCGCTATAACAACAAATACTAAAAACCGAATAAAATAAATATTTAAGGGGGGGCTCCCCTTAAATATTTATTTTATTTGAACAAACGTGATTTTTTGCCGTTTTTTTGCTCGATATTAATAACGGCCATAGGTAAATGCTTGAAATATTCACTTCAAAAATAAATAATTAAATTAAAATAAAATAAATATGGCCCCATACAACAAGCGTGATTTTTTGCCGTTTTTGTCTAATGTTGTATAGATAATGGTACGGAACCTTTCGTGCGCAAGTCCGACTCGCACTTGGCCAGTTTTTTGATTACCTACATCATCATTTGCTTAGCCTTTTTCCATCTATGTTGGGCGTTTCAAGACTAAAAGGCGAAATCCGGATGCAGCTGTATAGGTACTTGTGTTTATAAAAAATTGACTGACTATCTAACCTCCACAAACCAGCTACTGGGTAAAACGACACCCCTTGGTGAGACTCAGACTGCCTGGCTTTTGTCTACCTGCAACTACTTTTGCATAGGTACCTAGTAATTATGCCGTAACTAGCGATCTTTGAAACCCTATAACAGTATGTAGATGTTAGCTTTCATTCACTAGTGAAATGCAGCTGAAAATCGGATGGCGCTACAACTTTGCCCGTAACATAACCAAGGCACGTTCCAACTAATTTATTTACAACAAACATAGTATTAATTGCCTAAAAGCCTGAACGAACGATTTACAAGAATCCTACGTACTTCGAAAACGGTACGAACAGTATTTTCTAATTGGAACAAATACTTATATGGATGGCCCCGGTTTCCTTTAAAGGGAGTAAAATATATGTGCTTATTAAGATCATGTGTACGTACTAATTAACATCGTCTTTTATAGACGCTATTTAGGTGTATTATTTCAAGGCATGCCCAGAGGCCCTTAAAAGTCTGATCACCAGTCTTACCATGGGATATCGTATTACCCAATACTAACTGGGTTGTGGAGGTCAGATGGGCAGTCGCTCCATGTAAAATACTGGTATTCAGCTGCATCCGGTTTGACTGGAAACTGATTCCAACATATTTGGGAAAAAGTTAGGCTGATGATGATTTCGAGGTATGCCCAATTATATGACAAGACAATTCATTGACTGGTTCTCAGACTTACATATAATGTAACGAATTTTCTATGAGTATTGTGTGATATTTGGGGTATTCACCGAATATTATGATAAGATAATGCATTATTAATCGGTTTGTCTATCTACTTTTTAAGTCCCATGTAATAGGGGGCGAGCGTATTGCCATCAACCGGGCACAAATCCAGACTAGGAAATCAGTTGGTAGTTTAGATACCTACTTATACTTAAGTAAAGGATAAAGATTCAAGATTTTGTGCTGTATACCGATCAATGCACCTATTTCTTTAATAATACAGAATTAATAAAATAATAAATCTTTAATTATAATTATAAAGGCTGGTTATTCAATTACGCATGAACAGTTCAGCGTAGGTATTTGGATTGTGGTATCGGCAAATTGATAATCAATGGTCCATGGGACTATGACCAATTAACACATGGAATGCATTGTTATCAGACCAAGAATGCGAGTAAAACAGCGTGCAACAACTAGTTACTGTCAGTAGTGAAAATCTCTAAAATTAAATAACTACAGTTACGTAGTTCGTAAACCGTATAATAACCACATAGTTAAATCAGGATGCTCGTGGCTGTTTATTATTAAACTTACTAACTTTACGACCAATCTTGAACTAACCCTTACTAGTTAGTTATTTATTAATTTTCGTTAGAATATGGGTATATTTTATTGGTTCATATTTTACTAACCAATATAGTATCTAGTGCTCAAAGGTTTCTAAGTGATTAGCGTGTGTTAATGGGCGTCCATAAACTTCTGATAGCCTTTATCAATAACGGGATAACGAATCCAGATTTCACGACTTATCCAGATAAACTTCAGTCAGAAATTCCTCACAAATTGGGTTCAAAGGGATCTGTCGGACTTTTCCTTCTCTTAGAACGTCTATCATCTCTTTGCCTCTCGCCTCGGCAGTAAAACCGACTCGTATGACCTGACAGCAAATGGCATGACGCTGTCATGCCGTGATGGCCCCTCTACGTCACCCGCTCTCGACTCCCTTGTGTGTGCACGCACGTATACTAAACACTTTTTCCTTTATTTCACTCCATATTTCGTTGTATATTTTTATTAATCATGAATTCTAAAATTAACATAGATGTTTCGCATCTGCCGGGCGTCCCGTGACGGCTAACTTACTTTTTTTTTTTAAATAAATCTAAGCGTTCCTCACAAATCCAACGTTCAATAGAAATGTATGGATTTTCATCGATGTACTAGCGCGTTTACTGACCGTCGACCACTTTTGCACCTTATTACTCACGGAATAAGGGTCACATCACGTGATCGTTTAATTGCATAGACACTATTCGACGATGCGATTGGCTGTTTATAATTCATTCAACCCATCAAAGCAGGTTACGCGCACTTGACAATTTGTTGCTTATTGCGAGTTCACTGACGTTCTGTTACTTTTCACGCTCATACCCTAAGTAATAAGGTTGAAAAGTCGACCCTCAGTAAACTCGGGAGTCGCGATGAGCGCTGAAATAAGCAACCGAACTATTTCGGCACGTCTATCCGTTCCAATATCTCTGTAACCGTACCTCGATGTACAGTTAACATTATCGCTAAACAATTTAATGGGAAAAGGAAAGGCAACGTTTGCAAAACCTTAATTAATTGTTCAAAGGCCTAACGAAGCTATGGTCTCGTGCACCTGTCGATTTCTTATTTATTACTGTTCGTTTCATGTGAGAGTATTTGCTTATTCTATCTTTGGAACTGCGGGCTTTGTTGTAACCTTTATCTTAATGCATTGTGTTTCGTTTCCACGGTGATAAATGTGGGATTAATGGGCCACAGATTTGTTTTACGATGTACTGGGAATGTAGGAAAATGTTGTGTTTGAAAAATTGTTGTATGCTAATTGAAGTGTGTAATTGAGCAATCAATTTGTCGAAGACTGTGTTGTAATGTTTTATGAGTCTCGCTTGTCCATAACGATTGATGCTCAAATGATTTAGAAGGAACTTGTTGTTCGGCCATTATTGGCGATGATTTAATTAATATTCTGTTCTTTTTACAGGTCCATGTGAAGTGGAAACGGGCCAGTCTAGCATTATAGTTGATATTGAAGAGAGCAGAGGAGACCGTAAGTAACAATTTATTTTTTAATCTTTAATGCAATTTACTTATTTAGACAAGCGAAAAAGAAATCGATGACACAATTATTTAAAGCATAATTCTGTCTGTGTATATCTTCAAAAGAGAGGCAGAAAAAGACTATGGACTCCGGTCTGAAATAAAAATATTCTATTCTATTCTATTCTATTCTAAAGAGCATTATGGATTTGGTGGAGCACTGAATGTTTTTGGTCTGTGGTGCTAGCGTGTATGTGTAGTGTGTTTGGTATGGTGTAGCCGTGGTGTATTTATTAGCAAATCACCTGTGTTTAAAATCACCTGCACCTGATTTACAAAGAATAAGGATATTATGCTTTAATTTTTATTTCTATTTCATCCAATTTCAGAGGTGAACCAAAGCACAGTGCCAGCCCAGCTGCCAATAGTCGGGGAGCCAGGTGTAGACATATTACTGTCCACGGTCTTTCCTAAGGGCCCCACTTTGTTCCAGCTTGATGGAAAACGATTGCAGCTCCTACAGCCTCTTGATAGGGATCAGGATAACTTGTCGCATATGGTGTTTCAGGTATTGTGCTTTATTTTTATGTACCTCTTAGTCCGATCAAATTAAGCCAAATATGGGCAATCAGGGGAAATAATTCGTGTAGTTTTGTAAATTGGTGCAGTTATACCTTGCGGTATCCAGATGAACATACTAAAAGTCCTCAAGGGTCCTAGCAAAAATAAATATGACCAAATTTTTAGGAAATTTTATGTAGAAACTTTTTTCAAAAGTACTCATAATGCTATTCCTACAGATATTCGAGATATGAGCAAAACCCTGAAAAAGGGTACCTTCATCCCCCCCTTACACCCTCAGTACACTCCCCACCCTTGAGGAATTTTAATATGTTCATCTGGATACCGCAAGGTATAACTGTACCAATTTACAAAACTACACGAATTATTACCCCTGATTTTATTAATTTTCCTGGACTATCTGCAACTAAAGTAGACGCTTCTAAAGTATTGGTGGTTTCAGCAAACGTAAATTTTGTTTGAAGTAGATGCAGATGGACAAGTTTCTGCTGAAAATGGCTGACCAATCACAGGTTGCGTTTAACAGCTCGGGCAACTTTTTTATTTTGTTTTTCATCCTTTTTACATCGTGTATGGAATAAATTGTGGCAGATGTGGAGAATTCATTTTAATTTGACAAACTATCGAATATTTCAGGATACTAGAAATTTCATGGTTCAAGTAGGTACATGTCATGTTTTTAATTAAACATCATGCCTATAATTATCCGAAGGGTTATTTAGAGGTGTACCTAGTTCACTCACATTGCGCCAGTTATGTTATGTTAAGTCCCATATAATAGGGGGCGAACCTATTGCCACCAACCGTGCAATAACATGTCAGCTTTTGATGCTTTTAAACGTATGCAAATGAAATCATATAGCACTGCATACTAAGCAGATAATGAGGTGCACGCAATCGTGTTAGATAACTCAATAAAACGTGTGGACGGACGATTGAATAATTTTAACACATCTGTGACTGTAAGGTCATCGATTAAGTAACTGTTACACAACAAATATACACTATTTCTTATACGGTTCCCACGATCAAAAATGTATTGTCAATTCGTCCGCATATACTCTTCTTAAGCCATTATTTATCATTGTTAAAATAAATTATCTATCACAATCAACTTCATAGGTAGCCATTTAACGTTTTTTTTTTAACAATCGATTTCCAACTTTACGCTTCTAAATTAAAGTTCAATATTCTTTAAGCTAGATATGGACATGATATATTTCGCCTTAACCGAATTAAGTCTATTAATATATCGCCTAATGCTAATATGGTAGCAATTAATCTGTGTTAAAAGTAATTTGGGTTATAATTAATGGGTGTGTTTGCAGCTGGTTTGCCAGGTGAAAGCGACGAAGAAGCGGCGAACGATACCAGTGATAGTAAGAGTGTCGGATATCAACGACAATGCGCCGGTTTTCCAAGGGACGCCGTATGAAACTTCTGTTTCTGAGGTAAGATTGTCACTCCACTATATTGAAATAGAGTCTCTTTTCGTTTTAATTGTCTGTTGTTAACTGGAATAATTCAATTCACAATGGATTTATTCCGATAGACCTTTATTTATTTATTTTACTATTTATGTACACACAGTAGACAACACAGGAGAATAACATTATAAATATGAGTACAAAGGTACTGCTTATTTCTTAAGAAATTTCTGCCAGCAGACCTGCAAAAGGAGAAACGCCCTTTATTAGGGTTCCGTGCCCGAAGGGTAACCATCGGGACCCTATATTACTAAGCCTCCGCTGTGCGTCCGTCCGTCTGACTGTCAGTGTATCTCACGATCCGTAATTGGTAGATAGTTCAAATCTTCACAGAATTTTGTATTTCTGTTGCCGCGGTACGGAAACCTTCATGCGCGAGTCCGACTCGCACTTGGCCTTTTTTATAATTATGCTAAACTTCGACACGACACACAAACACACAACAATACAATTTGTCATTTTTGTTACATCAGTAGATTGTACCATGTGAAAAAAGGCGGACATGTAATATTTACATCTGCTCACCGATAGGCCAAAAGTTCGGTCGAGAAAACGTGTTATAAAACTTGCTTATTTAGATTTCAAAAGAAACGTCATGTTTACAATGTTTCCTGTTTCGTCTTTATCGTGTGGTTAGTGCCTAACCTGGTGTCCAGAGTTCTTATGCCACCCATGGGCCTCTGACTTGGCTATTCATGCCGTCAAAAAATATCTCTCAGGTATGCTGGTTTCCTCACGATCTTTTTCTTCACCGAAGCAAGTTATAATGATACAATACACACATGAATCCGAAAAATCAGAAGTGCGTGTCCTGGGTTCGAACTCGAGACCTATGACTTGGCAGTCTAACGGTCACAACACTAGATTATCCTGATTCGACTATCCTGTTTTGTTAATTTTAACGTAATCCTACAAATCTTCACAAAACAGCGTTAAGAACACTTTCCTTACTACACATCCTAAGATTATTATTTCCTACTTGAACAGTGACCTTATATTATTTCAGCTGACACCGATCGGCAGCACAATATTCGACGATATCAAAGCACTAGACCTCGATGCAGGCGTCAACGGTCTAGCAGAATACTTTATAATACCAGGGGATAATGCAACAATAGAGGAAGCGAACGCAGTGGACGGCTATGGAAGCTTCGCGATACCACTCCCTCATCAGGGGCAGGTCACAGTCAATAGGAGCTTGGATTACGAGCGCACGCAGAAGTATCTAGTCACTATCCTTGCTTCTGTAAGTATCTCTGAGATTTTGTTGGTACTAGGAGATAAGATTTTCAGAGGAAGTGTACGCATTAGCTGGCTATGGAAGCATCTCGATGTTAGGGAACAGTATTATCTAGTACCAGGAGGTTAGATTTTAGAGAAGATGAAAGCAGTGAACGGCTATGGAAGCTTCGCGATACCAATCCTTGCTTCTGTAAGTATTTCTGAGTGTGTGATTGTACATATCAGAACATTAGATTTTAGAAGTGGTAAATGGCTTTGGAAACTATATGCGGTACTACTGCCTCATCAGAACCAGGTAACAATCAATAGGAGCTTAGATTTCGAACGCATGCTTGCTTCTGTAAGTATCTGCAGGTTGGATTTTAGAGGAGGTGCACGCAGTGGACCACTATACGAAATACAAATACAAAATAGTTTATTGTCACAATTAGCATAATCAGTACAATGAAATGTGTTTGGAGCCTCCTTTAAAGCAAAATAGTGCCTGCATTAGGAGACTCCGCGCTTCCATATCATTGCCGTATACTTATACTATGAGAAAAACTACTATTACAAAAAAAAAAAAATGATTAAAAATGATAAAATAAATATAATAAAAAGCTATGGAAGTTTAGCGATACCTCTGCCTCATCAGGCAAGACACAGTCAATATTCTTGCTTCTGTAAGTTTTGGGGTTCTTCACACTCTTTGCAGTGTACCAGAAGATGACGATCCGTTAGAGATCATATTAGGTTCAGTGTTCGATTACTTTGTTTCATTTGCATCATCAGAAGTCTAATAGGTTGTTAAAACTGTGCCGAAGGATTGGGTCGATTTTTTAACGGCAGGACATACAGGGTGTAAACAGACTCTTCACGAAGCCGTCAACCAAGCATTATGTACATCAAACTAAGTAACTTTACGCAAAAATGAGTGCTGGGAAACGACTTTTTTTTTGGGCTGAAAAATCTCGTTTTACAGTAGGACTCAATGTAACGCACTCAAAACATTGTGCTGATGGATGGATTGAATAGTAAGGGGGTCCTGGAGATGTTTAAAGTAAAAATCTTACATTCAAAACATGTATTTAACAAAAAAAATGGTAAAAGTTGAAACTTTGACCCCCAATATCTCCGTAACTAGAAGGTTCCCAGGTATGGTTTAGAACAAAACAATATCGCCATGACGGGGAGAACAAGTACCTTTCGGCTTCGTTAAGAGTCTGTTTACACCCTTTATAAAGGAAGGTAGGGTATTCGTAAAAGTATCAATTCTTCATTTGTTTTTTAGTGTAGGAAGAAATCACACATCAATCATCCCGTCTGTTCATTTATAAAAGAAAAATGATTCTAAATAAGTTACATGCAATAAATCTCTTCTCACTCAATTCAGGACCGTGCCCACGACACAAAGAGACGTCTATCCAGCACCACGACGTTGACAGTAAACGTTCAAGACGATGATGATCAGGATCCGTCCTTCATATACAAGGGATGCACGCTACATGAGGGAGCTTGCTTCAATCCGGAGTATACTAGTTTTGTAAGTATTCTTTGTAGTCTAACGCGACCATTGATAAATTGGTACATGGAGTTTTAGACAGAATCTGTTACACGTGTATACCCAATGATCTTATAGAATCTACGACTCAGATTTTGTCCGATCAGTACGTAACGACCTGGACAGCTCTGTCGTTTGTCAGTTAAACTAATGCTCACATGTGCTAATGCTCACATGTGTCTTATCTAGCCAGGAACTGTCCCTGTCCCTGTGAATACTCTCACAAAAACCACTTAATATTATACGTACTTGTACTATGGCGGACACTCCCGCCTGATCACCACAAAGCTCATTTTTGCTTGCACTCACAACATGAAGCGCTCTCTAGCCGGTTGGGGCACCTCCGTATGATTCAAGCGATTTTTTTTTAACTAATTAGGCCGAAATGGCCGCGACTGTGACAGATATTTGGGTGTAGTTCTAACTTAATACGCGGCCTTTGATTGTTCTACTGTGGGAGATGGCCTCCTTTGCCATTGTTTAACCACGGTTACCCGCTACATGTTATCAATACCGATATATTATCGAGATACAGTTACTGAAAATGTTTCAATAACTGTAGGCAAAGATATCTTAGACGAGTTGAGCAAGAAAATGCCCTATGACCTAATGACTTTCAAAACATCGAAACATGGCGAAAATAAATGAAACGTGGCCGAGTCATACCGCTCCCATGCATCAAAATTTAACTTAAATCAACCTCTCAATCCGCAGGTAAACAGCAGCGTCCTAGCAGGCGTCCTAACAATCGAGCCAGAGAAAATCCAAGCAGTAGACATGGATACATTGGACGCCCGGATCAAGTATACCATCGATAGCGGAGAACCCGACTCCTGGGCTACGTATTTCGCGATAGATAATAACACTGGAGGAGTGAGGCAGCTTGTGCCGGTTGATACTTCCATTGCTAAGAAGTTTCAGCTAGTTATAAGGGTAAGTGGAACAGATTTTTGAAGGAAATTGTTCTAGCATAGATTCGGTTTTACAGATGTCCTTTCGTTTTTTACCCCATGGTAGGTATATAAAAAAGAGTATTCTACTCTATTATATTTTACAGCAGTGAATAAAATGAGGGTATTCTTAACGAAAACATCAACTACACTAACATTATGATGTGGTTATTTGGTGTTGAAAATTCTACAGGTGAAATAAGTCGTCATTGTTGCTATTTGAACATTAGATCATTTAGCTTGCATAGTTGATATCTTTTAATCTTTAAAAAAAGTTATATATTGCGGGTCGGAGCAAATAGTTCGTAGCTAAACGTTTAAACTGAAAAATAGTTGAGCAACATTAATGGCTATTTTATAATACAACAATTTTTCCAGGCGGAAGAAATATCTGAAGCTCGTCGATTCACAACAGCGAAACTAACGATAATAGTACGTCCAGTAGACGCGAGCCCACCCGTCGTAGCCGCGACCTCTGATGAAGGAGTGGTGGAAGAAAACTCCTCAAAAGGCACCAGCGTACTGGATGTCGTTGGAAACCCTATTAGATTGACTGTTTCGGATCCTGATTTGGTAAGTTATGAGTACAATCATATTTTGGTCTGAAAGTGAACCCCAGCGAGTTAATCCAGAGATGTAAAGAAAGAAATAAAATACATTTATTTGGCACATGCCACAAGTGCACAGAATAAAAACAAAAGAAAAATAAAAAATAAAAAAAATAACTTAAAACTAAACAAGAAATGTAGGTAATGTTAATGTTAAAGCCTGCCTCAACATAAACCTTTGGGAACCCCAAAAGTATTCTACAGTATTCAACTTACGACAGCATCTTAGGGTCGCGTTTCAGTCTAACTGGATGAAGCTGAATACTTACATGGAGCGACTGCCTATCTGACCTCTATAACCTAGTTAGTACCGGGTAATACGATACCTCTTGGTAAGACTGGTTGTCAGACTGTTGGGCAACTGACCACCAAACTAACTGTCATAGATGTCCAACTGACAGCCGGGACCAACAGATTAATGTTGTTTTTTTTTTTTTAAATTATTAACCACGAGTATAAAATATTAAATTCATCTATATTTGTGAAGAGTATATAAGACTAGACAGTTTTCCTTCCTAGACTGAATTCTGCGACTTATTCAAAGTTCTAGTAAAGATTCCTCTTATTGACCCTATGTATTGTTTTCCCAGGGACCCGGAGACCCAGTACCAAAATATACGTTCGAACTGACAACGAACTTCTTCGACATCGACAAAGATGGTTTCCTGGTTGTCAGCGACGAAAAACTCGACCGAGACCCGCCGAACCCTGGCAAATTCAGATTTCAGGTAAGAACTGAATTTATTATCATGATTAGCTGTTGCCCGCGACCTTCGTTCGCGTGAAATTATTATTAAAAAATCCCCATTATTATAAGCACTTCCCTATTTGAATCGAATTTTATTGCCAATTTCAAGGGTTTAATTTTTTTTTGCACAAACCCTAATTATTTATCTAAAATAAAAGTAGCTTAAGTTACTCCTTGTTATATCAGCTATGTGCCAGTGAAAGTCCCGTCAAAATCGGTCTAGCCATTTCAGAGATTAGTCGAACTGTGAATGATTGCATTGCCACTAATGATATTATAAAAAGGTAGATACGCTACGTTCATGCTGAGCGGCGTTCAAATATCGTTGCGTGTTACGACTGCGATAGATAATACGGAACGTATGATACAGAAAGAGATAGCTATTGCGCTATATACTTCAGTATTTAAATTACGACAATTGTTTGAATTTATCTGCAACAGTTTGCACGCGCTGGTGCGATATCTACCTCTTTTTATTTATAATATCATTGATTACCACTTTTGGTTACATTTCATATTCAATTGAAATAAAACTATCTCTCACATAGACATTGCACGCAATGACGAGGTCAACTATTATTTTGAAACGACCTATTGCCTACCGTCCGTACCTACTTACCGGTCGACTTGCTGTTTTATACAGTGACTTGTGTCTAATTAAAAACAATAATAATAATAAATTAATTACTAAAATTACGACACACAGAAAAATCCATGTTTTCGGACGGTAAAAGCTGTTTTTGCTATATATATCTTTGTAAGATTTCTATTTCTAACCATGGAATATTTAACAACCCATAGTAGGTCATAACACCTTTTTGTTAAAGCTCAAAACAATTTCTAACTTTTCAACTATTCTATCATTTCAGGTGGTCGCCCGTGAAGCAAACGGCGGAGCAGCATCAGCGCCATTCTCCTTGGCAGTTCAGTTGCTCGACCAGAACGATAACGCTCCAGTCATACCGAAGACTCAACCGATCACTGTGCCGGCCAGTTTGGAACCTGCTGAAGTTCATAAAGTGAGTATATTAAGATTTGTTTTGGAACTTTAAGTGATCGATACTGTTCCTGGCAAAGATATAATTCCTATATCGAGGTTATCTTGAATAGGAATCATAACCTCATAGCAAAATGGGCCCTCAGGCAATGGGTCAAGGCTGCAAACAAACCGAAACTAAATAAATTAAAGGACTCTCGTTTTCAAGTCTATAGCAGGTTAACTTGATTTTTTCAACTGTGAAACCCAACAGTGGAATGCTAAAATGATCTTCCGACTCATTTTGTTTTTGAACTGAAAACTTCTTTAGGCGTGTTCGGCATTTTTGAGATGAAGAAAAACAATTGAACTCGAGACACCCACCTCTTTTTCGTTGCAGGGTTATCTGTATTGCTACATATTACAAGCCCAAAAAAAATACAGTGTATAGTCAAATGTTTAAGTAAAAGGCTTATGCAAAAATCTTTTCACAAATTATTTTTAGAAAAGATTTTTTTTCCAAGATTCTGGATTATTTCAGAATCTTGAAAAAAAAAGTTGTCACTTCTGTCGGCACTCCCGGAGTGGTTGGTTTTTTTTTGTTTGTTTAGCCTATTCTGTCCCAACACGGAAGGCCTCCCCGATTCCTTTCCAACACTTTCGGTGTTTTCCCTACTCGAGAACGAGTTCAAATCGACGACGTACTTCCTTCAGGCAATAGTCACACAGTGGGTTGTGACGATTCTGGCCCATCCGTTCTAACCCATCCTGTAAATGCGACTGTGTAATTTTGATTGCAAGCTAAAATGATCTTCTTATCTATGATTTCACAGGTAGAGGCGATAGACATCGATGAGGGAGAGAACGCACTCATAACGTACAGCATATATCACGTATCTAACAATGGTGGCAACAAGTTCATTATAGACCCTGAAACCGGAGTAATATGTAAGTTGCACTTTTTTGCACTTGTTTGTAAGTGGATATAGCTGTGTCTAGTAAGGTATTTGTGAGTGTGTTTTATTATGATCGTATGTGTACGAATGGTTTTGTTTTAATACCGTCGAGATAAACCTTTAAACAGTAGTAATAGTTATCTAATGGCTGAAGGATCAATAAGCCATCCGAATAAAATTAATGAGGAAGGCCACTGTAAATCTAATGGCGCTAGCATAGCTTGTACCAAGCATCGTCATTGGTTGAAAATCTGTCAATGTCATTTTATATATCAAAACAGCTGGACCTCATTGGTCAGATTGGGAGTAAGCTATGGACCCGCCATCTACAATTAGCTTTGAGTAGCCTTCCCCATTGAATCAGTAACAGTTAGGGTACAAAGTCATGATCATTTGCTAGCCTGTATTTTTGGGCATTTACTATTTTATATCTTGTTTGAATAGACCTATATTATCATTACATTATGTAAATTAGTAGTTTATTACATAAGAAGTTTGCAAATAAACGACGAGTCAAAATTTAAAAAAAATACTCAAGTATATTTTTGTTTAGGTTGTAACCATACAGCATTATTTAACTTTGAATACTAACATTTGTTGGCACGATCTCACGACTGATTACTTTCTTCTATTTCCTTTCTTTTTTAATTTCTGACTTTTACTGTGCAATTTTATCCACACCATTTGTATCTTATGCAATGAATGTAGGTAATTATAATAACTCACTGTTTGTTTTGCAACTATAGCAATCACCATGTTTATGTTAACATTATACAAAACGATTGCATAACCTATGTCTACATTTTTCAACTAACTATTTTTTTCTCTTCCACAGCAAGCACTGGCCGTTTACAAGCGGGAGAACAATACAGCGTCACGATTCGGGCTACTGACGCGAAAGGCCTTAGTTCTCAGGGCATCGTGGAACTGTCAGTGGCGCCAGGACCTAATACCAGGCCTCCACAGTTCTCTTCACGAGATTATTTTGCACCTGTGTCCGAAGGGGCTGCTATAAATTCTACTGTCACTACTGTTACTGTAAGTTGAATTTTGATCTTTATGCGAATATAATTAAGGTTAATTTAAAAAGGCCTCAGTTCTCTAGGCGCTTTTTGTCAAAGCTGATAAGGTTCAATTTACAAGTCATACTGGAACTTTTGTGGTACCAGCAAGCACCGTAAATGCAAAAACAAACTTGGAATCCCAATTTCTATACAAAAACATGTTCATAATTTAAATTTTTACTTTAAATACAAAGACATGTCTGAAAACGCATTTTTTACAAAACATCAGCTAATCTCCAACTCGAAGATTGCCCGGTGTCCAGCCCTGTAAGCTGTTCACCTAAAAAGTTTGAATCAATCTTTTGTTATTTAATTAATTAAAAAATATTTTATTATTGCCAGGCCAAAGACCCAGAAAACGAGCCAGTAACCTACTCCATAGCATCGGGTAACGACCTCCGTCAGTTCGGGATCGGTTCCACTACTGGCATCATTACAGTCATCAGGAGTTTAGACCGAGAAGTGCTGACGAGATATCAGCTGGTAAGTTATTACTTCGATAATACTCTGCAATTCCACACTGTAGTACCATAGCCGGGCAAAAGCGGCCCTAAGGGTTGACCCAAACGCCCGGGTGTTACCACTGCGTGGATCGCCCGGAGGACACGGTGGAGGTCTGCCCCGCTTGGGCGGAGCACCGCCGTGTCCTCGTGGCGGCGATCGGCGGCGGCGACCTATCGTGTCCGGCCCTGGTCCAAGCCATGGTCGCCGCAAGAATGGGACGCCGTCACCTCCTTCTGCGAAGCAGTCATGCTAGCGAAGGAGGTGGCGGAGCGTGAGAGGGAGAGAACCTCTCGTCCCAGCCGCCGCGGGAGACGCCTCGGGCGTCGGGGGTCACGTGGTGGCTTCCGGCCACCGTAGACGCGGACCTGTGGACGGAGAGTAATGGGCTAGCTCGCCGTCCGTCCGTCTTTTGACGACAGGCCGTGTAGACGGCGCGTTCGTGTTCCACGCGCGCCTCAAAGAGATGTCAGCAAATAGGGAGGGGCCCGCAAGGGCCGATGCCTGCCAGGGCTGCGGGCTGTTCGAAAGAGATACCGCGGCCCTGGAACACAAAGGGCAAGGAAGGAACATGGATGGGTTTTAGTCAATACATGTCTGACACTCCCTTCCGCTCTGCCCAGTGCGGGAGAAGTCATTTGATGATTTCCCATCCGTAAAAAAAAAAAAGGGTTGACCCAAAGCCTGCCAGGGCTGCGGGACTGTTCGAAAGAAATACAGCGGCCCTGGAACACAAAAGGCAAGGAAGGAAAATGGATATGTTTTAATCAGTACAAGTCTGACACTCCCTTCCGCTCCGCCCAGAGCGGAAGGAGTCATTTGATAGTTTCTCATCCGAAAAAAAAAGGGTTGACCCAAACACCGGTAATGCGAATACGATCTCGAGACCGGTGCTGAAAGACTTGGTGATATAGTTCTGTTCAAACTTCATGGCGGCGCGGAAGTTAGCTGCGAGTGACGGTCTGTGCAGGTGAAACAGTTTAACTTTATGGGGGCTCGGAATATCTAACGTAAAGCTGCTCAGAACATAATTTTAGGAATCGGCGGGGCGGAAAGGTCGCATTGGTTTGACTGTATAATGCGCAGTCCGTCACAATGAAGCTTTGTGACTTCTTCGAGCTTCATGATGTCGACGCTTTTCTGTTGGTCAACGCTGCTGATTTGGCTTTCAGGAGTTAAAGGTTTGGGAATAGAATGCTGGGCTTGTCACAAAAAATGCGCAGACCCTCACTCGCAGCTACCTTCTGAGCCGCCATAAAGTTTGAACCGAATACGTTCAGCTTGCACGACCTGTAGGAAATTGTATTCTTCTGATAACACTTTCACCCCACATATCTTCCTTACTAGGTCTCTCGACGCCAGATTGTATAATTATTGATTACTTAATTAACAAACTCGTTACAAAATTCCAGATGGTAAGAGCAGAAGACCCAGGGCGGTTATCGAGCACAGCAACCGTGAACATCAAAGTCACCGACATCAACGATAATAACCCCAAGTTCGATGAAGATTCCTATGTATTCCATGTTAAAGAAGGTAAAGTACGCATAACATAACATTACGCCTGTAATCCTCAACGGGTTAGGCACAGGAGTACTTAGTAGTGCTCAATAGTGTCCTATGTTATAGGGTGCGACCTTATTGCCATCAAGCGCGCACAAATCTAGACTCCGTGGCCGCTACCGAAAAATGTCTGGTGAAAAAACCCAATTACCTGACCTGGGAATCGAATTTAAGACCTAATGCTCAGCAGTCACGCTTGCACTACACAAACGAGGCAGTCCCATCATCATCATCGGCCTATAAATGTTCCCACTGCTGGGACACAGGCCTCCTCTCTTTGAGAGGGAATGGGCTATAATCCACCACGCGGGCCCAGTACGGATTGGTAGATGTCACATGTCTTCGAATTTTTGGTTCTAGGACATGCCGGTTTCCTCACGATGTTTTTCACCTTTTTGGGAGCAGTGGTGATGAAATAAATTACACAAAGTAATGCGCCTGCCTGGGTTCGAACCCACGACTTACTGTTCGTAAGTCCCATACTAATGAGATAATTTGTCATTTTTCAGGCGCCGCTAACGAGGTCGTGGGCGACGTGCACGCAACTGATATAGACGAAGGTGTGAACGCGATGGTCAGCTACAGCATACCGACGCACCTCCCCTTCAGTATAGACAACGGAACCGGTTTGATCACTACCAACACCAAGCTGGATTATGAGAGCACTAAGGTAAATAAAAAATGTTGATTGAGAAGAAACAGCTTACAATCTTATTTAACCTTATGACCGTCATAGTCACATATACGTGACAAGCAAGTGCGTGCCCTGTACGTTAAACGACACAAATAAAGGGTGTAAAAAGACTCTTAATGTAGCCGAAAGTCACTTGTTCTCCCTCCCTGTTATTGCGATTTTTTTTTTGCTCTAGACCATACCTTCTAGGAACGGAAATATTGGGGATCAAAGTTCCAACTTTTTCACAAGTTTTTTAATGTATTTTTTTTACTTAAGACACCTTCACGAACCCCGTACTATTCAATCCATTCATCAGCACAATGTTTTGAATGCGTTACAATACCGTAAAACGTGATTTTTCACCCCAAAAAAAAGTGGTTTCCCATCAATAATTTTTGCGTAAAGTTACTTAGTTTGATGATTGATGATGTTAAGAATACTTGGTTGATGGCTTCGTGAAGAGTCTGTTTACACCCTGTATGTGATAAAATGGTAGGTGAAATTGTGGCTTGGCGTGGAGGGCACGCGCGTGTGATTATGCACGTCAATAACGAAAATCTGTCTTCTCTACCCCCAGCAACTGTAAAAAAATGTTAGTTTCGTCGTACCATGCCGTCAGTGGCGTCGTGAGCACTTTTTGATTTGACGTCCATAGACGTCCGTGGTGGTAAAAAGGTTATTGACCAAATTTATGGAAAAATGGTGCCTTTTTATTTTTAAGCGGCCACTTCATGTATGAGAAAATAACAATATAAACGAAAAACTCAGTCCGGACTAAGTTTGTGTTTTGTTCTTGTGTGAGTGAAAATGTTCAAAAGAATTATGCCCTAATTTTGAGGAAAAAAACCTGTTACTGTTACTGCTAGCCTGAATCCCACGACTGGGCAAAACCAGGGCCAATGTAGTCTACTGCTCGTTGGTTCTGTCCAGCTCGTCCCATCATCTTCTGTGAGGTCTACCGCGTCGCTTTCTAGCTGTGTCAGGGCTCCACAACAACCAGCTCGCCGTCCGTCCGTCTTATGACGACAGGCCGTGTTGACGGTGCGTTCGTGTTCCACGCGCGCCTCAAAGAGATGTCAGTAAACAGGGAGGGGCCCGCAAGGGCCGATGCCTGCCAGGGCTGCGGGGCTGTTCGAAAGAGATACCGCGGCCCTGGAACACAAAGGGCTAGGAAGGAACATGGATGGGTTTTAGTCTGTACAAGTCTGACACTTCCCTTCCCTTCCCTTCACCTTCCGCTCTGCCCAGAACGGGAAGGGTCATTTGATGATTTTCCATCCTAAAAAAAAAGGGCTCCATAACGTGGTTATTAGCACACACTCGTCAAGCATACAGAAAACATGGCCAGCCCAGTCACACTTCAGCTTAGCGGCTAAAAATAAATAAAAATATTTTAGTTTTTGAAATAGCTTCTGCCTGCTTGAGCCAGTAATCAAACAATCTTAGGCATCGACTTTTTTATTTGTTTCACAAACAACAAATTCAGCGTATTGCATTTGATTTGCAGAATTTTATCCATTGAAATTAATCACATATTGAAATATTACTTACCACTTTCCAGGATTATGCCTTCGTAGTAACAGCAATGGACGGCGCGATCGACAAGCGCCTGGGCACCGCGAGTGTGACGGTACAAGTGACGGACATATCTGATGAAGCGCCTGTCTTCACCAAACCGGTCTACTCGGTGCATGTGCCCGAAAATGCGGCTAATTACCCTGTTGTTAAGGTTGAGGTTAGTATAGCAAGCATGTGATACCAATTATAGATTTAGGTTTAGATTTAATTTTTCTTTTTAAAATACTTCAGAGTAAAATAGACTGCCCACAGCTGTTAAGCAAGTTTAATTTTAACCTACCCCACAACTATCCGCGTCACCCTATACAATTATTACGTCCCCCATCCCCAGGATTTGCAGGCTTCTCAATAATTGTGACGAATCAATTGATATTTTTTCCGCAACACTTCAAAAATTCAAGTGCCAACTCCACCAAAACTAACCACCTTATTGATTTTTTTTTTCTTTTCTTTTCTGTCATCTTTGTATTTGCTGTATTTCGCACCCACTGCTGTTGAAAGTGTTATCTCTGCACTATTATTGTATTTTTTTTTTTGTATTTTAATTTAGTTATATTTTGCATGCTGTGTCTATCGCATCATATTGTACACTATGCTTGTATCATATTGCTTGTATTATTAGGATAAACAGTGTAACAATTGTAGATAGGCCAATAAATAAATAAATAAAGTGAAAACAACCGGTGGCGCGTCAAGCTTTATATTTCCAGTATAACATGTCTTTGCTTTGCATATGTTTCCTGTAAAATGAGAGATCTGCATAAACTGGTTTTGTTTAGCTTGGTCAGCCGTCGTGCGTACCAAAGCAAGCTGTAACAACACGTAAATCTTATGAACAAAAAGATATAATATTAACCCAAGCTTAGGACACGATTCAGAAAAGGAACAGTGGTTTATAGTTTATCAAGTTCTTGTTCTCATTATGGTTATATTCTTTTATATTATCACGCCTGTAATCTTCGAAGGGTTAGGCAGAGGTGTACCTAATAGTACACCAACATTTCGCTAGTTTGAAGTCCGGGCACAACTAAAAACTCCATGGTTGCTACTGTGAAATTCTTGAAAGAAAAATCCAATAACTCTTTGGCCTACCTGGGATTCGAACCCAGGACCTCATGCTCAGCAGTCGCGCTTGCGACCACTAGGCCAACGAGGCAGTCCACCACCAACCATCGAATTAAACTAACTCTAAAACACTATATTCTCAGGCCGTAGACCCAGACACGACACCAGAAATAACCTACATGATCTTGAAGGGAGACACCGAGCTGTTCTCAATAGACCGCAAGTCGGGTATGATACGGACGGTAAAGCAATTGGACCGAGAGTCAGCGGCCAGGCATGAGCTCATTGTGGGGATCGAGGAGAACATGGACCATGGACCCGGCGCTGCTACTACCGTTGAAGTGTTTGTTGATGTGAGTATTACATACCAAATATTTTTGAAGTGAAACTTCTATTGCGACTTCCAACAAGGTTGCGTTAAACGTTTAACGCTCCTGGAATTCACCCTCTGGTAAAGAAAGAGACAGAGCGAGAGTGAATGCGTTCCATATTACGAAGTTTCACATCTTCCGCGCGGAGGGACTCAAAGCACTATTTTTTTTATGACTTTATCTTCCGGTAATACAACGTCAGTGAAATTAATCGTCAGCCAAATTGACTACCAATTTAAATTCGTTATTCGTTATTAAAAAAAAATCAAATCATACAGCCTGTTAGTATGGTTTCATTTCCCTCACGGACAAGTGTTTGAAATAAAATCATAACTATGTATTAACAAGAAAATTTTATTGGAGGGTATTTGATGTTATTGGTTCCCACTTATTTAATGTCATCTATTTATCTTACTGTAGAACTTCCTATCTTAAATCCTACAATGTATGTATCCTAGTCGCCTTTCCATCAAGTTTTCACCATTTTATTCTTTAGTCATTATTCCAGTCACTTCCACGTAAGTCTCTTGCATTTTGGACTTTAGTTCGTTGGATTTAGGTGTCACTAGCTAACATAAAGTACGTAGATAAAACAAAACAAAAAAAATATTACACTTTTGTTCTGATTTCAGGACAAAAACGATAACTCTCCGATCTTCACCTCCGTGGTCCGCCCCGTGACCATAGAGGACTCGTCCTCGATCGGCAGTCTCGTGCAGAGCGTGGTCGCCGTGGACGCGGACGCCATGCCGCCCAACAACCGCGTGCGCTACAAGCTGGTGGGGAGGGGCAAGGCGTCCATCTACTTCCACGTGGAGCCCGACACCGGCGCCGTCAGGGTCCGGGATGATCTGAGGAAGGAGGCTGATAGTGAATATACTGTGAGTAGCTTTTTGGGGAAGCTGATGATTACATATGGAAATTAAGTAAAAAAAAAAATTGGTTGTCTGTTAAGTAGGTTTACGGACGCTGGTTTAACGTGACAACGTCATAAAATCGAGTGGAAGAAAGATAGATGCGGCGCATGCGTACAATGAGCGTAACGGGACACTTTTTCGTGCATGCAGCAAATATTAGACGTTGTAACGTCAAAAATTTGAAAAGTTCTCATTGAGACTAGCCACTTCTTGGTTAAAATTTGGTCAATTTAGATCAAACAGTGGTTTCTAACACAATTATTATTTATGGGCAGAAGTTCCTTATCTTTTTGAAGTTATACTTCTTTTGGCGCGTTAGGGAAAAATGATGAGAATAAATTTTAACGATGCGCGCGCACACCGTCACAAAAAACCGACGCCCTGAAGTTAGCTAGTCAACATACACCCTGAAGTTAGCTAGTCAACATTTTAGTTAAATACGCCAAAGAAGCATAACTTCTTACGTGCGTACATAAGTACACACACACCCATTTTTTTTTTTAATACAGTGGACATAGCAAGGACCATGTTCTAAATCGATCAGTTTTGAAATTGGACCTCGCAATATCCTTTACTACTACTGTACTTGAATGCTCATATGACTGATTGTCATGGTACACTAACGCTTAGTTTTTGGTGTGGTCAGCGTTTGCAGTATGTTATTTGAGCAGACACTCATTTCCTTCGGGTGTGCCGCCACCGCTTATCGTCTACAGGACTTGAGATGACTCCTTATTAGTGCAATTAAAGATGACCTGGTCTAGTGGTTAGTGACCCTGACTGCTAGGACGGAGGTCGTGGTTTCGAGTCCCACACAGGACAAATCTTTGTGCGATGAGTACGATTATTTGTTCTGTATCTGGGTGTGTAATTTATCTATAATATGTATGTATTTAGAAATATATAAGTATGTTTATCAGTTGTCTGGTTGCCATAGTACAGGCTCTGCCTAGTTTAGGATCAGATGGCAGTGTGTTGGTTGTCCCAAGATATTATTTATATGCATCATTGTATTTTTCAGGTGGACGTCCAAGCTTACGATCAAGGCGAACCCATGATGTCATCAGTTTCTAGTCTTACTGTGTACGTCAGTCACTCTGCTACCGTGCCTCCAGACGTAAGTATCAACTCTGTCAACTAATACTAGAATGATGGATCTCTGTAAATCTAGAACAAACAGCAAATGAAAAAATCAATTAGTCGTTGGTTCGACAAGAGACAGGACCTACCCGACATACTCAACCTTACGTTCAAAAGTTTATATTATCTTGGATTTCTATCTTAACTTTTTTTTTGCCCCACTAATAATTTCTCCTGTATCGTGGTTGCGTTTACAAAAATTTTAACTCGCTTACACCTGTAGGCCATACAAATCTTTGTTTTCGTGCGCGAATCGCGCTACGCAGCGCAGCAGCCAATCGCTCAGCCACTACACAAACCGTGCCGTTTTTAACTTTTTTTGCCATGCCCTAATCCTGTAACTATTAATTAATTAATTTATCTGATTTTAAATCAGGCAGATTACCCATAAATTAGTCAGTATTCCTTAACCTATGTTAGTACAATTCATTTAAACACACAATAAATAACACTTAATGCCGCCTTCTCCTGGAGACACCCGGCAACAGTACATGCACTGCGCACAGGTGCCTCATTAGGGGACCTTCAGTCTTACTAGCAACAATACCCAGAAGATTGTTGTCACTGCCTCGCATCCGACGCAGTAGTGACGCGGATCTTTTACGTATGATCGCAAAGAAGTCGTCACCTGTACGCGCTGCAGCGAACATCCCTGATGCGCTACAGAAACGCGGAAGTGACAGTACAATGTACCTGATCTAATGCAAATATAAATATTCTTATTTCATATTATGTCTACCAATGTTAGGAAAAGGAATCTTATTAAATCACCTAGTTACTGAGTTGTGGTGGACAGGTTGGGAGGTGGTATTCAGCTACATCCTGTTAGATTGAAATCCAACCACAGTAAAGGGTGTAAAAAGACTCCGAAAGACAATGGTTTCCCCGTCATTGCGATCATTTTTTTGTTCTAGACCATACCTGGGGACCTTCTAGTTACGGAGATATTAGGGGTCAAAGTTCCAACTTTTTCCAAAGTTTTTTTTTTAAATACATCTTTTTAATCACGACCCCCGTACTATTCAATCCATCCATCAGCACAATGTTTTGAATGCGTTACATTTAGTCCTACGGTAAAACGTGATTTTTCACCCCAAAAAAATAGTCGTTTCCCAGCACTCATTTTTGCGTAAAGTTACTTAGTTTGATGTACATAATGCTTGGTTAACGGCTTCGTGAAGAGTCTGTTTACACCACGTATAGTAAATGAGTATAATTCATATATTTCGAATTCCCTCTTCCAGGTGGGTCTCGGCTTCGCAGACACGCTCTACACGGAGCACGTAGCAGAGAACTCCCCGAAAGGCACGCTCGTTAGGGTCCTCCCTCTGCTGAACAAGCGTGAACATTCTCCCGACACGCCGCTCAAGTGTAAACTCACCGAGTCCTCGCAGAAAGGTAAGGTGGAAGGTCAGTGCCAAAATGAAGATATTATTATCATTATAATCGTGTGGTTGTGTTACTTTTTTTTCTATACTGTGTACATACTTCTTTGTGCTTTAACTGTACGGTAGGCAACTGCTGTCACTTGACACTCCATGTTGCTAACCATACAGTAGGTAATAACTTCTTTGTATTGATAAAAATAATAATATCTCCATTTCCTCCATTTCATTGCTAACAAACATTCATAAATTATTTAACCATTTCTTTCCAATTTTAATATGGGGCCATTCAAGTATTACTAAAGCACTACAGGTTGGGGGTCTTTGCATCGCTTATTTTTGACTAGCTGATGCCCGCGGCTTCACCCGCGTGGATGTCGGTTTTCGCGACCAAAATTAATCATGAAATTTTGATCCCGTCCCCGCAAAAAAACAACTTGACAAATTATATACTAAAACCTTCCCCCAGAACCACTATATCTATTGGTGAAAACAACATAAAAATCGGTGCTGTAGTTTTTGAGTTTATCGCGAACAGACAGACAGACGCGCCGGAGGACTTTTTTTATAATATGTAGTGATAGTGATGACATGGGGGATTTTTTTTTCTTTGCTTACTTTTTCTAACGATGGGGTGTTAATAATTGCAATAAATCTGCTTACGTAATACTTGAACGGCCCCTATGACTCAACTCCGTTATCCTCACGAGTAACACAAAACATCTTCCACAGGAGTATTCTACGTGAAACTCACAGAAGAAAGAGACTGCGCCATCTACCTCAATACAAGTTCCTTAGACTACGAGACTCTTGGAGAATACTCTTTAGAAGTCCAACTGGAATCCATCCAGGGGTTGATAAACCCTGAGAGCAGTAAAGCAACGATCAAAGTGCATGTAACCGATGCGAATGACAACGCCCCAGTGTTTGCCTTCCCTGAACAAAGCAGTATTTCGATAGCACAGGGAAAATATTTCGCGATTGTGACCAAAGATATGTTATTGGGGACCAATGTTTTGCAAGTCAAGGTGAGTTTTCAGGCACTATGTTATTGTCCTACTTATTTATACTATTAATATCTCGAAGAAGAATACGAGGTTGATGTTGAAAATCAGGACGCCCGAATGTCGGAATATGGGTAGAATGGCAAGCTTGGCAAGACTTTACCCCGCGTCCTAACCAAAGCGATCGACGGCTCAACGTAATCGTCCCGTTCATTTGTCACTTATTTGTTTGAAACCGGAATATGACGATACTTTTGGCTTTTGACGAACAAAATGAACGCGGCAGTCGCGTGTTCACACCATGACCCTTTTGGTTAAGACGCAGCCTACTTGTTATATAAAGGGTGTAAACAAACTCTTAACGAAGCCGAAAGGCACTTGTTCTCCTCGTCATTGCCATCATTTTTTTGCTCTAGACCATACCTGGGAACCTTCTAGTTAAGGAGATATTGGGGGTCAAAGTTCCAACTTTTTCACAATTTTTTTTTAATACATGTTTTTAATGTAAATTTTTTACTTTAAACACCTCCAAGACCCCCTTGCTATTCAATCCATCCATTAGCAGAATGTTTTGAGTGTGTTACATTGAGTCCTACCGTAAAACGTGACTTTTCGGCCCAAATAAAAAATGTCGTTTCCCAACAATATTTTTTGCGTAAAGTTACTTAGTTTGATGTACGTAATGCTTGGTTGACGGCTTCGTGAAGAGTCTGTTTACACCCTGTTTACTACTTTTCAAATAACTTCAATTTATGAATTACCGCGTAAATTATACGTAATAAAATTCTACTTATTACTTAATAGCGTTCTTAATCATCTAATGATAGAACTAATCAACAATACATTGGATAATTACTTACATCATTACCTGTTCCCAATGACCCATTTGTGATCGTGAACTATTATCAAACCATTCAATCATTCACTCCAGGCAAAGGACAAAGACAGTGGTGATTTCGGCAAGTTAGAGTACCAGAAGAACTCCTGGACGAAGGCAACCGAAGAATACTTCAGTTTAGATGCTGATACGGGAGTGATCAGCAATATAAAGACGTTTGAGAATGTGCCTAAAGAAGTGCTCCCGTTCAAGTTCAGTGTGACGGCGAGGGATAATCCTGATTCCGCTCAGGATTATAATATTGCAAGGGTTTCTGTTATTGTAAGTACTTTCACATGTATTTATTGTTACTAATTAATTCGTAGTAAGGTAATGGCACCTTCATATGATAAAGTGTGAACATAGAAACAACACAACTCACACCACTTTTTAGTTAAAAAAAAAAAAAAGTGAAATATGTGTAAAGTGTGTGTGTGTGTATATGTGTTACTTCCTCTCAATATTTGATAGAAAAGAATAAAATATTGATACCTAATCAAAATAATTAAATATTGTAAACTATGACAAAATGTTGTGCAATATAACTGAGAAATACCTATTACCTTACATATCTTCTTTTTTTTTACGGATGGGAAATCATCAAATGATTTCTCCCGCTCTGGGCGGAGCGGAAGGGAGCGTCAGACTGGTACTGACTAAAACCCATCCATGTTCCTTCCTTGCCCTTTGTGTTCCAGGGCCGCGGTATCTCTTTCGAACAGTCCCGCAGCCCGTACCTTATATACCTTAAAACGGGATATTTACCATGTTTTTACTTCTATAAAACTGTACATACAAGGAAGAAATACCTACCTTAATTAGTTACATAATTCCAAACGTCTTCTAAAGAATAATAATGTCTATCTAGTTTTTATGCAGCATCGGGTACATACATTATTATAACGACGTTGTATATATTGCCGTCATAAGGAAAAAGGGCACAATTAATTTTTTTTCCGAAATTGAGTTATATACATATTCGGAATCAGAAAAAAAAAGGCAATTCTGCCAGAATTTTTAACTCAATTTCGAAAAAATGTCAGTTGTGCCCCTTTTCCTTATGACGGCAGTATAATACACAAACCAAGATTCTTGTATGTTCTCTATAAACGTAAAAAAAACAGAGATTTTCTACCTTGTGGCAGTAGACTCGTCCCCTATTACATGAAACTTGAACATAACTGGCGAAATATGGTGTGTACTACTAGGTACGGCTCTGCCTAACCCAAAAGTGATTACAGGCGTGTTATGCTATTCTAACTTTTATTGAACCTTTTCCAGATAAACCTCCTCCAAAAAGATAACCAACTAGTCTTAGAAGTATCAGACCTGAACGCGGACGTAATGCGTCGCCAATCACGAAGCTTACTCACCGCCATCGAAGAGAAAACCGGTTTATACGCTGGTTTAGAGAAACTGACTTCAAGACATTACTTGGGAGAGAATGGAACGCTGGAGAGCGATACGAAGGGAACCGATGTGTGGTTGTATCTCGTTGATCCGAACAGTGGAGAGATTTTGAGCAGGGAATCAAAGCCTGTTAAGAAGTAAGTCGATATTTTTATATTATTGGGTATGCCTTACGTCACATTACCCCCAGAGGTTCATTGGAAGACCAGTGTCAGACAGCTTCACCTGTCTGGCATGAATGCTGAAATGGACCTTTTTGACGCAGCCGTGAGGCACACAGCACATATTATCATGTATTTTCCTTTCTTTTTTTTATTCGTCATTTATTTATTATTTTGTATCTTTTTTATTTTGTGTGTTCAATGAACTGACGTTAAATAAACTTTATTCTTTCTTTAGTTTTGATTTGAAAAAAATATGCCATGTTTTTAATTAGAATTACATTTATGAATCAGACGACATACGTATTGATTTGTGTGGTTTGATTCATTGTCTGTATTGAAATGTTATGTCTAAAAGCGTTGTCATATTTCAATAATTAAACTTTTAAATAATGACGGAGTAAATGAATAGCCTGTAACACGACTATCTCGTTGGTTGAGTGGTCGAGAAGTGCGATTGGTTTTAACGTCCGGATCAGGCAGTGTTATTGGGTTTTTCCATTAGGAAAACACTTTGTCGTGTCCATGCAAAAAAATGAATAAATAGTTTGATACGATTGTGTGTTTTCCGCTTCTTTACTGCACGTTCAAAGCTCTGCGTTGATAAGTTTGGTCACTCTTTTAATCATTGTCAATGATTGTAAGATCTTCGACCGATTCACGTATAATGAACCCACCACTTCCCCCTCCTCCCAGAGCCATAGACAGCGGGCTGCACGTGGCGGTGGCGGCGCGGCTGCAGGCGCCGGTGAGCGCGGTGCGCGCGCCGCTGCAGGCGGAGCAGGCGCGCAAGCCGCACGTGGCCGCCGCGCCCCTCGCCACCGCGCTACCTGCCGCGCTCATCGCGCTAGCCGCCGTGGTACTCGTAGCGGCCGTCGCTGCCACCATTTACATCTGTGCGTCTTGGAACAGGTTAGATATACTTTAGACAATTCTACTTTAACCCATATGTATCTCTAAGTCTTAATGGACCCTGTTTTAGCAGGTGAAAAATATTACGACAACAAGGCTACACAAAGCTCCTTTTGGAGCCAAGACGCTGTTCCACAGCAACTTACATTACAGTCCTTACAGTTATTTACTTATGACTACGTCACTATCTAATAGCAATAATCTTTGTCTCTCTGTCAGAAAAAAAATGGTTGTCTGACGATAATTTTACGTGATAACGTCATAAGAAAACATTGATGAAAAATTGCATACTTTTATGAATTGAATTGAATTATTATCACTGAATTATAATTATTTTGAATAATACATAGATGCGTCACAAGCCTAACGCTTCGGCAGATCGTGCCTCTCCATTGCTTGTTCCGCGCTCTCGTTTGCGCGGTCGGCTCAGGCGGAACGTGACACTTTTTGTGCATGCAGCCGGCGTTCACCAATTTATAAGACGTTATCACGTCAAAAAACTAGAAAATACCTAACTAGCAGAGAAAATTGTACAGCTAATATGACAAACCTCTCCGTGGATCCTACGTAGCAGTTAAACAGTGGCCAGACGAATAAAAATCTTTCCAGAAATGACATATGCTGAAAATAATCCTTTCAATTAATATGCCCTTTTTGCTCGTTACGATCTTAACCTTGGAACCTCGTCTATGAGAATGAATCAACAACCAATTCCTAACAGCTGCTCACACGTTACAGATACAAGAAACACAAAGAGCAAGCCATCCAACAGTACGGCACGCTAAGCATGAGCATGCCGACCCCGCGGCCGGCGTCGGGCTACGAGTCCAGCGAGGACGAGCCCGCGCCGCGGTACGAAACACAGGTAAATAGACGAGTATGTACTACTTTTGTCATTCATTCGCATGGTATTACTAGCGGCTTTGCATGCGAGATGAAAAATGTCGTAGCTAGATTTCAAGTAAGTTCTGCACCTTATATAAAGGGTGTAAAAAGACTATTAACGAAGCCGAAAGGCACTTGTTCTCCCCATCATTGCGATCATTTTTTGAAGTTATACTTCTTTTGGCGCGTTTGGATGAGAGTGAATTCATGATCTGCGCGCGCACGATGTCCCAAAAAAACGACATGACTGCAGCATGTTGGCTGCAGAATAGAATTAATAAAATATATTTCTTTAAATGACTAACTTAACTTATAAGTAAGGAAACTGAATATACAGTACTTACTGTATACCTATACTGTTTTGATTGATTTTAACATTTTCCTCCGATATTTACTGCAGTTTTGTTTTTTACATTTTTCTTCAGACGCCAAAGAAGTATAACTTCTAACGCGTGTACATAAGTACACACACACCTTTTTTTTGTTCTAGACCCTACCTGGGAACCTTCTAGTTACGGAGATATTTTAATGTATTTTTTTTACTTAAGACACCTTCACGACCCGCGTACTAATCAACCCATCACTGGTACAATGTGTTGAATGCGTTACATTGCGTTATACCGTAAAACGTGTTTTTCACTTCTAAAAAGAAATAATAATAACAATAATTTTTGCCTAAAGTTACTTTAAAAGTTAATAGTTTTTGCGTAAAGTTACTTAGTTTGATGTTCATAATGCTTGGTTAACGGCTTCGTGAAGAGTCTGTTTACACCCTGTAATACATAATCAAATTAAAGTGTTCCCATGGCTGGGTCACACACAGGCTTGGGCCGTAATCTACCACGTAGGCCCTGTGCAGGGTGGCAGATGTCACACGACTTCTGTGTTAATCCAATTTTAAATTTCTTAAAAATATAAACCATAAAGACTTCCAGATAAAGCACTTAAATTAAAAATGTATTGATCAGTGGCGAAGATTCCATACAACTCGATTCCCTTTGAAAAATGGCACAGTCAGTATTTTATAGACAAATAACAGAATCATATTAAATAAATGTACTCCGGCTTACCTCTTACAAAAATTGACCCTTCGCTACTGATTAGTTACTTAAAAATAATGCATGAAAAGTAGAGTTGTCTAAAGCTGTCAACGACTGGGATGATTAATTAATCACCTAGCTACTATTTTTTCAACTTCTCACGGCGGTGTACTTGAGCTCGAACTGCATGGAGGACGCTCCGGTTTACCTGTACAGGTTCACCCTAGCGTGTATGGCTTCCTTAAAGCATGTTTTAGATTAGCTTCACACCCTGGGTTAGTCTGATTCAACACAGTGGGCGATCAAACTGGAACTTATATTTTGTCACTCAGCTGTGCCACATTGTGCCAAATTAGGCCGACACAAACATGTAGCACGCTTATAAATTAAGATGTAGGAGTTTGAAGCAATAGAAACTTGGACAGTGTGTACCAGACAGGTGTGGTCATATTTTGGTATAGACCATCAAACGACAACCTATGCGACCGACATTGGTTTGTCGAGTTTGTATTGATATTTTTAATGAGAATACAAAATAAAATGAATGAATGCTACGTTTCTGAAATAAGCTGTAAACATCAGTGGCGAAGGGTCAAAATTAAGTCAAGGGAAACCGAAGAAAAAAGTGGGAATTGAATAAAAGTGAGAATTAATTTTTTTTGCATTTTTTTTTCTATGTTCATTTTGACCTCATTTTCGTCATCAAAGACCCCAAAAACCACGAAAATGATACCCATGACGAAAAAAATAAAAAAAGGTAGACTATAAATATTATGCAGAGGAAGTTTAATAAAAAAAAAATAGTGATTTTATAATAAGTAAATATGATAAAATAATTCAACAAAAAAAAAAAAAACTAGTTGGTACCAACGGTTCGATATCGACCATTACTCATTCTATCTCGTTCTCCCCTACATACTTTCTTTTTCTGCCACTGTCGTAACTCGATGATCTTCGGCTTACCGAGCTCCCTACAAGACGGTACTGCCAGCCGCGAACTCACGTGGGTGTGTTCATACGATTAAAAGTTCTGAATTCTGACACCCGAGCATCGGCTTATTCGCCACCTGTTGCTTTATTTGTTGACATTAAAAATGGTGTGATTTTTTAAATGTGTTTTATTCTATGATGTAAGAAATGGCTGTAATGTGATGTGATACACACAGAAGTGTATGTAATATACTATTTGACTACAATCTACATCTAGATACTAAGTAGAGTGCCTTGTTTCCGAAGGGAAGCCGGCAGAAATCGGCTTCTTAGGTGCCTTCGCCCCTGGTAAACATAGTGTCTTATCCTTTTAATGCTTCGCTCATTCATTTTGTTTGAAATTATAAAATGTTAAATAAGTCTCGATATTGTTTTAGGTTCTAAACATGGCCGTGGATGACACAGATTTACAGCTAGACTTCAGTCCAAACAACCACGCGTTTAACATACACAGCGTGCAATATCTATCGAAAGACAATGGTAAGTTTTATTACATTCACACAAAATGACGACACTTTTCAGGACCTCGATCCAATAAGAGATAAAGAAAATATCGCATTGATACCGCCAACTGATCGCAAATAACCATTGGGGTAACCAACCTAATCGCTCCAGCAAACCTTCTGGAAACTTTGCCGCGAGGAGACCACTGAGCGTTTGTCAATACATATAGAAGTCATTTTGAATAAAATGCAATCAATCGGCGAGACTAAAGACGTCGCGCATTCTTGCAGCAAAGTTTTCAGGAAGGAACTCCGTGGTAGCTGCATGAGTGTAGCAAGCACTTAGAGCCTTTTTTTTTCGGATGGGAAATCATCAAATGACTTCTCCCGCTCTGAGCAGAGCGGAAGGGAATGTCAGACTTGTACTGACTAAAACCCATCCATGTTCCTTCCTTGCCCTTTGTGTTGCAGGGCTTTGTGTTGTGTTTATCTCTTTCGAACAGTCCCGCAGCAACACTTAGAGCTTTGGAATAAAATTTTCCGTTTCGAGGTATTGTAGTTGCAAACTCTCCTATCTGTTGTGTCTGATGAAGCCCTAAAATACGCATGTCTGCCCTTTTTCAGGTGAACGCAGCCCAACACTCTCAGAAACGGCGACCACAGCGCGCGCCTCAAGCGTCAATGAAAACGGCAGTACACTCAACAACATGCACAACAGCCAACTATTCGAGCCCATAGCTAACAACTCGACGCTCGTTCGCAACACTCAGACGCTCAACCGTCGAGTGACGAACGCTCATCCGCTCAACAACGCGATAGGGACGCTCCCTCGCGTCAACAATAGTGGAGTCGGGGCCGGGTTGTTGGCGACGACG
Source organism: Lycophotia porphyrea (assembly GCA_950005105.1). NCBI lineage: Eukaryota > Metazoa > Arthropoda > Insecta > Lepidoptera > Noctuidae > Lycophotia > Lycophotia porphyrea. The sequence goes on along the minus strand of OX465387.1, from coordinate 6,578,880 downwards.
CTGGGAAGGAAAATTAATGGCGGGAACAATCATAAGAAGAAAACTTCACAGCCTATTATGGCGTATGATGAGATACCTGGATTACAGAGGTTAGTTTTTGAACAACTTAATAATAATGTCCCTGTTTCCCATATCGGTGGGCTGCTATTTTTTTATATTATTATATGTTGTTTTTTTAAAGGAATATTTAAAACGTTAAAATGTTTAAAGGAATAAATTAAAAAATACTTCCGCGTCCTAACAAAAGCGATCGTTGCGTTTAGTTTATTCGACGAACCAGAATGTATGGTCGCGCCTTCAGACGGCGAGCGCTTTCTGAATAAATCCGGCGAATAATAAATAAAAGCGACAATAGCGTATTTGCAACTGTACTTGCAACTGACTTTCTGCTAATCTAACATTAGGCTGTCACATACAACAACTTCCAATAAAGGACTGCTTATCGTTAAAATAGCTTCTTCAATTCCAGGGCATCAGACAACGATAATGTAACGTATGGCAAGAGGAACTTCTCCGGTTACAATTACGACCAATCACCAGTCGAGACCACAACAGAGTTATAAACCATAACTGTAACAAGAATAGTGAATAACAAGACTTAATGTTTAAGTGTTACTACAAGACTTAAACCCTGAAGTGAATAAATGAAAGTGGATTCCGTCCGAAAAATCATTAATTAATTTTAAACAACATATTTTTATAACGTTTGTGTTCAACGAATATAATAATTCTCTTCGTGTAAGAATACGACTGAACTTTCGAATAATTAAAGTTTAAAAAATGTGAATAACGAATTTTTAGATAGACTTATATTTTTGTACTTAATTGTAATGTAATTTCTTAGCCAAGGCTAGTCCTGTTTTTTATGAACAAATGTGCATAATAAATGATGTAAATATGGCATTACATGGTGATGTATATTTTTAAGGTACCTGAATTGTAAATACAGGTACAAAGATTTCTTTACTATTTTTGTAATCTCAATTTTTTACGTATCTCTGGCTAAGTGCCATCTATCGACTGTTTTTTTTTTTAATTTTATACGTAATTTGACATCGTTTATATTGGTTCCAGGGTTTGTTCTAAAACTTTTGTAAAGAAACGAATCTTGAATCTACTCGCCTACTTTGACCTCTTATTAAAGCAGTATTGTATAAATCTGACTTCAGTGTTAAAGAGAGATGGGGCTAGACGTCCTGTATATCGTCAACTCTTTCTAACACAGTGACATTAAAATAATATTGCTTTGAGAGGTGTTGGTACTGGCCCTGAGATCAAACTTTGGACCCAATATATTGGCGATAAAGGTGAATTTTTCTTACGATTAGACGTAGCTTTTATCTAAAGTTTCATTCTTAAAAACAAATCTTTCATCTTGCTTCTTTTTACATACTTATTCTTTACGAATTTTGTGCCAGTTACTGTTAAAATGTATTGTAAGGTTTTTACTATGTTTTTTCTTGCGTCTCTGCAAAAGTCGCAGGAAAAGCAAACTTTCTCCTATGATTTTTATAAGAAAGGAAGCATTTTTTATACCATCATAACAATACGTGGGCGTAGTTTTATAAAAAATAAAATATAATTAGCATAATAAATAAAATGCTCAGTTTTTTTTAATAGATTTTTTATTTTTGAATCTGGCTTCAAAATGTGATTTGTGCCAAAACCGATAATAACGTTTTTTTTTTTAATTTATTACGTATTGGAGAGTAAAATGTTACCTAATGTAATTTCATTGTATATCTTGTAAAATAATAAAATGTTTATTTTGATTGTGAAGAATAAATTGTATCATAATTTTGTGGTAAAATTGTTAATATAATTTTTGTAATAAATTAATTTTTATTATCATCTTGGGTTTTGATTACTTTACGTCGAAACTACCTATTCAAATAACTGTCACATTGCAGAAACCATTTTTAATCTGCTAAAAAATGCAGTCTAACTGCCCATGTCATTAATGAAACAAGTCCTAGTCACGAAGCTTCTCGATAGTTTATTATTAGAAACGACCTACGTTCCTTTCTAAAATAAATTGAAATAAACACTCCATACAGAATACTGAATTCTGTATGGAGTGTTTTTTGTATGAATTATTTATTATTTATATTAACATACATCGTTTATTTATTATATTTACATTATTTACATAAATACATACATACATAAACTCACGCCCTTTTCCCGTGGGGGTAGGCAGAATCCACAGAACGCCACCTGCTACGCTCCTTACATACTCCTTTTTTTCATTTACATTATTTATTTTATTTATTATTGTTTTTAACATCATACAAATTCTCGCGTTCAAACAACTTAAATACCTACGTGGAACTTAAATGAACAACAAAATAAGTCCACATAACCTACCGCATTTAATAAAGAATATCACGCCTGTAATCCCCAAAGGTTAAGGCAGAGGTATACCTAAAATAGTACACCCACATTTCGCCAGTTATGTTTGGGACCCATGCAGAGATGTTATGGATATGATATTTCGGATCTGGATACGGATATGTTATTATTTCGGATTATCAGTTAGTTTCGGATAGTTTCGGTTACGGATATAATAAAAAACCTAACTAGTTATGAAAGAGGTTATGATATGACTAGAAATAACAAACAAACTGCAAGATGCACGTGGCGCGCGAGCGGTGAAACAAAAACCTTTCGAAACATGTCGTTTTATTTAGACTCCACCCTTATACGAAACTATCCGAAACTTGTGAAACGGATACGATTACGGTTACGGATATATTTTTATTTCGGATATCCGATAGTTTCGGTTACGGTTACGGAGATCCATAACATCCCTGGTCCCATGTAATTATTGCCATCAACCGGGCACAAATCCAGACGGTAGCTGCTTCTGAAAAATCTTGATGGAAAAACCCAATAACACTGCCCAACCCGGGAATCCAACCCAGAACCTCAGGGTCAGCAGTCGCGCTTGTGACCACTGGACTAACGAGGCAGTCCAGACACGGTAACGTACCTATAATATTATATCTCTAAAGTTACAGTCAAGTAAAATAGTGTACCCTAATAGCACGTAAAATACATTTAAAGGGTTATACAGGTAAGACCCTAAAACCCCTTTAAACCATTTTGAACGGCCGTGTCAAATTGAATTTTAATGTTCAAACCTGAATCCTTTCCGCGGAACCCTCTATGATGTATTAAGTAAAATCGGTCTAAACTGTCGAAACTTAAAGTAATTTTTCGCGTTCTAGTTATGTTAAATTCACTGTGAATGAGATTCGAATTATTCATAAAATGCGGTTATAAGGCGATACATCGATAATAATCGGCCTATGCTTCATAAAACAACATCACATCACGCCTGTAATCCCCGAAGGTTAGGTAGAGGTGTATTTGCAGTACATATTCCGCCAGTTATGTTAGAGCACAGCGTTATACCCCGACACACATCCTGATTCTCAATAACACCCGACCTGAGAATCGAACCTATGACTTCATGCTCTGAGCATGAGGTCATAGGTTCGATAGTTGTCGCGAATGCTACTGCTGAGCATGATGCTCAGCAGTAGCATTCGCGACAACTATCAGACTATTCATTTAAAAAATCTATAAAACCAGTCGATTTATGTGTAGGTACGATATTGCACAAGGTGTAATGAAAATGTCTGAAAACTTATATTAGGTATGGTACCGAATCTGAAATCTAGGAAAAAAATCCATCTGTACCGTAACAAATTTTGTCGAATTATGCGCACTACCAATCCGCACTGGGCCCGCGTGGTGGATTATAGCCCAACCCTCTCGTAGAGAGGAGGCCTGTGTCCCAGCAGTGGGAACAATATAGGCTGATGATGATGATGCGAACAAAATTGTGGGTACGGGGATAGCAGTGATAGCCTAGTGGTCTAATCGTCGGACTGCCAAGTCATAGGTCTCGATTTCGACCCCAAGGCACGCCGTCTGATTTTTCGGTTTCATGTGCGTATTGTATAATTATCACAAGTCGGTGGACGGAAACATCGTGGGGAAACCAGCATGCCTGAGAGATATTTCTCGACAGCATGTAAAGCCAAGTCCGAGGCCCATGGGCGGGATAAAAACTGACACCAGGCACTAACCACATGATATAGAAAGAAAGACGTACGGAATATATGGATGTCCCACCTACTATGTAACCCAAGTACCAAGGTTGTTTCATCATTACGAAATTGAACCCACTCTGTGGCCCTAAATTTTTACTGAGGTACAAGACGCATACCTACATAAAAATAAGGGTGCTCATTGACAAACCGCGAGCGTCACCGTTTGATGGATCGTGAAACACGGAGATGTCGAGAGGCACTTGTTTCATTGCTTCGAGGTAAAGGATTACCTACTTGAACATGAAAAAAATGTGGAGACGGATACCATTGCTTCGTAAAGCTTGAATCTTGAGGTTTATTTTGATATAATACACATAACAAACAAAAACACAAGAACAACAGAATCCATCCATACTCGATACTTCCGAACTGGAAGATAAGTTCCGTCCGAACTGGAAGGAGGACGCGCGAGGTTCGCGAGAGATAGAAGGAGTGGAGGGAGGCCTTTGCCCAGGAGTGGGACAGAGCAGGCTAGTACAAAAAAATATATATATTAGAAATGCGAAAGTAAGTTTGTTTGTTTGTTACCTTACCCACTGAACCGGTCATCCTGAAATTTTGCATATACATTCTCAGGTAAACTTCCCAGGGAAACGGACATAAGTAACTTTCATCCTGAAAAAAGTACTGTTCCCGAGGAAAACAACAATAACGTTCTTATGATAATAGATGGCACCACGTGCCTTTCGAATCATGGTTAAATTATATTATTACAAGCAGAGAACAACCCGAATTGATTGTCACATTCTAGATTAACGCGTGCGAAGCCGCGGGCAAAACCTAGTACCAAAATAATACTGGGATGTGATATACTAATAAACGTAGCGTGAGCTATATGGTTCCGTGTCAACTAGTCGACACTTACTCCGGGCAGCGAGTGCACGTACCCTTAAAGTAGTTCATCTACTTGCTCATAATTTGGTGGTTTTATTCTAAACCCTAACTAGTGTTTCTGTAGGTATAAAAATACAAACTGGGTCAATACCTGTTGTAATCAAGCAGTGGCGTATTTTGAGATTCGGTGCCCCGCCATGACCCTCGTGGCTAAAAGGCGAAATACGCCAGTGTCATCATTTATTTAGGTACCTAGGATACTGGAGCTAAGGAACGAAAGTTCGATTTCCAATTTGTAAATTCCTTAGGATCAAAGTCAGGATTTCAATAGTCCTGTGAAAAATAACAAAGTCTCCTGACATTAGGAACCTGAATTAAATATCTGCTTGTGTGGCGCAAGGTTTAAAAAATGGTAGTCTTTTGACGGCTTGCTTCATATGGACTCCACACACCTATTTTGATAACACCATATCACAATTTAAGAGAACAAAGTTTCTTCATCCGCAGTAGAAATTAAAAAACCACCACGAAATGATGCATAAGTAATAAAATTACCCAATCTCACGTCTCAACCCTTCACGGCATAAGCCCAAATATTTCCTGAGCAACCCGCCCGTGCCAAGCAATCTTGTCTGCGTACATTTTTAAATTTAATATCTCTTTGTAGCCTAGTCCCCAGCGAGTATAACGTCGTACGGAATTACAGAAACGTCGAATGATATAAAATTCTATGTTGCCTTACCTAATGGCTTATTCTGTTGCCGACCCATACATTTGAAAGATGTTTTGCTCTACGCGTACCTTCCTACAGTCATTTACGAAAACGTATGCGCTTGCATGATTTTATATTACACTCACATCCCCTTTGCTGCATGCATTTTGACAATTTAACAATATGAATTGCGTTTTTACGTTTGTCGAGTAGAATTTTTAGCAATTGGGTCTCTTTGCAGGTCTCTTTCTTCTTCTTAGCGTGTCGACTGTGGTGACTGCCTATCTGACATTCACAATCCAGTTAGTACGAGTAGGTACTAAGTAATACCCCTTGGTAAGACTGGTTGTCAGACTTTCGGGCCACTGACCACCTGTAACGACTGTCAAAGATTTACAATTGACAACCATTGATAACATGATGTTGTGATAGTACTTAATATTATTAAAATGTTATAAAATGTCACCATTGCTGACCAGACGTCGAGCCAAACAACAAAAGGTACACCTACCATCTCCGGGCTCATTGCTCAGCTCCGCATCGCCGCACCGTGGCACCGGTCGCTGCAGTTGCGTTGAGCTCGAGCGAGGAGTGTTTCTCCCCGCCGTGGACACCACTACCAGCACCACGACGACAAGGAAGAGGACGGCCACCAGCCCAACCGGCCCCGAACAGGATCCCCGCTGCCGGTGAAAATGTGTCGCGCATGTGATCGATTCAGTCCATTAATGAACATGTCATGCGCGCATATTATGGGGCTTGGTTATTTGTCATATTAAGTTCAATACGCGGCTGGGATGTGGAATTGTGGACACCAGCCCGATACCTACACAGTAATTTACAATACAATTTCCAACTGCAATAACTAAATTCCCAACCTCCATCTTCCTTCGAACTTGACCCATAACATATCTGGAACAACTCGCTTGCTCCCAGACGGACATCGCTCACAAATTAATGTTAGTGAAATTAGTTCCAGTTTGATGTTTCTCAGTAACTGCTAGCTTGGGAGATGCTGTCCTTCTTTGTATTGTAAACGCTATGTTACGAGGAAACAATATTAACAAAATCGTATAGGTATTTGTTACTTACATTAAACATTGGTATACCACCTCATCTTGCGTTTATATTTCGAGTAGAATTTCTCAGTAGCAGCAACGGAGACTGGATATGTGCCCGGTTGATGGCAATAGGATCGTCCCCTATTACATGGGACTTAACTGGCTGGCTGGTTGTACTATAAGGTACACCTCTGCCAATCCTTTGGGGATTGCAGGCGTGATGTTATTGCCCAACCGAGCATTTCAATTAAATAATGCATTACACATTTACTCATGCATCAGAACAACACGTTGCCGCAGTGTGAACTTGCCTTAAGGCCTTAACAGTCTGTTAATGCCTAATGTCCGGAGCATCGTTCCCTGAATACTAATGTATAAGATGAGTTATGGGACGAAATGAAGGTAAATCATGATGTCTTATTTCAATTATGTAGGTTAAACGTATTATTACATTGAATTAATGGTATGTTACTGTTTAAGTCCATGACTAGGCAAGTTATAGGTTGGTAGGTATGTTATTGGGTAGGTACAAGCAGCAAGGGTAAATTTTTGTAAGAGGCAACCCGGAGTATATATGCTTAATGTAATTATATTATTTGTTTATAGACTGACTGTGCCATTTTTCAAAGGGAAGCTGGTAGGAATCGAGTTCTATTGGACCTTCGCCACTGGTAGTTACAAAAAACTTTTGCGATTTGGTATAGCTAAAAATTGCTATGTGCTATCACCTGCCTGGCCTTTACCCAACTAGTTTGGTGTCGGTTTCAGTCTAAGTAGATGCTGCTAAAAATCAGCATTTTACAAGGAGCGGCTGCCTCGAGTCGAATCATTTCAAATTTAATTAAATTATTTATTAATAATCAAGTACATTTTACATAGTAATTTGAACGGTGATCCCCAAACTAGACGTTAGCTTGTATCTTGGGGATCAGATTTTAATTCTCAATTAACATAAACTCGAAAACGAAAGAGTTATTTAGTCTTCCAAATCGACCCTTAAGGGAGAGGCTCCAGGGTAGCCCTTGACTATTCCATGAAAAAGTCATTCAATGGGATTTAATGAACTTAGAGGGTTGTTTTGATAATTATAACGATTTTAACTCAGTAAAGCCATATTTGTTACGGGTAACTGTGTGAGATGACGAGTAAGAGAGAAGTATGGAAGAAGACATACTGTACCGATCCCAAATAAATTGGGATAAGGTCAGGAGACTGATGATGATCTTCTCGAATCAATGACCTAGTTTTTCTCCGACCTATACGTAGAAACCTGGACAGCTCTCTCGTTTGTCTCATTCAAGTCCTGGAGGGTGCCTTTCGTCGCGCACGACGGGCAGGAGGCAAAGTGTGGCATATCCTGTGTTGGGGCTTCAAAGTCGCATCATCATCATCATCATCATCATATGAGCCCGGAATCACCCACGGCTCGGTATTGGCCTCCCCTTTTTTCTGCCACATTTCCTGGTTCTGTGTGTCCCTCATCCAGGTGTTTCCCGCGACTTTGACGATGTCGTCAACCGAACGAGCTTTAGGACGGCCCTGGTTTCTATGGCCTAACCTTGGCCACCATTCGGTCAAAGCCTTGCTCCATCGGCCATCACCACGTCTAGCCAAGTGTCCTGCCCAAGCCCATTTGAGGCGCACCGCCCGGTCCCCGACGTCGTCGACTTTCGTCCGACGGCCTATTTCGGTATTACGCACTCGATCTAAGAGGGTTATGCCGAGAATAGTTCGCTCCATGGCCCTTTGTGCCACTCGTACTCGGTGGACAGTCTCCTTTGTGAGCGTCTATGTCTCCGCACCGTAGGTCATTTTTGGCAGGTCACATTGGTTGAAAAAGCGGGTTTTTAGGCACTGAGGGATCTTTGTGGACCGAAAAATATGCTCCAGTTTTCCAAACGCTGCCCATCCGAGTTATACTCTCCTAGAATTCTTCTTGTTGGAATGCCCCCTGTCAAACTCGTATAGTGATGATGAATTCTGTAAAGCCGTATTTGTACGGTTGGGAATCATATTTGAATCAACATACAACCCAACACTGACTTAAGCCATTTCAGGGACTGAGTGTCGCCTTTTAAGAACTAGGACGACCATGTTTACCGTATCTTCTTGATTTAAAGTTACCCAAAAGTATCTCATGGGTATACTGCACAAAAGCTGCCGGACACACCTTTGAAATCTCAGGTAACGCCTAAAAGGTTCGTGAGCTTTCATTAACAAACCCTTTTAAAACTAAAAGCCTTTTCGTATGTTCATGTTTACGTATTTATAGTAGGTAAGTACCTATTAGTAGGTTTATCAACTGGTTTCATAGAATGATTTACGTGACAATCCTTACTGTACGTGTGTATGGATATATGGATGTTTGTTACTCTTTCACGCAAAAACTACAGAACGGATTTGGATGAAATTTGGAATACAGATAGTTTATAACTTGAGTTAACACAAAGGATACTTTTTATCCCGATAGTATGTTCCCGTGGGACAATTTTCGAACTCCACGCAGGCGGCGCCGCGGGCACTAAGCTAGTAAATAATAAATTATTTTGTGACTAGTGGTCCCAAGCACTCCTGCTATACATGAGAATTTAAATAAATAAATTTTGGGTTCGATTCTCAGGTCGGACAAAGTGTAATTTTTACTAAGAGGAAACTAAGAGTATGTTATTAACTATAAACTAAATTGCCATCAACCGGGCACAAATCCAGATCCCGTTGCTGCCATTGTGACATTCATAATGGAAAAACTCAATAACACTGTGCCCGACCCAGGAATGAAACCCAGTACCTCATGCTCAGCAATTACGCTTGCGACCACTCAACCACCGAGGCAGTCAACGAGGACCTCTGACATTAAAATTACTTGTTTAGAAGTGCTGAATAATCAAAATCACATAATTATTTCAAAGGACTTGTAAGTAACGTTACGATTGCGAAGCAAAACGCAAAACGTCCCGTATTTTGATTAGCAGACGATTCAGTTGGTGACAGTTAGTATAAATTAATAATGAGGCCTGTCACTCAAGTAATTAGTGCTCCAAGGTCAACGGCGTGAATATTATTACGTAAACTGTATACATATGGAGGAGCTCGTGGCTAAGTAATAACTGCCGCTCGGGTCAATCTTTAGGCTAAGCCGTGCTTGTCTAGGTTAGTCTGTGGATGGGTCACCACCCATTATATACCGAGTTTCCTCTGTGCCTCGGAAAGCTTTAAGCCGTCGGTTCTGGCTGTCATTTGTAGATCTTTAACAGTCGTTACAGGTAGTCAGTACATGATTTGCCAGTATTTTACATGGAGCGACTGCCTATTTGACCTCCATAACCCAGTTAGTACTGGGTAACACGATACCCGTTGGTAAGACTGGTTGCCAGACTTTCGGGCCACTGACTATCTATAACGTCTGGCAAAGATCAACAAACGGTAGCCGGGACTAATGGCTTGACGTGCTTTCCGAGGCACGGAGGAAACTCGGTTTGTAATGATGGTCACCCTTCTACGGACCACCTTGGCAAGCGCGGCTTAAACTTGAAGATCGACCCGTGCGGCAATAATTATTAAGCCACGAGCTCCTTATAAATATTTGATAGAAAATTGAAAATCATGTAAGCGATTTTAAATTTTCTATAAATTTATAACTCGTAATAGTGAGATAATATTATGTTTTTGTGTTTTTTTTTGGTAGCCCTAATTATTTAAAGGAGGATTTCTTTCTGGTTTATGACTTTAAAGTTAAATAAATATCAACCTCTTGACTATGGCCCTATGTTTTCCTTTTTGATGACACATAATCTGTATAAGCACTAAAACATTTACAAAATGCTCAAAATTGCCTATTTAGATCGCCTGTCTACAGAGGCCTAGTGTACTTGACAACTATTAATGAAAAACGAAAAACATAGAGACACAGTATATATCCTATTCAGTAGTCTACCTTCTTATTCAGTTTATGAAATATCTTTTAAATTGGTCGAATACTAGAGGAGGAAATAGTCGAGGGCCAAACCTCCAATTATGTATGACTTATTACTGCAGTGGATCGTATTGCACCAATGTCGAAATCGCGCTCGCAGAGCGACAGCGATAGTTTCTCCAAATACCTACCGCATTTCCTCTTAAAGATCCTCGTTTATGTACAATGTAATTACATTACTCAACAATGATATCAAACGAACACTAAGCAGGTTTTATAATTAGTTACATGTTCGTCCATTATTTACATAAACGTACCGAATTGAAAAAGAAAATGACTGATTCAATTAATATTCCTGTTGCATTTGTTAATTGAACATTTTGGAACAAAACAATTTATTGTGAACAAAAACAGGCCAAGTGCATTTCAAGCCACGCACAAAGTAGGGTTCCGTAGTTGCTTACTAAAATTTGGAGACACTTCCTACGGTCCGCTTGTAAACTGGTAAAGCCTACTTAGTTGTGATAAAAATTAAAAGTCCTTTTAACTTCGTTATATATACTACCGCCGTAATTTTTTTCATACACTCAAACACAACCCTTTAGCTGGTAGAGGGGGGGGGGGAGGGTCACTCGAGTTTAACAAAAATTTGCACTTTAAAGCAAAAAAATATATTTCACAAATAAATATCTTAATCGTAAAATTAATTGAACAAACTCGCAATATTTTTTAAAGACCTATCTAACGACATCCCACTCTATGGGGTACGCAATATAAATACGTAAATTCGCATCGCATGTACCTACAGAAAATACCCTAAAAAAATACTTTTCGAGATTTTATTTTACCAATTGGTCGGCGTAACAAATCTGCATATTCATGCCAAATTACAGCTTTCAAGTATCATAAGTCTTAGAGCTAAGCTGCGGACAGACAGACGGACGGATATGGCGAAACTGTAAGGGTTCCTTGTTGACTACGGATCCCTAAAAACGAGCAATGTCAAAAACACACATAATTATGCTTTGTTAAAATTCGTTCACAAAGTAGGTAATGATGTTATTTTATTTCACACGACTAAACAGTACTATATGTATATACTTATTACCATACTTATTAAACATAGTACTAGCTGCTGCCTGCGACTTCGTTCGCGTGGAAATTTTAATGTGTATATGTGAGACTGCCTTGTTAGTCGAGTGGTCGTGACTACTAAGCATGAGGTTCTGAATTCCTCAGCAGCAGCCACGGAATCTAGATTTGTGCCTGGTCGATGGCAATTTAGTTTATTGACAACAGTGTCTATCTAAAGTCGCCTGCGAGCAAAACGACAACGCCGCCCATCAGCACCTGGTTGCCGCGGATGACCTGCAAGCTGCGGTTCAACGCCAATGCGGTTTAATGCAAGCTTGTGCGACATTGTACACTCGTCTCATACTTTTAACTTGTACTGGTGCAAAAGGTTTCTCCGGCCGCTGTTTTTGGTGATATTGCATGTTCATCAGCGGCTATTTGAAAACAGAATGTGCAGTCCAGCCACGGTTAAGCAAAGTTGCAGCAATGTCCGAGGAAGCCACAGCCACAGTTATAAGACGGTATGGTTGGCGCAGTAGCTGTGCGAATGGCTGCTGCACTGCGTGTATCCAGATCCGCCCAGCCGTTCTGGCGTGATTGAGTAACAAATATCCATACATACATACATACATACATCCAAACTTTCGCATTTATACTAGTAATATACTCGTATATATAGTAAGATTGATTTATCGTGCTCGTTTTATTTATATGGTTGAACGTCCAATTATTTTATCGAATTTGTTCAACTGTAATTTTCATGTTTTTTTTTTAATTGTTTGAAAACTTTCCAATAAATAGATAGTGAATAATTTATGTTTGTTAAACGTAGATAATAAATACTACAGCTGTAGTACTGAGTTCAGACAGTGGTTCAACTGAGATGTTACTGTTCGTTGGTTTCCTTATTTTGACTTTCGTAGGAAGTGGTGTCAGCAGGCACCGACAGCGTCGTTATTCAGGTAGGATTTATTTAAATATTTTGGGAGATTCAGGAAGGATTTATTTAAATATTTTTATTTTTGACTGGAATATAACATTTTTTTTTATTCAAAATTATAATAAACTGCATCAAGTGGGATAACTGAAAAGAAACAAAATAAATCAAGAAATATAATACTCAATTTTTTCCACTACCCAACCGGTGTAGGTGGATAAAAAGATAATTATTTAGTTGCATTTATCTCGAGAGCCACCACAAATATAATTAAAAAAAAAAAGAAGTTTATTTGGAACAAGTTATGTTAACAGGTTACACAGGAAAAACGAAGATAGCTACAAAAGTAAAATACTGTGGCGCAGTTATCAACGCCCCATTCAAAATGCATAGAATAGACAATGTCTATGTCTATTCTATGCATTTTGATTGGGCACATAGAATAGACATAGACATTGTTCCAGATTAACCTAAAAGAAGTTAAATTACCAATGACAATATAATACAAAAAGAAAACAAAAAATATAATGTACGCTATGTGTGTGTGGTGTGAGTTGTATATGAAGAGTGCAGGTGAGGTGTGTGTGAGTGTCTACCGCGTTTATGATACCATAAGTTGCTCAGTCTGATCATATGACAAGCACTTAAGCCAGTTGGTGACTTCTCTCTTCAGTACATTCCTAGTCATAGGGTATATTTTAATTCTTTTATTGAAGGCATTATAGATTTTAAAGCTGGTGTGAGTAAAGTGGCGACTGACCAGCGCTAACCTACAGCGTTCAGTCTGACAGACTCTGCCGGTACGACGGTTCTTTGTAAGGGACTGAGGGTCATAAGGGAGAAGTAGGTGTTTCCTAAGAACTGTTTGCAGCACAAACAACTGTCTCACTGAGAGGACCTCACAAGTTGAGTATAGCTCAGAGGTAGGAAACCTGATAGGTTTTTAGCGAGTACTTTCAAAACCGCTCTTTGCGCCCTCTCTAGCCGCAGCATGGTTGTCTTGTGCGTCCCTCTCCACGTGGTTATTCAGTAACCGAGAACTGATTGAGCAAGGGCAAAGTAAACCATTCTAAGGCACTGGAAATCAGCAGCCGCTCGAAGATTTTTAAATAAGTAAATCAATTTTCTGACTCGAATCACCACTGAGTTGACCTGTTTTTTCCAATTCAAAAGATTGTCCAATATAACACCAAGGTATTTTATGCTATCGGACCGTTCTATTTGAGCACTGCTACAGGTGTTGGCCACTGGGTTAGCACAAACTTGGCTCCTGATCTCAAACGATGCAGGTGGTTGGCTAAGAACACTCGGGGTGAAGGGGATGAACTTAGTCTTGGAGATGTTGAGCGTGAGCAGATTCGAGGTTAACCACATCATTATCATCCTCAGAGCCAATTCTGCCTTTTCACGAGTCTCTGACCAGTCCTTGCCATGGGTAATGAGAGCTGTGTCATCCGCATATGTTATAATTTTTGTGTTCGGAAGAGATAACTGACACAGCTCATTGACATATATGAGGAAGAGGGTTGGTCCCAGGACACTACCCTGGGGGACCCCATAAAAAAAAATTTTCCTCGTGACTCATAAATGATCAACCCTTACAACTTGTTTACGCCCCGATAAGTAGCTACGAAAGATATCGAGAGCAACACCACGTCTGCCAATCTGTTCCAGCTTGTCAATCAATTTGGGGACAGAAACGGTATCGAACGCCTTCGAGAGGTCTAGGAAGACACCAAGAGACTTCTGCTTATTGTTAAGGTGTGTGACTAATGTACTTGTGAGCTCCAGGGCCTTCTGTAGATTTTCCCGCTCTGAACCCATATTGATTTTCGGCCAGGATGTTGGATTTGGTTAAAAATTTCACAAGCCTTACGTTGATAACTGTCTCGAAAATTTTTGAGATAGTTGAAAGAACGGATAGAGGCCTGTAGTTAGAGACAAGATCCTTGTCTCCTAATTTAAGGAATGTACCTGTTTTATTAGTTCGGATTTACTAAATCCTAAAGCGGTGGGTGGAAAAGGAGGGTAACTGGGTGTTTTAGTTAGAACACAGATTACGACGTAAATAATATTATCAAGTTCACATTATAAAAGCTTTATCATCACTCACCTCGCGAGGAATCCACACACATACAAGTGGGCGCACGTCTGTAGCATCTTACAATGCACAATTGACACAACAGCTTTGTGGAGTATGCGCTGTACTTGCAGTGCCATTTTAATGAAATATGTTTTAATAAATGAAAAAAATCTGCAGAAACACTTTTACGAAAATCAAAATAAACAGAAAGAGTAAAAGTCAAATGAAGTTGTCGGTCAGCCATCAAAACGTCGGATTTACAACGTTCCGTGTCATGGTGGTTGTTTTAACTATCTACGCGATTTTAGCGAAAACCATTATAATAGCATTAAAAAAAGTTCACAGTTTAATAATATTTTATATTTTTTACATCGTATACTATTTCTATTATAATTAAAGCAGATATTGTTACTACTGGGTACTGTACTTTTTTTTTGTAAACGGGAAAAACGCCCCTATTCACGTAAGTATTTTCTGCCAAATGACATTGACCATTACGGGAATGAATTGACTTGCAAAAAAATATCTAAACATAACTTATTTTTAATGAGTTCACGATTCCGGTTACATTTATAAGTAATTTTTCGTTTACAACTTTAATAAAATGGTTACTTTTTTTTTTGGCGTAATATGAATATTATACGTAACATACTCGTACAAGTGGGCCTAAAAAATAATAGTTTAAAAAAACTAAAAAACACGCTTTTTATAGAAAACCGAACTAAAAAATAGAAAATAAATTTTAATGAATTTAAATTAAGAAAATAGTGTTAAAAATTTCAATGAATATAAGTTAATAATAGTGTGAATAAAAAAAAATTATCTTATTTTAAAAAAAGCGTGGGGTGCATGGTGCCAATAGTTATAAATATTTTATTGACAGATATGAGTAGAGTGATTATCATTTCGATAATATTTTAAAAAGCACCCCACGCTTTTTTTAAAATAAGATAATTTTTTTTTATTCACACTATTATTAACTTATATTCATTGAAATTTTTAACACTATTTTCTTAATTTAAATTCATTAAAATTTATTTTCTATTTTTTAGTTCGGTTTTCTATAAAAAGCGTGTTTTTTAGTTTTTTTAAACTATTATTTATTTTCTACTTTTTAGTTTGGATTATTTATAATAGCTTGTTTTTTTTAATTTTAAACTATTGCACGACTCATGATGCGAAGCATCAGAGAGTGCTTTACGATCGAAAAATTTTTTTCGCCTTATTTTGGCAACTATTTTAGTATTATAGCCTTGTTAGTTATTTAATTTTTACGTTTTCATAAAATTTTACCTGTCTTACGACTTAATAAATTATTTATATTCTTTATATATCTCATACACGTTTTCGGTTACTGAGCACCAATAGTCTACTCCCCTACATAAATATGAGCAACGGACGAACGTAGACACGGCAAAATAATTAAACTTAGTCACAGAGACGGTGGCGGACTCTTCGTGGCTCGTGAAATCTAAGTTACATGCGCAGACACTGTTGCAAACTCTAATGCACATACCTAGTCGAGTGCCGCGGTAGAAGCACGGAACCACCCGTATAGGAAAGAACAACGGGCCCAGGCTTGCCCCAGGCTTGGCCCAACTCTGTTAAACTCTGGCCCAAGCTTGTAAGCCAGAGTTGGCCCAGCCTTGGTGGAAGTCTGGAAATTATATCATCATCATCATCATCATCAGCCTCTTAATGTTCCCACTGCTGGGACACAGGCCTCCTCTCTATGAGAGGGAATGGGCTATAATCCACCACGCGAAAATTATATAAATTAACAAAAATCATATTTTGCAAATTGAATAATTTTATCAAATTAGTGTATTGTCATCGGTCCTCAATAAATCTACAAAGTTTGAACGAAATCTGGCCGTTTAAAGTGGGTCAAAATCGCGCCCAAAGAAGTCGGTTACAAACAAACATACAAACATACAGGTGAAGCTAATAAAAAGCGTGTAAAAATAGTCTCGTTTCGTGATTTTAGTTTAACGGCTCAAAACCTATAGATTGTCAATTTTGGTTAAAAGTAAGGTTTTATAGCACAAGTAAAGGAAAAATTCCGAAAACTAAAAAAAAGTTGGAAATTAAGGTAAATTTTGGTACTTGCAAGTTTTCACGGAAATCTAAATTTGCCAATATCTTTTTATCGTGTTGATTCAACCCCTTGATTTTTATACGCCTAATAGGGACTATAGAAATTTTTACGAGATACTGAGGGTATCTGGTATAAATTTCAACTTGCTAGGTTCACCCTTTCCTAAGAAAATCGGTCGTGACACACGGACAGACAGACGGATAAGAGAGTAATCTTATAAGGGCTCTTATTTACCTTTTGAACTACGGAACCCTAAAAAAACATGGTGCAACGAAGAAACCGAGCTATAATCAGAAAAAGTCCAGAGATGTAATTAGATATTTCACAAGGGATTATAATTATCTTTAACCGTTACAGAACCAACATGTTCAAAAAATGAACACTATACTCGAAATAACCAACGATGCATAAGAACTTGCGCTAACAAAGGAGTGCCAATCTCTGAAAACTGCAAACCTTACACTGGATGCGTCTGTAACGACGGCTTGGTAAGACTCAACGATGATGCTACTGGAGAATGTGTTCCGGAGAGCAAATGCCGTAAGTTGACATTGATTTAGAGGAATTTTACCGAAAGATCTTTTGAAATCAGTCAGTGTATCTCAGTAGCAGCCACGGAGTCTGGATTTGAGCCCGGTTGATGGCAATAAGCTAGCCCCCTAATATATGAGACTTAAACGTTACTGGCGAAATGTGGGTGTACTATTAGATGCATGGGTGTGCCTAACCCTTCGGGGATTACAGGCGTGATGTTATCTTATGTTATGTGTGATATTTTGAAGTATGTGTAACATCCGTTTTTATCAATTTTGTTGTTTTCTAGACGGTTTCTTATCGCAACTTATTAAAATTCGTCTACTATAGTAACCAAACTGATAAGTTTTAATGTGACTGGGTTACTTGTTTGACGAGTTTTCTAAACGTTTTGTCTGCAACTAGTCTTTACTAGTTACTGCAATGATAACGGAATTTCACTCTAGCTCTAGACAATAAGAAATACTTAGTAATAGTTAAAAATTTAGTTCATACTAAAACGTTTACGAGTTTTTACACGTTTAGTAAACATAATAAAATAACTAATTATCTTTAGTTATTTTATTATGTTTACTAAACGTGTAAAAACTCGTAAACGTTTTATTCATAAAATTACACAGCTGGTTTCCTTGACAGTTATTTAAACAAAATTATTTGTTTAATAAACAATAGCCCTAACATATTTGAATCCTGATTTGATATTTGATTATTGATCAAGAGAACATTACACAAGCTGAATATAATAATAATGAAAGTTAAAGTAAAGGTTAATCAATACATCTATACAAATAAATAAAATTGAAGTGTTTGTTTGTAATATCAAAATAATCGCTTTTTACTAAAAAAACAGTTTTTTTTTGTCTGTCTGCTTGTTTGTTCCGGCTAATCTCAGAAACGGCTGGACCGATTTTAACGGGGCTTTGACTGGCAGATAGCTAAATGTTATTAAGTCTCACATAGGCTACTTATATTTTAGAAAAATAACAAAGGACCAGGACTTGAATATGCATGCTGCCGAAAAGATTTTTCAAAGATCATTGTGGAAATAAAAGACGCTTTGAAAGCGATTTTCAGTAGTCCTTCAGATATTAGCACGTACTAACTTTCCAGGATTAAAATACACACCAGAAAAATACGTTTCTCTGTACATTTACTGAAATTGTGTTATTTAAGTTGCTTTTCATGCATATTAATCACCTTAATTATGTATATCTCTTTTACTAGCGTCGCGTCGTGACCAATTAAACTTCACGTATCTTTTCATATTATCTTTTACATTCATCAACATAATTTCACGACATGACATAAAGCATGTCTCACGGGAGACATGTTTTTCATTATTAAGTGTTTCAGCTTGTATAGACAATCCGAAAAAAACACGAGATCGAGTTTATTCAGCCCATGCAGAAGCTAAGGCTTTCGCATAATTTACTCAAGAAACAGACAAAAACCTATGGAAAATCATTTAATCAATCCCGTTCGAAATCTTCATCTCGTTCTAAGTCATCATCTTCTTTTGTTTCTATTGTAGCTGGTCCTTTCTTTATTTGTTTTTATTTTTAATGTATTGTTTTTTTTTCTATTAATTCTGTCTTACTTTATATTTTTCATGCAACATCAATTCATTATTTCTTCTTCTTGTGTCATCAATTCATTTTTGGACATGTTACTTTGCAAAGGAAAACTTTACTGGACATGGCGTTTTCTTACTTACAGCAAATTTTAATTTTTAAGTAGACTGAAAATCTTATCAATAAAATCGCACTATTGGCTCAAGCGCACAATGACTCAAGTGCACTATTGGCACAAGTTCACTATTGGCTACTACTACAACTAGAGTCGGAATTCTAACATTGCGCAATTATTAGGTCATTTATTTTAGCAACGCCTATTGTTACTGAGAACTGCCATAAGTGGTACGATTTCCTTTTATTTTGCTCCATTTTTCAATATTGTTCTCTAAATTTCAGCAAACAAATGCAAAGATTGTCATGCTGTCTACAAAGATTCTCTAAACCCTTGTGCCTTGACATGTGCTTATCCAAAACCAAGGCCATGTCCCTACGCAGCCATCAATAAAGGGGGTTGCGAATGCGCCCCAGGTTTTGTCCTTAATGAAGTTAACGGAAAATGTGTTAGGCCTAAGGACTGTCCCGGTACTTATTTTATCAATTGCATTTATTTTGGGTTGGGTGGCGTGGTTTTTATATTAAATTAACAGGTTTTTGTTAATTTTCCTTGCTAAAACAATTACATTCAATATTTAAGTTATTCATCAGTGCGCGCTATGTTACTAATCACAATTATTTTTCCTAATTTTTCTTTCTTTTCTTATAGGAATAAAATGCAGAGATCCAAATGCAATGGAAATAGATTGTCCCAACCCATGCCCATTGTCATGTGATCGACCGTTCCCAAGAGTATGTACTAAGGCTTGCGTTAGAAGAGGTTGCCAGTGTGTCTCGGGATATATTCTGGACATCGACGATATTCAGCATGGGAAATGTGTCAGACCTAAGGATTGCCCGGGTATCTACTGAAATAAAGCTTTTCTATTCTATTCCTTTTTGTGGCTTGACTGTCCCACATCCTGTCTATTTGCTCCTTTCAATGCTTCCACGATTTGTGACCTCGAGCTTCTTCCGTTCGTTTTGACAGATTTTGATATTGTCTTCCTGAATTTTTTACAGCACCAATATGTTGCCCAAAACATTCCCATTACGTTATAGAAGATAACCAATGCCAAAAGACTTGTGGAAATCGGTTGATGACTCATAGCGACTCGGCAGGTGCCTGCCTCCCATTCACAGGATGTGCCTGTAGAACTGGATATGTCAGAATGTATGATAACGCTACTGGACCTTGTGTACCTGAAACGAAATGCCGTATGTATAAACCTATTAATAAAAAGCTTGCAAACGCGATATTGAATTCTAAATCAATTGCGATATGTTTGACTTTATAGCACCAATTCCAACTGAATGTGGTGTAAATGAAGAACCAACTAGCTGCAGAATAATTTGTCCTCCTGAAACTTGTGATAGTGTCTTCACTTCATACGATTGTGAGGAAACCGAATGCGAGCCAGGTTGCGACTGTAAGAACAGCTACCTGAGGAATAGGGATGGAATTTGCATACCTTCTGAATATTGTTTTAAACCTGATCGTAAGTATTGATGTTCTTGTTTTTAATTTTCTTTTATATACACACATAAACTCACGCCTTTTTCCCATGGGGGTAGGCAGAAACCACAGAACGCCACCTGCTACGATCCTTACATACTCCTTGTGTCTCGTCCACGTTCATACATCTGGTCATACACGCACGCCTGTTACGAGTACTACGCATCTGACCTTTCTGAAGAACCTCACTCCCTCACCTCTTCTCTGGCGTCCCCTCCCGGCGTTGCCACTCACACTTTTTGTGAGTCCTCTCCATATGACTAAACCATCTAAGCACTCTTTTCAATTTTTGACACTACATCTTTTATACTTTTTAACTATTGACGCACTTTTCGGAGGTACAGCTAGGATAGTAAAAATAATGTGTTTTTGTTTTCAGAAATGCAATGTGGAGAAAATGAAGTAGTGTCTGACTGTGCAATTCAATGCCCCCCTCAGTCTTGTGAAAGCCTTTACACTATTTACTTGTGTAATGAAACAAGACGGAATTGTACTACAGGATGCAATTGTATTGCCGGTTATCTTAGAAACAGTCTCGGTGTATGTGTACCGAATGAAGAATGCTATAACGGTCAGTGTTATGCTAAAATACTTTAACGCCTATCTGCATTGAATCAAACTGGTTCTTTGGAACTGTTTTGATCATCACACCAACACCGGCCACTTTATATTTCACACATATCTCTTCATTGATATCAGAGAG
This sequence comes from Lycophotia porphyrea, assembly GCA_950005105.1. NCBI lineage: Eukaryota > Metazoa > Arthropoda > Insecta > Lepidoptera > Noctuidae > Lycophotia > Lycophotia porphyrea. The sequence continues at coordinate 6,557,627 of OX465387.1, read as the reverse complement.
TATCAGAGAGCAATGGTGGCCCAGGCAGGCGCATTACTTACTGTGAGTTATAAAAACTGTTCTCAAAGTGGTAAAGTAAAATATCGTGAGGAAACCGGCATACCCTAGAACTAAAAATTTTAAGACATGTGGTATCTACCAACCCGCACTACGTGTGGTGGATTATAGCCCACTTTTTCTCTTAGAGAGTAAGCCTGTATCCGAGCAATGGGAACATTATACGCTGATTATACTAATTCTATACATATCTACCTAAACTCACACATGTTTCCCTTCACTCTTACTGAGTGAAGATTACCGCTATCCATTACAAATAACAAGTTTATATGCACACTGACACAGGCAAGCTACAGTAACTGTGCGTTTCTCTGGTAAAATATTAAAGTAAGTTTCTAAAGATATAAAAATTTTCAACTAAAAGAAAAAAATAAAGAGGGAGACTTAACGCGAACAAAAATTCAACAGGTTTTACGTGAATGTTTCGCCAGTAAAAAACACTGTAGTGTCCTACAAGGTACTATCTTCGGACCATTGCTCAATGTAAGTCTTTGTCCCATAGATCCAGCAGGTTGCCGTGGGGATGTGAACGCATCACGAGCGCGTGGATGCATTAGTCCATATCAACCGACTTGTGAAAACGCTAATCCTAAAATTATCTCTTATATTTGTGAAGACAACGGATGTGAGTGTAAACCGGGATACATTAAGTCTAGCCAAAACGGGAAATGCATTGAAGCAAAAGATTGTCCTGGTGAGTGAATGTCTTATTCTTTTGAACTGTACATTTTCGGCATAGACTCATAGAATCGATGGTGAAGTCCATGGTGAAGACATTTTTCTGAGTGACGAGGGATGCCCACAGGACCTTGGAAAGCCTAATGTTACACCATTTTGAACTGTCTTAGTTTTCAAGGATTCGAGTTTATATCCTTATAACTGAATCTGTTTATATCCATACATGTATCTGAATTAGGTAAAACATTATAAATTAGTTTTCAATTTAACGCCTCTGTCGCTGCAATAAACGTGGTCACTTGTATGTAACGTGAAAATGAAAAGAAGTTTTAAATTGCATCTCTAATTTATTTTTGTAGGTGGATCACCAAATTGTAGAGGAAATCAGACATACGTCGGTTGCAAATTTGGTTGCCCAACCAACTACTGCCCAATTGATGATAGTCGGGCTCTGGTTGCTTGTTCTACAGTGGATCCTTGTCAGAGTGGTTGTGCTTGTATGAGTGGCTATCTGATAGTGAGTCGCGATAACCCGCAGTGCGTCTTGGCTTCAGATTGTCGTAAGTAAAAATAAGTTTTATTGTAATTGAAACATGAATTAGTTTTCTTTCATGACTCAAGTACTAATTTCCTTCCACAAATAATTGAATACCTGGTGGCCAAAGCAGTTTTATCGAATTCTAAAATTATATTATGTTTGGTTACAGCTGACATTAAATGCACAAGACCAAACGAAGTCTTAGATCGCAATCCTTCAAGTTGTTTCTCCGAAAGATGTGAAGATAGAGGCAGCGAATGTAATTCTCCGTACCCGCCTGGACCAAGATGTGTCTGTGAAGATGGCTACTACAGGAACGAAAGCGACATTTGTGTTCCTGTTTCAAAATGCCGTAAGTTACGCTACAGATTTTTTATTGTATAATACTTGCTAGCTTGAACCAGCCTTCGTGATGTGCGTCCAGATCATCTCGCCACTTATTTCTAGGCCTATCCTCAGGTAAACATTCATGATGGTGCAGCAGAAGAGTACCTGGAAGGAACTGAGGGAGACCTTTGCTTAAAAGTAGGACATACAACGAAAATAAAACTAAGGCATAAACGTTGCTATCTTAAACCTACTATTTTATGGCCCTTGATAATTTTATTGATCAGTTAACAAAGCAAGCAATAGGAGACAGTGTTTGACTAGTGGATATGTATAAGCGTTTTATCACAATGATGATTGTGATTAGAAGAATTACTTTGTAATTCATTTTATACCGACGCTGATTCAAATATTTATTGCGAATTTGCGAGTGTGATACTTTTATTTCTCCTTTGCTTTCCCAAATTCCAACAGTTAAGATTTCATTTGCAATCGATTAAGAATTTACGGATAACTAATAGCCATAAGATATACGCTATTGGATAGAGCTTTTCAAAGAGAACTTTTGCTACTACCACCACTTTTTTTAGTTCGTAGGCTGTTCGGAATTATGGACCTAAATGTGTGTTACCGAAGTTAAAATTTTCTGAGTAACCGATAGTAATAAGATATATAATACACTATTGGAGAGAGCTTTTCTATGAGAATTTTGGTTACTCACATAATTTATGCTAATTCGCAGTCCGTTCAGAGTTATTGACCAAAATAACTAACTATTTGGACACCGAAGTTAAGATTTTCTTGGCAACCAATAGCCATAAGATATACATCATTAGAGAGAACTTTTTTAAGAAGCGCCTTTGTCGCTTAAACAACTTTCGCCAATTCGTATTCTGTTCCGAGTTATTGACTTAAATAGGTGACTATTTGGGTACCTTTTTGTTGGGTAATTGTTAAGTTTCCCAAATAATTATGATCCTAATTTTGCAGCTGTGGACAAAGGATGTGGTGGAGATCTAAATGCAACATACGCCGATTGTCCAAGTAGCTGTCCACCCACTTGTGCTGATCGCTATAGTAAAGAAAAATCTTTTTGTATTGCTCTGTGTGATCCGAGTAGATGTGTTTGCAAGCAAGGCTATATTTTGATTAAGAAGGGTGGAAAATGTGTGAAGCCGGAGGACTGTCCAGGTAATATAAATCTAAAGGATCATCTGCGATTGTAACTTCTCTTACTCCTATTCTGTCGACATGTTGTTACAACTCATACTTTTTTCTTTCCAATAATTCACCCATAAAGATCTGGGTTTCAAAGAAGACTCTAATGTAGTGGCTTGATGTGGAAATGTTGGCTTTGTGTATCAACATCAAAATCAAAGCATTTATTTCAAGTAGGCCAGTTGCCTGTAACTGGCCTACTTGGAATTGTCTTTGGAATTGTCGACAAGATACTACAGTCCTAGTCACAAGGTATAAAAACTGTGAAAGTACTGTAGTTGCCCATTCCCTAGCGTAGATCTCTATGGAAAAGAACAGGCAACGAACTCCATGGAGACTCTTTTAAATCAGTATATTTTTACAAAACCTTGGTTACATCATATCGAGGTATATATTATTAATTTCACTATGAACTGATTTTTTATATAATTTTCGACCTGTCTTCTGTACGTAGTAGCGGGATGCAACGGTGATGGCAATGCAACATACAGTGTTTGCACCGGTTATTGTCCTCTGACTTGTGATGATATTGGTCAGGAACCAAAGGCATGCATAACTTCGTGTGCACCGGCTGGATGTGCGTGCAACCCAGGATATGTACTGAATACAGACGGAAAATGCATAAACCCTCAAGATTGTCCAGGTAAATATGAAGTTTTAACGGTATGTGGAACTGGGTGTACAGTTTATTACCCCCATTGTATCTGGTGGGCTACTGGTCGACGATTCTAGTCGGGTTTTTCTATGTTTTCCAATGTCCAGCTAATAGTTTTCTTAATTCATCTGAATTCGCTTTGGGTAGTCAAATATCGTCACATTCTGATTTCCCTTTTAACTGATGGTTTTTTTTAATTTGTATTTTTCTACTAAAACAGTAAAAGGTTGTGCAGGAGACCCCAATGCAATGTACAAAGACTGCACCAGTGCTTGTGAACCGTCTTGCTTGAACCCGAAACCTCAAGTATGCACAAAACAGTGCTTGCCTCCTAGCTGCGTTTGCAAACCAGATTTTGTTCTGAATAAAAAAATCGGAAAATGTGTCAAGCTCGAAAGCTGTCCAGGTAATGGTTACTTCAATTTATTTTAATTTCGAAATATCAACCTTGGATATTGAATTATCGTTACATTTTAATTTCATTTTTCTCCAAATTTTTTTTAATTGAATTATTCTGCTTTAATAGTGATAGGTTGTGGAGGAGACCCCAATGCAATGTTTAAAAACTGTACCAGTGCTTGTGAACCAACCTGCACCAACCCGGACCCTCAAATATGCACCTTGCAATGTAAGCCAAGCGGTTGTGTGTGTAAGAAAGGATATGTTAAAAATGAAGAAACTGGAAAATGTGTCAAACGCGAGTCCTGTCCAGGTAATATATTATATTGATTACTCCAAAAAATGGTCAAGGAGAGCTATTAAAGGGTTTAAGAGGGGAAAAAGTATTGGAGTCTCGTCTCGCTACGGTTTAAAGGCCTCGCTTTTTTTTACGCACATACATCAAGACACATATATAATGTTTTCTGCTAAAGTGGGCCTGTCCTTTCGGTGCGGGTCAAGCTCCTTCCCCCATCTTTGCCTTTGTCTGCTACGACCTTGAAAACGTGAAAAGAACGGTGTTTTCACGTATCAAGTACAGATTTGATTCCACTTCTCGCTAATTTGTTATATTATTATTTATTGCAACAGTGCCAGGGTGCAAAGGAGATCCTAATGCAGTATTCAGCGACTGTCCCAGTGCCTGTGAACCGAATTGTACTAACCCGAAATCCCGAATATGCACCAAGCAATGCATGTCTCCTGGTTGTGTTTGCAAATCTGGATATGTTCTAAATGAAAAAACTGGAAAATGTGTCAAGCCCGAGACTTGTCCTGGTAATAGTTTCTTCAATTATTTTTTAATAGGGAATAACCTTGGATTTCTAAGTATCATCACTTTTGGTGACCTTTTAATTGATTCCACTTTTCACTGATACGTTTATCCGAAACAGGAAAAGGTTGCAAAGGAGATCCTAACGCGATGTACAGCGAATGCCCATCTGCTTGTGAACCAACTTGTATTAAATCCGACCCTAACCAACCATGCACGTATCAGTGCCTGTCTCCCGGTTGTGTGTGCATGCCAGGTTTTGTTCGAAATGAAAAAACTGGAAAATGTGTCAAGCCCGAAACCTGTCCAGGTATGATTTTTGATTTTATTCAAAGGAAACAATCGCACTTGATTCAGGAATATAGTTTTCAGTTTGTTGATAAAAGATCAATTTCTATGCTTATTTTGCTTCACGCTTGATTAACTTGTAGGAACATGTCTCGTGCAGTCAGTTATTCTGTTTAAATTGAAGAGGATTTTTAGTATAAATATTTGGTCTAGAACACACCATCGATTGTACGCATTTTGATTTTATTTGCGTTTGACTGTAGATTTCTTTGTTTTTTTTTAAATCTTAAAATATTATTATGACAGCTGAACCGCAATGTAACGGGGATCGCAATGCAACATATACGAAGAACCCAGAATACTGTCAACCTACTTGCAAAAATCCGGAGCCCAAAGGAGAATGCATGGACATGCGTACGCCACCAGCCTGTATATGCAAACCAGGATATATTTTGAAGAAAAAAGGAGGACAGTGTATCAAGCCCGAAGACTGTTCAGGTAAAAAAAAGAAGTCATATTTTATTTACGAAATATCTTTCATGTACCAAGGCCATCACCTGTCTAGCCTCCGACTTCTAGTCCAACCGGTTGTATTTAGATACCAGTATTATACATGGAGTGACTGCTTATGTGACGATAGCAGTTATTGTTTTAAATCTTGTTTTCTCGCTCCAACCGTTACTATAATTGATGTCTTGATTGGCCTCGAGGAGGTTCTAAACACGCTGAGTCGTTGGTCCTGCGCTTGAGCTTTCTCCTGTAGTGCGTCCGGCGTTTGGCGTCCTTTCAGACTATGAGAGTAAAGGAACACAGAGTGTACTTGTAACTTAACTATTGGCCAGATTATTTCTACAGTGGCACAAACGGTAAAGAGATTTCCAGATTGGTAAATGCAGTTCCTGCCCAGGAGAAAGACGTTCTGCTGGATTAATGAAGTGAGGAGGGGTGGGATATCTGTTCCTCCACAACTCATATCTTTCATCTGACGCACTATCTTCTGGGAAAAATATGTCTATATCTCCTGCGTACTTGGCTTATCTCCGTTGAAATGCCGCAATGGCCAAAATTCGTTCGAAATATATTAATATTTAGATGGGATGCTCAATAAGATTCGATACGGAACGTTACATGGAAGTCTTATTTCTTTGCAAGCAAGTTCCGAGCTGTCCATAACTTGCATTTGGTTATCTTTTCTTTCAGGTGGATCTCCGCAATGTAGAGCGAATGAAACCTATGTCTACTGCAACGCAGGCTGCCCAACTGATTACTGTCCTGTGGATGATAGTCTCGCTTTTATCGCTTGTGATCCGCCTTATCCGTGCCTCGGAGGTTGTGCTTGCAAAGGAGGCTATTTAATGGTCAGTGAAGATGAAGATAGGTGCATCTTGTCTTCAGAATGTCGTAAGTACAACTATAACAATTTACCTTCGTTCTTCATACATCTATAGGGATAAGAGAACGGCTTGAAATTCTGACTAACTGGATTTATGTATTTTTAGCACAACTAAATTGTAGCAGACCGAACGAGTTCTGGGACGCTTATGCTCCAGGTTGCTTACGAGAAAGATGTGACGACAGGGATATACCCTGTGATTTCCAATACCCCGGTCCACCAAGATGCAGATGTATTGCAGGGCACTACAGAAACCAGGATGATATCTGTGTTATGGGATGCCAGTGTCGTGAGTATTTACTGTGATTTAAAAGAACAAGCCTCCCATGTGTCCGAACACAGATGGTTTAGTCAATAAACCTTTCACAGGACCCCACTAAATGAAGTTCTAATGTTAGTAATATTAAGGCTCCTTTTTGAGGGGAAAACAATAGTAATAACAAACGCCTGCAATAACTTTACACTAACTTGGGGTTTTCCTTGGGTGCATTTCATGAAACTAACGGGCTACTGCCAGTTGATATCACCTCCTAGCTCGTCTTCTAAAGGTTCAGGAAACCTGACTCCAGAGATCTTTCAAATACATAATAACAATAATGTTGCAAAATCCTCAAAACAAGAAACCTAATAATGAACATTCCTATGTGAAATACTAATTTTATGTGTCGTACTGACCAGTAGGAAGAATATATACTTACATATCCTATACATATTGCAGCAAAACCGGGATGTAACGGCGACATGAACGCAACATTCATGGAATGTCCCAGTCGATGTCCTGCGACATGTGGTGGCTCCCCTGATCAGATATGCACGACTGACTGTGCAGAGCCTGGCTGCGTCTGCAATGATGGATTAGTTCTGTCTAAACCGGGTGGTGTTTGTATTAAACCTGAAGACTGTGGTAAGGCATTCAATAATTTTAAAGTTATTACTTCCAAACTCAAGGTTTGCAAAAGTGCAATAGAGCGCAGTATCTAAGCGTCAAGCAAATTGACCATACGCAAAATCACACTGCGATCCAAAACATAGATTAAAGGCGGTGCTCAAAAAGCCGCTAATCTGAAGTATGCCTTGGCTGCATTGGTTCTAAGTTGTCCATGTTTACAGATTGCCTAAGGATGTGATCATATATATATCGACGTGAAATCAGAAAGACCTTTATATCTGTACAATAAAAGCAAATAGGACGTCATTCGTCTCTTTTTGGTTTAGATAACGCGACTCTAAACCACGTTTACTGGTCTTCTAAATAAAACTAGCAACTAGAAGGAGTAGTACCTCCATCAAGTAGCAAATAATATCTTGGTACTAAATTATCCTTTTTTCACCTGAGCAAGAAATCTTCAGAATAAGAAATTCAGTTCCATCCACGGGGAGCTGAAAAGGATTTATTGTCGCTTGCATTTCAAAGATATTGCAATAGAATAACCGCGACGACGGTTGGACACTGAACCTTATTACCATATTTTTCATTTGAATTTTGTTAGAATTCAGTGAGATCTTGAGCATAAATCTGTTCTAACAAAAAGGAAAAGGGGAATATTTTTTAGGATTCTATTGTTGCATGAAGAATGCTTATTTAAAACTTTTGTGGTCTAAATTCATAGTTACTTCCATAATTCTCTTTTATTTCTAGTACTGTCTCAAGCTAGACTGACAAAAGATTTTTCTTCTAATGTTGATAAATAGTCTTCAATTTCATTTATCACCGTAATAAATGTAAGATGGTCTGGATCAAAATAATTTTAATTAAACTGCTAAGACAAATTGATTATTTGTCTAACAATCTCGTTGTTGGCACGTCCAAGGGTTTAAATGAGAAATGCGTTTACTCTAACTATTGTTTGGACAATTCAGAACCCGAACAGGTACCTATGTTTATTGAATCGTTTTGTTCAGATGCCTTTGAACGAATAACACGTAACTGAAAAGTGGAAATAAATCCCGGCTTTTTGAGAGGAAAGTCGATGGCTTAGTTGAAAACCCTAGTGAAACAGGTTCGTTCGATTTAAGTAAATGTAATAGAAAATATTTCGAAGTTGGATTACGCTTTATCGCCATCATTCTTTTATAGATGATGTTCTTTTAACCGTAAAATACTATTTAGGGGATTCGATTTGGATAGCATTGTTGAAAAAGTATTTCATATGGTTATTTTTGACATTTGCTTTATTTCTTTGGATCGTAGCAGGAGGCAGGAGCTCGTGGCTAAATAATAACAGCCGCTCAGGTGGATCTTCAGGTTAAGTCGCACTTGCCTAGGTTGGTCTGTGGATGGACTCATTACAGACCGAGTTTTCTAGGCAGTCGCTCCATTTAAAATACGGGTGTTCAGCTGCATCCGGTTAGACTGGAAGCTGACCCCAACATAGTGGTTGCGTTCTGTTCTGTGTTTCTGCCTGCCCCCATGGGAAAAGGCGTATTTTTGACATTACATACATATAATTTATGTTGTTTTTTAAATATCGTATTTGTTGAACGAGTCTTAATCGAAGTACAGTAAAACGTGCAAATTGATAATTATAAAATTAATTTATTGTAAAGAGCGCTGTTGGTAACAGTCAATTTATTTCCCGATAACTTTATTAAAGGAACGTTATTTAAACATAACGTTTTTTTGTTTCGTCTTTATTACTTGTGTTAATTAATTTATGAAAATGTTTCAATAGTTGGCTCTTAGGTTCAGTTTACACCACGAATTGTATTGTACATTATTCGGGTTGAAACAAATAAAATGAAATTATTTTTCTTTTTCTGTAAATCGTTTCAATATATCAGACACAGAACGTTGTTTCAAGTCATGTTTAGCGTTAACTGATCCATGGTGTAAGCGGGCTTTACGACTGAATTTCCTAAATATGTATCAAGATGAAATTGTTCCGAAACCGCTCCGTAAATGTTACTTTATTTTGTGGGCGACACGTTTGCAACTTAGTTGTTACATCTAAAACTAATAGCTGCAATTATGAAGACAGTAATAACTTCAAAAGTATATCAAGTAAAGCGAACGATATCCGACAAAGTAACTTTATATGCACGTTATTGCATATCTAGCGTTTCTGCTTCCGATGTGTTGTCAGTTGCTACTAAGTTACACTCGATCCTGTTCGTCTGTCTTTTGTTTTACTTGTTCTTCTTTCGAAGTGTTTTGAACTGTGTTGTTACCGTGTTTTGTTTTTTTTTTACTATTTTTCTTATTGGTTTTGTTTCCAGGAACAATTCACACACTAGTGCGTGGTTTAATAAAAACATGTTTTTTTTTTCAACTGTCAAAATATGCTAAATATATATTTATGAGTTTCGATTCAATTTCTTGGACCTCGGCAATATGATGTCACCATATTCCCGAGGTCCAAGAAATTGAATCGAAACTCATAAATATAATATATTTAGCATATTTTTAGCAGTTTTGGGTAGATAAAATTATCTTTGTTAGATAGTCATCTTCAAATAATCTGGGAAGAGTCCTGTTTTATAATTTATTACATGGACAGTGTAGTAGTGTACAATTAGTCAATGAAGTTTGTGCTGCAGTAGCATGCAATTAAAATATTATCACTGACAGTAACATAATTATGACAAAATCGTGTCTTTACTTATCTAGTATGGTCATTTTATCATAAAAATCCATACTATTTACGCAAATTATAATTTTAAACAAAAATAACAAAACCTCAGCTATCAGGAAATATACAATTTGTGCGTTGGAGTAAAAAAGTCCCCGTGTGAACTACGTCACGAGCTTGATAGCTCGATCTTACATCACCTGAGTCACATCCACCGCATCCGCCACAGTAGACATACTAACTTACAGTATATCAACTAGATAAAAAATGGCCGTATTAGGCTCACATGAATTTAAAGAGTGGATTTAAATAATTAAAGTGGAAGCGATATAATGACTCTTTTCGTTTTTGAACGCAGTGTAAAAATTACCGATCTCGTGCATTGCTGCGGTGGTGGCCAAAGTAACCAGAGCCGTCCTAATGCTCTTTGGGTTGATGATGTCGTCAAAGTCGCGGGAAACACCTGGATAAGGGATGCACTGAACCTGAAGTGTGGCAGAAAAAGGGGAGGCCTATACCCTGCTGTGTGTGATTCCGGGTTGATATGATGATGATGAAGATCCTCCGGGTTACTTGTGAGTAACTACCCTGTCGCTTCAAAACAAGCGGTTACGTTTTATGCGTGTATGCCGAAAACGCGCGTTTGACTTCGCAAAAATAGCCGACTTGGTTCACTGGTTATATTTATGTTGTGTCCCCGTCGAGTTTAGTGATTTTATATCGTCATACAGTTTGTTTTGCCAGAGTTCGTAATATTGTAAGTGGTATTTTATTGAGAGGAATAGTGTCACAATGTTGTTCGTGTATCTTTTTGTTTCTGTTCTTTCTTTGGTTCATAGTGGTGTGACAAAATATGTGGAGGAAAAAGGTAGATGAAAATAAAAGATAATTTATTATTTTATTTTTAGTTAGATGTAGTTTAATCTCTATCGAGAGTCTTTTAAATCGATTAGGACAAGTTTAAAGAAAAAGCAGGATTCGAAATATCTATTTCGAATCCTGCTTTTTCTTTAAACTATATAACTATATAACTATAAAGAGAATAAATTATTTTATTTGATATTTATCATGATAATTATCACTTCGAACACTGTGGATAAGTTCTTAATCCCCCTTATATTGCAGAAGTATAATGTAATAGAATAATCAGCCTATAATGTTCCGACTGCCGAGACAAAAGCCTCCCTCTGTGAGCCCAGTGGGAGTTGGTGGTTGTCAGGTACCTTTAAATTTGTAGTTTGCCTCACGATGTCTTCCTTCATCATTAATGAGAGTAGGTATAGTGATCTTCATATGCCTAGTCTTTTCCCAACTTCGTTCGTTACGGGATCCAGTTTATCTAGGTATACTTTTTAACAAAGTCAGTTTCACTTTTTCAAAAAGTTAAATTAGAATACCTAATTCTAATTTGACTTTTTGAAAAAGTGAAACTGACTTTGTTAGACAGACAGAATTTTAATTTGATCCTGAAACTAGTTCATCGGGCTTTTCATACCTGTGAAATGAAAAAACTATTTTCACGAGCCATGGGTTGCTGAACTTCTATTCGAAAAACTTCTGGTTCCATTAAATTCTGCAATACTCGTTTGGAATTACTTCGCTTCAACCTGTCGTTGTTTTGTGTGATTTCCAATACCCCGGTCCACCAAGATGCAGATGTATTGCAGGGCACTACAGAAACCAGGATGATATCTGTGTTATGGGATGCCAGTGTCGTGAGTATTTACTGTGATTTAAAAGAACAAGCCTCCCATGTGTCCGAACACAGATGGTTTAGTCAATAAACCTTTCACAGGACCCCACTAAATGAAGTTCTAATGTTAGTAATATTAAGGCTCCTTTTTGAGGGGAAAACAATAGTAATAACAAACGCCTGCAATAACTTTACACTAACTTGGGGTTTTCCTTGGGTGCATTTCATGAAACTAACGGGCTACTGCCAGTTGATATCACCTCCTAGCTCGTCTTCTAAAGGTTCAGGAAACCTGACTCCAGAGATCTTTCAAATACATAATAACAATAATGTTGCAAAATCCTCAAAACAAGAAACCTAATAATGAACATTCCTATGTGAAATACTAATTTTATGTGTCGTACTGACCAGTAGGAAGAATATATACTTACATATCCTATACATATTGCAGCAAAACCGGGATGTAACGGCGACATGAACGCAACATTCATGGAATGTCCCAGTCGATGTCCTGCGACATGTGGTGGCTCCCCTGATCAGATATGCACGACTGACTGTGCAGAGCCTGGCTGCGTCTGCAATGATGGATTAGTTCTGTCTAAACCGGGTGGTGTTTGTATTAAACCTGAAGACTGTGGTAAGGCATTCAATAATTTTAAAGTTATTACTTCCAAACTCAAGGTTTGCAAAAGTGCAATAGAGCGCAGTATCTAAGCGTCAAGCAAATTGACCATACGCAAAATCACACTGCGATCCAAAACATAGATTAAAGGCGGTGCTCAAAAAGCCGCTAATCTGAAGTATGCCTTGGCTGCATTGGTTCTAAGTTGTCCATGTTTACAGATTGCCTAAGGATGTGATCATATATATATCGACGTGAAATCAGAAAGACCTTTATATCTGTACAATAAAAGCAAATAGGACGTCATTCGTCTCTTTTTGGTTTAGATAACGCGACTCTAAACCACGTTTACTGGTCTTCTAAATAAAACTAGCAACTAGAAGGAGTAGTACCTCCATCAAGTAGCAAATAATATCTTGGTACTAAATTATCCTTTTTTCACCTGAGCAAGAAATCTTCAGAATAAGAAATTCAGTTCCATCCACGGGGAGCTGAAAAGGATTTATTGTCGCTTGCATTTCAAAGATATTGCAATAGAATAACCGCGACGACGGTTGGACACTGAACCTTATTACCATATTTTTCATTTGAATTTTGTTAGAATTCAGTGAGATCTTGAGCATAAATCTGTTCTAACAAAAAGGAAAAGGGGAATATTTTTTAGGATTCTATTGTTGCATGAAGAATGCTTATTTAAAACTTTTGTGGTCTAAATTCATAGTTACTTCCATAATTCTCTTTTATTTCTAGTACTGTCTCAAGCTAGACTGACAAAAGATTTTTCTTCTAATGTTGATAAATAGTCTTCAATTTCATTTATCACCGTAATAAATGTAAGATGGTCTGGATCAAAATAATTTTAATTAAACTGCTAAGACAAATTGATTATTTGTCTAACAATCTCGTTGTTGGCACGTCCAAGGGTTTAAATGAGAAATGCGTTTACTCTAACTATTGTTTGGACAATTCAGAACCCGAACAGGTACCTATGTTTATTGAATCGTTTTGTTCAGATGCCTTTGAACGAATAACACGTAACTGAAAAGTGGAAATAAATCCCGGCTTTTTGAGAGGAAAGTCGATGGCTTAGTTGAAAACCCTAGTGAAACAGGTTCGTTCGATTTAAGTAAATGTAATAGAAAATATTTCGAAGTTGGATTACGCTTTATCGCCATCATTCTTTTATAGATGATGTTCTTTTAACCGTAAAATACTATTTAGGGGATTCGATTTGGATAGCATTGTTGAAAAAGTATTTCATATGGTTATTTTTGACATTTGCTTTATTTCTTTGGATCGTAGCAGGAGGCAGGAGCTCGTGGCTAAATAATAACAGCCGCTCAGGTGGATCTTCAGGTTAAGTCGCACTTGCCTAGGTTGGTCTGTGGATGGACTCATTACAGACCGAGTTTTCTAGGCAGTCGCTCCATTTAAAATACGGGTGTTCAGCTGCATCCGGTTAGACTGGAAGCTGACCCCAACATAGTGGTTGCGTTCTGTTCTGTGTTTCTGCCTGCCCCCATGGGAAAAGGCGTATTTTTGACATTACATACATATAATTTATGTTGTTTTTTAAATATCGTATTTGTTGAACGAGTCTTAATCGAAGTACAGTAAAACGTGCAAATTGATAATTATAAAATTAATTTATTGTAAAGAGCGCTGTTGGTAACAGTCAATTTATTTCCCGATAACTTTATTAAAGGAACGTTATTTAAACATAACGTTTTTTTGTTTCGTCTTTATTACTTGTGTTAATTAATTTATGAAAATGTTTCAATAGTTGGCTCTTAGGTTCAGTTTACACCACGAATTGTATTGTACATTATTCGGGTTGAAACAAATAAAATGAAATTATTTTTCTTTTTCTGTAAATCGTTTCAATATATCAGACACAGAACGTTGTTTCAAGTCATGTTTAGCGTTAACTGATCCATGGTGTAAGCGGGCTTTACGACTGAATTTCCTAAATATGTATCAAGATGAAATTGTTCCGAAACCGCTCCGTAAATGTTACTTTATTTTGTGGGCGACACGTTTGCAACTTAGTTGTTACATCTAAAACTAATAGCTGCAATTATGAAGACAGTAATAACTTCAAAAGTATATCAAGTAAAGCGAACGATATCCGACAAAGTAACTTTATATGCACGTTATTGCATATCTAGCGTTTCTGCTTCCGATGTGTTGTCAGTTGCTACTAAGTTACACTCGATCCTGTTCGTCTGTCTTTTGTTTTACTTGTTCTTCTTTCGAAGTGTTTTGAACTGTGTTGTTACCGTGTTTTGTTTTTTTTTTACTATTTTTCTTATTGGTTTTGTTTCCAGGAACAATTCACACACTAGTGCGTGGTTTAATAAAAACATGTTTTTTTTTTCAACTGTCAAAATATGCTAAATATATATTTATGAGTTTCGATTCAATTTCTTGGACCTCGGCAATATGATGTCACCATATTCCCGAGGTCCAAGAAATTGAATCGAAACTCATAAATATAATATATTTAGCATATTTTTAGCAGTTTTGGGTAGATAAAATTATCTTTGTTAGATAGTCATCTTCAAATAATCTGGGAAGAGTCCTGTTTTATAATTTATTACATGGACAGTGTAGTAGTGTACAATTAGTCAATGAAGTTTGTGCTGCAGTAGCATGCAATTAAAATATTATCACTGACAGTAACATAATTATGACAAAATCGTGTCTTTACTTATCTAGTATGGTCATTTTATCATAAAAATCCATACTATTTACGCAAATTATAATTTTAAACAAAAATAACAAAACCTCAGCTATCAGGAAATATACAATTTGTGCGTTGGAGTAAAAAAGTCCCCGTGTGAACTACGTCACGAGCTTGATAGCTCGATCTTACATCACCTGAGTCACATCCACCGCATCCGCCACAGTAGACATACTAACTTACAGTATATCAACTAGATAAAAAATGGCCGTATTAGGCTCACATGAATTTAAAGAGTGGATTTAAATAATTAAAGTGGAAGCGATATAATGACTCTTTTCGTTTTTGAACGCAGTGTAAAAATTACCGATCTCGTGCATTGCTGCGGTGGTGGCCAAAGTAACCAGAGCCGTCCTAATGCTCTTTGGGTTGATGATGTCGTCAAAGTCGCGGGAAACACCTGGATAAGGGATGCACTGAACCTGAAGTGTGGCAGAAAAAGGGGAGGCCTATACCCTGCTGTGTGTGATTCCGGGTTGATATGATGATGATGAAGATCCTCCGGGTTACTTGTGAGTAACTACCCTGTCGCTTCAAAACAAGCGGTTACGTTTTATGCGTGTATGCCGAAAACGCGCGTTTGACTTCGCAAAAATAGCCGACTTGGTTCACTGGTTATATTTATGTTGTGTCCCCGTCGAGTTTAGTGATTTTATATCGTCATACAGTTTGTTTTGCCAGAGTTCGTAATATTGTAAGTGGTATTTTATTGAGAGGAATAGTGTCACAATGTTGTTCGTGTATCTTTTTGTTTCTGTTCTTTCTTTGGTTCATAGTGGTGTGACAAAATATGTGGAGGAAAAAGGTAGATGAAAATAAAAGATAATTTATTATTTTATTTTTAGTTAGATGTAGTTTAATCTCTATCGAGAGTCTTTTAAATCGATTAGGACAAGTTTAAAGAAAAAGCAGGATTCGAAATATCTATTTCGAATCCTGCTTTTTCTTTAAACTATATAACTATATAACTATAAAGAGAATAAATTATTTTATTTGATATTTATCATGATAATTATCACTTCGAACACTGTGGATAAGTTCTTAATCCCCCTTATATTGCAGAAGTATAATGTAATAGAATAATCAGCCTATAATGTTCCGACTGCCGAGACAAAAGCCTCCCTCTGTGAGCCCAGTGGGAGTTGGTGGTTGTCAGGTACCTTTAAATTTGTAGTTTGCCTCACGATGTCTTCCTTCATCATTAATGAGAGTAGGTATAGTGATCTTCATATGCCTAGTCTTTTCCCAACTTCGTTCGTTACGGGATCCAGTTTATCTAGGTATACTTTTTAACAAAGTCAGTTTCACTTTTTCAAAAAGTTAAATTAGAATACCTAATTCTAATTTGACTTTTTGAAAAAGTGAAACTGACTTTGTTAGACAGACAGAATTTTAATTTGATCCTGAAACTAGTTCATCGGGCTTTTCATACCTGTGAAATGAAAAAACTATTTTCACGAGCCATGGGTTGCTGAACTTCTATTCGAAAAACTTCTGGTTCCATTAAATTCTGCAATACTCGTTTGGAATTACTTCGCTTCAACCTGTCGTTGTTTTTAGTTATTGCGCAAAGAAGACATTGGTGCCGATTCCCTTGTTTACAAACTAAACCAAATTTAAGTTCAGTGCATCTTTTTCTTTCTATTTCATTAAGAAAAGGACAGAAGATAAATTTTAGTTTAGTCCTGTCAAATTAACCAGCGCCTGACATAAGTTTACACGTGATTAAAAAGTTGACTACTAAAATTACATCAAATTACGTCAGGTGCTGACTAATTTGACAGGACTTAACTAATATTTATCTTCTGTCCTTTTCATAATGAAATAGAAAGGAAAAGATGCACTCAACTTAAATTTAGTTTAGTTTGTGAACTAGGGAATCGGCACCAGTGTCTCGATTACACTACCAAAAAAGTCTGGGTTTAACTAACTATTAATAGTAGAATAAAGTTGATCAGAGACAGTGAGACATTTGCCTGACACTTATTGGTCCTGACACTAAATGAATATTTAAATATTATTTTCTATCGATATTGCGACTCTCCTTATTTGAGTTTTTTTATCATCATCATTTATGTGGCCTGGTGTTAGACAAAACGAGCAATTCAATCAAACACTAAGTCCCTACTTAGTCTATTCTATATTCCAACACAAATTATTCAAGAAAAGCCACAACGGCCCATCAACGTCAAAATCGTATCAGTACAAACTGAAATCTGGCCTTCTATTATTTTGGTCGTTATCAGGGGCTTTATAGGCCTCCAAATGCCTTAATGACAGCCACTGTAGATGATAGTCGGGTACAGAGGGCTTAACGGCCTTTTCAAGCAGGGATTTGGTATATCATAACCATCTTCAAAATTGATTTTAAGCATACTTTGGAAACTAATGTTGTTTGGAATTCAGGTCATTATTTTTTCGACTGTATGTTCTCTAGGAAAAATTATTAGGTCTTTGATTTATAAATTAAAAAAAAATATATGTATGAGAACAGATGCTAGACCACATATTATATAGCATCCACTTTGCGTGCCCGGCTTAAGTATAACACTTAAATAATACTTGACGTGGCTACTGTCACAGCATATTTGTTTTAAACAGCAACTTTCAAACTCAAGTACTTAATTCTATACATTTAAATAACAAAAACGTTGTCTTGTTTGTATAGTAACCAAATAGTGTTTATGACGTCATAGTAGGTAGTCAGAAAATGGCACGCTTGGTTTTCATACGGTTCGTGATACTGGCGTTATCTAGGTATGTCTGTGGTCTAGATAAAGATGTCTGTATATTATTTTGTCTAGTCATACATATATTTTTTGTTCAAGAATTATGTGGGCTCCCTGAACACCGTCTCTTACCGTACGTTTCACTTGAAAGTTAAAACACTTAAAAACTTTTTGTCTAACATTCTGACTCTCAAACAGAATAAATGTACTAGAGTATTTTGTTTGAGTGTTATAATGTGTTTCAATATATTCGTGCCTTTAACGTCTCGAGTCTGTATCGAGATTGTATGTAACTAAGTGCTCTTTAAATGTTAGTTTCCAAGAAATGTTATTTCTTTTTCTTTCTTGTAAAATTCATCAACACGATTTCTTGTTCAAATTACTTTTAAAGCTAAGCCTAAATGTGGTTACAACGAAGAAAAGGTACCTACGATGCAGACAATATGGGGCATATTTGTCGGCGTCGCTGATAAAATTAAAAAAAAAAAAAATAGCTAGATTCCAACGGCTCGCGGCTGTTACCAGTAGTTCTGCAATATAGAATATTCTGATTACATCAAAATTGCCAGCACCCATTTCAATGATTTCTTCTATCTTATACTCGACATTATACTCGTATTATACATTTTTAGGTCCACCAACTCCTGTATGTGGTATAAACGAAATTGCCAGAGACTGCAGAACAATCTGTCCACCACAGACTTGCTCGAGCAAGTACGCGTTATTCCTCTGTATTCAAGACTTGCCCTGTGAGCCAGGGTGCGACTGTATTCCAAAATATCTAAGAAACGATAAGGGAATATGCATACCAAGCGAAAAGTGTCCTCCGCGTAAGATATTTTTCATGTTTACTGTCCTTGCTTTCTAAATTTTCTTTCCACTTTTTTTTCTTGACCTGACTGTTTTATCGTATTCTTTATTCTTAGGGTATTTTGTTGATATCCTATTGTGCGACTGTTTTTAAGCGCAACCATTTGAACAATTTGAGTTTGTAAGCGCAACTAATGGTTGCGCTATGAGGAATAATTTAGTTGCGCTAAGTTGGTTGCGCTTAAAAACAGTTGCGCTTTGAGGAATACCCCACTATTGTTCTGCTTAAAATTTCGACTACTGTCTAAAATTATCATTATATTCGCGCTCTTTTTCTATGTGACTTATAGTCGGCGTAACACGTATTTTAGGAGTTCGTTTGATGATGATAGGCGAGAAAGAAGGTGTCTGATGAGATGACGAGTAATACAGAAGTATGGAAGAAGAAGACATGCTGCGCCGAGCGCAAATGAATTAGGACAAGGGCAAGAGAATGATGATGATGATGATGATTTGTCTTGTCTTATTTGTTTTACAGTTAAACCTGAACCAACTTGTGGTTACAACGAAGTCTCAGTACCTTGCAGACAGATCTGCCCACCACAAAATTGTGATATAGCGTACACTGAGTACGCTTGTACTAATGAGTCGAAAATATGTGAACCTGGATGTAACTGTCTTCCCAATTACCTTAGGAATGGGTCCGGGATATGTATACCGAATGAGGACTGTACTTGTAAGTACCTTTAATTGAACACCATAATCCTTTTGCTTTATCATATTTTTGATTAATCATTGAGAATCATCAACAACGTTGAACCAGGAACCATTTATGAATCAGGATTCGATACCTCCGAACATTCCAGAGACTGAAGTTAATACATACGAGTACGATAATACGACTAGTCTTTTGCAACAAATTAAAACATGGGCCTATGTCTAATATGTCCTTCATTTGGGCATAAGAAAGACTGTTTTCTCTTTGTTTTAGAGTATGACGTACTAAAGTACTTTTTAGTGGCCTAATTGAGACAGATGATTCGTCTTTGGTTAAATTAAATGAAGAGATAATAAATAAAAAATACATATAATCTGCACACTGTCTGACACTCATACATAGTTGCACCACAAGCCACACGATTTTCATCCAACCTTAAAATTTTTCACTATGCATCTTGAAGCACTTCTTCATGCATCTTGAAATGCTATTGGTATACATTTGTATCACCACCTATTTACAACCCTATGTACCACTGTTTACGGTCGCCATTCACTGTGAAGGTTTTAATCATGACTGTACCAACAGTGATTTAGATGTCTTCAATCTCTCTTACAGCCTGTCAAATTCCTGATAAGTGCAAGCGAACCTGTGCATCGCCGAACCCTCCTAATTGTGGGTATAATCCACCAAAAGAAAATATAAACGGTTGCGATTGTAAAGAAGGTTATATTCTGTCAGAAAAAAAAGGAGACTGCATTCCTATTGGAAGCTGTCCACGTATGTAACCTTTTTTTGTTTAATGTTATGTTCTTTAGATTTACTAATGCAGCTATACCTACACATTTCTATCCTTATGAAGGACTAGCTTATGCTAGCGACTTCGCCCACGTGGTGTTCGGTAATTGTTCACTAATGTTGGAGAGTTCTATTAAAATATCTAAGTGCCAAGTTTCATCAAAATCCGTTCAGTAGTTTTGTACGAAAGAATAACACACATCTATCCATCCTCACAAACTCTCGCATTTATAAAACTAGTAGGATTTTGTTGATTATTGCTAGGCTGTAAATTAAAGTTTTGTGGTACTAAAATATTAACATTAGCCGGTAGTCGGGGGTTTCCTGCATCATTTTATCAGCCAAAACACGTCCACTATTACTGGATATTACTGGATTTGTTAAGAACATGGGCCATTGCAGCGGAGCAATCTCACCCGAAAATAACATTTTTAGAACACTAATGCGAAAGTTCGGATGGATGGATGTTTGTTACTCAATTACGGCAGAACTTCTGAACGGATATAGATGAAATTTAGCGCAAAGATAGATTATGGTCTGAAATAGATCATAGGGTACTTTTAATCCCGGAAAAATACATCGAAATTTCCACGCGAATGAAGTCGCGGACAACAGCTAGGATATAATAACATTCTCGTTTGTAATATTACAGCTGAGATAGCCTGCCAAGGCGACCCCAACGCAGCACCCAAACGTTGTCCGAAGCCGTGCCCGTCTACTTGTGCCTCACCAAACCAAACTCCCTGCAAGAGAGTCTGCGATCCAATTGCGTGTGCATGCAAACCTGGATATTTACTTTCAAATAATACTGGTCTATGCATCTTACCTGACAAATGTCCTGGTAAGTGAAATATTGATTAGTTTTGAAGAATTCAAGATCAGGGAGACTAAAATGGCTGCTTTAGGAGAATCATAATAAGACAATGTATGAATTACAATTGTTGTACTGTATTGTTGTTGTATTTTTTGTTGAGTTGTTGTCGTTTTTTGTTGTATTGTATTGTTGTATATTGTAACAATTAAGTGACATTTAATAATGTTAACTGCGATAACCACAAGAATTTAACGTGATTCTTATTATTATCATATTATGATTCTGGTAAAGTGGCCATCTTAGACACCCTGGAAAGATGAAAAGTTGTTTACAGTCTACACTGTAAACAAACTTGTATACATATACATTGCCTTTTCTGATGAAGAAAGATTCTTTAAAACCTAGTTGAGTCAAGAGCTCCTAGAGCCGCAGGTAAAGCTACTTTCTGTCAAGGATAAAATAATATGATAGAAAAGTCAACAATATATGGAAAGCATATGTCATTCCTGTAGTAATTCAATGTAGATATGAAACGCTTAATGCAGGCACCGTAACTATACATAAATATTTCCAGGTTGATAATTTTTCGATTTCAAGCCTGAGTTGAAAGCTTTCAGACTTCTGCCACTACATTAGCTCCAAATCAACAAAAGTTACAACACCGTATTTGATATTAGAGCTGTCTGACAAAATCAATTCAATGCTTAGTTAAATAATAACAATAATTTAATTGGTAGTTATGTGTTTGAACCGTTTGGGGTTGAAACACTAGGGCCATGGGGTCCGAGTGCCCACCTAGTATTTCGAGAAATCGCCAAGCGGTTGGTCGACTCTTCACGTGACCAGAGGGCGGGCCTATTTTTTGGCCAAAGAATCAGCATTGCCATCCAACGTGGCAATGCTGCCAGCCTTCTGGGCACTTTTCCTATTGAAGTGATGTGGACGAATTTTTTGACGCCCTGTAACCCTTTTGATACTTGTACATATATTTATTACTATCATAGATTTGTAGTGTGTAGATTTGTATAATAGTAATTTGTTTGATTAATAAAAATTACAATCCAATGCTAACAATGTTCTCAGGTGGAAACCCATGTGGCAAGAATGAACGCTTCGCCGATTGCAACACAGATTGCCCAAATACCTATTGCCCGGTGGATGACAGTCGGGCCTTAGTATTCTGTGATCCACCAGCAGGCTATTGTCTGTCTGGCTGTATTTGTAATTTAAATAACAAAAGAAAAAGCCGCAAAGATCCCAAATGTATCACGTCGTCCAAATGCCGTAAGTGATTTTTAATGTTAATTGCATTTTCCATTTACGAGGGCAACAAAAACACAGGTTGGAATAGGAAATAATAGATCGAATTTATCGTTTCCTATGAAAAAGCAATTTTGATTTGTAATGTTTGGATTGTCATTTTGGAGAAGTATTTATTGATAGTGTATTTATTGATAGTCAATAGTCAATAAATTATTTGAAGTAAAATAAATATTTAGAGAGATTTTTCTTATGAGAGCAGCGGTGGCCCAGTGGTAGCGACCCTGACTTACGAGCAGTAAGTCGTGGGTTCGAACTCAGGCAGGCGCATTTTTTTGTGTAATTTATTTCATCACCACTGTTCTCAAAAAACGGTGAAGGAAAACATCGTGAGGAAACCGACAATCATGTCCTAGAACCAAAAATCGAAGACATGTGACATCTACCAATCCGCATTGGGCCCGCGTGGTGGATTATAGCCCATTCCCTTTCATAGAGAGGGGGCCAGTGTCCCAGCAGTGGGAACATTATAGGCTTATGCTGATGATGAAATATTTAGAAAAAAGAAAAAGATAAGTTACGTGTATTGTTTGCCAGTAACAGGATATAGCATCTAAAAAACGAGTACTTTAATATTTTTCGGTTTTGTAAGAATATTGATAGGATTAGTTATTGACTTAATTCTTTAACTATTAGTTTCGTAAAGATAGCCGATTACTAGAAGCAAGCATACAATTTCCTTAAACCGAGGAAGGGGGAGTATTAGGAGTGTTAGGTATTTGGATTGAATAACAGGGTTTCAACCACTGACAGAGATATACCTAGATAACGCAAGAGCACCTACTTCACGTACCCAGCTTAAGCATTTTATGCTTAACATGACTGCTGTCGCAGCAAGATATTTTTCTATTACAACAACGTTACAACTCAAGAACTTAATTCGAGACATTTAAAAAGCAAAAACTTAGTCTATTTTTTATAGTAACTTATTTGTATATTAAGTAAATAGTGCTTATTACGTCATAGTAGGTATTTAAAAACTGGTCAAGTGCAGGTTCCGTACCATAAACCGAAAAAAACACGTTTCTCGTGTCTGTCACCAGGCTGTATCTCACGAACCGTAATAGCTGGACAGTTGAAATTTTCACAGATGATGTATTTCTGTTGCCGCTATAACAACAAATAATAAAAATAGAAATTATTTAATAATTAAAGGGAGCCGTACAAGAAACCTGTACGAGAAACCCGTACCATAAACCATAACTGTTATAGTAATAGGGTCATGATTTTACCCTTTGGTTACGGAATCCTAAAAATGGTATGCTTGGTTTTCTTACCGTGATACTTGTGTTATCGATGGTTCCAATTTTGTTTTATGTTAACTTTACAGCTCCAGTTAATTGCACAAGACCTAATGAAGAATTTAGTAGCTGCCCCTCCGCTTGTCTAGCAGAAAACTGTGAAGATGTCAACAATCAACCAAGCACGTGCAATACCTTAGTATTGAACTGTCAACCTAAATGCGTATGTAAGAAGAATCATTTCAGGAATTCTACTGGAATTTGTATTCCTGCTAAGGATTGTCGTAAGTAGAGCTTTTTTTTTTTGAATTAGCCCATACTGTCCCACTCCTGAGCAAAAGCCCATTCCTTCCACTTCTCACGATGGTGTGCTTCTTCTCGCCAATTTGTGAGGAAGCCATCCAAAACGTCGTGCCATCTTCTCCTCGGTCTGCCGCGACCCCGTCTAGCTGTCTCAGGGTTCCAGTCTTGCGATATTCGGGCCCACAGCTGTGTCGGCATCCGGCAGACATGGCCTGCCCAGTCCCACTTAAGTCTCGCAGCTTTATAAAGCTGCAAAAAAACGCAAAACGCAAATTGCCCACGTAGCTTATAAGCTACGTCGGCAATTTGCGTTCTATTACAATATATTATTTTTCGTTTCCATGTATGTACACTAGGCCACAGTTTAAATGAATACCTGAATAAAACCGCGTTGTTGGTTTTTCCACTTCCGGTTCAGCGCAGTAATGTTTAGGCATGTGCATGGTGGCTTACCAGAGTGGGAAGAGATGGCGCTAGACGTACTCTATAGCTCCGTCTGTTTCCTATACGAGAGTGATACCACAATACTGCTTTAAGATGTCGTAATCACCACTGGTCCATAAGTGTTACTGAAAACGAAAAATTATGGATAATTCCCACTAGTTCTACAACACAATCTACGGTAGAACTAGTTTCCCTTTAGTCCTACGATCTAAGTTGGTACAAAACCGTAGAAGTACTGGGAACAAAAAGTCCCGTTAGATCTACTGTTCAATTACTTGTCGTTCCTAGCTCGGATCTTAGACTAAGAGGAAACCTATATACTACCAGGAATCATTATAGGCCGATTATGCTTGTGCTAATAGTATTATATTATGGGCTGTTGTTGCTGATACCGCATGTTATAAGCCGATATTTGTTTTAAGCAGAAGTCAAAATCCATGCATCACGAAACATTTCTTCATGCATCTTGAAATGCTATTGGTATACATTTGTATCACCACCTGTTTACGGTCGTCATTCACTGTGAAGGTTTTAATCATAGCTTTACCAACAACGGTTTAGAAGTCTTGATTCTGTTTTACAGCCTGTCAAATTCCTGATGAGTGCATGCGAACCTGTGCATCACCGAATCCTCCTAATTGTGGGTATAATCCACCAAAAGAAAATATAAACGGTTGCGATTGTAAAGAAGGTTATATTCTGTCAAAAAAAGGAGGAGACTGCATTCCTATTGGAAGTTGTCCACGTATGTAACTTTGTTTTGTTAATTTTATGTTCTTAAGATTTACTAATGCAGATATACCTACACATTTCTATCCTTATGAAGGACTAGCTTATGCTAGCGACTTCACCCACGTGGTGTTCGGTAATTGTCCCACGGGATCGTACTACTCGGATAAAAAGCATCCTATGTGTTGTGATTATTGCTAGGCTGTAAATTAAAGTTTTGTGATATTAAAATATTAACATTAGCCGGTAGTCGGGGGTTTCCCGCATCATTTTATCAGCCAAAACACGTCCACTGAAAGCCGGTGCAGTTGCCTGTGCATAGAATTATATTACTGGATTTGTTAAGAACATGGGCCATTGCAGCAGAGCAATCTCACCCGAAAATAAGAAATTTTTAGAACACTAATGCGAAAGTTTTGATCGATGGACGGTTGTTACTCAATTACGTCAGATCTTCTGAACGGATATAGATGCAATTTAGCATAAAGTTAGATTATAGTCTGAAATACCACATAGGGTACTTTTTATCCCGGAAGAATACATCGAAATTTCGCGGGCAACAGCTAGGATATAATAACATTCTCGTTTATAATATTTCAGCAAAGATAGCCTGCCAAGGCGACCCCAACGCAGCACCCAAACGTTGTCCGAAGCCGTGCCCGTCTACTTGTGCCTCACCAAACCAAACTCCCTGCAAGAGAGCGTGCGATCCAATTGCGTGTGCATGCAAACCTGGATATTTGCTTTCAAATAATACTGGTCTATGCATCTTACCTGACAAATGTCCTGGTAAGTGAAATATTGATTAGTTTTGAAGAATTCAAGATCAGGGAGACTAAAATTGCTGCTTTAGGAGAATCATAATAAGACAATGTATGAATTACAATTGTTGTACTGTATTGTTGTTGTTGTATTTTTTGTTGAGTTGTTGTTGTTTTATTGTTGTGTTTTTGTTGTATTGTATTGTTGTATATTGTAACAATTAAGTGACAATTAATAATGTTAACTGCGATAACCACAAGAATTTAAGGTGATTCTTATTATTATCCTATTATGATTCTGGTAAAGTGGCCATCTTAGACCCCCTGGAAAGATGAAAAGGTTGTTTACAGTCTACACTGTAAAAAACCTTGTTTACACATTCATGGCCTTTTCTGATGAAGAAAGATTCTTTAAAACCTAGTTGAATCAAGAGCTCCTAAAGCCGTAGACAAAACTACTTTCTAATAATTTATGGACAGCTTATGTCATTCCTGTAGTAAGTCAATGCAGATATGAAACGCTTTATGTAGGCCTTGAAGGCACCGTAACCACACATAAATATTTCCAGGTTGATAATTTTTCGATTTCAAACCTGAGTTGAAAGCTTTCAGACTTCTGCCACTACATTAGCTCCAAATCACCAATAGTTACAACACCGTCTTTGATATTAGAGGTATTTGACAAAAAACGGTGAAGGAAAACATCGTGAGGAAAGCGGCATGTCCTAGAACCAAAAATTCGACGACATGTGACATCTGCCAATCCGCACTGGGCCCGCGTTGTGAATTATAGCCCATTCCCTCTCATAGAGAGGAGGCCTGTGTCCCAGCAGTGGGAACATTATAGGCTGATGATGATCATGACAAAATCAATGCAACGCTAACAATATTCTCAGGTGGAAACCCATGTGGCAAGAATGAACACTTCGTCGATTGCAAGACAGATTGCCCAGATACCTATTGCCCGGTGGACGACAGTCGGGCCTTAGTATTTTGTGATCCCCCAGCAGGCTTTTGTCTGTCTGGTTGTATTTGTAATTTAAACAACAAAAGGAAAAGCCGCAAAGATCCCAAATGTATCACGTCGTCCAAATGCCGTAAGTGATTTTTAATGTTAATTGCATTTTCCATTTGCGAGGGCAACAAAAACAGAAGTTGGAATAGGAAATAATTGATCGATTTTATCGTTTCTTATGAAAAAGCAATTTCGGTTTGTAATGTTTGGATTGTGATTTTGGAGAAGTACTTATTGATAGTCAATATAATATTTGAACTTAAGTAAATATTAAGAAAAAGATAAGTTACGTGTATTGTTTGCCAGTAACAGGACATTGCATCTAAAGAAGGAGCACTTTATTGTTTCGGATTTGTAAGAATATTGATAGTATAAATTATTGGCTTAATTCTTTAAATGTTACTTTCTTAAAAATAGCCGATTACTAGAAGCAAGGATAAAATTTACTTAAACTGAGGAAGAGGGTTTGTATTTGGATTGAATTACAGGGTTTCAACCACTGATAGAGATATACCTAGATAACGCAAGAGCACCTACTTCACGTGCCCGGCTTAAGTATTTTAAGGTATGATTCCGAACCACGCTGCATGCAGCAGTGCTGCCGCACTAGTGTTGCCGTGACACTTCTGGTCCCCATACAATTTCTATAAGCTTATATGAGATTAAATTCCGAGCTAGGCAACAATGTCGCGGCAGCAATGTAGCGGCAGCACTGCTGCGCGTCAGTGTCACCCTACCGCCACGACAGACCAAGTGACGCGTCAGCCGCCGCAGCAAGAGTACCTACGTGAATGTTGACATGTAAATCACCACAAACAGAGCGACACTGCCGCCTTGCTCGGAATCAGCGCGGCAGGCAGCACTGCTGGGCAGCACTGCGGCAACAGCACTGCTGCTTGTTGCCGAGTTCGGAATCATACCTTTAAACTTAACGTGGCTGCTGTCGCAGCAAGATATTTTGTTTATAACAACAACGTTATAACTTACAACTCAAGAACTTACTTCGAGACATTTAAAGAGAAAAAACTTAGTCTACTTTTTATAGTAAATTATTTGTATAGTAACAAAATAATGCATATGACGTCATAGTAGGTATTTAAAAAACTGTGAAATTGCGAATTGAACTCGCGCACTAATGGTTCCGTACTATAAACCGAAAAAAAACACGTTTCTGGCTGTCTGGCACCAAGCTGTATCTCATAAACCGTAATAAGTAGACAGTTGAAATTTTCACAGATGATGTATTTCTGTTGCCGCTATAACAACAAATAATAAAAATAGAAATTATTTAATAATTAAAGGGGGCCGTACAAGAAACCTGTACGAGAAACACGTACAATAAACCGAAAAAAAAAACATGTTTTCTGTTATAGTAATAGGGTCCCGATTTTACCCTTTGGTTACGGAATCCTAAAAATGGTTTGCTTGGTTTTCATACCGTGATACTTGTGTTATCGATGGTTTCAATTTTGTTTTATGTTAACTTTACAGCTCCAGTTAATTGCACAAGACCTAATGAAGAATTTAGTAGCTGCCCCTCCGCTTGTCTAGCAGAAAACTGTGAAGATGTCAACAATCAACCAAGCACGTGCAACACCTTAGTATTGAACTGTCAACCTAGATGCGTATGTAAGAAGAATCATTTCAGGAATTCTACTGGAATTTGTATTCCTGCTAAGGATTGTCGTAAGTAGAGCTTTTTTTTTTAGTTAGCCCATAGTGTCCCACTCCTGAGCAAAGGCCCATTCCTTCCACTTCTCACAATGGTGTGCTTCTTCTCGCCAATTTGTGAGGAAGCCATCCAAAACGTCCTGCCATCTTCTCCTCGGTCTGCCGTCTCAGGTTTCCAATCTTGCGATATTCGGGCCCACAGCTGTGTCGGCATCCGGCAGACATGGCCTGCCCAGTCCCACTTAAGTCTCGCAGCTTTATAAGCCACGTCGGCAATTTGCGTTCTATTACAATATATTATTTTTCGTTTCCATGTACACTAGGCCACAGTCTAAATTAATACCTGAATAAAACCGCGTTGTTGGATTTTCCACTTCCGGTTCAGCGCAGTAATGTTTAGGCAAGTGCATGGTGGCTTGCCAGAGTGGGAAGAGATGGCGCTAGACGTACTCTATAGCTCCGTCTGTTTCCTATACGAGAGTGATACCACAATACTGCTTTAAGATGTCGTAATCACCACTGGTCCATAAGTGTTACTGAAAACGAAAAATTATGGATCATTCCCACTAGTTCTACAACACAGTTCTACGGTAGACCTAGTTTCCCTTTAGTCCTACGATCTAAGTTGGTACAAAACCGTAGAATTACTGGGAACAAAAAGTCCCGTTAGATCTACTGTTCAATTACTTGTCGTTCCTAGCTCGGATCTTAGACTAAGAGGAAACCTGTATACTACCAGGAATCATTATAGGCCGATTATGCTTGTGCTAATAGTATTATATTATGGGCTGTTGTTGCTGATACCGCATGTTATAAGCCGATATTTGTTTTAAGCAGAAGTCAAAATCCATGCATCACGAAACATTTCTTCATGCATCTTGAAATGCTATTGGTATACATTTGTATCACCACCTGTATACGGTCGTCATTCACTGTGAAGGTTTTAATCATAGCTTTACCAACAGCGGTTTAGAAGTCTTGATTCTGTTTTACAGCCTGTCAAATTCCTGATGAGTGCATGCGAACCTGTGCATCACCGAATCCTCCTAATTGTGGGTATAATCCACCAAAAGAAAATATAAACGGTTGCGATTGTAAAGAAGGTTATATTCTGTCAAAAAAAGGAGGAGACTGCATTCCTATTGGAAGTTGTCCACGTATGTAACTTTGTTTTGTTAATTTTATGTTCTTAAGATTTACTAATGCAGATATACCTACACATTTCTATCCTTATGAAGGACTAGCTTATGCTAGCGACTTCACCCACGTGGTGTTCGGTAATTGTCCCACGGGATCGTACTACTCGGATAAAAAGCATCCTATGTGTTGTGATTATTGCTAGGCTGTAAATTAAAGTTTTGTGATATTAAAATATTAACATTAGCCGGTAGTCGGGGGTTTCCCGCATCATTTTATCAGCCAAAACACGTCCACTGAAAACCGGTGCAGTTTCCTGTGCATAGAATTATATTACTGGATTTGTTAAGAACATGGGGCATTGCAGCAGAGCAATCTCACCCGAAAATAAGACATTTTTAGAACACTAATGCGAAAGTTTGGATCGATGGATGGTTGTTACTCAATTACGGCAGAACTTCTGAACGGATATAGATGCAATTTAGCATAAAGTTAGATTATGATCTGAAATAGCACATAGGGTACTTTTTATTCCGGAAGAATACATCGAAATTTCGCGGGCAACAGCTGGGATATAATAACATTCTCGTTTATAATATTTCAGCAAAGATAGCCTGCCAAGGCGACCCCAACGCAGCACCCAAACGTTGTCCGAAGCCGTGCCCGTCTACTTGTGCCTCACCAAACCAAACTCCCTGCAAGAGAGCGTGCGATCCAATTGCGTGTGCATGCAAACCTGGATATTTGCTTTCAAATAATACTGGTCTATGCATCTTACCTGACAAATGTCCTGGTAAGTGAAATATTGATTAGTTTTGAAGAATTCAAGATCAGGGAGACTAAAATGGCTGCTTTAGGAGAATCATAATAAGACAATGTATGAATTACAATTGTTGTACTGTATTGTTGTTGTTGTATTTTTTCTTGAGTTGTTGTTGTTTTATTGTTGTATTGTATTGTTGTATATTGTAACAATTAAGTGACAATTAATAATATTAACTGCGATAACCACAAGAATTTAACGTGATTCTTATTATTATCCTGTTATGATTCTGGTAAAGTGGCCATCTTAGACCCCCGGAAAGATGAAAAGGTTGTTTACAGTCTACACTGTAAAAAACCACGTCTACACATTCATGGCCTTTTCTGATGAAGAAAGATTTTTTAAAACCTAGTTGATTCTAGAGCTCCTAAAGCCGTAGACAAAACTACTTTCTAATAATTTATGGAAAGCTTATGTCATTCCTGTAGTAAGTCAATGCAGATATGAAACGCTTTATGTAGGCCTTGAAGCCACCGTAACCACACATAAATATTTCCAGGTTGATAATTTTTCGATTTCAAGCCTGAGTTGAAAGCTTTCAGACTTCTGCCACTACATTAGCTTCAAATCACCAATAGTTACAGCACCGTCTTTGATATTAAAGGTATCTGACAAAAAAGAGCAGCGGTGGCCCAGTGGTAGCGACCCCGACTTACGAACAGTAAGTCGTGGGTTCGAATCCAGGCAGGCGCATTACTTTGCGTAATTTATTTCATCACCACTGCTCTCAAAAACGGTGAAGGAAAACATCGTGAGGGAACCGGCATGTCCTAGAACCAAAAATTCGACGACATGTGACATCTACCAATCCGCATTGGACCCGCGTGGTGGATTGTAGGCCATTCCCTCTCATAGAGAGGAGGCCTGTGTCCCAGCCGTGGGAACATTATAGGCTGATGATGATCATGACAAAATCAATGCAACGCTAACAATATTCTCAGGTGGAAACCCATGTGGCCAGAATGAACACTTCGCCGATTGCAAGACAGATTGCCCAGATACCTATTGCCCGGTGGATGACAGTCGGGCCTTAGTATTTTGTGATCCCCCAGCAGGCTTTTGTCCGTCTGGTTGTATTTGTAATTTAAACAGCAAAAGGTTAAGCCGCAAAGATCCCAAATGTATCACGTCGTCCAAATGCCGTAAGTGATTTTTAATGTTAATTGCATTTTCCATTTGCGAGGGCAACAAAAACAGAAGTTGGAATAGGAAATAAATGATCGATTTTATCGTTTCTTATGAAAAAGCAATTTCGGTTTGTAATGTTTGGATTGTGATTTTGGAGAAGTACTTATTGATAGTCAATATAATATTTGAACTTAAGTAAATATTAAGAAAAAGATAAGTTACGTGTATTGTTTGCCAGTAACAGGACATTGCATCTAAAGAAGGAGCACTTTATTATGTTTCGGATTTGTAAGAATAAATAATTGATACTATAAATTATTGGCTTAATTCTTTAAATATTAGTTTCGTAAAAATAGCCGATTACTAGAAGCAAGGATAAAATTTACATAAACTGAGGAAGAGGGTTTGTATTTGGATTGAATTACAGGGTTTCAACCACTGATAGAGATATACCTTGATAACGCAAGAGCACCAACTTCACGTGCCCGTCTTAAGTATTTTAAGGTATGATTTCGAACCACGCTGCCGCACTAGTGCTGCCGTGACACTTCTGGTCCCCATACAATTTCTTTAAGCTTATTTGAGATTAAATTCCGAGCTAGGCAACAATGTCGCGGCAGCAATGTAGCGGCAGCACTGCTGCGCGTCAGTGTCACCCTACCGCCACGACAGACCAAGTGACGCGTCAGCCGCCGCAGCAAGAGTGGTACTCTTGCTGCGGCGTTACGTGAATGTTGACATGTAAATCACCACAAACAGAGCGACACTGCCGCCTTGCTCGGAATCAGCGCGGCAGGCAGCACTGCTGGGCAGCACTGCGGCAACAGCACTGCTGCTTGTTGCCGAGTTCGGAATCATACCTTTAAATTTAACGTGGCTGCTGTCGCAGCAAGATATTTTTTTTATAACAACAACGTTACAACGTTACAACTCAAGAACTTAATTCGAGACATTTAAAGAGAAATTATTTGTATAGTAACAAAATAATGCATATGACGTCATAGTAGGTATTTAAAAAACTGTGAAATTGCGAATTGGACTCGCGCACGAATGGTTCCGTACTATAAACCGAAAAAAACACGTTTCTGGCTGTCTGGCACCAGGCTGTATCTCATGAACCGTAATAGGTAGACAGTTGAAATTTTCATAGATGATGTATTTCTGTTGCCGCTATAATAACAAATAATAAAAATAGAAATTATTTAATAATTAAAGGGGGCCGTACAAGAAACCCGTACGAGAAACCCGTAAGAAACCCGTACCATAAACCGAAAAAAAAACATGTTTTTTCGTAGTAATAGGGTCCCGTTTTTAACCTTTGGGTACGGAACCCTAAAAATGGTATGCTTGGTTTTCATACCGTGATACTTGTGTAATCTGTGGTTTCAATTATGTTTTATTTTAACGTTACAGCTCCAGTTAATTGCACCAGACCTAATGAAGAATTTAGTAGCTGCCCCTCCGCTTGTCTAGCAGAAAACTGTGAAGATGTCAACAATCAACCAAGCACGTGCAATACCTTAGTATTGAACTGTCAACCTAGATGCGTATGTAAAAAGAATCATTTCAGGAATTTTACTGGAATTTGTATTCCTGCTAAGGATTGTCGTAAGTAGAGCTTTACTATTACAATATATTATTTTCCAGTTACCACGTACACTTGGCCACAGTCTACATAAAAACGCGTTGTTGGATTTTCAACTTTCGGTTCGCAGCGCAGTAATGTTTAGGCTTGCTGGTGGCCTATCAGAGTGGGAAAGAGATGGCGATAGACGTCCGCTATAGCTCCGTCTGTTTCCCACACGCGAGTGACATAACAATACTGCTTGAAGACGTCGTGGTCAACCCCAGGTGTAATTAAGTGTTAGTTTATAATCAGTCTATGATGTTTTCACTGCTGGTACCATAGACCTCCTCTTAATGAGAGCTCAATTCACCACGCTTGCCCAGTGCGGGTTGGTGGATCTCACAGTCATCGATTTCTGGGACATGCCAGTGTCCCCACGATGTTTCCCTTCCTTTTTGTTTTCCTTCATGTTTTAAGAGACATATATTATGTTCGACAAAGTAACTTTATATGCACGGTATTGCATGTCTAGCGTTTCTGCTTTCGACATAAATGGACTGTCAGTTGTTATTAAGTTACATTCGATTTTGTTTGTCTGTCTTTTGTTTCACTTGTTCTTCTTTCGAAGTGTTTTGAACTGTGTTGTTACCGTATTTTGTTTTTTTTTTCCCTATTGTTCTTATTAATGGTTTTTTTTCCAGGAACAATAAATATTCATACACTGGTACGCGGTTTAGTAAAAAAATGTTTTATTTTTACTGTTAAAATATTCTAAATATATATTTATGAGTTTCGATTCAATTTCTTGGACCTCGGGAATATGATGTCACATTTTTCGGTAGATAAAAATTATTGTCATTAGATAGTCATCTTCAAATAATTAATCAGGGAAGAGTCCTGCTTTATAATTTATTACGTGGACTAAGTAGTAATGTAAAATTATCACTGACAGTAACATAATTATGACAAAATCGTTTCTTTACTTATCGATTATGATCATTTTATCATAAAAAAACCGTACTGTTTACGTTAATTATAATTTGAAACAAAAATAGCAAAACCTCAGCTATTAGGAAATACACAATTTGTGCGTTGGAGTAAAAAAGTCCCCGTGTGAACTACGTCACGAACTTGATAGCTCGATCTTACATTATCTGAGTCATATCCTCGCCACAGTAGACATATTAACGTACAGTATTTCAACTAGAGAAAAAATGCCCGGATTAGGATCACATGATAAAGGATTTAAATAATTAAAGTGGAAGCGATATAATGCCACTTTTCGATCTTGAACAGTTTAAATGTACTGGTTCGAACCCAGGCAGGTGCACTACTTTGAGTAATTGATTTCATCACCAATGTTCTCAAAACGGTCAAGAAAAACATCGTGAGGAAACTGTCGTATCCAAGAACCAAAAATTCGAAGACATGTGACATCTACCAACCCACACTGGGCTCGCGTGGTAGATTTTAGCTCATTCCCTCTCATAGAGAGGCGGCCTGTGTCTCTGCAGTGGAAACATTATAGGCTGACTATGCTTATGCATCCTCCGGTGTTAGCCAAGGTTAGGCGAAAGAAACCCGGGTCGTTTTAAAGCTCGTTGGGTTGACGATATCGTCAAAGTCGCGGGAAACACCTAGATAAGGGACGCACAGAACCGGGAAGTGTGGCAAAAAAAGGGGAGGCCTATACCCAGCAGTGGGTGATTCCGGGCTGATGATGATGATGTTCCGAGTTACTCGTGAGTAAGTACCCTGTCAAATCAAGACAAGCGGTTACGTTGTGGATTGCAAAATAGCTAAAAGTTTACTAAACGTCCCTAAGCCCGGCCGTTTGATTTCACAAAAATGCCCGACTTGATTCACTGGTTATCTCTATATTGTGTCCCCGTCGAGTTTAGTGTTTTTATATCCTCAAAGTATATGAGGATATAAAAACAGTCTTGCCAGAGTTTGTAATATTATAAGTGGTATTTTATTGAGAAGAATAGTGTCTGACAATGTTGTTCGTGTATCTTTCCGTTTGTGTTCTTTCTTTGGTTCATAGTGGTGTGACAAAATATGTGGAGGAAAAAGGTAGATGAAAATAAAAGATAATTTATTATTTTGTTTCTTAAATGTAATTTAATCTCTGTCGAGAGTCATTTAAATATACTAGGATAATATAAAGCTACGTACTAGGACAAGTTTAAAGAATAAGCAGGATTCGAAATTATCAAGTTAATAGATAGTTAGATAGTTTCTTTTATAATTATCGGATAGTTATCAGATAATACGACTGTTTTTTAAGGGTACTTAAGAGGAGACATGGGCTGCGAGGAATTTGAAAAATAGGTATTTGAAGAAGCTATTACCGTCGCGCTGCGTCAAGCCTGCCTCTGTAGAGTGCGATGGGGACAACTGCAGCTCAGACCGATTATATCACAAAAATTTTGACAAGATTGACGTTTCGTATTCCCCTTTTTTCTTCTCGAAAACTGAGCCGATTAAATTATTTTTGACATTAATATTGTCAACTAGGGCACTATCATAAAATTAAGGACAACACTAGTCCTTAATTTTATGATAGTGACACTTGTCCTTAATTGGTGCTAGAGGCATTATTTAGGAAGAAAAAAGGGGAATACAAAACGTCGATTTCATCAACATTTGTATGGAGAAATCGCAACCCATCTCCCATCTTAACGCGTTTGGATACCCGCGGAAGTGGTAAATCCCGTTAGGATAATTATACTGGAGGTTATTATAGTGTATCTATATTTTTCTGATTTTGTTATTAACAAGATAATTATTATGATCAAGATATTATTATGCAATTATAATTATCCAGGTATAATTATCTATATTATTATTAAGGTATAATTATCTAGATAATTATCAAGGTATAATTTTATAGATAGTTATATTATATTTTATTATATTTTTTTTTTCTTCTTCTTTTTTTTGATTTTTATACTTACGTTACTTCGAATCCTGCGAATAAGTACTTAATAGCCCGTATATTGTCGTTCGTTACACTTTTCATACGGGGGAAATGAAAAAACTATTTTCGCGAGCCATGGGTGGCTTTTACTGAACTTCTATTTAAAAAACTTTTGGTTCCTCTAAATTCAGCAAAACTCGTTGCCATATAAAAAATCGTTTCAACAAAGAAACTTCACCTGTCGTGGTTTTCAGAGAGGAATTTTCATTTACTAATTATTTTTGAAAATAGTGCCTCTATTTCAGTGTCAAAAAAGTCTGGGTTCAAATAAAATGAATCAGAGACAGTGTCCGTTTATCCTGACCTTTGTCCACGGCTTCGCTTGGTTCGGCCGTAAATAATCCCACAGGAGCACCCTATTTTTTTAATATAGCCGTTATTACGCTTGAGGCCTACCCCCAAGCGTAATAACGGCTCATTGGTAAAAGATTACCACCTTACATCCAAACATATAAACTTTACCCCTTTACAATAATGAGTGTGTGTTTTGTCATTAAGAATTTCTCTGTAGCAGCCACGAAGTCATTGTGTTCGGCTATTACATGGGACTTAAAAAACATTACCAGCGGAATGTGGGTGCACTTTTAGGTACACCTCTGCCTAAACCCTTCAGAGATTACAGGCGTGATTTTATGTGTTACTAGACCACAGATACAGCAGAGTACCTACTTAGCGTGCCCAGCTTAAGTATTTTATCGCAGCAAGCTTATTTGTTTAAAACAGCAACGTTACAACTTTAAAACTCAAGAACTTAATTCTAGACATTCAAAGAACAAAAATGTAGTCTATTGTGTATAGTACCTTGTTTGTATAGTAACCAAATAGTGCTTATGACGTCATAGTAGGTAGTCAAAATGGCACGGATATGGATACGGTTCGCGATACTGGCGTAATCTAGGTATGTCTGTGGTCTAGACAAAGACGTCTGTATATTATTTGTCTAGTTATATAATTTTCGTTCAAGAATTATTAAGGCTCTCTAAACACTGTCTCCTACCGTTCTTACGTTACGTAAGTACTTGAAAGTGAAAACATTTAATATTTTTTTTTATATTATTCACAACTTTTTATTGAAGATAAATGGTAAGTTTTCAAAGGCGGTTGCGCGATCAGCGAATGGTTAGGCAGAGGTATACCTAATAACACACCCACATTCCACCAGTTATGTTTAAGTCCCATGTAAAAGGGGTGAGCCTATTGCCATTAACCGGACACAAATCCAGTTTTCTTGGCTGCTAATGAAAAATTCCTGTTGGAAAAAACCTAGTTACAATTGCTCGACCGGGGATTCGAACCCAGGACCAACGAGGTAATCATTGTTATAAAATTAAGTAAATTTAACGACCTGTTTTCTCTTTAAAGTGGTGGGATGCAACGGTGATGGCAACGCAACGTACAGTGAATGCACCAGTCATTGTCCTCGGACTTGTGATGACATTGGTCAGCCACCAAAGGCATGCATAGCCTCGTGTGCACCGGCTGGCTGTCAGTGCAACTCGGGATATGTACTGAATAATGACGGAAAATGCATCAACCCTGCACACTGTCCAGGTAAATATGAACTTTTAGGGGTATGTTCTGAAGAAAAAACTGGAAAACGTGTCAAACGCGAGACCTGTCCAGGTAAAATAAAGGGTGTAAACAGATTCTTAACGAAGCCGAAAGGCACTTGATCTCTTCGTTATTGCGATCATTTTTTTGTTCTAGACCATACCTGGGAACCTTCTAGTTACGGAGATATTGGGGGTCAAAGTTCCAACTTTTTCACAAGTTTTTTTTTAATACATGTTTTTAATGTAAGATTTTTACTTTAAACAACTCCAGGACCCCCTTACTATTCAATCCATCCATCAGCACAATGTTTTGAGTGTGTTACATTGAGTTCTACTGTAAAACGTGATTGTTCACTCCAAAAAGAAAGTGGTTTCCCAGCAATAATTTTTGCGTAAAGTTACTTAGTTTGATGTACATAATGCTTGGTTGACGGCTTCGTGAAGACTCCGTTTACACCCTGTATTAATTACTCCAAAAAAATTTCAAGGAGAGTATAGCTCTCCTCTAATCTAAGCAACCTGTTTCGTCTCGCTACGGTTTAAAGGCCTTCTTTTTTACGTACATACATTATGTTTTCTGCTAAAGTGGGCCTGTCTTTTCGGTGGGAATCAAGCTCCTTCCGACATCTTTGTCCTTGTCTGCTACGATGTTGACTAGTCTTTCATGGGATTCATTCGGTGGGTTTTTTAGCTCATTTCCCATCTAACATCATCATCATCCGCCTAGCCTTTTCCCAACTATGTTGGGGTCGGTTTCAAGTCTAACTGGATGCAGATACCAGTATTTTACATGGAGCGACTGCCTATCTGACCTCCACAACCCAGTTAATACTGGGTAATACGATTCCACTTGGTAAGACTGGTTGTCAGACTTTTTGGGTCACTGACTATCTGTAACGACTGTCAAAGATGTGCAAATGACAGCCGGGACCAACGACTTAACGTGCTTTCCGAGGCACGGAGGAAACTCGGTATGTAATGGGTGGTCATCAATCCACAGACCAACCTAGGCAAGCACGGCTTAACCTAAAGATCGACCCGAGCGGCTGTTTTTATTATGCCACGAGCTCCCTTTTCCCATCTAACATGTGGCAGTTAAATAGCCAGCCGAATTCCATTTCAATTTATCGGATTGCTAGTTAAAGTCCTGGAGTTTGATTTCCGTAAATTTAATAGACGCGGGATGTCAAGGCGACCGGAATGCAACTTACCGCAACTGTGCAAGTGCTTGTCCACCTATCTGTGGTTATCAATATAGTAAAGAAGAAATATTGAACTGCGCTAAAGTTTGTGATCCAAGTCACTGCGAGTGCAAGCAGGGATATATATTAACTGGTATTCGCGGACTATGTGTCAAGCCCGAAGATTGTCCAGGTATGGGGTCGATTGTTATGATCTTTACATCGATTCAAGGGTAGCCTAAGTACTACCGTTATTGAGACACAAATATTTAGAATCGCAACAGCAACTTCTACATTCTTTTCATTTATTTTCACTCTGATTCCGCATTTTTGTCAAAATCACGGTGATAAAATAACTGTGAAAAGAACGGTCTTTTCACGTTTCAAGTACAGACTTGATTCCTCTTTTCACTAATTTGTTTCCTAATTATGTGTAACATATTTGACAGCGAAAAGCTGCAATGGGGATCTAAATGCGGTGTTCAACGACTGTCCAAGTGCTTGTGAACCGACTTGTAAGACCAAGCAATTCGACGTATGCACTGAGCAGTGCGTGAAGCCTGGCTGTGTGTGCAAGATAGGATTTGTTCTGAATGAAATAGATGGCAAATGTACCGAACCAGAGAACTGTCCAGGTAATAGTAAGCGTTCCACTTTTTGTTTTAAGTGTACTCGACCAACCTCGAGGTCAAGCGAGAAAGTTTTAAAACAGATGCCATTTGTTTCGCGCATCGACAAAGCGGGAATCGAAACAGAGTGAATGATTCATAGTTTCTTCAATTTTGACATTTAGGTAATGTCACGGATGCTACGCAGTGCAAGTCGACATTCACTTCGGTACCATTTATTGAACAACAAAGATGATCAGAAGGAACTACTGAATACTTATTCTTTTTCATTCGTCTCGTGCCGTTCAGCAATCTATTTTTGGCTACTACTATTGCCGAATCATATTCAGGTTGGTTCGGGACATTTCGGACAACACCGAGCGGCTTTTCCTCTAAACACCTAATCATAATGGGTAAAAATACGGTTAACGAAGCCGAAAGGCACTTGTTCTCCCCTAATTTGCAATCAGTTTTTGGTTCTAGAGTTTCTAGACCATACCCGGGAACCTTCTAGTTACGGAGGTCGGGTCACAGATCAAAAATTTTCCCAAGTTCAAATATAACTTTACTTAAAATACCGCCACGACCCCCGTAATATTCAATGCATCCATCAGCATGTTTTGAGTGCGTAAAATTGAGTTAGCAATTATTTTTGCGTATATACTTAGTTTGATGTACAGAAAGTTTGTTTGAAGAATCCGTCCAAGAAAAAAATTTAAAAGTTGTTTTTTTCCTTTTTGCTCATGTGTTTTTTCTTTGCCTTTTCTTTACTTGCCAGTGCCAGAATGTGAAGATGTCAACGCAGTGCATAAGTCGTGCCCGAGTGCTTGTGAACCAACTTGTGCTCGACCAGGCCCTTACCAAGTGTGCACCGATGAATGCAGGCCAGCCCGTTGTGTGTGCAAGGAAGGATTTGTTCTTAATGAAAAAGATGGTAAATGTGTCACACCGAAGCACTGTCCAGGTAAATTTTATAATTATGTTATAAATTTTTTTCCCAGACATTTTCTGTTTCTTTTTTTTTTTGAGTGTCCGGTATTTCGGTACTGTTGCAAGCACCATGATGACGGACTACAGCGCAGAAATATCGGAAAGTCAAAATGAATAATAAACATTCCGTTTTTAGTATATGTCATTTTTTTTAAATGTTATCATATTCCAGTTGTTTTGAGGGATTGATTAGGGTTGAAAAATAGTGACTACGCCGGTGCGTCCACGGGTGCGGTGCGTTATACGGACTATCTTTCTTTAAATGCTGTTCCCCTATTCTGAGAGCTACCCACATTCAAACTTAACACATTCCTTACGACATTTTCCTTATTGATTCATGACAATTTGTGTGTGTATCGCTGGAAATAGATATAATCGATTGTTCTAATTAAATTATTTTGTTTTCAGCCTGAGCGCGGATAATTCATTTCTCAAGACCGGTCTATTTCTGCAATTAATATTCACAAGGAAAATCATCTATTTTTATTAATTTGTCCTCGTTCGAAACTGGTAAAACCAAGCAAATACTATTCTGATTTTGTTCAAACAAAATCTAATATTGGTCTTGATAAATAAACTATTATTGGAAGAATTGAAGATATTTTTATTTCTCCAAGTAATATCCTTGTTTACCCACAAAGTACAATAAAAGGAAGGTCTCGTGAATCAAATGAATACTACTAATTTGTTCAGTGCAAAAGTTTTGCGTCGGAAGACAAATCAGTCCATCAATCTTACGCAGGTTTGTGTCGAAAAAAATCGATTACGGCGAGTATGGGTTACCACACCAATCGATGGATCGTCGATCGATGCCTTCGATCGAGGGTGGAATGGATTAGTCGAAAGAGAGCAACTATCAGTCGATGTCGACTAATCCATTATACCATTGATCGATTGGTGTGGTAACACCCTATGTTAGACTGTGTGACTGTTCCTAAAATACCCTAGGCTGATAAAATTTTTGTTTTTCCTTAATCATATTAATATTAGTATGAAGGTCGGTTTCCCCCGAAGGGGAAAGGGCCGCGCCCCGCCAATACCGCACGGCTCCTGTAAGGTTCGTCCCAGACTGGTCGCCTTCCCACCGACTAAGAGGACTGAATTCCCAATTTGGGGCAGCCCTGTCCCGACTTTGAAAGCTAGGGGGACAGGGAGGGAATACAAGGTGAAGTTAATATTGGGAATCCACAGTTAACACATATACATGAATAATATCAAATCATATAAAACAAACCAATAATAAAGTGTGACTCTAGTAAGACGAGAGGACACAAAGATATGATATATAATGAAAGGTTGGTAAGGAAACGTTACGCTTGCGCTTAACAAATTCATTATTTACAGTTACGTTAATTTCATGATTTAAATGTAATACGAACCCATGTCTATGGCATGTAACCGGTTACAATAACTGCCCCAGTACGTGACTGTTAGACCTAAGCGCATAGGTCCACTAAGGACACTGCTACGAATTCTAACAGATCACGCTCCCTAAGCATCGCTCACATGTCTTTCTCAATCCTAAGACAGAGTTCTGAGAAGTCCTGCTGCCATTGAGGAAGGCACGTTTAGTAGTTCTTCCTACACGCGTATTCATGTCAATAACTCCCTTACGGCCGTCTACCCCAATTACTATGTCAAAACACAGTTTGCACAAGCGCACCGTAGACTCAGTCTGTAGCAGAACATATTGCGATTGTTATTGGTGGACGCCGAAGTGGTTTATCGTCACTTCACATTTCTTTACTCTTCCCCATGTCGTAGTTGCGTGTCTCGCTAAATAGTGTCGATTCAGTAATAG
Source organism: Lycophotia porphyrea (assembly GCA_950005105.1). Lineage (NCBI taxonomy): Eukaryota > Metazoa > Arthropoda > Insecta > Lepidoptera > Noctuidae > Lycophotia > Lycophotia porphyrea. The sequence goes on along the minus strand of OX465387.1, from coordinate 6,515,512 downwards.
GCCTATCAGTGGCCGGGGTTTGGTTATAACGAGACACTTTCAGTCCCTAGCGTTCCTTAGAACGGAGTTATCAATTCAGTTTGATTGTCAGGTACTTCGTGAGGCCTACCCCTCTCCCGAAATGTGCGCCAACAATCCTCACGCAATGTTTCTGAGCTAGACTTTTAGGAAGCAATATTCATCAGCAACGTTTGGTTGATTTGTACTATGAGTCGGCATTATAGCCTGACCAATAATACCAGTTTGTATTAATCGAATAGCGTATATTACGGTTCTGCCTTCCATTTGTGTTGCGTCAGATATAAGTCAACAATTGTCAATAGTCGGGTGTATTAGTGTGCAGTGTAATATCGTATGCGTGAGGTGTATAGTGTAGCGGAAGGCTTTCTCCGTCTCCCTATAACCAAACGCAGATGACGGATATTTGCCAAGGTACGGATTAGAAGATGGACACATAACACATAAGATAATAATATTATACATAGTGACGATATAAGGCGGCTGCTCCGTCATGCTGGAATAAATGATTATTAACAGCTCCTCTGCTCTCCTGCCAAGCTACTACTTAAACTGGGAATTTAATATAGTTAACACTTACCATGTGTTTATTGAAGATGATTAGTATAAAACTAACTTACGGAGTACTGCACACTCTACCAGTTTCGGCCCGCCACAGCTCGTCATCTTCCGCGTCTCAACACTCACTTTAACTAGACTTATAACTACTACTTATATTTAACTTATAAAATACGAATCGCTTTCTTACGACAGTCCACGGGGACATGTGCATCTTGGTACGAAGACTACGGTACTTCATTAGCCTAACCTAGGACGTCCTAGCACGTTAACGGTTTTACACCCGCTACCTAGACTTAGCTCGACTCGCCTAAGGTCCGGACCGTTTCGCAATCTCAAGCCAACTGCCACCTCCTCAGACTCTCACGTCCGATCTCTCGAGTCGTCCAAGACTAACTGCCCCAGTACGCGGTATCAATCAGACTCCCTTTCACGTCTCCAGACTTTTCGTCCGACCTCTCAAACCGTCCAAGACTAACTGCCCCAGTACGCGGTATCAATCAGACCCCCTTTCACGTCTCCAGACTTTTCGTCCGACCTCTCAAACCGTCCAAGACTAACTGCCCCAGTACGCGGTATCAATCAGACCCCCTTTCACGTCTCCAGACTTTTCGTCCGACCTCTCAAACCGTCCAAGACTAACTGCCCCAGTACGCGGTATCAATCAGACCCCCTTTCACGTCTCCAGACTTTTCGTCCGACCTCTCAAACCGTCCAAGACTAACTGCCCCAGTACGCGGTATCAATCAGACCCCCTTTCACGTCTCCAGACTTTTCGTCCGACCTCTCAAACCGTCCAAGACTAACTGCCTCGTTCGATATCCTTTCTTCAGCCTCCTCAAACCACCACGCACGATGAGCCATGGGGCTCCTTTCACAGAATTCGTTTATGACCGTTTTTGTGCAAACGTCTCAATTGTTTTAAGTGTCTCGTTGGATGCTTACGGCCCAAAACATGGTAACCAGATGTCGGCGTTAGTGTTGAGAAATGCATTTAGTAATTGAATGTTTTTTATGTTTTCTTAAGGATTCTATGAAATAATATATTGGCCTGTCATTTAGCTTTCTTCCCTAGTGCGTTTCCCATTAAACAGAGAATTTATGTGTTTCTAAGCGGTTCGATATTGTTGTACAATTCAAAGAAAGAAGGAACGTTTGGTTATTAATTACGGTAACATGTCAGCCTGTAAAACCATAAACTAGAGATATAATGTTTTGTAAGTGGCCGACACCACGTTGTGATTTTGAAATAAGAATAAAGGCAAAGATATTTGCTTAATAATTAGGAGTACGTGACAGACAGTCACAACTGCTCCTGTTGATGAGCATATTAATAAAAAATCCAGCAACTTGTTCGGTTGCTCGGTTTGTGATCAGTGAAAAGTGTGATCCAGCCAGTCATGGCTGGATGTGACTTTAGTTTTATTTAAATGCTCTCGAGTAAAATGCAGCGAACTTACCATAATATTATTATAACATCCTATTGTAAACTTACATTTATGAATAAATTTGATTTGATTTTACTTGTGTCGGGACCGGTCAATGTGGCGTCACTTGGGGGAGGCCTATGTCCAGCAGTGGACGTTTTTCGACTGAAATGATGATTATGATGACTTTTGTGGGTAATAACCATCCAGAATACTGGATGGTTACAGTATTACATGGGTGACCATCCATTTAATTCCTCGGTACCTGGAAAAACACATTAAGTCGTTGGTCCCGGCTGTCAAGATCTTTGACAGCCGTTACAAGTACTCAGTGGTCCGAAAGTCTGACAACCAGTTTTATCAAGGGATACATTCCATGGGATATAATCCAGTACTAACAGGGTTGTGAGGGTCATCTGACAAGTCGCTCCATGTGAAATACTGCCATTCAGCTGCATGCGGGAGATTATGTTGTTAACAGTCTTACATATAAAGCCAAGGGAAAACTATAACAATTTGATCCTTCTGCACTCAAAATAATTTTCTCTCATCTCAGACAATGAGAGCCAAGATATATAAACCATAGCTCAAAGCAAACTCAGAATTGTATATCCCAATTGTTTTAAAAAATGTAACAGTAGCTGCACTTACTCAAAGCCACCGGGTACTTATATTTCTTCAGAACGACTGTAAAGTGCAAAGTTATTGCCTTTTGGCTGATTGCTTAAAAGCATTGCGTTACCCATGTTTCATACTTTCATTGATGAAAATTTAAGTCGATTTTGGTTGCGAGAAGTGTAATTTTTGTCAATTAAATGGTTGAACTGATTTATTATTTTTAATTATGACATGAAATGACGCCTGTAATACCCCGAAGGGTTAGGCAGAGGTGTACCTAACAAGTATGATTAAGTCCCATGTTGGTTAACTGGCCCCCTATTGGGGGCCTATATATATCAACCGGGCACAAGACTCCGTGGCTGCTACTGAAAAATTGCTGACGGTAAAACCCAATAACACTTTGCCCGAACCGGGAATCGAACCCAGGACCTCATTGCTCAGCAGTCGTTTTAATTATGATTTTATTAGTATTACTTTAGGATGAGATTAACTTGACTTTGTTATGACTTGACTTGACTTTGGGAGTATTATAAGGGTGTTGGATGACGATGATTAGGAATCTTCTTCTCTGCGTCTCTTACAGAGAGTATTAAAGTGTGTTTGCTCAAAACTCGGCGTTTTGTGGTAAAGAGGTCAATTAATGTTTTAGGGTCAATTGGGTCCTGCCAGAACTGCTGGACTGTTCGAAAGAAATACCGCGGCCCTGGAACACAAAGGGCAAGGAAAGAACATGGATGGGTTTTAGTCAGTACAAATCTGACACTCCCTTCCGCTCTGCCCAGTGCGGGAGAAGTCATTTGATCTGTATCTGCGGCCATACAATTGTTATATTGTTATTTTACTGAACAGTATGGTGATTTTATAAACATACACATCATCTGCCTTTTCCCAACTATGTTGGGGTCGGCTTCCTGTCTAACCAGATGCAGCTGAATAGCAGTATTTTACATGGTGCGACTGCCTATCTGAAATCCATAACCCAGTTAGTACTGGGTAATTCGATACCCCTTGGTAAGTCTGGTAGTCAGATTTTCAGGCCACTGACTGCCTGTAACGGCTGTCGAAGATCTACAATTAACAGCCGGGATCAACGGCTTAATGTGCTTTCTAAGGCACATAGGAAACTCGGTATGTAATTGGTGGTCACCCATCCACGGATAAACCTAGGCAAGCGCAGCTTAACCTGAAGATCGACCCGAGCGGCTGTTATTATTTAGCCACGAGCTCCTCCTCTAATTGTATAAACATACAAGCACACATATTTTCTTTACTTGAAGCTTTCATTGTGTTAAAGTAATATTTACTTCTTCAACAAACTTATCTTTTTCCAGAAACTCATTTTGTATTATTTCCTTCTGGGAAACATCTCTTTACAATAGACTTCACGAATTCCATGATCTCCATACTTCTTTTATCTTGCGTAGGTTACTTCAAAATTGAAACGGTAGGTACCAGCTGGATATTAAGTTTCAAAATTTCAATGACACCTCTATTTCTTGAACAAAAGTCCTCTCAAATTTTCCAAGTTATAAAAGTTTTAGCACCAAGTGAGCGAAGTTCGTTGGACATTAAGGCGTCAAATTGATATTTTAATATCCCCTTGTTGTCAGTTTGAATCAAATTTTAAAGTAATCTTCGCATTCTTTAACTTGTGTATACACTTATACAGTTATTTAGTATCCCCTGTTGTGTTTATAAAAGTTTTAAAGAGGGTGTCTATCGAGACATTATGCATGTATATTAATTTGAAATTGCTTCGAAAACATTTTGGAGACTTACAAAAAATAAGATCGTTGAATATTTTCTTCGGTGTCTATCTAGGTACTTTTCTCGCATAAATATCATCACGCATGGTTTTCCCACAGGGGTGTCTCTACATAATAGTAGGTAGGTACATACACCCACATTTCTTAAGTTAAGTAAAGGGGGCCATTAACCGAGCACACATACAGTCTTCGGATTGCTACTGAGAAATTCCTGATGGAAAAATCCAATATCACTTTGCTCGACCTGGGAATCGAGCCCAGGAACTTATACCCGGCAGTAAGGCAAGCGACGGCTAGATTAACAAGGGAAACACCACGCTCAAAGAGGCAGTGAAAGGCTTATGTCAATCCGGTTGAAAAGTGGTGTTACAATATGACTCGTTTTGAAAACGATTACCTCTCTACTCTATTTAAGACCACTTTTGGTACTTACTTTGCTGTCGAGACTTAAGTACCACACGAAAGATGACATCCGAGAAAAGGTTCCCATTATTTTTGAATCACCAACAAGTCAATATATTCAGTTTATATAACGTTGTGTCGATTTCAGAATATTCTAACATATTACAGTGAACTGGGTTACTCGATCCGGTGGCAGCCATTAAATATTTTATAGCCTTTAATGGATTTCCGCTGATTTTATAGATACATACACTGGGCCATTAATAAAGCTTACCAAACACGTTTTTATTCTCTAAAAGTGACGATGAGAGCTTTCGTGTTTATTTAAATTTTGTAGAAGCTGTGGGATTATTTATACACAGGAAAACACTCTAGTTACTAACAGACTGATTTGCTGACTGACAACCACAGATTTACCAGCACTCAAGATCGACACGTGAAATTCTGGAAGATGAAATAACACAACATCACGCCTGTTACCCCCAAGGGTTAGACAGAGGTGTTGTGCATTTAATAGGGGGCGAGCCTATTGCTATCAGCCGGGTACAAATCTAAATGCCGTGGCTGCTACTGAATAAATATTATTACGTCTGCATTCTGCGACTGCCGAGGCCTATGTCTAGCAATGGGAGTTGATACTTTCCGCGATATCATTATTTCAGCCGAAAGACGTCCACTGCTGGACATGGGCCTTCCCCAAGTGTGGCCACTTTGACCGGTCCCGTGCGACTCGCATCCAGCGGATCCCCGCAACCTTCATCAGGTTATTGGTCCACCTAGTGGGACGCCTTCCAACGCAACGTCTTCCGGTTCGCGGTCCACTCCAGAACTTTTCGGCCCCATGACTCATCCGTTCTGCGAGGAAATCAGGGTAGACACATTGCCTACCCTGATTTAGGTAGACATAAATACGTAGTACATATTTTGCAGGATATGGAAAAAAAATTATAGAAAAGATTTTTTATAATTGGTATTAAAACAAAAACACCTTAAAAATAAACAAAATAAATAATCGAAGTGTTTAATGTCAAAACGGCTTCAGCTCAGAATAATTCAAGATGGCAACACAACATATACCACCTGACGCTGATTTTCAGCTGCAGCCCCCGAATGCCATACGCTGAAAAATACAAACACATAGATATTTGTGTTTATTGAGGGTGAGCCAATTAACATTTACCGCTCACAAATCTAGCCTACAGGTTGCTGTAACAGAGACCTTTCACAAACAAGAGATTTTTTGAAACTCCAACCCAAAACAGATCCAACTTGGGTAAAAATTTATAAAAACAAAGTCACTAACAACTACTAGTTCAACCATATTTAATTACAAACTTAAGTTTTAAGACAAAGTAGTGTAGATTACCTAACCGGGGTATTCCCCAAGTCCCTTAACATTGCCTTGCCTTCGATAGTGAAGGCTTCCAGTTTAACCAGTTGCGGCTGAATATTTTACACGGAACGACTGCCTTCTGGCCTGCGGTATGTAATAAAAGCAAACCGGATACCTTGAACTTTGGGCTTGTTTTTGTTCGGCAGATATGACATAATGATTGTATTTAGGTTTAAAAAACACAAATAGGCAGGGGCGTACCGTCCACAGAGGTAATTAGGCCTACCCTACCCTACCAACAACGCCAAATGCATTTATTATAACTATGTAATAAGATAACACAAAATATAAAAAAAAGTTAAAACTCCTGATAAAACACTTATAGAAACTTGTTGCGCCCGTGTGACGTAAATCACAGTACTACGACGGTCCGGGCCGATTATTAGGCAAGAAGTCGAACAGCCTACATTTGCATACATAAATTTATGCACACTGATGCATATTTTCGTGTGTATGAACGGCACACATGTATAGATTATGGCCGTAACTCCTGCGACTGTAGCTGGCCATCGCATGTTGTGGTTGGCCGAACGGCTGCCCCACAGAAGTCAAGATTTGATGAATGAAGAGCAGGGTTTCCAATTGTGGAGATTTCCCAGAATTGCGGGGAATTCGAGAAACAGACTACACACAGACACGATAGTTTCCCGAATTACTACTAGAGACAATTAAAAAAACAGGGTGGTATTGTCGAATTTAAATTTTCCAAATAATTGATAAATTGTAAGGAATATTAAAAGCCCTATTAAAAAAAAACTACAATCATGAATTTTATTTTTCGCTTTGTCTTTTGCGGAGTTAGGAAAATAAGTATTGGCAACCCTGTGCTGTTAATGTCAGTATTACAAATTAAACTTTTTTCGAGAGAAGCCATATTGTTTCATGTGACAATCAATTTATTGGTTTGCATTTTTATATTATTGGTTTTAAATAATATAAATATTATTGGTTTTGACTACTAAGCAGTCCAAAAATATTCAAACAAAAAATAAAACATTTATAGCTGCTACATAGAACATGATATATCTTCTTTACTTTCTAAAGCAAAAACTACATTTGCTTACGTCACCAGGTATCAAAATAAAAGAAGAAAAATTGCACAATGTCTACGTCTCGTTTATAAGCGAACAATATCTGCATTGTGAATGAAAGTTTTTGTGGGAGTCATAAATCAATCCGCGGCGAAAAGATTCCCCCTAAATTTTTTGCTACTATTCATGTACAGATATGGCTAGCGAGATTTTTAAATGGGAATATATTACTGTTTTTTTTATAATTTATAATAATTATACCAATTCTCATTAAGACGCCTCGTTGGTCTAGTGGTCGCAAGGCGACTGTAGAGTATGAGGTTCTGGGTTCGATTCCCGGGTCGGGCAAAGTGATATTGAGTTTTTCTATCAGGAATTTCTGGATTTGTACCCGGGTGATGGTAATAGGCTCGCCCCCTATTAGATGAGACTCAAACATAAATGTAGTAAAATACGAATAGTATCTATTTTATTTTTATAAAAATAATGTATTCTGAGCATAATAAAAATGCTTGCAGGTACATACAGGTACACAATAATGTACACAGGTAATGTTATGATTTGAAACATAGTTCTATGATAATAATATGTTACAGGTAGTGATTGGCCAGAAATTCTGACAACCAATATTACCAAGGGGTATCATATTACCCAGTGCTAACTCGGTTGTGGAGGTCAGATAGGCAGTCGCTTCATGTAAAGTACTGGTATTCAGCTGCATCCGGTTAGACTGGAAGACGACCCCAACATAGTTGGGAAAAGGCTAGGCAGATGATGAGTGTATCGCACCCAATGTGTTTTCATTGCGCGAAACCCATCTTCTGCCCACATGCCCATATTTCTCCCTGACGGAATAATTCCTGATGATTTCCGAAATACTCGTATACATATATGCAAATAGCCTAAGGCGTAACATAACATGCCTTCGGGAGGCATGTTATGTTACTCGTTAAAATATAAACGGATTTCAAATAATGACTCTTTTCTATGTAAACAAGCTGGTTTTATAAAAACAAAAATTACATAATGCTTTAAAATACACATGATTTCGAGATCACCTTTTAAGCAAGGAGATGCTTGACAAAGGTTTCTATTATACAAATGTTCAAAAAATCCTTATATGATTGTTCCTACAGAAACTCATAAAGGAGAGAGCCTGATTTGAGTCCACTTTGTCTGTACTCAGACCGAGGCCGGCCGTCAACCAAGTAACGTCCGATTAATCAGTCTTATTAGTTCCTCTGGAAACTCTAACTAAATAATTGGTTACGATAAATGTTATTCTGCGAACTGTAATTGGTTTTCGTCTTATTTGTTTGTTCGCCGTTGATTTTTCTTTTATTTCTTTGTTTGATTATTTCTGTGTGAGCAGTATTTTTGTTTGTGTGGGTGGTTCCTTTTGTGATTTATAAGCGTCGATGGCTGGACAAATTGTCTGAGGTCTTAATTTGATTTTGAGACGCTTTTTCTGAGTTTGTGATTAAGTTATATTTTTTCTGGGAATACTATTTGTGACTAGAAGGCAAATCTTTCTACATTAAATACGGTAAAAGGACATTTTTCCTGAGAGTAAGGTTCAGGAAAACTGCGAAAGAAGATATTATTAGGATTTTTCTCTGTAATTTAATTTGACTAAAAATAAGATTTATTAATTTGACATCTTTGTATTCGGATCATTTTACTATTGATTGTAATATTACGTTTTTGTACTAAATAAAATTGAGACTAGATTGAGAAGAATCCAATTGTGATAACATCACGCCTGTAATCCCCGAAGTGTTAGGCAGAGTACCTAATAGTACACCCACATTTCACCAGTTATGTTTTTAACTTCCATGTAATACGGGCAAGCCTATTGCCATCAATCGTGCACAAATCCAGACTCCGTGGCTGCTACTGAGAAATTCTTGATGGAAAAACCCATTAACACTTTGCCCGACCTGGGAATCGAACCCAGGAACACAATATGCTCAGTAGTCGCACTTGCGATCACTCGACCAAAGAGGCAGTCCAACGACACGAGAATCGAATTGTATTTTAATTATTTTTGCTTACAAAGCGATTTAGTACCTACTGTTCTGTTAATCTTAGCAAATAGATTTTGCAGATTAATAATAATTACGAGTACGAAGTAGGTACCTTATAATTATTTATTAGACAGCAATAAAGAAAACAATACGAGGATTGCAATTACGCTTTTGTTATTAGAAATATCCTTCAAATGAAAGTGTGTAATTGCAGATATCTGAGCCTATTAGGAACAAATATTTTTTTAGAAGCTTTCATTTAACTTGTTTTGTTTGTTAGTACGTATTGGTCAAATCTTGCAGTTGAATTTCGAACCAGTTCCTCCCCCTAACCGATCCCACACACTTTTGGTTCTTGCGATAATACATTTTATCACAGACAAGACTTAATTCTGCAGCCAAGATCATCTCTTCAACGGTTGTGATACTCGCTTTCCACACTTCTTTAGAATAGCATTATAAGATTCCATTTTAATATCTCGTACTTTGAAATACATGCAGTCATTAAGATATGCTTCTTGTAAGAACTACAATGCAGTATTCCTTGTTATAATATTCATAAAAGGAAGTTATAAAGAAAGCGAGCTTTTCACTATGTATGCTTCGCCCGCGTGGATGTCGGTTATCGCGACCAAAAGTAACCATGAAATTATGATCCCGATCCCACAGCAAAAACTTGAATTATATACCTTCCTCGAGAACCACTCTATCCATTGGTGAAAACAGCATAAAAATCGCTGCAGTAGTTTTTGAGTTTATTGCGAACAGACAGACAGGCGCGGCAGAGGACTTTGTTTCTAATATGTAGTGATTAAACAATTATTTATTCAAATAACATAACTCATAACTACTAGTGTTAGTAACAATCTGACTTATACCTATGTTAGTAAACTAAATTAAACACACATAAAGAAAAGACCAAGAAAAGAAAGCAACATACAACTACACATCGTTATTAAGCTGCAGGTTCAGCAGAAATTTTGCAGCACCGGTTAACGATCGCGCAATCCAGCCGGCCAGAAATCAAGTTTAGGATGCTGTTGGTGCTGCCCTGCACCCTGCGTACCAGGGATGCGCATCTCTTACGCATTACTGTATAAAAGCAATCCACGCGGGCTTCTGCAAACATCCCTGAAGCACTACAGAAACGCGGCAACCTCATTATCATACTATAAACAATGATATATCAGGTAATTTCTGCAAGTAATTACCTACCTCTCTCTACAAGGATGTTTTGTAGTACAAAGCTTAGTCATTAGGCAGACAGGATATATTTTTTTTACATAACTCTTGAAACTGTTTCTTCTTGGTCCTTTCTTTTTCTTCTTACTGGGTTGAGGATGTCAGATAGGCAGTCCATGTGAAATACTGATCTTCAGCTGCATCCGGTCAGACTGGAAGCCGACCCCAACATAAAGTTGGGAAACGGCTAAGCAGATGATGACTTAGCTCTTGAAACTCCTTTGTTGATATTATCTTTCTCAAAAAGAATGTAAGACTTTCATTATGGGGAAGATTTAAAAGGAATAATAATCGGAAAAGGAAGACCTGGATTCCGATTGGTTCGTTAGCCGCTGTTGGCAAACATTTGAGAGATTGTGTTGTTAAAAAAGATGGCGGTCCATGCGATCAATGTATAGCTGCAGTTTTTTTTACATTTGGTTTTTACATGAAAAGGAGGTTTATTTAGCAAAACTAGCTTGTAAACAGGAATGTCGCTCAAGCACGTAATTATAACAAGAATAATATCTCGAAATATTTTGGATTTATTTTCCTCAAAGTTTTGTCTAAATATTATGACTTAAGATTATTTTATACAATGCTTAGTTAGTTGATCAGTCTTCAGAATCCCTCGTAATTATCTCAGAGGGTAAAAACTTGCTTTTTCAAATTTTTCTCTTGAAAGTCCCAAGTTCCTCGAATTCCTCTTAGGCAGTTCGCAACGAAAATTTTCCTGCAAATTAAATAAAAGGTTCTGTTATGAGAGCAATCCTTGTTTTAGTTTTTAAGGTTCTGTCCACAAAAGGTCCATCGAAGAGTGAGATTTTGAATGAATATTTGTTGAAGTGGAACCTACACCGTGTCTTAACCAAAGTGAATGGTCTCACGAATATGCTATCGGCGCGTTCATATGTTACTTACACATACGAGTTTGCCAAATGAATTGGTTAGTACATGGCCTTGTGTGCTAAATTGAATAATGAAATGATTGGTCCAAAACTTATTGCATTTTTCTTCAACATTAAAAATCAAATCAACCAAGCGCCACGACACAAGGTTTTTAACAAAACGTTAGTCGGACGAATAAAACTAATTTGAACTAGATAATACACCTTCTGATGAGGAAGAAGACACGGATGTAGAAATCTCAACTCTAAAGCCAAGTTCACACTTAGCTACAATTATAATAAAATTGTGGCTTCAACAATACAAATTAAAAAGGTCGCAACTCATAATGTTTCCCGACATTTCCACGACAAGGCCGCACACAATTTCCTATCTTTACCGGAAAGTGAAGCTATCAAAACAATTTTAAAGCAAAATTTCTTAAAACATTTTTGAGAAAATTAAAATTTTGTTTCTAAGGGCTATAGAAATTCTTTCGAATAATTTAATTAAGGGTTGTAGCAATAACGGTTATCTAATGGAACTTTTTGGAGATGAAGAGAATTTTTGAATTCTCCAATTTTTACTTTGTTATGTTTTTAGTCTAATGGGATGTAAGTATAAGGCATCTGTATCCACATGATGCGCTGATGCGCAACAACAACAGTCAACGTATTGGTCAACGTCAAGTTTTGACCAACCAGAATAAAAATATATTATGAATTCACTCTTATATAAGCTAATTAGCAATCTAGCTTCGGATGATCATTAACAGACTGGGCTTTTGCAAAAAATCGAATAATTTCCAAAAATAAATTATTTTTTCTATTCCCTCGGACATATCTTGCAAAGAAAACGATTATGAAAAATTAAAAAAAATCAGAAAATATACTTACAACAATCAACAGGCAGAACACACACGCTCAATTTGTCATGGAACACATAACCAGTCTTGCAATCACAACTGTTGTACCGACAGCCGCTGTAGCAAGTCTTGTTGACTTCCTTGTAGTCGGAGCAAGAGTTGCCGCAGCGGTTGCCGCAGCCAGAGGTCGCGTTGAAGTCACCGTCGCAGCTCGCTGTCAAAATTAGGTGGTCATTACTAAGAATAAAAACCAAGATGAGGCTAGAACAGAAATTAAGATAATGGCACAAAAAAGAGAGGCATATACCTAGCATTAGTATTCAGACTGTGGATGTTGATAATGACGTTAAAAAAAAACGGTGCAGCTAGATGTACCCACGGCCGTCCGTAACAGGGTCTTCTGGCTCAGCTTTGGAGGAACCTATGACCAGCAGTGGTTTGCCATAGACTGAGTTACTATGATTATAAAGAGAGCCCAAATGTCTAAAATGATGATAGAGTATTAGGAAATGTTCATTCGGAGATCAAATTGTTGTGTCAGTTATATGTTCTTAACCAAAATGTAATTATTCATATCATAGATAGACCACAAATGTCCCAAAATAATTCTACTATTGGACAATATATGCTCCCTTATATATGCGAAAATGTGAGGCTTTATGTGGAGGGCGTTTGATATGTATTTGTCATTTATATTCAAATGTGACGCTAGACCATTTTGAAATCTTTGACTATATTGTTACCGTTACCGTCACTTTCAAGTATCATAGCGCCTACGTGAGGTTTGATAAACTATTGTTTACGTTCAATGTGAATTAGTAATTACGTCTGCGGCTGGGTTTATAATATTACCTAAATGACATCATAACAATTTAATTAAGTAATTCCTTCTTTTACCGCGAATTTAATAACGTTTATAGTACCTATTCCTTTGTTTGGCATGTAGTGATTAAGCTTGGCTATTTCAATGTTTGTAGGTAGATTACGTGGATATTCTTGCAGTTTATAATGAGAATTTTGGAGCCGAGAGAGCAGTTTTAGTATAGACATTTGATGAGGAAGGACGAATTGCATGTGACTAAAAGAGTGATGAATATATCAATGTTGATGGATGGAGAAGGAGACGAAGATGAAGGAACTGATGGATGGATTTTGTGAGGAATGATATGAAAGAAAAAGGAGTAAATGATAGCGTGACGGTTGACAGAGGAGAATGGAAGAAAAGAACGTGTTGCGCCGACCCCAAGTAGCATGGAACAGGAAAATGATAATTATGAGACCCGGTTGCGCCGCGTTTTGATTAGTAAAGTTCCAGTTAACTTGGTGTTATATTTTTAATTTGTCTTTCCACCAACGACATAAAAACTTTATTATAACTCAAGTCGTGTGCCCGTCGGGATTTCCCATGGGCAAAAATGTTGAAGTTGTGGAGAGATTAATTACTATTATTTTCTTTATTTATTAAAGGAAAGTTTATAAAAAATCGTACTTAAGAACTATGCCCCACAAAACCTTTTCCATGGTTTGTCTGTGGGAACGAAACAAACAGTAATAAAAAAAAGGTTTATTAGTGTGGACATTTATTTTCCACTTATTTGACTTCCATAGTACCACGTAGTTCCATAGGTAAGTAACAATAATATAATAATAATAATATCATGCGCTGTGTTTTCCTTCTCGGATGTGACTAGGTATTTCATGTCAAAAGTAATTTTAAAAAGGTACTAAGGAAAAGTTGCGTTGGTTAATGACATCATGTCGGTATCCTAAAAAACCTATTTTTTTTAAAGCATTCAAGAATTGTCGAGTATTTTTATGTAGATAGAAACTTATACAGGGCGGAACGGACACCGACGCTAAAACGGTATTTAAAAGAAAGGCATGGAACAGCTAATTTTTAGGGTTCCGTACCTTTTTTGAAAAAACGGAACCCTTATAGGATCACTCGATTGTCAGCCTGTCTGTCACAGCCGATTTTTTTTCGAATCGACTCGACCGTTTCAGTTGAAATTTGGCACACATATGTAAGTCGGTGACTCCAATACGGACGTGTAACGTAAATTAGTGAAATTTAAACATGGGGGCCACTTTTAGGGGTAAATTCGAAAATGAAAAAAAAAAAAAAAGTTTTGATAACTATATCGTGTTACATATCAAAAATGTAAGGATTCATTGTGAGCATCTCAAATATTTTTTTTTTTATAATTTTCAGATAAATAGTTTTGAAGTTATTTAAAAAAAATGGCGAAAATTGGTCTTTTAACTCGGAAACTAAAGAGCCGAAAATTTTGAAAAAAATACAAAAAAATAGTTCTTTGCCTATGGGTATTAAGTAACATAAGAAATTCAATATTTTTTGATTAACGTACGGGACCCTCTCCACGCGAGTCGAACTCGAACTTGTCCGTTTTTTTTTAAATTACCGTTGAGAAATATTATTTGTGGGGATTTCATGTACTGAATACGTGAATACAGTGTTCAACTTGCGACCAAGGCCTTTAGGTATGCATGATCGTAATTGCATACTTTCCGGTTTGCACCGGTAAGTGGCTTTCCCACGACATATGGGCTATCCCCGGACTGATATGAATTAACAATAGAACTGCCCAGATCGTCTACAGTACCATAAGAGGTCATGATTTCTGAAAACTCACAGAGAATGACTCGGAATGAGTGATTTCTGAAAACTCACAGTGAGTGAACCTGTGGGTTTTCAGAAATCATGACGTCTAAAGACACAGTTTACTTCTTGTTATTGTAATAGTATTATGTACGTACGTACTAGTCACAAACCGTAATCTTTTAAAGGATCTCAAATAACTTTTAAAATTGTCCGAACATTTTTAACGGAATAGGGATGTTTCCTGAGAAAAAAAAATAATATTCTATTTAGTCCGTCAGTTAGATTATCGAAAAATATTGAATGCGTATTTTTTTCTTTTATCGAATCAATAAAAAATAACGAAGATAAAACGCATCTAAGTTCATAAGTGGGGGCTTGAGACGTCACATTCCGCTAAGATATGTACCAAAATGTGACGTCACACGAGTTTTCGACGCACTGCATCGTCCTCATCTTTAGTTTACGAGAAAAAAAATAATACGTGTCCAATATTTTTTGGAAATTTGTCTGACGGACTAATTCGATTTTTTTGGTCAACTACCCTATTGTCACACACACTTTATGTCAATAAAATAAAAGCGAAAATAAGATTTGAATAAAGTTATTTTATCTATGCAATCCAAAACACCCAACTTACGGCAGTCCGTCTTCGGTATGCAGGTTCCATTAACGTCACGAACCATGCCGTCTATGCACACACATTCCGGTTTGCAGAGCGAAGTGGCCCCTCCACACCGGATCGGGTGTCCCAGTTCGTCACACGTCTTTGGGCCGCAGTGTGAACACTCCACGTTTACTTCGTTTTCTTTGCAAACTTCCCGTTTCACGACTGAAATTGAAATATTGGATTTAAACTGTGTTTTTGGCAATATAATTTGTTACGGTTTGTTTTTTGTTCAAGCCTGAAGTGTGTGTAATTGTCAGTGTCTGTTTCATGTATTCATAGCTATATTATAGCAATGAGGAGCTCGTGACTAAACAATAACAGCCGCTCGGGTTGATCTTTAGGTTAAGCCGTGCTTGCCTAGGTGGGTCTGTGGATGGGTGACCAATCATTATATACCGAGTTTCCTCCGTGCCTTGGAAAGCACGCTAAGCCGTTGGTCCCGACTGTCATTTGTAGATCTTTGACAGTCGTTACGTAGTCAGTGGCCCTAAAAGTCTGACAACCAGTCTTGCCACGAGGTATCGTATTACCCAGTACTAACTGGGTTGTGGAGGTCAGATAGGCAGTCGCTCCATTCAAAATACTGGTATTCAGCTGCATCCGGTTAGACTGGAAGCTAACCCCAACATAGTTGGGAAAGGGCTAGGCAGGTGATGATAACTACATTATAGTAAGCAACACAGTTGCCTTTTTTTTACGTTGGGATCTCATCAAATGACTCCTCGCGCTCTGGGCGGAGCGGAAGGCAGTGTCAGACTTGTACTGACTAAAACCCATCCATGTTTCTTCCTTGCCCTTTGTGTTCCAGGGCCGTGGTATCTCTTTCGAACAGCCCTGGCACACCACAGTTGTCTTGCATAAACATAATTTAGCATACAACTTTCGCACTGCTGGGAGACAGGCTCCAATTTTTGGTTCTAGAACATGCCTCCTTCCCTACTTGCATCCTCCATGCATGCTTGATTCCCTGACGGTGGTTTTTCATGGTTTTGGGAGCAGTTTTTGAAACTTATTTCATAACCGTGATAAAATAAATTATAGAAAATGAAGTGCCTCCCTGGGTTCTAACCCCTTAGGAAGAAAAAAACTTGGACGCCGTTGGGATCAACTCTTGCATTACCTAGTGTAACCTCCGCGAAATTACATGATGGGGTGCAAGGGAACGTGGTGTTATGATGTCGTTTAGTTATTAATCGAAAATAACTACTAAGTAATTACAATTTTTAACCGCCTAATACAAAACAAGATTTATCTTCAGACCGTCAAACTATCTTTGAATTATAAACTTTATTCCAAGAGAGAAAAATATTTTAATTGCATGAACAGAAGTTAAACTCGAGTAGCTCGACAATTTTCTATTAAGAACTATACAACCCTGGGAATAAAATTCAGATTTTAATGCCTGAGAGGTATAGCTCAGGCTAAAGTTAGTTCTCGTTTTGTAATAAGACATTACGAGTAATAGTTTAAGGAGTTGTCTTTCATTCTTCCTCGAAAAGTTGATAAAGGAACTCCTTTTCGGAAATAAACGATCAAAATTCTTGTACATGACGATATTGAATAGCACGTCTTTGTCCCCGCGCGTGCACTGCAACTAGTGTTTTATTACTTCGTATAATTTAAACTCGCAGTTCGCTTTAAGGACTAAAAACTTCAATATTCATGTAAGACTTTCAGGTAAATGTGAATTTCAAAACTACTGGAACCGCGTTTATTACCCAAGTAAAGTGAAGGACATTTCTTATTAGGTAACTTGAGTCATCATCATCATAACATCACGCCTGTAATCCCCGTAGGGTTAGGCAGTAACTTGAGTATCAACTGAAATATTCCGTACACACAAATCAGAACTGTAATCTGAAAGTTTGCGAGGATGGATGGATGTTTGTAACTCTTTCACATGTTAAAAACTACTGACTAGATTTGGATAAAATTTGGCACACAGATAATTTATAACCTGAATTAACACCTACATGTATCCCGGTAGTACGATCCTATGGGACGGACTTCAGCTAGTAGATACTAACCCTATAATTGAAGTATGCTGTCAAAGTATTTAACAATTAAATTCCCTGACGGCACATTGGCACGCAAAAAAGTTAAAGTTGAATGTAAGACTGCGTTTACACGGTACGAATCCAATTGATTTAGTTATGCACGAATGCATTCTCCATTGGCATTGTGGGAACCAGTGATCCATCTCTTACAAGTTTACTTTTCGTACGATTGCACTGCTTCGCTTCAGATGCGACAAAATATAGTCAAAAGATAAAATCACATAATATCACGCCTGTAATCCCCGAAGGGCTAGGCATTTTTTTTTTGAATGAATGAATGAATGATTTGTTTCCTTAAAAAATCCTAAACGCTAAGTACATTGCCCCACAAAACTGCTTACGCAGTTTAACTGTGAGAATTGTATACCCATATTTCGCCAATTATAAAATAAAATCTTTATTTTCGAACTAGAGATTCATAATGAATTGAAAATGAATTCACAATGAGATTCGTAATGAAACAACTTGGCGCTAACTAACTAAAACACGTTAAACAAAGTAACTATAGCACATATCTGAATGTGCCGCCACCCAGTGACGCATCATTTGGCCTTCCACCTTTTTTTTTTTTCGGCTGGGAAATCATCAAATGACTTCTCCCGCTCTGGGCAGAGCGGAAGGGCGTGTCAGACTTGAACTGACTAAAACCCATCCATGTTCCTTCCTTGCCCTTTGTGTTCAAGGGCCGCGGTATCTCTTCCAAACAGTCCAGCAGCCCTGGCAGGTGGCCATCCACCCTACCGGCTACAATAGCCACGAGGCTGTTGGGGCTGCCGCGCACCCGACGCATCATCATCAGTTATGTTTAAGTCTCTTGTCTAGTGGTCGCTAATGCGACTGCTGAGCATGAGTCCTGGGTTCGATTTCCAGGCCCCAAGCACAGTGTTATTGTGTTTTTCCATCAGGATGTTCTAAGAAGCAACCACACAGTCTGTATTTGTCGCCGTAAAATTATAAATTTTCTTTTTCGTTTGAATATTCGTTCTCCATACTTAGGGTCGATTCCCAACAGAGTTTTCTTGAATATTTCCTGGTACATTGACGGTCAGATTCTCATATATATCACAAAATATTTGTATCGGAAACGTGCATACCGGTTACTTACGTGTTCCTCATAAAATGCAACGGGAAAATTTGTGGTAAGATATTGTAGATATCTTGCATACTTTTGCCCGAATTTTTTTATTACATGCCATCCAAAACCTTACTAATTAATCATTTTGGAAGTAAGTTTGTTTGTCACGCCTTCACGCCTTTACGGCTGAATGGGTTTCGATGAGATTTAGGCTACGGCATATGGCTAAACCATAACAGCCTCCAGCCACAATTTTTGCCATGGAATGCCATGGCAAAAATTGTGGCTGGAGGCTGTTATGGTTGCTCGGTGTCGTCGTTCGTTTGACCTCAAAAACTTAATTTCACTCAAAAAACTGCAACAGGCATTTTACCTCGTAGAATAAAGTTATGCCAAACGTATTTCTCGAAAGTTGATGGTTAATATGGTCTTCTGGGTGTACAACTTCATTCTGCGTTTATTAATAAAGGGTTAAATATTTACCATGAATTTACAACTTAAACTGCCGGTATTGTAGCCCTGATTCATAACTAATAAAAGTCCTCTTTCTAACTTTTAAAGCTAAGTCACATACGTCAAAGAAGAGTCAAACACCTATTTTATAAAATGCATAATTTGATTTACACTCCCACTCACTTAACGCACAATTTCCAATGTAGAAACTGAACCACATAACATATAACATAACATCACGCCAGTAATCCTTGAAAGGTTAGGCAGAAGTGTATTTAATAGTACACCGATATTTCGCCAGTTATATTTAAGTCCCATGTAATAGGGCAAAGAAGTAATAAATAACAAAGATACATACCTTCACTATGTATAAAATAAACCCAATAAGTGGTCACAAGAACTATCACAAACAACTTAGACATTGTTACAAACGTCTAGTTTCGTCAGGGAACACAACAAAAGTAATATTTCCAAACAACTATTATTTTAATTCAACTCCAGACTCTTTGGCATTCAAACTTTTTCCTTTTGAATGATTCACAACATTACACAATCCGACGACATTTTCCCTCTATTTCTTGACGTTCCAAGTTCAAATGCAATTTTAATTGTTTAGTTAATTATTTATTGTGAATGAAATCATTAATAATTTGACTCGGTCATTGTTCGGCTTAAAAGGAAAATTATGTTTAAATCACGTGATTTTTGTTCATCTTTCGTTTTTGCTCGCTTTTTTCCTCATGATGCAGGGTAATGTTTTTTGCTATGGCCAGTGATAAGAATGTAGTATTTGTTGGATTATCTTAAGAGTATGAGCACGTAATTCAAGTATATCTGCTCAAGTTGGTAGTTTGTAATTCACAGAATAGCAGTAAGATGGCATTTTCCCCTTAGCATGATGTTTAAAACATACATAACATCACGCTTTTCTATCGCGTTAGGCAGAGATGTACTTCTTAGTCTTATTTTGCCAGTTATGTTTAAGTCCAATTTAATAGAGGCCAAGCCTATTGCTACCATCCGGGAAAAATCTAAACACTGGGCTGCTCCGAAGAAATACCTGATGGAAAACCAACTGAGACTTTGTTTGACCCGGGAATCGAATGCAGGAACTCGCGCAGCAGCTCGACGAACGAGGTAGTCAATCAGTTTTTTTTCTATTCCCCTTGAGAGCATTTTGACCTAAAGCCCTAAAAGTTGGTAAGAGAATTCTGAATTTGAATTCAAATTCGAATAAACTTGACACTACGTCATTAGTGACTTCGAAAATCGAATAACAAAATATGCAAACGCTGTTCCAAATTCGGATATAAAAGTTCGCCTCGTAGCAAAATATGAAATCTTTAGGAATGTCCATTGACAAAATATCTCCGGGCGAAGACAGTATCCCCCTCAATTCCCCCGTATTTGTCTCAATATACTCTCGTCGTCTATCGGATTTCTTAGCAAAAGCCTCTTATCCCGTTTCCTACGTGTTTATAGTTATTGCTAGCAAAGGGAATGTTTGAGTGCTTATAACGAATCATTCTTACCATTTCCGGTAGCATTTGATCTTTAATAAATATGTATTGTGATGCTAAAAAGAACACATTTTCATTCTATTTATTTGCAATGTTATTCTTTTTTTTTCTGGCCGTTGCTTTGAGAATGTTTTTTTTTTTAATTTGATTTGACCATATAGAAAGTATTTAACCTCATCAACATCATCATTTCAGCTGAAAGACGTCCACTGCTGGACATACGCTTCCCCCAAATGTTACCACATTTACCGGTCCCGTGCCCGTATTTTACTTACTGCCATTTAATTAATTAATGATCAAATTATTAATATCGGTTTGCCCTACTTGGTTCGTACGTGAGTCAAAAAAAAAAAATGGAATTCCTCTTGACAAATTGATACATTCAGGGATGCACAAATGTTTCTTCGTGTATTCAATCGACTTTGTCACATTTTTTTAAGAGAAACTCACAGAAGGCCAATTATGCCATACTTCGTTGGGTTGTTTACTGATAATTGGCACTGAAACATGAAACGACAAATCGAAACACAGAGTCGACGTAAATAATTGGAAACTATAAATGTCGATTAAAAACTTTTTCAATTTGTTTTGTTATTTCCTGCATTCTTTTTGAAGTAGATACTAGGTAGGTATGTATCTTGAGAAAAATATTCTGAAATAATTACAGAATCGAGTAGCAGTACTTATAAACGTTTTATCAACATGCTTAGTTATTGTGAAAAATGCACTGACTTATTTGGGGATAACATGGTAAAGAATTAGCAAAGACAAAAAAACTCTCTCTACAAATACCAACGCAAAACAATCTGACTAAACAATTTTGATAGAAAACAACCATTCAGTAAGTTACAAGAATATAAATAACGTTGGCAAAGGCCAAAGCTGTCGGAAACTACTTAACTTTTTATGTCGGTGTAATCTATTTTAGCCGTATGAAGGAGCTAAGTGTACTCAGGAAACTTCAACGAAAATAAATATCGTTGAATAAGAGTTGTTCGGGGAACTTCAAAGTTGTTCACGGGAGTAGTTTGAAATGTACTAGTAGGTTCGTTTAGTGAAAACAGGTACAGTATTTCCGTGTGTAAAGAGCTTTTCGAACTGGTTTTGTGTATGTTTAAAACATTAGTGAACTTGTTTAAAACATTTGTGAACTTGTTGAAAACTTTGTTGTATGAGTGAGCGATGCGTTGCTAATATTGAAAGTTTGTGCTGAATGGCTGTTTATTGTATGAATATTTATTAGTGTGATTCTGTTTGTGAGTTTGCCGTATTTGCTCGTAAGTTAGACTAGGCGTGACAATAACGGGTTTCTATATTGTAGAACTTCAGTTCAAATATTACATTATTTACTTTTCTTCTTTCATATTGATGGTAATAATTACCAAATTTTTTAGACCCAGTAGTAGGTGACCATGTGTATCGCAGAGTTTGAACCGTTTTTTAAGTCCTGCTCCATGTAAAGGTGTAGGGACACATTGGACATAGCAGCAATTTGGCCATGGTCCTTATGCTTCGTTGAAGATTAACTTCACAAACGCTCTGCTGACCATGAGATCTTGGTTTCGATTCCCAAGTTGGACAAAGTGTCATCAGGGTTTTCCAGCGGGATTTCTTCAGTAGCAGCCCGGAGTCTAAATGTGTTCTTGATCTTATCACATCTCTGCTTTACCCTTCAGGATTAAGTTATGTTGAAGTATTTTTCGAAAGGTTAGCAGCTCCTTTTTACCCGACTGCTACAGAAGGAGGGTAATGTTTTTTATCTAATCGCCTCTTATTTACGAATATGCTCGACTGCCCCATGAAGTGGTGGCTCAGTGAAGAGCAGTGGCCTAGTGGTATTACCTCTAAACAGACTGTTTCCAAGCAGTGGGAACATTATAAGCTGAGCATGCATGACTGTTGCATACCCTAAACATTTTTACATATAAACTACAGTCATTAACAATACTTTAAATAATACTTTTTTACTTTTTTATACTTTTTTTTTACGATATGCAATCATCATTTGACCCTCCTCCTGCTCTGGGTGGAAGGGAGTGTCAGACAGGTACTGACTAAAACCCATCTATGTTCCCTCCTTGCCCTTTGTGTTCCAGGGCTGCGGTATCACTTTCGAACAGTCCCGCAGCCCTGGCAGGCATCGGCCTTTGCGGGCCCCTCCATGTTTGCTGACATCTCTTTGAGGCGCGCGTAGAACACGAACGCGCCGTCAACACGACCCGTCGTCATAAGACGGACGGATGGCGAGCTAGCCTATTACTCACCGTCCAAAGGTCCGCGTCTACGGTGGCCGGAAGCCACCACGTGACCCCCGACGCCCGGGGTGTCTATTACTAACAGCCTCAAAGTACAACCGGGATACCCCACAACCTATACTCAGTACTTTACCATTATCTTTACCTGTTTCCTTGTTATTTCACTAAATTTATTTCCAATTAGTAAAACACTTAGACCGAGTGTCGTAGTTTCCTTGTCTTATTTGAAGCGCGCCATGAAATTACTAGAACTTACTATTCAAGTTGAATGCAAATTATATGAGTCATAGTTTTCGTTTTAAGTCCCTCTGCAGCTACATTGTTGGCCTTTTGAGGTAATTATTACGTGTGTACTTAGTCTTATTACATTGTTTCTTTGGTTAAAGTTGGGTACTGAAGTTTATTATTGCGGCATATCTACAACTGGCACTTCTGCCGCGACTTCGTCCAATTGTAATAGCTCGGCTAATAAGCATGATATAAAAATAATTTATAGCCTATAGCACCCACGAATAATTTAGCTTTCTACCAGTAAAACCATTTTAGGAATTGGTTCCGGAGATTATCCCCAACATACAAACTTACATACAAATTTTACCACTTTAAAATACTAAGAACTTTCGAATCTTTTTAAATGATGATAGTTATCGATAAAATGAGGTAAGTGTTGAGATGACGATTCATAGAGAATAAGCCTTTTTTTAACATGCCCCACACTAGGAATTTCTCCTGTATCGTGGGTGCGTTTAATTTTTAACCCTTTCAGTGCCCAGTACCCGACACACGGGTCGAACAATAAATTCGTTCGTTCGCACAACCCGTATCCGTAGCTATGGACACGCTAGTCGGGTTCTGGGTATGGATACAAGTCATCTATAGCTTATTATAACGACGACTCGGATACGGGTTGTGGGCACGCGAAAGAATTTCGCGAAGTTTTCGCGAAGTACTGGGCAGTGAATGGGTTTAAACAAACATGCACAAACAGCCAGTCCCGGAACCTGGAACCTGTACAAATATTTGTTCCGTGCTGGAATCAAACCCATGCAGTGCAGATAGCCAATTGCTCAGCCAC
Organism: Lycophotia porphyrea; assembly: GCA_950005105.1. Classification (NCBI taxonomy): domain Eukaryota; kingdom Metazoa; phylum Arthropoda; class Insecta; order Lepidoptera; family Noctuidae; genus Lycophotia; species Lycophotia porphyrea. Next base: position 6,491,573 of record OX465387.1, on the reverse strand, counting down.
TGTGCTACTACCATGCCGTATTCAATTCATCCATCAGCACAATGTTAGTTTAAGGTCTTTTTACACTCTTAATAAAAATGATATTTCCAAATAAAACATAACGTTATGAAAACAACTCGCCATTAATATTAATTTCCTTTCTGAAGGTTAACCGAAATACAGTTGTAATTAAACAAAAAGACAAAAGGTTTCTTAGTACAAGGATTCCACGTGAACGGCTATAAGGTCAAAAAAGAGTTTCAAAGGAATAAGAATAGGAATATTTAAAAGAATGTTTCAGAGAAAAAGCCTTTTTCGTAGACGAAAAAACAAAATGAAAAGTACCCGAAGGAAATTCTAGCTACGCAAACGGTTAAAAACAACAAAGAAATAAGCAGGACATATTTACCCCTTTACGCACTTTTTAAACTTTTGTGAAAATATTTCATCTATTGATATTCAAAAAGAGCCTTTAATTACCTTCATAGCTAATTCATGGACTATTTAAAATTCAATGGTATTGCAATTATAACAATTATTTTAAAATTTCCATTATGGTAAACATTGGTAACAATGGTAACAAAGGCTTCTTGCCAATTCTTTAAATCGGCCAGGATTCAGTGCCACTTTTTTACCAATTCTCTTGAAAGACATCCAGACCGACCCGCCATATTTTTCTTGCTTTACCGCTGCCCCGTGTCGCTGTTTTAACTTTAAACGAAGCAAACATAACTTAATAGCTATTAGTATTACCTTCTACTTTTGAAAAATTAAAAATGAAAAAAGCTGAATGCTATGCTCAGCAAATATCATCATATTCAATAAAATCACAACCAGCCAGCATAATTTAATAAACCAACCTAACTTCCAAGTTCCATTTTTAAAATTGTGCGCCGGTTACAAAATTGCATAACTTGATGCAATTAAAGATGACTCGCTTTAAAAAATCCGCCTCAGCTCTTTCAATATAAAACTTTATTATGAAGGATAGAAAGTTTTAATAATCCCAAGCGTCAAGCGGGTGGGGCACAGAGTAGATATGTACAGAAGGTTCTATATAACGAGCGAAATCAGGCGAACGCAACGCACATGTAAAAAAAACACAAATATATAGAGTCCTGACCATTGTTGGTCACAGCGACCAATTTCAGCGGAGATTAGCCGCCTGCGGTGAGGGGAAATATTTTAGTGTAGTCATGTACAAGTATGTGTGCAGATACCAAGCTGCTACTGAGAAATCCCTAAAAATCCAATAAACTTTACTTGACCTAAAAATGTAACCCAAGAGCTCAGCGTGCTTGTGGTAACCAAATCAACGGGCAGTCAACACACACGTAGTGCGTCTACGGTGTGCGTTGACTAACGTAAATTAACAAAGAGATGACAGTCGTACAGACGCACACGGTGAACGTAAAGCATGTTTATGTGTGTGTGCGTTTTCACTCATTGTATAGAGCTGAGCTTCTGTTACCTATCTATTCTGTGGTGAGGACGTCCCAATCGAGATGGTGTAACCTCATTTCACACCGGCTGGGTCCTACTCATTCATTTTTAAGGTGATAAGTAAGTTTATTATTAATGAGGTCATTTATTTTGCACCCAACGAGATTATAAGGCGGTCGAATTTTAGTTGCGTTCTGTTTTAATATAAGTTGGTTTTCAGCGGCTGAAAAATAAATAACGGGAGTTTTCTTACGGCCTATCTGTTGGAAATATCGCAAGTTCTTCACTATCATCATCATCATCATAATCAGCCTACAGCAGTCCATTGCTGGACACGGGCCTCCTCAATCGCACGCCGTTCAGCATTCAGCTAACCTGGGAAGTTCGTCACTCCAACGAGCCGATTCGCGGACTCCACTCAAGAACACGTCTTTCCCAACGGTCATCGGTTCTACGGCTAATATGACCGGCCCATTGCCACTTCAGCTTACTTATTCTGTGAGCTATGTCCACAACTCTGGTTCTCTATCGGATCACTTCGTTCCGGATGCGATCCTTCAGAGAGACTCCAAGCATAGCCCGCTCCATAACTCGGACCAGCCGTACCGGTAGTTCTTCACGTGTCTCTTTCCAAATTGCCCGACCAGAAGAAGCGAACTTTTCACCTACTTTTTTATCCAGGAATATTCGAACTCAGGTTTGAATATTCTTGGATAAAAAAGTAGGTAATCTACCTGCCACCCCTTGGTGCTAGTGCCTGCTGCTTGTAGGCAGGGAAAACCTGTGGTAAATAATAATACGCTATATTTTACAAATGTTTTAATGTCCCAACTATCAATGAACTCCTCTGTCCCACAAAGTTAGTAAGCATGATGGACCTACAGCGTCGTTCTGTTAATAATATTAACTAGCCTCGCTGTCGCAGACTTTCACTGAAGTAGGGAATGACATTACGCTCGTTCGTCGCCATTTTTAAAACTTTTCGCAGCAACTTGTTTCAAGTTTTTTTTTTCCTTTTCTAAACAGCCAGTGATTGCGTTGTCCAGAGATTGCTTGTGAATTAATTGAGAAGACGGACAGTTCCTTTTTTGAAATTATTTATGTTAAAAAAGTTTTGTTTGTTTATTTTTCATGTTCCAAACTGTTAACAAATACACATATTATTATTTCCTTTATTTATCTATGTTTATAGATGAAATTGTAATAAATATGTTTATATTTATTACATTTTCAAATATAAAACAACATTATTAACAACAACAAAACAACATTAAAAATAGTAGCCCACTAGCATTGGGAACAGGGTCCGAGCTACCGGGTGGTCAGGGCTATTGAGAGAGGAACTTCCTGACAATACGTTATATACATTTGTTTACAGATTTGCTTTGACAAAGCTTGAACGACAGTATAATGAACCCAGTCTGGGCTGAGGAAATCTGAACTTTACCTATATCTCGGGAAAGAAGGAAAGTAACGTATATATATAAATTTTACCCAGAATCATAGAGCATACAGTAATCATACTAGTCTCACTACAACATCTGTCTCAAGTTCAATATCACCACTGCTCTTCTTGTCCTGATAAAACTTCGGTTGCATGGCACACTCAGACCAAATAAAAAACCAAGACATAGCACTGCGAACAAAACAGTGAAGCATGCGTAAAACCACGCCTCGCTCTGTGCATATACGTTTACACGCACACATTTACATCGAACCACAATTTAACTACGCTCAAAAACTAAGCTCACAGTGCACACAGGTTTACAAAACCGGCTTCACTTGACTGTTGACAGTGCTGTGTCTTAGTTTTTATTTGGTCTGAGATGGCACAAAACAATGCTTTGATAACCACATACTTTGCTTTAGAATAGTAAGTCATTGAAAAATATGGCCAATGAAATGATTTATTCTGTGGATATGATATTAAGATCACTTCATTTTACCTTTTTTTGGATGTACTTCATAAATTAATCTGCTCTTTAAAGTTTAAGTACATGTTTTTAAATAATGTAAATGTTTGCATGGTATGAAGGGGTATTTTTCAAAGTGCAACTGTTTTTAAGTTCCACCAACTAAGCGCAACTAAATTATTTCTCGAAGCGCAACCATTAGAACAATTTGAATTTGTGAGCGCAACTAATGGTTGCGTTTCGAGGAGTAATTTAATTGCGCTTAAGTGGTTGCGCTCAAAAATAGGTCTGTTTTGCATTAAAACAAAACAGTTATTATGTGTGTGGAGAACACACAGCATCGATTGAAGAGGCATCATAAATAATACCTTTGGACGTCTTATGATAATGCATTTATATCTCTTACCTTGTTCCTTTTTGTGTTACCTCTGTCTTTCACCCTTATGCAGAATGGCGCCCACTTTCGAAACTGGAGCGCATCTGTCACTTGCTTGTCATAGTCTTCAAACACCAGCAAGCACCTTGCTTCGATGCTGTGTGTTCTCCACACACATAATAACTGTTTTGTTTTAATGCAAAACAGACCTATTATGTGTGTTTCTAACACACAGCATCGATTGAAGACCTGTTTGCTCTCTGCTGGTGAAAGAATATCTGAAGGATTTAGATGCTATGTGAATTATATATAGTATAAACGAATATTTCGTTGTATATCTGTTAAATGCTGATACTAAAAACAATAAAACATTAAAAGTTCTCAATCTAGTGATCCTAGAAAATGTTAAAATGAACATGTTTTCCATAACATGTTATAAATAATATCATGGCAAATGAATATACTTATGCCTTATTTATAAGGTACACATAAAATATAAAATACTTTAACAACTGATAATTGAAATTCAGTGAGACTTAAGCTGAAATAAAATATTAAACTCCTTGTTATTTAAGGAATTCACACATGTATTTAACTGACAACCAGCTAGGAAATATACACGAATGATTAAATATTCTTGAATCCCTTCGAAAATATCAAGGTGTGGGAATACTAAATAAAGAACAACTTCAATTAACAATCAACTTCAAACACGAAGTGTATGATTAGGTAGCAATGCATATAAATGATCTAACATGAGGTATTCAAGTCTACTACTTGTACCCTGTGCATCCTTGTGTTTCTGATGGGCGCTACCGAAAGCGCCAAACTAGTAGCTCAGTTCTGGCCCGAAACAATCTAGATTGCCATTGACACGCCAAGAGATCTTGTAAATGCACATAATGTTTTGATGACAAAAAATATCCTCTCGCTCACAGAGAAGAGACCTGTGGCCCAAGAGTGGAAAATAAGAAAATTTACAAATCTAAATTCTCTTGAGAGAGTTCTCACTCCTATGACTGTACCTACATTAGTAGCACCCTTGGAAGACTCTCTGATCCTCCAATCAAATTTCAACCAGTGGTCTATTCTTCAGTCAGCCTCCCGAAGGCTAGTAGCACGGACCACACGCTTCCTGCTACAAGCAGGCAAGCTCCTAAATCTCGGTCTATTTGAATATGGATTTAGTCCATCCATAAGAGAGACAATATTTAATTTATATACCTAATTATAATTTTAAGCAGGCTTAGACATACTAGCTCCTGTAAACAAAATAAGTAAGCAACCCTGTCTACCGAGGTCTATGAGTCAAACATTGCAATGTTACGTTATTCAACATACACAAATATTTGGTCATTTCAATTCTCTGCGAATCAAATCAAGGGGTAGTTCCGTATCCCCAACAAGTGGTCTTTCAGGCAGTGGTTTAACTAAGTAGATCCTCAATAATTTTGAAATTAACATTAGGTCAAAAAATAAAATTCGTATATTGTGCACTATAAGTGTACAATTTGCAAATCTGTGTCAACAGATAGTGTTTTAAGCATTACTATTCGGATCCCATTATTTAGGCTGAATGTCATGAAATCTACACCATGACAAATCTTAGAGAAGATAACTCTTTAGGTTATTATGGATCTACTCCAATCACCATATAACAAGCCTCTTTCTTCTGCTGACAACCTTCCTTTGCAACATGGCTGCCCCCCCCCCTAAATTTTACAAGCTAAGAATGAATCTATTTTGCAGCTTGTTAGATATCAGGAGTTCGGACTCTGGCTCTGATAGCTCTCGTCTCGAAGGCTGGGAACCATATTATACATAGTACGTACCCACTTCTGAGTTTAGGTGATTGAGCACTCGTTGTTAAATAGGGAAGAGAAAAGCATGCCAGTCCATAACTTCATCTCCGAATGTAAACATTGCAGAAGCTTGCCAAGCCGTCGTTTGAGTCCCATGTAACGTACAGTCGCTCACAGGCCGACTAAACTGACATGAAAAAACATTTCACGTTGGGACACCCCACTTTCAAAAACATGACCTCCGAGGCCTGGGGTTTGGGGCAACAGAGGCCAATCTGGCTAGTCTGTTCCTAGTTAAGCGGTCGGCTAAGCCGGTATATCAATTTAACAACTCCCCGGGAGGTAAACCGCTGATAGAGTAATATTCAGCTAATCTGCTAGCCTTGACACTTTTCGGGTTCACTTATGGAGCGCTAGGGATCGTGTCCGAGCAGGGTGGCGTGCTATTGGAGAGCCTATGTCCAGTAGTAGACTGCCATGGGCTGATGATGAAACTACAATATGCACATATTCAAGGAAGGTTGACTCTGGCTGCTAATTATTGCATATATGGGCAAACAAACTCTGTGTAGATGGCAAAACAAACTCTGAGTAGATGGCAAAACAAACTCTGTGTATATGGCAAAAAACAACTCTTAAGTTAGAATACCAGTCTGATCTGGCTTAGTTAACAAGTTCCTGATGATGAGAGTTTTTCACTTGGGATCTTAACCTTCCCCCACAGCCTGTGTGGACAAGGAAGTAGATTTAACCTCAACCATGTCTAGAGGAAACTGAGTGGTCTATAATAGTTTAGCACCACCAAAAACAAAAAATAAACTCTTGGCAAAACCAGCGCCACCTCTTTCGTTACTTTTGGTCAAAAACAAATTCTGATTGTCTCATGACAACATAGGCATAACCTTACAGGCAGACTTCTGAACTTATTACACGTCAGCTGTTCACATGTTTGCTTTGTTAGAAATTCCAGTCTCCGAGACATAGGATTATGATGACTTGTGGTCATAGGACAGCAAAACATAATCTTAAGTAACAAACAATAATGCAGAAACCACAGGCTCAAAGCTCAAGGCAGGCAAAGTCTTTGCCAATTGGTTACTGCTGCAAATATTCAGAGAACTGTCAATTTTCATACTTTTAGTTGTTTCTCAGTAGTTATTGATGTGACCAATGTCATTAACTGCATATAACATTGCTTCTGTTTTACTCCTTAGTAATTAAGAGTGTAAACAATATGCTCTTTGATTCTATTGTCATAATCTTGGATTAATATGGTTTAAAGAGAAAACTATTATGAAGGAGGTTTAGCTTTCTGTCATTACCTTCAGTGTTAACAAAATCAGGTTTGTATTAATTAATTCTACAGCTTTTCTTAGTTATTTAGGGTGTCCTCCTAAAAATTCTGAAGCTTGGCAGAGTTATTTCAATCCCTGATCCTCATTCTGCTATAAAAAACTTTGGTTTTTCTAACAAAAAAAAAAAGATAATTTCCATAAATGATTTGTTCATGCACTATATGGACACCGCTGTCAGTGATATAATGCAAGACCATAATCTATGTTTCATATACTTTATAACAAATCTCTATGATTATAATTACAGGCTATGTTCAATAAACATGTCTAAAACTAGAAAAATTCATATCTCAGACAAGAGCACTCTTCCCTTACAGTAATACATTTGAAAAAACCGCTAGTGTGGCTTAAAAACAATAATGTATGGTGTTATTTCAATAACTAGATCTTATTAGTATTTTCAGTATCAAACTGATTAGTTGTTGTTTTATATTCTATCCTCAATCTGTACATTTATTTTCTTTCCTTTCTTGGGGATATTTATAAGAGTAATCAATGGTGATATTTACAAAAAAAAAAAAAAAATCTTCGTAAACCAAAACAATAGAAATATATTATCCTGTTAGTTCAATTTCTTTTAATTAGCTCTATAACCTTAATGTTATAATGAACTAGTCATTTTTATTTATAAGTAATTTTGAACATAAAATTTAATTAAAATAAATATATTTATTTATTGACCCTGATTTTAAATGTCCTCATTGTACCCAGAGACACATTGTTCAGTACACAGATTTGAATTGTATGTACAATCCATCTAAAGTACTTCTTGTACAGGACTAGTCAGGCTTGCTTTCAAAATAAAATTCAAAATAAGTGTTCGTTGCACGGTTAAAAACTCTATGCATGCCATAGCCTTCAGCTGCTCTTTAGCAGTCCGCTCTTTCTGATAGGGACTAACATTAGAGATCACAGACAAAAAAAATCCCTCCATCAGGGTTTAATAGTCCATAGTTTGGTTTAGTATTATAACAACTCGTCTACCTATACCGTGTGCTATCTAGGAAGACTGAGATTAACTGTAAGGTTTCCCCAGGTTTCTAACAGATTCCATGTTAGAATTTCTGCTAAGTTTACTTTAGGAATAACTCCCTAAATTCATCATATCTTACACTGAAATATTATAGTTGTGTAGTATTTCTGTCTCTTGCGACAAGAAAAGGGTTGTTAAGGAAAACTGCAATGCGCTTCTGAAAGACGCAATATAAACACTTGATTAGCTAACTTATAATAAGTTAGAAGCAGTTTCTGTTTCCGAGTTGTGTCATGTAAAAAGATTCAACACTTACTTGCGACTCACACATTATTAGTGTGTAGTTTATGTAAAAGAAACTTCTCGATAACAAGAGGTTAGACTCTTGTTCGGCGGAGGGGAAAAAAAACATATCCATAGTCATACTAGAAGTGCTCTAAACATATCCTCCGAGGATCGCACTCTAGCACTTAGGTAGACTTGGTTTGCTCTCAGAATCGTGATCTCTGAGAAAACTATCGATCTCCCTCTCGGTGAGACGTTAACCCACAATCAGGGTGAACACTAAAACACTACCACGAGCACCAATATTCACTTTCTGTAAAGTTTTCAGAAAGATGTTATAATTTTATAGGAAAATTAAAGAGAGAAAAAATTTTGCGTCCATTTCGCGGCAAAATTTAGATGCTATGACAAGCAAGTGACAGATGCGCTCCAGTTTCGAAAGTGGGCGCCATTCTGCATAAGGGTGAAAGACAGAGGTAACACAAAAAGGAACAAGGTAAGAGATATAAATGCATTATCATAAGACGTCCAAAGGTATTATTTATGATGCCTCTTCAATCGATGCTGTGTGTTAGAAACACACATAATAGTTGCGTTTTGAGGAATACCCCGGTATGAACGGTAAAATATGGTTGAGCTGTATCAAAACATCTATTGTGTACTACGGATATTTGCAAAATAAAATTCTATTCTATTCTAACTGAGGAAGAATGACGAAAGAAACAGGATTCAAGTGAAAGACAACGGTTCGTTTATTTCCATTTTAGTCAATTCATAAATAACTATACCGACGATTCATTCCCTTGGTAAGGGCTTGGCCCTCTTCAAATAAATCTTCCTAATCTGTTGACGGACATCTTGAACTGTTAGCTTAATACAATTATTTGTTTGTATAACTGAATGAATTACTGTTTCAATCAATACAAATTATTGGTGTGATTTATTCGAAGCAGGTAGATTATATTTGACAATTTGAAAAATTGGTTTACGTTGTTCTAGTATCTCACATTTTGGCTGTAAATGATAAAATCAATAGATATTATGTCATTCGTTTTTTTTGCTCTTATATACTCGTATGTAACCTGGATTTCATTTTTTTTCTGTATTTTGTAACGATGCATGTGTAATGTGATGTTCAGACTAAAATGTCTGAAAATAACAACGTGTTATGCCCTGGACATGCTACACGCCGAGGCGCTCAACAGCACTATGTCGTCCGCGTAACTAATGTGGCGTGAGGAATCTTTTTATTTGTTAATGACGTCTCTATTTAGACCAACCAGTGTCTAATGGGACCAAAGAGGTTTAACATTTTGACCGTCATAGTCAAATATACGTGACAAGCAAGCGTTACATACCTAAGTATTGATGTTGATAAAATTGCAAAATTATATAAAATTACCGTTTAAAACCATTAACTATGCAGCATATAGGCCTGAATGAATCATATTAAAGTTAAATCTTCACTCGGAAATAAATTAAATACACCACCAAAAATGAGTACTTTAAAATGAATTAATAAGGGAAATTAAAAACTTTCGACGAATCATGTGATTACCAATAATTAATGTTTTACTTTACTGGCAAACTGCTTAATTATTTAATGTAATACAATTATAACTTGCGTCATCATTACTATCTTTGTGGTCCTCGGTAACAGAGGGACTTTGATGAATGTTGATGGATGGAGAGGGGGAGGCAGGCCAACGAAAAGATGGATGGATTGTGTAAAGACTGATATGAAAGAGAAAGGAGTAAATGATGCCGTGACGTCAGACAGGGGAGAATGGAAGTAGAAAACGTTTTGCGCCGACCCCAAATAGAATGCGATAAGGGCAGGAAGATGATGGTAACAGAGGGACTTTCCGGTAATTTTAAAAATGTTCGCATTCCAATCTGAGTCTTAGTCTGTTAAAAAAGCCATAAGTTAAATAATATCCAACATTATCATCTGCTTAGTCTTTTCCCAAAAATGTTGGGGTCGTCTACCAGTGTATACCGGATGCAGCTAAATAGCAGTATTTTTCATAATTTAATTGTGTGTTGTTATTGTATGGTTATCTATCATCCTTTGGCACCTTTAAATCGTGTGCCACTGTAATACGATTCATCATCATCATCATCATCAGCCTATAATGTTCCCACTGCTGGGACACAGGCCTCCTCTCTATGAGAGGAAATGGGCTATAATAATCCACCACGCGGGCCCAGTGCGGATTGATAGTTGTCACATGTCTTCGAATTTTTGGTTCTAGGACATGCCGGTTTCCTCACGATTACACAATAATACGATTATATATTATCCGATTAATCAAAGAATATTTCGGTCACTACACTCTTTTCTAACATTTTCACGTGGGCAAGCACTATCATAATAGCGCCCTAAGCCTGCTTAGTGCCGGTCACACAAGTGTTCATAAATATAAAGTCCGGGACAGCGCACGTCGTGTGTATCGCTTTATTACGTTGTAACGTTATTATATTGTAACTCTCGTGTATTCTTGTAGGCAATGTCCTATCTGTGTGATAGAAGATTACAAAAAAAATACAAAAATGTATAGATATAGATTCGTAATTAAATTATGCTCTTGGGTTAATAACTATCGCACAGGTCGAGCAGAGCTTGCCGAGGTCGTTACGTGAATGGTTGACCATCCATTACATCATCATCATCTTCCTGGCCTTGTCTCATTCTACTTGAGATCGGCGCAACACGTTTCCTTCTTCCATTCTCCCCTGTCAGACGTCACGGGATCATTTACTCCTTTCTCTTTCATATCTCATTCCTCACACAATCCATCTATCTTTCTTTTGGCCTTCCTCTCCCTCTCTATCCATTACATAACGAGTTGAAAGCGCACTAAGCCGTTTTTCCTAGCTGTAATCTGTAGATCTTTGACAGTCAGAAGCTCGAATGTCTGGTAATAATCAGTCTTACCAAAGTGTACCTTAAGACCCAGTTAGTACCGCGTAATACGATAACCCTTAGTGATCCAGGTTGTTAGAATTTCAAGCTTCTGGTTACCCGTAATGTCTGTCAAAGATCTATAAATGACCTTAACGTCCTTTTAGGCATGGTGGGAAATCGGTATGTAGTGATGGTCACCCATCCATGAACCGACCTTAGCAAGCACTCCTTAATCTCGAAAATCGACGCGTGCTGTTGTTATTATATAGCTACAAGCGCTTCATTGAGATAACTCATAGCAGCAATACTTATTTCTGCGTTACGCGTACTTAATTGTTGTTAAAAGGACCTTTTCCGTTTTTTTTTAAACATAACATAATATCACGCCTGTAATCCCCGTAGGGTTAGGCAGAGGTGTACCTAATAGTACTCCCACTCCGCCAGACTGATAAGCTTAAGTAGGCGAGCCTATTACCATCAACCGGTTACAAATGCCGTCTCCGTGCCTGCTACTTTCATATAATTATCAACCAACATAACTACGTTGGATAGTCTACACGAAAATATATTAAGCCACTGCAATGGAATTTTCAACGAAAATTACAATTTACCTTAATAGATTATTTCGTTGCTTAACCAAAACTACAAAGCCAAAAATAGGGGAAAGAGCGAGGAAATCTCTTGCATTTTAAACTACGCATTACCCGCAGTAATGAGGGAACAAAACGAGAGGTCCATAATAACTCTACGGGTCCACGAATACTACAGTTGGTCGGTAAATTGCCTCATTACACTTAAAAACATAATTCCTTCGTTGTTGGATAAAATTTTGAATTGCGAGATTTATCCTTTTGAATATTTTGGGTATACAACTTTCTGAGTTAAAAATAAGCTGCCAGTTTTGCAGAGGACTTTTAAAGAGGTTGTTGTCGGTTTGTCAAGTGGACAAACCTCTGTGGAGGTTGGAGTTTTCAAAGTAGTCAGTGGCATTATAAAATACTAGAACTTTGCTCGCGATTTCATCCGCAAAAATCTTGATAGCTGGGCTAATATGCATGATATAAATATAATTTATAGCCTATAGCACCCATGAATAACGTAACTTTATGCTAGTGAAAGATTTTTAGAATTGGATCATTACATCCGGAGATTACCCCCTACATACAAACTTACAAACAATCAACAAATTTTACCTCTTTATAATATTAGTGTAGTAGTGTGTGTGTGTGTGTGTGGTGTGTGTGTGTTGGTGTGTGTGTGTAGAAGATATAGATTAAAGTAAAAAACAAAACTAAAAAACACGCTTTAAAGTGACGTCATATTATTTTTTGTGTTTTTCTTAGGAAACCCTTTCATTTGATACCCATATCATAAGAATGCATACAAAATAGTCCACTATCTTTGGGAGTCCACCATATTTAAAATAACGTCGAAGGGACGTCACCATACATACTATCCAAACTAATCATGTATTCAAAACTAGGTTTTACTCGCGCGCGGCTTCGCTCGCGTTAATTTAGAATTTGCCCTGCTTGTTAATAATATAATTCAAAGATGGATTCGAATCATTGTCCACCATGTCATGTCATGTCATGATGGCACCACGTGTCTTTGGAAAAACACATGGTGCCATCTATTATCATATGAACATTATTGTTGTTTTCCTCGGGAACAGAACTTTTTTTCGGAATGAAAAGTAACCCTATGCCCGTTTCTGTACACCTGACAACGTATATGCAAAATTTCAGGATGATCGGTTCAGTGGTTTGGGCGTGAAAAGGTAACAAACTTACTTTCGCATTTATAATTAGTAATTAATATGATTAGTAAGGAAGTAAGGTTTTCAGGTCAATCGAAAACCGGGAAGTGGGTCTTTAACTTCTAAGATTCTTTTACATAATTGGTTAAAGGTGAAGCTAATGAAAGCGTGCTTAAAATATGAATATATTTTTTCGGTGGTTCACAAATGTGTTTACAATTATTAAGGTTTATGTTTAAACATCTCTAAACGAAGGATCACTTCAAGTTTAATTTCTGATTTAAACTTTCTTATAAAACTGAAGACAAAATTACAAAGCAAGAAAGCGGGGCACTCAAGTAATAATTGTCGTCCCTAACTTAAAGGTCTATAAAAACAAAATACTTCACGTTTGTTTGTCTTTTCTTACACAAAGTTAAATCCAACTTTATTTTTAATCAAACGACTTTGTCACTGAGATCATAAAAAATCCAGTCCTCAATTTCAGGGTAAACAGTTTCTTATTTACTTCCAATATTGCGGAGAGGTAAATTGAGATTTATGGCTTCGGAGACAAGGCCGGGAATTGCGTGGGGTGACTTAATTCTGGAGGTATTGTTTTATTTTGATGAAGTGGGAGGGATAAATAAAGAGGGGAATGCTGTGGCTGATTTGATGCTAGATATACGGAATATATGGTGGAGGAGATAGGGAAATACTGTTCAGTAAGTGGTTAGGCTATTTTTATTGTCCTGAAGATAGTTGTTATCGTATTTCGAAGAGTCATGCCAGTGTTTGTGAGCAGATGATTTTGGGGGAATAACACTACACTTTGGAAAATGCCTTTTGTGGAGTTTAATATGAAGAATGGTTGACATATCACTGGACACAACAATCAATTCGATGGGGCAAAATGGTTTTAAAATGGTGACCGTGATTGTTAAGAAAGATGTTTGTGAAGAGATTTTTGGGAATTATACGTTGGAATTGGATTTTTTTTTAATAGGACACTGGTTGATGGACAGTTTTAAAATTACAATTATGACTAGCACAGCCCCTGATTTCTACGAATATTAATCATTAGTATTTTATTCGTGCAACTGCTCAAAATGTTGTCGTAACCCTCCAATATTGTCTGATGTCCGATGTCTTCAAATCGACACGTAATTTAATAAACCAGAATGTTTACTGAACGACTGGTACCATAGTAAATTTTTGCAATTAAATTATGATGTTTTTGCGATCTGGATCGCATTGAAACGATCATCACCAAACGACTAGTCCCTGTACTAAAAAAATATCGGAACAGAAATAAGTTCCGATCTTTCTCAGCACCTTTAACGTCCCTTATGCAAGATAAAGAAAGCCCGCAAGTTCCATAATTATTCCATCTATCTTTTATATAAAATACGAGCCAAGAGTTCCACTGAAATACATTTGGACCTATTATCAAAATTATAAATCATCTTTATCTAGCGTTCCGTCGATTTCCTCTTCCCATTGTTTGTAAAGATCGACGCTTTGTCGACTATGAAATGGTCGGGATTTCCTCAAGCAGCCACGTCTAAAGAAAATTCTACTTTATCTATGTGGAAACTGAGCTCAAAGTATGTTTTTGTTTTCAACGTGTTTGTGGCGACTTCCGCACCTAAGCGCTTGATTTCGGCGAAAAATGTTTTATGACGTATGCCAATAGATTGATAACTGTAGGCCGCGGTCACACCCTTACGGGATAGACCCTTTGGAGGGTTTTATTAGTTTTATATTGGACGTGAAAATCGAAAACACAAAATGTAGAACCTATTTACTTAAATCCTGACTGTAAAATGTTTTTTTGAATGGAATGCGTTCAAGGGGGCGTTACTGTGGTAATACTGATGTATATCATGAGTATTAGTTATGATATTTTGATGAAAATCGAAAAACTTATAGAACCTTTTTTTTACGGATGGGTAATCATCAAATGACTTCTCCCGCTCCGGGCAGAGCGGAAGGGAGTGTCAGACTTGTACTGACTAAAACCCATCCATGTTCCTTCCTTGCCCTTTGTGTTCCAGGGCCGCAGTATCTCTTTCGAACAGTCCCGCAGCCCTGGCAGAACTTATAGTACCTTTCTTCTGAGAATAATTAATTCTTGACCCTTGTTTGAGAATTGCCACTGACTTGTGACCTGTTGTACAAATAAGTGTAGTTATTTTCGTATCTTATGAACGATCTTAAATTGTGAAGATATTCTTAACCTTATATAGTAATTTCAGTTTTGATTCACAATCAAACCAATTTTACCTCAGTTTAAAACGGTTTCAATGAAAACTAAAGTTCTCAAATTCTTATCTTTATCCATTTCCACGTGAAATAAAGCAAGAAAAACTGAAGCTATTAGCTATTTTCTGTGGCGATCCTTTTAATCTTGTTCAAGAAACTTAATAGCTACAAAAAGTACCGAATACTGCAGTGGAAACAAAAAAACTACACTTATTAAAATTGCTGCTCTATCTAACGAAAAACACAACGTTAGCAAAAGTTTTATGTGTAAAAAATGCAAAATGGAACCATTTTTTCCAATTGGAATTGTTTGTCTGCTTTTTTTTTTGGTTGGGCGCTGAGAGGGTTTTAGTGATAAAGCATGTTAGCATGCCTGTAACTTTCCAATACTTGACTCAGACCTTCTTTCTGTGAGGGGAGACTGGGTGGTAATCAACAAGGCGAGCCCAGTGCTTTACTTCTGGTTTGGATTTGCATCGTTGGAAATATTGTTCGCCTTAGCCGAGCCCGGCGTTTTTTTCTGAACTGGGCCTATTTGCCGCAGTCGTGAGGCGCTCAGTGTTACATTTCTTGTTTAGCTTTAAGTTGTTTTTATTTATTTTTTCTTTTTTGTTATATTATTTTTGTTTTTATTATGAGCACTTTTGGCATGTGCAAATAAATGTATTTTCTTTCTTTCTAAGATCTCGTTTTTTTTTTAATTTCTTCCGTCGGTCCATATACACTGTTGGACATGACTCTTCATAGACCCCAGCAGTTTAAGGCATGGAGGAATCAAGATGAATGGCTTTGGAAATATATGATAAGTGGTCCAGGACGTTGACGATACTCAATACTCAATCTTTATTTGCATTCCACAAAGCATCCATTCCATTCCATTCGATATAAGCCTAAAAGAGGCATCACACACATAAATGGCATTCTTTCCTCTTATAACCTCATAAACGGTCCTCCCCTTTCATCTAACTTTACCTCATGAGCTCGATGTACAAAATTCGCTAAACCAAGAACTTTTCGCAAATCAAACTCACAGATGTCGTTCAAGTCATAAACACACAGAATTATGATATTTGGGGAGAGTTTTATGGTGCCATCTTTTATGGACGTGGACTAAAATGACAACCATGTCTTTGAGAAAAAGTTGCAATCTCGTCAAGAGATGACCCAGTAATGTCGAAGTTCTTAGGTATCACTTTGCAATTTCTTCGAATCCATTAGTGTTATGACGTAGTGTTGCAATGAAGATGTGCTGGAAGGGTCTACTAAAAATGTTTAGTCTTTCTTTTTTAAGCCAAAGCCAAAAGTAATAACGTTGAAAAATAAAAGTGAATGTAACAAGTTGGGTGAGCATTGTTATTCGTGTAAGAGCCTTCGTTAGTTAAATTTTTACCACGTATTCAACAGAGATTATTTTCCCCTCGGTTATTAATAAACTGCCTCGTTGGTGTAATGGTTGCAAGCGCGACTGCTGGGCATGAAGTCTTTGGTTCGATTCCTGTGTCGGGCAAATTGGGTTTTTCCATCAGATATTTCTCAGTAGCAGTCACGGAGTCTGGAACTGTGCCCAATTGAGGGCAATAGGCTTGCCCCCTGTTACATGGGACTTAAAAATAACTGGTGAAATGTGGGTGTACTAGTAGTTACACCTCTGGTTAACCCTTCGGGGATTACAGGCGTGATGTTAGGTTATGTTATTAATATATACTTTTTTTTTTTTTACGGATGGGAAATCATCAAATGACTTCTCCCGCTCTGGGCAGAGCGGAAGGTAGTGTCAGACTTGTACTGACTAAAACCCATCCATTTTCCTTCCTTGCCCTTTGTGTTCCAGGGCCGCGCCCTTTGTGTTCCAGGGCCGCGGTATCTCTTTCGAACAGCCCGCAGCATTATTAATACATCAATAAGATATACATATTTTCGGTCTGTAGGTTTTAGATAGAACAGTTTCTATGGTAATGTTTGTCAGGGTGTCCTTCAATCCGTGTGTACGTATAAGTGTTTGTTTGTTGACCAAAAATCAAGGACACCAAATTAAACAAAAATAGGTAGTATTAACCGGAGACCAAACAAAAACAAGGCACAAAAGTAATAAATAAAATAAATTGACATTTATTTTCCTCTTTGCTCACCAATCTTGTCAAGAATAAAGGCTTACGAATCGTTTACTTCATAATTTCCGGTAGATGTTGTTACATCAAACTAAGATCAGTAATATTCCTGTCTGTAACTTATTTATGACGGATATGAGGAGCTCGTGGCTAAATAATAACAGACGCTCGGATCAATAAACTATAAAAAACTGTCATTAAGATGTGTTGTACACAGAAGCTGTTGGTGAATCTATTATCATCATTATAATTCTCTTGCCCTTATCCCAATTCATTTGGGGTCAGGAGAGCATGTCTTTTTCTTCCATACTTCTCTAGTACTGTTATCATCTCATCAGACACCTTCTTTCTTGCCATATCATTCGTTACACAGTCCATCCATCGTTTCGTTTTTAGGTTCCGTACCCAAAGGGTAAAACGGCTATTACTATAAGACTCCGCTGTCCGTTCGTCTGTCCGTCTGTCACCAGGCTGTATCTCATGAACCGTGATAGTTAGACAGTTGAAATTTTCACAAATGATGTATTTCTGTTACCGCTATAACAACAAATACTAAAAAGCGAATAAAATAAATATTTAAGGGGAGCCCCCCTTAAATATTTATTTTACATACAAAAAACGTGATTTTCTTGCCGTTTTTTGCTCGATATTAATAACGGCGACAGGTAGACGCTTGAAATATTAACAGAATATTTAGTTGTATATTCACTTTAAAAATAAATAAAATAAAATAAAAGCTAGCTTAGCTTAAAGATAGCTTAGCTTGAGCGCTTGCAAAATTTATGTATTCGCTTTATTTTTGGTCTCCGTAAATATGACCACGTTTCTCACCTTCGCAAAGAACTCAAGTGGCTCCCAATCCGCCTTCGCAGGAACACTAGGATCCTCTGTCTCCTCTTCAATATCCTGCACAACCCGTCCTATCCTTCTTATCTGCGCGAGCGTTTCTCTTATGCCCGCTCTACTGACGCACCGTGTAGATCGCACCTTAGATCCCTACTTAAATCCCATCCTCATAAATCCAGCTATTACTCATACTCCTTCTCCGTCCATGCTGTAAGGTTGTGGAACTCACTTCCGCCTAGCATTCGTGATTTGAAGACCATTTCACTGTTCAAAGCCAGAGTGAAAGATTTAACCTTTCCTCTCAATTGCTATAATTTATTATATACATATATATTTTTACTAGTTTATATATCTTAGCATTATGTATTTATATAAGTATGTATTATTATTTACTTATATGTGTAATTATATTTAATATTATAGGTTAAGTTAGGTAAGGCACATAAACGCATTATTCTTGTCCTTTTCTCACACACTTTGTCTACGTTTCTTTTTCATTTCTCCTTTTGCAGGTCTGCTGGCAGAAATTTCTTAAGAAATAAGCAGTACCTTTGTACTCATATTTTATAATGTTATTCTCCTGTGTTGTCTACTGTGTGTACATAAATAGTAAAATAAATAAATAAATAAATAAATAAAATGAATATTTAACAGACATGATTTTTTTTTGCCGTTTTCATAGATAATGGTACGGAACCCTTTGTGCGCGAGTCCGACTCGCACTTGGCCGGTTTTTTTTGTTGGTGTACCTATATTCATAAATCAAACTTCAGGTTAATCGTTACAGGTAGTCAGTGGCCTGAAAGTTTGAAAATCTTACCAAGGAGTGAAACCCAATACTAATTGGGTTGTAATGTGAAGGTCACAAAGGCTGCCGCGGCTACAATCATTAAGTAGTTACTAAGCGAAGATGAAGATACCTTAAATTGTTCATGATTTCTGTTGGTGCATCAATAAATAAATATTTACAAACTACCAAGATAGGCGAGCAGCGGCGTGGCTTCCGGCCACCGTAGACGCGGACCTGTGGACGGAGAGTAATGGGCTAGCTCGCCGTCCGTCCGTCTTTTGACGACAGGCCGTGTTGACGGCGCGTTCGTGTTCCACGCGCGCCTCAAAGAGATGTCAGCAAATAGGGAGGGGCCCGCAAGGGCCGATGCCTGCCAGGGCTGCGGGCTGTTCGAAAGAGATAACGCGGCCCTGGAACACAAAGGGCAAGGAAGGAACATGGATGGGTTTTAGTCAGTACAAGTCTGACACTCCCTTCCGCTCTGCCCAGAGCGGGAGAAGTCATTTGATGATTTCCCATCCGTAAAAAGAAAAAAAAAAAAGGCGAGCAGCGGTGGCCCAGTGGTAGCGACCCCGACTTACGAACAATAAGTCGTGGGTTCGAACCCAGGCAGGCACAGTTACTTTGTGTAATTTATTTTCATCACCACTGCTCTCAAAAACGGTGAAGGAAAACATCGTGAAGAAACCGGCATGTCCTAAAAATTCGAAGATGTGACACCTACCAATCCGCACTGGGCCCGCGTTGTGGATTATAGCCCATTCCCTCTCACAGAGAGGAGGCCTGTGTCCCAGCAGTGGGAACATTATAGGCTGATGATGATGATGATGACTAAGATATTATATGGCAATATTCTTTGGTGAGTAAATTTTCTTGCTTGGGCCACCCATACACAAAAAAATGCCATCTACATAGGTGGCTTCAGCGTATTCTGTCAGATCAACAGTTTAAGCAGTTGTTGACCATAAACCCTTTAATAACAATTTGTGGTACAACCTGAAGAGCAGACAGCCAGCCAGGCGGTGTGGGGGCCTAGCTTGGGTTATGTTAGTCCTACGCAGTTAGGTTAGGTTGGCAGGTTGCAGGCGGCGAGCGAAATTAAACGAACACAGTACAAAACTTATTATTGTTCAGTGAAGAAAATTAGAAGTTACACATTAAGATTAACATTATAATAAGAGATACAGAAAATAAACTACAGACATGTTGTGAAGGCTATTCAGAACAGAGAGAAAGTACCTACCTCACTATCTTTTGCTGATGAATTGTTGTCTTGTCTAGTTTTGCTACACATCTATGTTCCATATGCTACAATTTGTCGCCTCATGGACACATTAAGAGGAATATCATTTCACTAATGGACCGCGGGTATACGTACGTAGGTGTAAAAAGTTGACACAAAAACATCTCTAGCGCTCATTCAATATGCAGAAGTACTGATGTGCAAAATATCGTCATTACCATACGATTGTTGCTAAGTTCAATGTTAGGGAAAATGTTTATTTTTTATTTATGAAGGATTATTTAGGAAGATTGGCCTGTTGGTCTAGTGGTTAGTGACCCTGACTGCTAGGACGGAGGTCGTGGGTTCGATTCCCACACAGAACAAATCTTTGTGCGATAAGTACGATTATTTGTTCTGTATCTGGGTGTATAATTTATCTATAATATATATGTATTTAGAAATATATAACTATGTTTATCAGTTGTCTGGTTGCCATAGTACAGGCTCTGACTAGTTTGGGATCAGATGGCGGTGTGTTGGTTGTCCCACGATATTATTATTATTATATTTATGTCAATTAGGTAATACTCGATAATTTTGGTTGGCTAGTTTTGTTGTGGTTTTGGGGAATTTTGTATTTTATTACGAATACTTCATTGACAGTTACCATTTTGGAAGTTCCAACATTTTTCTATTAGTAAACACACGTATCGCAGCCATTGCGGGAATATCTTGGATGAGGTTGGCACAAGAACGTGGAGCTTGGGACAAGCAAAGAGAGGCCTATACCCAGCAGTGAGTGAAGTCGGGCTGTGGATGTTGATGATGAAACAAACGTAACTGGTTCTCTGCAAACAAATTCTTGTATAAAAGTTAGATGTTCGTCAAGATTTTTATTACACGCTTTTTTAACCTTCTTGATTTGGTCTTTGTGTGACATACAAGTAATGGCTTCATAATTACATACTTTCTGTTTTATGTTTGGTTGTGGCAGTATTTACTATTGCTTCGGCTGATAGGAGGATTCTGAATGGACATGATGATGAACCTACTGTTAAACCATTCGGTAAGAATTAATTATTTTCATTTAATTTGTCTGCGGCTTTCTTCATTTCTCCATTAATTCATTACCAATGCTCTTCAAATTAAATCAGTGAAGGAAAACACCGTGAGGAAACTAGAACAAAAATTCGAAGACGTGACCCGCACTGGGCCTGCGTGCTGGAATACGGTCCAGTCAGAGAGACGAGGCTTTTGCTCAGCAGTGGGAACGTTGTTAGCTGATTGTGCTGTTACTTCATTGCCACTATGAGAAATATTAATATCTGAATACAGTATGATAAACTTTTTCTCTTTTAATTGAGTGTTTGTTTTTTCTTTCGTAATATTGTTAGTGGTTCTGTTAGTAATTTCCTCTTAAACATTTCAGACTGTCCGAAAAATCAAGAGTACTACTCTTGCTACGTTTCTCGTTGCCAACGGACCTGTGAACACTTTAAGGAAAATACTCCTTGCCTTCCCCTCCTAGCTGGCTGTTACTTGCCTGGATGTGAATGTATTAATGGATACTAGAAGAATTCGGAAGGCACTTGAATTCCTGAAAGTGAATGTTGTAAGTATTGGTGCTATCAGTAAAGTCATCTGATGATTAAGTTCTTGCACCTCATGTATGAGTAAAGCCTTAATAAATTTGAGTAAGGTACCTTAGTAAATTTGAGTAGTTAGACTGGACTGTCAACTAAAGCAATTCGATTTCGATTATCGAGAGTTCAACTTCTGCTCTGAGAATTCACCTTACCTTCTGTTTAATATATGCGTTGATTCTTTTTCTTTTTCAGAAATATAGTTGGCGGCTCCTGCTATGACTACGAACTCTTCAAATAACTGTATCTATTGAAAATTGTATTTTTTTATTAAATACAATAAAAAAAAAATCTTAACGAAATGTTTTCTTGTTTGAACTTGTTTTCTCATTATTTTGGCGAAATTCGATTTTTAATTAGTAACCGAGTTTCTTCAAACAGGAGGAGGTTCTCAATTCGGTTGTATTATTTTTATATGTTTGTTACCTCATAACTCTGTCATCTCTAAATTGAATTGAAAAATTCTTCTTTTATGTGAAAGGATATACTTCCCGATTGGTCCCATAGAAATTTCATCAAAATTTATGTATTGCATGTTGAATTTGACACACTTCCCGATTTCCGATTGAGCTGAAATGCACGCATATGTATATCGCGTGATAATGCAATAAACAGTTGACATGAATCTGATCTGATGATGAAGCTGAAAGTTGGCCTTAGGAACTCCGTTATGAAAAGACATAACCCCATCGAATTTGGCTTCGTATGATTCGTCTTAACGAGTACTTTGCCTCTAAATGGTAACCAGGGTTTGATGATGAAGCTGGAAGGTGGCCATAGGATCTCCGTAATAAAATGACATAACCGCATCGAGTTTGGGCTCGTTTGATTCGTCTTGATGAGTACTTTATCTTTAGATGGTATCCAGGGTCTGATGATTGAGCTGGAAGGTGGCCATAGGAACTCCGTTATAAAACGACATAACTCCACCGAATTTGGGCTCGTATGATTCGTCTTGGTCTCTAAATAGTAACCAGGGTTTGATGATGTAGCTGAAAGGTGGCCATAGTATATCCGTAATAAAACAACGTAAACGCATCGAGTTTAACGTTGTTCTTTCTGAGCTGTTTATCTAAGGTTTTTATGGTTTTTTGTTGTAGTTCAATTTTTGTTTTCAGCTGTTTAGTTTTAGTTTTGAAAAAGAGGAATTTTTCGTCTAAGTTATTATTTATAGAATCTTTGATATTTAGCTCTATCTCTTTCATTTATTCCTTGCTTTACGATATAATATCATCTTGTATACTTAGTAAAAATTTTACTTCTTCCACTATAAACGTATCACTCACTCCCTCTATTGGGATCGCAACAAAGTATTAGGTGTTAGTTGGTTGCTTGCGCAGGATTTGGTTTGTAACTTAGATAATTTTGCTTTTCACCGATAGATGGCGCTATTCTAAGTATTTGAACGGCGATGATTTTTATTTTGAGTGTGTTTTGAGGTTATAATTTTTATGCACTTCTTCCTTATTTGGATTTAAGGTATACGGTCTTTATGATGTATGCCTATATGTTGTTGACTTTGTAGGTTGTTTTTTTCTATATTCCTTCGGTCAGATCGTCCAACACTGACTTTAGTTATCGGCGGTTTTTCGGATATTTATGAGTGAATATCGAATTTGTGACGCACATAACATTCGTCCGGTGAATTCACAGCATATTCCATGTATTAATCGATTTTTCGACTTCAATTTACTGACTTTTATATTAAAAAAAACACAATTGTATAGCAGAGTCGATGTCAACACGAGTACAGGGGCGATTTCAAGACTTCTTAATTAAACTTGTCTCCTCATAGTATATCGAAATTCAAGTTGTAGTTATCTAACTATTTTTCAAAAAGCGACCATAGCCAAATAGACAACTTTCCCGATTAAATTCTCAAAAGTAATGTAGTGTAGTTCAAAAGTAAGTGGATACATACACAGACACGGAGAACAACATTGTATGTATTACAATTTCCTGCCTTTGATAGATTACATTAGGTATTATGAAAACTTAGTCTCTTTTATTATCGTCTTGTTATAATAAAATGTCACACACTTAGCTAGACAATGCTGCAGCTAGTAAAACACTATACATGAATTAGAATAAAAGACGCATGCCTCACTGGAGATCATTATATCAGTTTCATTGTCGGGATCAGCTTCATCTATCATTACAACAGCAATGGCATCCTGTGTGAAGTGCGTTTTACTTATTTGCTTGATCGCTGCAATTGTAACTGTTGTTTCTAGTAAAATGCCAGTTGAAGCCGAACCTTTTGGTAAGTTCTTTATTATTTCCTCCTGCATATTAGAGAATTTAATAAAACGCTACAGACGCCGCGGTTGACGTCGTCACCTAGAGGGCCCAAGAAATTTGATAAGTCTGACCATCGGTATTAATGAATTGTTAATAAGTTAAGTTTGTCAATTCAGTTTGTTTTTCTATGCTCAGACTATTAACTAGTAATTCAATTTTACATTGCTTTCACCAAAATTAAACTCTTATGATAGGCTCAGCGTCGTTCCTTGACGATTCCTTCCTCATTCAAAGTTATTATTATTTCTTTATGCTTTCAGATTGCCCTCTTAATGAAGTATATCACAAATGTGATGATGAGGTGTGTTACAAAACTTGTGAACATCTAAAACGCCATCCGGCTTGCCCCTCCCTTGATCCCAAATGCTTCAAACCGACCTGTCTATGTGAAAGAGATACTCTGAGGAATTCTGAGGGCCGTTGTGTGCCTTTCGATCAGTGCCGTAAGTTTTTTTATGCTACCTGTATACAGGGTGATTGGTAATTGGGTGCAGGCCTGAAATGGGTGATACTAGATCTTATTTGCAACAATTTTGACCCGATAACTTGGGGTCCAAACTGCGTGGTTTTTGAGAATCGAACTTTTAAAGTTTTATTGAAATTTTAAAAGGTGATTGTGGCACCATTTTGGCAAGCTAAAGAAACAAGGAAGTTGATCCTGTAATTTGCACGGCAAGTGTCATACATTTATTTTGAGAAACCTGCCTCGAAACACAAGAGAAGTTTCAAGAAAAAATCTTTATGGCAATTATTTTCCAAAGGCTGATGTACTTTTTGACAAATTGTTTTCGAAGTATACATTCGTTCATGAGCTATCAGAAAAGTATAAGTTTAACATCCTGAACCACGTACATTTCTCACAATCAGGACTTTATGGTGAAGAGGTGGAAAATTAAAAAAAAAAACTTTAATAGTTCGATTTCTCGAAAACCACCCAGTTTGGACCCCAAGTTATCTGGTCAAAATTGTTGCAAATAAGGTATAGTATCACCCATTTCAAGGCCTGCACTCAATTACCAATCACCCTGTGTATAACTTCATGAACATTATAAAGACGTTTATTAGTTCGGATGTAAGACGTCGATTTTCGGAACTATTGACAAATTTTTCACGAATGGGAAGCTGTATTGTCCCCGAGACTCATATGAACATACAAAAAAACTGACGCTTCCGTGGAATATTTTTCGAACATAACGCGAGCGAAGCCGCAGGCCGCTAGCCTTATGTTTAAACTAAAAAACTTCTGCAGTAGAATGTCATTGTACGCCAAATAGTGATGGTAACTCTGTCTCTTAAATAACTACTCTAGGTCTAGTGATCTTGTTTATTGACTTAGTTTACCTTTGATTAAGCCTTCTACTTTCAGAGCTAGACTTCACAATATTTCATCTTATCTCATTCTATATTTTTTGGTTTCAGCACAAGACCCACCAACGGATGACCAACCATCACCCGAAGAATTAGCACTAGAGTAACTGCTTTACTTTGAACCTACTTAGTCCACATCTAATTTAATAAAAATCAATTATATTTTATACCATTGTGTTTCTTTCCGTCCAAAGTTTTCCAATAACCAAAATACTTTTTTGAATGACGACTCACCTATTCTGCAAACAAATAAAATAGTACTCGAATAGATTTTCCTTATTAGACTGCCCGGTTGGTCTAGTGGTTTCAAGCGCGACTGTTGAGCATGAGGTCCCGGGTTCGATTCCCGGGTCGGGCAAAGTGCTACTGGGTTTTTCCATCAGGAATTTCTCAATAGCAGCTACGGAGTCTGGATTGGCGCCCAGTTGACGGTAATAGGCTCGCCCCTTATTACATGGGACTTAAAAAAATAACTGGGGAAATGCGGGTGTACTATTAGGTACACATCTGCCTAACCCTTCGGGAATTACAGGCGTGATGTTATGTTATGTCGAAGAGATTTTGTCATAATTAAGTCGTTGAGTGTCGCAAATACAAAAAAAAAAGAAAATGTTCGTAACGAAATGTTTTCTTTATTGAATTCGTTATTTGGCGAAATTCGATTTATAATTATTTTATTTTTTAAGAACGTACCCACTCCGACCTGTTTAGTATAGATGCGATGTGGCAACACGTCCAAACTTCAACAAAGCCTTCTGGAATATTCTTCTTATGGCTTACTGTTGATTTACAGTACACATTTACAGGTCAACAGTACTTATTAATTGGTTCAGTAACTATTTAGGAAATGCCAACATTTGCGCGTCCATTACACACTCATGATGACTAATCAGCAAAAACCTTCATCGTATAAAAGATGGACGTGGCTAGATTTTTATCCTTATTAATTTGGTCTCTGCGTAACACAACAGCAATGGCGCTTTACACACTATCTGTAATGCGTTTGTTTGTGGCAGTCTTTGCCCTTACTTCCGCAACTCGTGAAGGACCACTAGACGACAAGCCATTGGGCAAGATCTTGTCAATTTCATTAAATTTTTCTGTGACTTCATTTCTATTACACATTCAAACCGGTTTGATATTTTTAATTACTTCATACAAAGAATCGTTATCAATATCAGGATATTTGATTTGAATGATTGTACCTGTCGTTATATTTCTATGCAAGTTTTTGGTCATCTCATTTTAATGCTTTATTTTTTTTCTTATTCGTTCTTTATTTATTTTCGGTTACTTCAATATTTTCCTCTTAAGCATTCCAGATTGCCCGCAAAATGAAGTATTTTACTTCTGCTACGTGTATCGTTGCCAAAGGACCTGTGTTCTGTTTAAAGAACACGCGCTTTGCGTTTCCTAACATCCTAACTGCTCATCCTATCTGCTTTAAGCCTGGCTGTAATTGTATTGGTGGATACTATAGGAATATGAAAGGCACTTGTGTTCCTGAAAGTGAATGTCGTAAGTATTTATTGTCAACCGATGATTATTGTGTAAAATTAATATTGCATTTAAAGTTTCAGACTTTTGTTTAATGTTAGCATTATACATTTTTTTTATTTTCTTTTTCAGGAACAAAGTCATGGGGAGAAGCCTTTGCCCAGCAGTTGGATGATGCGGGCTAACAGTATCAGTATCAGGAACAAAGACTGCAGCTGCTTCTATGACTGACTACCGAAATCGATCTTGAAAAATTGTATCATTATGCTTAATACAAACTCTCTTTCATAATTCAAAGACTTCTTAATTTAACTTGTCTCGTCGTAGTATAGTGAAATTCAAATTGTAGTTATCTGAGTATTTTTCAAAAAGCGACCATAACCAAATAGCGACATACCGTTGTTTCGTGCTGTTGCCATCTACTGATGTGACGACATCAAAGCGTCAACAAACCATCCCGAATAAATTCTCAAAAGTAATGTAGTGAAGTTTAAAAGTAAGTGGATACACAGACAGACACGGAGAGCCACATTATATTACAGTTTCCTGCCGTTGATAGTATTACATTATTATGAAAACTTAGTCTCTTTTACTATCAACTTGTTATATTAAAACGTCACACACTTAGCTAGACAATGCAATACCTAGTCAAACACCATGCACGAATTAGAATAAAAGACACTTGTCTCACTGGAGATAACTAGATCAGTTTTATTGTCGGGATCAGCTTCATCTATCATTACAACAGCTATGGCATCCTGTGTGAAGTGCGTCTTACCTATTTGCTGGTTTGCTGCAATTGTAACTGTTACTTCTAGTAACTTTCCAGGTGAAGACGAAATGTATGGTAAGTTTTTACTATTTATATCCTTTACACCTACATATTAGAGGACTGAATGAAACGCTCCAGACGCTGCGATTAACGTGGCCACCTACTAGGTGCTTTCTTCTTTTTTTTTATTGTGTTGTCAATGCCTAGCCTGGTGTCAGTTTTTATGCGTCAAGAAAGATCGCACTGGGTGCTACAATTTGATAAGTCGTGCCATCGGTACGAAAGAAGAAGCAAACTGTAGAATTGGCAAACTGGCCCTAAGTTTGTCAATTTGTCGGCTTCTTCTTATACGAGGGCAAAAAGTTCTAGCATGGTGATCACCCGCGTATCTACTGGAAGGTGGAGCATTGGAAGGCCTTCTGCTAGGTAGACCAATGACTTTGTTAGACCTTGGGAATTTGTTCAATGAGAGAAGTACAGGAACGATGTCTAAGCATATGGCGTAAGAAAGGGGGCCTATACCTGTCCGTTATGTTATTTTAAAACTAGAAAAACGATTATCTTTATTTTCTGCGTTTGTGAGTTTTGCATTGTGTGATTCTTTTGTTTTATAATTACTTAAACTTAGGCTTAGACGATCACGTCATATAATATTACTCACTTGTTGTTTTTCAATGTTCAGATTATTAACTAGTAATTCGAGTTTACATTGTTTTCACAAAAACTAAACTTTCAAGATAGTCTCAGGGTCGTTCCTTTACGATTCCTTCCTCATTCAAATTTTTTTTTTTTTTATGCTTTCAGATTGCTCTCATAATGAAATATATTACAAGTGCGCTGATGAGGTGTGTTACAAGACTTGTGATCATCTAAAGAGCCGTCCGGCATGCCCCCCCGTTGATCCCAAATGCTACAAACCGGCCTGTCTGTGTGATAAAGATACTCTGAGGAATTTTGAGGGCATTTGTGTACCTTACGAGCAGTGCCGTAAGTTATTTAGATGTTACTTCGTTTGCTACGTTATTTTTCTGCTACCTGTATATCTTCATGAATATTATTTATTAGTCTGGATATAGGACGTAATCGATTAAAACTGACCGATGAAAAAAGACCGATTAAGCCTGTTACGTTTAGTGTTACAATTCTTAGACTTATTCTACTTTCAGGGCTTGATTTGTTCATCGATCCTTTCCGAATGGAATATATGGAATCAAGCTAAGGGTTAGTAGAAATATTACAAATGTATAACATGGGTAAAATCATTAAAAATCCTTTGGACCAATGAAATCACTGAGACAAATTGCTCCAAATGATTTTGATTCACATAATCATTGGTTTCACCGTGAATAGGTACTTATCCATATTAATATTATAAATGCGAAAGAGTCTGTTTGCTACCTTTTCACGACTAAACGGCTGATCAGATCATAATGAAATTTGGCAAGAAGATATATTTCAACCTGGGGATGAACATAGGCTATATATTATCGCGCTAATAACTTAGGGGGGTGAGCAATATTGCATTACATGAATATTTTAGTCCAGTTTTATTAATTGTTTGACAACTGACAACTGTCAACATACATGATGACATGATTAGAATAGAATAGCTATGGAAGATGGGATGGCGCAAGAGTATCGACGCATGTTGCGTCCCTCACTAAAGGCCTACCCATCTTCCAAGGAAACAAAGACATGTCGTCCGGTCTCTTGCCATCGTCGCGTGCCAAGCCATTGGGTTCTAAAACAGCTGGGACGCCGACGGTGACAAGAGCTCGCCGGATGATGTCGTTAGGCTTCGGTTAGGTTGGTCTCAATAAGTAGACCAATTCGTCTTGAAATAAATAGAGAACCCTGGGAAAGAATTTGATTTAGCTGTGGCGGACAAAAAAAAGTTGGTAGGTTAGGTTAGGCTTAGGTTAGGCTAGGTTTGTTTCAGTAATGTTCTGTAAGTAGACCTCATTGACTTGAAATAAATAGAGAACCCTGGAACAGAATTTGATGCGCTTTGGTACAGAGACACGTGACTCTGATACCTTACAAGCAAAAGTAATAAAAGCTGTGGCGGACCAAAAAAAAAGTTGTTAGGTTAGGTCAAGCATTATTGAAACAAACCTAACCTAACCTAAAGGTTAGGTTTGTTTCAATAATGTTCAAGTAAGTAAGTAGACCTATTTGACTTGAAATAAATAGAGAACCCTGGAACAGAATTTGATGCGCTTTGGCACACAGACACATGGCTGTGATACCTTCCAAACAAAAGTAGTCTTAGCTGTGGTGGACAAAAAAAAGTTGTTAGGTCAGGTTAAGCTTAGGTTAGGTTAGGTTTGTTTCCAAAAAAATGAGTTTCCTCCTGATCAAAAAACTTAACAAATTTTAAGCAAATTGCGAACCTAACGCGTACGAAGTCGAGGGTAACAGCTAGTTTAAAATAATTGACAGCTTCCTCAGTGGTCGCAAGCGTTGCTGCAGCGTATGAGTTCTTATGTTAGATTACTTCTTCTGGCAAAGTATAAAGCTTCTGAAGTTGAATGTCATTTTACGCCAAACTGTGATAGTAACTCTGCCTCTTAAATAAATACTCTTTAACAATTTTACAGCTGCTAGCAGGTCTAGTGATTTTGTTTATTGACTTAGTTTACCTTTGAATAAGCCTTCCACTTTCAGAGCTAGACTTCACAATATTTCATCTTATCTCATTGTATTTTTTTTTATTTCAGCACAAGACCCACCTGCATGACCCACATGCATCCAAAGAACTATCACTAGATTACCTGCTCTACATTGAACCTACCTAATCCACATCTGATATAACAAAAACAATTATATTTTAAGGCATTGTGTTTCTTTCCGTCCAAAGTTTTCCATTAGCCAAAACAATTTTCCGAATGACAACTCACATTTTCGCAAATAAATAAAATAGGCACTAGAATAGATTTTGTCATAATTAAGTCGTTCAGTGTCGCAATGGGTCAATGGCAATGACTTCGTATGTAAATATATATTTGTTGATTGCATTTTAATTAGTACCGGCTCTTGCTCGCGACATCGCTTGCATTATCTTCGGGAATTATGCCACAGGAACGCCATTCGTTTTTTTAAGTATAACCAATGACAGTCCTTGGGTTGACGATATCATAAAAATCGCGATTAACACCTGGATGAGGAACGCACAGAACCGAAAAGTGTGGGAGTCCTATACCCAGCAGTGGCTGATTCCAGGTTGAAATGATGATGGTGGTGACACTCGAGAACAATGTAGCTTTAATTTTTTTTATATAAACTATGTTGGGGTCGACTTCCAGTCTAACCGGGTGCAGCTGAATACCAGTATTCTACATGGAGCGACTGCCTATCTGACCTTCACAACCCACTTAGTACTGGGTAATACGATACCCGTTGCTAAGACTTGTTGTCATTTCCATTAGTGAGAATTCTCAGTATCGGATCAGTAGATCCGTAGATTACCCTGTACACCCATTGATACTTTACCTGTTTATAATCCTAACTATATACATATTTATTTAAAATATTATAAATGCGAAAGTAAGTTTGTTTGTTACCTTTTCACGCCTAAACCAGTGAACCGACCATCCTGAGATTTTGCTTATACATTGTCAGATGTACAGAAACTGACATAGGGTACCTATCATTCTGAAAAAAAGTACTGTTCCTGATGAAAACAACAATAACGTTCTTATGATAAAATAGATGGCGCCCCGTGTCTTTCAAACCATGATTGAATTATATTATTACAAGTTCAACCCGACTTGATTGTGAAATTCTAAAGTCACGCGAGCAAAGCCACGGGCGAAAACTAGTAATGTAGTGTAGATTACTGTTTGGTAAACGAGAAGTTACGTGTTCAACCCTTACCTAACAGAATATTTGAAATCAAGCTAAGTGTTAGCAGAAATATAAATGTATACATGGCTAAAAATATTTAAATATTTTTAAGACCTATGAAATAATCATTGTTTTTACCTTGTATATGTACTTATTCCAAGCAATTGACTATTGGCATGCCTATCAAGCAAAGTATGAGATATTTGATTCCGTGTTCTGGCAAAGTATAACTGGATTTCCCTATCAGAAGTAGCTCAGCAGCAGCCTTAAGTTTTATTTGTGGCCTTTTGATGGTATTAGGTTCGCCCCTATTACTTGGGATTTTGGAAATGTGAGTACCTATAGTATAGTTACACCGTTGCCGAACTCTTTATGCATTACAGACGTGATTTCATATTATGTGTAAAATATTCCGTTGTTTAAGGATAAACTGGTTATATTAACACGACTCACACTTCACTGGACAACGTAATAACAAGCCAAATAACACGATATATAAATAAAAGAGGAACGCCTCACTAGACCATTACATTTGTCGGCGTCATCTTTGAATAACGTTATTATAACTATGGCGTCCTATATGTTACCTATTTGTTTGTTCGTTGCAGTTTTAACCATAGTTTGTGCTGCACCAGCTGATGAAAAACCCCTTAGTAAGTCTCTTATCATTTTACTTTATCATGGTTCAAAGTTTTGATTTTGGTGCAGATATCCGAGGTTCAATAAAAAAAAAAATGTTGGCCTTTATAGATCTAGCAATGCATCAGCTGTTTTACTGTTTTACAGACTAATTTTAACCCCGTTTCACTCATTGATTATTATCTTCTGTCTAAAGTATTTTGATGTCATTCTTTAGCGGTAGTTAGCACCAGTAGTTTGGTAATAATGGCATTTCTTGTATAATTTTTTCCTTTGTGTGTTGCTTGGTATTTTAACATTTGTTTTTGAGTTTGTATTGTTTATTTATTTTATAATGATTCTGGTTTCACTGGAATCATTAAGTATCTTTTATTTGCATAGTTGCATTTGTTAGCATATCAACATTATATCATTAAGGTTTGTCAAGGTTACAAAGTTTTGCCTTGAAAATAATAATATCTTTTTATGTTTTATTTGATTGATAATGACTACCTATAATCAGAATAATAAAGAACTTGATCAAATGGTCAATATAAAGGGTGTAAAAAGACTCTTTACGAAACCGAAAGGCATTTGTTCTCCCCGTCATTGCGATCATTTTTTTTCTAGACTATACCTGGGAACCTTCTAGTTACGGATATATTGGGGGCCAAAGTTCCAACTTTTTCACAAGTTTTTTTAAATACATGTTTTTAATTTATTTTTTTTACTTAAGACACCTTCACGACCCCCGTACTACCCCTTCACGATCGATCCATCAGCACAATGTTTTGAATGCGTTACATTGAGTCCTAACGAAGTCGTGATTTTTCACCCCAAAAAAAAAGTTGTTTCTCAGCAATAAATTTTGCGTAAAGTTACTTAGTTTGATGTACATAATGCTTGGTTAACGGCTTCGTGAAGAGTTTGTTTACACCCTTAATATAAATATGATTGTATGTATAAAGATTTTAGTATATTTTTAACAAGGAAACTCGTTCACGTGTCATGTTTGTAATTCAATACATAGTAACATTGTTGCAAGTCATAATTTCCGTAGTAATATGTTTCAGATTGCCCCGCCAATGAGAAGTATTACAAATGTGATCTGGAGGTCTGTTATAAGACCTGTGACCATTTGGCACATCCACCAGCCTGCCCCTTAATCGCTCCTGGTTGTTTTAAGCCTTCCTGTCAATGTGAGCATGAACATCTGAGAAATTCCGAGGGCAAATGTGTGCCTTATAAAGATTGTGGTAAGTTATTTACTTTTTAACATTATCTATTAAGTCGTAGCAGTATTCTCTATTAAGTTTATCAGTGGAACTAATTATTCTGAGTTTAATTTACACTAGTATAAAGTTGTAAGTTTTCTTAAAGTCCATGATTTGAATAGACTAAAGTCGGTTACAGAGCCTAGTTGCTGACTGTAGTCATAAAGTCTTTTCAGAAATGGTAATGCAACTTTTACTTTAAGCTCGGCAACGCCTTTTTAAAGACCTTAACAAGTTACAAGTGGGAATAAATCTCTTAAAATTAGAGGTTCGTTAAACTTTTACAAGTCTTCAATCATAAGAAATTCATTATCAGCCTTTCCTTTTCTATGTTTAAACTATGTTTTGGGTCGGTTTCCAGTCTAACTTTATGTAGCTGAGAGCTATTTTACATAGAGCGACTGCATATCTGACCTCCACAACCCAGTTAGTTCTAATACCCCTTGGTAAGACTGGTTGTCAAAATTTCAGGCCACTGACTACCAGTTACGACTGTCAAAGATCTAAAAATGGCAGTTGGAACCAACGGCTTAACGTTCTTTTGGAGATGGTCACCCATCCACTGACAGAACTTGGCAAGCCCTGGTTAATCTTAAAGGTTGCGGCTTTATTATTTAGCCACGAGCTCCTCTATGATATGAGATTAATCTACTACTTATCCACGTTTAATCTAGGTACCTGCTGTTAGTGCTTGTAAGTGGTGTGGTGTATAAATGTATAAAATAATTAACCATGGTTTGTTTTTTGTTTCAGGAGTTGAGTCAGCGGTCGTCCCATATTAATCAAAAGAATTGTATCAAACAAACAACAAAGCCTTTTAAAATAGAAACCTTTTTTTTATAATATTTTGTTTTATTTTCCTATACCTACATTACCTACCTATACGAAATAAAAGTGGAGTCATTAAGAACGAATAAATCTTAAATTAATATTTTATAATATTATAAATGTGAAGTGTGTTGTTAACTTTTCACACCTAAATCACTGAACCGATCATCCTGAAATTTTGCACATACTTTGTCAGGTGTACAGAAACGGACAAAGGGTACCTTTCATCACGAAAAAAAGTACTGTTCCCGAGGAAAACAACAATAACGTTCTTATAATAACGGATGGCGCCACGTGTTTTTCAAATTATGATTGAATTAAGACACTAATTGATTTCCAAATACTAAATAACGCGAGCGAGGCCGCGGGTAAAAGCTAGTCAATAATAATCCCAAAGACATCTACACCAAGAGTCATCATTTTTACCTCTAATATGTCCGGCTCATTGTTTCTTCAGTATTTCATCGTGATCATTTACTTACTGCAAGACATACACCTTGCCATTCATTTCGTCAAGTCTAAGGACGTCGCATCTTATACACTTGCCAAATTCTGGTCTCCAATCAAGAAACATCTATCCTAGGGAATCTTTTTGCGGGTAATATGGACGGTTCAATACTTCTTCAGCAACAGCAGCAGCATAAGTTGATGTGTCATTATCAGCCTACAGCTGTCTACTGGGCAGCCTTCTGGACATAGGCCTCATCCAGTTACTATAAGCCACTACTATACTATAGTCTTAAGGCAGCGCACCCTACGCCTGCCAACTCATGGTTTTAAGAAGACGCCTACCCCAACGATAATACTTTCCATGTCTAATATGGCCGACTCATTGTTACATAAACTATACTACAATAGCCTGATTACGTCGCACCCTACGCCTGTCGATTCGTGGTTTTGATTCAAGAACACGTCTACTCCAACCATATAATATTGTATCGGGCTGGTGTCTGCAAATTCACGGTCAAAGTGCGTATTTTGTGGTATCAGTTGAAAAGATCCCCAACAATAAGCATTTCTACGGTTAATATGGCTAGCTTATTGTCTTATCAGCATCCTCATTCCATCCTCCTCATTAAAGTGTTTAATTTTGTATATTTAATAAATAGTTTTTATAGTCGTACTTTGCTGAACATAATGACGATATAAATATCAAGACGGATGCCTTACTAATTCATTACCTGTGTCGGCATCACCTTTGACTAACGCTGTTATAACTATGGCTTCTTACATGTTAACCTTTTGTTTGTTTGTTGCGGTGCTAAGTATTGTTTCGGCTGCACCAGCTGATGAGAATACTTGGAGTAAGTTTATTTTAATTGAATATTTTTGCTTTGACTTTAGATATCTGAGGCGCAAAAATGGCTTTCATAATTAGTTTTTGTATCTAGAAAGTATCAAATTAGTTAAAAAGTAGTCGTATTACAGAAGGCCAAGACCAGTTTTGAAACGTTTCAATTTTCTACGACTATCAACGGGATAGACTCAAGCATTTCGGTAGCTAATGTCAGTTTCATATACAGGGTGGTCCAAATAGAGACGTCAATAAAAAAAAATGATTCGTCACGCTAGATTCTTGAAAATTGTATATTGTAACACGATTCTTTAACGTTGAACTATAGGCATTTTTGAATCTTATCAAGAGTTACAAAAAGCTTTGTAAAAATAAAGACAGCTTTTTTTAAAGTGGTTTTCATACAATTTGCAAGAAGCTATAACTCGAAAACTATCAAGAATCGCACAACATACATGGGATATTTTCGGATACCCCTGGGTGTGAGGAATGTATTTTTTTTATGACGTCACTTTTTGGACCACCCAGTATATTTTACTTTTCTGTCATCTTTGTCGCTCCACGGATGTCATTTGTCTAAGCATTCTGGTTTACTAAAAATGAAATCTACTGCCTATTTTTAGTTAGTATCTATGGATGTGAAAATCTACCCATGATTATGAATATCAAAATCGGTGACATATCGTTAATTAGACAATAATAAATAGCAAAACAGGTCCCGTAACTTCCCGTTTTCGACATCCTTCATATTGCTTCCTTCAGTTTCTTAATTCCTATTTATTGTTTTAATGCATTCTTCTTTTGCATTTCAGATTGCCCTGCAGATGAGATATACTACAAATGTCAGATAGAGATGTGCTTTAAGACCTGCAATGATTTGAAGACTACACCGCCCTGTCCTTCTATTGATCCTAGTTGCTATGATCCAGCCTGTCTCTGTAATTATGGTTACCTCAGAAATTCAGAAGGCAAATGTGTACCAGAGGATAAGTGCTGTAAGTTTTTAGTTGAAATGACTATATTTTGAGAGCAGCGGTGGCCCAGCGACCCTGACTTACGATCAGTAAGTCGTGGGTTCGAACCCAGGCAGGCGCATTACTTTGTGTAATTTATTTCATCACCACTGCTCTCAAAAACGGTGAGAAAAACATCGTAAGGAAACCGGCATGTCCTAGAACCAAAAATTCGAAGACATGTGAGATCTACCAATCCGCACTGGGCCCGCGTGGTGGATTATAGCCCATTCCCTCTCATAGAGAGGAGGCCTGTGTCCCAGCAGTGGGAACATTATACGCTGATAATGATGATGACTATATTTTGACCTATTAGCAGTTTTTGTAGTTTAGCTATTAGTAAAAGGCTTCGTCCAAGAACTATTTTCTCCTAGCTCATTTCTGCCGACCTGTCGAAAATCCAATCCAAATTGCAAATTCGTCAATTAAAATTCTTTTTTTATCGTATGGTTAGCGCCTAACCTGGTGTTAGAGTTTTATACCGCCCATGGGGCTCTGATTTCGCTTTAAATGCTGACGAGAAATATCTCTCAGGCATGCTGGTTTCTTTACGATGTTTTCCTTTACCAAAACAAGTGATAATTACATAATACGCACATGAATCCAAAAAATCGGAGGTTCGTGTCGTGGTTGGTTGCGACTTAACAGTCCGACGGTCTCACCAATAGGCTATCCCTGCATGTCGCTTATATTAGGACAAGGCGCTTGCGTTAAAACTTCAGTATGTTAAATCGCACATTCAGCGTAAAATAGTATAATTTAACTAACATGGAATAATTGTATAACTCCACGTCCAAGCGCGTATTTTGCGTATTATGGAATTTAAGTATGTAGGAAATCATTATTGATTAAGGTATTTAATTGTTTTTTTTTTTTGGTTTCAGAAAATCGGTAGCAGCTACTTCCAGGATCGACAAAAGAAATGCGATTTCGAGAACCAACAATTATTTACTTTGTTTTTATGAAAAGAAAATCATAATCATTTATTTGTCAGAAGATGGTACATAATGGTCTTAAGATTAGTAAATGGTATCATCACATTCTGCCAATTGTGGCGTGCAAATTTTACTTTTAGGTACAAACAGATAATAAGAGACTAGGTATTAAATTAACATAACAGTAATTCAGATATTTTTTATGTTTTTTCTCACGGTTACATAAATTAATGAATTAGATTTAAGGTAAATCCCCATATACTTATATGGGGATTTACCTTAAATAGAAAATTTGAATTAAGAAACGGTAAAAATAAATATTTTATTTACAATAAAGATTTTTGTTAAATTCTTGTCTAATTTACTATTTATGCTACGAGTAAGTATTGGTGGTGGCTATTCTCCCACTGTTGTTGTAGTTAAGGACTAAATAACAATTTCATGTATGTGACGTTACCACAAAGCAATGCTGTACCGTTAAATTCAATTAAACTTCCACATTATTTAGACACATCATTATTAAAAGATTTTACAAAAGATGGAAAGATTGACGCAGATGTGCAAAGGAGAGTAAATGCGGGAAATAAAGTGAATGGTGCTATACATGCGGTTGTGACCAACCAGTCTATGTCAAATAAGACTCGTCAGGCTCGTGCGAATGTTGGGTGTGGCAAACGAGGCATGAAAGTAGAATTAATGCTGTGGAAATGCGTTCCTTGCGAAGCATGTGGAGTGTAACTCTGAATGATAAAGTGAGGAATGAGGTTATACGGAAACGTTGCGATTTAAAAGAAGAGGTAGTGACTAAAATTGAAAAGAGTATGCTTAGATGGTTTGGTCATGTGGACATGATGAATGAAAGGAGACTAACAAAAGGTATTTAAAAGGCAGATGTGAGTGGCAACGCCGGGAGGGAACGCCTTCTTTCTCGTTGGCTTTATAACGGACCGTGTTGAAGGAAAATCAATAGGAATATAAAGAAAGAGACATCACAGGGTGCACGGGGCAAAACCAATATTATAATAAGAACAGTGTTTTGAAAAATCTGGAAAATGCCATTATTCAATTCCCGTAGAATAATTGTTTCAAGGAAGGAACATGTATGGGTTTTAGTCAGTACAAGTCTGACACTCCCTTGCGCTCTGCCCAGAGCGGGAGAAGTCGTTTGATGATTTCCCATCCAAAAAAAAGCATAATATACTCACAACAAATATGGTACATTGACGTTAATAAAATATGCGTGGTATGGTGTGGTTGCGTGGTGGGTTACTGATTAGTCATCGTGCGGTCTACGGACAATATTTATGTCAGGCCATTGCCTCTTCAGCTTCAATATTATAAATCATCATCATCATCATCATCAGCCTTTTTAATGTTCCCACTGCTGGGACACAGGCCTCCTCTCTATGAGAGGGAATGGGCTATAATCCACCACGCGGGCCCGGTGCGGATTGGTAGATGTCACATGTCTTCGAATTTTTGGTTCTAGGACATGCCGGTTTCCTCACGATGTTTTCCTTCACCGTTTTTTGAGAGCAGTGGTGATGAAATAAATTACACAAAGTAATGCGCCGGCCTGGGTTCGAACCCACGACTTACTGTTCGTAAGTCGGGGTCGCTACCACTGGGCCACCGCTGCTCTCAATATTATAAATAGTGTGTAATTTTCTCTTATTAGTAAACTAGTATTTATATTGTCATGCCACACGATAAATAACAAGATAAACCACTCACTAGATCATTATCTGAGTCAGCGTTACTATGGCAATGGCTGGCTTTATGTTATGTATTTATTAAAAAAATAATAAATAAAACATTTTAACTCTAGCATCACTGCCTCATTAGAAGTACACTCTGGATGAGTGTATTTCTGATTAAAATGACACATTTACACAGTTACTAATTACAACAGACTAAAACAAACAAACAAACTAATTACAAATTAGTTACTAATTCAACCCAATTCATAACAATTTAATTTACATAATTCAATTCAATAATAATAAGTCAGACACAATAATAAAAAATAATCATAATTGAATTACTAATTTACATAATTATAATAAATGAGGTTGATTAGTGGCTTCAGCCTGCCACATGTCTCTTACAACAGTGAGATGTGATGGAGCAATCAAGCCTTACTGCGAGTGTTGTGGTTTGTTGCGGTATTAATAGCTGGCTTTTGGTGGTAAAACTTCTTTACGGGTAGTAAGCTGGTGAATGCGTTACCTTACCAGGCAAACGGAAGTTGAAGTTAGTGAAGAAAGAAAGAGAGAGAGAGTTACATTTTTGAATTTGACAGAGACGATTGTTCGGCATTTGTTTAAAAAGGGTATTACAAAATGAACGCGAATTTGCAAGTTTTCCTCGACGAAATCGTATGTTTTTCGTTCGTTACTTAAATTAACAATTATTTGTTAAAAATAGTTCGTTTCCTCTATTACAATAATAATAAAGCGAATTTTAGATAACTTATTTATTTATTTAGTAATAATAATCATTCTCCCGGTGCCTATTTAGGCTAAAACGCACGCAGATCAGATTTAGGACCTCTATGATGTAGATTCTGTTGAATATAGAAGACCAAAATCTTTATTCATCTCACAAATATCTTATACTTTAATAATAATAGAATACATTGTTATAAACCTTTAAAAAAAAAATGTAAAATTAGTGTAACGCCGAAATGTAAGGGCTCTTAAATTTAACTTGTGTGGTCGTAGAGCACACTTGTTTTTTAAATGTTTACATACCGTGGCGGCTCGATAGTTTTCGGTTCTAACTTTCCTTTAATGTTTTGACACATTTAATAACTATATTGTTAATTTTTTTTTTTTTTGTGTTTTGTCCTGTGCGGTCCAATAAAAATAGAATACTAAACCAATACATACTTTACAATACTTTACAATACCAATACTTTTCCAAATCTGGCAATACAATACTTGGAAAAACCAAAACAATACCAAGCAATACAAAAACAAGCAATAGCAAGTTTTGGCAATACTTTTTCTTTCTTTCTTTCACTAGCTAATGAGAAACCTTTTGGTAAGTCCTTATCGTATACAATTTAGTTGTGATATCACCCCAAATACCTGCTGTGTATTTATTTCACGTTTTAAGCAGATCTTATAATAACATCATCTACACGGGGAGTTTCCCAACTTGAGGCTTACGAAGGTAAAGATAATGATTTTGGGGGTAATAGGATCACGAATATCAATAATTAGAACTCCTCATTATAATTGTGATATTCGCGATTTTAGTACGTTGTTGGGGCCAAGAGGGGCTTTCTACTTCAAAATGAGAGCGTTACCTTATGCCACGGAATAGGGATGATTCCCGAGTAAAAAAAAAATTCTATTTCGTCCGTCAGTTAGATTATCGAAAAATATTGGATACGTATTTCTTGTTTTATCAAATCAATAAAAAATAACGTAGATAAAACGCATCAAGGTTCATGAGTGGGGGATTGTGACGTCACTTTCTCTAAAAAGTGTACCGGACTGTGACATCACACGAGTTTTCAACGCACTGCATCGTCCTCATTTTTAGTTTATGAGAAAAAAATAAAATACGTTTTCAATATTTTTGGAAATTTATCTGACGGACTAATTAGATTTTTTTGGTCAACTACCCTATTCTTATAATTTTGCCGGGACTAATTTTCAAGCACGGATCATACCTACAAACGCAAGCTCACACACAAATTGAGAATCGGACACAGATTTTCATAAACTCTACACACAAATTTTGACAGCAAATTTGTCACTCATAAATTGTTTGTTTGTGGTTGTATTTTCAGTAACTACGTTATTATAATTAAAATTAACATGGGATAACAGCGTTGAGTGATAGTGGGATTTAACAGAATTTATATATAGGTACTGATAAAGCTATTGACATACAAATGATAATTAATTAATGTTTTTTTTTCAGAATAATTAGCACGAACCTTTATGATCGGCTAAAGAAATCTGTTTTTGTGACCAAGAGAGTTATTTTTTTAAAATTAAACTTTCGTCCTTATGACAGTGTTTTCTTTCAAAGACTTAGGTAATTTTAACGACAAAAATCATTATCTGAAGAGGAGGGAATTTTAAAGCAGAAAATGACTAGGGAATTCAGTTTTTGGAAAACATACCTAAAAATAAAAAAGTTTAGACGGTTTTTTAGTATTATCACAATTATCGTTCACCCGAAAAACGGTAAATATAAACCCTACAATACCTATATACATACATGTTTTTAAAATAATATCGCAATCAACCTCAGAAATGTTTTTATGTGTAACGGAATTCACAGCAATAAAGCGTTTATATTAAACAAGTTGTCCAATTTTGACTGATTAATGATCGTTTAACGTGAAAACCAGTATATATAGGTCATGCACACATAACATTAAGCTTGTTTCTCCAGAGTATTAAGCAGAGGTAAACCTCTGTATAGCGCAACCACAATCCACAGTTTGCTAGTTATATTTTGATCCCAGACTTTGTGTTGTTCCTGAGAAATTACATGGTTACATAGAACAAACAAACGCCGAAGAAACAAGGGTTCGATAAGGTAACAGCGAACAAAAAAGGCATAGTTAAAAACATAACGTCGCATTAGGCATCGATGTATAGTCATCGAAGTAACAATTTTCGCAGAATAGTGTTTCGAGCTCATATAGGGTACCCACATTCCTATTCAATGTAGGAAGACCAAAAAAGCGATGGATGAACTGTGTGAAGGAGGATATGGCTAGAAAGGAGGTGCCTGTTAAGATGAAGAGTAATAGAGAAGTACGGGAGAAGAAGACATGCTGTGCCAGCCCCAAATAAATTGGGATAAGGGCATGATGAATAAAATCCTATTGAATGTAGTTAGGGACTATAATAACAGTTTTATGTACCCGTGTGCTACAACTGGGCGTTTTTACATTACAGAGTTTTAAAAGAATTTCCCAACAATTAATTTCACATATATTTTCAAATATGTTTTAAATTAATTTTTAGTTTCGTACCATTGTTGTTAGGTTGATAATAGATAATTTAATAATTAACAATAATTTCAATTAGTTTTTTCTCCCAATTTTTTTTTTTTAAATTCCTGATTTAAAATTCTTACTTGTAAATGTGTTCAGAATGATATAATGAATACGTGGTAACCGTTTGTGTGTCGAAGTTCCTTCTACCTTCACTCGTCCGTTAAGAAGTGGTGAGGTTACCGGACTTAATATATGTTTCATATACGTATGTTTCATGGGTATATTAGTAAAGTTTTACTTTTAAAAGAGCCTTTTAGTGGCCTTTTATTTATCTTTGCCGAACAAGATTTTACTTTAGTTTTTTTCTTTACTGCCTACAGTCTTGTTAAACCGTCTCAGTGCCGTGGACTTTAAGACCGCTTGCTGAATAATTGAAGCATCCCTTCACCATGTTTAAGGAAGCATCCTGTAGAATTCGGGTCACGAACATAAACCTAGGGGGGAGAGGGGGGTTACGTACACTTGAAGGTCGAAAGGCGGAACCACGTGTAAAAGATTAAGAAAAAGATTAAACGAATTTCACCTATAAAATAAAACAGTATGCTATGGGTGCGTTTAAATTGAGTTTAGGTGCTGTCCATATCATCATCGCTATCACTGACTTAAAAGCATGTGGACTGGACATACCTGCAGATTTATACCTTCAAAAACCTAGTGCACAAAATGGCCGCCATTTTTATTCATTATCATCAGTGATCGGAATAGGCTGACTATATGTACCTAAACTTCGGAGAACAGGGACAGAAAATGGAGACTTCCTTACGACGACATTTTTTTTTCCCGGAATTCGGGAAATATCTTAAATAAGTTGAAAATAAGCTTTATTTAAGATAGGTAAAGGCTATTTTTAACTAAATTTGAAATTACCAAATTTTCGGGATTTTCACGTAAAATCCCGAAATAAATAGTCTAAATTTAATTATATATATTCATATATACGAATTATATTTACGATTCTTAAACTAACCGTTGTATCAAATAATTGAATACATGATTTTTTCAACTTATTTAAAATTTTCCGAATTCCGGGAAAAAAAAATGTCGTCGTAAGGAAGTCTCTACTTTCTGTCTCTGTTCTCCGAAGTTTAGGTAAATTTAGTCAGCCTATTCCGATCACTAATTATCATTCAAGAAAACAACAAAAAAACTTTTAGCGCGTAACCTTTGCCTGCAAATCTACCACAAAACTCGGTGCAATACATGGCGAAGTAGTCACTCATGGATGAGCTTATGACGTCACACAAAAGTGTTTCCAAAATAAGTACTTGTAAAACTGTATTTGTCTCTCTTTTCTTAAGCAGCTACTATATAAACTAAACTGTTTTTCACATGTGTGTGT
This sequence comes from Lycophotia porphyrea, assembly GCA_950005105.1. Classification (NCBI taxonomy): domain Eukaryota; kingdom Metazoa; phylum Arthropoda; class Insecta; order Lepidoptera; family Noctuidae; genus Lycophotia; species Lycophotia porphyrea. The sequence continues at coordinate 6,447,810 of OX465387.1, read as the reverse complement.
GTCGATATTATAGATATTTGTATAAATATTCATTTTATAGTAGAATAATAATATACCATCTCCATTGGTATATTCTAATGATCGCTATGGAATATTGACACTGACAGCTCTTGATTGAGGTTTAGATGTACAAATTGCGTTAAATTTTAGTGTTGACATTCGCTCTTAGCTGGTTTATTAACCAAATCAAACCAAATTAAGGTGTCATCAAGTATGATTTTATTTTTTATATGATTTTCTTTTAAATGTATCTCATGTATAGTAAGACTAACCCACACTTCGCCCGCGTTGTGTATAATAATAATATTATACGTAAATATTTTGTTTTTATGATGGGACACCACCTCTTAGAGAAAGGAGGCCCAGGTGCTGATTATAATAAAATCAGTGCATATTCAAAAAATTAAAACTAATTTACAATGTATAATTTTTAAGCTGCCATGCCTCCTCAAACTGCCAACACAGTTTCTTTGTTTAAACAATACAACACAAAACCAGGCAACACAGTTTGCGAACTCTATTAATTAAACGCAGCCATTTCCTCTGTGGATCTCATAAATAACAAAATATAATGCAGCCTTCACAAGTAGATTGCGACCGTGTTCAACATGGAAACTAACATTTTGCCTGTAGTAATTCTAAGCTGACTACTGCATGTACATAAACCAAATTAAAGTTAATTACACTGCCCCTCAAACAAAAACTGGCTACAAAAGAGAATAGCAACGACTGTTTTTCCAAACCAGGAATATAGTTACAGTTGCATGCAAAAAGATGTATAAAAGCTTAGTTAAATTCAGAAACGATTTTCAAAGTGTCTTATGATGAGTATTATGGAGATATGAAAAATACCTTAATATGATTACAATCAGTTGGTACTTTAACATAAAATGCATAGCAACGAGTGTTTTTTTTCGAGCCAGAAATACGCAATTACGTTAAAAAAATGCATTCACTTATCGTTAAACACAAAAGGCATTGTACGCACGACGGCTGATCAAGCTATACAAAACCAGTTTATGCGGAACTCTCATGGTACAGAAAATATATACAAAGCGAGGCCACGTTATACTGGAAATGTAAAGCTTGATGTGCGGCCGTGTGTACGTAGATTTCCGGTTCATTTCCTTAATTGTCTGTGCTACTATGGGAGTAAGAAAAATACCATACAATTTCAATCTATAAGTAAGTACTTACTTCAGAAGTAAACGGGTGCTGAATTTTACTGAAACATAAAATATTCACTAAACAAAATTCAAAAGCGTTTTCAAGGTAGATTTTCGGTTCCTTTCCTAAAGATAAAAAAGGTGAACATATGCATAAACATATAATTTTTAACCCGATAAGTTCTAAATGAATGATAAAATGAATGGCTGAATTTCATAACATAGTCTTTTTGCACGTAAGTGTACAACATTTCGTTCTTTTTTTTCAGAAAATGACTAAATTACTCGTTGCTATACTGTATACTGGCACAAAGTAAAAACTACCCTCTTATCTACGCTATGCTGTGGTACCCAGTGCCTCTGACAGTTCCTAATTCCACACACGAAAACTTATCGCTTTGTGTATATAATTTATTAAGATTAAAACATTTTTTTTTGTTTTATTTTATAACTGAAGGATTATATGATACGTGTTTTTATTATTTTTGGTTGTTTCTCAATTAGTTTTCCTGTCATCCTTGATAAGGTTGCGGATTCGCATATTTTTCCAATTACAAATTCCGTACACATATTCCGAAACAAAAAAACCAATTTAAACCATATCCGCATTTTACATTTCATGACCTAACCGCGAAAAACAACTTCTTTTTTTTTGTAAAACCATTGCCCGTCACAACATTAACAGTATTTCTGTCGGAATTTCAACAGGAATGGGAATTTTTGTGTACATTCGTGAGTGAGTCGTTTAAATATTTCGCGATATTCATAAACACTCAGTTGTAATGGTCAAAATATTTTAAATTGCTTTATGAATAGAAAAGGGAAGTTTGTGCTCCGGAATTACGTTTATTTGCGTGTTAGAGCACCGTCGCTTTGCTTCCTAAATGTTGTTTGCTGGTGTTTGAGATGAAAAAAGTACCTGACAACCTTTTTTTTTTTTTTTAAACTGTTAGTGTTCAGCTATCGCCCGTAAACCAACTGGTTTACGGACGATAGCTTAACGTGACAACGTCATAAAGTCGAGTGGAAGAGAGATAGATGCCGCGCTAGCGTATAATTAGCGTAACGGGACAATACGCGTAACGGTACACTTTTTCGTGCATGCAGCCGACGTTCATCAATTTATTTGACGTTGTCACGTAAAAAAAAAAGCGCTTCATGTACGTAAGTATGTATTTCCGTAACAAAATCTCAATTTAAAAACTCCATCGAAGTGGGACAGTCTGGTGTGATCATTATCGGGATAAAGACATTATGCTACCGAAATGACAGCTGTCAAACGCTGAATCCGCTCCAAAAGCTGACAGCTCTGAAACGTCGCCATTCAGCCTATTTCAATTGTTCGAACACGTTCGAATATCCGTACAGAATATGGACTGGCAAGTTTCTATTGTTAAGCTACAATGGAACCGGGTAGTTAGCATAAGCAAAGTTGAAATTTAAGGAACAATGCCCTGCATTATCCGGCTGGAAAGAGCCAGTACAAGTCATGATGGCGTTTCATGCTTTATTGCCAGTAATTCGTGCTTTGTTTTATTTTAATAGCCTTATAACATTCGAACAATGTATAATTATGAAAGCCGTACCTCCAAATTGTATGGCAGCACGCGATTACTTGTGTAAATATTTGATCGAGTTATTTGGTATTAATTTGAATTGTTCTCGGTTGATTGTATCGAGTTAGGTTGTTATTGAGGTTATTAGCATTAATTATTAAAATGAAGGCTGTAGTTCTTTTTATTTTTGTATGGTGATTTAAATTGGTTCAATAATTTCAGCTATGGCATAGACTTTTTAATACGCCTATAATAGCCGGGACAAAGTGGACAACATCGTAATGTACTTGCAATATACGTATAGACGCCAGCATATCAAGCCTACTGTACATTTTTCCCAATCAACCTTGAACCTAATGCTTCAGTGATAAAGTTGAAAATAATAAAGAAATCTGACAGATTGTAGTAGCTTGATTTGCTGGCGACTACAACTGGTTGTAGTCTGCAAAAGTCGATCCATCGCTTTCTATCAGCGTGATCGAGGTCAAGAGGAGGCCCATTTTGTAATAAAAAAACAAAAAAATGGTTCTCTGTAAAGTCGGTTCACGGACGATAATTTTACGAGATAATGTCATAAGAAAACATTGATGAAAAATTGCATACTTTTATGAATTGAATTGAATTACTTACTATCACTGAATGATAATTATTTTGTATGATACATAGATGCGTCACAAGCCGAACGCTTAGGCCGATCGTGCCACTCTATCGCTTGTTCCGCGCTCTTTCTTGCTCTCTCGGCTGAGGCGGAACGTGACAATTTTTCGTGCGTGCAGCCCGTAAAAAAAGTGCAATATGTCAAACTCATCAATTATATTATGTTGCCCTATATAGGCGAGACAATGAATTATAGTTTGAATAAGACATTTTTGCTGATATCTTATCATTTTTCTGTCAATGTCTATACTATTACTGTCCACTCTAAGAAAATTTAACAACAACCCAGACAAAAGTAATCAAAATACTATTCGTTAATTATTTCCTCATATCTTTCGGCAAGCCGGTTGTTTGTTCAGGAAAATGAGAAGCGTCGCATTCTTGTCGCGACGCTCAGGGTTATGCATTTGTTTGCGTCAACAGCATGACGACGGGATTTATAACCGAGCGTCGCGCGTCGTCTGTGTATTACGTTTCTTACAAAGAAGTTTTTCTACTGTATAAAGGAATAGAGAATCTACCAATGGTTATGTGAGTCAGAAATTTAGTTTTTCTTAACCAACTGTAACCTGTTAAATAATGGTCGTTGGAAAAATTACTTTGACCATGACACTTAAATACTAATGATTTTCGCGCACACTGATACCGAAAATCATACCTATTGGCCATGCGTGGTGTGCTAACTCATTCTTTACAGCGTAAAGTCTTTTTAGGGTTCCATACCTGAAGGGTAACCAATGATGCCCTATTACTAAAACTCCGCTGTCCGTCCGTCTGTCTGTCTGTCAGCGGGTTGAATCTCAGAATGTGTATTTCTGTTGCCGCTGTCTGACAACAAATAATAAAAATAAATTAGATTTCATTAAAAATTAAAGCGGGCTCTCCTACTGCAATGGTACGGAACCCTTCATGTGCGAGTCCGACTCGCACTTGGCCGGTTTTTTGTGTAATCCAAATACGGTGAGAGCACATTTAAGAATTTAAACCTTAGGGCGACTGCATACATAACATTTTTATAATCATAACTTCAGTAATTACAGGCTTCATAATAACTGAACAGATGTCAGACTTAATGCCTGAGTGAATCTTTCGTCTTTTTACGACAAAAGTCAAAACAAAGTCAACAACATTTTGGCACTTAGAAATAACCAAACAGTCTGTGAGTCATTGACAAAGTTACTTTACTTTATGTGAGTAGCTTGGTACCTAACTTGAACTATAAAATCTCAGATTTAATATCACTGAGCAAATAAGTAATATTAAAATGTAACCACATTATTGGCACAGTATTAGGTGGCACTTCACTTAAACAAACTTGAACTGCAAACATCTTAAAGGCACTTATGACAAGTGCATCCAGACTTGGTTATTAAGTATTAAGTTACTTCTTATTCACACACTAGCACTTCGCCCGTGACTTTGCCCGCTAAAATTGTGATAGCTCGGCTAATATGAATGATATAAATGTAAGCCCCCACGCAAAAGAAACCTAGAGATTTTTTTTAAGAATTGGATCATTCGTTCCGGAGAATACCCCTTACATACAAACTTACAAACAAATTTTACCTCTTTATAATATACTAGAATACTAGACTAGATGATGCCCGCGACCTTCGTTCGCGTGAAATTATTATAAAAAATATGACTTCTCTCTTTGAATCGGATTTTGTTAACAATTCCAAGGGGTTTTTTTTTGCGCGGAACAATAATTATTTTTCTAAAATAAAAGTAAGCCTATGTTAGGCCTTATAAAACATAAGCTGTAAAAGTCTCGTTGAAATCGGTCCAGCCGTTTTGGAGATTAGCCGGAAAAAACAGAAAGACAGACAAACATTGAAAAAAATGTGTAAGTGCCGAATATATTTTCACATACAAACAGACACTTCAATTTTATTTATTTCTACAGATTTGTGTAGAAGATATATAGATTAAGTACAGATGTTTACTTCTATCAAATAAACTGAGGTCGTAGCCCGTTGATATGATTTCAGTGGCAGATAGAAAGCATTGTTTTTTTTATCTTTGGCGTTTAATATCGAACGAATTATTTTTAATGTAATAATGGTGTTTTAATCTCTCAATGGTTTTTTTTTTTTCATTGATGCTTGAATCTCTATGTTAACTGAAAACAACCCTAATGATTAGTGAACCATCATTTATTTACATTTAGTTTCAATAGGGAAGGACGGTCAAGTGGTCGCAAGCGCAACTGCTGAGCATGAGGTCCTGGGTTCGATTCCCAAGTCAGGCAAAGTGCTATTGGGTTTTTCCATCAGGATTTCTCAGTAGCAGCCACGGAGTCTGGCTTTGTGCCCAGTTGATGGCAATAGGCTCGCCCCCTATTACATGGGACTTAAAACATAACTGGCGAAATGTGGGTGTTCTATTAGGCCTAACCCTACAGGGATTACAGGCGTGATGTTATGTTATTCGGAAGGACGGTCTAAACTCATATATTAATAAGATATCAGATTGGGATTATGTCAACTAGGTCCCAATCTGACCAATGAGATCACGCTATTTTCAAATATAAAGCGTCATTAACAGATTATCAAACAAAATGTCGCAGTGACCAAAGCAGACAATTTTTTAAGATTCATGTGAGTATTGTATTATTATCACTTGCTTCGGTGAAGGACAAACATCGTGAGAAAACAAGCATGCCTGAGACATATTTCTCGCCGGCATGTAAAGCCGAGTCAGAGGCCAATAGGTGGCATAAGAACCCTGTCACCAGGTTAGGCCCTAACCACTTGATAAAGAAAGAACCAATGACGATGTTCGGAACCAGCTATGCTAGCGCCCAGTAGTGAAGGGTCAATTTTTGTAAGAGGTAAGCCGGAGTACATATCTTTCATGTTATTATAATATTTGTCTATAGAATACTGACTGTGCCATTTTTCAAAGGGAAGCCAGTAGGAATCGAGTTGTATGAAACCTTCGCCACTGCTAGCTATTAGTTTCACAGTTCCCTTACCCATTGCGCCTTAACAAATATTTTCTCCTAGCTGAAATATAGTATAATATCAATACATATAATTAAAATGTAACGGATCGCTGTCTGTACATGGAAGATATATGAGAAAAAATATTATTGGACCTTTATCAACGCAAATAGCATCCAAAACAATGATTGTTAGAATTTTTGTCTGTTTGTCTGTGTGTTTGTGCACGCTAATCTCAGAAACGGCTTATCCGATTGAGATGTGGTTTATATTCATTTTCATTATAATATATTGTGGTTAGTTTCACTTAACATTTAGTGTTTGTTTTATGTCAATCGGTTCATAAGTAAAAAAGTTATGTCAATTTAAAGATTCTCGTATAACATTTGTTAAACTATCTAATTATAAATCAATAAATCTAACTATTCTTTCTCTGTTCTGAAGCATTGACAGAAACTTTACTTCGTAATAATGGCCTATATCAAATTATGATTACAAATCGTAATTATGGTTATACCCAAAAAATGCTGCCCAAAGTCACTATTCCACGCGAAGTCGCGGGCACAGCTAGTTACGAATATGTCTATTGTGAACATGGTGCCATCTTCAGGTATTGTTTACCAATCCGGTTCCGATCCGTTCCGTTTTTCCGCTTTTCCTTACACGGTAGAACAAACATCGTGTGTACATAATTCTGTTTCTCGGCGGAGATAGGTTTAACAAGTTTCTTTGAAATGATAAAAGGCGGTTTCCTTTTATCGTCCTTCAATTTGCTTCATTTTTAGGATACTGTTTTTGTTGTTCTGGGATATGTTGAAACAGATTCTGTTTTGTGTGTGGAAGGTTTGGATTTTTTAAAAAGAGAACGGACATTTTAAATCAGTACAATAACCAAAATTAAAGAATGAAAAAGTATTTATTCGACTCGCACAGGATAAAACAATAAAAAAATTAATGAAAAGAGAAGAACGAAAAATAATAAAATAAATAAGTACAATAAACGGAGTATTCTCATTTGAGCACCGATTTCAAGAGCACCAAAGATTTTCCCTTTTGAGCAAAGGGAATATTTTTGGCTCTAAGCATTGGTGCTCTTGAAATCGGTGCTCAAATGGGGATACTCCCAATAAACTCAGCATGGTGCTGTAACATTTAAAAATGTCACGGCGATATTCTGATAGGGCCCATAATCACCAAGTGATGCCACGGTCAAATTAAAGCAAAACATGTCACGTGACATGTGATACAACTAGTGTATCGTTATCATCAGTCTACAGCAGGCAATGCTGCTGGAAGTAGGCCTCTCCAACCGCACGCCAATCACCAACCATCCAGCTGCTACCAGCTTCCCTATGAAAATCGTTGTTCCACCTAGTCCGGTTAGTGAAACCAGAACTAAATTGCCCGCAAATGAATAACATCAGTAATTTCACTCTTTTCTCTAGCCTAGCAAAAGTACCAAAACACATATCTAGATAATTTATACCCAATTTGATTTACCCTTTACCCCATAAGTAAGAACTTTATCATAAACTTTAATATGGGGAAAATATAACCCTCCCATGACTCTTATTTAATCCCTCCGTATTTTACGTATAATAGTGCGAGGACAGTAATTTTGTCAAAAACAATTGAAACAATAAAATACAGTTGGGGATTTACACCAATACTCATGCCTAGTAAAGATATCTTTTGAAAGGGGACCTCTTACCGGCATTATAGTATCGAAAAACTACACTGAACATTATTCCAAGAACCGTATCCATGTCTGTATTTATTGGCAGTTTTCAATCAAACTCTCCTTAATAGCGGGCAATGGATGAGGAATAAAGAGGTTGTATCGTGTTAGTTTCAATATAAAAGATAGTAAGGGTGGCCATCTTTATTACTGAGTCGTTATAAGTTTCTCCTTTACTGCCAAGAGGTTTTCTTTTAAAATTAGTGCTGTAATATTTAAGCACGTGAAAAGGGGCGATAAACCGTCTGGTCGAAAGTTATGCGTATCGTATTTTATTGAGATATAACTGTGAAATTTTATGTTCTTAAGATTTTACGAGTATATTCGTTTAGTTTTATACTGTTTTCTTGGATAATACTGAAGCAAAAATCTGGGTTTCTTAATGTTGCTATCACAGTTTTAATACATTCATACTATAATGACTGCCTCGTTGGTCTCGCAAGCGCGACTGCTGAGCATGAGGTCCTGGATTCGATTCCTAGGGCGGGCAAAGTGTTATTGGGCTTTCCATTAGAATTTTCTCAGTAGCAGCCACAGAATCTGGATTTGTGCCCGTTATTTGATGGCAATAGGCTCGCCCCTTATTACATGCAGCTTAAACAAAACAGGCAAAATGTGAGTGTTCTATTAGATAAACCATACACCTCTGCCTAATCCTTCGCGGGCTACAGGCGTGATGTAATCTTATTACCACTACTCACTTATAGGCTTAATATTTAATGTACGCCCATAATCCAATATTTCTCAAGTAACATCCATTAATATTACTTATTTATATAGAAATATCAACCTAACTTATTTTTATTGACTTTGAGCCATTTCAAATTATGACTCACTGAGGTCAATGCTCTTTTATTTTCTGTCACGTTCATTCAGAGTAAGTAAGTACATCAAAATGATTTACAGTCTTGTGATTTGTTTGTTAGAACTTTTTAATTTAAGTAATAGATAAAATAGTCTATCAATCTTATTTATTTTATTAGATGAAAAATTGGCTCGTTTATTATAGTTACGATTAGAAACAAGATAAAGATTTTTTACATGAAAATTTAAAAAAATATAATCAAGGGATCAAAATCTTGGCTGCGGGACTGTTTGAAAGATATACCGAGGCCCTGGAACACAAAGGGCAAGGAAGGAACATGGATGGGTTTTAGTCAGTACAAGTCTGACACTACCTTCCGCTCTGCCCAGAGCGGAAGAAATCATTTGATGAATTCCGATCCTAAAAAAAAAGAAAAAGGGATCAAAATCTTTCTTCATCAATTATATAGTATTTTCTTGACAAATTAACATGAAAAGTGATAAAAGAATGATTGAACAAGTAAACACCACGCTGTGATGCAAGGGTATTTTTTTTTTTTTTTTTTTTTATGAAGGGCATCTCGCAGTTCAACCTAGGGAGGTTGTCGACTGCTTAACCGGGCTTTTCTGTGGATGCCTCGAAATTAAGGCCTCCAGCCAGAGCAACTTACAAACTAAACTACAAACTAAGCGACTACGCACTGAGGGCACCCCCTGTGGGGTACGGACCTCGGCTCAGGGCGTCGCTGGGAGAGGACAGCAAAGGGACAGGCTGGATCTGAGAGATATTATTTAGGGGCTGATTTAAGTCTACAGGCTCAGCTGCGCGGGTTGGCTCGAGCAAGGGTCGGGGAGGGCGTGTACCGGGGTTTCGCGACGGGTTTACCGGCGAGGACGGAAAGACGGATAACGGCGTCTGTGTTTTGTGAGCGTGCTGGTTTCCCTACTGCTCTCCTGGAGGAGGGTGATGTCGTCGTCGGGGTCAACGAGAGTGTGCCTCGGGCGGCGGATGCGATCAGGGGGTTACGGTGCCTAACAGCAGAATCGAAGAAGCGCTTGGCGAGGCGTTTCATGAACTGTTGGATAGTGGGCAATCTAAGATCAATGTGCAGACGATCATTGCGGTCATAATAAGGGGCTCCCGTGACTTTACGTAGGAATCGGTTTTGGAGAACTTGCATTTTATAAAGGTACTTTGGACTGGCGTGAGCGAATACGACGCACCCGTACGTCATGATGGGACGGATCACCGCGGTATAAAGGCGCAATTTACACCTAAGAGATAGTTTACTTTTTGCCATGAGCAAAAAGTGGAGTCTACCCATCGCGAAGGAAGCGCGGTTACGAGCTTCCGTGATATGGTGTCTGAAGGACAGATGTTGGTCGAGAACTACTCCTAGATACTTGGCTTGCTTCTCCCAAGGGATAGGCTTACCGTACATAGTGATCGGGCTGGGGGAGGTGCGATTGTTACCGCGCGACGGTTTCGAGTAAAGAACCGCCTGACTCTTATCGGGATTAACCTCGATTCTCCATTTCCTGAACCAAGCGCCTAGGACGTTGGCTGAGGTTTGATGCAAGGGTAGGTAGCTATGTGACAGTTATAATGGGTCTAACCCATAACAAAGCCGAATGGCACTTGTTCTCCCCATCATTGCGATCATTTTACAATACCTGGTCCGGAACCTTCTAGTTACGGACATATTGGGGGTCAAAGTTCCAAGTTAAGCATTTTAAACACCTCCTTGACCCGCGTATTATTCAATGCATCCATCAGCACATTGTTTCAAGTGCATTACATTGAGTCTGTCCTGCCGTAAAATGTCATTTTTCACCCCAAAAAAAAGTGTCCCAGCATATTGCGTAGAGAGTTACTTAGTTTGATTTACAGAATGCTTTGTTGATGGTTTCGTGAAGAGTCTGTTAAACCTTGTAGAACCAAGAAAATACTGTTTTCTTTCTATGTAGGCTGACACTCCATCGACACGAAACGGAATGGAGATATATTGACCACTGTAGTTCAGTCGCTTTTGGTTGGTACAGATAGCGACACGTAAGTTGAACCAAAATGGCGGTTGTCCGCGCAGGTACAATTATGGATTGAGACTGATTGAGACCCGAAAATATGTTACTGCGCATTCAAGGTCAACTTATGAGCCGCGAGCTGTAACACACACATTTCCGGGTCTCAATCCATAATTGTACCAATCAGTCTCAATCCATAATTGTACCTGTGCAGACGACCGCCATTTTGATTCAACTTACGTGGCGCGATCTGTACCCTGAGGTACCTAAAGGCCTATTTTCTCCAATAGAAAATCACCAATGTTTCTGTAGAAAAAAAAGAATATCTATTATTTATGTAGGTAAGTACTGGCTGGTAAGATTTTCCGCAACAGTTGATTGTGGGTTCTTTAGTAGATCAAATAAAATAAAACGATACCTACTGACCTTTTATAAATAAATAAACTTACAGTAATATTATATAGGTGGCCAATCCTTACAGTTGAGTATGATTTTGTAACTTTATTAGCGAAACAAACAGCAAAAATACGGGTTTACGTAGGTATTGCAAATTCCGGTTACCGAAGGTATTTATTGAATTGGAAACTTAAATAACTACCTACGTTTCCGAGCAAGTAGATAAAATATAAATGCTTTTTTCAGTGAGTTCCATCGACTTGAAGGTTTAGTGAGGTAAGCAGAGATGAGTTGGGTTGGGAAGTGGCTTCCTAGTGCCTATGAGTTTTGTTTCTAATATCCCTATATGTATCATGTATGTATGGACATACCTGTCTGGTGGGTCTTGCATGAAAGTGCGGAGTAAACGTAACATAAATTACCTCAATTTCAAAATAAAATTATTTGTCTTACCAATGGGTGGTACTTATTGTTTTGAATTGAATTCACGCAACATTTACCTCACGTGTTAGTACTAGGAACACAGCACTGTCAAGACAGTGAGCTTCCAGTACTTTGGTGACCAGTTTAACCTTTCAATCTAGTGGGAGTGGCATAAGCTTTCCTACTAGGAATTTTATGGTCGTTTTCTTTTCGTGTGGCTGGTGCCTAACCTGGTGTCAGGCTTTTTATGCCAACCATAGGCTTCTGACTTAGCTTTACCTTTTTTTTTCGGATGGGAAATCATCAAATGACTTCTCCTGCTCTGGGCAGAGCAGAAAGGAGTGTCAGACATGTACTGACTAAAACCCATCCATGTTCCTTCCTTGCCCTTTGTGTATCTCTTTCAAACAGTCCCGTAGCCCTGGAACTTAGCTTTACCTGCCGTCGAGAAATATGTCTTAGGCATGCTGGTTTCTTCAAGATGTTTTCCTTCATCGAAGCAAGTGATACTTATACAATACGCATATGACTCCGAAAAATCAGAGGTGCGTGTCTTGAGTTCGAACTCGAGACCTATGATTGGCAGAACGGCGGTCACACCACTGTCACATCTGATGGTCGTTTAAAAGTCGTGATACAACAGTAGAATTTTACGAAGCAGTTACATAAAATTTTTATCATTTTAATTGATTCTGTACGATCATTTTATGTGCTATTTCAATTAATTCAATTAACGTAATTGGTTAATTCAATGATATTTGGTAGTCTCTATTCAAACCACGTACTGGTTTTCTCGTTTTGTCGGATTCGGCCCTTTTCCGTAATGTAGATAAAGGGAATATTTGTATAGCTATTACAAATGTTTACAGAAATATTGTAGGGTCTGTGTCTACATTGTTTCTGTATTTTAATATAATTTTCCAGGGTTTCCGGTTTGTATTTATTCAGGATTAAAATAAATGATTTTAGCTTACTTAAGCAGCTTTTTGGTTTGAACCCTTCTGGTTTAAAAACCAAGTAGGTACCTGCTGATATTTAATAAAATAACGAAAACGTTGTACCTAGGAATCAAAATATAAATTAAAATATTTATTGAAAAAAAAACGACAGAAGTACTAATCTACCTTTACAGGTTAATAATTCATTTTAATATAACAGGGGCAAAAGATTAGGTACTTTCAAACCGATTAAAACATTTTATAACAATCCACATTACAATACAACTGTAGACTAGCGTATTTTTTTGCGCGTATTGGATTACGTCCTTACACGCGAGCCTGATTTTGCGCTTCTAAAAACCGGACGCGCGTACTCGTACTTATACCCAAGCGCGTCAACGAGTAGCGCGTAAAGCAAAACCAAAAATACGCTAATCTAAAACTACCCAAAGCTACGACGGAGCTGTTGACGCAGTGGCTGAGCGATTGACTGCTGCGCTGCGTGTCGCGGGTTCGATTCCCGTACGGAAGAAACATTTGTATGGCCTACAGGTAGTAGTTCCGGGTCTGGCTGTTTGTATGTGTGAGTTTAAATGTTTGTAAACGCACCCACGATGCAGGAGAAATTCTTAGTGCGGGGCTACGTTTTTATAAAAAGAAAAAAAGAAAAGAAATACAGCCTTTTTCTTTCTTGCTGGAAAAATGAGAAACGATACGTATTTCCACAAACTCGTTAGTTTTCCGGCTGTACCCATAAACCCATGACATAACGTAGGTCCAATCCGAAATAAACAAAAACAAAAAAAGACCTCTCATTCCTATGAAACATGAACTTGTAAAAAAAAAGTAATCCCAATTTATTTTTCGTTCCGCTGTGAGATATGATTCGTTTTCTCGCTGTTAATTGATATTATTACATTTTGTAACGACATCCATCGAAAAGGCTTCGTCAGTGTTGGCATTATTAAATCTTCCGCTGCCTGCCTTTATGTTGTCAGGAGAGAGAAAAGATCCAGTAGTTGTGTTAAAATCCTAACTTTTATATATTATTTTTTAATATTATAAATGCGAAAGTAAGTTTGTTTGTTACCTTTTCACGCCTAAACCACTGAACCGATCAATCAGTTTTTTTTTTTCGTATTCAGGTACTTAGTTCCATTTCATTTGTATAGGTACAATATTTTCTCTATTAAGGCACTCTCACTTCTAATTTTAACTTAACGGGGACAGCGTACGGGGACAACGGGAAGTAATTTTAATTATTTTATTAAATTCCCATTGTCCCCTTTAACGGGGAAATGGCCTAAAGGGACAACGGGAATACACGCAGAAACGGACATAGAGTACCTTTCATCCCCAACAAAGTACTGTTCCCAAGGAAAACACCAATAAAGTTATGCTCATCGACGGCGCCACGTGTCTTGCGAATCATGATTGAATTACAAGCCAAGTACAACTCGAATTGATTATCAAATGGTAAATTAACGCGAGCGAAGTCGCGGAATCGCGAATCCCACTGCTGGGTATAGGCCTCCCCTTTTTTCAGCCACACTTCCCGGTTCTGTGGTGAAATTGAATTTAATGATTACTTGTAACGACTGTCAGAGATGTACAAATGACAGCCGGGACCAACGGCTTAACGTGCTTTCCGAGGCATGGCCCATCCACAGACCAACTTAGGCAAGCACGGCTTAACCTAAAGATCGACCCGAGTGGCTGTTATTATTTGGCCACGAGCTCCTCAGCCTCCTTCTCCTCCTCGAGATTATTCTTTTTTATAATAATTACTAATTATGTGAAAGAGTGTTCACCTCTAAGGTAGATTTTTGAGGAACTTATTATGATCTCATGTAAAATGTACCAAAAATCACATCAATAAATGAATTGGAATTCTGTGGTGAAATTGAGTTATCAAAACAGAGATATGGCCATGTATAAAATCCCTACAAGACAAGAGCATATTTTGAGCATATTCACGCTAGTCGTTTTACCATAATTTATGCTCTCGCAAAACAATAAAAGCGCCATAGCAATTCACCTTCAGTCAAACTTTGCTATTCAGCAAAAAATCAATACCACGTCAGTGTTATTTTTTCATTACCTTCGGACAGGTTCAGTGTCCTATGAAAATATTAAGTACCTAACAATTAGACGTACGTTTCATTTGATAACATTGTTGACGGTCCCGGCCGGATTTCAAAGGTTGCTTTATATTTCATTTTATGTTATTCGGATGATAAAATTTTTTACACAACGACAACAATATCAAATTATTTTTGGTTTGTTGGTCTGACTATATCGTTGTTACAACAGTACCTTCTATTTTGAGGTTTTCATCATTTGAACAAATCCAGCTGTCAGGCGGTGATGTGGGTTTGTTCGGAATACCCGATGTCTATAAATGTGGAAAGCCGCTATTCATTTAATATTAGGTAAGTAGTATATTCTTATGATTTTTCTTATAAATAATCTTACTATAATATTATAAATGCGAAAGTTGGTGAGGATGTATGGATGTCTGGATGTTTGTTACTCTTTCACGCAAAAACTACTAACCGGATTTGGATGAAATTTGGCACACAGTTAGTTTATAACCTGTATACTTTTTATTCTAATAGTAGGATCACGTGGGACAGTTACCGAACTCACCGCTGGCAAAGCCGCTGCCATAAGCTAGTGCAGTTATAAATATAATATTCATCGGTCACAACACAGATAGATATGGAAAGCATACATTGAATTTATACAACCCGTAGTAGCGCAAAAAGTAAATATGATTAATCGCTTCATCGATCAAGGCATTACTTTGAGACCTATAAAGCGGCCGTCTAGAACCATTTTTTTCTTTTGATCTTTTAGAATTATCATTATTTAGAATTATTATTATCATAACATCACGCATTTATTCCCTTAAGGGTTAAGCAGAGGAGTACACACGTAGCAACCAAATTTTGCAAGTTATTTTTAAGTCCCATAATATAATAGATCAACATCAACAGACCACAAATTCAGACTTCGGGATGCTACTGAAGAAATTCTGATGGAAAACCAAAATACTACTTTACCCGACCCTGGAACCCAGATTCTAATAACCACTTGACAAACGAAGTACATATTATAAAAAATACTACTAATTTTCCTCTTTATAATCATCACCATCATCTGCCTAGCCTGTTCATCAGATGCAGCAGACTACCAGTACTTTACATCGAGCGACTGCCTATCTGACCTCAACAGCCCAGTTAGTACTGGGTAATACGATACCCCTTGGTAAGACTGGTTGTCAGACTTTCGGACATTTTCCTCTTTATAAACAAACTAGCTTTTGCCCGTGGCTTCGCTCGCGTTAGTTTAGAATTTGACAATCAATTCGGGTGGTACTCTGCTTGTAATAATATAATTAAATCATGTTCGAAAGACACGTGGCGTGGCACATATATTATCATAAGAACGTCATTGTTGTTTTCCTCGGGAATTGTACTTTTTTTCGGGATGAAAGATAACCTATGTCCGTTTCTGTATACCTGACAAAGTATATGTAAAAATTCAGGATGATCGGTTCAGTGGTTTAGGCGTGAAAAAGTAACAAACAAACAAACTTATTTTCACATTTATAATATTTGCATGTTTGTACGCGCACGATGCGGCGGCGCGGGTTGGCAGTACTACACAGTTAGGATTAGAATTCCAGAAATCACGGCTCCGAAAACATGCAACCGACGCCACTCAGGTTGGAATAAAGTTAATTATTCACTCGCTCTTCTAAACCACATTTAAACGTACCATTGTTAACTAGAACGCGGTGAAAGTGAGATTTCAAATAAATTACTAACTTAATCCTTGTTAACGTCGGCTGGTTTCAGTTTAAAACATTACAGTTGGGTATATTTTTAGGATGGCGTGCTTGTTCTTTGGCCAAAGATTTGCCATTTTCTCTAGAACATTAAAAATTAGTAGGCCTACTACCTCTATAATAAGGGTAAACTTGTCTGAAAGAGAAACCAAATGTGATGTTTGAATGTCGCCTAATTTGTCTAGGAAGAATTTTCTAGAGAAAATGGCAAATCTTTCAGCTATTGCCACGAAAGAGAAACTTACAACTGAAGAATATAAATCGGATTATTTTTATCGGACTCTTATGTAATTTCATATTAAATACCTTTGTAATGGTGGTCACCCATACATGGATCAACCCAGGCACGTGTGGCTTAACCTGGGGTCTGGCCGAGGGTCTGTTATTATTTAGTTATTCGTGTAATGATTTGTATTTCTGAATAAAATAAATAGTAAATATAACGCGCCATTGATTCCCATGACTGTATTGTCTGTATGTATACACTTTTATCTTTACCAACTAATGAAAACGGACATCATACCTATCCATTCATAATGAAAGAAAGAAAGAAAAAGTATTTATTAGTCCGCACAGACCAAAATAAAAAGAAAACCCAACCACTCCGGGAGTGCCGACAGAAGTGAAAAGTTCCTGGATTATTTTTAGAATATATTTTAGCATAAACCTTTTACTAGTAAATTTGACTATATACTGTATTTTTTGGGTTCGAAATATGTAGTAATACGGTTAACACTGTAAAAGATAACAGGTCGTTTAAGGGTACTAGATGATACCTATTGTTTCATGTCTGAAATCTCTTTTCTACACATAACAAACGACGATCGCCAATCTGATTACACTAAACATAATCATTAATTCATTATTTCCAATCAAAAAACTTTCCATTCTAAAAACCTAACGGCGTCGAGAGTTCAATTGTTTTTCCCCATCTCAAAAATGCCCAACGAGCCCAAAGAAGTTTTCACTTCAAAAAAACTGGTCTGTACTACTGGTAGATAGTTCTTTAATATAAACTGCGTCAACTTGTTGACCGGTCCTTCGATTAATTTAATTATAAATTCAAATCTTAATAAACAATTTATCAGACCAAATTGCCTGGTCACTGGTTATTCGCAAAGGGTAATAGAGAAGCAAATACAGAGATTTCAGGTAAGGTAAAATAATATAATCTTGCTGGCATGAATAAAATAACAAGCTCGAATAACGTTGGTTTGCATTGGTCAATGTTTGGCAAATGCGCCAACGTTCCAACTTGGTTTTCTTATCAAACAGAAGAAGTTACAGGTCAGTAGTGGTTATTTATAAGGGATGTTATTCTGTGTTTTAAAATAAATTGTAAAATTATGTGTTTGATAGCCATTTGATTTCTTCTAGTTTTCTTGGAATCATGTATTATAGAAGAATATCCCACCTAAGACCGTAATATGTTTCATCATGTGTAATAAGATAGAGAGCTCTGAATGAAACGTGCCGGGATCATCACTGGTTGCCCTAAACCGACACCGGTACAGATGCTGTACCCACTGGCAGGAATAGCGCCACCAGAAGTAGTTCGCAGAACAGCGGCAAGCTCCAGTGAAAGAGTGAAAATGGTCTCAGACACACGACACCCTTTACACCTAAATACCCTCGTGTCTCAAAGGCTGAAATGCCGAAACAGCTTTCTGAAGTGTGTTTCCCCACTCACTAGCGAGCGGTCCACGGAAAGACTAAAGCTGTGGTGAGGCAATGCATCCTTACCTAACCCAGTCGTTAACCAGCTGAAAATCTCCCACCTGGACAAGGGTTGCCATGGCTGACCTACCAACCTGGATTCAGGTTGGCCGCAGCAAAGAAAACCTGCTCAGATGGAGATTCATATATGACTCTGCCCTGGGGTGTAAATGTGGTGCTGTTCCGCAAACGATGGCACTTAATATCTTGTCCTGCGTGTCCTGTTGTTTGTTCACTACAGCAACTGATGGACGCTACCGATATCGCCAAACTAGTACCTGAGTTCTGGGCCGACACAATATAGATTGCCATCGACACGCTAAGAAGAAGAAGATAGTTTCAGAATATTTTTCATTTTGTCAACGGATAAGTGAAGGTCATTTCTAGGCGGGATGTCATAAGACAGGAATATCATTTCAAAGGAGGAGGAGGAGTCATCTCGCTCTTATTATTGGCGTGTGTTATCTTATGACATAAACAATCATATTTTCACTGTATAGGTAGCCAGCTACATAACATACATGCATAATCAGCCTATAACGTTCCCACTGCTGGGACACAGGCCTCCTCTCTATGAGAGGGAATGCGCTATAATCCACCACGCGGGCCCAGTGCGGGTTGACACATATATGTCATCGAATTTTTGTTTCTAGGATATGCCGGTGTCCTCACGATGTTTTCCTTCACCGTTTTGAGAGCAGTGATGATGAAATAAATTACACAAAGTAATGCGCCTGCCTGGGTTCGAACCCACGACTTACTGTTTGTAAGTCAGGCCCGCCACCACTGAGCCACCGCTGCTTTCAGCCAGCTAAACAGAAGCTAAACAGAGTTTTTTTTTTTGTATCCAAATATACACACACACATATATTTCACAACTGAATTTAACAAAGCAGGCTATCTACTTAATATTATATTCGTCTGTTACTATTCCAAAAGTCCTGCAGTTAAGAATACGCCCTAAGATCCGTATCAAAAGCGCAATAAAACCATTTCTTGGCCAATAAGGGTGAGCCATAAAACTTTCACGTAACATAGGCTGGTTCTGTTGGTAAGCTGCAATTTTTATTGTCTCGCAGTGATCGAGTGTTTGTTGACATGTTATGTGGGTGAACCCTCATCTGTAGGGGTGCGGATGTGTCGATTAAAGTGGGGCACTTCTCTTTTAGTTATAATTGAATATAGAGGGCAGCAGACTATGCATGGGTCAGGCCGGATGCGGAAACTGGAGGATAAAGTAGGCGCAGGTAGGGTGGGGCGTATGTCCAGCCGTAGGCTGCGACAGGTTGAGTCAGAATCAGAAAAAAATAATGGTCAGAGTCAGAAGATCTTGTAATTTTTTAAACTTGTTTTGGTCCATTCTTATAGTTGTATTTTTTTGTACAGCGGTTTCTGAAAAACCAAGAAATAGAGTCTCGTTATATTTAGCTTTGTCAACGCATCAGTTCATTATTAAAATTAAAACAATAACTAGCAAAATAAGTACTGATACACCAACTTCGTCTTTTATTTTACCTCGCATCGGCACAATTCAACTATAAGGGAATACTCAAATCATGTTTAAAAAATCCAATCAACAAGATCAATAACTGCAAGCATCCACCGGACCAATACTTATTAAGCCTCTTTAACAAACAAAGAGACAAAGAGTCCATACAATTTATAATGAATTCAAGCATAATTCGTACAATAATATTATCGTACTCTGATCGGAACGTTCTCCAATAAAATACTCTCGAAAGAGAAACAATGGAAGCATTAACACTCGATTCTCGATTTCGATTGAGTTTCAATTCCGGAAAAACGCATCGGATCGAGGTTCTGGAAATGTATTAAAAGTGGAGCGGTATCGGTATTACCTATTACGGAAACACCTCTTCTTCTTGCTTGATATAAGGTATCTAAGGTATATTGTTCGTGCTTATTTTGAATTATATTCCACCAAAATTTTTCTCAGGTTTTTTTTTACGTATTTTCAATGTAAAATTACATTTTCTGTACGCAGCACTCCATTTATGTAAATAATACGGTTAAAATAAAATAAAAAACAACAATTATTTTTGAAATAATCTTATAAATTATCTGTTCACTTTTCTGTCTAGCTACCGAGTTCATCGAACTCATCGTCGCGCTTGCCGTTCGATACGTGCGTTTTGCCACAGTTACATTGCGTATGAGGAAATAAAACATACCCACAACGTTCCTAAAATAAACTGAATTCACCTCAAAAAAAAATTTGAATTTGAATTTTTGATTTTTTGAATTTTGATTGTCTGCGGAGGGCTGTCCATTACACCCTGTATTAAGTTCATCATCATCAGCTGCTTAACCTATTCCCAAATATGTTGGGGTCGGCTTCCAGCCTAATAGGATGCAGCTGAATACCAGTATTTTACATGGAGCGACTGCCTGTCTGACCTCCATAACCAGTTAGTACTGGTCAATACGATATCTTTTCTCTATAGCCTTGGCAAGACCGGCTGTCAGACTTATACGAGTAGGTATACATTATTGCTGTGACGAGTGTATTCGGAAAATCTGTCTTAAAAAGACTACCAACTGATCGAAATGACTAGCTATATTTAAATGTGTGGTGCGAAAAATAAATAGAAAATGTAATAGTCGTTTGTGTTTTTGTTAAATCGGGTCCCAACATTATTTCATGCCTCAACAAAACAGAAATGTATCATAAAAATACAAATCTAGTATCTAAACGTTCCTCCAAATTTGTTTTTAGTTAGCCTGAACTGTCCCACTGGCCTCCCACTCCATTCCTTCCACATTTCCCGATGTCAAGCCTCTGAAAAAATTAATTCACTTCAGTAAACAAACTTATTAAACTTTTAAGACTCTACGTCAGATTTATAAGTTACTCAGAGATAAGACAGTCAAATGACAGTATTAAGCAAAGTTTAGATTTAAGCCTCCAATAATTTTAAGCTTGATTTTAACGTAGATATGTTTCTCCAGTTCCAAGACAATTTAAGTAACGTCTTGTTAGGTAATGCCTAAAGTAAGAAGATCTCAAGGTTTGCCAATGTGCAATGGAGCGCAGTATCCTAGGCGTCAAACTAACTGACCATAAATACGCAACACCACAATGCACTCAAAAACTAACTAAATTACTAATGTTGCTCAAAAAAACCCGATAAGCTGAACCCATTCACTGCCCAGTACTTCGCGAAAACTTCGTGAATTTCGTTCGCGTGTCCACAACCCGAATCCGAGTCGTCGTTATAATGAACTATAGATGACTTGTATTCATGCCCAGAACCCAACTAGCGAGTCTATAGCTACGGATACGGATTTTGGCAAACAAACAAATTATTGTTCGACTCATATGCTGGGTTCTGGGCACTGAATGGGTGAAGTGAGACTGGGCTGGCCATGTCTGTCGTATGCTCGACAAGCTGTGGGCCAAAATAACCACGATGTGGAGCCCTGAAATAGCTAGAAGGCGATGCGGTAGACCTCGCAGGAGCTAGCGAGGCGAGCTGGAGTGTACCAAGGACCAGTGCAGGTTCACATTAGTCTTAGATCGAAAGATTTAGAAGTAGTGGGAATAGGCCTTTTTTTATTTAATCAAATAACAATGTCAACATTACCTAGTATACAGGGTGACTGGTAATTAGTGACCGTAAATGAAACACGTGATTGTACTCATGATAACAAACAACTTTCCCAAAGAAGCTTTTTTTTTTTAAATACTCACTCACTTTTATCACAATAACACAGCAGCCGTATGAAAATGTTTAGATTGTTGTTAAATTAGAAGAATTAAAAAAATTGGTTGTCTGTATAGTTGGATTACGGACGATAGTTCAACGTGACAACGTCATAAAATCGAGTGGAAGAGAGATAGATGCGGCGTATGCGTACAATGAGCGTAACGGGACACTTTTTCGTGCATGCAGCCGGCGTTCATCGATTTATTAGACGTTGTCACGTCAAAATGTTTCTTTCTTTGGGAAAGTTGTTTGTTGTCATGCGTACAACCATGTTTATAAGTATCGGTCACTAATTACCAGTCACCCTATATATCTATACGTAAATATACTT
Source organism: Lycophotia porphyrea (assembly GCA_950005105.1). NCBI lineage: Eukaryota > Metazoa > Arthropoda > Insecta > Lepidoptera > Noctuidae > Lycophotia > Lycophotia porphyrea. The sequence goes on along the minus strand of OX465387.1, from coordinate 6,425,534 downwards.
GACTTAAAGCTAGATAACAAAACAGATAGATGTTGCAACCAGCACCCTTACTAAGTCATGAAATAACTTGTATTAAGGGCAGTGGTCAGTTCAGTACAAGTTTCATGTTTCACAAAATAATTGCAGGCAAGGCAAAGTGTTTTAAAAGTAAAGTTAACATCATCTGTCATCTGCCTAGCCTTTTCCCAACTATGTTGGGGTCGGCTTCCAGTCTAACCAGATGCAGCTGAATACCAGTATTTTACATGGAGGGACTGCCTATCTGACCTCCACAACCCAGTTACTACTGGGAAATACGATACCCCTTGGTAAGACAGACTTTTTGGGCCACTGACTATTTTAACGACTGTCAAAGATCTTCAAATGACAGCCAGGACCAACGGCTTAACGTGCTTCCCGAGGCACGGAGGAAACTCGGTATGTCACCCATCCACAGACCAACCTAGGCAAGCACGGCTTAACCTAAAGATCGACCCGAGCGGCTGTTATTGTTTAGCCACGAGCTCCTCCAAAAAAATCCTTAAAAGTAAAGATCCTTAAAAGTAAAGTTAACATAAAGCCATAATTGCAGAATTCAGAAAATATAATTTATTTATTTATTAATTTATTTGACATTTGGATTATTCGTGTTTGTGTGCGTGTGTTTGTGTGTGTAGTAGTGATGGTGTATGTTGTGTTGGTGCTGAATGTGTGTTATGTTGTCTTTGCTAACTGTTTAATGTTAACGCTTTACATTAAGTGTCACCTATTGTTCGTGATAACAGACATAACCCTATTACCGGCTTATCATCCCATGACTAACAAAGACCTTTTAACGGGAATTATCGGTATCGGCCCAACTATCGGGAATCTGTCTCAACCACACTGCTAGGACGTTTACATATTTCAGCTCGGAAAAACATTGAGAAAAACAAAACAAAGATTAAATGTCATTCCTGTTTACAGTTTCTGTTAAATTTAGATGTTAGCACATTAGTTTTGGTTATTTACTTAAGTAGTAGTTTTTGAAATTCCAGGTACATGAAAAAAAGTATCGATGTACATCCTTAGTAAGTATAAATTATGGCTAGGTATGCAACCTATATTTCAGCTAGATAGTTTACGTGTAACATGTTGGTACTTCGCTTTGGTACTGAGCACTACTAAAGGTGCGGTTCTGTCGGTCCGGATTCCAGACTGGCTTCGGACCACGGACAATAGATATTTCAAGACATATGTCAGTTTGGTGGCCGGAGGTCTGGTCGACCACACCCTAGTTCAGTTTTGTTTGTTATGGTTTAAAAAAAATCTTTCTAGCAATCATAAAAGAATTGATTCAAATTAATACATGGATATTGGGTCTTACAACGGTAAAGGAAAACATCGTAAGGAAGCCGGCATGTCTTTGAACCAAAATTTTGAAGACATGTGATATCTACCAACCCACACTGGGCCTATGTGGTGGATTACAGCCCATTCTCTTTCATAGAGACAAGACTTGTGTCCCAAATTCCCAGTACTGGGAATATTAAAGCGTGATCATGGTTTAAAATGGTTCCAAAGGTTTTATTACGTCATCTAATATGTTATTGTATAATTATTTGGTGAAATAAAGATAAACTTAACTTATTATGTGATTACCGCTTTCTGCATTTCGAGATTATACATTCTTTGAAATAAATACAATACCGATGCAGGTCCATCCGAACCCTATTCCATAGTCTTTTACGATTGTCGTGTACGGAAATAGAAAACCATAACTATATTGAAACCGTTTCCGTCTCAATATTGGCTGTAGACATCGCAATTACTTTATATTCGAATAAGAATATAACCTTTTTTTTCGGATGGGAAATCATCAAATGACTTCTGTTGGGCAGAGCGGTAGGGAGTGTCAGACTTGTACTGACTAAAACCCATCCATGTTCCTTCCTTGCCATTTGTGTTCCAGGGCCGCGGTATCTCTTTCGAACAGTCCCGCAGCCCTGGCAGGTCCCGCAGCCCTGGCAGGGTAACAATGTACCCTGAATCTCGAACCATATTCCTACTTAGATTAATTGTTGTTTTGATCTTCAAGTCAAGAAGTTTCTTGAAAGGACCGCAGTGTGACTTGAACTGGAAACAATTTAATTGGTGACTTGTAATTGAACTTTCTTCAATTATTTTACTACATCATTTTGTTGAGTTTGATTGTGACTTACTTTTGACTTGGACTGCCTCGTTGGTCGAGTGGTCGCAAGCGCACCTGCTGAGCATGAGGTCCTGGGTTCGATTCCCAAGTCGGGCAAAGTGCTATTGGGTTTTTCCATCAGGAATTGCTCAGTAGCAGCCACGGAGTCTGGATTTGTGCCCAGTTGATGGCAATAGGCTCCTATTACATGGGACTTAAACATAACTGGCGAAATGTGGGTTTACTATTAGTTACACCTCGGCCTAAACCTACGGGGATTACAGGCATGATGTTCTGTTATGTTATGTTATTTTAAGTTACTTGGACAATATGATTTTTAATTTTCATATTAAAAAGTAAAAAAAAATATTATTTCAATTGATAGTATTTTTACAGAGATAGGGTGTTTATAAAGAAGGCCAAGGAAGTCGATAACGTTGGCGAATGGTTTTACTTCGTTCACGACCTCGGCCAATGCGATTTGCGTAGCGACGACAAATGACGCGCACGTCACTGGTTTACTTCGCAAAAAGCCGGCCACAGACGATATGTGCAGTTTTGCCTGTACAGACAAACTGAGCAGGCATGCTGGAACGTTTTAGAATATCGAAATAGATAGGTTCTCCGCTTTGTTATGCCTGCGCGGTATAGGCATAATGCGTGTGGGATAGGTCGCATGCACAGCTCTCAATTTTCAGTGGTTTTCAATTTGTTATAATAAGGAATCAACCCATATCGTCATGTATTGCCGCTGATACCAAGTTTGTAAATGAGCCAGCCGACAAGCTTGCAGTTACGTATGTGTTCTCTACGGTTTTGCATGAAAGATTTGCTTGCAAATTTAAAACTGTCATGCATAACCTATCGTCTACTGTCATCGTCGCGTCATGATGACTCGTGGACGCACAATACAACTTCTTTAATTTGTTTTTTTCCGAAATCGCTCTTATAAGACGCGTGTTACTTGAGCGCGTAAGTCGTGGCCAAGAGGTGGGTTCGATGTATCCAGTAGGGATCGTTGTTCATATCCCTATTGTGAACGTAGATAATCCTTTAGCCGTCTTTTACTGCCCCCGGGGGAAGTGAAGGGTATTTCCGCAGCACATAACACCTGATTTCTCCATTAAATGCTAAAATATGGTTATTACCAACATGCATTCACAAGATCTTCTGAGATTCATGTTACTATAGACATTACAAGCAACACGTAGGTTCACAAGCGCCATACCATTAAAATTTATGTTAAACGTATACGGCCAAGTCGGAATTTACATACGAAAAATATACATAAAATGACGTCATACTGCAAATTTTATTCGTCATTTTGTAAAATTACACGTCGTTCACGCAAATTTCGTATAAAATGTTAATTTTCTTCAAGGTGTGACCATTTTTATACAATGGCTGCATTTGGATCAAGGACCTCCAGTAATGGCGTTATTACGATGGCTCATTTTCTTTCTCTCTTTTTGTCACAGTTTTCTTTAAAATGAAGGGTCGTTGGAAATAATTTTGACATAAAGAAGATGTTTAATTTTACGTGCGGTTTGGTTCTGGTTGTAAATGGGGCCCAAGATTAAGGAGAAGCGTATTGTTTTTCTACGATTTGCGTTTCGATTATAACTAGCTTTTTGTGGTGTCTTTTTTTAATATGACTATCGTTGTTTGTCGTTTGGAGAACCATTTGCTGTTGAAAAATAGCTGCACAAAACGTAAGTAGCGTCATAAAGTTGATACTAGAATTTATTTTAATTTATCAAGTCCTCCAAAAAATACCAAACAATTCTTTTGCGTAAAAATATTATCAAGAAATATAATATTCTTCATTTGGGATACAGTCATCATACTCCTGCTTTTATACCAATTTATTTAGGCTCGGCGAAGCATGTCTTTTTCTTCCATACTTCTCTATTACTCGTCATCTCAGCAGTCACCTCCTTTCTAGCCGTTACCTCCTTTACGCAGTCCATCCATGCTTTCGCTGGTCTTTCTCTATTCATATAGCCATCCTCATTTATACTCATTCCTCACTACATTTTCCTCATTCCTCCGCATTACATGTCCATAGCACGTAATTTGGGATGCAATATTCTACAAAATCTAATCTACATCTAGAGCCGCAATCTAATTTCGAGCTCTGTTTATTCCGACCGATAAGCTTAAGATTACTTCTTAAAATCTGGGAGAAGATTTCTTGAAAAAAAGGACCAAGATTATGCCGATGAGGCAAATCAAGGGTTCACGCAGGCCATTAGGGTTCATTGACCCGCCTTAGTATCGTCGGTTCCATGATGATGTTCGTTAAAATCCGTCGCGTCGTTTCACACAGCAAATTGCATCAAAAGAATTCCGTTGATTTCAAATTTGAGTTTTTCAATCGTTCGGGTGTGAATTTTCGATTGAATATTGAGCTGGTGCCAATAACTACGGCTATTCAATATCAATTTAGTTTGAGTATTAGTTGATTGGAGAGCTGGGATATCTTAAAGTTATTTCTGATGGTACGTTTGTCTATAAAGTCCGTTGGTATAAGTAGTACAATAAAATAAAATAACCAGTTACTATTATTATTATTTTTTGTTTGCTAACCCTTGTGTCAGAGTTTTTATGGGCCTCTGACTTGGCTTTGCATGCCGTCGAGAAATATCTCTCAGGCATAAGGGTTTGGTTTCTCAATAAAAAAGTAAATACTCAGTAAATAGTTGTGAAGTGAATTCTTAGTACTGTTTTTTGTTGGTAGTAGAAAATATGGCAAGGTTTCCATTTCATTACTTTATTTTGACTAGTATCCGAATTGATTGAAGAATGTGAGACAGCCAGTCTTACTAAAAGGTATGATATACCCTATAATTGGTTGGTAAAAGTCAAAAAGGCTGTCATTCCATGTTAAATACTGCTATCTGGTATTCAGCTACATCTGGTTAGACTGGAAGCCAACTCTAACATGTTTAGGTGGAAAAAGCCAGATAGACGATCATGATAATGAAACTGATATGATAGTATAGCTGCACTACAAAAAGTACTAAGCAACATAGAACAAAAAGTAAAACAGCGCCATCTATGGCGGAGCGGACGAACTAAACAACAAAATCCTAGATCACGCAAGTAAAGTTATCCGCGACTTAAGACTATATAGAAGAACCCGACGACAACTGTCGACAGACACAATACCCGTCTAGTCGGAGGTCTTTTCTATAGGGGATGAAGAAGTTTACTCCCTGTTCTTCACAATAGCACGAAATTCATTGATCCCCTGTTTGTTTGTAGATAAAATCCAGTCAAAGAAATGGAGTACCTTCGATCCATTTCAAACAGAATGCAGTGTGGATCCCTTTGCAGGTTATACACCTCCTGTTCTGCCTATCCTGCACAAGCACCTGCACCTTTCAAGATTTAATCGAAGAAAATGCTAGAGCTGTGCAGGTGCTAGCGGTGGCCGAGTGATAGCGACCCCGACTTACGTACAGTAATTCGTGGGCTCGTACCCAGGCAGGCGCAGTACTTTGTGTAATTTATTTCATCACCACTGCTCTCAAAACGGTGAAGAAAAACATTGTGTGGAAACCGGCATGTCCTAGAACCAAAAATTCGAATACATGTGACATCTATCAATCCGCACTGGGCCCGTGTTGTGGAATATAGCCGTCGGAAAATTATAGGCTGATAATGATGCGGTGGCTACATTCTGGTCTAAATTATTTTGAGTTTCAGCGACACGTAAGGAAGAAGATCGTTTACTAAATTTCTATGATTTTATTCCAAAACTGCGTCAAAATTTCAGTCATGTTAGTCATTTTATCAGTTCCAAAAACAATTTCAGTTCAACAAATTAATGGGTTCAATAACGTGTTATCGGCTCTCAGTTTAAAATTACGGCCCAGACTTATGACTTCGCCAATGGTAATCGGAACCAACTCCATTAATATCTGAAACAATAAAAACGTCATATTGAACAGTTTTCAATATCCATTAAAGTCAATATGATTAGGTTTTTGTGAATATAAATTTACATAGGACCGTCTTGACTTTTGCCCGTGGCTTTGCAGGCATAGAAATTATCCCAAGGGTATGTATTGCTGGGATAAATAGTATCCTACTTCCGAACCCAGGTCATGGTGTACCTGTATGCCTCGAAAACCCAAAGACAAAGTTACTTACACAGTTATTATATTACTAGCTGTTGCGCGGGACCTTCGTTCGCGCGAAATTATTATGAAAATATCCCTTTTTGAATCGAATTTTGTTAACAACTTCATGGGTTTTTTTTTGCACGGAACCCTAATCTTTTCTCTAAAATAAAAGCCTAAGTAACATCAGCTGTGCTTTATAACATCAGCTGTCTGCCAGTAAAAAATGGTCCAGCCATTTCGGAGATTAGCCCGAACAAACAGAGAAACAAAAATTAAGGTAGGTTAATAACAACCTTAATTTTAAAAAATAAGGTATTTTTATAACTACCTTAATTTTTGTGCATGTGAAAGTATATATGGTACTTATGTACTTATGCACCATATATACTTTCACATGAATTCAGTAAAAAACTGTTATTTTGCAATTACCAACAGACACTTCAATTTCATTTATTTGTATAGATAGTAAGGATAAGCCGTTGAACCCTCTCAACTAAGGCCGATTCGAGGTGACCGTTTTGCCGACGCGTTAGAACTTTTTTAATAAAACCCTACTTTTTCTCTTTCCCCAAGGAATAAATTTGAATAGCAGTGGACTTTAAAAATTCAGGATTTAAATCATTAATGTTTACGGAGGACCAGAGTTTGTGCTAATTAAAGAGTTTTGTTAACAATTTTATAAAATTGTTTGAACTTTACGTACTTGCTTAAATATTTGTAGGGCAGCTAAAATTCTTCGTAATTAGAGATAAACAGGTTGTTTTTTGGCAAATAATTTGACAATTATACATAAATACATAACTAAAGCATTTTCCATGGGGATATAGATAAAACAAAGCCGCTTCCCGCTGTCTATTCCTATGTCTGCTTAGATCTTTAAAACTACGCAACGGATTTTGATGCGGTTTTTATAGATGGAGTGATTCAAGAGGAAGGTTTTTATCTACATTGCACCCGTGCGAAGCCGGAGCAGTTCGCTAGTATTGTAATGTAACAAATAAACTGATTTGGTGAATCGTTATTTATTACTGTAGCCTTACTAAATTAAGTATTTACTGTATTTTAGGTAGTCTGTTTTATCTAAATTTATATATTTTTTACTTTTGAGATGCATAGCTTCGTATAAATTTTACTGCTTCATTATATGGCTTTTCATATGTAAATAAATCTTAAATAAATGACGCAGGTTGTTCGAGATCACAAAAATTTTATTAGCACTTAAATCCTAATCCGTTTAGCCCCTTTATGACATACCTACATACTCACAGACGATGGAGCGTCCGATGTCATCGAGTGAGCTAGCCTATCACAAAACACATAGGTACCACTCAGTTTACTGACGGTCGACCACTTTTAACCCTTATGGACTGAGTTATAAGGTTGAAAAGTGGTCGATTGTTAGTGAGCGAGTACATAACTTAGAATAAGTAATCCCCCATCGTATCTCATATACATAATAAATACACAATTATATTAAAGAACGCAATCATCATCTCCTTTTGCTATTTGACGCAGTATAACTTTACCTTTCGTTACTCACACAGGATGTAAACAGACTCTTCACGAAGCCGTCAACCAAGCATTATGTACATCAAACTAAGTAACTTTACGCAAAAATTATTGCTGGGAAACGTCTTTTTTTTGGGATGAAAATCACGTTTTACGGTAGGACTCAATGTAATGCACTCAAAATATTGTTTTGATGGATTCATTGAATAGTATAGAAGTCATGGAGGTATTAAGTAAAGTAACAACATTAAAAACTTGTATTAAAAAAAAATGTGCAAAAGTTGTAAGTACCTTTGACCTTCAATATCTCCCTAACTATGTATAACCAGGTATGGTCTAGACTAGAACAAAAAATAAACGCAATGACGGGCCAAATAAGTGCCTTGCGGTTTCGATAAAGGTAGTTTTACACCAATTAGTTACCATACGTTTTTTGGTCTTCCCGTACTCCGATTGCCACCCACATTCATACTCAAAACATTCCGCAAGACATTTTCCACATTTCCTTAAAACAAAAGAAAATCAAATAATAATTAAACCCTCGCTGCGTTCCTGTCTTCATTTCCACAGTAGAGAGACAGAAGATTTATATTAATCTTAGTACGAAAACCAAAGTATACGGAACAATTCAAACAGTTCAACAATCTGAAGTATAATTATTATATCTCTCTTCGCCAACATTCATTAACAAAAGTTTTTGTTGCGATGAAAACGATATTTCAAACAAACTTAATAATTAGACGTGGATAAACTTAGTTAATGTTTCAGGAAGTACATTTCTGCGCCAAATCTTCGGATGTAAAGGTTCATTTACATGAGATAAGTTACACGCCCGAAAAGAGACCACTAAGTACGGGTGATTATCGAGCAAAAGCAAATATTCTATCCCGAATAGTATATTTATATGCCATAATAATTTAGACCGAGAGGTTGGATAATACTACAGCTTGTTTTTCAGTTGCTTTCAATAAAAGCGGTGATAGTCTAGTTCTGTGACTGTGACCGTCGGACTGCCAAGTCATAGGTATCGAGTTTAAACCCAAGACCCTTTTTTTTCATCATCATCATCAGCCTATAATGTTCCCACTGCTGGGACACAGGCCTCCTCTCTATGAGAGGGAATGGGCTATAATCCACCACGCGGGCCCAGTGCGGATTGGTAGATGCCACATGTCTTCGATTTTTTGGTTCCAGGACATGCCGGTTTCCTCACGATGTTTTCCTTCACCGTTTTTGAGAGCAGAGATGATGAAATAAATTACACAAAGTAATGCGCCTGCCTGGGTTCGAACCCACGACTTACTGTTTGTAAGTCGGCGTCGCTACCACTGGGCCACCGCTGCTCTCTATTCTGCTCTCTTTTTTTTTTACGGATGGGAAATCATCAAATGACTTCTCCCGACCCTCACCTCTGATTTTTAGGATTCATGTACGTATTGTATAATTATGACTTACTTCGGTGAAGTAAAACATTGTGAGGAAACCACTATGCCTAAAAGGTATTTCTCGACGGCATGTAAAGTCAAGTCAGAGGCCCATGGGCGGTATTAAAAGTCTGACACCAGGTTAGGCACCATTATTATAACCATACGATAAAGAAGAAAAAATTGCTTTCAGTTTCAAATTCTCATATACTTTCGTCTCGCGATATGCAACTATCACACGTACCATTTACACGAGTTAACTTTATTTTCTCCTCGAGGCGAGAAACTCTCTTCGTCTAAATGATCCCTTCCCCTTCTACCATTGTTTATTTTAATAAGATTATTGCTAGCGTTTCCTTCTGTTATATTTACATACGTTTATTCCTGTAAGCATGTTAATAATATCATCCGAAACGGAGGCGTTTGTGTGGTTTACATTTGAATTGAGTTGCGTGGGTGTTCAGAAATCAGTAGGTATCTAAAACAAATAAGTTACATAACATCATATCATAGTGCCTGTTATCTCCGGGGTGTTAGGCAGAGGTGTACCTACCCATAGCACCTACACCTACCTTTTGCCTGTTACGTAAGGAGGGGCGAGCCTATTGTCAGCAACTGGGCACAAATCTGAACTTCCAGCTTCTAAAGAAGAACGAAATACACAGAAATTCCTGATTTTAAAACTCAACAACATTATTTTGTCTCGACCTTGGAATCGAATCCTGAACCTTATGCTCAGCAGTATTTTTTGCGACCACAAGACCGACGACCCAGTCAAAAAGTCATCGATGTCAAGTCAGCATTAAATAAGTAAAGTGTTGAATAATATCTTTAAAACAAACAACGATCCTTATTCTTTGTATTATTAACGTTTCCATAAATTCGCGAAGTGTCTTGTGTAACTTCCACGCGACTTCTCCCAGTTATATTACTCCGCTCGAAGACACTTCATAACAAACTTATGTAAACATAACGATAGTTTACATTGCTATACATTTCACACCCACTATATTTCCCGTCTCTGACTCCCACGCCTCTAGGGAAACAGTATGGATGCATTAACTTGCAAATTGCATCAAAGTAGTGAAGTTCACATACTTTCGCGCAACCGAGAAAGTTCGGTCAATTACCTCAGGGCTTAGAACTTGGTAGTGACTTTAAAATATATCACACAGTATGCTATGCTTCAAAAGTATTTGATAGAAGTGTAAACCAACACTTTTCAGGTTAAAAATGTTATTCAATCTCTTACAGTCAAAGAATCAGCATTGCCATCCAACGTGGCAATGCTGTCAGCCTTCTGGGTACTTTTTCTATTGACCGCGAAGTGAACGAACCTATTTTGAAACTTGTACATATTTTTTTAGATCTATTTGTAGTTTCAATAATTTCTTAATGAAAAGAATAAGTTTCGATTCCACACACCTTTTTGGTAACTTCAAATATTGTCAAATGAAAAACATCTTAAGGAAAATGTAAAAATAGATCATCGGGTTTCAAATAATCAAATCAAAGGACTCAATCTGGAAGTGGCACTATAAATTGACAACCACAGGTCTGTCTGATTGACACCGGTGTTCATGAACGTTACTCACAGTGCGCGCGGACGCACAGGGTCCCAAAAACCTATTCATAAACAATACTTGAGGGACGATCGACACTATGCGCATATTATAATAAACGCACAGATAAAGTAGCTCACTAGCTACTTTACGCAACGCATAGTGCGACAAATCATCAAAAATGTCAAACTGGTATCGGGTATTAGGTTATATTGTAGTGATTTGTGATACGCTGTTTTGTTTTGTTTGAATAATTGCGATGGATCACAGCAGCGAAGATGATTTTGATGATTATATCATTATATATTATATCATTATCGTATTATATCATTATAGGCAAGCAATTATTCATAATGAAAAGTTTATTTGAAATAATGTAAAACCTTTCAAACAGTAAACAAAACTTTTAAAACAGTCTTTGTTTTAAAATATCTTGGTTGCCATTTATTCTGTCAGTCAGTCAACCCGAGTGAAGTCGCTTCACAACGTTAACCAATCACAGCGCCCCATTCAAAGCGATGTGTCCGCACAGCAAAGAGTCCATTAAGTATTGTTTATGAAATGAATGGCCTGCCATGACGAACGCAGTGAGAAATGCCTTACTTAGCATAGTGTTGCCGCCATACTTATGTATGTAGCGTTCTTGATTACCGGTGTGATTTGTCTACATTATCATCAGATAATTTTAGAACAGAAACCAAAAAATAGCACAAGTTTCAACAATAAGCAACGAATTTAGTTGAAAACACACTCAATTAAATAGTTATCCAACATTTGTGTAGTTCACCATACAAGCGTTGACATTTAGTTGTGTATAACTTATTCAAGATTGGTATAGTGGAGCTTTATACATAGTTTATGAATATGAAACACACTAACTGAATATTCAAGTTCTACAATCATAATCAATAAAACAACTATCTTCAAAATAATCCATTAAAGCCTTCGAGGTGGATTATATTTATGTTTCAGTTTAGATTAGTGTTCGAAAAAATGGGAAATGTAAATGAAAAAAAAAAATACGTCTTTACTTCCATTAAATATAGAACTGTAGATGACAGTTACTAAAATATAAAAACTATATTTTCTTGTGAGAACTGGATTTGCACGCTCTAAAACTGTTAGTCTTTTTTTTTCGGATTGCAAATCAACAAATGACTTCTCCCGCTCTGGGCAGAGCGGAAGGAAGTGTCAGACTTGTACTGACTAAAACCCATCCATGTTCCTTCCTTGCCCTTTGTGTTCCAGGGCCGCGGTATTTCTTTAGAACAGTCCCGCAGCCCTGGAAAACTGTTAGTCTTTATCCGTTGTTGATAAAAATACTTCAGAGTCTTTGATCTGATTGTTTCAAAATCGCAACTTTTGTTATTAAATAATACTAAGTATCTCGGTCTATTCTTAGGTTTTTTTTCTTTGAATTCCAAAGAAGCGATGGATGGACTATGTGAAGGATGAAATGGCTAGAAAGGAGGTGACTGCTGAGACGACGAGTAATAGAGAATGGATGTATGGAAGAAGAAGACATGCTGCGCCGATCATAAATAAATTGGGATAAAGAAATGGTGATGATGATTTAGCTATAAATATCAATCCTAGGCTAAACTAAGTATCAGATTTTGACCTAAAAACTGTTAAAACTGTAACATCGCCCCGCGGTATTGTACAAAAGTATCCTTTGTCCAACAGTCACGTACTCCAAAACAAATGTTTATTTGTGCCAATTCGTCATCTGCTCGATATTGTTTACCAACTGTTATTATTTTTACGTGGATTCCGTTCGGAATAAAGATCTGTTGTTTGTTTCAAAACTGATCAATTTATGCCGTTCTGAAAACGGTTTTTGTTAGAAGGTTTTCGGTTGTATTTGTTGAAGATGGCGAAATATAAATGAAAATCGTTTTAGTTTGTAATTTTTTGTCGAAATGCAATTGTTGGTATTTATGTCAGTTGAATATTCATAGAAAGGAAAGTGATACAGAGTGCTTCTAGTTTTTTTTTAAGAATATTATGTTTAAAAATATTTACATAAAACATTTCGTTTGAGTGGGAACGGGTGCCAGAAGACGGCCGTCGTCGCTGAGGGACGCCTAGCAAACTTAGAAGCGTTCGTTTATGACAAATTGGCCGGAGAAAACCGCACAGAAAGAACAATGGATGGCTATGGGGATAGCTTTTGCCTTTGGGAAAATATAGGCTCAGATTTTTTTTTTATTGTTGGAACTCAGCGTCTTTTTTTAAAAGAAGAAATCTTCACAGAAACACATCATGCTGCCAGCTTTATTTTTTTGTCCTCACAAGATGAGCATCCAATAATCCAATTAACGACAAAGTAAAAATAAAACGTGGCAGCGTAAAAGCTAATTTTAATAAAGTGCCCGCGTCACTTTGGAGTATTGTCAGAAGAGAGAAAAAGACAAAAAGAGAGATTTAAAAGAGAAAAGTATACTTTTCACTTAGCCTTATTGGCGAGTCCATAGATTTGCTTTTTACACGACATCACTTTCAATTTTCTTATAAGTTTTTCGATAACACTTTTTAGAATCGTATATTAATTCTGAATTAGGCTATGTCCGACAGTTAGCGGAATTGTATATAGGCCGATCAAAATGTTGCTCCCGTACCTTAAGAAAAAGCTTAGTTTACTTTTTGTTTCACAAGAGAGAGAATAGATACATCTTTTTGGGTAAAGTGAGGTTATACGAGTCTCTTATTCTATGAAAGCTCTGTATTATGTTCAATTTAATTGGAAAGGTACCTTAATAACCTCGACAGAAAGTTCAAAATATGAATTTATGTGGTCTTGAATATCGAAAGCTTATTTAACCACGACCACGACAGATGAATGAAAGTGGACAGAGAAAAGTATGGAAGGATCGAAGCAGGTTCTTTAATATGTTCTACCCTTATGTATTAAAAACATAAAAACATAAACATCATTTATTTCAGGCTTCAATGGCCCATAGATATATATATACCTTATAAACTAACATATATAAAGTAAATACAATAACAGTGTTAATAAATAAGACTTAAAACTATGTTAGTGGCACTTCACTTGTTCACACTTCACTTGTGCTGGCTGACCAGTGGAACTTGTCCGCGGAAGCGACGGAACACCACGTCCTGCGGCCAAAAGTCTTCCATCATCACTAGGTGCAGATAACAATTCGGTACTCGCACCACGAACGCCTTGAAGTCGACGTTGCGGCGCGACTCTAGGATCTGCACCCTCGGTGTGTAGTTCGTCTTTTGGCGCACGTACTCCACGATGTCCTCCGCTTTAGTGGTGTAAGCGGGAGATGTACACCGGTGTATTGTGATAGGAGAAGAAACTCGTGGCTAAATAACACAAAACACACACACACAGCCACTCCATGGATAGATGACCACACATTACTGACAAGCAGTCTTACCAAGGGATATCGTATGTCAACCCAGTACTAACTGGGTTGTGGAGGTAGTCGCTCCATGTAAAACGATGGTACTCAGCTTCATCATTGAAAAGAGTGTCCATGGAGTTTCTTCCCGTTCTTCTCCATAGAGATCTACGCTTTGGAATGGGCAACTACAGTACTTTCACAAGTTATTATGCCTTATGTCTGTGACTGTAGCTTAGCCTTCTTTGTTTTTGTTACATTCAAAATTGCCTCTAATGGTCTAATTGAAATAAATGCTTTTGAGTTTGAGTTTGAAATCCGGTTAGACTGGAAGCCGATCCCAAAATAGTTAGAAAAAGACGAGGCAAATGATGAAAAAGGCGTGAATTTAGGCATGTATATTATATTCTAATTTCATCAAATGAAATAACAAGTCTAATATACAAGCAAGTGCAATTATCGCTTCTCGCTTGCTTTGAGACCTGTTCCTTTCGCTATTCTTTGAAATTAATTCGAGAGGATTTCGCCTTTTATGTCGACAGAATATGAAACAACTTTTATTTGAACAAGTTTATTTTTCTTACAAAAGCCGCTCTCAATTGATGGATTTGCTAAGTATTTGAAACTAAATAATTAATTAAGATTTGCCAAAAGTAGCGAAGTAATGAAAACAAGATTCAAATAGTTTAGTTTTTTTCAGTGATTGAGTTATTTGAAACGTTTTCATTAGTTTTCTAATAAAGAAAGGTTCAGCCAGCCTCATTATAGTGTTACTTAGGTCCTTAATCAGGTTTTTTTTTATATTAAGTCTGGGCTAAACCTACTTGCAATTGATATTGTACAACTGGTGCACTTTTTATATTTATTTATCTGTTTTAAAATTTCATTTAACCGATTAGCAGTTAAATCATTAGATGGGACATTTTTATAAGCTTAGAATAAAATAAAATATACATTTTTGGTTGCTATGGCTGCGCTATTCAAATGTATCTCTGGAATAGTCTTTAGGATGTATAAAAAAAAAATAACTTCACCAGCCGAGTAGTCGCAAACGCGACTGCTGAGCATGAGGTCCTGGGTTCGATTCCCGAGTTGGGCAAAGTGCTATAGGGTTTTTCTACCAGAAATTTCTCAGTAGAATCCACGGAGTCTGGAGTTGTGCCCGGTTGATGGCAATAGGGTCGCCTCCCATAACATGGGACTTAAAACATAACTGACGAAATGTGAGTGTACAATTAGGTACACCTCGGCCTAACACGTCGGGGATTTCAGGCGTGATATTTAAAAATATATAAAGTGAATACAATCTACGATTCTAAAAACCATCATATATTTTTTCTAGTTAGCTGAATAAAACTTTTCACCAGAAAGTTATTCCACATAAAATTCGGGATAAACTTTCACTAATCACCGGCACTAATTAGCGTGCAAACGGTTTTTTTTAATTAGCGTACATATAACGGTAGCAATGCGTATTTTAAATTAAAATCTTTTGAGTTTACACACGCATGGGCCCGTGAATTGCCTGACGTAATTGTCTGCATTTTTTAGAGTTATTGGGTCAAAGTTTTTCAAGTCAAAAGAGGGGCCTATTTTTTCATTAGAGTTTTGTAGGTAGTTGTTATGACGTCGCTAAAGTAAAAGATGACTTTTAGTTTTTAACGGGGAAGTCCCTAGAGAAAAATATGTTGAGGAGAAAGATGTGTTATTTACAGTTTAAATTAATGAATTTAAAGCTTGAGTTTTGTTCGGTGGTCATCTTTTGAATGTTTTCCAATAAAACCTACGGTTGAATTAAGGTCAACACATCAAGCTACGACAATCTGTCAACACAATTCAATGTCTTTAATAGATTTAAAAGCTAAAGCACTAGGTTCAAGGTTGATTGGGAATATACTACAGCGCTCAATGATGGTCATCCAATTCTCAACCTTACAGCACGATACTCAGGGGTTAAGGTGGACCGTCGATGTCAAAGTAAAGACAATATTCTTTTGTCGAAAATGCCCAGTGAAGAGAAGGGTATAATAGTAATATCCTACCGAATATTTAAGACCCTACCGATCCTGTAAACAAGACGAGAGCGTGTTCATAAAACGCGCCCATGAATACGCTAATCGGCTGCCGCGAGCAACCGACCGCTGTACCGCAAAAATAAAGTAATGAAATCGTAATTAGGGTTAATTTCAGCCAGATCCGACCCGGTTTCGTCTGCGGTTAACCTGTACAGAACAACCCGTTTAGATTTATAGGGTTTTCATACAAGATTTATGACTGTCATTTATTATTCACTATCTGCGGTACAATCAGAATTTATGACACACTTTTCGGTATGGTTTTATACGAATAAATAAACTATTTTATTGTAATATCTTGGCGTGGAGTATGATAAGTGTTTTTGCTGAATAAATATATCTGAATATTTAATGCGAAGTCTTTTTAGATTCGCGGCGTAATGTAAATATGTTTGGGACGATGTCGTTTGGGTTTACAATTTATATTAAAAACAAAAATATTTATTTTCGATTAGGTACTCTTTTTTGTAAAACCAAACGACTGTGCAAATGGTTCGGCAAATAAAAGAAAACATGAATGTATTTTTTTTACAAGATTAATTTCGACGAGGCCAGCGGTCTTCGAATGAAAGATTAACTATATAAGGTCAGTTGCCTCGTTTAGCCGCCTAAGTTAGCAGCCAATCGAGAGAACGAGGTAATCATGTTCATGGGGTTATTGCATTCAGTAACTATGTATGAGCCTACACATTGGATATGCCTTTTTTTTTACGGATGTGAAATCATCAAATGACTTCTCCCGCTCTGGGCAGAGCGGAAGGGAGTGTCAGACTTGTACTGACTAAAACCCATCCATGTTTCTTCCGTGCCCTTTGTGTTCCAGGGCCGCGGTATCTCTTTCGAACAGCCCGCAGCCCTGGCAGGCATCGGCCCTTGCGGGCCCTTCCCTGTTTGCTGACATCTCTTTGTGGCGCGCTTGGAACACGAACGCGCCGTCAACACGGCCTGTCGTCAAAAGACGGACGGACGGCGAGCTAGCCCATTACTCACCGTCCACAGGTCCGCATCTACGGTGGCCGGAAGCCACCACGTGACCCCCGACGCCCGAGGCGTCTCCCGCGGCGGCTGGGACGAGAGGTTGTCTCCCTCTCACGCTCCGCCACCTCCTTCGCTAGCATGACTGCTTCGCAGAAGGAGGTGACGGCGTCCCATTCCCTTTCGCTCCGGATCATGGACTGGACCAGGGCCGGACGCGATAGGTCACCGCCGGCATTGGATATGCCTTGAGTAATCTTAGAAGAGTAAATAGACCAAGACGTACTGCACATTGCTGAATATTGGAGTCTGGGAAAGCGATATTTGCCTATCATCAGTTGATAGGCAAATATCGCTATCCCAGACTCCAGAGGTGTTATTGCCTAAGAATATGTAACATAACATCACGCCTGTAATCCCCGAAGGGTTAGGCAAAAGTGTACCTAATAAGTACACCCACATTTCGCCAGTTATATATATATTTTTTAATCCCATGTAATAGGGGGCGAGCCTATTGCCATCAACCGGACTTAAATCCAGACTCCGAGGCTGCTACTGAAAAATTCCCAATGGAAAACCCCAATAACACTTTGCCCGACCCGGGAATCCAACCCAGGACCTCAGCAGTCGCGCTTGCCACCACAACATCGAAAGGCAGTCGTACCAAACATGTGAAACATGTAATTTCATTAAATTTCTCGTGACTCTAAAAAATGTAGTTCACATCGCAAATCTAACTTTCATAAAATAAAATGTTCCAGGTGAAAAAGTTGGTATATCTGACTCTATTCGACATGATAACTTGGTTACAGTGTTGCAGCCTCAATTTCGTTCGTTTGACGTCATTTTTAATATTTGATAGCATTTTTTACGAGTCCAGTGTGCAACCTACTTTTCAAAAACTGATGCAACAGAACGTGGGGGGAGGTATTTTATGGGATTATAAGGTGACGTGACAGATCATTTTGAGAGAGGAGATTCATAACTCTTTTACGACTGTCATTTATATAGGTCACTCACTCACTCATCACGAAATATCGAAAACTGCTTAACGTATACAGATGAAATTTAGCAAGGAGGTAGTTTATAGTTAGTAGACGTCCGCTAAGAAAGGATTTTGCGACAGGACTGGATTAAGGAGGTCTAAGGGCTCTCGCCAGTTTGTATGCAAGTCCTTCATTGTTTATGCTACAAACTTGAAATTTGGCAAGGAGGTAGCCACGCGGACGAAGTCGCGGGCAACAGCTAGTACTTCATATAAGTAAGTCACAGCTGTAGTCAGGTTTGAAAGGCTTTGATAGTAAATCTGCTGTTTTAATTCGGGTTCGATTCCCTGGTCGGGCACAGTATTATTGGGTTTTTTCATCAAAAATTTCCCAGTAGCAGCCTTGGAGTCTAGATTTGCTTCCCGTTGATGGCAATAGGCTCGCCCTTTATTACATGGGTTTGAAAAATTAACTGGCGAAATATGGGTGTATTATTACCTAGGTACACCTCTGCCTAACCCTTCGGGAAGTACAGGCGTGATATTATGGTCGATTAAAAAAAAATGCTCTTTAGATAAATAGTCAGCCGACTAATCATCCACTCAGTTTGTTACAAACAAACTTACAACCCGTTAAAAGTATTCGGGTTTGTTCAAAATTAAAAGAGTTTCAACTGTCATTGTCTGAGTTTAAAGTCGAAAACTCCCCTTCTAACTACTGCTCAATGTCCTACTGAAAAGTTGTCCGTCAGTTCTTTAAACGTTTAGTGAAATTTTTAGCTGCCTTTAGACTGACTGAGTGGAATGTTCGAATTAATGATTGGAATTGCAAATCATGGGTGCAGAATAGCAGCGTATTTACATTAAAAATCATCATCATCATCATTTCAGCCAGTCCTCTTCTGGACAGAGGCCTCCCCTAAGAGTCACCATATTGTTCGGTCCCGTGAGACTCGCATCCAGCGGGTCCCCGCAACCTTTACCAGGTCGTTGGTCCATCTGGTGGAAGGCCTTCCAACGCAACGTCTTCCGGTTTTCGGACGCCACTCCAGAACTTTTCGGCCCCATCGGCCATCCGTTCTGCGAGCAATGTGCCCTACCCACTGTCACTTAAGTTTGGCAATTTTTCAGGCTACGTCGGTAAACTTGTTTCTCTTTACATTATACGTTTCAGATTAAAAGGAACATGTAAAATAAGGTTATTAAAATGTTTTTAAAACAAAACCTAATTAGTAGAACTATTACTTTTATACTTATTGTAGACAACTCAAAATCGGACTGTTTATTAATGATCGATCCGTTTCTGAATGAGAACAGCCATTGCCCTAAAGTCCATTGGTCCATTTCTACTTATTTTAGGGGACACCTACATAAAAGTATATAAGGCTTAATATTAAAAACACACTCTTGGACTAAACCCTCGGTGCTGATGCCAACATTTTAAAAACCAACGTGCACTATTATGTAGTTAGCCATTTAGATGTAAGTGCAAGCGGGCATTATACGTATGTACTAGTATTATTTAGTACTATGATGAGATGACCAGTAATAGAGAAGTATGGAACCAGAAGACACGCTGCACTGACCCCAAATGAATTGGGAAAAGGGCGAGAGAATGATAATAGTATTATTTAACAATCTCCCAAGTCATTTTTAACCAACCAGTCTAGACCATTATGTCCGTAACAGCCACAATTTACGAGCATAGATAATTTTAAAGAAAAGGGTTAGTAACTTGTCACTACCCGTAAGATATTGAAATCCTTACTTTATTTATTGCTGGATGTAACGTCTTGTGGTGCTGACGTAACTACGGTTTAGTGATTTACTGATGCCGCTCGTAAAGATTACATGTAAAGGACAGCGCACACGTGTAAGAACTTCACGGAATTGGAATTGTCAACTCAAGCCGATCAAGTTCTTTATATTAAAACTTCATGCTGCATCGCACACTTATAAGCATCGTAATGACCCCTTGGCTCAGGTAGAGAGAGGCTCGGTAACTATTCATAAACTGAATTACTCGAAGTTACCGATCCTTGAGCTCTTCCTTTTTACACGACTGCCCAAAAAAAAGAGTGATATGTTTTCAGGGTTCATGTATGTATGTTTGTGGGTTTCTTCATTCCACCATAGCTTCTAAACGGCTTAACCGATTTCAATGTATGTGGTATCTTTAGAAGCGTTGAGGTATTCCGGGTTACATAGGCTAGTGAACATTTAAAAAAATATAAACGGGCATTGCAGTCGTGCGACGGTTCCTTGGAATAGTTCTTTACAGGTCCCCCGACTGCAATGAAAAGATTGGTTTTCAGTTTTCCACTTTTGTGGAATTTGTCTTGTTTTCAATTTTTTAGTTCACTTTTTTAATTCACTTTATTATATGGCAGGCGTGTTTTTTTTTTCTTCTTTATCGTATCAATAAAGAAAGCTTCAGATTGAATGACGGAAGTAACGGTGACCAATCACAAACAATGTAGTATGGGACTGGCGTATGGTGTTCAGTGAATTAAAACCGATTCTGTGACGCCAACCGGACGAACTGCTTTTAGCATCCCGTCGCCTCACTTACGTAAGGTCAACGTGACCTTCACACAGTCATAAGGGCGTCCGCTTAAGCCTGCGTGGGTGCACGGAGTGGGTGCTATGCTGACAATTTTCACCTTTTAGCGCCGCTCGTGTTATTTTTTTTTATTTGCGCCTGCACCCGCGCTGGTTTTAGTGGACGCCCTTGTAAGGCCTCGGGCTCGGTCAGCGGCGCGGCGGCGGCGGTGCGGTGAGCGGCGCGTTTCAATGCGTACATTTATATGGAACTGGCTTCGAAGGCAGCGGCACGGGGAGCGGGCAGCGAGTGGCGTACGAGCGGTGCGTACCAATCTAGCGTTGCCCGCACGTCTGACGTAGTGTTTATCTGTAGTATTTACATCTTTTTATGCCCGCAATAAATCAAACTTTAGGAAGGTATTAGTATCAAGAAGAGGTAGTCGTCGCTGTTTAGGCATTTCGTTAGCAAACAAAGATACTAATTTCTCTTAACACAACACTACGCCGTTCTAGCGCCGCGCGGTCTGTACAGATAATACACTATATAATATCGGTCTGCCCGCTGGCTTCGAGACCGGGCACAGCGTTGCCGCGCCGCTCCCCGCGCCGCTGACTTCGTGCCCGAGGCCTAACCGGCTTGTTGCTACGGTGACATGTCAGAGCTGCTGAGCCAATTCGGTTTCGTGCTTACTTTAGGTTGACAACTGGCTGAAGACGAGCTGATAAAGTGAGGTCATGCTAATCCCCTTCAGTGCTTATGAGTGGAGTTTTTATTGAGACATCTTTGACCATTATGAAATAAAATATATCAGACTTTTACTTCTTGTTTCTTAAAACTACTGATTCGAGCATTCAGTGATGTCAAGAAAATTGACCAATTATTGCATTAACTGTCACTGGCGGGTTTCACGTCTACTGTAATTCTTCTGTGGCCTTCACTACATACCGCCACTGTTGACTCATTTCAAAGGTTTCTTTCCTACACTCCAAAAAAGGTTCTAATTAATTGTTCTAATTTATCACTTTTGTGAAAGAATCCCATGGACCCTCAGCCCTAATGATGTTGTTGTCAGATGTTCTATGTTAATCAAGGATACATTTCTATTTCAAGTACATCTCGTATCTGGTCACCGGATCGCAGCGGATGGCATAATGTTATGGTTTGTTTACTCTTGAAACGGAAACTGAAACGGAACCGACCAGAACTTGAAACTCTTTGTACCTTACTGATATCCCGAGTTTTGAAGTAATAACACGAATTTGGGCATATCGTATAGGTATACTAAAAGTGGCACTATACCATGCTCGAATTTTAATGAAAATACAAAGAGAATAAAACTTTACCGTTTTATTGGACAATCATAGGATTTACGGTAATTCTAGCTCTTGTAGTAACACTTTCTATAACTCGCTGGTAATCGACACGCAATTGAATTAAGCTTAAGATTAGAGATTGGTAATAAAACGTTTTTTTCTGAAAATACCCACACGGTCCAATGTATAGAATAGCTTTTTTTTTTAAATAAACGACTAAAGTTTTCCAGGCACCAGTTAAAGGAATTAGAATCCCATCCAACTAAAATATAAATAAATATTTATCATTAAATAAATACATAATACCAGAGTCACACCTTACCCCAATTTATTTGAGAACCCCAAAATCAAATCACGGAAACAAGATATAGAGTACAAAATCAAAAATTCCGCAACGCATCCAGCACAGGTGATAAAATAAATATTTATAGTAAATAAAAATGTACCGTATCTCGCAAGATCCCAACGGAGAGGAAGGAAATCAATTGATAAAGTTGGAGTTGGAATACATAGTATTCCCCGGCAGGGCGATTCGTTTTCATTTGCCTGTCGCATCTAGAATCTGTGATTGTACCAAACCGGCACATAAATTCAAGGAGAAAACATAAAAGTGGGAGAATGGTGGAAAGGTATTCAGTTAACGGTATTTTGTACGGAGTGTGGGGCTTGGACGAATGTGCAGAATAAACATGACGTAAATTCAGACAATAATATCATTGAAAATAAGTACTCGTTTTGCATATAACTAAATTTAAAGACTTTTTACTACTATACATGTTATCTGATATTATTGTAGTCTGAAAGTGTCGCCGGTGAATGAAAAACTCTGTGGTAATCGGTTGGCTTGGTATGGACATGTGATACGGAGGAATAAGGAATATGTCATGAGTAAAAGTTTTGACGATTAATGTGGGGCGGGTCTAAGAAAAGAGGAAAACTTAAGAAACGATGGATGGACTTTGTGAAGGATAATATGGCAAGGAAAGAGATGTCTGATGAGATGACGTGTATAAATAGAGAAGTATGGAAGAAGGTGATATGCTGCGCCGATGCCAAATAAATTGGGCTAAGGGCAGGAGAATGATGACGACATGTTCTATTATATAATAAAATTGAATATTATAGTAATAATATTATAGATTTTATCATAGAATATTATAATATTCTCAAAATCGGTGGAGGAATACATTGTGAGGGAACTGGCATGCCCTAGAATCAAAAACTCGAAAACATGGACATCAACCAATTTGCTCGAGCCCGCGTGACTGATTTTGATGTGACTTTTTTCATATCTATGAGTGTTAGTAATTGAGCTTGTCGCAAACATTGAACCAATAACCCTCCTTTTGGGCTTCGCTGCGGTCGGGTAAAAAATGGAAGGTCAGTTTTATTTTTAATCTAAAATTCGTCCGAATTAACGTTATGTTTAAGTGTTATGTTTGTGCTAGACCCACTGTCGTCCTTATTCGCAAGGATTCTGTTATAATGGAGGATCTTCGTTCTTGACCCATTGAGGGTTGTTGTTTTGTTTTTCTTGAGTGACAACGACAAAGAGTTTTTGTTACTGTTTTGACGAAAGATATCAAATCGTCTGTACCTTTTTGTTATGAATTTAGGCTATGATAAAATGAACATAACAAAGACACAATAAAAATCTGAGTGCCTTTTAATTGGTTAAGTGGTAGCTTGTAAACAAGACTTTGCAGTATATTATAGCCAGTCCAGTTGTTGGGCCAAATCTCAAGTATTATTGGGTCTTGAGTATCTCGGAGTTTATGTATTGTGTGTTCAAGAAAGTAAATTAGACCGTTAGACGCTGGCCTTGTCTTGTACACGGTTCGACCTAGGCTGAGCAGGGTATCTGAAAGGCTAAAGCATCACTTGAGCTTGGAAAAAATAGTGCTCCGAAAAAAATAAATTAGGTCGTACCCTTCTGAATGTTAGGAGCTTGGAGTAACGGCAGTGAAGGGTTTATCCTTCAAAAAATATAAGTTTGGTAATATTAAGATGGATTGTAAATCTATTTTCCTTTCTAATCGTAGCTCTTCAAGATATAGGTCCCGAAACATCTTCAGAAGATTGACTTTTTCAATCTAACCCTCTCTTTGTACACATCTAAATGTTATACTAAATACAATTATGAGATCGGTTCACACGTACGCTTTTTACAGCAAAAAGAGGATCGAACGTG
Organism: Lycophotia porphyrea; assembly: GCA_950005105.1. Lineage (NCBI taxonomy): Eukaryota > Metazoa > Arthropoda > Insecta > Lepidoptera > Noctuidae > Lycophotia > Lycophotia porphyrea. Next base: position 6,401,299 of record OX465387.1, on the reverse strand, counting down.
AGATAAATGGCTAATATCAGGGATTTGTGGCTAAGCGTTGGCGGTTTAATTTCCCCTAGGGAAATACGTATAAAAGTATATAGGTATATATGTAAAGCGGGGGAAACTATTAAATTGGTGCTGTTAAATTTATTGCGTGTTCGCCGTTTTATCTTTTCGGAGTCGATTTTGATGTGGTGTTAATGAATTATGTTGTGTGGATTTTGTGGTTCAAATGAAAAAGCTCTCGATGTTAGTTATTTTTCTGGTTTTAACTTCAATCATCCAGAGGTTTAGGGAAATCATGTTGAAACTAAAAAAAAAGAAGTTTTTAGCGACACCAATAATCTGAGGACCTGCCACCACAGTTCAAGCAGTATTATTTTAATCCTACTTCAGTGTGGGAAGGAGTCGGAGGTTCAGGACGTGTATAGCTCTATCTTTTTAGGGTTCCTTACCCAAAGGGTAAAAACAGGACCCTATTACTAAGACTTCGCTGTCTGTCCGTCCGTCTGTCTGTCACCAGGTTGTATCTCATAAACCGTGATAGATACATAGACAGATGAAATTTTTACAGATGATGTATTTCTATTGCCGCTATAAAAACAAATAATAAAAATATAAATTATTTAATATTTAAAGGGGGCTCCCATACGAGAAACGGTTTATGGTACGGAACCCTTCGTGCGCGAGTCCGACTCGCACTTGGCCAGTTTTTTATGTTCGGTACCGAAACATAGTAATTAACGAGTTTCAGTACTAAATGAATTTGCCACAGCCAAAAGGGATTCTTGGAACTGAAAAACATGGAAGCAGATTCGGAACATCAAAAGGAATTATTCATTATGGCTGAAGCCCCCTCAATACCAGTCTTCGTACGGAAAAACCATATTTCCGTACAGTTTCATCAAAACTGCTCGTAAAATGAAGAAAAGGCTGAGAATATGAGAATTTTAGATTTAGAAAAGGAAATTATAAACTGCATAAAAAGTGTGGTGTGGTGTGGTTTGTGAGAAATCGGGGTAATTTAATATCATATTTAATGATATTATTATATGATATAGCAGTTAACATAACATGACATCACGCCTGTAATCCCAGGAGAGTTAGGCGGGTTGTACCTAATAGTATACCCACATTTCGCCAGTTATGTGAAAGTCCCATGTGAAGGGGTTGAGCCCCCAACCAGGGGTTGATTCCCAACAACCGGACATAGATCTAGACTCTGTGGCTACTACCCAATAACACTTTTCCCAACCTGAGAATCGAACTAAGGATCTCTTGCTCAGCAGTCGCGCTTGCGACCACTAGACCAACAAGGCAATTACAGTTAAATAAACATCAAAAGCACATTTTATTAAAAGCCATTTTTTTTTTTTTACCGATTGGAAATCATCATATGACTTCTCCCGATCCGGGCAGAGCGGAAGGGAGTGTCAGACTTGTACTGACTAAAACCCATCCATTTCCTTCCTTGCCCTTTGTGTTCCAGGGCCGCGGTATCTCTTTCGAATAGCCCGCAGCCCTGGCAGGGTCCTATTAAAAGCCATCATTCTATTTCGAAACACCATTATCTTCGCACGTGTCTCGTCTTTTAATATATCTTAAGTGTGTTTTTCCTGTTCTTTTAACGGCTAAGGGAAATAGTGGGAAATAAAATGGACTTAAAGATCTGAAACCGTCAACTTACATTCCTGTTGGTCACCTTTATATATACATCTATACAAATAAATTAATTTGAAGTGTCTATTTGTAATTTCAAAATAACAGCTTAATACTGAATGCTGCAAAAACTTCTTTCCGTCTGTTGTTTGTTCCGGCTAATCTCCGAAACGGCTTGACTGATTTTAACGGGACTTTATTGGTAGATAGTTGATGCTCTAAGGAATAACGCAGGTTACTTTTATTTTGCAAAAACGATTAGGGTTCCGTGCAAATAAATAAAACCCATGAAATTGTAAACAAAATCCAAATAGTGAAATTATATTTTTATAATAATTTCACGAGAACAAAGGCCGCGGGCAACAGCTACCTATAATAAATAAAATGAGAAAGCATCCCAATAATTCCTTCGTTTAAAAATGAAAGACCTGGTTTAGGAGATAGCTATGTATTTAAATATAAGCCGTGCTATTCATAATATATTCTCGTTAGCATCATTATACCACTCGAAACAACTACTACACATAATATTTTATTTTCATTCAGCTCAAGCCGATCGGCAAGCTACGTTTTTGGCAAACCGGTATTTCCCATCTCTGAATCTTATTCAGAGCCGCTCGACACTATTCGAGATAAGCCAAGCGGCTTTTCTCAGAACATATTTGCTGCCCTTCTGTGCCGAGTCATGCCAAACATTTTTTTGTTAGCATGTTTGTTAGTCCCACTGCTGGGCAAAGGCCTCCCCTTCTTCCTTCCAAACCTATCTTTCCTGTACAATATCTGGCCATGTTCGCTCCGCAAACCAGATCAGATCGTCTCACCATACTCGCCACGGTCTTCCTGGATATCGATTTCCGCCGACAGGAGGCGTCCAGTGAATGAACCGAACAAACACATTTATCTAGGACCCCCTGTGTTTAGCTCCATAGCTAGAAGTCTCAACAAGATCTTCCCTTTATAAGAGGAGGAATTTTTCCCACAATGCCACAATAACAGGCTAATAAGATTATATTATTCCCGGCTTATAAACATCCCACACCAAACAGGGTACACAAATATGAATAAGCAAATATCAAATCATACAATAAACTATTGACCGATGAGCGGGCAAATTGACCTAATAAGGGAATATAAGGCACCGTCCCACTGTCACTGTCGTATATTTTTCCGCTCATGAAACGTGCAAACGGTTGGTTATAGAATCAGGGGTTACTTTGCGGAAAACCATGACATTAACTGTTTTTTTAGTTTTTATTCCGCAATAAACATCGAACATAAAAACGAAATGCGAAAGACGCATGCAAGCATAGTAATTGAAACAAAATATTATTCAAAACATTTAATATAATTGTTTACACTGACAGCGAGAACTCTGGAACCGCGAGGTGATAGTCCAGTACTCATAAAAATGAACAACTTTCTAGTATGGGACCTACCATGAAATCGCAAAAAAAAATGTCAGCTGCTGCCTACATTTTATCGAGCAACACCAATAATGTATGGAGCAGCTGATATTTTTATACTTTTCTTTCCATCCTTCCTTCCTTTTCTTCCAACATTTAAAAAATCACCCTGTAGAGAGCAGGCCTGTGTCCCAGCGGTAGAAACAATGTAGGCTTAAGTTATCATGCTTATGCGTCTCGCTACTTGCTTATCGCTGGCGGTAGGACATGAGCCTAAGATGGACCGCGGTAGATAACATCACTGGCCAAATAAACATTTGAAGGGACCTGGGTAATAGAGTCCAAAATACCATATTAGGCCTCAGTAATAACACAGGCCAAGAATATTTTCTTCTTTTGTCAGTATTTTGTGGAAGCGTAACAACGAATGTCAGTACAGTATTTTTTTGTTAGTACAATTTGTATCACACATATTACATACATTTCTTTCTTGCGCGGGATGTAAGTGGTCGTGTTTTGTTTTTTTTTCTTCTATATCTGCAATGCCATGTATAACGCAGCATATGTTTTTCATGCTTGAATGACTTTTTCATGTGAGCGCTTGTTGGTTTGGTAGTCATTTGTGGAGTTGCTGTGGAAATGTAAAAACAAGATGGCGCCTTAAGTTGATTATAGCTACGCGCGAAAACCATAATAGGACCTGAGGATGGACTTTGCTGCGCGGCCGAGGCCGGCCCAGAAAGAGGTGGTAAGATATCCTGGATGCGCATTGTGATGGGTGGTTCGAGGCGGCGCACGAAAAGAATACCTGGATAGATATGGGGGAAGCCTTTGCCCAGCAGTGGGATTAATGGCTAATAAAAATATCTTATCTCAGACAGTAGCTTATCTTCTACATAGCACCTATGTTTTTTAATTGGTGTGTTTATACTCTACAAACAATTCTAAGGACTGTATAGTATAGCAGCGTGTTCATCAATCCCATATTTGGTCGGTTCTTGCTCAGATTAATCCAACTTTCATTTGAAGTCTATAAATACAACCTCCGTAAATAAAACGTCTACTCAAATAGGCTTGATACCTGTACAAATATTGTGTTGTGACCAAACAAAGCTTTGACAACTATTTGTTTGTCACCAAAATACATACATATCCCTTTGTACTATAAAAAGATTAATACGTTCACGCTGTTTAAGTACGCTCACAGAAAAAGAACAGCAAATCCTCAAGTATAAAGGAACAATACGTCCTTTCTCACGCTCCGCCAGACTTCTGTAAAATATGATTAGAAAACTTATATAATACCCAGGTCTTAGTGCGAAGTTAAGCCGTGTAAACAACGAGAAATTCCCACTAACGCTGTATAAAGCCTACAAAATGTACTCATAAACTTTCTTACATACTCGTAGTCACAACCACGTACAATAAACTCAACTTTTTATTTAGCAAAAATAAAATAAAAGTCCGCTTTACATTCGACCCCGATAAAAATAATTTAATGACTAAATATTTTTTACTCTGTATGTATTCTCATATTCGTGAGTTTGTTCAAAAAATGTGGCCGTGTAAGTAACAAAATGTAAAATTTACACCTAACATACCGGTTTAGCCTGTAATATACCCCGTGTACGGTCTCGTAGCGTTGCAGTCAGTGTAGCGTTATCGCGATTGTGAACGGACGTCTACGCCGTAGCCGCGTAGCTCGTAGCACCGTAGATCGCGCAACGAATCGCACTCAAAAGTGACAGTTTGATTCAAAAGTATTTCAACAAGTTCTTAGATATTTTGTTCTTTCTAAGTGTTCTTTAAATCGTGTTGTGTTGATTTATTTCGAGATTACTCAATGAAAGTAAGTATTTAATGAGTTTGTCTCAAGTTTTTATAAGTTCTGTTTGTTAAGGTGACGCGAAGACGTTTTATTATTGGTTTTAGTGAGCGAACTTTTTCGAAAGGTGCTAAATCATTTGGTTTTTCTTTAGCATAGACGTTTATTTATAATTCATAGCATTTTTATTGTTGAGGTAAAATATTTTTATTTTGAGTTTCTGTACACGCATATTAATTTCTATGTAGAATAATTTATTCCTATAAATGATAGCATATTTACAAAACATTATAAACGATAAAATCGTTTGTTGCCGTCTGTTAATATCTTAAAACACTGACAGCATTGTCAAGTAGAATGGTAATGCTAATTATTTAGCCAACGAACGAGCAAGCCATCTGGCTTCACGAAGTGTCAACGCCTAACCTCGGAACAATTTCTTGATTAATTACTGCAGTCAAAGGCTGATGGATTAAATTTTCAATACGTGGTTCAAACATTCTCTTCTCCTATCTATCATATTTTAAATTCTGTGTTTTATACTTATAGGGTCCATAATCAAAAACTACAACTGTACCGTTATATGAGTTTAGTGAATGATTTTCGACAATGTCCAAGTATATAAAAACGTTTTGCTTTCGCTTGGGGCAATTTCCGACCTTCATCCGAGCGAAGCTGCGGGAAATAGCTAGTTTATTATAAACATGGAATAAATAACACAGAAATGTCGATATGTTTGTATTGTTGAAATAACAACATTTTAGTGTTTAAACATGTAAATCATGAATAAATTAAATCGCTTTTCTCTTATTTTGAAATATCAAAGCATATGTTAATGCGTTTAATTATATAACAATAGTGCAATCTAGTGTACATTGTTTAAATAGGTGTAATTATATCGGAACTAGCGATCCGCTCCTGATTCACATGGTTTTATGATTTGACAAAATCCGTAGTGTTTTATTTATAATTATAAACCTTTCGGAGTTAATTGTCTATTGTAGTGTTTAAAATCGCAAAAAAAAATCGTTGCGTAGTTTAAAAGAAGGACGCTGTCACGCATACATAAATTAAAAACGACATTATTTTAAAATTACGTAAATCTAAATACAAATCTCTTGGCTACCATAAATTTCATTTCAATCAAGCATAAATACCTCTTTATATAGTTCCTTAGATCCTAACCTAATCCCACTCATGACGTCTTAACACGAAACTCCCAAGTAATGTCATTAATTTAATACAACACGAGTAGAGACATTGCTGACTCATGTTACACGAAGTAATTTTATACGAGTTTTGGGAGCAAGAAAATATAATCGGGTAAGTGTTAATAGGCAGCCTTTAAAGTTCATGTCGATTGGAAATTAGTTAATTATGTTAATCTACATTTTTAGGTAATAGTATCAAAAAAAGAAGAGAGGAGCTCGTGGCTAAATAATAACAGTCACAACAGGGTCGATATTGTTAAGCCGTGCTTGCCTAGGTTGGTCCGTGGATGGGTAACCACCCATTACATATCGAGTTTCCTTCGTGCCTAGGAAAGCACGTTAAGCTGTTGGTCCCGGCTGTCATTTGTAGATCTTTGGCAGTCGTTAAAGGTAGTCAGTGGCCTGAAGGTCTGATATTCATTCTACCCACTCTCAACAAGGGGTCGTATTACCCATTACTTACTGGGTAGTGGAGGTCAGTGGGTAGGCAGTCGCTCCACGTAAAATACTGGTATTCAGCTGCATCCAGTTAGACTGGATGCCGACCCGTATGAGAGTAGAAGAAGACCAAAGAAACGATGGATGTACTGTGTGAAGGTTGATATGGAAACGAAGGAGGTGTATGATGAGATGGCGAGTAATAGAGAAGTATAGAAGAAGAAGATATGCTGCGCCGAACTGAAATGAATTGGATAAGAGAAGATGAATGATGATGTAGAAGTAAAATATAATAATAATAATAATATCATTGTGCCGATTGTCGTAACGGCCAATGGCCTTATGGCTAAGAGCCTCGACGACCATCTTTCGAGGCTCTCCTTAGGCAGTTGGATCAAGGGCCTGATTCAGAAGGCAGTACTCCTCGATACGGCTCGCATTGTGAGGAGGTTCCTGTCTCTGGAGCCCTAACCACCGGTAGCTTGGACCCTGTTCCCGACACCGGCGGACCGCTATTTTTTTATATTTTTAAATGTTTTTATATGGATTTTTTAAGAAATATTTAAAAATGTTAAAAAATGTGTATATATAAATGAATAAACGGAATAATAATATCTTGGGACAACCAACACACCGCCATCTGATCCCAAACTAGGCAGAGCCTGTACTATGGCAACCAGACAACTGATAAACATACTTATATATTTCTAAATACATACATATTATAGATAAATTTACACCCAGATACAGAACAAATAATCGTACTCATCGCACAAAGATTTGTCCTGTGTGGGAATCGAACCCACGACCTCCGTCCTAGCAGTCAGGGTCACTAACCACTAGACCAACAGGCCAATAACTAACTATAACTGTCCTCTGCGGGACACGACCTCTCCAATCGCATTCGGTTTATCGCGATCCACGGCTTTTTCCAGCTTCTTCGAGCTTGGCTAGGGTTATTTTAGCCAACTCACTCACGATATATTTTATTAACATACTACTCTATTCCTCATAGTTTCGGCTTTGGCCATCCACACCCTCTTAAAAAATCACCCTGTATAGTGTTCCACTAGAAATATTTTAACTAAAATGGACCTATACGGTTGATGACTGTCTATTTTTGTGTTTTTATCTAAATGGACGTCATTTTAAATATATATAATTACCATTCATTAAAAAAAATATTTCAAAGTATTTAGCCTGAACAAAATCAAACGGCAATATGAAGGACTGGAGGTGTTAGCCACTGATATTCAGAATAGTGTTAATTTATTTCTTTGATATAAAATAATTTTCGTCCATTAAACAGATCAGTGAAGGTCACTTCTAGCTCGAATTCTCTACTATTGTGTTCCAGTCATGAGGGAATAAAACATTTACAAAAGTGTTTTTTTTTATATCTATTGCTTTATAAACTAGTTTATTATTTAAAAGGACGCCATGTCCAGTCAGTCTTCATCAGTTATCTCTCAGTTGATAAGGGTCAACGGAGAATGCCAAACTTTTACAAAACCTGAATAAATCAATGAAAATCTGAGATTTTTTTCTCATGTTATACCAACAGTTTCTTTGGGATAGTTTGTCGTTAAGTTGTTTCTATTTGTTTTTATTTATAAGATCTTAAGTTTCCTATATTGTATTCCTTGCCTAGGTTGGTCTGTGGATGGGTGACCACCCATTACATACCGAGTTTCCTCTGTGCCTCTGAAAACACGCTAAGCCGTTGGTCCCGGCTGTCATTTGAAGATCTTTGACAGTCGTTAGGTAGTCAGTGGCCCAAAAAAGACTGACAACCAGTCTAACCAAGGGGTAACGTATTACCCTGTACTAACTGGGTTGTGGAGGTCAGATAGGCAGTCGCTCCATGTAAAATACTCGTATTCAGCTGCATCCGGTTAGACTGGAAGCCAACCCCAACATAGTCGGGAAAAGGCTAGGGTCGGCCAAAGTGTTATTGGGCTTTTCAATTAGGTAATCAACATTTTTTGTAAGATTAAGTCATACCTATTAGCCGAGTTAAATCGATCAAAGCCTTAATTTGCTTTTAAGTAGCTCATAAAAAATACACGTAGGCGCGTAATCGCGAGACTTAACTCAAACTGTGTTTCATTATTTTCTCAGTAGGTTTCTAAGGGTGACGTATTATAGGGATTTTCTATCAGGAGTTTCTGAGTAGCAGTCTAGAGTTGTGCCCGGCTGATGGTAATAGGCAAGCCTTCTATAACATGGAACTTAAAGATAACTGACTAAATATGGGAGTGCTATTAAGCACACATCTGCCTAATCCTTCGGGGATTATAGGATCGTGGTGTCACTTGCGCCCGTGGGGAAATTTTTCATGTACGTGAATAAAAAATATTCCATGTGTATTCCAGGGCATCGTTTATTTGTATGTACATTTAATTCGTTTTGCCATTCGTGTATTTTTAGTCACTCTATTCCCTAATATGTCCACAACTTGTCGTATTTATGAATGACTAGCTTATACCCGCGGCTTCACACGCGTGGAGTTCGATAATTGTCCCACGGGATCATACTATCGGGATAAAAGTATCCTATGTGTTAATCCAGGTTAAAAACTATCTGTATGTGAAATTTCACCCAAATCCGTTCGGAAGTTTTTGCGTGAAACAGTAACAAACATCCATCCATCCATCTTCAGAAACTTTCGCAATCATAATATTTATTACACATACATACATAAACTCACGCCCTTTTCCCATGGGGGTAGGCAGAAACCACAGAACGCCACCTGCTACGATCCTTACATACTCCTTTTGCCTCGTCCACGTTCATACATCTGGTCATACACGCACGCCGGTTGCGAGATTTATTATTATAATTATAATGGATATAAAGGATTCAATACTTATGAACCCCTTGATAACGGCATAGCACTTATTCAACTAACAGTTAAATAAGAGTACATACTGCTATATTTTCTTAACAGGCAGAGTCAGAAAGAGAAAGATGGCTTATAACTGTCAAAACTAGTTATCAAACTATAATGTTGAACTTCATCGTGTAATCTCACTTGTTCAACCAGAGACTCATCGCCATGAAAAGGGTAGACACTTTGTGTACTCAACACGGAGTAAGATGTTAGATGTAAATTAGTTACTCGAATAAGATATTATTTTGTAGGATACCTACTTCCATTACCTGTTCCAAGAAATATTTAGATACAATTAGGCTGTGAACTTAAACGTTTATTTAGCTCTAAGCGTCACTCATCATCTGCTCAACCTTTTCCCAACTATGGTTGGCTGAATACCAGTATTTTACATGGAGCGACTGCCTATCTGACCTCCACAATCCAGTTTGTACTAGGTAAAACATAACACTTAGGTAAGACCGGTTGACAGATTTTAGAGCCAATGACTGCCAGTAAGATCTACAAGTAACAGCCAGGACCAACGTTATTTCTGACACTGTTAAACTAAAAGTGTAAAGAGTTCCATTAGTACCAGTCTCGCAAGAGAGGCTAGTAAATGTCTCATGAACAAAACAAGCGCTTAGTAACGGTTACAGCTTTATATCTGGGCCTAAGTATTATAAGGTTGAAACATCGATATCCCGATTCGAAAATGTTACCTAGAAAGCAGTTTCATCTAGTACATATAAAAAGGAACACCTTTTAACCTTGGAGATTCCAAGAAGTTGATAAGACGAGATAAAATGTTCCTATCAGCAGCGTGGCTGAAATATGCTAGTTCATAATCAAAATCTTTTTTCTTAAGTACACTGGTAACCACAAAAATTTATCCATTTACGTAAATATGGCTAAGTCACGGTGAAATTAGGCACACCCTGTAACATTATTAATGAGTTTCCGATATTGCCCCCGCTCACTTCTGAATTTAATAACCTACCCGAAATTTTTGAAATCGACATCTTTTTTTTATTATCAGCTTTTTTCAATATTTCCTGTGCTGTGGTCGGAAGGTGACTTAATTTGGGAATGGGATTTTTGAGCGTTATTTATGGGATCCGATAAGATGTGGGTACGCGTACGATATTTGCGCTTGAAGGTATTTTATGGGTACAATATGAAGAGTACCCATCCGATCCGTGACTGCCTTGTTGTGCTACTGCTGAAGGTTAAGCAGTACATGTCTAGGTTGGTCTGTGGATTGCTGACCACCCATTACATACCGAGTTTCCTCCGTGCTTCGGCAAGCACGTTAAGCCGTTGGTCCCGACTGTCATTTATAGATCTTTGACAATCGTTACAGGTAGCCAGTGGCCCAAAAAGTCTGACAACCAGTCTTATCAAGGGGTATCGTATTAACCAGTACTAACTGTGTTGTGGAAGTCAGATAGGCAGTCACTCCATGTAAAATACTGTTATTCAGCTGCATCCGGTTAGACTGGAAGCCGACCCCAACATAGTTGGGAAAAGGCTAGGCAGATGATGAGATGTTGTTTTGAACCGAGATGTGAGCCAATAAATTAACTGGTTTCAATATACAAACTTATTACTTTATTTCAAAGCCAAACTGATATTTTTGTTAAACCATTAAGTTTTTTAATAGGTATTTGAAACTCAGTTTGACTGATCTAGAAGCCTGAGCCTTATTTGAAGCCTTATGCCATCTTTCGACCATCCGTTCCTTTTCGGCTCATCAAATATCTACCCATTTTATAGGCTCTATCAGATTTCTGTTAGACTCAACTGGTATCAATGTTGCGTGTAATCGTACCTCTTGTTATGGGTGTGGTTTGTCCCCTTTACCAATAAATGTGCTTCATTAATTATGTAATTCTTTTGTCCTAAGCTTTTCGGTAAAGTATTAATTTTCGGGGAAAATGAAATACGTTGAAAATATGAATATGAACAAGCTTTGAACACGATTTGGACTCGTAGTCGTATATCATAGACGTTATTGGGTATTTGCTTTTTATAGCCTTTACGTGTGATTAAGAGAAAAAATAAGAAAAAAACTGGCCAAGTGCGAGTCGGACTCGCGTACGAAGAGTTCCGTACCATAAACTGAAAAAAAACACGTTTCTGGCTGGCTCACACATGATGTATTTCTGTTAGCTTTCTGTTAGGCCCGCAAAAATCGTCAGAAAATAAAATAAAATTCAATTTAATATAACTAAATGGAATTATTGAATAGTAAAAAAAAAATGCATTCAATAATTTATTCAGTAAAATATATTCATATAATTACAATTATTTCCTTCCATTGAAAGGTCACACAAGTTACATCTTTAATCCGTGATTATAAATATATGTATATATATATCAGTATGTACTTCCGGCTCTTTATTTTGAACTTAATTAAATTGTTATTTCAGTATGAAAAGTTAAATACACAGATCACTAGTTCTAAATATAATATGTTTTAAGGTATTATCTTTGTTAGTTAGGTGTATTAATAGGTACACCTCTGCCTAACCCTTCGGGGATTACAGGCGTGATGTTATGTTATGTTTAAGTATTATCTTACACAACACAATTCGGAAAACAATACATCATGCGGGCAATAGGCCCAGAAAGTTAGACAGTCTCGTCTCGAAGGACCAAATATATAACTATTTCATCACTGACAAGGATTAATAATATGTCCCTTGTAACCTTCATATCTTAACTTACAAGATAACGTATTGTCAAGATTTTAGTCCTATAGAAACAAACTTGTACTATTGTAGGTATACAAAACAGTTTTTTTTAATAATAAAGTAAGGGACCTCGACGTGAAACTTCCTATCATGCATTCAAAATATAAATGTTATAACTTATGGAACAACTGTTATAATCTCCGTTGACCATTTTCATCTTTTATTAAAATAATTTATCCGTAAATAGTACTACTACGTAACCGTAACTGTACTGTACTATGTGTACTTTTGTATGAAAACTAACACCCTGTATATGGTTTTCATATGAGGACCTGAGCTCTAAGCTTGGAAATCTTAGCTCCAAATAATAAAACTGGCCAAGTGCGAGTCAGACTTGCGCACGAACGGTTCCGTACCATAAACCGAAATTCACTATTCTTGTATGGGAGCCCCCTTCAATTATTAAATAGTTTATATTTTTATTATTTGTTGTTATAGCGGCAACAGAAATACATCATATGTGAAAATTTCAACTATCTAGCTACCACGGTTCATGAGATACAGCCTGGTGACAGACGGACAGGCAGACAGCGGAGTCTTAGTAATAGGGTCCCGTTTTTAACATTTGGTACGGAACCCTAAAAACAAGTTAAGGTGAGGGTAGAATATTCTCGTTTAAAATAACACCGATGGATATAAATGTAAAAATTAAATAAGATAGGACTTTCATCATCATCTGCCTAGCCTTTTCCCAACTATGTTGGGGTCGGCTTCCAGTCTAAGAGGATGCAGCTGAAATACCAGTATTTTACATGGAGCGACTGCCTATCTGACCTCCACAACCGAGTTAATACCGGGTAATACGATACCTCTTGGTAAGACTGGTTGTCAGACTTTTTGGGACACTGACTACCTGTAACGACTGTCAAAGATGTACAAATGACAGCCGGGACCAACGGCTTAACGTGCTTTCCGAGGCACGGAGGAAACTCGGTATGTAATGGTGGTCACCCATCCACAGACCAACCTAGGCAAGCACAGCTTAACCTAAAGATCGACCCGAGCGGCTGTTATTATTTTGCCACGAGCTCTTCAAATAAGATAGGACTTTAAATACATAATTACCGTAATACATAATTATTACGTACGCTCCTACGGCATCATTTACGACCACCACAGGGCGAAACCACGGTCCAAAGCAAGCAATAAATAATTAACACAGTCGAGCTCCTACAATAGCCAGTCTCAAGAAATTATTCTGTTACCTCTAACCTCACTGGGTACTCAACAACATCCATTACGTTTAAGATTAATTCAAGACATTAGATAACGTCTGACCCCCATCCAAAACTTACTACTTGGTCAAAGGCTCGATTAATGAGAAGGCCTCTACGATTAAGAAGGGTTCACACTTAAATCTCTGTGCCTTTATAAATAGTTGGACTGAAACACGCCTTAGACCTCGATCACGACCTCCGGCGAAGCTACGTGTAACGCGATATGAATTTAAAAGCCATTCAATTTTACTTACGTTAGTCGGGACAACACGGAGCAAATCGTAATCTACTGGCAACTATTGCAAGAACCAAGTTGCTTTAAGCACAAGCGTAATATGTCAAACTTGGCAATTATGTCATTTACTTTAAGACGTCACTCAGTGATGGGATCACATTTTTATTATTATTTATTACGGTTACGCTTCATCTATCAGCACGGAATCGTATTTTTCCATGCTCTTATCCTTTTCCGTAGTTCTGAACCGTCATTTGCTAGAGCGAGAAAGAATGTGGGATTGCTATCGTACGCGGCAGCATCGGCGATACGCTCGGCAAAGACGGTAGATTAATTCTATTGTTTTTGAAATTTCTGTGTTTCCTTCGCGTGAGTGCCATCGCTCACCGCAAGTCTCTTCACGGTGACTCGTGTCATCGTCAAACAACTTCATTCAATTGAATCCACCCCAATCGCTGTTGCAACGCGCTTGCCGCTTGATCGCGTATCCCGTGGCCAAGGCGTTAGAGTGAAACACGCCATATACGCACTTAGGTTAATTTTCTCAGTCTTAGTCGTAATTATTTTAGGTTTGTACGGCTTTGTGCTAGATTTGAAAGGGGTAGGTTTATTTTAAGGCAGATTTGAAGTTTGGGCCTGTAAATATTTTGGAGAAAATTCTGGGAAATAACATAATTTACCTGTGTCTTCGAGGAGGTCAAAAAATATTCCATGGAATCATTATTATTATCATGACAAAAGGTATCGTTTGTCCTAACCGACGAAGTCATTGTCATCTATGTGCAATTTCGTACAAATTCGTTTAGACGTCAGGCGTGAAAATGGCACCAAACCGACAGATAAGAAGTTATCAATTATACAAAACTTCTGAAAACTTAAAATCTGCATTTAAATAAGTAAATAAGTGCCTATGTATATTACATAGGCACTTATTTACTATTAGTACTGAAATACCTCAAATTTAGGTAGACGAAAATAAATTTATAATTCAGTTGTTATTGACCTAGAAACTCAGCTGTATTTTAATGAAACAGTATGGGGCATTCCACATTAAACCTTATAATAAATTAGTGAGCGACCGTTTTTCAGTGTGGTGACGATACACTTTTCAGTATTACCATATTACCTACTAAAATTTTTGTTTTGCTTCGTTGTTTCAGACTTGGAATGCAGCAGTTTCAAGGTTATAAAAACATGAAGGTATGTTGAATACTGATCCCCTGGCTGGAGGCCTTAACTTCAAGGCATCCACAGGATTAGACCGGTTAAGCAGTAGCCAGCCTCCTAGGCTGAACTGCGAGATGCCATTCAAAAAAAAAAAAAAAAAAATGAATACTGATTCTAATCGTTAAAATTATGAACAAATTTCTTCGCTACTCAAAACGGTATTTTCAGCACTTTTAAGTAAGGCATATTTTTGAATAACAAAATAGATTTCTAAATACAAAGGAATATAGTTATGAGTTTATCATTTTGACTCCTTGGACTAAATAGATTTAATGTCTATTTTATACCAGTTATTCTGGCCAAAATGTTGAGCCGCTTTAAAGTGTGGTACTTTTTGAGCAGTAAAATGGTACCTGTTATGTATAACATAACATAACATAACATCACGCCTGCAATCCCCTAACTAAGGGGTTAAGCAGAGCTATCTATAGTACGCACGACGGCTGATCAAGCTATACTAAACCAGTTTATGCGGATCTGTCATTGTACAGAAAATATATACAAAGCGAGGTCACGTTACACTGGAAATGCAAAGCTTGATGTACGGCCGTGTGTACACCCACATTTTGCCCGTTGATGTCCCATGTAGGTAATAGGGGCGAGCTTATTGCCATAATTCTGACTCCAGGGTTCTCTGAGATGGGCTGCGGGACTGTTCGAAAGAGATACCGCAGCTCTGGAACACAAAGGGCTAGGAAGGAACATGGATGGGTTTTAGTCAGTACAAGTCTGACACTTCCTTCCGCTCTGCCCAGAGCGGGCGAAGTCATTCGATGATTACCTATCCGTAAAAAAAAAAGATCTTTAGTAAGTAGCGTTTGCTACCACGCGGGTATTTTAGTAGGTCATTTTGGTGCCGATGGGTGTTTGCCTAAATTAACTTTGCTTTCAAATTTCGCTAATTAGGCCTTTGGTGTAAACAGGATGTTTGTTTTGTTTCAACGCGCCATAAAGTTCATCTTTCCTTAATGGTTAAATTAGAAAAGAAAATGTTGATCAATTTTGTAATAAATTTAATTAAGAAATCAAAAGGAGGAGGAGTTTTTTGACGGTATTTTTAAGTTATCTGATTTAAGTTATTTTCACTTTGACCAAACTGGGAATTGAACCCAAGATTTCATGCTCAGCAAGCAAAAGTCCTATAAGAGAAAGATCTATTAATCATCCTGTCACGACGAGTTGCCACGACAGTCCCCCACTTCCCCGATTTTCACATTGTCATATTTCAGACCACCAAGTTGTTGCATCCATATACAGGGTTATTTGTAAAACACCAACAACCTCGCAGGAGTAGATTACCAACATCATAAACAACAACATTTGTTCTACAACTTTTTTGAAAACCGGGAAAAAAGAAATCGACTTTTCATACAAAACTCGATCAGCTGTTCGGACATAATTATGTATCGAGAATTGATTTTTTTTGTCTGATTTCTGAAAAGTCGTAGAACAAATGTTGTTATTTATGATGTTAGTAATCTACTCCTGCGAGGTTGTTTGTGTTTTACAAATAACCCTGTATATATATTTTTTCATGATGGCATCTCACAGTTCAGCCTATGAGGCTGGCTACTGCTTATCTAATTCTGTGGATGCCTTGAAGTTAAGGCCTCCAGCCAGGGGCATGAACTATATACTAAGCGACCACACGCTAAGGGCACCCCTGTGGGGTACGAGCCTCGGCTTAGGGCGACACTGGGGAGGGCAGCAAGGGGACAGGCTCGATCTGAGTGAGAAGTGTTGCATCCATACCCTGACGATACCACTTTATCACTCACTCAAAGTAAGAAATGGCCTGTTTCACTCATAACCTGCATTCAGCTTTCCTTGATTGAATATTTAATTCCTGATTTCCCAAAGGAAATAACCGGCAGTAAACATGACTTAGCGCAGAAGCAAGTGAAGTAATCACTTGTTTTGTGTTAAGCAAGCACATTTCTATAGCATCCTAACTAATATTTTAAAGGGGAATGTGAGTTTGTGTGTCTCACGCTTTCACGTCAGCTGAACCGGTTTTTAAGAAATTAGACATATAAGTAGACGATGATCCAGGATAATATTCGACTTCCGAAGTTTATTTGTAGTAAAGTGTACTCTTTGTGAATAATAAGAAAGTCTGTTTTTGTATCTGGCTATGTGTCCGTGTTGTACTTACACAATAGGTTTAACTTTATGTGTATGGTACATTCATATTTTTAATCAGAGATAATACAGAAATGTCATTTTTTTATATAGGGTGACTGGTAATTAGTAACCGATACTTAAACACGTTATTGTTCTCATAATAACAAACAACTTTCCCAAAAAACATTTTTTTTAAATACTCCCTCACTTTTATCACAATAACACAGCAGCCGTATGAAAATGTTTAGATTTTTGCTAAATTAGAATTATTAAAAAAAATGTTTCTTTGGGAAAGTTGTTTGTTATCATGAGTACAATCACGTGTATAAGTATCGGTCACTTATTACCAGTCACCCTATATGTTTTAACATTTGAAATAAGATGGTAATTATACATTTAGTAGAATATAAATCCATGTAAAGCAAAGGCGGGTTACTAGCATAGTATTAAGTTGCTCGCTAGTTACGCCAGCTGCCCTGATAAAATTACGGGTAGGTAAACTTTGGTTTTACCAACTTTGTGATTGAACCCTTTTGCATGAAGTATTTAATAGTTGAGTGGGTATTGGGACCACACTTCAGAGAATATCATTAGCCATCTGGCAAAAAGTAAAAGTTTCCGCAGCATCATTTTCAATGTTCTATAATAGGTATTCTATTTTCAGCTGTTCAATTATTGATCCTCTCAATGTTTTCAAGTTTTTGAGAGGATTAGTGTTCCAATTTTATTGGTCTATTTTCGTGGATAGTCTATTAGAATTGTTGGTCATCATCGACATTCAAACTTCAATGCTTTTTGTAATTTTCACAATGCACTGTCCTGTCAGTATTCTAAATTATACTATCCGTTGTCCGTCCGTCCATCTGTCAGTCAGCGAGCTATATCACATGGTCCGTTATAGGTAGACAATTGAAATTTACACAAAATGTGTATTTCTGTTGCCCCTATAACAGTAAATAATAAAGGGGGTGTCTCCACTACGATAGTTTCATGCTCGAGTCCGACTCGCACTTGGCCGGTTCTTGTTTCTAATCTAAATATATTACGGTTAACAATATAATTATATCCGTAAAAAAAATGTGATACTGGCATTACCAAACCACATTATTTTAAGACATATTTTTCTAGGACAGTGTTGTAGGTAATACTATTAAAGCTTCCACAGCCAAACTAACTCTGAAAGCTAAACACAAACAGGTCCTACTCTGGCTCACTTAAGGCAATCAAAACATTACTTAGCCATTTGGTTAGTGTTTTGTGGTAAAAGGAAAACCGCCTACAAGTCATCTCTACTCTTTACATGTAAGTAACCAGAACACTACGTAGACATTAGACACTAGTTTTGCCTGCAGCTTCGCTGAAAATATCTTTCACCCAGAGCACCCAGAAGTTTCGAGGACACCCAGGTTTCTTCGAAATTTCATCGGAAAATGTTCATCTATTAAGGCGTGAAAAGGTAACAGACTCATAGAGTTACTTTCCCATTACCTAATATATTAAGGACCAGCAATTCACCCGCGACTTCGTCCGCAAAAAATGTGATATCTCGGCTAATATGCATGATATAAAAATAATTTATAGCCTATAGCACCCACGAATAATGTAGCTTTCTGCCGGTGAAAGAATTTTTAGAATTGGATTATTAGTTCTGGAGATTACCCTCTACATACAAACTGACGAACAAATTTTACCTCTTTGTAATATTAATAATATAGATAGATGGAAGTATAGATTCAGCATAGAGAACTTCTCTCAAAGTAAGCAAGCCTTTGCCCAGCAGTGGGAACATTATAGGCTGATGATGAAACAACTCACTAGAGCATTATCTGAGTCAGTATCACGTTTGACTATCGTTACTATGGCAATGGCTGGCTTTATGTAATCTATTTATAAAAAAAAAAAAAAGAGTATCACTGGCTCATTAGAAATACACTCATCCAGTCACATTCGCATTTTAGTAAACACGATGATGATAGATTCAGCATAAAGTGCAGTGTGTTTATGTAGTTAAAAACCTTCCTACTAAAGTTGCTTCGCTGTTGTAATCACCTTCCAAGTTTGCTTTTATCAACTTTGATGGGCGCTAAAAGCCGGGGTTTCAGAAAGTTAGGTTTTGCAACAATATTGCTACCTAATGGTGAATGAAATTCTCTTACCTAGTATTTTTAGGACTAATACCTATACAACATGACCTTTGTTAAGTAGTTAGGTACCTAATGGAGTCAACAGTGGTGGATAATTTATAGATGCTTTTCTTTTTTGTTTTGTTTGATCAGTGGATTAATTTTATGGCAGGGTCGCGTTTTGAATATTTATTTATGTAATAAACTTGAGTTGATACCTACACCTTTGAATTAGGTTTAAGATTACCTGTAATCATAGTTGTAAGTTGAATAAATGGCTAAACTGAAAGCAAAATGGCTTTCAAAAGGGCAGTTCGGAAGTTCTATTTAAAGTCTGACTAAATTCCTTACTATCAAGTCATCACTAGAGTCATAGTAATTATTATAAGGTTTCTCGTATTTCAGATTATTTGTATGTATTTTAATATATATATTAGTTTATTATATCTTTATATATACGTATTAGTATGTACCCGTTTATGTGTATCACTAGAAGTTTGCAAAATGGTAATTTCCTTATTTGTTGTTTTTGTACTCTTCCACAATGCTGTCCTATTTGACCCAAAGGTTGACTGGTAGAGAATGCCTTGTGGCATTAAGTCCGCCTATGTACCACTCTTGTACATGAAGTTTAAATAAAAAAATAAAAAATATTTAAAAAAGTACATTACAAATGACTTCAACTTTATTTATGTGGTAAAATTACAAAAAAAATAAAGTTTGTCGTGGCATAAAAAAATAATTAAACAGTATTGTAAATATATAGGAGCAAAGGCGAATAGAGTTCACTTTCCACCGTAAATAGAATTCTAGAGGGAGGGAAAAAAACTAAAGAGTACACACAGAGATGATCATATTTTCATGAGCACAATTGTCCAAATAACACATCTTTGAAAGGTTTAATACCCGTTTTAAAGTTCCGACTTTAAAGAAAATTCGTAAGCCATAATCATGAATGAATGAAGATGGCTGTAAGAGCAGAGGAAGACCAAAAAAATGTTGCATGGACTGTGTGAAGGATGATATAGATGGCTAGAAAGGAGGTGACTGCTGAGATGACGAGTAATAGAGAAGTATGGAAGAAGAAGACATGCTGCGCCGACCCCAAATAAATTAGGATAAAGGCAGGATAATGATGATGATGAAGATGAAATATACGATCACTTTGATTTCAGTCAACAAAACCATTTCCTTACCATTTCTTCCAAATCAACTGTAAACTCAAGATGGCGAATGCTTGGTTTAAAGTTTTCTGCATACAATCCTTTCCTGCTGCTTGTCCGACCATCGGTAATCAATCTTTCGGTCTCCGGGTTTGAAGCTTCCACTTCAAAACTTGAAATTTACACCTGTCTACCCAACTCGTCAATCAATTCCGTCAGTTGTTCTTTCAAAAGTTGCATCTGTTCATTTTGAATAGGAATATCGTGGGATGTCGCTCAAACATAATCCTACTTTAATTGACAAGTGTAAATTTGAACGTTGTTTGTCTAAAATACAGATTAACTTTACTCGCAGTTTGCGCCGCGTCATCATCTGCCTTGCCTTTTCCCAACTATGTTGGGGTCGGCTTCTACTCTAACCTGATGTAGCTAAGTTTCAGTATGTTACATGAAACGACTGCCTATCTGACCTCCAAAACCTAGTTAGAACTGACTTATACGATATCCCTTCGTAAGACTGGTTCTCAGACTTTCGGGCCACTGATTACATGTAGCGACGTGCTTTCCGAGCCACTGAAAAAACTCCGTATGTAATGGGTGGTCATCCATCCACGGACCAACCTAGGCACGCGCGGCTTAACCTGAAGATCGACCCGAGTGGCTGTTATTATTAAGTCACGAGCCTGCGGGTCTTTTATTTTTATTTTAAAATCTGCTCAGCAGTTAAGGCGCCAAAAGTTAATAGACGAACCAACATAGAAACACGATTATACGATTACTTTGAATTGAGATTATTCAATTGTATTGCATTTATTATATTATTACTTATGAGAGAGGAGATGATGTCGAGAAATAAAAAACGAACAAGCATTTTCACCATGATTAAAAAAAACCCTTTATTGTGGCTAGTCGTTCGTTTAACACTGAATCCTTAATTAACTGCCTGAAAACTTAAAACAACCACTTAGTTCCAGTAAACGACACCCACAGGTGAGGTGGATATGGACTATTTTTGTCTCGAGACCGCAGGACAAAATTAACTTTACTTTGATATGAATAGAGGTGTTATTTGTGTAAGAGGAGGTAAAATTTTCCCTACATTACCTACTGAAAAATTGAGCGTAATTTTCCTACCTTATCTAAATATTTAGCATTTATTTAAAGTACCTGAAATATGAATATGAATTAGTATTTCACGAAAAGCCGTGACATGTTTATTTTTATCGCAAAAGTGTGCTTATCATTATTTGATGTTGAATTTATTTAAATACATTTTTCTTGAAAAATTATTCAACCAAAATTAGAATGTTATATTTTATGCGAAAATTTAACTACATATTGATCAACTCTCATTGCCTATCGTATTTGTGGCCCTAGGCACAGCACTTTTTAATCGAAAAACTTTTTCGATAACTCTATCTTAAACGTCGCCAGTCAAAGACAAATTAAATTATTCCACTAAGAAAACTTGAACTGAAGAGCTCAAAAACAGTCACCGCACATAATCAATAAACAATCGCTCAATGTTTTTGCAAGCACAGTCACTAACCAAGATGGCGGCTTCCACAACTACGGGTCGCGAAACAGAAATCCATTGTTCAACTAATACACCACACAAAGTTAAAATTCGCTCGAGCAGTCCGATTAATGAGGCTCAATTCCACCAAGTATTTACTTTGAGCCCTCATCAAAATTTTGTTGGAGGACTTATTTTGGATAGATAAAGTAAGAAACGAGTATATTAGAGAATGTTTGAAAGATGCGCCAGTTTTAGAAAAGTTGAAAGGTCGAAGGTTGAACGGTAGAAGAGGTGAGGAGAGTAATTAATACTAATTATGGGTTGAGTAGGTACTGAAATTTTGTATGAGCCAGCTGATTATTTTTCGCCATTTCGATGTAGGTCCCATGCATAAAGTTGTTCAGTTTGATCATGGTACCACACCCTCAAATATGACTACATCTTTCTATAATAATACAGACCCTATATTACCCTGTATCAGACGAAGAGCGAAAATGACGCCAGTTCTAGAAAAGTTGTAAGGGAATTATCTGCTTTACTATGATGAGGAGTGATGAATCGCATGTATCTTTAAGACAGAAGAATATAAATATTGATGTATGTAGAGGGAAAGGAAGAACAAAGAAAAGATGGATAGTTTGTGTGAGAAATGATTTAAGAAGAAGGAAGTAAGGTAGAAAATAGCGTGATGGTTGACACCGGAGAATGAAAGAACAAACTGTTTTGAAGATTCGATAACATCTCTCTTCTCATACCTTTCAAAATGTAAAATCCTTTCGAAGTTTTAGAATTCGGAATCGTTTTTCGAAGTCGGTTTAAATTTTGCTATTCTTCAAGACGGGAGCTTTGGTCAGTCAGACGGGAAAGTGGGAAAATATTATTGCAGCGCCAAAAAGTTAGTTGTGGATGAATTTGAGATTATTTTAATGAATATTCTGATGTTAAAAAGTATATAAATAAATTTCAAATATTGGAAATAAAACTTTAATAGAAATTGGTAAAAGAAATAAAAAAATAAATGCTAGCTCAAAAGGTAGCTTCTAGCACTGCCCTAAGTTTCAAAAGCAGCGTATAAACACTCGTGCTTTTTTTAATGCAAGTTTTTCATGGTTCCATAATTAATGCAAATTCATGGCTCCATTACGCCCAATTTTACACACTTTAATTAAACACGCATTAACTAACATGTGCCACTGTCTCACAATACCTATGCTTTTTCTATGTGAAATTCCAAAATGATCCTATTCACCGCATAGTCAAACCTCTTCTCCCAAAAAACAATCGAAAGAACAGGTCTAGACTTGATAAATTCGTATTACTTAGTAGGTAACCAAATGTACTTTACATTTCCAACCAGTGGCGAAGGTTCCTTAGAACTCGATTCCCTTTGAAAAATGGCACAGTCAGTATTCTTTAGACAAATAATATTATCACATTAAAGATATAAACTCCGGCTGTTACAAAAATTGACCCTTCGCTTCTATTTCCAAGACTAGGTAACAAAAGGAGATCCAAGTCTTCTACCCTCTTTATCCTACTTCAATCGTTTCCTTCACTATTCTCTTGGACTTGTGAAGTTTCAAACTTACGACATCTTATTTGTAAACTACTTTTTATACTCACTTGTTCCGTCTAACAATTGTAGGAGCGTCTCCGATATGTTTTATTTTTATTGTCTCACGTTTTTTTAGAACTAGAATTTCAAACTGTGTTTGAAAAGGTCTGACCTAGAACCTAAGTAAATAGCAGTACCTAGGCACAAAGAGACGTTTTGCTTGACTGTCAATGTAAAAATGTATAGAGGGCGAGTTTTAAGTCGTTAATATGGATTAAGAAGTAGGTATGAACGGTAAATAAAATCTCAAAATCCCACCATTTTTGATAAATATTTTTCCATTTATATGAGGACTTCTACCTGTTGTAATTAAGAAACGATTTTAAAAGCAGAATATTCTAATTTTCTTTTTTGAAGTTTTTATTTATGAGACTTTAATGAAAGAAACAGAAATTGTGTTTCAATAATAGAAATTAATTTGACAACATTTCAGCTTTTCTTTGATGAAATTAATGACATTTAGAGACTGAATAAAGTTTATATTAAATTGCTTTCGTTCATATCCTGTTTTTTTCGGATGGAAAATCATCAAATGACTTCTCCCGCTCTGGGCAGAGCGGAAGGGAGTGTCAGACTTGTACTGATAAAGACCCATCCATGTTCCTTCCCTGCCCTTTGTGTTCCAGGGCCGCGGTATCTCTTTCGAACAGTCCCGCAGCCCTGGCGGGCATCGGCCCTTGCGGGGCCGTCCCTGTTTGCTGACATCTCTTTGAGGCGCGCGTGGAACACGAACGCGCCGTCTACACGGCCTGTCGTCAAAAGACGGACGGACGGCGAGCTAGCCCATTACTCACCGTCCACAGGTCCGCGTCTACGGTGGCCGGAAGCCACCACGTGACCGACGCCCGGGGCGTCTTCCGCGGTGGCTGGGACGAGAGGTTCTCTCCCTCTCACGCTCCGCCACCTCCTTTGCATGACTATTTCGCAGAAGGAGGTGGCGGCGTCCTATTCCCTCTCGCTCCGGACCATGGATTGGACCAGGGCCGGACGTGATAGGTCACCGCCGCCGATCGCCGCTACGAGGACACGGCGGTGCTCCGCCCAAGCGGGGCAAACCTCCACCGTGTTTCGTTCATATCCTCTGATTATAATTATTTGAGTAGTGGTTATTCGAATTCAGAACTATGAGCTGCCAATCACAAATATTAAGAATCTACACTATGTTAATTTTCCTCTATAAAATAAAGAATGTTGTCAATCTTCGTTATGTACCTGCAAGGCAGTATGTTAAAAAAAACTCCATAAACACATTGAGATGAAACATTATAACATGAAGTGTTGGTAACGTCACATTAATTGATTATAACGTAGACCCCCGTAATAAACGACCGTAAGGGGTGCCATTACCAACATAACATAATTATAATGTACCCTCGTCCATCCTCTTAGGAAGCATTGAAGGATTTAACACATTACAAGATTTATGAGTTATGGTCAAACTTCAGTTAAACTTGTTACTCAACACACCCACTAAATATTTCAGGCCATTTTACATAAACTAACCACTAATGCCGACCAATGTACTAACTAACATCTTTAGTATCTCCAAGTAACCGAACTTGGGGTATTTATTCTGCCAAACTTTAGTTTTGCGAAGTTTTAAAGTACTTCGACTGTTCAGTTGGTGTAACAAAGGTAGTTGGGCAGAGTTGAGTCTAACAAATGGGCATCAGACGGAATTAAATGGCGGGGAAACGGGGGTCTCGGATCTCTTGTTATGGTAATATTTGGCCTCGGGAGATGACAAATTGTGATGCATTCTATGAAAAACCCGACGGACCCGGCCGTGACGGATGTAGTCAGCAGTTGTGCCCGAATAAAAACTTCCTATCTATATCTTAGGAGCGCCTTCATCTTCCCAAGGGATTACCCAAGGACACTATCCTCAATATTTTTTCTTTTACTGTGTTTAAGACTTTTGTGTTGATGCAAAACACGTGTAGACTGCCAGTTAGTAATTGTATTTTATGTAGGAAACGTCTTGAGCTCTCAATCCTGACAAATGTCAGTGAGCGCCGTCATCTTTTAGTAAGATTGAAGCGTGGAGCTGGTGTGGACTTTTAAACAGGTAGTGGAGGAGCCGTTGAGTTATGACTATGTTTTAGTAGTACTTCTATTAGTAGTACTTATATCTATAGAAAAGTCTTTAACACAGTTTTACATTGAAGAACAAAAATAGGTAAAAAATACAATACTTCGGAAACGTATCTTTTCGTGATAAAAAGCCAATTTGTTTTAGACGTACTACTTTTTAGACAAGTGCGTACCCCAATCTTTCATTGTCCCACATCTGTCTACATTTTCAGGTTACATCCAGTATAATTATGAAAGGCCTTTTATTCAATATTCATTAAAAGCTTCATAAAGCCAGTCTCCAATCTTCTGTTTGTCCTCCGGAAACACTAATGAATTTTACTCCAGGCAAGTTTTACGACCAAACACTGATTTACAAAGGAGAACGGAATAATCTAAGGAAGTTAGCGCTGTCATTTGCCGTGACCCTGTTCACTTCTAAGGACAAAAGCGTCTTTGTAACAAAGGGGTCTTGTTAAAACTATAATATCCAGGGAACCCTGACGTGAATATAATTTATTACTAGAGAAGATTGCTTATTTAAGAATAATAGCTTTTATGTCCATTTGCATTGCGGCTATTATGTACATCGCTGTATCGCTGAACTGGAGGCTCGTTTAGTTGTGGACTCAAACGGAATTATGAACACTTGAAACTGTGGGAGTGAGTTGAATTACTCTTTGGAGAGTATTACTGCGTGAGGGTAGGCGAAGTTTGCAACATAGGCTTTGTTATTATTAGTTAAAAACTCCTTTATTGGCACTTAAACACAAAAGGTGCTAAGGCAGTATTACATGGCTAAAGTAACCTATAACAATAATGCGGTGTACCTGTTGGTGATTTGTTAAGAGAAGTATTCTAACACATCATGAACGGGTGTATTGAATTATATTTTAATGATTCTGAGAACGTTTTTACGTTTCTGAAAGTTCAATCAAAACTATTCAAGTGATAATCATAATAAAAATTACAGAATCAAACCCATCATCTAACCGAATCATAAAATCATGCATCTAAATTAAGTAATTTAAGAAAATTTACTTAATTTAGATGATCAATTAAATCAGTTTTTAAAACTGTAAGATACGATTGAATAAATATTTTTATCCAATTAAGCAATAAATAATTAAGCAATAAATAAACAGTGAATGCCAAAAAATAAAACGCATGACTATTTTTGCTATGCTGATTCAAAAAATTAAATAAAAACAGCTGCTTGTGTATTCTGCGCACCGTCCATTCAGTTCAAGATATTTCTATTATCTACAATCCATTTCCATTTGAATGTGTTGATCGAAGTGCTGTTCTGATAGGTCACCTTGAACTTGAGTTTTTTTTTTTTACTTCTAACTTGTAATGCAGCGAATGTACTGCCTTTTCAAAACCGAATCAAAAGTAATTTGGTGAAAAAGTATAATGGGTGTGAAACTACCTACTCTTAATGAAGCCGAAAGGCACTGGTTCTCCCCGTCACTGCGTATATTTTTTTGTTTTTGACCATACCTCTGAACCTTCTAGTTACGAAGATATTAGAGGTGAAAGTCCCAAAATTATCACATGATTTCTTTTAAACACTAATTTTTAAGGTTAAATAAGTTCTAACCTTAAAACTAGTATTTCAAAAAAAACTTGAAAAGAAGCCACCGTCAATTCAATTCTATTCATTAGCACAATTTTTTGAGTGAGTTACATAGAATCCTACCGTAAAACGTGCTTTAACTTTTTCCAGCAATAATTCGGCTTTCCCAAAGAGTCTCAAGAATTTTCAGCAACTCGGGGTCAGGTTTTGTGCAACATGGATCTTAACCATGTGTGGCGAAAATAAATGTGGGTGTACCTATCTCTTCTAAGAAAACAGGTGTATAATGTTTGATTACGTAAGTTCTTCGTGTTGTGTACATACATTGAGGTATCTACCTAATAATGAGCAAATAAATAAAAACCAAAGATGTAAAGAAAAAGCTTCTCAATTACGGAATGTTACAAAGTAATTAGCTACAGAAATATTTGTTTGCCTAAGGGCTCATAAAGGGCAGGCTGCGGGACTGTTCGAAAGAGATACCGCGGCCCTGGAACTCAAAGGGCAAGGAAGGAACATGGATGGGTTTTATTCAGTACAAGTCTGACACTCCCTTCCGCTCTGCCCAGACCGGGAGGAGTCATTTATTTCACATAGGAAAATAATGGTGACGAACGTATTCTTACTGTGACTGAACATTAATATTCTCCTAGTTAATAAAACTTTTACATAGGTATTCAAATATACTGTTTCGTCTCGTCTCGCCTTTGATTTGAAAACATTCGTGAAGAAACTCCGGCAGTAAATCAACGTGTAATGGGAATTTTCGGCTGATCAAAGTGCCTCGAAAAACCCTTAAAATGTAGCCAATTTGTTACTTTTGCTCGGATTCATTTACCTTCTTTTTTGGATATATGTTTTAGGTACTTTGTATGGATATGAGTTTTATCAAGTCTAGATTTTGTGTATTCTTAAAATTAGAAATAAATAGGTACGGTTTGATGGAGGTATTTAAAATTATAAACTCATAGAAATAATGATAAACAATGTCAAGTTTTATTTTCATTCAACATGCATGTAGTTTTCGTTGTTTGTCATTTATATTACTTTGATAGATCATTTATTCAATATCACCGTCCATGTTTATTCGGCTATTAAATAAAACATAAATGTTTATTTTACTCAAGGTGAATTTAACCAATGTAACTGAACGTGATCCCGACACGCTAAACGGCGTTCAGGTCTAGCTGTCAGTGTCAGCATTACTATGAAATATTGACCTTGTCGGTTCATAAACGTTTTTGATGTACAAATAAGTCCCAAGTTGTTTACAATTACTAAATGACTTTAGTTACAACAAAATTCGGTTTGACATATTTTTTTACAGGCTTTTATTTCTACTAATAATAATCTAATAAAAAAAAATGTCTGATTCTGCCCATGTACGTAATAAATCGCGAAATATTATGTTGTTTTCATGCGTGGGGATAATCTTCTAATCCTTGACGTTAGTTGACGTTAAGTTGGCGAAGATGCGAGGAAAACTCACGATCTGAATCCCAATCTCCATTCAGGGTCCCCTAAGAATAATATACGATGGCTGTCTTGTTAGGATGCTTAAGAAAAGGTCATTTGTAAATAAAAAATGTAAAAATAAACACACACAAGTAAATAAATTTTGTTTATTTACTTGTTAATCTATGTTCATTTTTTATGCTACTTTTCAATCAGTTTCTTTTTTTAATCAGTGACTTTTTTAAATGATATCGTAGGTATTCCTTTTCCGAATAGTTATCAACTTTATCTTAGTGCAATAAAACTTCACGACCTCGAGATCAGGTGTTCCAATCCTGCTATTGCCTCTTGTTGTTTTACGAATTTCAAAAGCAGTTGCTACCTTTGAAAACAACAAGAACTTTTCACAAAACATTCTTTATTATTTCACGAAACGCTTTTCTTTTGTTTACTGCGTAAAGAATGTCCCAAACTTTTTCTATTTCCAAAAGTGTTCGGACCTTTTTTTGATAAATCACTTTCTACGATACAATTTTTCTCAATAACATGTAGTGTTCATATTTCAGAGTGCCAGTATTCTCCTAAGTCTTGCTGAGACGTGTCAGTGTTAATAAAAAAGGAATATACGGGAGCAAAGCCGGGGCCCGAATCAAGTCGGTAGTATGGAACGTAACTCGACACCAGACGTAATCCTCTTATCCTAAAATGGGATGGGGGAAGCCTTTTTATATAAGAAGATATATGACGTACAATATACGGTATATTAGTGCAGTGTGTACGCTGGTTTTCTGCGATCCATCAAGTATAAACAGCTGTATTTTGCTGCAGCACAGTTTTAAGCCAGGCCTTATGAAGATTTTCTTGGAAATAGGTTATTATGCGAGCTTGTCGTCTCTTACGTAGTTATAAAGTTTCCTTTTCTTTGGCGTTTAACCCTAGATTGTTCTTTGAATCCTACCTAGCCTTTTCCCAACTATGTTTCCAGTCTAATCAGATGCAGCTGAATACCAATATTTTAGATTGTTTTTGACAAAGAAAAAATGTTGAACGGGATTGCTTGATTTTTCGTTCGATATCGGTTGTGTTCACAATATTCTGGACGCGTTAGTTTGCAATATACTTAGGTACACATAGTTTCATAGATTGTTCAGTCTCTCCAATAACGAATAGCTAACATTGGGTACACCGGTAACCAATAGTTTGCTTGTTTGTCGGGGGCTGCCAACAAACGAAAGCGTATGACATACCCGCTAGTAACTACATACTGTCGTCATCAATCTGTTTCTGTGAGTCATTTATATGAAAATGTTTTGTGTCGGTTTATTAATACCTATTCAGTTGTGCTGTTTAATTAAAATTTACACACAGAAACTAGCCTTTTGCCTTAACCGACACGGGTAGCATAAGAAACCATAAATCATTACGCTTGTAACTCCGAAGGGTTACGCAGAGGTGTAACCTACCATGCCATCAACTGGGCACAAATCCAGATTCCGAGGCTGCTACTGGGAAATTCTTGATGAAAAAACTCAATGACACTTTGCCCGACCCGGGAATCGAACCCAGGACCTCATGCTCAGTAGTTGGGTTTCCGACCATTAGACCAACGAAGCAGTAAGAAACAAAAGTCAAAATGGCGAATTGTGGAAACATAATATAATAATAATATGTATATAATAATAATATGTAGTAGAAAGTGATTATTATAGAATTATATTAATATTTCATAAGAAAGATTATTTTATTCCATACTTACTTGAAAGAGATTATAATTATTCTCCATCCTCGTGTGAAGAAAGAAGCGGTCACACGTGGTACTCAAAGGTTATTTCCAAAATATATTTCCTTATTTATGTACGTTCAATAAGGTACACTTTACTTTGTGCAAGAATGAGTCCCGCCTCTTCTAACTTTTTTTAAATTTAAAATGTGCTAGTTTTTTGCTATCCAGTTTTTTTTTTATTTCCAGCCTTTGGTTTTTAGTGGTTCTATGATAAGCTTTGTCTGTCAGTGAAACAGTACAATACTGTTGGGTAGGTATCGTACTATTCTGAGTTGTATAACTACTACGATAGAGTTGTAAATCAGACACTCGTATACCGACGTAGTTCAAGACTCCGATAGAAATAATTTCTCCTCGCTCGATCTATTCACTTTCTGGTTAATTCTTGCACTTCGCAGGTGGCGCTATCTATCGTTTGATATTACTTAAGTTTAAGATTTATTACTTGAGTGGATTTCGTTCCGGTTCTTCGGTGGGAAACATGATAAATTGAGCTGGATCTAATGCTTGAAGGATTATTGAATGATTATCGGAACGGTATTTAGATTTATTATTAGATTTCAAGGCCAAGGAACGTTTACCTTTGGTATTTAGGAAAACGTGGATAGATTAGATAACTCTCCATTTAGGATCAATCTTCAAGTTAAGTCGCGCTTGTCTAGGTTGGTCTGTGGATGGGTGACCACCCATTACATACCGAGTTTTTTCCGTGCCTCGGAAAGCACGTTAAGCCGATGGTCCCGGCTGTTTTTTATAGATCTTTGACAGTCGTTATGCGAAAGTCTGACAACCAGTCTTGCCCCCGGGTGTCGTATTGCTATTAAAATAAGTAACGTCAAATCATTTTAGAATTATCATGCGGTAGCGAACCTCTGTCTGATGTTAAGGTTAATTTATCACACCTTGCCTTTGGAAGTTTAATGATTAAGCCCCTCTAGGTTCCACCACAACGATTTATCACTTTATGTTCTTAATTAAAACCTGCACCTTACTTCTTGAAGTTTATTTTCTACACGGAATTTGAAACAGAAAAAGATCGCACGTCCATTGTTCTATCATAAGTTCTTACGAGTATGTTAACTTAAACACTATCATAATATCATCATTTGCCTCCCCTTTTCCCAACTATGTTAGGGTCGGCTTCCAGTCCAACCGGATGCAACTGAATACCAGTATTACCTTGGAACGACTGCCTGTCTGACCTCCGCAACCCAAATCCAGTTAGTACGGTGTAATACCCTTGGTTAGACCGGTTCTCATCAGAATTTCCAGCCACTGACTACTTATAACGACTGTCAAAAATCTACAAATGACAGCTGGGACCAACGGCATAACGTGCTTTCCGTGGCACGGAGGTAACTCGGTAAGTAATGGGTGGTCACCCATCCCCAGACCAACCTAGGATGGCGCGACTTAACTTGAAGATCGACCCCAGCGGCTGATATTATTTAGACAGGTGGTCATCCATAAACAACCATAATATGAGCTTCAGATTCACTATTCGTTTTTTTTAGATTTATGTTGCATGATTCAGCATTTTCAATTCGAAAATACAATAATAGAAAGTCTCATATCAATCTGTTAGAGAAAGGTTAAAGAGTCTACCAATTTATCAGTTAATGGCGAAATCGTCTACATTGATCTGATTCGGTCCACCGTTCGTAAAGGGCCTCTTGATCTTACAAATTGCCAATTATCTTTACACGATTGTAATGAAACCCTTTAGCCCTGTATCTTTTTGTAATTCAAAATGTCCAATTTTGTATTTATATCAATAGGACCTTCGTTTGTTATATGAAGTTTATATATCTGTGTATGAAACACCCCTTTTGGTTACCCTTTCGTTATGGGCATGATCAGCGCAGTTGAGCTGTTTAATTAATTGTTAAGCTGAGTGTTGTTATTTGTTTATGTATGTGCTGCTCTTTTGTGTTGCTGCTGTCCATTAACGAATAAATGTATATTCTATTCTATTCTTTTTCTTTTAAACATATCCATTGAATAGGGATTAAATAAGGTTTAACAAAAATATTCTATCTAAAGTTTTAATGGTCCAAAGTTAATTTTGAATAAAACCTATTTTGGGGCGTACCCACATCTGGGACCCAAGGCGGCTCGCTGTAAAAGGTAGATGGCCATTCCATCACATTGCGCACTGACCCAGACTGACCCTGAATAGGGCTGCGGGACTGTTCGAAAGAGATACTGCGGCCCTGGAACACAAAGGGCAAGGAAGGAACAAGGATGGGTTTTAGTCAGTAGAAGTCTGACACTCCCTTCCGCCCAGAGCGGGAGAAGTCATTTGATGACTTCCCATCCAAAAAAAAACAACCCTGAATTTATGGTATCAAATATTAATAATTGAATCATCATTTTTTTCCTGCCCTTGTCCCATGTTCGGCGCAACACGTTTTTTCTTCCATTCTCCTCTGTCTACCGTCACGCTATCATTGACTCCTTTTTCTTTCATATCATTCCTCACAAAATCCATCCATTGTTTCCTTGGTCTTCCTTTCATCTCCATCTATCAACATTTATTTTCATCACTCTCTTAGTCACATGCAAATCATCCCTCCTCATCATTATTGCAAACATTATTAATTGAATATCATCTTAATATCATTGATAAATTTACACGCACACACGTTTAAAAAAAACTCCAATCCAGCGATATCATTATTATCTACATATACGACGTATCATATCCATCGATATAACACAAAATGAACTGGGAAAAGGCGTTAGTTTATGTGCCTATGATTGTATGGAACGATTTGGCCATTTAAAAACGGAAATTAACTGTCAGGCTCTTTTCACACATTGAGTTTTTATCCAGTTAGCGAACATAGATATGGGTGAGCCTGCCACAATGTCAGCCAATTCAATACAAATTGTCAATACCAAACTTTCTTAAACCCCAAACGGACAAAATTGAGAAACCCGACCGCGTAAGAAGACGAATCGAAGGTCTTATTCACATCATATTGGCCTCGAAAACCAACAATGCGTTAGTTAGACCCTTTGGCCTATGAGGGATTCGTATATCGACCGCTGTCTCCTACGTTATAACTGTGAAAAATTGTGCGGGTTTGTGGTGGAAATGTTTCTTTTACCGACTTTTTTAAATGATGATTTATATTTTCAGTCCTAGCCCTGAGTCTGGATTTTTGTTCGGTTGATGGCAATAGGCTCGTCGTTTATTACATGGGGCATTCAAACTGGGGAAATTTGGGTTATAAAGGTTCACCTCTGCTCTTCGGGGATGGGGCGTGATGTTTTTTTTAGCATAAATGATCCCACTGCTGGGCAAAGGACTCCCCAAAGCCTTCCACTCTTTTCTCTGATAAGTTATTTAAATGTTAATTTAATTTATTATAATTTAAATGTTTTTATGAGTATGTCAATGTATCTTATTCTATCTTTTTTTTCCTCAAGTTACTTTTCGGCATCAACCGAGGAAATTTGAACAATTTTGAATTGAAATGCAGCTATAATGTATTACCGATATAATTATCTGAAGAAAATTTGAAAGCTTATGCGAAGTATGATAATGAATTAATTTTAAATATCGCTCGAGTTCGAGGCCCACAACGTGTTAATCCTGAATAAAGGATGAACGTGTAGGCTTCGTCTATTTTCAGTTCCAGGTTCTAATCAATACAACGTAGATTATTATTCTGAACCACATCAATTTTTTTTCAAAAGTTTGTATCGGATCACTTTTTGTGACGTCAAAACTAAAAGCCACGTAACGAGTTTTATTTTTGGACTCTCTCGATTTTAATATAGATCGGTAAAAAAGAGGTTCTGCAAAAAAAGACAAATGTGATATACGTGAACGGTTCAAGCCAATTCCTCGTCGATAAGTGTGCTCCCCGCCTTTAGCACAAATAACGTATTCTTAGCTCTCCTTCTTAGTGTATCGATGGCAATCTAAATTTATTCGGCCCAAAATTTAGCGACTAGTTTGGGATTTTCTGTAGCGACCATCAAATCAGACCGGACACGTTGTCAAGTGTCGCATCGTTTGTGGAACAACACACCAGGGCAGAGTCGTTTATGAATCTCCACTGGAACAGGTTAGGTATCCTTGTTTCGGCCAACCTGTTATGATTCCGGAGTCTATTTAAATACTTCCAGGTCAGCCATGGCAACTCGTGTCCAGGTGGAAGATTTTCGGCAAGTAGCAAATAAGTTGGGAAGGGAAACTCTTTCTCGCCCCAACTTGAGTCTTGCCTTAGAACGTACGCCAGTGAGCGCGGGGGGGGGGACTCTAATGGCATATCAGCCTTGGCTCATTCACTAGATCTTGCCACCGCTCTGCGAACTACGTTCCTGATCAAATAATTAATTCAGATCAAAATCCGACACCAATGCAATGCACCAAATTGGCATTGCTTGAACCGAATTATAGTGAACAGCGTTGGGTATAAATGCGCTCGGCGTGATGTATTGCCAGTTCGAAGCTTACACATAGAACCTAACGCATTACCTACCCCTAATTTAGGTTCTCTAGGTAATAATGTTACGAACCAACGTGCAATAGAACCTTGTTTTATAACTAGCTGTTGGCTGTGTTCATCTGCAATCCAGGATGAAAATAAACATATGCACTTCTCCAGGTCCAGGGCTATTCATGTGTAAAATATTATAAATATTGGTTCAGTGGTTTCGGTGTGAAAACGTAACAGACAGTCAACATTGATAAAATCAGTTAAAAATGAAAACAATTAATTGGAATATTGTTTAAAGTTTTCGGTTCTATGAAAAAGTAGCATTTGAAAAGGTAAATCCTTCACCACTTCCCAGTATTCATGATGGACGAAAAATGTAAATATTTTCGCAGTAAATAACTATTATTACCATCAAGAAAAACATAGGTTTTCATCGAAAATATGTCACTGTATTTCGCCTTGCCGTCTAGTCATCAATGAAAATATAACTTCTACGAAAAAAGTATTTTTTGTTAATATCGAATTCCCGGTTTTTCTTTTTTAATTAAATCCAACTTGTGTGATTTACAATATATTTATAGTATATGAAAGACAATTAGTATATAAAAAACATTAATTTGTCGCAGGGACATGACGTGCATACAACAAAAAAAAACAATTAACAAACAATGCTTAACAAACACTTGGAATACAACAGGTGGCCTACCATGACGTCTTAAAGCAGGAGTAATTCCAGTGTGAGAAAGAGATGGCGCTAGATGACCTGTATAGCTCTGTCTCTTTTTCACACTTTAATTACTCCTGCTTTAAAACGTCATAGTAACCCCCCAGGACGGAACAAAAAAAGCAGTTGACAGCTTGTACGTTGTGACTGCGACAAGCAGGTTACCACTCAGCATGATGCCGTGCTATAGGGGGCCCACAGCACAGCGCTGGTTTTCAGTGGTCATCCGTGAAAAAACAAACGGAAGTCAATACAGCATAAATGTATCTGTTCTGTATTCTATAAATAGTAAATAACAAAGTCCGTAGAACGTGGTTCATTTAAAGCAGTTTCTACCATAATTTGAGGATGTTTTCCGAAATCTATGTATTTAAATTAGATATATTTTGAAGGTACGGTCAATGGACCACTTGGGGGAGGCCTATGTCCAGCAGTGGACGTCTTTCGGCTGAAATGATGGTTATAATTAGAACAGAAATCACGATATTTTGACATTACGTGCGAAGCAGGGACAGATTGCTAGTATTTTACATATACTATTCATCTGATCTTACAAGTACAACTCCAAAATGTTCCACATACGCTACAATTCAATGCTTAAACCGTATATCAATGGTCCGATAACATAATACCGTAATAGTTGATACTCTAGGAGTATATAGGTACTCCACTAATGCATTAGGTACTTCGCCTGACGAAGCCGTACTAATACATGTTCTAGGTGTTTATACGTACATTAGTGCGAGTAATCTGTAATAGGATTATTTCTAATGAGAAATGAAGGTCGTTTGTTGTAATAAGGGATTTTTCTGACGACCTGTCTTGGACGTTTTGTCGGTAAACTATGGAGGAGGAGTATCAATTTTATGATTAACTAGCTTATGCCCGTGGTTTCGCCCGTGTAGAGTTCGGTAATTTTCCCACGAGATTGTACGACTGGGATAAAAAGTATCCTATATGTTATCCAGGTTATAAACTATCTGTGTGCCAAATTTCATTCAAATCCGTGTTTTTGCGTGAAAAAGTAACAAACATCCATCCATCCATCTTAACATATTTTCGCATTTATAATATTAGTAAGATAAGACTAGTTGGTTACGGCGACTTTGCGCGTAGTTTTTTGCTGATTTTAGCTAGATTTTTACTCCGTCCAAGTATCGAGCGATAGAAATGTATACTAAGACAGCTTAGATATCGTCATCAGCCCACAGTAGTGTTATTGCTACACAAAACCTCTACAATGGCACATTCAACTCAATTCTCGGCAATACTCGTCCAGTTGCTATCAAACTGCTGCTAGAGAAGCTTAGCTAAATAATAAGAGCCACTCGGGTCGATCATTAGATTAATCCGCGCTTGTCTAGGTTGGTCCGTGGATGGGTGACCACCCATAACGTACCGAGTTCCCTCCGTGCCTCGAAAAGCACGTTAAGCCTTGGTCCTGGCTATCTTCTGTCAATTGAAAGTCTTTACAAGTAATCAGCGGTCCGAAAGTCTGACAACCAGTCTTATCAAGGGGTATCGTATTACCCCGTGCAAACTGGGTTGTGGAGGTTAGATAGGCAGACGCTCCAAGTAAAATTCTGATATGGAGACGCATTCGGTTAGACTAGAAGCCGATCCCAACATAGTTGGGAAAAGATAATGATGACTAGCCCAGCTGCTACCACCACTCTGCGAAGATCGCTGCTGAGGACTTACTTACGTTTTTTTCCAAATAAAACAGCGCTGCCTAGCATTGATACCAACACAAACTCTTTTACAACCTATTTAAAATCTGAAGTATCGATCAGTACAGATACAAATAATTTTGATAGAAAAAGTACGATCTGAAGTATCGATCAGTACAGATACAAATAATTTTGATAGAAAAAGTACGATGAACGATGTAAAAGGCGCTAACGGGACCCTATTACTAATAATAGCGTTTCATCAGCGCCTTTTCGGCAAGGAACCCTGAAAAGGTACCCAAACATCTCATAAATTCTCATCATCTTTATTTACATCTTATTTATTCATTCATAAATATTTAACGCTTGCTTTGAGTAAGTATGCGAATAAGAAAGTAAAAATAAGTACCTACGTGTCCTTGTGGAAGGTCCAGAGTGATAAACGAGGGGCTTTTATGATAAGGTACCTACATAAATATTTTGCTATTTGTTATTATTATTATTTTTTTAAAACATTGTCCCACACTAGGAATTTCTCCTGTATCGTGGGTGCGTTAACAAACATTTAAACTCACATACACAAACAGCCAGACCCGGAACAACTATCTCTAGGGCATACAAATATTTGACAAATAATCGATTTTTAATATGGAACAAATAAAATTAATAAATATCTATATGAAGAAAGACTATTCTTTCATTTGATCGACATTTTGGCATTGTTTAGTCCCCTGTTTATAACAAAAATGACATAATAGTCACTTATTTTCCATGGCCATGAAAATGCCAAGGCATATTATAACATTTTGACATTTACAAACACTACCTGTGTGCTAATGTCAATCGGCGTAAATGTCGCCTGGTGCCGATTCCCTTGTTCACAAACTAAACTAAATTTAAGTTGAGTGCATCTTTTTCTTTCTGTTTCATTATGAAAAGGACAGAAGATAAATATTAGTTTAGTCCTGTCAAATTAGTCAGCACCTGACGTAATTTGATGTAATTTTAGTAGTCAACTTTTTAATCACGTCTAAACTTGTGTCAGGCGCTGTTTAATTTGACAGGACTAAACTAAAATATATCTTCTGTTGTTTTCAAAATGAAATAGAAAGAAAAAGATGCACTTAACTTAAATTTGATTTAGTTTGTAAACAAGAGAATCGGCACCAATGACTGAATAAATAGATTGTAACACAAAATGGGTAAAGTCGGACGGGAAAATGCAAAAGTCGGACAATCAAGTGTCGCGGTGCACCTTAAGAGAGTCTAGCAGAGAACTAAGACTGGTTGAAGTGTTTTATTAGAGAGACCCTCTTATGACCATCTTATGACATGGTCTGTCAGAATTTTTAACACTGTAACAGCTGATTTCTATGGAATTTGACGTGACCTACGGAGCAGGACATAGAACTCTTTTTAATCCCTCTTTAAGCATGTTCCCGGATCCCACATAATTAACGCCGCGGCGACGTTTCGAACCCGGTGGCAAAACTAATTCAAAAATAGAATCAAACATCAATCATATAACTAAAAGCTTTTTAATTAAGATTCATTATGTGTCGGTATATAAGGCACAAAAGATTTAAGTACTAGTGTCTATATTGGTAATATTAAAGTATGTGTTTTAGTATTATGTCGCCCTATTTTTTTGCTTAATTTGGGCAGCGTTGTGTTGTTCACATTCCTTTTTTAACATTCTGTTTTTTATAAGTGAGGACTCGTCTTTGGAGAGAACCTCTCGTCCCAGCCGCCGCGGGAGACGCCCCGGGCGTCGGGGGTCACGTGGTGGCTTCCGG
The DNA here is from genome assembly GCA_950005105.1 of Lycophotia porphyrea. NCBI lineage: Eukaryota > Metazoa > Arthropoda > Insecta > Lepidoptera > Noctuidae > Lycophotia > Lycophotia porphyrea. The sequence goes on along the minus strand of OX465387.1, from coordinate 6,362,396 downwards.
CCACGGTAGACGCGGACCTGTGGACGGTGAGTAATGGCTAGCTCACCGTCCGTCCGTCTTTTGACGACAGGCCGTGTTGACGGCGCGTTCGTGTTCCACGCGCACCTCAAAGAGATGTCAGCAAACAGGGAGGGGCCTGCAAGGCCGATGCCTGCCAGGGCTGCGAGACTGTTTGAAAGAGATACCGCGGCCCTGGAACACAAAGGGCGAGGAAGGAACATGGATGGGTTTTAGTTAGTACAAGTCGGACAATGAGGCCCTCCTTTTTTATTCCTCGGATCGCACCTTTTAGTAGTTAATATTTTTAATTTCTATCGGGAGCGCTACTAAAAGGTGCGCTCCGAGGAATAAAAAAGGAGCGCCTCATTAGGTGCGCCTCAAAATGGTAGCGCTTCGAGGAATACCTCCTGCCCAGAGCGGGAGAAGTCACTTGATGATTTCCCATCCGAAAAAAAAAGGACTTGTCTTTGGCTGTCCGTCTCACGTACTATTTTAATCTATTTTGTTGGTAGTAAGTCTTCCATAGATGATGTATAAATAAACAACGATTCAAATGAATGTATATTCAGAGTTATGTGTCATGATAAGTCTACTTAACCACGTTAATGAACACGTATTTGAATGCCAAATATAGGCTTATATACTGAAAAGCTACTGATTAAAAGGGTCACCAGTGTACTAGTTAATATAAGTATAGGCGGTAAACTCGCAACCTATTTGCCAAACGCGGTTTCAAGTACTAATGGAACTAATTGTAACTCAGCCATCAGTGATGCCGTACGTACTTACCGATATACGTTTCAAACTATCGTTTGGTATATTGAAATAGGATTCTATCTATTACAGATGTTTCGATCCATTTATTTATTCCAATTGCTTATTTTTTGTTTATATTATGGACACTTTTAAAATGCACATCTTGCTACATCGTTCTCATCTATTGTACCATGTTAACATGAATGATGCAACCAAGGTTTTGTAAAAATATTCTGCTTTTTTTATAAAAACATTTAAACTCACATATTCACCAGCCAGATCCGGAACAACTATCTGTAGGCCATACAAATATTTGTTCCGTGCGGGGATCGAACCCGCGACACGCAGCGCAGCAGTCAATCGCTCAGCCACTGCGCCAACCGTGCCGTCGATTTAAAAGAGTATCCATGGAGTTTCTTTCCCGTTCTTCTCCATAGGAATTTACGTTAGGGAATGGGCAACTACAGTACTTTCACAGTTTTTATGCCTTGTGAGTGGGACTGTAGCTACATTTCATTGTTTACTTTGTCGACAATTCTAAAGTGCCTCTGCCTACATGAAATAAATGCTTTGATTTTTTTTATTGATTTTGATTTTATTTATAACCACATTACAGTTATTACCAAATAAAATAGAGCAAGATCCCAGGACCGCCAGACATTACTTATTTTCTCATTAACAAAATGTATGGCATCAAGTATTGTTATTATGTACTGTGAACGTATGCATACTTGATAACTTGAGCCGACGACGGCCAATTTTTCAATATCGGGTTCTAACGTTGAGTAAAAATATTTTTTTTTTTTCTTAAAGCCATGTTCCTGTATGTTTTATATAAGATTGCTGTCTGGTGGCCCTGGGGTCTCGGAAATACATGCGATTTAATTATGGTAAGCTATTTGCTTTTTATCACCACGAATCAAAAGAGTATTTTATTAAGTAGTTCATACTATGTGTATGTATGCCCAATGAGCTGTGGCCCAAAATAGCATCTATCTGGAGCCTAGACATGTCCTGAAGGTATCGCAGCAGACCTCGCAGAAACGGGGTTACGAGCTGGACAAACCAACGACCTGCACTCTAAGATTAAGCCTAAATTAGGACCAAACCTGGAGCGAGTAGGACTACCGATCTTGAGATCGCCGATTCTGTGTGATCACAGTAAACTACAGATTAACTGAAGCATTGCCGGCTGATGGCAATAGGCTCGCCCCCTTTTACATGGGGTTTAAAACATTATTGGCGAAATGCTGGCAAAATTATGTAAGTATTGCAAACAGTTCGCTAAACCTATTGTTACAAAAGAAATTCTTACGAATATAACACATTGAAAATCCCACACTAAGAATAGTTAATTAAATCACTTAATTAACGTAACTTAGACACACAATAGAATGTGCTCAAGGATTAGGTTTTATGAGATTAAAGGCGTTGTAATCTAAACTCTCTGTTAGGTGCAAATCCTTTCATTTGGCGTGAAGCCTTCAAACGTGTCTTATCGTATTAAGTTAGAGAATGTTATGTAAATATATAATTTAATTTTTTTCAATATATAATTTGCATATATTTATTGCTTGGTTCAAACTTGGGTTTAGTAAAAATATACAGGGTGACTGGTTAAACGTGGGCAATACTTTAAGGTAGTGAAATACTCATAAATATGAACAAGTTTTACTAAGGAACTAACTATGAAATATGACAAAAAAAATATGCTGCTGCCTACATTTTTATCGAGATACGCGACCAATATTGTATGGAACAGCTGATATTTTTTTCGTGATTTCATTGTCGATCCCATAGCGAAAAGTGTTTATTTTAATGAGTAAAACACGTCCTTAAAGTATTCCCAATGTTTAAAAAATCACCCAGTATTGATATCTTAATAGTTTTAAGTCTAAATATTTTTTCATTTTACCTTTATCTTGGGTGTCGAGTTAGGCTGCGGGACAGTTCGAAAGAGGTACCGCGGCCCTGGAACACAAAGGGCAAGGAAGGAACATGGATGGGTTTTAGTCAGTAGAAGTCTGACACTCCCTTCCGCTCTGCCCAGAGCGGGAGAAGTCATTTGATGATTTCCCAACCGAAAAAAAAAGGGTATCGAGTTACACAAAAGTCGCAGAAACCCTTTTTGTCGATTTCAAGCAGATTTCAATTTATGATGAATGAAACTTAGTAATGGTTTCAAACATTCATTTATTTACAGATATCTCACAGAAAAAACTACTGGTTCTAGAAGCGTGTAAAATTTTACAAGAGTTCCATACAATATGACGGGAAGGATTTTTGAAAATCCATACCTTAATGCATACATGATTACAGTGAATATACCTACATTGTGCCAATTTTTGCCGATAGGAAACCCCATATACTCGTACCGGGTTCAGGGTTTCACCTATTTATAAAACTAAAAAACTCAATGCTTGTAAAACATTTTTAGATCAGTGAACTACTTTATCGACCACACACGTCCAAGACTACGAAAAGCTGAATTGATTGATTGATACACTTCCAATTCAAGTTGTGATCTACACGGTTCGTGGTACTAGGTGGCGGTTCAAGCATTTTAGTGGTACGCGTTCTACAGAGCTAACGCTAGCCAGTAAATATGATCTATTTCTACGTACCATGTATGTTGTAGGTAGATATGTATACGTTCGTAGCTTTGAAATGGTTAACCTAGTGACGTCATAAGTAAGGTGTGCAAATATTGAAGATTGAGATTAAAACCTGTAAGATAAAGTAAGAAAAAATTTACTGAGTGAGAGTGGCAGAAAAAGATAAGCAATAAAAACCAGTTTCCTAAGTGTAGATACTTGGGAAACATGGGTTTTTCATTTACTTACATATTAATGTAGTTAAAAAAAAGCTAACAGAATACTTCTGAATTGTCATCAGTATGCTAGTGTGTCCATTCAGTGTGTCATTAGATTTGTAAGAGTGGACATACGAAACAGAATATGTAGGTACTTATCTGGTCTGGTATGTTGGCGTTCTATCATTTCTACCTACAAAGGCAAAAGTTTATGTAATAGGTAGGGTAGTTGACAAAAAAAAATCTAATTAGTCCGTCAGATAGATTTCCAAAAAAATATTTTATAGTTATATATAGTTATATATATAGTTTTTTTTCTTTTTTGACGTAAACAAAAAATGAGGACGATGCAGTGCGTCGAAAACTCGTGTGACGTCACAGTACGCTACACTTTTTATCGGCACGTGACGTCACAAGCCCCACTCATTACTTTGATGCATTTTATCTTCGTCAGTTTTTATTGATTTGATAAAACAAAAAATACGTATCCAATATTTTTCGATAATCTATCTGACGGACTAAATAGAATCATATTTTTTTAACTCAGGAAACATCTCTATTATAACTATAAATTCAGGGCTTGTGTCTCATTTCACAGAAACCTTACTAAAACGTGCATTTTGGCTGGGTATATTTTTGAACATAAACCTTAATCGGCTTTATTAAAAAAATACATAAACGCAACGCTACCTGCGTTGTGTAAATAATTGAATTCCGTACGTACATCATAATTACGACGAGCCGTGGTTTCCTACTGTAAATATTAGATTACACAGGTTTTCGCTTACATTTCGTTTACAAATCAAGTCAAAGTAAGGGAAAGACAAGCCACGACTTACACGCTCAAGCGACAGAGGTTTTGCGACAACGACTGCAGATTAAAAAAAACTGGCCAAGTGCGAGTCGGACGTGGGCGACCACGAAGGGTTCCGTACCATCATCGGCGTCGAGTCGACGTTGAAATACCTAGGGCTCGTCCTCGATAGCCGGTGGAACTTCGTGGAGCATTTCCGACGTTTGGCCCCCAAATTGGAACGGACCGGGGGGCTGCCTTCAGGCGGCTCCTGCCCAACCTGGGGGGTCCAAACGCCTCCTGCCGGAAGCTCTACGCGGGGGTCGTGCGGTCCATGGCCCTTTACGGGGCCCCGGTGTGGGCGCGTTCCTTGAGGCGGCGAGCCGCCCACTACCTGAACGCGCCCCAGAAGGTGGTAGCCGTAAGGCTAGTCCGGGGGTGCCGCACGATCTCCGGCGAGGCGGCGAGCCTCCTTGCTGGATTGCCGCCATGGGATCTGGAGGCGATAGTCCTCGCGCGCCTACACGAGTGGCGCGTAGAGGCACTACGCCGGGGGGAAACTCCGCTGCCGCGGCAAATTGTCGCGCTGCGGACAGACTTCCGGCGCGATCTCATGGCGACATGGAGAGAGCGACTATCGCAACCCCGTGCAGGGCACGCCACAATAGTGGCGATAAGTCCCCTCTTTGAGGAGTGGCTGGAGAGGCGCCACGGCACCCTCACCTTCCACCTGACACAGGTCCTCACCGGACACGGTTGTTTCGGGAGGTTCCTGCACCGAATCGGGCGGGAGGAAACGCCCGGGTGTTACCACTGTGAAGGTCGCCCAGAGGACACGGTGGAGCACACGGTGGAGGTCTGCCCCGCTTGGGCGGAGCACCGCCGTGTCCTCGTAGCGGCGATCGGCGGCGGCGACCTATCGCGTCCGGCCCTGGTCCAGTCCATGGTCCGGAGCGAGAGGGAATGGGACGCCGTCACCTCCTTCTGCGAAGCAGTCATGCTAGCGAAGGAGGTGGCGGAGCGTGAGAGGGAGAGAACCTCTCGTCCCAGCCGCCGCGGGAGACGCCTCGGGCGTCGGGGGTCACGTGGTGGCTTCCGGCCACCGTAGACGCGGACCTGTGGACGGTGAGTAATGGGCTAGCTCGCCGTCCGTCCGTCTTTTGACGACAGGCCGTGTTGACGGCGCGTTCGTGTTCCACGCGCGCCTCAAACAGATGTCAGCAAATAGGAAGGGGCCCGCAAGGGCCGATGCCTGCCAGGGCTGCGGGCTGTTCGAAAGAGATACCGAGGCCCTGGAACACAAAGGGCAAGGAAGGAACATGGATGGGTTTTAGTCAGTACAAGTCTGACACTCCCTTCCGCTCTGCCCAGAGCGGGAGAAGTCATTTGATGATTTACCATCCGTACAAAAAAAAAAAAAAAAAAGGGTTCCGTACCATAAACCGAAAAGAACACGTAGGTATCTTGCTGTCTGTCACCAGGCTGTATCTCATGAACCGTAATAGCTAGACAAATGAAATTTTCACAGATGATGTATTTCTGTTGCCGCTATAACAAAAAATAATAAAAATATCAATTATTCTATAATTAAAGGGGCTCCCATACAATAAACCCGTACCATAAACCGAAAACTAATGCGTTCTTGTACGGGAGCCCCCTTAAATTATTATAGGGTCACGTTTTTACCCTTTGTGTACGGAACCCTAAAAAGTGGTTTGTTCCAAGTTACGAGTCTCGCGTTTTCTCACACGAAGGAAACAAGTGAAACGCGCGCTTGTCGCTTGTTACAAGTCGCATCACCCGAAGCCATGAACGGGGTCAGAGCCTTTTCAGACCACCTTAGTATATATATATATACAGAAATTCAGTGGCGCCTTATCGCGCGACATCGTCTCTATAAAAAACCGTATGTATGCGCAGTTCTAGCGACGCAGACAAGATGTGAACCCAAGTCTTGTCTGCGTTTTTTCGCGCGCGTTTTTATCGCTTCGTACGCAACAATCTGTTTTTATTAATAATACGCCGTGTGAATACGCCTTTACACTTACTCCCACGCTTTTTACCGAATAACATACAAAGGAATAATATTGTCAAAATTACATTTCTTCTCATAATATTTATTACGTGCAAATCTTGGAGTACAAGTGTTTTATTTTAGAATGGCGCTATGGAAGCGGAAAATGATGTGTCTCTGTGTTTAATATATTGTTTAGGCTTTTTTCTCGTTATGATAAATGTAATAAGTGAGTGACGACATTCCTTGCAAGAAAATTATATTAAATATATTGTCGAAGAAAAAAAAGTGTTATTTTGGCAGAAGATTCTACCTCACTAGACCACAGGGCACTGACAAGTGGCAGATGGTATAAAAAAAAAATGAGTTTTCTGAGTGCTGATGTGACTGAATAGAACTTCAACCATGTTGAAAACACACAACATTCCTTGTTTTTTCTGTAGGCAGGTCATTTCTCTGCTTCTTTTATTTATTTATTAAAACTTCGTGTACAAGAGTAAATATTGCCACAAGGCATTCTCCCCACTGTTGAAAACCGCTAATCTTGTTGTGCCTTCGGCGCCTTCCGGCAAGAAAACGCGATTTTTTTACGGAAAATCCGTTTCTAAGTATCTACTTGGTAGTATTTGTTTTTTTTTGTTGTTAAATAATTAATTCTGCCGGTTATGTTATTTTTTTTTTTACCTTCTTGAAGAATATCATTCAAGCGCGCAGCAAGTCTTAAATACTTCTCGTTTAGTTTCATATTCGTATAACTTCGTAAAAGAACTATTAGTTACTAATACTAATACACTATACTATTATACTGCATACTAATTTTTGAAGCGTAGTCTTGTTCTCATAACAAAAACTCCCGTGGAAAAGCTTAAAGTAAGCAAAAACTATGCATCAATGCAAAAATACAGTTCAAAGTATCCCCGGTATCCCAGATTTCTCAAAAGAATCGTTTAAATGCAGATGGAGGCTACCGATGCCGATGGCGGCGATAAGCAACGCATTCAAAATGAAGCCGTTCGTATGCCTTCGGATGCGTTCGGGTCCATTTCGGCTTCCCAGGTTGAAAACGTACGCAGAAAATGCGAGGGAAAGTGTGAATGCTTACACAAGACTTTGAGAGGAATACGTTTTCGATTCTAGAGGGTCCTTTTGTCCTGAAGTACCCTTGGACGGTTGGTTGCGTTTGTCAACATGTTTAGAAGGATTTTCGAGTTTCCATTCGAATGAATTAAATTATGTGTCAAGCGTTTACTGATGTGTTGATCTGAAGATATCTTTTATTTACTTTTTGTGCCACTTTCGCGTATTTTGTTGTTGTTTTCGAATTGTTGAACTTACTTACTGTCAAAAATACTGGTATTCAGCTGCATCCGGTTAGACTGGAAGTCGACCCCAACATAGTTGGGAAAAGGCTAGGCAGATGTTGGTAACCGTCAAAACTGATATATTTCGAGTACATTTTAATAGACTGAAACCCTAACAACAAACTTTCCACAACTTCGCAGGCTATACCAAATTTTGTATATTTATTTCTCTCGGCTAGTCCTAGATCTCGTTAAAAAAAGATTATTTGAAATTCTGCCTCTGCGGGGATCAAATGGGGTCGAAGTTGGAATATTGTTAGGCTTTACACTTCAATTAGTAATTACTGAACCTAGTAACCACTATGAACCGTCTGATCGTTAGTTGTTGAGCTCACCGCTTTTGGTTTTGTGTTACTAGTATTATTACCTATTAACATTAATTGGTGAAACTTCACACACGCTATGGAAAATGCCATCAGACGGGATTCAAAAAAACTCGAAATTTTGCTTTTATGAAAGAAAGAATATACATTCAGCACTGGCATCAGGCCCACACTGGGCCCGCGTGGTGAGTCAAGGTCAAGGCCCACCCCCGCTCATAGAAAGGAGACCAGTATCCCAGCTGCGGGGACTTTGTGGGCTTATTTTTTACTGACGCTTCTTCTTAGCGTGTCGATGACAATCAATCAAATTGAGTCAGCCCAAAATGTATACTTTCCACGAGAGCAATTACCCTGTGTTTATAAGATTTATTTTTTCGTTTATATCCAACACGTCTGCGAAGTTCCACAAACTAATTAATTTCAACCCTTGTGTAACAAAAACATCTTGATCCTTTTCAAACCCAGTATTTTATATTTCAGACGTCAACGGCGCTTATCCTTCTTCTCCACTTATCTCTTCACACAGTCGACGAAGGGCATGCCATAAATCCAAGTAAGTATAAAAGTACTCTCTTACTTTGTTAGCTTATTATCATTTTGTTTACTGCGACCGTAATTTGTAACTTTTGTGGCATAATAAAGGGGATTTTCGCTTCTTTGAATGTCATAAACCTTAATCTAGGGGCCTTCGAAATGTTCGTCCATTGGCGCTGGATTAAGTTTTTTTTTTATAACTTTATTAGTTTGGCATAAGCCGAGTTTGATGATGTAGTTAATTTAAACAGGAAAGATCAAAGGGTCGTTTAAATGTTTTCATACATTTTCTAAAATATATTCCTGAGGCAGATTTATTTTTTGACTCTCAATAGACAATCGCTAAACATGTGCATATTTATTTAAATATGAAGAAATAGTAGTTAATTGTAATTGTTGTTGTCTGTATAAGGTTGTTTTTTGTTTACAAATTTTATGTTACTCCGTTTGTTCATGTATATTTTAAGAAGTTTTAATTAAAATGATTGATGTAATTTTGTAGTATTAGAATCGATATAAGCGATTTGGTGGAAACGGTTAGCTTATATTTGATGAATAAATGAATATAAAAAAATACTCTCCCTTCTTCTGTGTGTCGATGGCTATGTATACGGAGTAGAAGCGACACCCGACGCGAAAACGGTTACCACAAAAGTATGCAATTCCTACATGGTCAAAATGTATGAAACGGCTGATTTTTTTTTTAAATAACCGATTAAAAATTTATATTTCTATCATATTCCTTTCTCAGAATGATGTACTGAATAAGTAGTAACCCGTTTTCGCGTCAGTGTCCCTTCCACCCCGTATACCGATGAGCCCTATACTGCAACTAAAGGTACCATTAGGATAAGAGGGGTAGAATATGAAAGATAAACCGCTAACTAAATCATTCCGTATTTTTGTAACATTACTGAAAAAAAAAGATGCCAAGAACTTCCAAAAACTTCCTTTTCTCTTATCTCGCCAAAATATTTATTTAAATCAACACGCAAAAAAGTTATGGTAAAATTGATTGAGTTTATGGTCTTAACTTTTTTACCATCAAAAAGAAAATCTTTTCTTATTTTTACACCACTAATATTATTTCAGCGTGAGGCATTAAATATCGCTTTAAAAAATACCAAATACAATTTGATTAAAAGAGCGTCGACTTCATTATATTTTTGCCGAGCAATATTGGCTTTTTAAATTAGTATTTTATTGGAAGTATCAGTTTCTTTATTTTTTGTTAACATTGGATAGCGCTTTATTGAACTAGGTGACTAAGTAATATTCAGCAAAAAAGTATGACTTAGTTTTTGCACGAAAGTACTATCGAGTAAAAATGGATATTTGTCGTTTTACGAACTTTAGTTTGGATGCGGCACCCTGCCAACTAGCAAAGTTGTGTGACTGATAAAGTGAATATCAATCTTGCTACCCAACTGCCAGAGTATTGAGGGTGATCATCTATCAGTGCAAAAGCTTTAACTTTCCTTCCATATAATATGCCGTTTGCTGAAAACCAGCGCTGTGCCATTGTATAGCCGTTTTATTGTATAACGTATATTTTCCTCCTTTTCGTGTTACTTTAGCTAAGCACCATATTGAGCGCAAATAAATGTATTTTTTTCTTTAATAAAAACTTGCTTTTAATAGACACATAGCTCTAGTGCATAATACAGAACATCATAAAAGGTGACATCAGGTTAACCAGCTTTGTTAAAGGAGTTCATGTTTCGTAACGGACTTTGTACTCAATTCCTAGTTTCCCGTGACTAAATTCTGCCGCACAATTTGATGTCCCAAAAAGTATTTATTCCGAGGTTTATACGCGTCCCGGTAGACCGAGAGCGGTAACAAACCGGATTTACGTTTATCGATTTTCTATTGAGCAGTTCTTGGTTCGACTTTTCCCTTGGTGAAATCAATTCCATAGCAAATAATACTATACAAAAGTAAGAAAACAATTCTGAAATTGATAGAAATCAACATTTTCAAATTCAAATTTTTCATTTTAGATAAAGGGTGTAAACAGACTCTTAACGAAGCCGAAAGGCACTTGTTTTCCTCGTCATTGCGATCATTATTTTGTTCTAGACCACACCTGGGAACCTTCTAGTTACGGAGATATTGGGTGTTAAAGTTCCAACAAGTTTTTTTTTAAATACATGTTTTAAATGTAAGATTTTTACTTTAAACACCTCCAGGACCCCCTTACTATTCAATCCATCTATCAGCACAATGTTTTGAGTTCGTTACATTGAGTCCTACTGTAAAACGTGATGTTTCAGCCCAAAAAAAAAGTCATTTCCCAGCACTACTAATTTTTGCGTACAGCTACTTAGTTGATGTCCATAATGCTTGGTTGACGGCTTCGTGAAGAGTCTGTTTACACCCTGTATAATTAAACAATCCATATAATGTTAGTAGTAGAATAACTTAGCCTAATGGTAGTATTAAATTAAATTAATAATTCAATCATTTAGTTAAGTGGGTCTTACCCACTTTCGTAAGAGGAGAGAGAAGGGGGAGGGGGATTTTGAAGACATACAAATATCAACAAATATCAACAGATTTCACATCAGTGTTTATTAAAGCTAACTTCAAAGAACATAATCCTAGTGAAACATCAAACATTCATTATTTCAAACTGCTTCTTCAATAAATTTTGTGATGTCAAACAAAATTTTACGATCCAATTTTGTCTGGATTATACTCTCATCAATGTGAACTCTTTTATTGCTGACATAAAAGTCTCGGAGAAATCTTTCAATACGATGTATCGCAAATATGACAGGAACTAGAGATGTCGGATTCATTGTAAAATATGAAAGGAATTTGTTATTATTGATCAGAGTAACTTTCACGGTTTTCTGTAAAAAAGTACTGTGTAAAATCAGACTACTCCTGATTCGACTAAGACTTATTTTTAAATTCCTTTTTTGGGTTCTGTACCCACAGGGTAAAAACGGGACTCTATTACTAAAACTCCACTGTCCGTCAGTCCGGCTGTCTGTCACCAGGTTGTATCTCATGAACCGTGATAGCTAGATAGTTGAAATTTTTACAGATGATGTATTCTGTTGCTGCTATAACAAAAAATATTAATTATTTAGTAATGAAAGGGAGCTTCCATACAAGAAACAAGATTTTTCGGTTTATGGTGCAGAACCCATCGTGCGCGAGTCCGACTGGCACTTGGCCAGTTTTTTGGGCCCGACACTGATTTTGCAACCAATCCCGAAATCAGTGGCAGCTACGGAGTCTAGATTTCATGGCACTTAAATATTATTGGCGAAATGTGGGTGTACTGGGTGTACTATTAGGTACATCTTTGCCTAACCCTTCAAAGATTACAGGCGTCATGTTAATTATGATGTTGTGCAATCATAAAATCATGAAAATACAATCTCTCGTTCCCTATTTATTGACTGGATAATATGTTTAAATACAGCCGATAATGATGAGTTCGCCATTCGTTTGATTAAAAAATGTGGGCTCCTGAAATATGTAGTACAAGTAACGCTCTAATTCGGGTCGAAATCAAATCCTAATGGATGTTATAATTTTATTTATTTCCATTTTGTTAAATTTCAAACGAAATGAAGTTAATGCAAATCAAATAAAAACGCACAAATGGCTCCATCCAACATAAACGCAATACAATTTAACGGGATAATGCAGCAAAAGATTTGGTAGTGATCGACAGTGTACAAAATGTACAAGAACTGTATTTACCACAGGTATTTACAAACGTTCGTTTGAATAATTGTTGTAAATTAACATTGTTTGAATTTATCTCTTGTCCAGAAATCCATCCGCAAATATGTAGGCCACTCAAAGTGGCACATGGATAAGCAGAGCCGAAAAAGTAATGATATACAGCAAAAACTAGACTTGCTCCAATATTACAGAAGTTATACTTCTTGTGAACCAAGTGTTGGTCCCAAAATAGATTCAACTAGAATTACCAAGCGCTTCAAGCTACAGGACAGACTATCAATATTAAAAATCGATCGTCATGTTTACTTCCTTTACCAGCCAGCTAAACTAGATAGGATGATACAAATACCAGTTATAAATTCCATTCGTGTGAAACCTTTAACCATACCACGTTAATTCCAGCTGTAGCTGTAAGGGTACTACTGTAGTCATATCATTCGTAGTTAAAGGAAAACACTCGTAAAAGCTTTATGTTAATAGCTCTGGCCCTCGGCAACGGGTGTATGTGCGACACAGTGTCAACGTATTCCTACTTAAATGATTACGTGGGCGCGGCGGCCATCATTGATTTCAGTAGATTACTCCCGCGTTTGATTATTGAAATATAATTCGATTTAGTTGTGATTAATGGTAATCCAAATGGGTTCGTTAACGGATTACGTAATGTGTATTATGAGCTTAAACATGAACATTAAGCGTTAGCTGTAGGTACTGTAGATAATCCCCTGTCGTCTAAAACACTTGCCGCTTTATCGTAAGCAATAAACAACCTCTTTGCTAAATGTGCTCCAAGAAAAAATATCTAAGAAAAATCTCGAGCACCGGATCCTGACGATATAATATTCAGAATCATCATTTGGTCCCAGACTATTATGCTAGGTAGGGCGTCAGAAAACAGCGAGACGTTTTCGCCAAAAATTATACCGCGAATAAATTCGGTGTAACGCAAGTTTATCTTCAATTTTACTCAAAATAACGTCTTGAATATCTCATTTGACACTGTGGAAGATTACCGTGAACTCGTAAGTCAGCGCCAGAGAATTTTTACATAAAATATTCATCATTGCTAAAGCCCCGAATCGCGTGCTATATTCGTCACCTCTTTTTGCTGGTTTATTTTGTTCCCTCTGTTTCATTAAGCATTGTCGTTATAGCTTTTATTATATCGTTGAAAGGTAATTATGCTGTACAATGAGGGCTTTTGTGTTTTTTGTTATTTTATTTCGAGGTGGCAAATGTCACATGTTTAGGACACTGGCATATATTTTTGGGATATGAGTTTTTTTTTCTTTTTTTTTAAATCACCTTTTTAGGTTCTTATTGTGTGATTTTCCGTTAATAATCTGGGTTAATGTTTTTTTCAACACACTTGCTCATAAAATGGCTCTAAATTCACCGCAATTAGGCACACAATGACACCTATAATCAAACTGTGACTTTTTCATTGCTATTATTCACAAGTGAGTTATAGGGTTTTTTTTTTAATTTTATTGGTTTAGTTGCTTTGTTCTTAAAAAAGTTTCGATACAAAAAACAATCGTGTTCAATAGTACAAATAAATTAATGTACCTATTGCTCGCTCATTTCATGCAACTTCGTATTTAAATAAATAATTTCAACTTGTACATTTTTAATATATAAAACTTTCACTCAAATATAAATTAGTTTTCTCTGTAATAAAGAAAACGTTGAATTCCCCATTTTGTACGTGGATAAAACGCTATCCGCGAAAAGCCAAAAAAAAAGAAATCTCATTCTTTAGTCTATGGCCGATCGCCATTAGATGCGCGCGCATAGGAAAACTGATTAATTTTTCCCGCCATTGCGAAATTATTTTCACAATTCGTTTTCACTGTTGAAACTACACAACTACTACAAGTAATAGTTATGAAGAAAATAATTTATGTTGTATTCCGCCCGATTTAAGATGTGAAGCCGTTAGCGTTATGGAATGTTTACTACCTGAATATTCCAAGGACAAATATCTATTGGCGTACCAAAATTTCATACAATGGCAAAACAACAAGAATACGCAGTCTTTTTCAGGAAATGTGTTCATGGCGTATTTTAAAGAATTATTTTCTAAGTGCAAACCTATCTCTTTGTGGTGTAACACTCAATGTTAAAAAGTACAGTCCGAACAAAGAATGGAGTGGACTTAAAAAACATACTCTAATGTGTCAGCTTATCTAAACTATCACCAAGAGACTATCCGATGGATTTAGAAGCAAGAAATCAAAGTTTTTATCGTCTCCATATAACCAATATCTGGCTACTAAGGTTAGTTAAATTAATTTTAAATATCTATTCAGCCTGTGTTGTGTGTTGAACTTAATTGTTGTTTCTTTTTTTCAGGTTGCTTTAATATTTGGTGTAACTGGTGCATTTAGGATACAAGAACTAACAAATATAACTGTAAAATACGTAGAGAACCATGGCCATCAAAAACAGTTACTTATAATTTTACTAACTGCACATTTACTAATTGTTTCTTTAAATAAAGTTTTTATCTACTAAATAAAATGAATTTTTAGTATTATTTTCTTCACAAGTGTGTTGAAAAACGTCGTATGATACACGTGTGTATTGATGATTACCGTCCTCGGCTCTCTTGAGACCCTCACCTAACGGCTCGGGTCTCAATGGCGCCTCAGCGGTAATCACCAACATTACTCACTTGTACCATAATGTACTATAATACGCTACTTATGGACCTTTCCACAATCATAATAATATGATGATTTTATCTTTAAAAGAGCGAAAATATATTTTCAAGCAGGATTTGCGGCAAACTTGAAGCTTTATTATAATGAATATCTTCTATACCCTGACTTTGATGGGCAAAGTTATTGGAATGATCAAGAAAATAGATTACCTCGTAAAGCCGCCCAGACGGCAAATAAGTTCCTATTTGAGGGAAATAAGGTCATTGAACATACTTTTATCTTCGATTCAACATCAATTTCGGAAAGGCTTTTATAAAACAGAAAGGTGAGAAAAACACGTGGAATGTTAAAATTTATATTATCCTTTTTGATTTTGAATATAAAAGTAATAGGTTCATTCATTATAGGTGGGGTTAAGTCAATCCCATCAAAAACACAAATGTGAAATAAGAGCCAAGTTCAATATTATTATATACATATACCTTGGTTGTTGACTTCAACGACAAAATAAGTAAGATCTAAATGGATGCCAAGTTCAATGGTCAGTCCTGAAATTTATTTATAGCAACTTAAAATATCATTTCTTCTTATAACTTAGGATAATATATAGAAGCTTAAGGTCTGACTTGGCTAGTTCTCATATACGAATTATTATTAAGTACCTTCTAAAACAGTTATGGAAGAGCCCTATGTTCGATGGCTAGTTTCTACCAGCAAGCCATACTTTCGGAAGAATAAAATAAGAACTTACAGCTTTAGAACTTGGCTATAATATAATTCGTATATGAAAAACTAGCCAAGTCAGACTTTAAGCTTCGATATATTATCCTAAGTTATAAGAACAAATTATATTTTAAGTTGTTATAAAATATTATAGAATAGAAAATTTCTTTATTCGAGTATCCAAGACTCAAAAACTGTTAGCTGTTGTTGTTTATTATATGTTGTTATAAATAAATTTCTGGACTGAGCATTGAACTTGGCATCCATTTAGATCTCACTTATTTTGTCGTTGAAGTCAACAACCAAGGTATATGTATATAATAATATTGAACTTGGCTGGCTCTCATTTTACATTTATGTTTTTGATGGGATATCATTACTTTTTGTACAGAAATTATTATTATTATTCATAATAATATTAATACCAAATGGTTTTTGTTAATCTACTGTATTTTCCTACGTTTACGGGGTATAATTGTCTTTTTCGTGTTATTTTCTATAAAAAATTAAGGGGGTATTCTATTCGTTATATATTCACGTGAAGACCTTAAAATCTACATAAAGACCGGCTATCATCAATTTTGATTGCATATTCTTACATTACAGGCACTTTATATGTAAGTGTACCTAATATAATCAATTAATTGAAAAAATATAATCAAATGATAAAAATTTACTAGTTTCTGATTTATTCCTTTGTATTCAGCCAACTTCCTATCTGGATGCCAAATATCAAGTTTCTAGGTCATCATCTCAGATCAAAACTCTAACCCAGTTCGGTTAGAGTTTTGATCTATAGGTCAGTCAGTGATAAAAATGACGATTTTTGGACGTTAGTATTTAAATAACCGCTTGAGGTGTGTTTATGAAATTTTGAGCACATATGTACTCGTATCTCGCAAGTCTCAATATATGATCCAAATTTTACTTGTTTATGTGAAATAGTTTTTGAGTTATGAGGGGGTCAAAAGTGGCTCCAAATGGTTCGTGTAATATTACACACGGTGCTGCTCGCCAGTTCTGTTAGCTTGAACTTGGCTTGACACGCTACCGCGTGTCTAGATGATCAACTGATTGTCGTTGAAAAGTTGTACTAAATATTCAACCTAGTGGGTTTAAATTCAATAGGTTTGTTTGTAGTGAAGATAAATATAGCCTGTGTTAATAATAACACAGGCTATATTTATCTAACTTATTCTTGGATTTTCCTTGAGTGTCTTAACTTACTCTTAAATCTTATTATTTTTAACAAGGAAGCAGCAAAATATATATTTTTGAATTCTGTGTGTGTCTTAACTAATTTATTTCATTTCCCAGGTTGTTCGTGTATCCGCTACACGTCCATATACGGCAAGGAGCGTGGCACGTTCAGCAGCCCCGACTACCCGCGCCCTTACCCGCCCCGGATCGACTGCCTCCTCTACACATTCGTCGCAGCGCCCCACGAGATCGTCGAAGTCGTCTTCACTGACTTTGACATCTTTAAAGGACATCTTGAGTAAGTCTATAACCTTATTTGTTTTATTTAAATATTTACGAGCGATAGACACAACAAGACGAAGAAAATCATAATCTAATGCTTGTTACTACTTTGTAACAAGTCGGTCTGTTTAGTGTCAAACGCCCGTTTTTCAGTAAAAGTAAAAGTATGTGTCAAAATCAAAAATGTTCGGGATCAAAGAAAATATTCCCAATTTCCGCTTTAAAACTCTTTTAAATCTCTTTGGTTTTTTTTATTTTTTTAGTTAGCCTGAGCTGTCCCACTCCTGGGTAAAGGCCTCCCCCATTCCTTCCACTTTTTCCGATGTGGCTCCTTTTCTTGCCAATTACCGAGAAAGCCATTCATCCTTGGTTTTATTAAAATATAATTTAAATAGACCTTTGTGAGACTCGCGCAGACAAGGGACAAATAACTGTTATAGAACACACGTACGATAAAGATAAATTTGAAAAAGATAACAATGAAAAGCCGTATATAAATTGACTTTATTATGTCAACACCTATATGTACTATACCATACCCAATGACAGTAAATGATTCCTCTACAACTTTTAGAGTTACGAACTTATTTTTGAACGACATTTTAAAATACTATCGAGTTGATGCAGATGACGAAGCGATATTATTTATGAATCGGTTCAATCAACAAAGAACAAAAAAAACTCCGTAAAAATTGTTATAAGTTTGTCATGTGATACTGTAAACAATAACTGCCGTTATAGATACGAAGCACATAACTTAATATATTTATGGGCCAGTTACGGTTATGTTTCCATCCATCCAATAAAAAGGCAAATTCATATCAACGAATCAATTTGTTGAAATTTCTTTAAAGACCGTTTTAGTCACACGTTTCCGTCGGTCAAATGTTACAACTTCAACAATGTTTTGCATTCAATATTCCGGTTCAATTTCCGAATAAATGAACGTTGAATTTTAAATTTTCCATTTCGTGGTAATCTAAAGCCCGTATTAGGGCTGGCTACCGAAGCCAATTTGTGGGTAGACTTAAGGAGAGACCAGTATAAATTGAAATCTAGAACTGTAGTATACCCATGATATTTGAATTCCGTTTATTTGGTCAGTAACAGAACAGTTGATGACTTCTAGTAGTCCACAGACATTGTAATGACTATGAAAATTGTAATAATACGTTTGGTGTTATACTCATTCTAACTTGGAAGTTTTGTAACCTGAACAATATTTTCACAATCATAATTATTACTGATCGTGTGTAAACATTTCACTGAAAATAAAATAAAACCCCGCCGAGTGCAAGTTGGACTCGCGCATGAAGGGTTCTATACCATAGTATAAGGGAGCCCCCTTTAATTTAAATTATTTTTTCTGATTTGTTGTTATAGCGGCAACAGAAATACACATTCTGTAAAAATTACAACTGTCTGCCTTTGAGATATAGTCCGCTGACAGACAGACGGACGGACCGACGAAAAGCGGAGGCTTAGTGGTAGGGTCCCATTGGTTTCATCATATCAGTTCTGTATATACATCTTAGTAATTATTATATCAGCAGACTCTTAAACGTTGTCACGAAACTAATAAAGTCGACGCATGTTTTACATTCTCAGATCATCGTGAAAATGGCCTAGCTCATTAACTAAATGAAAAGGGCGGAAACGTGGAATATTACCGCCTTTAAACTTTAACTTGACAATAACCAGTCGACGAGTCCTAAGAAATGAACGTAAGGACACATTTACATTTTCGTCACATTTGTAGCAATAAAGTTGCCGATGTAAACGTTTGAAGACAGCAGTTTAGGAGCGCAATAATGCTCATTTAAGTGTAAGGAATCCCTGAATACGCGACTTTCAAATTATACGACCGAGTTTATTATTGTTCGTATTTTTACGCCGCCCTCTTAAGAGATAAACAGTCAAAAGAAGAATGTTGCATATCGATATTTTGCATGAATACTCTGTTATGATTTTAGTAACAAAGTATGGTATGATTTTTTAATGAAGTATTTATTGAACTTGATGCAACGTAAAATGTACAAAGGTAGACAAAATGAAGCTGTCAAATTTAGTTACCTAAAGTTGATATACATTTATCTTTATCTTCATCGAAGTACAGACACCAGCACATCAAGCTACTACAATCTGTCAAATTTCTTAAATAGATTTTCAACTTTATCTCTAAAGTATTAGGTTCTAGGAAAATCTGACAGTTTTGGGTAGCTTGACTTGCTGGCGTCTGTACATTTGTATTCCAAAACAGTTCACATCAAAGTTAATCCTAAAATGTACGAGCATATAAGTACGAAACATTGATAGACGAGCAAGTAATCTCTTACCCCTAACAAACCCCAGCACGGTAAATAAAAATGGCAACAAATTTCCATTTCCGTAAATGAATTCTGAATCCGACTCCTAATTCCGATAATGAACCAATATCTAAAAGTAAGGCAATCAATGTAATTGCAAAGGGAGAAATGGAGGAAGAAAAAATCGTACGGTTAAATACTCTTGATGGCGTTATTTTAATCTCATCACACAATAGATACATTCAGAACAAAAAATCTCATCTCGAAATTGCTCTATTCACTCCGTATCCTGAACCAATTACGGCGAAATTAATGTTCCCTACATATACAGCGTTGGACGAGTTTTTACTAGCGATTCTCGCACATAACTCGCTTGAAGTACCTATATTTCTCACGTTTAATTCATAAGGTTTATGAGCAAAAACTGTTTACTTTTGTGCAAAAAGTATTTTTTTCTCCATTCGAGTTTATGGCTTCCTGCCAATTCACTGAAAGATAAAAATGTTTTTCAATGTAGTTTTGTCTGAAAACAATATGTTTACTGCAGTTTTCTGTTAGATAATAGAATTGTTTCACCAGCACAAATACTGGGTTTAATAATTGAATATGTCTTCCGCGTATTTTTTTATCCTAGATTTTTTTTTTATTCACTTATGCGTATCTGTTATATTATTTGTCTGTATACTGTTATCAATCAAAGTATTAATATCAATATTTAAGACGGTACGCTTATTTTTTTAAGGTCTCTTTTTCTAAATTAACTTTCCATTAGTGTACAAATTGGCTTAATCGAGGAGTTTATAAAACAAGATCTCGGATTATCCCTGTGGTACTCGCCAACTATCTTTTGTTTGGCCATCGTTTGTCCCTGTCTCTGCAACACTATTGTTAGCCATAAATACAATGCTCTCACGTGGAAGTAAGTGGAAAATGTTCAATGTGCAGGCGACAGGAAAATATTTTTCGGCTGAAGTATGGCATTTTTAACAGATTCAACGTTTATAGCAGCAACGCTACAAGAATTTGTGTTTTTTTTTGTTCGAAACAGTTGTGTGGTTTTGAATAGAATTCTTGACCACTGTTTACAAAAGACGCATAGTTTTTTGTGAATGTGGTTCCTGTTATTTTTGCTCAACTGCACGTTTGGAGCAGTGACTGAGCGATTGGATGCTGCACTGCGTATCGAGGGTTCGATTCCTGTACGGAGCAAATATTTTTTGGCCTACAGGTAGCTGTTCCGGGTCTGGCTGTTTGTGTCTGTGAGTTTAAATGTTTTTTAGCATCCGCGATACAGGAGAAACTCCTAATGTAGGGCCACTATTCAAAAAACAAAAAAAAAACACTTATTAGGTGGTCTGTTTTATTTAGATGCTACGAGTTTTTAAGTCCTCGACTTCGGTTTCACTTTTAAGCAGTCCAACATTGAAATCAAAACAATTCATGTTTCGAACTGTCCCAAAAAGAACAGCGTGTATGAGTCGTCAAAACTGGGCGGACAAATAAAAAAAAAACAAACAGCCAAGCAAAATTGTTTCGCTTTCTCGCGAAGTTTGCCGTATTTTTTTGCAGAAACTTTTTACTTTAATAAACTATCGGCGCTTCTGTCTCCCGTAGTTTTTTTTTCTGAGAAAAAAGTATTTTCACAACTTAGTCTGTCATCTGTTGAAAGATTTACCGTTCTTTTGTTTTATTCGTTTGCGATAAAGTATGGAGGGACAATTTGTTAAGCAACAATTGTTACTTATAACTTTGTTGCCTTATTGATATTTGAAAGAAAACAGTTTTCTAGAGCTTTTACTTTATGATTCGCAAAGTAATAGTGTCTTCAACAACAGTGTCAACAGTGTCTTTGCTTTTTCCGTTTATTTTAAAATTAATTATTATCTTTGGATATACCTTAAATCCTCCAACCGAGGAATAGATTTGCAGAATGTCAATATGCTATAACGATATTTCAAACCTCAAAGCGGCAGCCTTTAAAGCTTTAACACCTCGACCGCGAAATATACGGGGCTGTAAATTCATACATATTTCTGAAAAGATGGATTCTCAGTTAGATCGGTGCCGTTCCAGCCCTGCTTAAGCGAATAATACCGGGATTGCCGAATCCAACCCTCTTTCTTTCTGAATAATTTTGACGAATTCGCTTAGGACCCTGCCATTAAGGATTTAAATAGCTTTTATCTGTAGAGTGTTATCTTTAGAACATTATTTCTGACCAATTTCTTTCTCAAGCTTTTCATTAGCTATAATGTTCTCATCATCTGCCTAGCCTTTTCCCAAATATGTTAGGGACAGCTTCCAGTCTAACTGGATACCGCTGAATACCAGTTCTTACATGAAGCGATTGCCTATCTGACCTTCATACAACCCAGTTAGTACTGGGTAATTTGATACCCCTTGGTAAGACTGGTAGTCAGTCTTTCGGGCCACTGACTAACTGTAACGAGTGTCAAAGATCTTCAAGTGACAGCCGAGACCAACGGTTAACGTACTTTCCAAGGGAAATTCGATATGTAATGAGCGGCCAGCCATCTACGGACCAAACTAGGCAAGCGCGGCTTAGCCTGGAGACCGATCCGGCTGGTATTATTTAGCCACGAGCTCCTCGCTTAGCTATAAGGTTCTATGTGATATTATTTTCGTACATTTTCCTCATGTGTAAGGATGTCTTATACTCTTTAGATATGGGACTTGTATTAGTGATGTAGGCTTTTTTTTTACGGATTGTAAATCATCAATTGACTTCTCTCGCTCTGGGCAGAGCGGAATCTCAGTATCAGACTTGTACTGACTAAAACCCATTCACGTTCCTTCCTTGCCCTTTGTGTTCCAGGGCCGCGGTATCTCTTTCGAACAGTCCCGCAGCCCTAGTGATGAAGTCTTAACTCTTAACCGGTGTTGGCAAGTTTAACTACACGCTCGACGAGCCCCGAAGGAGACGGCCAGTCGTAATTCCTAATTGAATTACTATGGAAGTTGGTTCTAGTGCAAGTAATAATGTTTTATTAGATTATGTAACACAAACAAGATAAGTATATTTTCCGTCGCCGCTATAATCTGTGAAACCGAAAGTGGTCTTTTTATACAGAAGGTTAACGTTCAATTTTGTATCGATACATGCTTAATGCGTTTATGTAGATAGGTGGGGTATGTGTATTTAAGAAGATTATGATAGAAGACTCTTGTCTTGAAGGAAGCAAGTAACTAGAGGCTTATAGTAAAATTAATTTGATAACTGACAGTTTTTATATCAATGAATATCATCATTATCATAACAGCAGGCAGAGGTGCATCTAATAGAGTACCCACATTTCGCCAGTAATGTTTTAAGTCCCATGTAATAAGGGGCGAGCCTATTGCCATCAACCGGGCACTAATCCAAACTCCGTGGCTGCTACTGAGAAATTCCTGATGGAAAAACCTAATAACACTTTGTCCAACCCAGGAATCGAACCCAGGACCTCATGCTCAGCAGTCGGGCTAACGACCACTCCTACAACGAGGCAGTCCAATATTATATCAATAGAATTCCATCTTATTGCTTGCTTCTTTTTAAATAATTTGTAAAAATTGAGTTGTAACTGTAACCAGATAATATATAATTCTTAAAATAGGTACATTTCACAAAATTTTGTAGGTATGGACGTCGTAGAATCCTAACCAAGTTCCCAGGCACATTATGTTATTATAACAACAAAGAATAGTCAGTAAACATAAAAACTTCAGACACGAAATAAATGTATCGTCTACCCTTAAAATTCATCAATTTTCCAAATCGATTGGATATTTTGGGACACTACCCAAGGGATTATGGGTTCGAAGACATTTTTCACATCAAATTGTTGGCCCTTAATAGCGCGCAGTGGGAGCAACTCGCGCTCGTAACATTATTTGTGCAAAAGTGTTGGATTATTTTTTGTATATTTTTTTCTTCCACGTTGCCCGGTCTAGTGGTTGTAAGCGCACTGCTGAACATGAGGTCCAGGTTTTGATTTACAGGTCATCAACCGAGTACAAATCTAGACTATGTGACTGCTACTGAGAAATTCTTGATGCAAAAACCCGATACTAATTTGCCCGACCCGGGAACCGAAACCCAGAACCTCATGTTCGGCAGTCATGATTGCGACCACAAAGACCAACGAGCCTGCCTTTTTTTTTAGGATGGGAAATCATCAAATGTAGTCTAGGCGGAGCGGAAGGGAATGTCAGACTTGTACTGACTAAAAACCCATCCATGTTCCTTCCATGCCCTTTGTGTTCCAGGGCCGCGGTATCTCTTTCGAACAGTCCCGCAGCCAGGCTGTCAAACCTTATTTTAAGTTAACAGAAATTTCGCTTATGTAAATAGATTCCCGCAGTTTTGGCAGCACCTTGCAAGAACAAATTCTCGTTACCTATTCTCCAGACATTACTTAAGACAAATGCCTTGCTTCTAAATTATTCCGTCCATATATTACCACATCAAAGTGAGCGACTGTGCGTTCATAGATCACGTGACGTCGGTGACGCGACTGCCGTTACGTCGTGCGACTAATCGCGTGGAACTAACAAACGGTTCTGTGTAGAATAGGTACGTTTGACGCTTTTGTGAGCATGCCATTATTTGCTGTTTGATATATTGATGGGAGAGAGTTGTTCAAGGGAATTTATTAGGTGGAGTAGTACCTCAGTCGTAGGTAGGTGATTAGTTGATTATCAACCTTATTAGATTTTTTTTTTTGGTGCAATTGAATGAAAATTGCCGTGAATCCAGCTAAATGGCTTGCAATTGGAGAGGCCTATGTGTAGTGGACTGCTGTAGCCTGATGATAATGACAGATCCTTCAATTGGGGATTTTATTCATCGTTTCAGACGTTTATTCAGTATTTTAACAGATGACTGCACAAATAAACGTATTCGATTGATTGATGGTAATTTAATGTGGAAAAAATAGACTAGATATTCAATTAATTACTGTTAAACGTCTTATAGTGATAGATGAGAAGACGTACTAATAAAATATGTTAAAATTAAGTTTATTGAATTTATAAGCAGTCGGGATCGAAACAACTGGAAGTCATTGGGAGAGAGAAGCCTTTGCCCAGCAGTGGGATGACGCAGGCTAACAGTATCAGTATCAGTATCAGTAACCTCAAGTTATCGAAGTAAAAACGTAGCGTTTCAATTTCGTCCTCATCAAGCTCAAAATTGTCCTTTGTCCCAAGGTAACATAATCCTTTATTTACCCTACAAAAGGACCCTCCAATGAACGACCTATAAACGTGTAAAACATAAACCACGGTTTCAAAAGGCGAAGCCACAAATGCTAGTGCATGCTGTCAAAAGCCCGTTCCATAAAGCGAAAGTGTAGACCCATTCTGCTGTCAGTCGCGAGTTCTGTTTTAAGCCATACTTTTTTTTTCTTTGAGATTCGTACATTGTTCGGAACTATTCAATAGTGTTGGGGAAAAAAGGTTTGATCGGAGTGATTGAATTTTTGAATTTCGAAGCTAGTAGACTGTCTTTTATTTTTGGGGTTAGTGTGTCGGCCAGTACGTGAGTTAAAATGAGAGGCTCATAAACTGACAAATGCCGTATGAGCCGACGGTAGTACTTATGTAAATCGCACTCGAAACGACACTAAATATTATCGTTATATAAAACCGTGGAGCTTTTTCAAGTATAGGGTAGGTTGGCCACAGGCATCCACTACGCGGGTTCAGTACAAATATAATAGAATATAATGTTTTATTTACTAATAATGTATATCATATTACAAATCAAATGTTACAAAAATGCTTAGAGAATCTTTGACACATTCTTCCTTATACAATAATAAGAAACATTACAGCTTTAATAAGGATAAACATAAATTTCGGGTCATTACGACTCACCACAGCGTTCAAATGCATCAGCTGGGAACCATAAAAACATTTTCAGACATTATTTCTGTTGCAGTATGTCATGCAAAAATATGGGCACTATGGTAAAGAATCAGTATTTGTTGGACTTCGTCTGGGAACCATATTTCTTAGCTTATGGTGTCATTCCGGTAGTAAATCAGGAACACTATTGATCCTGTTTCTTGGTTTGCAGCAGTTTTTGAAATTTAACTAGAATACCCGCAGTTTGGAGCACAGAAATCTACTAATTTATGAATGAACGCGCAGTAAGATTGCACAGAGAGTTTTTAAACACCCAATTTAGCACTTAAAAGCTACGTATGGAACGTTCAGTTTTGTTCGTCTTGTCAGTCTAGCTATAATAGTTACGTACTTAGGTGCTATATACAATAATTGCCCTACAATTACCCCTCCTCTCACGCCTACCGCAGTTGTGGAAAGAATATTATCCATTGCAATTATTACCACAATTTGTTTTATTTCTTTCTTTCCAAGAACGGCCATTGTATTCCCTACGAAAATCGAGCCAAAAGTTATCACTAAACCAACACACAGGCAAGCCTATTTCTCACATATACAAATACGAAATTTCACGCGAGCACAGTCAGTGCCAATTTGGACTTTAAAAGAAGCTTTACCTAATGCTATAACATCGGGGGAACGGCTTTTATCTAGTCGGAAAAGAAAATAAAAGACAACACGTTACGGCCCAGGGAAGCCAGCGGAACCGTGGTCAAAGTCCGTATTCCGAACAATAATTTCGTAGTTTTAAAACGATACGCGAGGTGAAAGCGAGTTTTATTTTACGTTGCGTTTTATTGCGGGTTCTGCAGTATTTAATGAATAATTAAAGCGTGAATGGAATAAGTTTTTGTGGTTTTAACGTGATCGCTGTGATGTTGAAGTTGTTATGAGCTTGTTCAGGTGTGGACACTATTATGTGAGAGCAAAATCTGTTGCGTCTGTGTGAATTTATTTGTATTGAACATGATGCTGATGTTTTGATGATGGTCGTTGCTGTTATTTCCTGCTCGTCACTCAAAACTAGACCCGCAAAGACTTACATCTCTACTCTATGACTCTGCGTTTTGTTTGGTCAAAATATGTCATCAACACGAAAACAAGAACAGAGCCTTGTTGATCTCGTAGTCGCAAGCGCGCCTGCAGAGTTTCAGGTTCTGGATTCGATTCCCAGGTCCGTCTTATTTCGCGGGACTTAGACATAACTGGCTAAAAGTGGGTACTATAAGAACACCTCCATTAACTCTTTCGGAAGACAGGCGTGATGTTTTGTTTGTTTGTAAGTTTGTATGTAGGGGGTAATCTCCGGAACTAATGATCCAATTCTAAAAATTCTGCCACTGGCAGAAAGCTACATTATTCGTGGATGCTATAGGCTACAAATTATATTTTTATCATACATATTAGCCATTTTTGCGGGCGGAGTCGCAGGCGAAGTGCTAGTGTGTTATGTAAAGAAGGAACTACAAAAATACCAAGATTTTCAACGAGCAAACACACGTGTTTCCACTCGTGCATATTGCACACGTTATCTGGTGAAATGCTCGTGACTCACGTCGATATTCCAACATGCAGCTGTGAAAGTGATAAAGTTTTATTTCGTTCCGTATTCATAAAAATCCTGCTTAAGCTTTCGTTTATGATATAGCTTTTGATCGCAGCGTCGCTCCTGTTATGTACCAAAACAAACCAGCAGCGGGAAGTTTTAATTGTAGCTTCTTGTAAGTGAATTAAATTTTCGGAATCCGATCATTACTTCCGAAGATATAGACCCCATACATACAAACCTAAACTTACAAACAAATTTTTTATAATATTAGTATGGGTAGGTCATCATTGTTCTGACCTTTTGTACATTTAGGGCAGTATGTCTTTTTCATCCATACTTCTTTTAGAAGTCATCACCTATCTAGCCATATGATCACTATAGTCTATCCACCACTGTCTGGATTGCCTGTACCCTAATAGCTTTGCAAATTCATAACCAAAACTTTTCTCTCCAAAAATTTCCCCATCACATATTATGACAACTGATTACCATACAACTTTTCAGTCACTCATACCACCGTAATATGATGAAGGTATCCGAAAATTGTTGCTTAAACCATTGTTTCCTGCAAGCAAAACCTGTAATGTTTATATAGATACTGTTTCTCATTCTCTTTATTTTGAATAATTAATTAAAGACACATCACATTACAAAGATACCCTTTCCAACCACCTCCAGCATCATTATTCTGCCAATTTATTTAATATCACGTCATTCTTTCCACCAAACATGGGAGCGTACAGTTAACGTGAATAATTTGTAAGCGATACGCGTCATCCGTCATGCGAACATCATCAATCATCGTCGGTAACAGAATACACCTGCGGCTGTAATTTGACTAACATACCGTCATATTTCAGGACATGATTGTGTAAGCGAGATGAATTAAATTTGGCGGAGCTACTAATGTTGTTCGGAATAGTTTTGTTAGAGGCTGCTTTTAATGGCTTTGTTATAATCTGATTGATGTAGAAACTAGTGTTCCTAGGTAATTGTTGGGTTTTGTATGTCGTTTGTTTTGATAAGTTTTCTTGACGGACAGTTACTTTTGGATGAGTTTTTTCATAAGCTTGTCTGATCCGGTCATTGGTACGGACATAAAATGAATCGCAAGCGAGCCAGTGGCGACATCACGCGAACTACTTGCAAGTCTACCAACACCACAGAGTGCTTCTACAGAGCCCTGATGATTTCCTCAACGGTTAATAGCATGGACACGCAACTTTCTATACACGTTAAATTTTGATAGATAAACATTTTGTTTTTCTTTTCATTTTAGTAAAAGGTTTTGTTACCTTCATTTTGGATGCTGCTACAGTGCATGTTTCTTGGAACATGGCCTTAATAGGAACTAACGCAGCCATCTTTCTTTTCAATTCAATTTCCATAAACAATTTCACATAACTTTTTCATGAGCGCCCTCCTGACATATTATGTCATTCAAGCACCATAAAATCCATCAAGTACTAGAAGGTGATGCTGTGACCATCAGACCTTTGAGAGGCTTTTTCTGTGGAAATAAATTACTATAGGTATGAACAATTGGATATTATAAAAAATCGGTCGTGGTGGCTTTGGCAGAAAAAAAATAATTTAAACAAAATTTTGGGACGAAGGAAGCATATTGTTTGGGACAAACCAGGATTTCGATATGTGGGACAAAAATCAATGGGCCGAACGAAGAATAAATCGATATTCGGCAACAAAGGTATGCTAAATAGCTGCTAAGGTGGTGAATCATCAGATTCACTACCTCTACCGCCAGACACTTTGTGTGATGGAAAACTATATTCATGGAATCTTGGTCCATACTGTAACAGGGCCTTTTCTTTTTTGGCAATATTGTTTTCAAATGGCATCAAGAAACTAATTAACTCCGAAATGGCGATATGATTTTTATAATCTTTATAATTTTAAACGTTAATTCGTTTTGTCATTTTGCGAGTATAATGCTACGTATAAAACAAAACAAATAACCATTCACTGATCTCTTACTTTTAACTGCTAATAAGGAAGCTGTTTAGGTTTACCATTTACTTTTATTTTTGTCGGTTTAATGTCTTTTAATAGGTATTTACAGTCGCTTCGTTCTCTGAATGGACTATAATTCGATTTTTTTGTTTTTCCATTGAGTTTCTTAATATCATTCAGTTCATTAACGAGTATTGTTGTCTGAAACAGATAAATGTTCAGCGAAAAGTTTATAAGCTTGGGTAATTCGATCAAGATCGTATCATCATCATTTTCATCAGACTGGTTTATTATCACACACAGTCGTGATGTGAGTGATATAAACAGTCAAATGCATTCAAAATAAGATGTCATGAAATGTTCTGTCGGATGTAGATAGGCATCTATGAGCGGACGAACGTGGGTTGGTTAGGCTTTCAAAACAATCTATAAGTATAGAAATTTGGCATCGGTTAAAAGAAAATTTGCTGTTTCCTGCAAAAGTACGGGCCAAAATGTATGGAACAGCTGTTATTTATTTAATTTCTATACTCGGGGGGGGGGGGGGGGAGGGGCGGGTTTCTGAATTATATCTTAAAACATGATAAGCGTTTGTGTGTCAATATCCCTTCCAGACTGTATAGACATTTCTCTTTGAAATGCCTATTTTCCTTCCTGAGATTGTTTATAACATTAGTCTAGATATAGAAGAATTTAAAAGATTTTTTAGTTTCTGTGTTAATGATAGTACTATTCTTGATACTGGTTCAAAGTTCTATGGCTATTCGTAACTGGTTGTCTCCATTTGTTAGTTTATCAGAACCAGTCACCATTTGTTTCTGTTAAAAAGTACAAAACTATTCTTCGCCTTTCACATCCTCGAATAAGTTTCCAATGTTTCGCAAAATGGTCGTTGCAACAAATTATAGGCAAAGTGCGACAAGCATTCGAGATCCTTCTATTTTATTGTTTTATAAATCCCTAGAAATGTTTCTGGCAATGTTATAAAAACTTCCTTCTTTATCTGCATTTAATTTAGTGTTATATTTGGATTAAATTGGCCATATATTGCCACTGTAAGCGGTTCGGTCTTAGTGAAATTGCTCCTATTAATGTTATATAGTAATAGCTGGGTTGTTTTTGCTTTTCATTTGTTTCACAGTTTATGATATCTGTTTTAATTCTGAAACACATTTGAATTTTTGAGCTATCAAAAGTTCCACGACGTTTTTTTTTTTCAGGAAACGCGTTCTTTATAGAAATACAGGTTAAAACTCAACATAGGTAAATGTTTTTGGAAAATCTAATGAATTTTGATTAAAATTATTGTAAAATGGAAGGATCAAAGCAAACAATATGAAGCACCTAAAATAATAATACCTACAAAAGGTTGAAATATGTTTAATTGAAAACCCTTGTCTTTATTACCTTCTCGGAATTCATGCTATTACAAATCTACGGATATACCAAAACATCAATTCAACGTAAAATTAATTACACTGACTTTGATTAGAAACAGGTGAAAATAAATTGGATTTCCGATAATTGTTGTAAATAGATATTAATCATAATTCTAAATTGAATATATTTTGTAAGTATAATTTACGAAATTTGGAGAACTGTTAAAAAATATGGATTTAATCGTCATGGTCTACTTAAGCAACTTTCTTCGAAGTCTGTTCGGTCATTTATGCGTAACAGACAAAATTATATTGTGTCAAAGCTTCTTTCTCATTAATCATCACTATCACTACATATTATAAAACAAAGTCCTGCGCCGCGTCTGTCTGTCTGTTCGCGATAATCTCAAAAACTACTGCACCGATTTTCATGCTGTTTCCACCAATGGATAGAGTAGTTTTCGAGGAAGGTTTTAGTATTAAAATTTGTGAAGTTTTTGTTACGGGAACGGGATCAAAATTTCATAATTACTTTTGGTCGCGATAATCGACATTCACGCGGGCGATCGGGCATCAGCTAGTTATTTTACAAAAATGTATTAGTATAGATACTAATCATAACATCATCACGCTTGTAATACCGAAAGGTTAGGCACAGGTGTACCTACAATACTCCGATATTTCGCCAGCTATGTTTAAGTCCCATGTAAGTGGGGGCGTCTGACTCCGTAGCTGAGAAATTTCTGTTAGAAAAATCCAAACACTTTGTTTGACAGAGGAATCGAACTCAGGATCTCAAATGTTGCAGTCGCGCTATCGACCACTGGACCAACGTGTCAGTGAATATGGCTTGAATAGATACTAAAATTACTAATACGACTTAGTCTAAACTCCGGATCTAAATTACAACAAGGGCTACCTTAAATATTAGATTCAATTAACAGTGTGTAATTATCAAACAGCAATTAAGCTCACTAATTGATATTTAGAGCTTAGTATTTCCCCAAAGTCCATATTTAACTGTGATTATTGAAATATGAATACACTGTAATAGTTTTAGTCCATATTCCCTTCATGAGCCGGTCGTGCATTTTGCGAGTAATGTGTTTTGTACCAATGAATTTTCTACTTTTCGGATTGGATTGCACAGGGGATCTCCAAGCATAGCCATGACCCATTGTTGACCTCTTTATTTATTTATGTTCTTCAAATACTTCTAGGGGAAGAAGAATCATAATACATTTTATCAGACTGTCTCTTTGTTTATAAAGCAAGGGCTTTATTTTGCTGCGGGACTGTTCGAAAGAGACACCGCGGACCTGGTACACAAAGGGCAAGGAAGGAACATGGATGGGTTTTAGTCAGTACGAATAAAATACGCTGGTTCTCGGTGGTAAAACAAAAGTATATAAGTCAATCAAAAGTCATAAATAATAAGTAGTAAAAACATAGACAAGAGGTATCAAAAAGGTTTAGTCTTGCACATTCTCCCCTTTTTTTACTAAAGAGGCAGCTTAATCAGTTTTTGGAGGGGCCTCCTGAAAGTGCCGGCCACAGTGGTACCATCAGCCACCCGCACTACTCCATCTCTGCCGGGGAACAACTTCGTGATCCGGCCTTTGGGCCATGATCCACGTGGTAAATTGGAATCACATATTACCACCACATCTCCTTCCGAAATTGAAGGCGCGGTGCCTCCACCCCTTCTGGGTGACAACGAAGGCAGGTATTCTCGTACCTATCGCTGCCAGAAATGATCGGCTAGTCTGAGTGCCCTCCGCCAAAGACTTCTGCTCGAGAGGTCAGACTCCTGAAGCGTGGCTGGGATGGGACGCCCTGGTGAACCATTTAGGATAAAGTGAGCTGGCGTTAATGCTTCTTCGGCATAAGAATCGAGTGAGATCATCGTCAGAGGCCGCGAATTTACCAAGGCTTCAGCTTCAGTCAACAGGGTTCTAAGTACCTCATCAGGAGTCCGCTCATGGAGTGACACTTTCAGCGGTCCCTTGACACTTCGAATAAGGCGCTCCCAAGCTCCACCCCTCGGCCCAATTCTTTAAAGTTACTTGTAAGGCAAATTGGGTCTTTCCACTTCCGCTTTCCACACTATTCCCAAACCACTGAAACTCCTGAGAGCCAGAATCCACAGTGGCGACCGTCAGAAAAGCGCCAAAACAATGAAGCTCGATTAAGCCCTAGAGAAACAATTTAACTGTCTTGGATTCCACAATGAAATTAATCAGAAAAGAATTGTGGAGGCGTTGGAAAAAACTTGCGCATATAACGCTGGGGCTACTGATGACGATGAGCTTCTAAGTTTGATTCCCATGTCGTGCTCATTGTATTTGGAGTTTTCCATCCGAAGTTTCTCAGTTGCTGCCCGAAGAATTTAGGCTTCCCCTAATTAAACGGACTTAAGATAGCCAAATGTGGGTGTGAGTACACTATTCACCTCTGCCCAATCCTATTGAGGATACAGGAGTTATGTTATGTACTTCAATCGAAGACAAGCTCGTGGCTAAATAATAACAGCCGCTTGGATCGATCTTCCGGTAAAGCTGCACTTTCTTAGGTTGGTCCGTGGATGAGAGACCACCCATTACATACCGAGTTTTCTCAGTGCCTCGAAATCACGTTAAGATATTGGTCCCGACTATCAATTATAGATCTTTGACAGTCGTTACAGGTAATCAGTGGCCTGAAAGTCTGAAAACCAGTCTTAACCAAGTGGTATCGTATTACGTAGTACTAACTGGGTTGTGGACGTCAGATAGGCAGTCGTTCCATGTAAAATACTGGTACTCAGCTGCATTCGTTTACATTGGAAGCCGACCACAACATAGTTGGGAAAAGGCAAGGCAGATGGTGGTGACATCAATAAGGCACATTATATTCAGCACTTACCCAAGTTACTCTCAACTATCCAAACAAATTCCACCTCACCGCAATACAAACCGACAAATATAAAACTGGAAAACACGAGAACGAAGAGTCTCGTTAATAAATATTGATAGAATAAAAAAGCTACCCTTAAAAAAAAATCCGGGAAAACTTTCGTATTATTAGACTCCTAGAGGGCTCTTATGTACATAACAGACTTGACAATGGACCCCAAGATCTGATAATTGCGTACGTACACAACGACCAAGTTTTTATCTCCCTTTCTAAACTCTTAGGGAATTGCTTGAGAGGAAATGAGTGAGGAAGTGTATTGAAGAGGAGGTAAATAAATGTAGTACGAGTTTAAGTGAACCTCTTTTGGGGACTTTTTTAATGGATTAAGTATTCGTATGTACTGTTGAGTAAAGCATTAGTTTAGCTTTAGATAGCTTTAGAAGCAAACTTATAACATTGCTGTGATAAGTTTGCTTCTAAAGAATCGAACTTTCTCAGGGAAAATCTATAAAGAAATGTAAAAAACTAATTTTATAAGTTTTTCATAGATTATGCAACTACCCGGAAAATTTGTTTCTGTATTAGATTAAACTAACTATATACATTGATAATTAAAAACTATTAAACTAAAATAGATAAACTAACAACAAAATATAAAAGGGCATCGAAAAACTCCTCCTCAACGCTGTCAGATGGTAATGTGCCCAAGAGACTGGCGGCGTTGCCACGTTGTATGGCAACACTTAGCCTCTGGCCAAAGTAAAAGCCAGCCCTTGGGTCACGGGAAGCGTCAACTAGGCGTTTCGAAATTTCCTTAAATAAGCTATGAGCACTCGGACCCCACGGCCCTAGAGTTTCAACCCCAAACGGCTCGAAAATATAGTTACCACACAGGTTTCCATATTTACGCCGCTTGAGGTTCTCTGCAGCCGCAGCGGCAGCACCAGCACAGCACGATGAGCTTGGAAGATGGGATGGCGCAAGAGTATCGACGCATGTTGCGTCCCACACTAAAGGCCTACCCATCTTCCAAGGAAACAAAGACATGCCGTCCGGTCTCTTGCCATCGTCGCGTGCCAAGCCATTGGGTTCTAAAACAGCTGGGACGCCGACGGTGACAAGAGCTCGTCGGATAATGTCGTTTATATTTGCGTGCCGTGCAAAACGGCCCGCACTTCAGCTGCATGACAGGCCGTGGTGACCGAGGTTGTTGACAGCTTCACCGCAGTGACAGCGTATTAGATTTAGATTAAAAGATGAACGGCAAACAGGGAAACTTGTTTGCCGTTCATCTTTTCATATCATAGTCGCCTATAGATTTATCGTTATTATCGTCAACAGCAGCCTGTCAACCTAAATGTAGTTTCTTGTTTGATTCCGTCAACTAGTTTTGTCAGTTCTGAGTTCAGCAAATACCCAGAAACGAGCAAAAGAAATCAATAATATGGCTTATATTAGGAAACTTGCTTCAGAAGTCACACATAAGTACGGAAACTATTCATCTTCGTTGGGTTTGATGTGTTGTGATTACATTCTTTTTGCTTGGGAAGTTGGATGTCTGTTCAAGCCGAAAATATTTCTTACTGTTGTTTCTTGTTATCCAGGACCGTTCCAATCCTAGGCAAGGATATCCCCTATACCTTTCAGTTTGTTAATGTAGTGCTTATTTCCGTTAATTCATGAAAGAGCCGTCTACTCTCTCTTTCTGACTTGTTTGTTAAAAATTGGGATCAGTCCACTTGATTACTGGACTGAGCATAATTTTCTTTTAAGGATTCTAAATTTATAAAATTTTATATATAAGGCACACGGTACACGAGTAAAATATTGGGCACTCATAGTCCTGATAAAGGAAGGAATACCTCATCAACATCATCATTACCATTTGGTGAATGATGGGGAAGTACATACAGGGTGTAAACAGACTCTTCACGAACCAAGCATTATCTACCTCAAACTAAGTAACTTTACGCAAAAAATAGTGCTGGGAAACGACTTTTTTCTTTGGGCTGAAAAATCACGTTTTACGGCAGAACTCAACGTAACGCACTCAAAACATTGTGCTGATGGATGGATTGAATAGTAAGGGTGTCCTGGAGGTGTTTAAAGTAAAAATCTTACACTAAAAATAAGTATTTAAAAAAAAACTTGTGAAAAAGTTGGAACTTTGACCCCCAATATCTCCGTAACTAGAAGGTTCCCAGGTATGGTCTAGAACAAAAAAATGATCGCAATGACGGGGAAAACAAGTGCCTTTCGGCTTCGTTAAGAGTCTGTTTACACCCTTTATATAGCTACGCAACAAGCCCACCCAACCTTCACGGCTTGTTCAGAAACATAATCACCAATACATTATCCCACTTCCAATCAACGACGCAACACTGTACGACGCAGCAACGCGTATGCTGTAATCCGAACCCCAATTACTTACCTACCAACAACAATATAACAACAACGGTAGTAAATACTCCATGAATACATATCGGGGGTTTGGAATACTGAACCCGGAACCGAATATCGATATGACGTACGATCTCGTAAAGCAGGAAGCTGCAACTGAACAAGACGGGTATCAGTGTTTACCTTCGTAAAATCCGGAGTTGGCTTTATTGTTACTGACGATGAAATTATGCGTTGATGGTGGAACCATGTGTTGGGGTGAATAATGTGAATAATGAATGCTTTATATATGTTAGACGGGTTTCCTAGTTTGTGGGTCCTGCTATAGGTAACTACAAATCATGGTGCTTGGACAGTCGGGTTTGGACTGTTTGCAAGACTTGTGTAATAAAAGCTTTGTCCGCTCGACATTGTTTATGCAACAATTTGTGCTCATCCTTGTTTGTTAAACTCAAGTCAAATGTTTTTTGTCTATGGTAAATACAACTGAATACGATTCCTGGCATTTCTCACGTCTTCAACTAAGATTATCTATTATCTTGTAAGAATCAAACGCTATGAAATGCACCGTTACACAAAATACTTTCTGTTTCGAGTTTTAGCAGACACACTCTTGACCGCGACTGACCCTGGCCTCAGAATGAAGATTGATAGAAAAGTTCTACCAACAGTCGTATGAAGTATTTACAGTTCTGATGACGTAGCCACTACGAGCCGCTAAATTACTTTGAAAAGGGAGCACGAACAATGAGCATCGTATCTTTCATTGTGCAATGACACATAGTAACGGACCTAGTGCATAATGTGCTGAATAGAACAACAGTTGTGCGTCTGAATTCTCAAACAATGCTTATACGACCGGTTCATTGCCAGAAAATGGTTATGTTGAACGCCATGCTGTCATGTTAAGCTGTTGGCAACATAATTTGTGGGACGAAAAAAATGAATAATAAATACTTTATATTCTGTTGTTGGACAGCAAATAAGAGCCAATTTAAATTTTAGACTACATGGATTGGTTCTCCATCAAATGAAAGTTTTTTTTTTTATATAATAATATCCATGCTTTTATATGATAAATGGGATAGTAACTCTGTCAGTCTGTATGTCTGTCACCTTTTAACGGCTTAACCGATTTTGGTGGAATTGGCAGGCACAAAGGTGCTTGGATAGCACAAAATATGACTGTATCCCGTTGCTACTTTGCAGTGGGATCAATTCCAAATTCCACCTGAGCGAAGCAACGCGTATATGCTAGCGAATAATGAACTTTTGATAAGTACCAATAAGAGCCAATTTAAAATCTAGACTGTACGGATTGATTCTCCATCCAATCAAAATAGTTATTTTACAAGAATAAATTCCATGTTAAAAAGAAATGCAATTTGTTTAATACATCGAGAATAAAAATCGTAGCCAACAAATTAAGAGACGGTGGTACCAAAATAATATTGTAAATTGACACATTTGTGCTGACTCCATTTCCACATCAATGCTTCGGATCGCCTCTCTTTGGATGTGAGTTTTCATTACCGAAACCGGGGTGGTAATGAGGTAAAATGTAAATATTGGTAATTTATTTAAGCATTGGTTAAAGTTATTTCTGTAAATTTACACGTCATAATTTTAACTTTTGAAGTTTATCAACGTTTATCCTTGACATTTGACTACAAAGTCCTAGACTTAGCAAAACCCAAGACATTATACCTAAGAAACGTGATGACGTATGCCGACGGGTAATTACGAGACCCATTTCTTGAAAGTTTGACAAACATTTGTGAAATTAATGTTGTTAAATTGTTTCATCAAATTGCTTCGCAAGAGTTCAGGGACACAGTCTCTAGTGAACTTGAAATTTCCTTATTGTTTTTATCTACAACTAACACAACTAACTGCTGAATACATAATTCATAGCTGGGTTTCGTATTATCCAGTAATTAGGTTTTGAAGGTCAAAATGGTAAGTGGTCCTTGTAAACCAAAATTTTATTCATCTGCATCTAGTTAGACTGGAAGCTGACCCCAAGCAATGTTCTTGAGAAGGTAGTGAATGACTATTATCTAATTAGAGTTTAATTTTCATTTTGCCCTTCTATTTTTTTGTAATCTTGTATTTAATAGGAGGCTTTTGTTCTCTAAGGCAAGTCAGCTTCTTCATAACTTAACCTTTTCTAAACTAAACCACACATCCAATATAAACTATTATTTTCTATGCAAATCTGCAAGAAGGATTGCTGAAAAGGCCAGGCAGTGAAAGACTATTTTACTATTTTGAACTTTAGCTTTTCAAAAACTGGTGAGGACTCTGATTCCTGTCTCACCTAGCATATGAGTCAGGGTTTCAAATCGAAATGTACATCCTTTTTCTAGTCAATAAGATATTTCATTAATATTTCGAATTACAGTTTAGTTTTGCCCGTCTTCTTTTTTCTTATTCTTGAGTTTTATAGGAGGCTTTTATCCTCAGAGGCAAGTCAGCCTCATGATAACTTAATCTATAACGAAACAAATTAACAATATAAATTATTATTTTCTAAATAAATCTGCAATCTGCGGTAAAACTTTAACGATAAGATATTGCGGGTATTGACGGTAAGATATTGTAGGACATTTTAAAGAAGGGCAAATGCCCTTCTTTAAAATGTCCTGCAATATCTCAAAACTCAAAACGCTTTAAAACCAGTTTTTTTTCAGATCCGAAATTATTTATTTGCATCAAATGTGGTACAAGATACGACAAAAATAATATGTAGTGCAATTTTACCATAAAAATGGCAAGCAAACACTATTAAACAAGATGCTAATTTCAACACATAATACCTAAGTGAACACTAACATTACAATACACAACTTTATGAACCTTCAGTTTACCAAATAATTCAGGAGAAGCGTTATGCAGTCATGGTTATTATTCCCATCAAATATATATCCCACCGTCACCGCCTCTCTAAACCAAACGAGATGTGATTTTCTCCCTTTTCAGTAAACATTAAAATAATGTTTGCTCTTATAAACCTCAAATTTTCTTTCCTACATCCTTTTAATTTTCCCATTTTATATCTTGCGGGGTATTAGGATATAATCTGACGGAAAATGATTACATTTCCGCCCTCTCACCCTCGAAAGTGGAATTTGGCCAACGCTGAACAAAGAAATCCTTACGCCATTAAGCTCGTCATATCACCTTCCAATTCTTTTTTCTTCTTTAATGTTTTCTCGGATCATTTTTGTCGGTAGTTGGGTAATGTCCTTTATTTAATGTATTTTTGAGTTGAGTTGATAAAGTTGACAAGACCATTCTGTTCTGAATAACAATCCATAAAATTCTTCAGCAATCTACATACTCCTACAGCAGTATTTTCTTTCAGAACATCTCTAACTTGATCGTCCCTATAAACATTTTTATACCTGTGCATCTGTATGTCACAGTCATGAAACACGACAATCACAGTTCAGATTACTAGCTCCCGCGAGCGTTCTCAATGTAAATTTCAGTCATAAAGAATAATGATTTGTTCACAGGAACTTTGTCTCAGTCAAGTTTATATAAAAAGTAGCGCTGTATAAAAGTTTACCCCTTGATTTTCATAGAGAGATTAATACCTATTTTGCAGGTACTTTACTTAAGGATAAAAGAATATAGATAGTTGAAAACTTAAATGTAAGTTTTTTCATTGGCACAAGACGTGTCTTGTGAAGTCTGAAATATTAAAAAAACTGGCCAAGTGCGAGTCGGAATCGCGGACGAAGAGTTGCGTACCATAAACCGAAAAAAACACGTTTCTTGTATGGGAGCCCCCTTTTATTATTAAATAATTTATATTTTTATTATTTGTTGTTATAGTGGCAACAGAAATACATCATCTGTGAAAATTTCAACTGTCTAGTTATCACGGTTCATGAGATACAGCCTGGTGACAGACAGCCAGACAGACAGTGGAGTACTTAGTAATAGGGTCC
This sequence comes from Lycophotia porphyrea, assembly GCA_950005105.1. Classification (NCBI taxonomy): domain Eukaryota; kingdom Metazoa; phylum Arthropoda; class Insecta; order Lepidoptera; family Noctuidae; genus Lycophotia; species Lycophotia porphyrea. The sequence continues at coordinate 6,322,855 of OX465387.1, read as the reverse complement.
CGTTTGGGTACTGAACCCTAAAAGTATAATTTTCAAAGTGTTGCCTTATGTTATTTTATTCTTGTCTCATAATTTTGTTTCACATTGTTATGACAAAATGCTATGGATTATGATTAAAAAATGGTTGGTAGAAGCCATGACTGAAACTGATCTTACAATATGCTAAGAATTTAAATACTAGAACTGATTCAATATTGATACAACATCGAGATAAAATACCAAAATTCCAGTACCTATAGTTTGAAACTGTCAAACTACATATTTATCACTTTGGCACAAGTGTGCTCAAAGTTTTCATTAGAAACTTACATTTAGTATTGGAACCTATACAGGTTTAAATGTGAATTTCACCAACAAAATTGAACGCGGTCACCTCATCTAAAACACAGTCAACTTAAATAGTTATTGAAGAGCTTTTAAAACTGATCATCATCATCCACAGCCCGACTTATTCCAGAGCTGGCTATAGGCCTCTCTTTGCTTGTATCAAGCTCGAAGTTCTTATGCCAAGCTCCGCGTTCTTGTGCCAAGCTCCGCGTTCTTGTGCCAAGCCCCACGTTCTTGTGCCAAGCTCCGCGTTCTTGAGCCAAGCTCCGCGTTCTTGTGCCGAGATCCGCGTTCTTGTGCCAAGCCCCACGTTCTTGTGCCAAGCTCCGCGTTCTTGTGCCAAGCTCCGCGTTCTTGTGCCGAGATCCGCGTTCTTGTGCCAAGCCCCACGTTCTTGTGCCAAGCTCCGCGTTCTTGTGCCAAGCTCCGCATCCTTGTGCCAAGCTCCACGTTCTTGTGCCAAGCTCCGCATTCTTGTGCCAAGCTCCACGTTCTTGTGCCAAGCTCCGCATTCTTGTGCCAAGCTCCACGTTCTTGTGCCAAGCTCCACGTTCTTGTGCCAAGCTCCGCATTCTTGTGCCAAGCTCCGCATTCTTGTGCCAAGCTCCACATTCTTGTGCCAAGCTCCGCATTCTTGTGCCAAGCTCCACGTTCTTGTGCCAAGCTCCGCATTCTTGTGCCAAGCTCCGCGTTCTTGTGCCAAGCTCATCCAGGATATACCCACGATGTCAACAATGTCACCTGCCTATCTCATCGCCGGATGACCAACACTACGTTTTACTCCACCTGTAAACGAAATAAAAATCCGGTGTAAAACCATATAAATACCTAAACGATGTCACACCAACCGTTATAATTAAATACTGAACCGAAAGGGGACAAAAAGAAACTCATTTGCGCCCGCCATGTTATGAGATTAAACCTCGTGTTGTACTTACAACGACATGGTACTGTTTCGGCGTTTTTCGTCCGAAAGTGGGCCTTAAATTAACTTCAACTTAGTCGGTTTGGTTTTGATCGCAGTTATTTTGATATAGGTGCATGTTTGCGAACTTTGACTGGTAACAGGAATTGTACTTATGTTCAGACCTAACTGAATTAATTTTGCCCTGTTTAATCAAGGTAGGAGGTTACGCTCCAAGTAAAAATACTACCGTTCAGCTACATCCGGTTAGACTGGAAGCCGACCCCAACATAGTTAGGAGAAGTCAATGACAATTGGGAAGAAGACCTGGTGTCCTGAAATTCAGAGCTCACGTCTAGCTTAGGCACCAGCCTCCCACAGTATAACTATTGCTGTAACGTATTTTGTTTTTAAGACCTCTGTAATGTACATATTGTATTATATTGTATTGTATGTGTATATTGTGGTGAGAAAATAAATCATTATTTTTATTTAGTTTCTGTCAATAAACCCTGAAATTGCAAGAAAAGCATCTGGTTACCAACTCAACAAAATATAGGGAATATCAGATTTTTGGCCCATAAGTAAAAGTGGTTTATGTTGAGCATTATTTCTACTGTTATGAGATACTCGTACAGCCTTATATAATGTTTTTGGCGGTAACTGTCACTGTCATCGGTCATCAATTTTCGACCAAATAATATTCAAACGCATCCACCTTAATTCGACAATGTTTGCTTGTTAGACCGTGACACGTTGATTTATTCAACGATAAATAAAAAGTGTTGTAAACAGATACGGAACAAAACCGCAAATTGAATTTTCGATTTGAATTTTTTCGTTAATTAACAAAAATGGCGGCGCGGAAGCGCTTCGTTTCGGATGTCGGCTTTGTTTTTATAATATCAGGCCTGTAATGTTATAATTTCTATTATGAGATTGTTTTTGTTGAAGGTATCGTGAATTGTTTAAAATTATGTACCGTCCGCGTTGCGAGCAATGAAATGTAAACAATTACTTAAATTCAAAAGTGATTTTCTCAAGAAATAATTACTACTAACGTAAATCTTGTGACTGTGGGTACCTGATTGATACAAAAATCGCACGATTATTAGAGACTGTTTAGTACAGATTTCACTGATTGAAAAATAAAGAATGTCTTACACAAAACATTACGATTTAAAACTGCTTCATATAATTTTTACTTTGTGAGTATAAAGGGACCTATAATAATGATAGCCCAAAGGATATTACGACGCGCTTGTAGCTAAATAATAACAGCCGCTCGGGTCGATCTTCAGGTTAAGCGGCGCTTACCTGGGTTGGTCCGTGGGTGGGTGACCACCTATTACATACCGAGTTTCCTCTGTGAATCGGAAAGCAAGTTAAGCCATTGGTCCCGCCTGTCAATTGTAGTTCTTTGACAGTTGTTACACAGTGTGTGTGTTCTTTGACAGTTGTTTGTTGTTGAGTTGTTTGTGTTGTTAGTGGCCCGAAATTCTGACCACCAGTCTTACCAAGGGGTATCATTTAACCCAGTACTAAGTTGGTTGTGGAGGTCAGATAGACAGTCGCTTCATGTAACTGATATTCAGCTGCATGGTTAGACTTAAAAGGCGACCCCAACATAATTCGGAAAAGGCTAGGCACATGCATCATACAGGATAGTACGCAGGGTAATTCTATTGCATATCTAACATAATACTAGCTTTCTGCTTTTTATACACCGTGACTTTTTAGTCGTCTTACAAGGGCAGCCTACTTCATGTATCCAATGACTACTATACATTCATAACAAAAAAAATGGTATTTGAAACATTCTGTTGCGAGCGAGGATCTACTTGACTCGTGCGGTGGTTAGGTATGTTCTACGGTTTGATACGTAAACATTATTAATAGGATGATTCATAATTCTAATGTATTATTTATTTTTCTTTGTACCTATTATCTAAATTAATGGTAAAACAAACACGCTATTTTATGTCGGATACATTGAGTGGACCACCTTTGTAAGAAGACCAAAAAATCACGGTGTATTTTAAGTGATTATTTTGTTAAGATAAGTGTAAACTCTCTTAATCCTTCAGAATAAATAAGCTGTAACTAAGACGAGGTAACTAATTTTGTTGCTCCCTAGAGATACCCCATGTTTACCACTTACCCCAATCAACAACAAACAACGGTACACATTTAATTACGAAACCATTAGAAGGTCTCTACAGATTACGAACAAATGTACACAACAGTAAAATATAGCACAAAATATGAAATACAAATTTTGGACGGATATTGAAAACTAAATTTATTACAACTATAGCTTCAAACGAAATGTTTTAACTCGAAACTCAGGCTTCAACGACAATTTGATGCCGATAATCATTTCGCTACCCGTTTTGCTATAGAAACAAAATTCTATGGAGTTGTCAAAAGTTGCCATAAATGATCACTTTACTTGACACCGTTACGGCACGGTTGGCCCAATAACTGAGCGATTAGCTACTATGCTGCGTGTCGCGGGTTCAATTCCCGTACGAAACAAATGTTTGTATGGCCTACAGGTACTTGTTCATGGTCTGGCTGTTTGTGTATGTGAGTTTAAATGTTTGTAAACGCACGCATGATACACGAGAAATTCTTATGGCTACTTGCATGAAAAACTTAACTCAGAGTTAATGCTATCACGAAGTTAAATTGAAAATATTGTATGATAAACTGTCAATTTAACCTCGTATTAGCAACTAACTCTGAGTTAAGTTTTTCATGCAAGTGGGCCTTGGTGAAGGGAACGTAGTTAAAACAAAAAAATTACAATTTCACAATCTTAAATTGACATCAATCGGTAACACTAGAGTTTTTACTTTTAATGGTTTTAATTGAAAAAAAAAATATATTAATCCCAATGTCATTATTAAAAATGAAGCTGTCTTTTAAAAGTATTTAATCATAATCATAAATCTTTATTTATCTCAACATCAGAAATTACAGGCGCTGGTATATGCACAAACTTACGAGTATATAGAGAAAGGTGTCTGAGGTAGGAAGGTCCCGAGTTACAGATCACCTCTCCGGCTTAGATATAACATTTAATAGCAAAAAAATTAGTCAAGATATTAAAGTTAAAATTGGGAGTAGGTAAGCTTGTACGTACTTGTTTAGTGACTCTCAACAAAGCCTTATGTAACTTGTTAACACATACAGGTACTTTTAATTCCCAACACTGTCCATGAAAGTCGTGTAGAACAAGGAAAATGGCCATAAGAACTCGCAGTCACGAGTAACAGCAGCCATAATACAATGTACAGGATTTTAGCGGAGTTAACCATGTTTTACCAAGTACTAAACGCTTTAGTGGCTTAAAGTGTCTGGTCATAGTGTACTAGTGTAAGTTTTATGATAAAAGTTGCACCCTCCTCTCAGAAAGTAATGACGTTTTCCCCGCACTAAGTGGCTGCAAAATCTAGCGGATATGGTACCTAACGCAAATTGACAGCTTCCCGTGTGATCCCGGGTTAAAAATAGAACACCCTACCTAAGTGTAGTCAGGGCGTACTCAGGGATTATATTAGGCTTTTGGCGACAGTATCCACAGCTGTCTACCTAGCTTAAAAGGGTTGGGGCGAGTCGATTTTCTGACAGTTTGAAATACAAACTTACCACTTATCGGATTTTGTCAAATTGTGGTTTGATTAATGATGTTACATTATTGAATTACAGATCTTTTCTAAACGGGTTTTTGACTACTTTGATGGTCTTGTAGTCGCAATCCTAGGTGTTAAGCATGAGGGCCAGGGTTCGATTTCCGAATCGGGCATATTGTTATTGGGTTTTTCCATAAAAAAATTCTCAGTAGTAGCCACGGAGACTGGATCTGTGCCCGGTTGATGGCAATAGGCTCGCCCCCTGTTACATGAGACTTAAACATAAATGATGAAATTAGGATCACCTCTTCCTAATTCTTCAAGGATTACAGGCGTGATGTTATGTGTATGTGTGGCTTTTCGATACAAAATCTCTATCTATTTGCTTCAATCTTTATTCAAATATAAACAGAACATTTTCAAACAGGCATTTTTTATTTAAAAAAAAATTCTTTACTGTATAAAATTGTTAAATTAATTACTCAACTCATTAGAATTGGTGTAGGTTCGTATTTACGCAAATAGCACATTAGCAGGACAAAGTTTAAGGATAGCCGAAACTAACTGGAGTTATAAGCAAAAACTAGTGGTTTATCTTCCAGAATAACCTCAACATTACTGCTGGAGGCATTCCTGTTAATGTGTATCATTTGTCTGTAGTTTTCCACATGACCTGCATTTACCCAAGGGTTTTAATTAATGAATCCCTTTATTACTGTTTCATAATGTATAAATTCTCTTTGAACAATTAGTCTTTGAGAGCGTGATTCCTATAGTGGGCGAGGTTCAAATAGAATTATTACGAAATTCCTACTTTTCTTAACAGTGGAGTTATATTGTTAGACATTCTATTAATGTTGAGAGTATTGATGCGCGTTTAATATCTTGATGATAAATGAGAGGGAGCTTGTAATAATTGTATTTGGAGAATCATAATGAAAAGTTTGATTTATGTAGTTTTGCTGTAATTTCTATTTTACTAATACAGATACTGATAGTGATAGTGTTAGCCTGCGTCATCTCACTGCTGGGTAAAGGCCTTTCCCCATGACTTTCAGTTGTTTACAGGGCTAATGTAGATCACTGCTCGTTGGTTTTATCCAGCTCGTCTCGCCATCTTCTACGAGGTCTGGCGCGATGCCTTCTGGCTGTTTCAGGGCTCCAGAAAGTTGTTATTTTTGCCCACAGCTCATTGGGCATGCGGCTGACGTGGCCAGTCTACTTCAGTTTACTGGCTTTTCAGTAATTTGTGTTTTGGAGCGCAGTGTGGTGTGGCGTACATGGTCGGTTAGTTTGACGCCTAGATTGCTGCGCTCCATACTAATACAGATACCTCATTGATGACAAGAGAACTGGTGAAATAAAACGCTGTGAGGGAACAGTTATGTTTTTAAACCTAAAATATATCTAACCTCTACCAACTGATTTTGCTCATTATACTAAGATGAAAAATGTTAATTTATAACAAGAATTTTCTTTACACAGATGCATCCGAGGTGACTATCTGAAGGTATACTCCGAAGGTGGCGTCCACGGCCCAGGGCCGCCCGGTGTCAACGAGTACTCGGCCTGGTCCAGGGTTCTCTGCGGCAGTCGAGCTGATGCACCACCAGCTCTATACTCCCATGGACCGCTGTTAGTTCTGGAACTGCATACAGGAGCCAAAGCAACCAATGCTACTGGCTTCGTTGGGAACTACAGGTTTATAGATAGAAGTAAGTCCTGTGCTTTAATGTTTTATATAAAACCAATTGGAATTGGAAGTTGGAGTTGAAAGACAATATTTTTTTTATGCAACAAGTATAAAGAAATAGCTATAAGATTGAGATGAATCTTTTTTTTTTTTTTTGCATACGATATCGTTATTTTGTCGGAACTTAAATGACACTTTTCTTCATTTTCATTTGTTGGTCGCAAGGGCGACTGCTGAGCATGAGGTCCTGTGATATTGGGTTTTTCAATTTTCAGTAGCAGCCACGGAGTCTAGATTTGTGTCTGGTTTATGGCAAAAGGCTCGCCCTTATTTACTTACATGGGACTTAAACGTTAATTTTGGTGTACTATTTGTTCACTTCTGCTTACTCCTTTTGGAAAAACAGGCGTAATGTTATGTTAATTGATACTTCAGAAATTAGAGTACATATTAACTTCACAAGTTTCATTAAATAAACAAGTTCTCTCATAAAAATGGGAAGTAAAAACCAAGTCAGAAAACACTCCAATCAATAAAGAATCAAACAATGAAATCACTTAAAACTTTCCACTGTACAATAGAACAAAAATATTCGTTAATAAACGTCTCATTTTGTTTCTAACTTCGTTTACTTCATCCAAAAACTTTTAACTTTGTGGTCATTAATTCTTATTATAGCCAATTTCTCTTGTCCTTGGCGGTCCAGTATCATCTCTGTCTGATCAAATCAGTGTCTCGTTGGGTTACCTTAAATATATCAATTAATTTCGTTAAAGCTACAATGGCTTGAGTGATGTTGGTATTTGGGAAATAAACGACAGAACATTCGAAGAGCTTATGAATTTCATGAAAAATGACTCTGGGTATATTACTGAAGCTTAAAAAAACATTATTGTTGGGTTAAAAGCTAATGAAGCAATAAATGTTTCATAGACTTTATTCGTATTCACATTGCATTAAAGATTCTACGTCTTTGTGTTCAAATATTTTTATTTATAGGACATAGGTAAACAAAAATCGTCATCATCTGCCTAGCCTTTTCCCAACTATGTTCGGGTCGGCTTCCAATCTAACCGGATGCAGCTGGATACCAGTATTTTACATGGAGCTACTGCCTATCTGACGAGACCTGGGTAATACGAGACCTCCTGGTAAGACTGGTTGTCAGACTTTTTGGGCCTCTGACTACCTGTAACAACTGTCAAAGATCTACAAATGACAGCCGGGACCAACGAATTAACGTCCTTTCCGAGGCACGAAGGAGACTCGGTATGTAATCGGTGGTCACCCATCCACAGATCAACCTAGGCAAGCACGGCTTAACCTAAAGATCAACCCGAGCGGCTGGCTATTATTTTGCCACGAGCTCCTCCTAGGTAAACAAAAGTACAGATATTTAATAAAATGAGAGCTATGTCTTGCCGTCGTACAAATATTCTAATTGTAATAATTTCTTATGAATTATTGTAAATATATATATATTTTTTTAAAATTGAGTATTTACAAAAAAAAAAAAAACATTCAAAATAAAAAATGAAACCACCATTGTGATATTAAAACTTTTTCACTGAAATATATCGACAGATGGACAACGCGTGGAAAGTAAAGGCAAAGCCAAGGCATATATGTATATCACTTACCCTGCCAACAACTGGGCTGGTCAACAAATTGGCTCGTTTATTATATTTACGACTATAAAGAAACAAGATAAAGTTTTTTTACATGAAAATTTAAAAAAATATAATCAAGGGATCAAAATCTTGGCTGCGGGACTGTTCGAAAGATATACTGCGGCCCTGGAACACAAAGGGCAAGGAAGGAACATGGATGGGTTTTAGTCAGTACAAGTCTGACAGTCCCTTCCGCTCTGCCCAGAGCGGAAGAAGTCATTTGATGATTTCCCATCCGAAAAAAAAGGCATGTCACTTACCTTAGGTAATGTGATTGTGGAATCACTCCTTATAAAATACTAGTATTCAAATAAATTGAAAACCAACAACAATAGTAAGAAACAGGTTTGGCAGATGATGATGTTGGATAGTAAAGCTTTACCAAAGAAACACAGCTCCACTCTATTCGTAAACAAGGTAAGTCTCTCAGATAATACGTACAAAAGACTTAACCCAACACAAAATACGAAACAAACAAACATTTCGCTCACGTAACAGATCGACTTCCATTCATCGATTTCTAAAGTTTTCCAATTTATAAAACTTGTATCCTTTCCTAGGAAATTTCGAGACAGACGGTGTACAAGTGGCTGAGACGTGGTGTGATTATGTCTTCCATTCGCAGCTGAATAGGCCCGCTCATGGAAGGCTATATAGCCCCAGATATCCGTCAAGTTATCCTAGCAATGTGAGGTGTACTTATCACTTTAGCGCGAGGTGAGTGTGAAGTTTGTGCAGTTGGGAGATATTGGTTCTCATACTCGTCATTATTTTGTTCCTTGTTTACTTTGTTTTTAAATTGTTGATATAATCTTTTACTCTGGACGCTCCATATGTATAATCGCAACATGAATGATGTAATCTAGATTTTGTAACAATATTTTTGATTGAAAAGAGTGTCCATGGAGTTTCTTGCCCATTCTTGTCCATAGAGATCTACGCTTTGTGATTTGTGTCTGTGACTGTAGCTTAGCCTACTTTGTTTTTCTGACATTCAAAAGTTCCTGTAATGGTGGAGTTTTTGAGTTTGAGTTTTGTGAAGGTTGTGGTGAGTTTGGGATAACCATGAATTCCAGTAACATGGGACAAGGACTGGAAGATGATAGAGTGGGGTCCATCTTTTGGCCCATGTCTCATGTTACTTAGGATCGATGCAATACATTTTTTTTTTATTTCGATTCTCCCCTTTCAATCGTCACGCTATATTATATTTTCTCCTTTTTCTTTAATTTCATTCTTCACACAATTCCTCCTTTTTTCTTTGGTCTTCATCTCCCACTCCATCCATTAAAATTTATATTCAGCACTCTTTTAGTCACTTGTTTTTCATCCCTCCTCATCACAAATGTCCATACCAAGGTAGGCACCGTGAACTTCGCTGTAACTGGTGCAACTTTCAAACTTCCTCTAATATACCTTTTTATACTAAGACACTGAAAGCCAAATCAATAATTCTTGAAAAATAAACTTCGCCATTTACAATGAAAAGTGTACAAAAACTTTCCTTTAAAGTCGGAATTATTAAGTCAAAAGTCAAGTGCTTTCAAAAATTTAATTCTCTAACATTTCTAAATACTTTTTATACCCGTTTTCACTCACAATGGCCGACACCTAACTAAAAGCGCAGTGCCGGATTCCAAACGCTCCGCTCAAAGGCGAAAGTTCAAAATTCAAAAGCACGCCTTTATTTAGGTGTCGCCTGTTGTTACTGAAACGAGAATAATACTCAGAATTCTTACTGTTTTAGGCACAACGAGCGGATCAAGTTAGTTTTCGAAGAGTCGTTCCTTCAGAAAGGCGACGAGAGGTATTTAGAAGTTCACTTCTCTAGTATTAACACAGAATAGACAGGTACAGAAGGTTCATTCCATATTACGAAAAAAAGCAGGCGCGCGCACACATGGACGCGTTCAAGATTATGAGAGCATAGTGGCCTACTGGTAAAGGCTACCCACGAGTATTAAACATAACTGTAAGGGAAAACGTCGTCAGGAAACTTCTATAAATCCTGGAACTAAATAATTGAAAACAGTCATCTGATATCTATCAACCCGCATTGGGCCTTCGCGTTGGGGATTACTTACGACCCACTTTTTTTCACAGAGAACAGTGGAAAAATAAAAAATGATTATACTAAGTTCTACGGCAATTTAAAACAAATGCCTGTCACGAATGCGCTTACACTCGCCGTATGTGATGCGTTTCTATGTCTGCGTGTGTTTCGCTTATTGAATTTAGCCGTCTTTCTGTACCCTATATATTCTGTGGTCAGTAATACGTCCTTTGCCTTTTGGTGTTATAACTTCCCACTTTTCAGTTGCCTCAATCGAGCTGACATAATAAAAGTGTTCGATGGACGGACTTCGGCGGCGCCGGTTCTAGCGATGCTTTGTAACGAAGTCGTAGGTACGAAGTACTTTGGTTTTCTGTGAAAGGATCTTGATTTCTTTACTGTGTTTTTTGTATCTTGTTGATGTGTGGGTTGAAGAAAAATATAATATATCAGTATAGAAAAAATATACAGGGATATTTATGTAATAGAAAAATAAAACATTAGGGATGAAATTAAATTAGCTAGCGAAACTTGGCAGACTAAAATAACGATATCGAAACATAACAAAACGACAAAAAAAAATCTAACTAAGCGACAAAAACAAACTGATTTTGTCAACTTAAACTTGAATTTACTGACACTACACTACTACTGTTACCGTTACTGTTCTGTTAATTACTGTTACCAGTGATCTTTAACGTCAAAAAACTCATTAAATATTTTAATTTGTGATAGTTGATAAATTTTATCGAATCTACATATCAACCCTCATCTGCCGAGTTTTGCCGTTTAATTTAATTTGGCACTTATACATTTTTCTTCACCAACAGAAATTGAGCAATAGTTCATTTTGTTTTCTAGGCTAAGTCTAAACCAGTTTCATAGTTTCCATTGTTTCTTCAGGTTATGAGATACTATCAACGGGTCCAGACTTATTGGTGCAATTCACGGCCAACTCAAACATTCCTGGCCAGGGATTTAAAGCGAGATACCAATTCCAAATGGAGGACGACCCTAATGCAGGTTTAGTAAGCATGTCATAATAAATTGTATCATCAGCATATGTTAATATGGTTCAAAATGAATTACATGTTTGAATATTGAAAAAAGTGTTACTTCCACTAGTAGTGTTGCTTCACTTCCTTTACTCGTGTTGAGTAGGTAGGATCAAGGGGCCTAAAAAGGCCGCTTTAGCAGAATCATAATGTCTATGAATCACGTTAAAATTCTTAAAATGGTCACAGATGCAGTTAAATTATAAATTGTCACTTTGTGTCCATTTTACGAATTGCAACACTGAAACAAATGCACGCCAATCAAGTGACTTTTTAGCTTAATTGACGATATCTTGTTTAGATTAATCAAAATCTTAGTTAAGTCGATCATCACGACATGATTGCAGCAATACTGCGCTCAAACAAGTTTCTTGATTACCCTTAATATGACATTGTTGTAGAAGAGTTAAAAAAGAGACAATCTTACTTTTGATGACTTGATTGCTGCAAATAGGTTTTGTGATAACTCCAAACAAGATGCCGTTTCAAATCTCAATCAAATAAAAGTACTTTTATAGCTGTGATCATTATGCATGATAGGCTCAGATGCAAACAAGTTACTTAATCAATCTAAACAAAATCTTGATTGTAGCAACTCCTTTTTTTTCAGTGAACGTAATAAATTCATATTGACATCCTATTATTTTTCTGCTAAAGCAACCATTTTATGCCCCCTGATATGATTTAAAACAGTGATAACTTAATAATAGTCAGTCACACGAGTGCTTCCCTTCATAAAAGTTTCCAAAAGATAATTTACGTATCCTCTATCCAATGACTTTCCGAAACCCTCCGGCTTTTTTTTTGTTTTTTTTTTTTTTTTTTTTTTACGGATGGGAAATCATCAAATGACTTCTCCCGCTCTGGGCAGAGCGGAAGGGAGTGTCAGACTTGTACTGACTAAAACCCATCCATGTTCCTTCCTTGCCCTTTGTGTTCCAGGGCCGCGGTATCTCTTTCGAACAGCCCGCAGCCCTGGCAGGAAACCCTCCGGCTGACGAATAAATATGTAAAAAATTATTTTGGAAGACTATAATTGGGCCGCCTTGTATGTAACATCTTTTCCAATTATTTACTTGCCGTATGGAAACAATTTTCAACTGAACACAAAAACTTACTTACCTAGTAGACGTACCTTTTCAATGTCAATAACCGAAAATGATGAAGGAAATATTAATACAAAAATAAAATGTCTATTCCTTCACTGTTTCATAGAATAACCATTTCTGCCTTCATTTCTGAAAGTAACAGCTGGGAAATCATCAAATGACTTCTCCCGCTCGCAGAGCGGAAGGGAGTTTCAGACTTGTACTGACTAAAACCCATCCATGTTCCTTCCTTGCCCTTTGTGTTTCAGGGCCGCGTTATCTCTTTCGAACAACCCGCAACCCTGGCACAGCCCGCAGCCCTGGCTCGATGAATAGCCTTGCTATTTCATTTAAACTTGATAAAATTTTATAGAAGTGGACCACACTAATCTTCTCTTTTCTCAGATGGGGATATTAATAAGAAATCAAGCACAACCGAGGCAATATCCGGCTTAGGGCCGGCTGTAAGCGCCGCCAGTAAGTACTTGGAATAAGGTCGCCATTTAAAAACAGAGCGTTTGCGTTTTTGTAAACAAAATCACCTCATATATTATTTGGAGTGCCATCTTTGTGTGAGATGCTTTGTAGACGGTTCTCGCGATGTCTCAGTTTGGAAGAGATTTGAATAAAGACTAGTGATGATCGAAGCTTAGGACGCTCAAACTAGATGGACTGACTAGCTTAAAAAAGTGGCTGAATCAGACTGAATGCAGAAGGGTTAGGCCAGGATGCTGCCCCTTAGGAGAGGTCTATGTCCAGCAGTGGATTGTGTTAGGTCGAGTTGATTAGTTAATTGAGAAGCCCGTTAAAAGCTTATTGTAGAAGGTGCGACCATAACTAGGCCGGGAATGGCGGGCTGATGATCCCAGTCCGGAGTGTTCGCGAATGTACTTACTTACTACAAGTAGAAACAGTGGATTTTTAGTCGGTTAGTCATAATGCTCCGCTTGCCCCAAATGGAGGGTTATCGTCGTCTGCCTAGACTTTTCCTAACTATATTGGGGTAGGGTTCCAGTCTAACGGGATGCAACCGAATTCCAGTATTTTTGATGGAGCCTATCGGACCTCCACAACCCGGTTAGTACTAGGTAATATGATGCCACTTGGTAAGACAAGTTGTCAGACATTCGGGACACTGACTACCTGTAACGACTGTCAAAGATCTATGAGGATTTTCCCACTAAAAAATAAAAAGATAGTCCGAATCTGACCAATGGGGTCAAGCTAATTGAAATTTAAAAGGATATAACTAGACTTTCAACCAATAACGATGCTTAGAACTAGTTAAGCTAGCGCCATTAGCTTCACAGTAACTTTCCCCATTGATACGACGATCAGGGGTTTTTTACGATATTGACAAAATATACATTGTGGTTTAAAAATATACAGTTTATTACTGGAGGCGAATACCACGTGTGACACGGGGCGTGACTACGCGCGTCGATTGTTTTTAGGATTAGGAAGTCACGTGGCGTGGGTGGTATGCCAGTTTAAACAGTTAGCAGTATACAAGTTAGCACACGTGCTGTGATTTCTTCCTATAATTTATGTGTAGGATTTGCTTGTTGACATAAACTTCAATTTATGAAAAAAAAGACAACCTTTCACAAATGCGTTTGACCGTTAAAGAATAACTTATTGTTTTGCTATACCATTGCTTACTACTTTTTATGAAAGTTAGGCAATTAACTAGCAATAGAACATTAACTTCTAAAGTTGAATCGCCTTTAATTTTAATTACGTAATGACTTCTACAGTTCTACACGTGCCAATGACTTTCAAAAGGTAGAGTTTAAATTTTCTATTGAACTCATCTGAAATATGTTTGGTTCATAGAATCGTGCCAAATTGCTTGAGAATTTATTAATAGAAAGGAGGAAGCATAAGACTTACTTTATGTAGCAGACAAGAGGATAAGAATTTCACGTAGTTTTAGAGAGAAACGGAATTTAACGATCGTTTGAATGGTATTTTCGAATTGAATTTTATTTTTTCAAGTGTACAGTGGCTATTTCTTTACAAATAGTGTTTATTTGACTTCGACTTAGAAGTCAAAATAACATATGAAATAAAAAAGAGCTGCGAATTTATTTTGGTAATGGTATAAAAAGGTATATCAAACATCTACCTTTTTATACTTTAAATTATTATAATAATTTATGATCTTAAGTAAAATCCTAATCATATTTGACAGCATAAATAATTTATTACACAAATAAATCTCATTAAAATATACGAAGCATCTCACGCATAATGTTCCACAAATGTAGCTCCAAAATCTCTCCCATTTCATATATTATTATTGAACTAATGTAAGCATTCCATTAGTGATGTGACACTTCAATTTCAGCGTCATCCTGCCATCAAGTATTCAGCAGTGATAAGAGCAAGACCGGTAAATTGACTTCGCTTCACTACCCGGCTCCATACCCGCAGAAAACGCAATGTCATTACGACTTTCTAGCCCGAGGGAGGGAAAGAGTCAGGCTGGTATTTGAAGACTTCAGCTTGCAGCGAATAACAGAGAATATTATAGAGTAAGTTTTAATGAGAATTTACATATTTTTTCACGGTACAAACTTTACTTAAAGTCGGGCTCATGTCAGGATTAGAAAAAGAGCTTTCCTGCGACAATGAAGCCGTCGAATATAAGCAGACCTTTCACAAGTCCTCTACAAAAGTGGACCTTAAACACTCAGCATTGTTTTTATCTGGCCATATTATACTTGTTATGAAATACATACAATTAAGTCGACATACCAGAAAAATGTTAGCTTTTGGAATGTTTATCATTCAGATGATCAAGCACCACAATGAGTCGGTTTTTGAATGACGACAACAATACAAAACAAGAATATTACTTTGACAAAACAAAATGGACAAGTATGAAGAACGAAAACAAAGCACTCGAAACGATATCGAATAAGCAAATTTACTTTGTTACAGTTGCGAAAGTATGGATTCTCTCGACGTATTTTTGTATGTAGACGGTCGTCTCGAAAAGATGGCATCATTTTGCGGCAACGATATACCGAAGCCAATAATGTCGAATGGACCCAAGTTATCTATTGAGTTCCGTGGAATATACTCATCGAGACATAGCAGGGGGTTTAAGATATCATACTCCTTTGTTGAAGGTACGTATACTTCTTTTGTTTTATCTTAGTTTCGTATGTGTGGTCATGCGTTTGGTTTATTGAGATTGATTGATAACAATTTGTATTTCTTCGGACTGACGTTTTCCTGTCTGTGGTAGTTCTCTTTTATTTAGAAAATACTATTATCTGAAGGACATCTCCAATACAACCACTTGTAAAAGGTTTTTACTATAGTGTCGACTGTTTAGTGTTATTGACCTCATCAACACATGCATAGCAAAATATACCGTCTACATTTTGTATAGCAGTTTGACTAAATTGTCCAATATTAGCAGAGCCTTCTCTGTTTTCTCCAATCATTAAATTTGTTCCTATAGCACATTACTTTTAACCAAATTTCATCGTGTTTGAAAGTCTTTTGTCATTTTCACATTAGAATTCAGAGCACCACGTATTCCTACCTCATCATTCTTGATGCCGGCCGCGCGTAATTCCTCACATTTTCTGAATGTTCGCATTTCAAACATGGTGACGTTGCGTTTCGTTTTTTTACTAGAATGTCAGTTTTTGAAAAGAACTAGAAAGTCTAAAATGTCAGTTTTTGAAAAGAGTTGTTTTCTTATCTCAATGATAACAAATACATGGATAAAATAACCTCAAAAATATAGAATTACTTTAAAAAGAAAAATGCAAGCGTCGTCGTGGCACTTTTAAGTGAAGAAATAAATCTTAAATTAATATCTAAAAGTATCGCCATTCCGGTAAACCTCAATTACGCCAAAACCTACGGAGACCAAAAAACAAAAGTAAAAAGTTTTTGACTTTCAGATTACGGGATCGCAACAGGGAGCCAACTTTTAGAATTTCCATGTGCCTTCGTATTTAATAGCAGTGAGAGAGGGAGGGGGGTGGTGACGTCACCAAACCACCCTGGCCTCTATCCAAGGGACACCGAGTGCAATTACTTCTTCTACGGCAACGAAAACGAAAGAGTACATTTACATTTCACTTATTTCGACGTGGAAGGTGTGGTCCCGTAAGTAATTCATTTGAATACTATTAGGTTTAAAAAAGGCCTTCGTGAAGAAGCTTTCGTCACTCTCTGAGAGCGGTAAGTGAGTGACTTGATAAGGGTGATTCAAGCCAGGATTGGCTTCGTATTGGGTAGGGGCTTAGTGATAAAATATGCCTAATCCGTTTTGATCTAGGTTGGACGTGACATGGACTTTATTGAAGTGACGATTTTCATCGACTCAGTTTTAATTTAACTTCAGGAGACTTCAAAATTGAAAGGAACACTGTGTGAGATCGAATCATGATTACAATAGACCTCGACGTATTCTTATAGCGGTTAAAGCCTTGATAGAGTCAAAACTTAAACTGCTCCATCAACATCATAACATCATCGCCGAAAGGTCAGGCAGTGGTGTCCTGATAGTACACCCACATTTCGCCATTACGTTTAAGTCCCATATAATAGAGGGCAAGTCTATTACCATCAACCGGTCACATATTCAGACTCCGTGGCTGCTACTGAGAATTGCCAGCTGGATAAACCCAATAACACAGTGCCCAAACTGGGTATCGAACCCCCGACCTCATGCTCAGCAGTCGCGCTTGCGACCACTAGGCACTTCTCAATATCAAGCTGTAAAATAAATGAAGAACCTAATCAAAGGTTTTTCACAGGTGTGAAGCAGTATCAGCCAGCGATTACGTCCAGTTTTACAGTCAAATGATCGAATCACAAAGCCACAGGCATTGTGGTCAACTGAAAGAGCTCCAAGTGACTTCAGAGAAGAATTTTCTAAGAATAACCTTTAAATCTAATGACAGACTAGATGCTACAGGATTTAAAGCCAACTACCTATTTTTAAGAGACTCCGAGATGCATAGTATAACTATGCCAAATTCTATAGACAAAGGTTCGTATACTAATTTACATCTAGATACATGTCTATGTTAAGGGTTTGGTTTCCGCACTTAGTCCCTAAAGTGGACCATTGTGTGTGAGCCATGGTGGCCGTTACTCTAACCAGGCCACCTCCCTCTAGAAGCAGATCAGACTTCCCGGTCATCTCAGGGCATCCGCAAAGGATTTCCGTGTTCCAGGAGTCTCCTCGCGGATTCTAGATACATAGAAATAAATAAAATTCAAGTATCTGTTTGTTATTTTAAAATAACAGGTTTTTAAAGTATTTACAGTACTTATGACAAAAATCATCATTTTTTAATTTTTTGTATGTTTATCTGTTTGTTCCGGTTCACTCCACAAATTAATTTAGCAAAAATTTGCCAAATAATAAATAAAAAATAGTTAATCTTCGGCTTATTTTTACTGGCCGATAGTTTAAATGGAGTAACTTAGGCTAATTTAACTTCAGAAAAAGGATTACTATTCCGTGCATAAAAATGAAAACTCTTGAAATTGTTAAAATTTGAATTGAATTGAAAATGAAAATTGTTGTTGTTGTCTTTAAATTGTTCATCATCAGCCTTTTAATGTTCCCACTGCTGGGACACAGGCCTCCTCTCTATGAGAGGGAATGGGCTATAATCCACCACGCGGGCCCGGTGCGGATTGGTAGATGTCACATGTCTTCGAATTTTTGGTTCTAGGACATGCCGGTTTCCTCCCGATGTTTTCCTTCACCGTTGTTGAGAGCAGTGGTGATGAAATAAATTACACAAAGTAATGCGCCTGCTTGGGTTCGAACCCACGACTTTAAATTGTTGTTTATGGTTTAATGTTTTATAATAATTTCACGCGGGTAAAGGTCGCAGGGATTGGATATAAGAATAGGGAAACACCTAAGTAACTATTGGTAGTACACAATTGTGTGAAAGACGATCATGATTAAAAATGGGGTGACTACTGTGATGATTTCATTGATGAAATAAATTGGGATAAGGACAGCAGAATGCGGATAACACAAAGGAAAGAATGAAGTGATAATGTCCCTATAAAGGCACCATGTCTTCAAGCGAGGGAGCAGTAGCCAATCACAAACGAGCTTTATGACGCGACGCCATCTATTCTCCAATAGCAGTAGTTTCATTTCCTTGCACACCTCACGAATTCAGTGCGCGTATTATTCCATCAACTTCCTGTTCAGTTTCTCAGTGTTTACTTATGATTAAGTTAGTTTGCGAGTTTGGAGTCCAACTTGAAGACACTTCGGTTTCCTTTAGGATACGAAGCGTCATTGCGAGGAGGTGTTTTTGTTGTATCGAGTTCTGGATTTACTTACGAAGTTTAGTTACGCTCGTGTAGTTTAGTATTAATATCCAATTCTACATAGTCATGATATGCAAATGCTGTTTCAGTAGTACCTACTTCATCTTTGGCTAAATAAATAATTTTTGGAAGGGAAAATTTAATGTCTGTTGAATTACGTCCTTGAAATTAGTTAACAGCAGTAAAGTGTCCGGGGTAAGTAATCATTTAGGACACTTTTAACAACTTTTTAACTGTTGTTTGAGGGACTGTTTATACTCGGTCTGAAATCAGTTAAGATTGTTTTATATTTTTGAAACTAAGTTGATGTTCCATCCAATTAAAGAATTTTGTTTCCGTCTTTAATTATCATTATTAAGTTTACATTGCTACTAAACATTTGATAAGTCTGTGCAAGTAAATTTTCAACTATATTAGTTGGGACATAAGGGTGAACACAAGTGGCAGTCCCTCAGTGAACTAGGTAGTACAATAGCCACAACTCGCTGCAAATTCAAATGATGTCACCGTTCCTTCCGAATGATCTATTAAAAGCCAAGGGAACGAGTACCGTTGAAGCCTATTTCTCTAAAACCCCTAATCTGATGACGTTCGACCACTGCCGCATGTAATCCGTCTCTCGAACGGTATAACTTTTCAGTTCCATTCAAATCATGTCCATTGTTTTCACCTCTGACAACAAAGACGTGTGAATTTACTTTGGCGGCAAACAAGAGAATTTTAAACGCCAAATTAAACGCTGTACTTGCAGCAGTTTGGATTTGATTCTTGATTTTTATCTCGATCGGGTTACATGTTCTCAACTTGGTTAGGTTGGTATTCTGTCTTATCATTTGCAATTGAATCTCTGTATAATAATATCCTTATCATCTAAGATGTTAAAGCTAAGGGTGGGTTTTAAGCTTTGTCAAATATATTTTACCACTAGCCCGTGTTGCCCGCGAACTTCGTCCGCTTAAAATTATTATTAAAATACTACTTATTCCCTATTTGAATCTGATTTTGTTAACAATTTCAAGGTTTTTTTTTTAACAGTACCGTGATCATTTTTCTAAAAAGTAGCATAAGTTACTCCTTATAGTCACTCTAGTAAAATTGGACCCCTCAAAATCCGTCCAGTCGTTTCGGAGATTAGCCGGGACAAACAGAAAGACAGACAAACAAAAAATTTAAGTTTTTTTGTTCTAAGTACCGTATATACTTTCAATTATGCATTCAGTAATAAGCTGTTATTTTGACATTACTAACAGACACATCAATGTTATTTATTTGTGTAGATTGTGATCTATTTTTAGTTTTTTTCTCTCCGTTCTCTCATCCTAACAGCTCTTAAATATTTATCTACGCCATTCAACCATCTAAGCTTAGTTTGACTTCAGGGTCTTCGCACATCAGGTTTACTATCAAATAAATGTGTATAATTAATTAACCAACTTGCTTACTGCCGATTTCCAAATTGCTGGTTGAAAGTAACGTCAGCTAAATCAACTAATAAAATGTAAGTGTATTAAGGGTAGGTAAACTTATTAATGAATACAGCCAGAACTAAGCACTCGTCACAATCCCAACGCTTAGGCAAATCCTTTTAGTTACGGGTAAATGGGATGGGATTAAAGGGATATAGGGTAATGATTGCAAAATGAATTGGGGACAACCCTGCAGCAAAACTGATGAATTTAGAAATAGCAACGGTATTATCAAATACAATGTTGAACCTGTTAAATGGTTCAATTCCTAATCTCATCATGTCTTTAGAGTTTTGTATAAGAAAAGTCAAGAACAGATACTGGAGTAGAGACCACGCATTGGAAAGCGCAGCGTGGGACGGCCACCTGCCAGATGGACCGACGACCTTGTCAAAACTGCAGGGAGTCGCTGGATGCAGGTGGCATTGGACCGGACACGTTGGAAATCGATTGGGGAGGCCTATGTTCGACAGTGGACAGCAACGAGCTGATATGACGTTGATGATAAGAAAAGTCCCGTCTTTATCACCCACCCTGAACCTAGAAATCTGAAATTCTGAACAGAAATTTAGTAGCTTCATTACATTTTTATCTCGTCGACAATTCAAAAGTGCCTGTAACTGGCCTACTTGAAATAAATGCTTTGATTTTGATTTGATTTTAACATGTTTCTCTACTAAACAGAAATAAATAAATGAAAAAAAGAAATTAACTAGCACAACAATATCGTCCGACTTCTTTTAGAATAAAGAATGCGGCGGCGAAGTTGCTGCTACAGTACTAGTAATATTGTATGGTGTGAAATCAATAGCGATTACATTGACAAGTTCAATTAATTCCTACATCGAAATCATTGTCAGCATAAAGGGTGTAAACAGACTCTTAACGAAGCCGAAAGGTACTTGTTCTTCCCGTCATTGCGATTATTTTTTTGTTCTAGACCATACTTGGGAACCTTCTAGTTACGAAGATATTGGGGGTCAAAGTTCCAACGTTTTCACTAGTTTTTTTTTATATACATGTCTTTAATTTATTATTTTTACATTAAATACCTCCAGGACTCCCTTACTATTCAATCCATCCATCAGCAATGTTTTGAGTGCGTTACATTGAGTCCTACTGTAAAATGTGATTTTTCAGCCCAAAAAAAAAGCGTTTCCGAGCACTACTTTTTGCGTAAATTTACTTAGTTTGATGTACATACACATACACCTGGTTGACGGCTTCGTGAAGAGTCTGTTTACACCCTGTATTATTACTGACTATGTTCCAAATACGAACACAGTTACAGTACTATGAAAAGTAATTTCTAATTAATTCTTCTATTGTTTCAGGTGCCACGTGTTGTACATCAAAATTCCTAATATTTGTATGTTTGTGCAAAGTCATTTGGAATATCAGTTAGTGATAACATTATCTTTGTACCATCGGAGAGAAATTATGGAATAAAAATATCAATGTTATTGTGTTTTAATTTTATTAAAGTCCTTGCTTCCAATTCATAGAGAGAGATTCGCTAGAAAGCGAATGATGATAAGGGTAATTTTTTAATGAGTTGGTATTATCTGAATTAGCCCAAAGGTACCCAAAGGCCCTTTGGGCTACTAAAATGTAGAAATAGTAAAATGTAGTGAAATTAGTAGTATTACTTGCAAACAGATAACATATCGTTTTGACTGCCAGAGCATAAAGGCATGCGCGTGCCCTCCACGGCAAGCCACGTCAAATCCACCTCCCATTTGTCACATATTTGTGTCGTTTGGCGTACAAGGCACGCGCTTGCTTATCACGTACATATATGTGATGATGGTGGTCAAAAGGATATACGGCCAAAACGTAAGAACGTAGACGAAGCAAAATGAGTACACGGGGTAGAAGGGCTACCTAGAGGAGGGACACCGAGGGTATCTTAGCTGATGGCATTCTTTATATCCTGCCTGCCCCCATATATATTGAATGCAGTAAAATTAGGCATTAAAGTAGGAACTACACAAAGTGCGATAGAACAACTAATTCCCTTTTGTAGTTGTGTTCAAAACTAGTAGGCGCAAACATCATCTGCATAGCCTTTTCCCAACTATGTTGGGGTCGGTTTCCAGTCTTAATAGATGCAGGTGAATACGAGTATTTTACATGGACGACTGCCTCTACAACCCAGTTAGTACTTGGTAATACGATAATCCTTGGTAAGCCTGGTTGTCAGATTTTCGGGCTCTTGACTACCTGTAAGGACTGTCAAAGATCTACAAATGACAGCCGGGACCAACGGCTTAACGTGCTTTCCGAGGCACCGAGGAAACTCGGTATGTAATGGGTCCACAGATCAACCGAGGCAAGGCCGGCTAAACCTGAAGATCGAAGCGAGTGGCAGTTGTTATTTAACCAAGCACAAACTTCTTATTCTAACAAACAAACATACACATTATTCAAATGTGAAAACCAAATACCTCTGGGCATTCCTTCAAAGGAATCGTCCAAGGGTTACCAGGGGTGACGGACGTGCAACCCAAAGATTGACATACAAACATAAAGTAAGGTCAAAAAATGAACTAAATTAACTTTCAAGTCACGTAGAAATCGAGAGATCCAAGTTTAACTTCACGATTTTAAGATCCTTCACAACGAAAATCTAATTGAATATTTTCTGAGAGTTTTGGACCTAGATAAACTGTCAGATAACAAAGTGAAATGGGTCAAGTTGGTGGGTTTATAAAGTTTCAGAGTACCTAGAAGTTCTGAAATATATTTGAGTAGATTAGAATTTTATTTATACGATAAAACAAAACCTCCAAAAACCTCAAACGTCTTCTCTTCTGCAAATCTCGCAATCGTAATTTGGTTTGCAAGCTCGCCATTGTCCAAAAACTATTGTACCTGCTTTGCGCGGTAACACGCATAAAACGACGTTTTCTAAAACTGAAACCTAACTAGATGAATTTATCGGCCCCAAAACCTCCAGCATAATAAATTTAATGAAAATCGTTGGGGCCGTTTCCGAGGTTCAGATTATATATATGTACACAAGAAATGCTCGTTTGATTATTGCAATTTGTAAGAATTTTTATATTATTTTGTGTGAATTAAAGAATGACTTCCGAATAAATAATCCTAAACTTAAAACCAAGATACATAATATCACGCCTATAATCCCCATAGAGTTAGGCAGAGGTGTAACTAAAAGTAGGCAAAATGTGGGCAATGTGTGCATGTCATGTAAGCAGGGGGCGAGCCTTTTGCCATCAACCGGGCGCGAATCCAGACTTCGTGGCTGCTACTAAGAAATGCCTTATGAAAAAATACAATAGCACTTTGCACGACCCGAGAATCGAACCCAGGACCTCATGCTTAGCAGTCGCGCTCGCGACCACTAGACCAACGAGGCAAATCCAAGGTTTTTCGAGGAAATATAAAAGTGCTAAGTTTTGATAATCTGAATAGATATTGTAGAGTTTTTATCGGCATGGCTTTGCACATATATTTTGTATATTTTGAAGATAAACTCCATTATATCATCCATTCTATTATAATCCTCTTCCACGTTCATACATCCGGCGTGCGTGTATGACAGATGTATGAACGTGGACGAGGTAAAAGAAGTATGTAAGGGTCGTAGCAAGTGGCGTTCTGTGTTTTCTGCCTATCCCCATGGGAAAAAGCGTGAGTTTATGTATGTATGTAAACTCCATTATTTTGTCAAAAAACAATAGCGGAAACTGCCTCGTTGGTCTAAGTCTTAGTCTTGCAAGCTCAGCAGTAACAGCTTGAGGTCCTGGGTCGATGCCCAGGTCAGGCGAAATGATAATCGGTTTTTTCCACCACGAATTTCGCAGTAGCTAGGCTTAGAGTTTGGATTCGTACTCGGTTGGTAGCAGTGTAGAAATGTGGTTGTACTATTAGGTATACCTCTCCTAACCCTTCAGGGATTACAGGTGTAATGTTATCCTATTGACATATTTGATTGTTTCTTTACGCCTTGGTGCCGCCTGCTGTTTTCCTCATCGCTGTCACTGCGGTGAAGCTGTCAACAACCTCGGTCACCACGGCCTGTCATGC
Organism: Lycophotia porphyrea; assembly: GCA_950005105.1. Taxonomy (NCBI): domain Eukaryota; kingdom Metazoa; phylum Arthropoda; class Insecta; order Lepidoptera; family Noctuidae; genus Lycophotia; species Lycophotia porphyrea. The sequence continues at coordinate 6,298,572 of OX465387.1, read as the reverse complement.
AGCCGAAGTGCGGGCCGTTTTGCACGGCACGCTAATATAAACGACATCATCCGACGAGCTCTTGTCACCGTCGGCGTCCCAGCTGTTTTAGAACCCAATGGCTTGGCACGCGACCATGGCAAGAGACCGGACGGCATGTCTTTGTTTCCTTGGAAGATGGGTAGGCCTTTAGTGTGGGACGCAACATGCGTCGATACTCTTGCGCCATCCTATCTTCCAAGCTCATCGTGCTGTGCTGGTGCTGCCGCTGCGGCTGCAGTAACTATATTTTCGAGCCGTTTGGTGTTGAAACTCTGGGGCCGTGGGGTCCGAGTGCTCTTAGCCTATTTAAGGAAATTTCGAAACGCCTAGTTGACGCTTCCCGTGACCCAAGGGCTGGCTTTTACCTTGGCCAGAGGTTAAGTGTTACCATACAACTTGGCAACGCCGCCAGTCTTTTGGGAACATTACCAGCTGACAGCGTTGAGGAGGAGTTTTTCGATGCCCTTTTATAGTTTGTTGTTAGTTTATTTATTTTAGTTTAATAGTTTTTAATTATTAATGTATATAGTTAGTTTAACCCAATTGTATAGAATACTTTTGAAAGTTAAACTCTATTAGCATTTAAAATATCGGTGTATCCATTTGAATACATATTCATATTCTCCATACTAAATATTAATCTAAACTTCACAAAATATTATAAAACAGAGTCCTCCGCCGCGTCTGTCTGTCTGTTCGCGATAAACTCAAAAACGACTGCTCCGATTTTCATGCTGTTTTCAATATTAGTTCTCGAGGAAGGAGGAGGATTTTGAAAATTCTTTTACCAATAGGGAGCTACATTATTTGTGAGTATCATAGGCTATATATTATAGGATATTTTTTATCCCAATAGTATAATCCCGTGGGACAATTATCAAACTCCACGCGGGCCGACGTTATGTCAGAGTTTGATTCTAGTAGATCCCGGATTTTGGACCACCACAATCCCGGGGTGACTCAAGTTTCCCGGAGACCTATACATGTATAAGATTTATATCCAGAACTTCGCAGTTTCTACTGACGTCGTGAAAGCGTGACGGCGATAAACCAAATAATACTCCAGAATTTGACGAAACATTTGTGAGTTATTGGTTTTCCATAACAAACACTAGGATGAAATGAATAAGCCGGTTCCCGGAACCTATTGAGAATTTGAAATGCCGGTATTGGCAGTACACTGAGTGTAGCAGATTTTGTTCAAGATATTTTGGACTTAATAGGAATCGTAAAGCCCAACCGAGTTTTACAATAATATTATTTCTGTTCGTACCGAGCTTCTGTGGAATTGGAATAACTGGAAATCATTAGGAGAAGCCTTTGCCCAGCAGTGGCATGACGCAGGCGAACAGTGTCACTATCAGTAAGATCCAGTGGGTCTTGATTTAACAGTAAGCATGAACGTCTAGCAGTCGTTGCTCCAGCTGCTGGTCTTTCGAAGGAAGTCATATTTATTTATTTATATGGTACTTTAACGACTTACTCACTAAAACATACATAAATATAAGTCACAAACAATTTTAGGTATAGTGAATTCACCACTTATAGAAGTGTACAGCACTCGGAGAATAAAAGGGCAAGTGAGATACCATTACAGAAATTATGTAGTACATTATAAAAACAGTAAGTTATAATTAAAAAAAAATATTGAAGATTGACTGTGTACAGACGTCAGCAGGCCAAGTTACCCAAAACTGACAGATTTTCCCGACCAACCTTGAACCTAATACTTCAGAGATAAAGTTGAAAATCTATTAAAGAAATTTGACGGATTGCAGTAGCTTGATGTGCCGGCGTCTGTAGATTAGGCTGGTGGGAACTAGTTTTGGAGATGGCGGATTCAGAGCTGAACAACATATTTTTTTAAGAATGATTTAAGTTATGGTAATGCATAAAAAAATTAAGGTAGCAGCAGACAGAGCTTGAAAATATCTAGAGACGACTTTTCTACTACAAGACTAACACAATTAGTAGACAATTAATTCATTGTAAAGTACATAAAGAACAATAAATTATTATAATAAATAATAATTTATTGTATTTAACAATTTATGTACACACTACAAAAAAAAAAGAAGAAAGGAACAGGAAATAGTACAAAGGTGATGCTTATTTCTAAAAAAATCTCTTCCAGCATACCTGCGAAAGGAGATACTAAAAAAAAAAAAAGATGTAGACAAAGTGTATTATTTAAACTATGACAGAATAATAGGCCTCTCCGCTATAATCACTAGTCCTACAATGAACTTAAAACGAAATTAACCTAACTTAGTGTTCATCCAACCATGAACGGGCTTCATAACAAAACGCTGGGGGCTAACTAAACAGAACCTTTGGCCAGCGCATAGACTTCAAAGTTTGCATATAATTATGCCAGCAACATTTTGAGGTACTACGGACTTAGGGTTTATGCATAATGTAAGCGGTGGAACGAGGAAATGGTTCCATTTATTTGCTGGTGTTACCGAGGTAGATGTACTGTTACGAATATCTTCGAAGATTTATTGAATTTTCGGACTGTGAGTTCAAGGGATATAACAAGTATTTAAATATAGTGTGTACACAGACTCTTAACGAAGCCGAAAGGCACTTGTTTTCCCCGTCATTGCGACCATTTTTTTGTTCTAGACCATACTAAGAACTTTTTACAAGTTTTTTTTTAAATACATGTTTTTAAAGTAAGATTTTAAACACCTCCAGGACCCCCTTACTATTCAATCCATCCATCAGTACAATGTTTTGAGTGCATTACATTGAGTTCTACTGCAAAGCGTGATTTTTCAGCCCAAAAAAAAAGTCGTTTCCCAGCACTAATTTTTGTTTAAAGTTACTTAGTTTGATGTACATAATGCTTGGTTTACGGCTTCGTGAAGAGTCTGTTTACACCCTGTATATCAACATATTTAATTCTAAAACGTTATATCCAGGTAGTCCAGGTCATCTATTTAGTGATAACATCAGCGAGAATTGATAGATGAGATGTCATCAAACTTCCATTGCACTAAGTAAAACACAAAAATCCCTAGTTATGAAATGATAATGGTCTCGTGAAAAAAATTAGGCAAAACATCCTAAGGAATATGTCTGCGCCAAAAATTAGAAGACATGGTAAATCCACCAAACCGCACTTGGCTCCCGTGGACTGATAAAACGCTGGTGACCCAGCACTGGGATCACTATCTATGCTAGTTCAACGGTAAATCTTGTGTAGGGTGAAAATACTAAGTGCTATTTGCTAGGTGTCTTGCCCAACTACATTTGATCTCCATCGCATTAAGGAACTCAAATGGAGTGGGGCAGGACACCTAGCAAGACGCAGTAATGGCAGGTGGAGTAAAGCTGTGACCGAGTGGCGTCCAAGGAATGGAAAGAAGAGTGTTGGCCGTCCGGCGGCGAGATGGACAGACGAAATTGTTGCCATTGCGGGAATATCCTGGATGAGGCTGGCACAAGAGCGTGGAGCTTGGCACAAGTAAAGACAGTCGTATACCCAGCAGTGGGTGAAGTCGGGCTGTGAATGATGATGATGAGGGTGAAAATGGCAAAGGATCGAGGTGAAGAAGCCCGTTTCTTGACCCGACCTATTGGGCAGTTGCTCACCCGTCAAGTCGGAAAATCCTCCCTTTCCTTTGGTGGATGAAGAACTTTACACCCTGTTCCTAACACACCTAAAAAGTATTCTATCTATCCCACTGCTGTGCAAAAGCCTTCCCCATGGCTTTCAATTAATTTTGTTTATCATTTGCGACCAATCCGTTAAGAATAAGATCCGGTAAAAATGTTAAAATATAACTTGTTATTAAGAGGAAACCCGGTAGGTATTTGAAAAAACTATCGCTGTCGCTCTGCGAGCGTGATTTCGATATTGGTGCGATAAGGACAACTATAGTAAAAAGTCATAATTGGAGGTCTGGCCACTATTTCCTCCTCCAATATTCGACCAATTTAAAAGATATTTCATAAACTGAATAAGAAGAATATAAACTGTGTCCCTATGTTTTTCGTTTTTTTTTATTAATAGTTGTCTTTATACACTAAGCCACTGTTGACAGGCGATCTAAATAAGCAATTTTGAGCATTTTGTAAATGTTCTAGTGCTTATACAGATTATATATCACATACACACACACACACACACACTTACACTTAACACTTTTTTCAAAAAGGAAATTAGGGACATAGAAGAGCTTGATATTTATTTAACTGTAAAAAATCATAGCTTTAAATTCATAAACCAGAAAGAAAACAGGCAAGAGCGTTTTATGGAGAAATGAACACCCGCATTTCCTCTTAAAGCAGGTTTATAACATCATATGAAGGGTAGATTTGTAACCAAAAACAACGTTCCTAACCTTCCCAGTCTTAATACAAACGTAGGTACTACGATAATAATAGCCGTCTTATACGAAAACAACCCATTCATAGACTATAGACGTTTATAAATAGAAGATAACATTCAAAGACAATAGGGGGATAAACCTTCAAAGATCTACGTTAACACCCGTCTCAACGTACTTAAAGTTTCCATTAATACAATACTAAATCTGCTGCGGCAAGTTATTATGGTAATGAATATTCTGAACGACCCTAAACTTTGATTTGTGAGATATGAAACGTTTCGATCTAGAATTCTAGATTAAGTTTCAACTGAATTATTTATCGGTACGCAGTAAATTTATAGATAGAAAGAAGATCAGAAGTGAAATGTTACAACAACTTAACTGTATTTTTTTATACCTCCAGAGACTTTACTAGACATAATTTATGTCAGGTTTATTACGTAGGTATTGCCATAAAAAAAATCAAAATAATGGAAGATCTTTATGACGATTTAAAACTAGTATCATAATTTACCTTCTATTCGTTGAAAAGGTCGAAAGGAATAGAAGCAAACAATAAAAATTAATATAGACAAAATAATAGTTTTATTCATTCACAAGTACCCAAGCATAAAGTCGAAAATAAAAATGATATAATATTCAGTGCGATGATGGACGTGGGAATCCCTTTGAACAACAGAATTTAATTTAAAAAATCCGCCTTTTGTCCATTATCGAATTTGGAGCATGAAATTCGTTGAAACTCAGCAGCACAAGTCATAAGCTTACGGGATAATGGTTTAAATTCTAAGTAACGTAGTCTGTATTCCATAGGAAGCGGTCTTATGCTTCGGCCATCCATGGATTTTCGCTTCCTCCACCAGGTCATCGGTATATCTTATGTGGGTATCTAAATCTTTCGGCCCTATCAGCTATCAGACCAAATTTACAAACGTTGGTTAGAAAAAAATATACCCAAGCCGACGATCCCTTCCTGCAAAATCAGCCTACCCCAAACAATATTAAAACCACACTACCCAAAGTTTTCCCATGAACTTAACTTTTAACCGCCACGGACGTCTATGGACGTCAAATCAAAAAGAGCTCACGACGACGCCACGGATGGCATGACACGTCGAAAATAACACTTTTTTACAGTTGCTTAGCTTAGAGAACAGAAATTTTCGTTAATGACGAGGTGGTCAAAAAGAAAAAGCTTCAATTGGCTCAGTTTTATTCACATTAATCCACCATATATAAAAAACTTACGCTAACCGCTCTTCAATTGTACCAAACGATAATAATTTATGAAGGCGACGGACCGCGTCTATCGGACCGTGCAAAAGGACTGAAGGATTCACTTTCCGAATTGTTTACACTGCCATGATGTGGGTGAAACTGACGTCTAAGCGGTTTAGTTTCGAACAGTCGCTGGCTGCGACCGCAAATTGTGGCGTACAAGAAAACGCTTTTGTCTGACCGTGGTCACAGAATAAGAAAATGGGGATCTTAGAGAAGGGACACTTATGTCCACATCGAATACATGCAGCTGAAAAAAAAATCTAAAGCTCTATTCACTCGTCAAAAGGTGTTTTAATATTTTCGAAAATAAACCTATGATCAGGCTGATTGCGCTGATGCCGAATAACCGATTGTCGTGGTGCGGACATACATACATAGCTTATAGAGGACTGAAAAGTGACACAAAAAATATTAAGTGATGCTGGATGGTTGTAAGAAATGAGACAACCAATGAAAAGACACGTGGATTTTCCAATAAATGATAATAGAGAGGAAGGGGAAATCGAAATGGCTTTGGTTTAGAGTAGGAGAGTTGTGATTGTAAACTCACAGAGAGATGAAAAATTTCGGAGTTTTAACGTTCTACAAACTGTAAGCATGAAACTGTTCGGAGGGGACGTCCCTTCTACACATTTTAATTCTATGGATATTATTAATGTCCAAAACTCGGATCTTCAAAGAGGACCGATACAAACTGCATGTCTAAGATTAATGAAGTTTTGAACATTGACTGTTCAAACTAAGTATTACCGCAGTTTACACAATGATTTGCCCTTTCAGTTCCTCAAGGGTGTAAAGTTTCTCATCTTCCATAAGAAAAGGGAAGATTCTCCGACCAGGCGAGTGTCTGGTGGGCTTAAACCCAACAGTAATTGGTAATCTGATTTCTGTACAAACATTATGTTAAGTGGAAATGCGGGTGGTCTTTTTTCCATACAAACATTCTCGCCTGTTTTCTTTCTGGTTTATAACTTTAAAGCTATGATTTTTTTCAGTTAAATAAATATCAATCTCTTCTATGTTTTACTTTCTGATGATACATAATTTGAACAAGCACTAGATAATTTTAATAGCGCGATGTTGGATTTGACAATTTAGTTCATATGCCGCGGTATAGATGGCGCCACACCCTGGACACTGCAGGGTAAGCATGGTAAACCCCTGTAGTCTATTATGTATGACTGAAGGGGTTCCGGTGGAACTTTTAAGTGCGTTTCACGGTAAATTATGCAATGCTTGAGATGTTACGACTCCTTTTACGCCCTTACTCTTTCCTTCCGCGTTGTTAAATTGAAAAAACGTGAAAACACGTGAAAATAATTTTCATAATCTTCAGGACAGAGAAGTTTGGAGGGAGAAAGGGGAGGCCTTTGCCCAGCAGTGGGACACAATGTACGCTATGTGGTCAACTTAGTGATCACAAGTGCATCTTCTAAGCATAAGGTTCTTGTGTTTTATACCAAGATCTGACAATTCAGTTATTCCATAATGTATTTTTCGAAGTCTCTCTGAGGGAACGCGTCCGGAACGAGGTCATCCGACAGAGAACCAAAGTGGTCGATATAGCTCACAAAATAGGTAAGCTGAAGTAGCAATGGGCCGGCCATATCAGCTGTAGAACCAATGACCATTGAGGTAGACGTGTTCTTGAGTAGTGACCGCGAATCGGCAAGCGTAAGCTGGGGGACGCCTTCAGGCTCGGTGCCGTGTGAGTGAAAATCTTCGCAGGGTGGCTGGTAGAAACTGGATGAGAGTCGAGTTGAGTGGCGTGCGATTGAGGAGGCCTATGTCCAGCAGTGGACAGCTGTATGCTGCTGAAGCAGCTTCTAATTAGATTTTTTGCAGTTAATGAAAATACTCGTAAGTTCGGTCCGTATTACTTAAGACTGCTGAAATGTTAAAACACCTCTGCCTTGCGTGATGTCACACATAACATCACGCCTGTGATCCCCGTAGGGTTAGGCAGAGGTGTACCTAATAGTACACCCACATTTCGCCAGTTATGTTTAAGTCACATGTAATGGAGGGTACGAGCCTATTGCCATCAACCGGGCACAAATCCAGACTCCGTGGCTGCTACTGAGAAATTCCTAATGGTAAAACCCAATAGCACTTTGCCCGACCTGGGAATCCAACCCAGGACCTCATGCTCAGCAGTCGACCAACGAGGTAGTCTACGACTCAGTAATTGCTGAAATAGGATACGATAAAACACCTCTGCCTTACCCATGCAGGCGTGATGTTATGTCTATTAACGACACATGACAAAGTCAGGTCATTGTTAATTAATAATTAGTAGGTACTCTGTTGTGGTAGGATTTGCGGCTTCTGCCACAAATCCCGGTACGGGGTGCTTAATAGAAACATTATCAGAATTTCCCAGTAATTCACAACCATACCTGGCCGGCTGCTGATAAAACTTCACGCTATGTGATAAGACTCTAGCTATTTACATAACTTTACATACTTAATGTGGTGAAAACCTAATTATTTTTAACGGGTCAAAGCTTTTAAAGACTTTCATGTTGGGCCTATTTCATTACTAATGTGTTAATACTCGTATAAAATACTCAAACTTAATAGTAAGTACTAGATAATATCAGTAGTTATTTTGGGACTCAAGCGTAATTTTTATTTAAGAGCATTTGGATAAGTATTATCTATTCATTAAATTTTATTGATCGTTAAAAAGTCATGACATATAAATACATAATTCATTTCATGATATGCACTGTTTATCTAATTTATTTTTGAAATGACCAAAATGGGTATTTCACTGAATGTTCTATTTAACATTAGGACTACAACCTTTCAAAATTTGTGAAGTCAAACATATTGATTTTCGCAAATTAAAGAACAGTAATTAAAGACACGCTGTTAATGAGACAATAACTTTTTAATACTAAAAATAACGGTATACAAAGAAAACTTAAATACAAAGTCTTAAACATAAACAAATGTAATTAACAAAACTGTAAAACAATTCATACTAGTGAAAACAGCGTTTTACTTAAGAGCGTTGAGTGCTTCTTACTTTTCTAGAACACTTAGCTAGGGCTTTATTGCCTAGTATCACATTATAAACGCTCACCACGTTTCGAGAGATTTCAGGATATTCCTGATTGCATAAATTACAATAATCTCCAATTTACAAACACAAATCGTACCTGCGGCTGCGGCACGTAAATATGTTTGGAAAAAAAACAGCCAAGAGCGAGTCGGACTCGCACACACAGGGTTCCGTAGAGGACGGACGGAAAAACCGACAGGCATTAGGCAGGGCGAATTTATAAGGGTTCCGTTTTAGCGACGGAACCCTAAAAACAAAACGGTAACAATGTCACACCAGTCAAAGTTACGTGCCTATAGAAGTGAAAATTTATGTATTAGTGAGGCCAAGGATTTTATGCAATAGACTGGTCCTTTCTCACTGCGGACAATTATCGAAAAGCGAATAGAGATAGCAACTAGACTTTGACGGTACGGTGCGTGTCGCGAAACAAGGGGCAACGTGTAAAAAAACAACACAGAAACCTAACCTAACCCTTCGGGGATTACAGGTGTGATGTTATGTTTATTAATAAAACTTGAATATAAATTAGTGGAAAGGGTTTTGTATCCCAGTCAATTATGGTAAAATATAATTTCCATCACACATTACAGCACTCAGAACAGCGTATGATTCGCGACGTTGCGTAAGCCAATCATAATTTTAAATGCAAAACACTGCCCGCAGCTCATAATTATTTTCGCCATTTACATATTAATAGATATTTTGAAAGCTATTAACATTATTGTCGATGTGAGTGAGTTTCATACTTTTAGACCATTAAATGTGAAAGGAACGCGGTTTCTTTTATGCGGTTTTAAAAATTTTGATGTATTTATGATTACTGTTGAATCTATAAATGTTTCGTGTTTCTGACCGTGTTTTGTTTGTTAAACTACGGATCGAATGTTGATGCGTTTTTACTACGCTATTTGAAACTGACATAATAAAAATTTAAAATCGAAAATGAAATCTCGATGTTAGTTAAGTCATGAATAACGCTGAACGCTTGTTTTTTTTTGAAAAATTATAATATTGATAAAAACTTCTATCACTATCATATTTTTTCAATTTCTTTTTATTAAAAAGAGCAGACTTAGTAGAAACACTACTAATGCTTTAAATCAATACTTATTAGACTAAGCTTTGTGTCTGTATGTGTACTTAATGCATGCAACGTTTCAAATATTTAAAAAAAATATCTGATATTATGAATATCGACCATTTTTCCTCTTGTCAAAATAGACGTTCCTCCTTATATCCAAAAAAAAAACCCAAACATAGTTTTGGTTACCTAAACCAAAATGATAAAAGGTCGTATTTTTGGTACTACAGAAATCCTGGACTCCCTACATGTACGTGTCTAATGGACGAGGTTCAAGTGAAGTATACACCTGCATTACTAGACTCGTTACTGACGGGTACCGCGAGTGCATTCTGCTAACACCTAGTATCTGTTTCAGCTAGCTCCTTCAGGAGGTGGTTAGTTAAGTACATATATAAATAATCTTGAAGAGAATGAAGAACGGTGTGTTATTTAAAGACGATGTATTCTGGTCTTAAGGAACATAAGAATGAGCTTTTTATCAATCAATCAATCAATATATTTAGTGTAGATAATAGGTATATGTAGATAATACAGGTCTTAAATAATTAAATTGTGAGCAGCTATGTATGTCCCGCTCATAGGCTATGTATTCAATAGTTAATTACATATAAATTATATATATTATTATATTTATTATTATATATTATATATATTATTATTTATTTTTTATATTAAATACATTATTGTTACAAATTGTTAATCACATAAAATATAACGAAAAATAAATACAGGTATGTACACATCACAGGATTAAGACTGGCTTACGTAACCAAGTTACGTTTACTTTAAAAAAATCCGTATTTTTAAAATGCGGTATGTCATAGGTGGTCGCCCTTCCTCGGACCAACCAAGGCACGGCTTAACCTAAAGACCCGAGCGGCTGTTATTAATAAACCACAAGCTTATGAAAGTAAAACACTAATGGTTCTAATCTTCGAAGTGATCAGCACTATATTATATCCTAGTCCTCCGCCGTATCTGTATGTCTGTTCGCGATAAACTCAAAAACTACTGCACCAATGTATGCTGTTTTCACCAATGGATAGAGTGGTTCTCGAGGCAGGTTTTAGTATATAATTTTTCAAGTTTTTGTTGCGGGAACGGGATCAAAATTTCATGATTACTTTTGGTCGCGATAACCGACATCCACGCGGGCGATGCCGCGGCCATTAGCTAGTAAGTAATAACATTAAGATAATGTCAAAATCAAAATAATACGTCATTCTTTTAAACAAGCATCTTAAAGATATCCGTCTTCCACTTTAACTTGAGAAATAAACGGCAGATTGCCGGTTTTAAATACAACCCTTTAGTAAGAATTAACTTGACAAATAGGAGATTTAGAAGGATGAGTATAAATTAATTTGTTCGTTAGCTGGCAAAATGAATTATATGCGCTCTTCTTTCGCGTCTTAAAATAAATGAAAGAGGGTGTTAGTAAGTAAGAAAAATAAATGTTTTGAGGCGTTTTTCCATGTATTTAAAAATGGTTACAATGTTTTTCTTATGCTTTTAGTGCGTATTACACCTGATGTGCCGTGGTTAAATGTTTGTTAGCATTACAATTTTACATTTTCAAGAAATTTTAGTACGTTTACCACTAGTTAACTCTCTTGCAATCTCTTTTCAAGGAATATCCTGACCCCATAATGATAAAAATAAAATGTACCTAAATAGGCCTTCTACTTACACCCTCTTTAAATTTGATAAAACAAAGAACCCTTATAAGATTACCTTCTTGTGCGTCTGTCCGTCGGTCCGTCTGTCTGTCCCTCTGTCTGTCTGTCCGTGTGTCACCACTGATTTTCTCAGGAACGGGTGGACCTAGTAAGTTGTTTTTTTTTTATAGTACCTAATATTGTTATAACTTCTTCCTAACTCTTTCTTTGCGCAGCCGTGAGGCACACATTTCTAGTTTTTCGCGTATATCTAGTGTGATTCCTGCAGAATAAATTGTGTGTCTTACAACAATGAAAAAAATTAATACATTTGGAGTTCGGCGCGCGCGCTCGTCTTAGTCGCACGCCTTACCTATAACCCCCTCCCAGTTACTTCGCGTCGCCACTAGTGATGGGAACACGGTCGATAAAAAGTTGTCGAAATGGACCGTTTTTTGACACGTTCAAATTCTGTCGGTAAACGTCCTCTCGAAGGCCCCATTAACACAAATGAATGGAAAATACCCAAAACAACTGCGCGTCAAGCCGAACTATGTCCACCGGAGCCAATCAAGACTACCAATCGTTTCAGCGCTCTGCCTGGCAACCCATCATCTGCTGCTGATTCCAGTACAAGACTTCGTGATGCTGTCACCAAAAAGGTCAGCCGCATTCCCCCTATCGTCTTGGAGATACAACCCACCTGGACACATGAGTTCATCAGAAACACAATCGTCTCATACTCGAAAAACTTCCACCTGCAGTACCGACGTAATAATCGCGTAGCTGTTATTTGCCACACGCCTGAAAGCCATCAAGACATCAAAGAAGGTCTACGAACCGAGGATATTGCCTTTCACACCTACTCGCGAAAGGACGAGAAGAAATTCAAAGCAGTAATCTTCGGTCTTCCTGACTATGTCGAGGAAGATCTTCCAGGTGAAATCTCCTCACTTGGTTTCGAGAAAGTTACTGTACGTAAAATGAAAGTACCTGCTGAAAAGACTTCCTACTGCCCTCCGTTTTTGGTTCAACTGCCAGCTGGCGCTGATTTTGCCAAATTTCGACAGATCAAGCTTCTATGTAACACTGTAGTACAAATTCGTAAATACCGAAACAACAATCGCTATGGAACACAGTGTTATAGATGTCAAGGCTTCGGCCACTCGTCCACAAACTGCAACTTAGCACCCCGCTGTGTAAAATGTACCGAACCCCACCAGACTGAAGACTGCCCCAAGAAAACCCGGGACCAGCCAGCCAAGTGCTGTAACTGTGGTGGAAATCATCCTGCAAACTTCCGTCAGTGCAAAGAGCGCGAAAATTACTTAAAGATCCTGCGGGACCGCCAGGAACAACTCAAAGCCGTCAGGACTGTGAACCTGCAACCGAAGACCAACCTTGTTGATGAGCGACCCTGGAACTTTGTTGCTGCTGGCAATACACAAAAAGCTACTGTTAAAGAAAATGTACAAGATCAGGCGACAGCTGATATGCTGGCCATTTTAATGACAATTAAGACCATCAAAAGTCAATTTCTAGGTTGCACTAATATGATGGACAAAGTTATCTTAATTTTAACCCACCTCGGTCAATATGTCTAGAACACAAAGTTTACGTATTCTTTACTGGAATGCTGACGGCATTCGCTCTAAAATCTTGGAATTGCTGGATCTGGTAAGAGAACTTTCTATTGATATCGTTGCTTTGTCAGAGACCAGAATATCCCCTCATATAAATTTACACACCCCTGGCTTCACCTGCTACCGGCGCGATAAGAAACCTGATGGACATGGCCAAGGAGTCGCAATTTTAGTCAAGTCGGACATAGCACATATCCCTTTAAATATACCTATAACCCAAAACCTAGAATGTGTAGGAATACAGCTAGCTCTATCAAATCAGGAAATCGCCTTAATCTCAGCCTATCAATCGCCTAACCAACCCTTACTACCTACGGACTTAGACGAAATCATTTATGCTCGACCTAAAACCCTTATTATGGGTGACCTTAACACCAAACATCCTTACTGGCACTGCTCTCGCTCCAACACCCATGGTGAGGTACTATTCGACCACATGATCAACAACGAATATGAAATCCATGCTCCTTCTAGTCCCACCTTGGTTCACTACCACAGCACCCATATTCCGTCTACTCCCGATATCATCTTAGCCAACTCTGTCTACCACCTTTCGGAGCCTCAAGTAATGACGAGCCTTTCTTCCAACCACCTGCCTGTCTGCTTTACCGTGGCTGGTAAAGTAAACAGAGAAGCCCGAATTGTCTTCAATTACAGAAAAGCGGACTGGAAAGGTTACAGGTCTCATTTAAACGAGTCTATTACTTTAAATCAAACAACATTCAACTCACCTGAGGCAATTGACCGTGCTGTTGAACACCTAACCCATTCCATAATTGATGCAAGAGACAAAGCCGTTCCCAAATTACCCAGTGATGGTGGCCTTAAACTCCCTCGACGGCTTCGGTCACAAATACGAGATAAAAATCGCTTTCGTAAACTAGCCTTAAATGAATTGAATCCCTACAACCGACGCCAGCTTTTCTCCCAAGTCAACAACATGCAGAAAAGCATCAAGTCTAAGATCCAAACCCTAAATGATAATGTCTGGAACCACAAATTAAGGAAAATAACAAACCCTGCCTCAGACTTATGGAGAGTGGTGAAGTCAATAAATTATCAGCCCTCTTCAATACCGCCTCTAACCACCTCGAATAATACCACCACCTCCTCAGAACTTGAACAATGTGAGACACTAGCCAATACCTTCTTGGAAAACATGAACCTTACCAAACAATGGGTAAGTGATCCTATCACTGAAGAGGCAGTCCATGAATCCATTAGGTTGCTAGACAATTACCAGTTGGTTGACTACCCATTACTTGTTAGACCGAATGAGATCCGAAAACTCGTAGGAAAACTAAAACCAAATAAAGCGCCAGGTTTTGATGGCCTTGGCAATGGTTTACTTAAGAATCTCCCTCAGAAAGCTATTGTTTATTTGACCAAAGTGTTTAATGGCTGCTTACGTCTTGCATACTTCCCGAAGTCATTTAAACACGCTAAAATCATAGCTATAAAGAAACCTGGAAAAAATCAGTCCATACCTTCTAGCTACCGACCAATCAGTCTTTTACCCAGCATAGGAAAATTACTAGAATCCATTATACTGTACCGTGTCTCGAAAACAACTGCGCATATTCTGATTCCCGAACAGTTTGGATTTCGAAGCTCACACTCAACCACACAACAGTTAGCTAGAGTAGCTGAACATGTAGCCCATGGACTCAACCGCGGTCTTACCACAGGCATGATTTTACTAGACATTGAAAAAGCATTTGATTCTGTCTGGCATGATGGACTTTTACACAAATTAATCAAGCATGGTGTACCTCTATGTCTAGTAAAACTCATTCAAAATTACTTACTTGATCGAACGTTCTCTGTTTATGTAGGCAAAGAGCATTCTGCCCCCAAAACCATCCCAGCTGGTGTACCCCAAGGTTCGCTCGTTGGGCCATACCTTTTCATACTTTACCTGAACGATATACCTAAACAGCCCCACACACTACTTGCCATCTATGCTGATGACACAGCAACATTCACGTCGGATAAAGACATTGACATAGTGATAGGACGGCTTCAATATTCACTTGAACTACTCAGCCAATTCTTCAAGACCTGGAAATTGAAACTAAATTCTACAAAAACCGAAGGTATCCTGTTTACTAGAAAACGCTCGCTACCCACCAGACTTGTTAAAATCGATGACTATCCGATACCGTGGCGCGAATCGGTTAAGTATTTAGGCATAGTACTGGACAAATCCCTGAACTGGAACAAAAACACTGAACTTACTATAAGGAAAGGTGCAAAAGCCCTAAATTCATTAAAACCTATATTAAATCGCAAATCCGTTCTCAGTCCCTCAACGAAAATGCTTATGTATTCTACTTTGGTAAGACCATGTTTGACCTACGCAGCACCTGTCTGGTCCAGCTTGGCAGAAACCAAATATAATAAACTCCAAACAATTCAAAATAAAGCATTAAAACTATCACATAACACACCATATCGCACAAATCTTAAAAGATTACATAGGTGCATAAATTATCCTTTTTTGAAAGATTTTATACTAAAATTATCACGCAAATTTTACTTGTTTAAAAACCCAACACACCCTAATACACTAATATCTGCAATAGGTAAAAGTAGACTAAGTACATTACCTTACGCTCGTACGTACAATCGATACCGACTGCCCCATCACTACTTCTTGCGTGACGTATCATGACGATAGCTCGCTTGCTAGCCGACGCCGCTTGACTGGCCGTGTACTTACCTATGTATCTTTGCGGGGACTACCCGCTACTTAACTTATATTTATTATAACTTCTTATAATTAAGCATACATTTGTAACTTTAACATTTAATATTATGTGGGTCCAAACTAAGACTTGCACATATCTACTTCTAAACGATGTACATTATTGTTTCCCATGTTAACGTAAGTTAGTCTAATATCATGTTTTAATGTTTGTAAAGGCAAAATATAGCCTAAGTAACACAATTAATTATGATTTGTATACAAATAGAATAAGATCATTTGTAAACAACGCTGTAACAATATTTTGAGCAATAAAGACCTTGAAAAATCATCAATCAATACATTTAATAAGCACAGAGCTTATTAAATGTATTATTATTATTATTATTTTTTTTCAATGTTATTCAACTTTACTGCACCAAAACACAGACCAATTATTATTGAAATAACCCATCCAACCCTCCAAGGATAACATTAGCATAGATACAACTAACTAACAATAATCTCAGCTTTGCATACCACTCAATATCAATCGATTACAGTATTAGTTGTGTGCTCACTACTCCACGCTCGATCATTGTTCGAGGGCATTCAGTCTCCATCATATCGTGTTTCAATCCGTTTCGCATACGATTCTCTTGTTATATAGAACTAGCTTTGGCCGTCGGCTTCGTTCGCGTTATGTTAAAAAATTATCCCACGGGAACATTTTAAATATAAGGTGTAAACAAAACCTTCACGCAGCCGTCAACCACGCTTAATGTACATTTGATGTACATTAAGCGTGGTTGACGTAACTCTACGCAAAATGATGGTTGGGAAAATTTTTTAGGGTGAAAAATTTCGTCTTGCTGCAAGATTCAATGTAACGCACTCAAAAATGTGCTGATGGACGTATTGAATAGTAAGGGGGCGTGGAGGTGTTTGGAGTAAAGTTATCACATTGAAAACTTGTATTTAAAGAAAATTTGTTAGAATGTTGGAACTTTGACCCCCAACGTCTCCGTTGAAACCAAAGCTTCCCAGGTCCATACCTGTATGAAACAAAAACAAATTGGTTTTCTGTAAAGTTGGTTTACGGACAATAGTTTAACGTGATAACGTCATAAAATCGAGTGGAAGAGAGATAGATGCGGCGCATGCGTACAATGACGGTAACGGGACACTTTTTCGTGCATGCAGCCGGCGTTCATTGATTTATTAGACGTTATCACGTCAAAAATTATCGGAATAATGGGGAGAACCAGTGCTTTTCGACTTTGTTAAGGGTATTCTTACACCCAGTATTGGCCTATGATACTCTGGGAAACTGTAGCTTTCTGCAGAACCCTTCCCATAAATAACCTTTTATTGAAAGAATTTTCGATAGGATCTGCAGTAACAAAGAGTACCTCTTACATCCAAACTAACAAACATACAAACTAAAAACTTATATAATTTTAGCACAGATTAATACGTCATTGGCATTATTCGCGTTGAGAGGGTTTAATCTGATGTTCTGACGTCATTTATGTAGGTACGAACATGTAACCCAACTAAGATAAGGATTAAGTGCTTTGATACGTTTTAAGGTAAGTATATTACTTGGGGAAGAGTCAGCACATAAATTATTGCGTAGATTTTGTAAGTGGGAGAGATAATTATTTTTGGCCTCTTTGTTTCTTTCAATGGACACAAAATTATCATAACTGTTCAACCATAGTGAGGTCGGCTTTCAGTCTAACCGGAAGCAGCTGAATACTAGTATTTTACACAGAGCGACTGCCTATCTGACCTCCACAATCCAGTTAGTACTGGTTAATACGATACCCTTTGTAAGACAGGTTTCAGTCTTCCGGGCCGCTGACTATGTGTAATAAAAAATGAAGGTCATTTTTTTGTTCTTTGGTAACCTGGTTTTTAGCAGGAAGTATTTATCTTCACCTTTCACTAATATTCGTTCAGAAAAATATCACAAGAAACCCCGTATTTTTGATAACGCATTCCGTGAATAAACGATTTATAAACACCTTGGAAACACATATATTGCAAGAACGTCAAAATCAAATAAAACCTTTTTATACCGACACAGTCAAAGACATTGGCTGGAAAAGGTAAACAAGAAAAAAAAATAACTTCCTCGTCAGAATTTTATTTGGTTCATTTAACAAAGGTGAGGGCGAAACTCGAAAATGAAATACAACAGCTGGGATGGTAACCGATTCTAATTTTCCGGGCGAATTAATGCCAGAACTGTAACCTAACAATGTCAATGGACAGACATTTTTCTATGAAATTAAGTACCTGAATTAGGTTCCAATTTGGAGAGTTCGTGTCCAACTAATAACAGACACTCATATCTAGGTTGGTTGGTCAGTCGATGGGTGGGCCATTACATACCGAATTTACTCCGTACCTCGGAAAGCACGACAAGCCGTTGGTATCAGCTGTTAATTGTAGATCTTTGACAGTCGTTACTGATAGTCACTGGCCCGAAAGTCTGACAATCTGTCTTACCAAGGGGGTTTCCCAGTACTAACTGGGTAATAGAGGTCAGATAGGCAGTCGCTCCATGTAAAATACTGGTATTCAGCTGCATCTGGTTAAACTCAAAGCCGACCCCAACATAATTGAGAAAAGGATAGTCAGGTGATTGGGTTCTAATTTTAAAACTGTTGTTCATAATCCCAAATTTTAAAACTAAAATTATTCTCATGCTTCGTAAACGAGATTAGGATTTGTACACAATGTGCGCTCATGCACTTTTTTTTTCCGGATGGAATATCATCAAATGACCTCTCCCGCTCTGGGCAGAGCGGAAGGGAGTGTCAGACTTGTACTGACTAAAACACATCCATGTTCCTTCCTAGCCCTTTGTGTTCCAGGGCCGCGGTATCTCTTTCGAACAGTCCCGTAGCCCTGGCGGGCATCGGCCCTTGCGGGCCGTTTGCTCCCTGTTTGCAGATATCTCTTTGAGGCGCGCGTGGATCACGAACGCGCTGTCAACACGGCTGCGCTCGTGCACTTAATCAGGAAATCTTGTTCCATGTTTAATTACGTTATGGTTTTGAATTTGACCAACTCCTTGACTACGTGCTCACTCATTGTAGTTCCAGAATCACATGAAACCGATTGTTTGACAGTGTTATCATAGAAAATTGTTTCATTATCTAATAACTTTTGTTCTCGTGGTTTTCGGATATTATCCAACGGTGTTCCCGTTCGATAATTTCCGAAAACCACGAGAACTACTGTGACAAAATAGAAATAGAAAATTGTTTATTATCCCGGTAATAAACACTTTTTACCTAAAACAGGTGAATATAGTATTGTTAGTCTCTCTCTCTCTCTCTCTGTCTCTATTATTTAACCTTTGGCCACCCAATGGTAAGCTTAGGTCTCTCCCAAATCTCTCCAGTTTTGGTGGTTTTGTGCCATGGCTATCCGGTTTCTTCGTGTTGCAAGTACTGAGCCCCAAACTAGACAGATAGTCTGTAACTTGGGGCTCGGTATTTAAATGTACCATAAAATTTTGCCCGTACACATGTTATTGTCTACATGTGAGCCATTTCATCAAGATCCATTCAGGCGTTATAATAAAAAAGTAACAGACTCACAAACCGATACAGTTAATTTCGTATACATAATAACTTCTTCAAACAAAGTCGCTCCCGCTGTTTGTACGCTCAGAACTTTTAAACTATGCAACGGATTTTAATCCAGTTTCCTGCAATAAAAAAAGTGGTTCAAAAGGAAGTATTACAGTATAGCATTATACCCGTGTGAAGCCGGGGTGGGTTGCTAGTACGACTATAATATGCTGATGGAGACTCTCTAAAAAGTTATTTAACAAAATGCTCCCTAAACAAACTTATTTATCAGAGTAGCCAAAATAGACTTCAATTTTCTCATAACCCTCAGCTCTTATTGCAAAGCCTTGGTAAATTGGATTCTCCAGAAACGGAGGTTCAGTTTACTACTATTGACATTCCTATTCATTGAGAAACATAAAACGGTAAGAAACCAGGGGGGCTACCATGACATCTTAAAGCAGTTGTCATTTTAGCGTGGGAAAGAGACAGAGCTATACAGGTCGTCTAGCGCCATCTCTTTCCCACACTAGAAAGCCAACTGGTTTAAGACGTCATGGTAGGCCACCTAAAAGACATTACTCCGCTATTCATCTTAAACTGTTAATAGAGAAACCTCATTTGAATGGATCTTAAAGAGAACAGCCAGTTTGTACGAGTTAGTTTGTAGTATCACTTTACGAAACAGCAATTTACTGGCGTCTCACTTAAACTGTCTTCTGAAGTGCCCCTTGATTAAGTACTAAAAAGCAAACTATAATGAGAGAGATGAGACTCGTAATAATTATCTGGGTAAAGTTCAGTGGATCCAATTTAGAGTAAAGCGTACTCGAGAAATCTGGAAATCTTTTTAATCGCTTGCGATTTGTGTAACGGAGATGGTCGGTTGAGCTGCTTTTGAAATGAATTCTAAAACACGAGAAGGCTATGTATTTCACTGGCATCTTTTTTGTTCATGTATGTTCACCGTTTTTCGTGATTACTGGGCCGATTTAAATGATTCTTTTTTTCATTTTGGAAAAGAAGCTCGCGCGGTAGTTTCAAATAAATTTTATTAATTTTGCTTTGGTGCTTTATTAGTTATCTTCTATAATATGCATTTTTTCCTGTTCGTCTATATCGATGACGTACTAAAAACTTCTAGTTACAATGTAAAATTGTACTTGACAAGATTTTTTTTTGAGATATCACAACAAAAAAGTAACAAGATGAAAATAAAAACATTTTTGTAAAAGAAATCGAAACCGGCTTCCAAAATTGTTGTATATTTATTTTCTACTTTTTAGTGTTTTTTTTTGGAAGATGGTTATAAAAAAATCTAGTTACGATTTTTGCACAATCATTTCTACAACTGATCAATATTCTTTTAAATGCAACGTTTTTATACGTTTCTGTGTAACCAGCAAAGATTTTTCCAAAATAGAATCTTATTTTCCATTAAATCTTCAAGTAGGACTATTTAAAACAATGCCTTAAAGACAAACACAGAAAGGGAAGGTCCCCATTCATAACTAAGACGCCAACTTTCTAGACGTAGCTTTATCTTAAATCTACGTCAGTGAACCCGTAGCTTTAGTCCTGTTTTTACATACATATATTAATTTGGTAGAACATACTAACTCGCCTATATTAACTTTACTGAACATCACGTCCCTTGTGTGATATGGAGGGAAAAAGTTTGGAATGCGGGAACCATGTCAAAGGTTAACGCACACATATTATTAGCTGTTTAGAGTTCTTTCTATGAACAGCCATTCTGCAACACACTAAGCTTATGAGCATCGTAAGGACATTGCGACTCCTTAGAATAGGCTAGTAAAGAGCATTATTATTTATCATTAAAAAAAGGCTCACCTTTTACCCAGCCGTGAGCGTGGCTATTTCGGAAGTGCTGAACCGATCCGGTTACGTGGCTTGACGTAAGATTGATCGCTGCTCCAGTCCAGTGTTGATATGTGTGCGATAGCCTTAAACGTGTTCACACTGCTTTTGTTCCAAATACTTTTAGATGGAGAATGCTTGTTCCTTGAGATAGCGTGATGCGTACATTGTACGGTCGTGTTTTAATTTTGTCGGTTGCGTAGTTATTCGTTATGGAGCCTCAGGGAGTTTGTTGTGTGAATATGACAAGCTAGGCTGTGTCAGAAACTCCTTGATGAGTTTTTTGATCCTCTGAAAATTTTGATGAAATGGGGGTTGTTAGTTTAGTGTGTGTTATTTTCACTTGGGGATGTGTTCAAAACATCTCTACATCTGCACTTTAGAAGACATAAAAGTCGCCGCATAAAACGTCTGTCATGCTGGATCTTCATCTTCAGTACTATAAAGTTCCTTCACTTTCAATGAGTTGTGAGACATTTTTAATTACGAGGCTCTCATTTTAATCTTGTAGGTCAGTAGGGCCAGTTTCCACCAACGCAACAGAGACAAGCAAAGAGATGCACCGTGGATTACAACCAACAAGAATAGTTGAAAACCAAGCTCAAAACTTTTACTTTTTAATATATTTTAAAGGATGTTTGGCTTTGTTTAATATTGTGGTTATGAGGATTAGAATGTTGGGCTACAGAAGAGATGAATGTTAAGCACTTGCATGTGGCTCAAAAGAGAATACTAAGGAGAGCGTGTAGTATTTCGCGAAGTCTGAAAGTGGCGCCGGTGACTTAAAACTTGTGTGGTAATCGGTTGACGTGGTTTGGGCATGTGATGTGGAGGAATGAGGAAAATGTTTTGAGGAAAGTTTCGAGTATGAATTTGGATGGCTATAAGAGTAGAGACAAAAAAAAAACGATAGATGGACTTTGTGAAGGATGATATGGCATGAAAAGAGGTGACTGCTGAGATAACAAGTAATAGATAAGTATGGAAGAAGAAGACATGCTGCGCCGACCCCAAATAAATTGGGATAAGGGTAGGAGAATTATGATTTATCTTGTATAATATTGTACCTATTTATTATTTTGTCATAATCTTCATCCAAATGAAAGCAGTGGAAATGAGAGCTGCGGTGGCTCAGTAGTGGCGGCCCCGACTTACGAGTAGTAAGTCGTGGGTTCGAACCTAGGCTGGCGCATTACTTTGTATAATTTACTTCATCACCACTGCTCTCAAAACAGGTAAGGAAAACATCGAGATATTTACCAAAAATTCGAAAACATGTGACATCTACGTACCCGCACCGGGCCCGCGTGGTGGATTATAGTCCATTCCCTCTCATAGTGAGGAGACCTGTGTCCCAGCAGCGGCTTCATTATACGCTCCATCCAAACACAAGACTAGACTAAACAAAATGTGTTTTCTTTCGAACGGTAGAATTGTTTCTTAGACAAAATACTTTTAAAACAATGTCTCCTAATTTCCACCCTTCTTAGCTTCAAACTCATTAAAAGCCAACGACGAACAGTATAAGTACACAGAAAGCACATTAATCCTTAAAACGGGTAATTATAATTAAATTTTGTAGCCATATACTCTGAACAACGTATGAGAGTAATTTACTAGGGCATTACCACACCGTAAATAGTGTTTTATCCCATAATAAATGAAGCGTGCTTTATCAGATTATTTAGTGTTAAATTTGAGTATAATGGGTGTATTATTTCATTAAATCGTCAAACATAATAAGTGTGATGAGTTCCGTGTTCCACAAACGATGAGGCACTTAATATCGTACCCAGCGTGTCCTGTTGCTTGTTCACTACAGGAACTGATGGACGCTACAAAAAGCGCCAAACTAGTAGCTCAGTTCTGGGCCGACACAATATAGATTGCCATCGACACGCTAATTATGAATCATTTAATTTCAGAATAAAAACATTCCATACATTGTTAGTAAAAAATACTTATAACTATGTTAGTACGTTATTATTACATTTTAAAATTATAACAACATTTAAACACAAAATTACACAAACAAAATCACAACATAAATACAATAAAATCATAACAAATTACATAATTGACGGCACGATTGGCGCAGTGGCTGAGCGATTGACTGCTGCGCTGCGTGTCGCGGGTTCGATTCCCGCACGGAACAAATATTTGTATGGCCTACAGGTAGTTGTTCCGGGTCTGGCTGTTTGTGTATGTGAGTTTAAATGTTTGTAAACGCACCCACGATACAGGAGAAATTCCTAGTGTGGGCAAAGTTTAAAAAAAAAATATATATATATTTTCTTAACAAAATTTATTCATATTCAATTTTTAACAAAATCATAAAAAAAACAAAGAAGTAATAATAATAAACTAATCCATCGGCGAGCCAGATACGTCAGCATCATCTCTGTCAAACTTAGCTAAGAAGTAGAAGAAATTTCGTGTTTTGGCGAACATGGATTTGTTTCTTCGAAGATACACTACTTTTTGGGCCGATTCTACTGAACAAGTACGTATTGTCTCCATGCTTATCAATCTGACAGTTTTTTGCCTTAAACATCATCATCATTCCATCAAAACACGACAACTGTGAACTTTGGCCACCAACAAGAAATGCTACATATTCTTAAATTTGTTTTTGTTGTTTATTTTTTACAGAACATCACAAAAACCTCAAAAGGTTTGTCCGGATGTTGAAACACTTAAAATCTATCTTAATACTAACGTATCAAATATTCATTGTTACTTATTTTATGGTTAACAATTATCTATCTCTTCTCTATCTAGTCTCATCAGCCTAGCCTCTGCCTAGGTCGGATTCCAGTCTAACCAGATGCAGCTGAATACCAATATTTTACATGTAATGACTGCCTATCTGACCTCCACAACCCAGTTAGTACCGGGCAAATACCTGAAGACTGGTTGTCAGGCTGATCTTTGACAGCCGGGACCAACGGCTTAACGTGTTTTGCTAACCCATCCACGGCACAACCCAGGCAAGTACGACTTCACCTGAAGATCAACCCGCGCGGCAGTTATTATTTAGCCAGGGGCTCCTCCTGGATTCTAACTCTTACTCTGTCACTCTAACTATTAACCTAGTGGATTCTTGCTCTCTGGTAATTCTTACTGAGCGATTATCAAGATTCACAAACCTGCATGTGTTAAGCTCGAGTCTATCGCAAACCATCTCTAAAGCCCTTTATAACTTCACCCCAGTTTGGCAAAATAAATATTCAATTTCTTTTCATTTCAAAATTGCATCTTCATAATTTAATAGACGAACAATATACAGCAGTAGCAAAGGGTCAATTTTTGTAAGAGGTAAGCCGGAGTATATATCTTTAATGTGATTATATTACTTGCCTATAGAATACTGACTGTGCCATTTTTCAAAGAGAAACCGGTAGGAATCAAGTTCTATGGAACCTTCGCCACTGATATACAGTTGACCTGCATCTAGCTTTGATATTTGCTATTAAATTATCAACGCGTCGTCGAGCAATGCATCATATATGATTCATCGGCGGCCAAGAGGCGCTTATGAATGCGATACATCAATACCAGTCTTGACCACCCCTTTGTGGCATCGAAGGTTTAACCTGAATTCACTATTGACTATTGTTAGTCGATTTATTGTTTATCAAGTCAAGAATTTAAATGGTTAGATGGGTTTTCTTTTTTTTCGGATGGGAAATCATCAAATGACTTCTCCCGCTCTGGGCAGAGCGGAAGGGAGTGTCAGACTTGTACTGACTAAAACCCATCCATGTTCCTTCCTTGCTCTTTGTGTTCCAGGGCCGCGGTATCTCTTTCGAACAGCCCGCAGCCCTGGCAGGCATCGGCCCTTGCCCTCCCTGTTTGATGACATCTCTTTGAGGCGCGCGTGGAACACGAACGCGTCGTCAACACGGCTTGTCGTCAAAAGACGGACGGACGGCGAGCTAGCCCATTACTCACCGTCCACAGGTCCGCGTCTACGGTGGCCGGAAGCCAAGCCCCGACGCCCAAGGCGTCTCGCGCGGCGGCTGGGACGAGAGGTTCTCTCCCTCTCACGCTCCGCCACCTCCTTCGCGAGCATGACTGCTTCGCAGAAGGAGGTGACGGTGTCCCATTCCCTCTCGCTCCGGACCATGGACTGGACCAGGGCCGGACGCGATAGGTCGCCGCCGCCGATCGCCGCTAGGAGGACACGGCGGTGCTCCACCCAAGCGGGGCAGACCTCCACCGTGTCCCCTGGGCGACCTTCACAGTGGTAACACCCGGGCGTTACCTCCCGCCCGATTCGGTGCAGGAACCTCTCGAAACAACCGTGTCCGGTGAGGACCTGCGTCAGGCGGAAGGTGAGGATGCCGTGGCGCCTCTCCAGCCACTCCTCAAAGAGGGGACTTATCGCCACTATTGTGGCGTGCCCTGCACGGGGTTGCAATAGTCGCTCTCTCCATGTCGCCATGAGATCGCGCCGGAAGTCTGTCCGCAGCGCGACAATTTGCCGCGGCAGCGGAGTTTCCCCCCGGCGTAGTGCCTCTACGCGCCACTCGTGTAGGCGCGCGAGGTCTATCGCCTCCAGATCCCATGGCGGCAATCCAGCAAAGAGGTTTTAGTATATAATTTGTCAAGTCTTTGTTGCGGGAACGGGATCAAAATTTCACGATTACTTTAACCGACAACCAATAAAAAAAAAAATAGTTGCTATTAAAATACAAATGAATTCAAATAACACGTGAGTGTCAATTAAAGCAGATCTCTGTTAACCCCTTCAAGCAGTACAAGTTGGTATTATGCTATAACGTCCCTTACAGCCACACTGAAACGTTTATTCGTGGGTAAGTGAGCTGTGATGGACCTTTGTTTACAAAGAGGTCAGATAGGCGTTAACGTAAAGCCTTTTCAGCTCCCTATTGTGTAGAGGCCCCGTAAGATGTCTTGCAAGGTCTGAAGGTTTGTATAAGGATGATTTAAGTAAGGATAAAGGGCTTGGAAAACTAAATTAACGAAAAGAACATTTGGGAACTAACTATAGGTAGCTATTTTACAAGCAATTTCGGGTAGAAATACGAGAGCTATGGAACACCGGTTATAACAAAAAAAAATATGCAATGTCTGTTTCTTGGGTTAAGAAACGAAAGATATCCAATAAAGAAACAAAACACGATATTTGAAAAAGTAATTTTAAAAACATTTTCATTTTCATTTCATTTTCACTTATTACGCACGTAAGAAGTTATACTTCTTTGGCGTATAAAACTAAAATGTTGAGTAGCTAACTTCAAGGTGTATGTTGACTAGCTAACTTCAGGGTGTCGGTTTTTCGTGACGGTGTGCGCGCATCGTAAAAATTTACTCTCATAATTTTTCCCTAACGCGCCAAAAGAAAAATAACTACAAAAAAAGCCATTTAAGCGTAAATGTAGGCGAGAAAATAATAAAGGGCCAAACAGGAAGGGAACAACAACATTTTTGCGATAGTAAACGTCTCGTATCAACAGATTGATTGATAACCTTTCAAGCCACTAAGCGAGCGACAGCTAAGGGCTCCATAATAGCGATTGTTGGTCAACGGAATTGCACCTGTAGGGTTGACGATGGAAAACTAAAAAGGTTGTATAAAATGTTGTCTACTTCTGGATTACTAAAAAAAGGATCAGGCCTTATAATACTGGCAAGTTTATTCATTTTTAATAGGCTATAGCTACGAAAGATATTTATTTAAATGATGTTTCATTTGGAGAATTAAAACGGCAAATTGACTCATGTATAATGATTTATCTAGGGATACATATCATTGAGTAGCATCGTGTTGATTTGATGTTATTTTTTGAAGTGAAAACTTCTTTAGGCGCGTTGGGCATGTTTTGAGATGGGGAAAAACAATTGAACTCGCGATATTTTCGTTGCAGATTTAGCCGTATGGCTACATATTACAAGCCAAAAAAAAATACAGTGTATAGTCAAATGTATAAGTAAAAGACTTATGCAAAATATTTTCGAAAAATAATCCAGAATCTTGAAAAAAAAAATAGTTTTCAATTCGTTCGCACTCCCGGATTGGTTTGGTTTTTTTGTTAAGACAAGAAACAAAATTAGTATCCCAACATTAAATTTAGCGAATGCTTGTTATAGTAAAACAGTGCTTCCACGCCAAATTGTTGTGACTTTCATATTTCTTAGTAGTTAAATATGAATAAAGTTATCATACACATACAACTGCCAGGATAAATTATAGTGAAAACCGCATCAAAATCCATGGCGTAGTTCAGAAAAACAGAACTGTCACATAGATAGACACGAAAAACGACTTCGTTTCAGAATATATACCTAGAAATAAAATTAAAAGCGAGTCAGCAACAAATAACAGCAAATTAATGATAAGTACAGAAAAATCGCAGTATTATCATTAGTTTACTGTCTACATAAGCTGTTCGTGGCTCTTGCGTTTAAGTGGCGCCATCTGGCGATAAGTTCTAGTTTCCTCTTAATGAAAAACGAATGTAAAACTATAGACAGAAGAGCATAAAATAATGCTCGGAGCGTGTCGTTGTGCGTTGAGCTGTGCTACGTTCATTCTGTTTGGTACTTTGCGCGGAAATATATGTCAAGAACATTTTGTAAATTAAACCAATCCGGCTAATGTAGAAATGCAGTACAAGCCTGTTTTTGTTATCTCTTTAGCGTTTCACTTAAAGTAAAATATTCATGCGATTTTGTTTAGTTCAAGTATGATAATTTGGAGCAGAAATTTTGGAAATTAAATACGAAATTAAAATGTTTATAAAAAAACTGGCCAAGTGCGAGTCGGACTCGCGCACTAAGGATTCCCTACCATAAACCGAAAAAAACACGTTTCTTGTATGACCCTTTAATTATAAAATAATTTATATTTTTATTATTTGTTGTTCTAGCAACAACAAAAATAGATAAATTATCTGTGAAAATGTCAACTGTCTAGCTATCACGGTTCATGAGATACAGCCTGGTGACAGACGGACGGACAGACAGCGGAGTCTCAGTAATAGGGTCACGTTGTGCCCTTTGGGTGCGGAAGCCTAAAAACAATGATCAAAAATGTTATATCATGTTGTGGCTGAAAAATAAGAGGAAGACCAAGGAAACGCTGAATGTATTGTGTGAGGAATGATATGAAAGAAAAACGTGTTGTGCCGACCCAGTAGCATGGAACAAGGGCAGGAATAATGATGATGTAGCTGGAGAAGTAAATAATATCCAGTAAATTAACATAATTGCTCGTGAATATTGTACGGAATATTGGTACTCTACGACCTAGCTGATTGGGATCTTTTACAAAATTTCCTATGCCTTCATCATGTAGCAACAAAAGAAGAGTGTTGTAGTTATAAGATACATAAACTCACGCCTTTTTCTTATGGGGGTAGACAGAAACCACAGAACACCTCCTGCTACGATCCTTACTTTTGCCTCGTCCACGTTCATACATATCTGGTGATACACGCACGCCGGTTGCAAGTACTACGCACCTGACCTTTCTGAAGAACCTTACCAACAAGGTCAGTGTGTATCCTTCTAAGGCGTCCCCTCCTAGCATTGCCACTCACATTTGCCTTGTAAATACCTTTTGTTAGTCGCCTTTCACTCATCTTCTCCACATGACCAAACCATCTAAACGTACTTTTCAATTTTTGTCACTACATCTTCTAGTTATTAGTATTATTATTTTACAACGTTATTCTATGACGCAGCAACCCTTGTTTCAGTTTCCTTCCTGATTATGATTAATGCCGACAATATTGTAAATTGCCGTGCGATTTACCGTGTTTTATTGCGCGTGAACATTTGCTATTACATTTGTGTGATGACAAAAATAATAAGCTACTGGTAAAGCATTTGAAAGGCAAAAAATACTGCTCCTCAGTCATCATCATCATCATCATTTCAGCCAAAAGACGTCCACTGCTGGACATAGGCCTCCCCCAAGTGTCACCACATTGACCGCTCCCGTGCAACTCGCATCCAGTAGATCCCCACAATCTCACCAGGTCATCGGTCCACCTAGTGGGAAGCCTTCCAACGCAACGTCTTCCGGTTCGCGATCGCCACTCCAGAACTTTAAGGCCTTACTTCTCAATGGCAAAGGTTAAATACAACTCGATTCGTACCGGTTTCCCTTTAAAAAATGGCACAGTCAGTAATCTATACACAAATAATATAATCACATTAAAGATTCTTCGCTACTGCTATTTCCTCGAATCGGCTTAGGATATTCAAATAGAACTATTTTTTTATCCCTTGAAAATTTTCGGCGTTATCAACAACAACAACAATCAACACACACATATTACTACACACATATTGCTATCGCAACAGATCCATTTGATGATGGCGGGACGAGCTTGACAACTACAGGACCGGTTCACACTAACGTTCTTCTCCATAGAGATCTACGCTAGGGAATGGGCAACTACAGTATTTTCAGAGTTTTTATGCCTTGCGACTTGGACTGTAGCTTCATTACATTGCTATTTTTGTCGACAATTCAAAAGTGCCTGTAACTGTGTCTACTTGTAATAAATGCTTTGATTTTGATTTTAACCACAATAGTATCGGCCTAGCCTTCTCCCAATTATGTTGGGGCCTTCTGCCAGTCTGACCGATTGCAGCTGAATACCAATATTTTACATGGAGAGGCTGCCTATCCAACCTCCACAACCCAGTTAGTACTGGGTAATACGTATCAGTTCGGACGGTTGACAGAGGACAACACAAGAAAGAACTTTGACTGATGGAGGAACAGCTTTGATGAAATATCTAAAACGAAAGGATTCTGGTATGAAGCAATTTAGAACGAGCCTCCTCGCGTGCCCTGGTTCGAGGATACAAGTTTAGGTAGGAGTTATGTTAAGTTAGCACTAAGGCTACTTTCTGCACACTATCCATCGGCAAAGTTTGCTTTCCTAAAGGCAAAGTCGCATCACCTAATTGTGAAAATATGCAATAAAATTGAAGATGTGCAACATTTGCTGATGGAATGTGTTAGGAGCAAGAATGAAAGGGAAGCATGGGCTAGCCCAAATCCTTTTGGCAAACACTACATCAACCATTGCAAAGAGGTTGTGTAGCTTGGTGAAGACATCTAGTCAATGATTCTCCTTCTTATACATAGTCCATATTGTTCATATGAAACATTTGTAAATAGTTAATAAGGTACGATAGGGTTGGCATATCCGTATGGATAAAAACCCCCTTTTCGTCAATAAAGAATTAAAAAAAATATAACGTGTTACGCCGACCCCAAGTAACATAGGACAAGGGCAGGAAGAAGATGAGTAAACCTCTGTAACTTTATTAAACTTAGCAGCCATAATATCTGGATTTTATAGCTGGATTTTATAGCAAAGGCGTTCAGAGGGACCACAGCCTAACAATAGGGTATTACAACCATTTTTGAAAAGTGTCTCAATTAGATTCTTTAATGCTAATGAACCTACACTTCTACTTACATACACACACACACGTACTAACACCTTTTTTTTTTACGGATGGGAAATTATCAAATGACTTCTCCCCCTCTGGGCAGCACGGAAGGAAGTGTCAGACTTGTACTGACTAAAACCCATCCATGTTCCTTACTTGCCCTTTGTGTTCCAGGGCCGCGGTATCTCTTTCGAACAGCCCGCAGCCCACGTACTAACCCCTGATTGAATATTTAGCCACATCACTGTTGTAATCTGTATTTATCCTTATTTTTTTCTTACTCACCGTATTAATCTGTGTACGAATGCAAAACTCTGCTTTAATGTGCTTCCGAAGGGGTGGAGACCGGGTGTCCTGACATACAGGCCTTTCGTCTAGCTTAGCCACCAGTCTCCCACAGTATAAAAAAATGCATGTATCGTTCACGAAACCTAAAGCGCAGGCCAGACAGAAGAGACGTAAGACGAGGACGCGTCGCAAAGAGCGCAGACGTAAAAGCGTTGCGCCCGCGCCCGGTCTCTTCTGTCTGTTTTGCGTCGCGACGCTTCTATACATTTTGTATGAAAGGGACGCGTTAGAGACAAATGTCCGCGCCCCGTTTGCGTCTTACGTCTTTTCTGTGTGTCCAGCGCCTAATAATGTACCTTTGCATTGTGGTAAGCCATAAATCTTTATCTTATCTTATCTTATCTTAACTGCTAAAAATTCACAATTTTTTTATTAAATCGTTGTGTGCCGTAAAAATGCATTTAAATTTTGCATTTTTTTCGCGCGTAATTGGACGAAAACGCTGGACGCAGGGGACGCCATATTGCTCTGTGGTGATGACAGTTGGCTGTGTAAACAAATGCAGTGATATTAAGGTACGCTGATAGTTGACAGTTGACACTTCTAAGTTTACATAGCCGTATATCGTAATAACATGGCGACCCTTCGCTACTGCTACCGATAATATATCAAGGAAAACAAATGAAAGACTAGGAAACAATAAACCAACCCTTAAGAAATTGACAACTAAGTAACATGATTTTATTCATTTTATCACTAACTAGCTGATCCTCACGGCTTCGCCCGAGTGGATGTCGGTTAACGCGACCAAAAGTAATATTAATTTTTATTGCTTTTGGTTTTTTATCTTGAGTTATGAAACAGATTAAAAAACCTGAAACCTTTGAATTGAATTTTAAAATTGGCTATTTATTGGCTGTTGGCTATTTTATGAACTCTCACTCTATTTCTATTCGCTCTCTATCCCAATCTCTATTTCTCACTATATTTTTTATTTTTATTTCTTCTATCTCTCTTTTCTCTATTTCTATTCTCTCTCTCTCTATTTCTCTTGAAAAGTAAAATATCCTATTGTAACCAGTTAATCAATGTCACGTTTATTATACGGCTGTCAAGGAGGTTATGAGCTAAAGTTACGAGTTTCTGGTTCAACTAACATCTTGTCTATTTTGTTTTATGTGCACTTACCTAGCTTAATTTCTGTAGGTAATATGTTATTATGGATATGTTACCCCGCGTTTTACACCCGTATACAAGTTGCGAAACTTTGAATCAAAAAGGATTGTAAACGACTTGGCAAAAACAAATGTACTACCTAGTTCACTAACGGTCGACCAATTTTCAACCTTATTGTTTAGAACTTAAGGGTAAAAACTGGCAGACCGTCAGTGAAATCGGTAGTGCCTAGTGTATAAATCATTGATCTTTACGTTATTTCGGACATATTTGGTTAGTTATTTTGTGTAACTCCTGTAA
The DNA here is from genome assembly GCA_950005105.1 of Lycophotia porphyrea. Lineage (NCBI taxonomy): Eukaryota > Metazoa > Arthropoda > Insecta > Lepidoptera > Noctuidae > Lycophotia > Lycophotia porphyrea. The sequence goes on along the minus strand of OX465387.1, from coordinate 6,266,107 downwards.
ATTCTGTATAGGTACGTGTATGTGTTGTATAAGTTAAGTCTTTACAACTTATTTTACGTGTAAAAGATGAAAAAAAAAAAATTCACGCAAACCGATACTACACGTAGCAAACATATTTCAGATTTTTTTGTACGGGGTTAAGCCACTAACTATTCAATATTGTAATCAAACATCTTAACGGCTTTACAAGTACAATAGTTAATTGAAAAAAATGAAGGAATAATTATAATATCCCAATAATAGCATAGCAACAGAGCCGGTATTCGAAATACGGTACTAACAAAATCGAGTGCGCAGATTAGAAAAAAAGAATATATAAAAATTAAAACATTTCCACGGTGCGCAACAAAATGAGCCTTCTTCCTGTCATGGAGGTATTATCCTCGGAAAAAAATGCTTTAACATAATCCGACAAAATCTTCTCTAATGGTGTGAAGATACCTCAAATCCCCGATTCCTCTTTAAAAAAAGGTCAATTGTAATGAATTCGTTCTAAAAAAAGAATGTTTTGACTTTTTTGGGCAGATAAAGGAAGATTATTCTGGTAAGTGGCTATGGGTTAACTTACAGGTAGGTAGGCTAGCAATTGTATATCTTCACATAACTGATATAGAGCTCATTATCCCATAACTTCGATTACATTAGAACACATCAATAATAAAGTTAACCTGTAAAATGATTGGATTCGATCAAATTCTGTTCCTCTTTGTCAAGTGGGTGAGTCAACGGTAAGCTACAACGCTAGAGAACTCAGGTTCGTTGGTGTCAGTCATAATTTGAGATGCCTTTACAGTCGATATTTACATACGTATCCTGCTCGAATTTAATTCATAGGTACTTTGTACCAGTATACATCATTGAAAACTACGTATTGCATTTATATTCTCACTTCCATTGTAGTATAAAAATATATGCAGTAAAATGGTTAAAATATACAGATAACTTATACATAACGTTGTAGTCTTTTGAGAGTCGTTCACAGATACGTAAAGTTTAATTTCCTGGGACTTGCTTCAACGCTTGTCTTTGTTAGTCATTGGATTTAGTTTCAATCCCCTCGCTTTGTCCAAATAGATATGCAGTGGTTTCCATGTTCACTGAAAGTTCACTTGAAATTGATACGTTTTCGTTTTCTGTCCAGATTTTCATAAAAAATACTAATTCTGGAAAGGCTGTGGGCTATAAGACGGATTTGATACATGTTGTGAGATTGATAATTAATTATTTACCTTTCGGTGAAACCTGCAAACATCGTGAGGGTTATTATTCATCATTATGAACAACGTTGTCGTTAATATTGAACCAACCTTTTCTACCAACTTGTTCTCACATTTGGAATTCGATCACACTTTTCTTTTAACTTTAACAGCGGGGCCAATCGACTAAAGAAAAGAAAATAAAAATAATAATTTAGTAAACTCATCCCGCGGGTCCCAAATTAATGAGCGGGATCAGTTGACTAATGAGCCTAAGAAATAAACTAACATTTTTAAAAATGGAATCACTGTTTTTTAGTTAGGATTTATATAGTTGTAGCTCCTGGAATAGTCCGGTCAATTTAGACATTTAAAATAACAAAAGATCCCGGAAAGCCAAATATTGATGGAGAGCTGGGGTTTACCATTACAAATAAAGTCTTAAAAATCCCCATCGATCCTATGTGTGCACAAAAGTTATTCGGGGTCAAAGGTCAAAATTTGAGGTTTTTTGAATTTTTCTCGAAAATTTTAAGTTTTATCAAAAAAAACCTCAAGCCAAAGTTGTAGACTTTAAAATTCTCTACAAAAATGACCTTTATGATTTTTTTCCTAAGAGATACCATTCGTGAGTTATCGCGACACACATAGGATCGATGGGGATTTTTAAAACTTTATTTGTAATGGTAACTCTTCACCAATATTTGGCTTTCTGAGAATTTTTGTTATTTGATCATTATTTTGATGTCTAAATTGACCGGAAACCGACCGTAGTAAATGGCATCTGTTTAGATGATGATAATGATGATGATTCAGTTGCACCTGAATGTTAATGTTTCGTTTCCCCGAAACTTCCGGCCAATATTTAGACCTACAATTTATACCCAAGGAAAACATTAAGTTCCTTCTACAAAAACACCAGTTCTAGAGCAGGCTATCAGGATGCAAGAAACGAAACTTGGCACGAATATGATCGTGGTTATTTTCAAGTTATTACTATAGCACGACATTTTCGTACGCGTTCATATAAACGATAACTGTTATATTAGTACGTGGTACAGCTTATTGATCGACATATTGGAGACTTTAATGATACTACCAGGATTCTTTCTTGAATATTGCGAAACTTTCTATGGTTAATAATACTGTGGTAATATACAATTTTTATTCGAGGAGCTCGTGGTTAAATATTTACAGCTGCATGCGGCTCGGTATTCATGGTTAAGCAACGTTTGTCAAAGTTCTTTCGTGAATGGGTGTATACGGATTTAAGCGGTGGGTCGCGGCCGGGCTGCGGGACTGTTCGAAAGAGAAACCGCGGCCCTGGAACACAAAGGGCAAAGGAAGGAACATGGATGGGTTGTAGTCAGTACAAGTCTGACACTTCCTTCCGGGAGAAGAAGATGAATATGAATTTGAAGAAAGATGAATTCCCATCCGAAAAAAAAAAAGGTCACGGCTGTCATTTGTAGACCACTGTCAGTCGTGAGTTCTTGACATGTAGTAAGAGTATTCTGTTGTGGGAGGGTATCGGCTACCCAATAACTAGATGGTTGAGGTCAGATAGGCAGTCGTTCCTTGTAAAATACTGATATTAAGCTGCATCTGATTAGACTTAAAGCCGAACCAAACTAGTTGTGAAAAGTCTATAAGGCAGACTAAATAGTTTTATTATTGGCCCCTTTTTTTTCGCATGGGATGTCATCAAATGACTTCTCCCGCTCTGGGCAGAGCGGAAGGGAATGTCAGAATTGTACTGACTATACCCATCCATGTTCCTTCCTTACCCTTTGTGTTCCAGGGCCGCGGTATCTCTTTCGAACAGTCCCGCAGCCCTGGTTATTATTGGCTCCTTACATATTAATATGATATTTATCCAGTTATATGAGGACCCAGGCGTATGCTTCTAATTCAGTTACCAGAAAATTCCCGTAAAAACTATATTTACAATTATAATGTTGGAGCGTACAAGTTGATATTTAAGTTTGTAAATGGAAAAGACTTCAGCTCGTCGCATGGCCGTTTACAATACCAACTTGACACATACACTACATGTCGTCACTAATTTCCATAAGTTCGAAAAAACTCTCTAATCATCTAATGTGTACATAAATCATAAAATAAATAAACTAATCATCAATTACGTTGCTGAATACCTATCCCGCATCTCCGCTTTGACCATAGCGGTGCAAAACAATACCAGGCTATAGGCAATATCAACAAGCCACGATAATGATCGCTCCTATCAATTGTAAAACTAAAGATTGATTACACCGAACTATGTATGTTAAGGTGGAAGCGCCAGGGTGGCCCGCGAAATTCTAATTTTCTTACATTTTTTGCAATTTGCAGGTCAGTGTCAGGTTGTGTGTTGATGAAAAATGAGTCGCGCTAGTAAAACGTATGGAGTTACAAAATTATAATAATTAAAATCATTAATACAACTCTCTAAGTTCTTTTAACCCTATTCTTTAACTATTTCATGAAAAAGCCACTCAAATGGATGATTTTAATGATTATAATTCTGTAACTACATACGTTTTACTAGCGCAGCTCATTTTTCATCAACACACAACCTGACACTGACCTGCAAATTGCAAAAAACGTCAGAAAATTTGAATTTCGCGGGTTACCCTGACGAAACCACCTTAAACAACATTCTCCAGCATCAATAGGGTGTTCGTTCAAAAGCCTCCTATCCTGTGAGACACTCGCCTTACAATATTTCACCTACATAGCTCGGCTGATCTAAATTATTCATCGCACGGGGCAGTGCCGACCGTCCTGTCGCACTCAACTTTAGTATTCCCCTGTGTATAGTACTTACAGAATTATGTATTATGTTCATCCGTAATGTGTACGTGGACAGAGATTATAGTACAGCCGTGAAGTGGGTAATGTATATGTTTGACTGATAAGAGTTGTGGGGCAACGGAATCAGCCAATCGCCGATGTTTGTCATGGAAGTGAACGACGGAACCCCTGGAATCGTCTTTACATAAAATAGATATTAGCAATTTTATCTTAATTATTAAATTAGCATTCATTCAATAAAAATTAATATGTCCTCGTAAATCGTTATTGATTATCAAAACAGTAAAATACATGCAATGATATCAATACAATAAAATAAATGTTATTTTATTAATCGACTACATACAGCATTTGCCTAGGTACGCGAACGCGAACTTGAATTAATTTAAATCTCACTGGTGTTAACACCGAGAGATTCCACAAAAATATGATGTTTTCCTTCACGGTCTTCGTGAGAGGTTAGCTGAGCGTTCGAACATCGAGACGTCTTATACTACGCCGTGTAACGAAACCATAGCGCGATTCAGGAAACCTAACAACGCCATCTATCGAAGTAGGTGGTCAACTTTATACATAAAATATACATTGTTGCTGAAATTTTAATTAAATTAGTTCAAGATAAAAATATGTAATGTGCATTTTTGAAGCAACTTTACAATAATGTTTTTTTAATGTGTAAGAATGCCGGTAAAAATAAAATTTATGATGTTTTTAGGTTACTGAATGGCAAACAGGCATGGGATTGACAGAGACAGCAACAAGATTACAGACAAAGTCGAAATGTATCTTGTGCCTATAACTAAAAACCAGGCCCCATCCACACCATTGTGACTGGAGCACTGATAAAGAAGGATGATGAGCTGGAATCCCTGGACGAGTTCCTACAGAAATAACTCTACCAAATTACTGTTTGAAAAACTTGTTGCTATGACAAAATCAAAATTATCAGAATCGTCATTTGTTTGTTTTGAGTATGACTAAATAATACCAGCCGCTCGGGTCAATCTTCAGGTTAGGCCGCGCTTACCTAGGTTGGTCCGTGGATGGGTGACCACCCATTTCATACCGAGTTTCCTCCGCGCCTCGCAAAGCACGTCAAGCCGTTGGTCCCGGCTGTCATTTGGAAATCTTTGACAGTAATTACAAGTAGTCAGTGGCCCGAAAGTCTGACAACCAGTCTTACCAAGAAGTATCGTAGTACCCAGAAGTAACTGGGTTGAAACTCATGAGATAAAGACTAACAGAAGTATGGAATAAAAAGGGAGTATTCCCATTTCAGCACCGATTTCAAGAGCACCAATGCTTAGAGCCAAAGATATTCTCTTTGCTCAAAAGGGAAAATCTTTGTGTGCTCTTGAAATCGGTGCTCAAATGGGAATACTCCATAATAAGAAATGCTACCTAAATAAATTGGGTTAAGAATAGAATTGACTGATCTCGAAGCGCAAACTCATCGACATGTGCAGTGGTCAGCAGCATTCATGGTGTCCAAAGACAAGACAGAGTTCGAAACATCACGCTGCGATTCAAAACGGGCATAATGGACGTTGGCAAGAAATGGGATTAGGCGGGTCACGGCTACCGTATCCAGTGTTAAAACTGAATATTGGACTACATGTTTATGTATTAATTATCAAGCGTGACGGCTGAGCTTCAGCAATTGTTATTGGGTTTTTCCATTAGGAATTTCACAATAGCACCCACGGAGTCTGGATTTGTGCCGGGTTGATGGCCCCCTAATTATACAGGGTGTAGATGGACTCTTCACGAAGCCGTCAACCAAGCATTGTGTACATCAAACAGAGTAACTAACGACTTTTTTTTTGCGATGAAAATTCACGTTTTACGGTAGGACTCAATGTAACGCATTCAAAACAGTGTACTGATAAAAACACGTATTTAAAAAAAAATGTGGATAAGTTGGAACTTTGACCCCCATGCAATAACTAGAACAAAAAAAAACATCGCTACGACGGGGAGAACAAGTGCTTTTCGGCTTCGTTAGGAGTGTCTTTACACCCTTTAAATGGAACTTTAAAAAAACTGGCAAAATGTGGTTGGTGTATTTGTTAGGTTAACCTCTGCCTTACCCTTCCCGGATTACAGGCGTGATGTTATGTATGTAAACTGTTAATCATCAAGCGTTGAGTGTCAGATTGGTTATTTACGGTGTAAGGGTCTCTAAAAAGATGTGTAGAGAAAAGAGTTTTTATGAAGAAACGCAATAGAACAGTTGTAGCAGAAATACCTTGAATTGGCGGTAGTATCGATAGATAGTTTTCATTGTTCCATTATGGATGTTTTTTATATTGCAATTTCAGTGTATCAAGTTGTTTCAAACGATTCTCTGAACTATCAGTTCTTCTTTTTAGCGCGTCGACGACAATCTGAATGGTATCGGCCCAAAACAGGGCTACTAATTTGGCGCTTTCCGTATCGTCCATATAACTATCAGTTGATGTTCATATTTTATACGATTACACAAGAAGATTACAAATAAATACATACTCGATGGTGAAAAAGTTTAAAACATCATTAGATAATTTAGCAAACTTTCCATCACACGGATTTGTTATTTATTATCTATTTTTTTTGTTATTTAACTAATATACTTACTTGGCCTACCAAGGTCTGCTCGGGTCGGGTGGAAATATAGAAAACGAATTTTCCCAAATATGAGACTTAGGTTGTTTGATTTTTCGCCCCCGTAAACCGTTTGTTACACGACTGCCCAGAAAAAAAAGTGTTATTTGTTAACCTGGTATCTATATAATAATAATATATCTTGGGACAACCAACACACCGCCATCTGATCCCAAACTAGGCAGAGCCTGTACTATGGCAACCAGACAACTGATAAACATACTTATATATTTCTAAATACATACATATTATAGATAAATTATACACCCAGATACAGAACAAATAATCGTACTCATGCAGCTAGACCGTGTTACAAAAGTATTTGCAACTAATATAGTAAAATAGACTATTAATTATCGTGTATGTCCGATGTTTTTTTGTGCACAGGGCCATTTTGGACAATCTCCTTTTGGCGAATTCATTACTGAGTTTTGTGAAAAAGCGGGCGTGCTATCGCACACGGCAGCATCGAGAATATAATTGGTGTCTAGATAAATATCAGCATTATGTAATATTTATGAACGTCTAAACAGACGAGTTTATTAAAGTTTCATTTTAAGAGTTTATCTGACTGACGAGACGCGACGGCGCGGCGGCGTTATCAACACCTACAATACTATTAATTTGAAATTTTTAGATAAACTTATTTTTTAGGTATTATTCCTTATTTTTTCCGGCCACCGTTAATAAACAGTTAGCCAACCTACCTAAATAAAGGCTAACTAATTAAAGGGGCCCGGAAATTTGCGGTCTACATCCAACTTGTGGAATAATTTATTGATTAGTAAGTAGGAAAATACCTAAAATAATACAGGATGGAAGCTTTGGAATGACTTTCTTTATATGGTGTTGTTTGTTGATACCTCTTTAATACGTAAGATGAACAGACGTGCCACAAATATTGACGACGTAAATAACGCCCTACTCATGGGGTACTGTTTAAAATGTTACAATAAAATACCTCCCCACATTCTACAACTAAATGAGACGAAATTTAAATCTATATCTATACTTATTATATAAAGAGGAAAGATTTGTATTTTTGTATGTAACGAATAAACTTAAAAACTACTGGACCGATTTGAAAAATTCTTTCAGCAATGGATAGCTACATTATCAGCAAGTAACATAGGCTATATTTTATGCCCGTACTCTCACGGGAACGAGAACTACGCGGGTGAAACCGCGTGACGTCCGCTAGTCTTATATAAACGCACACTCTGTAGGCAAGCATATTATAAGTTGGGGGATTACATTGATGATAAAAATGATTGGCTCAATGCTCGTCCTGCTCCACAACCCTAGGGCCAAACTAATTGAGTACCATTTGAAGTTATTGTGGAAGCTGCAGAAGATTGTAATAATATCTTTGCATAGTATAGATTCAATCTCTTAATATTATATAATTGAATAGCATATGTGTGAGTACTATAAGTACTGTAAAGCTATCATTTACATTTAGTTAATTTTCATTGACTTTGAATTTGCCCTAGTGACTGAGAGCATGTCGTGCTCACTCAAATGTCTCGCTGATGGTGGCAGGGGTCTCCCTTCAATATGGTTGAGCTGAATGGGGTCCATGCGTCATGTTCGTGAACGGGCGCTGTCAGTTGGGACTGGTTGTCTCTAGGCTGCCACGCTTTATTTTAACTACTTACTTTGTTTTTAAATTGTTGATATAATATTTTACTCTGGACGCTCTTAACGTGCACGTATTGCTACATCGTTCTCACATATATGTATAATCCCAATATGAATGATGTAACCAAGATTTTGTAACAATATTTTGATTGAAAAGAGTGTCCATGGAGTTTCTTGTCCATTCTTCTCCATAAAGATCTACGCTTTGGAATGGGTAACTACAGAACTTTCAGAAGTTATTATGCCTTGTGTTTGTGACTGTAGCTTAGCCTTCTTTGTTTTTCTGACATTCAAAAGTGCCTGTAATGGTCTAATTGAAATAAATGATTTTGAGTTTGAGTCCGATAGCCGGCCTAACTTCCGCCATTTTTTTTTTCAAAGTTGCGGCAAAGCACAACTCTGATAGCTTATATCTCGAAAACGTGACACTTTAGAAGTTTTTGTCTTATACAATGTTTGTTCACAAATTTGTTCTTTGTATTGATGCCAGCTATTAATTAATGTAGGATGTGTTGAGAACAAAATGGCGGAAATTAGGCCGGCCAGACATCATACAAAAATCTTCCAACCCCTTTGCGTGTAGAATAGTAGTTGTCAAACCATCTTAAAAAAAAAAAACGGAAATTCCGAAACAACGCTTTTTTTCAACGGTTAGGTTTGTTCAGATCAGCTCTAAGATACCAAATTATAGTATCGTCATCCGACCTACATATTATACCTACGTATACTTAAAAGTAGGTTAAAATTCACTACCAAGATTTGATTAGGCACATAATATTGTTAGTAACCATTCTCCTGCCTTCTTTCATACTTCCCTATTACTCGTCATCTCAGCAGTCACCTCCTTTCTAGCCGTATCATCCTTCACACAGTCCATCCATCGTTTCTTTGGTCTTCCTCTACTCTTATAGCCATCTACATTCATCAACATTTTCCTCAAGTTGTTTGTTACAAGTAAAGCTATACAGGGTGTAAACAGACTCTTCACGAAGCCGTCAAACAAGCATTCTTTATATCAAACTAAGTATCTACGCAAAAATGATTGCTGGGAAACGACTTTTTATTTTTGGGGTGAGAAATCATGTTTTACGGTAGGAGTCAAGTAACGCACTCAAAACATTGTGCTGATGGATGGATTCAATAGTACGGGGGTCGTGAAGGTGTTTAAAGTAAAAATCTTACGTTAAAACCTGTATTTAAAAAAACTTGTGAAAAAGTTGGAACTTTGGCCCCAATATTTCCGTAACTAGAAGGTTTCCAGGTATGGTGTAGAACAAAAAAATGCTTGCAATGACTGGGAGAACAAGTGCCTTTCGGCTTCGATAAGACTCTTTTTACCCGATTGCTTCAGAAGGAGGGTAATGTTTTTCGAGTGTATGTATGTCCATTTCTTTGGCACGCCCTGCAGCCCAAACAGCTGGACGGTTTTTGATACATAAGGTATCGTTGAATTCGTCAGAATTGCGGTAGTGAAATAGGCTATATAAATTTTGAAAATGGCGCCCCTAAATGAAAAAAAAGGAAATTCAAAAATAAATACATATATCGCGTTTATATTACTGTTTTAACACAAATTACTAAAAAGCGTACCTTTAAAAAATTCGGAGGCCCGAACTAGCATTTTCTAGCAACAATATATCAAGTCAGGAATGACATTGCCTGTATTTAGTTAAAATAAGTTTTAAGGAAGGTATATCCTATGAGTATGCATGTATTATAATATTAAATAACTAGCTGATCCCCGCAACGGGTTGGAGAGAGTGTGAGTCAACCTTAAAATACCTACATAAAATTATGTAGTTATTTCATTATTTGATTAAGTATGTATCTTACATATGCATGGTAAGTTATACATTACTCAGTCAAATTTTATATAGGTATTGTAATACTTGTTTTTTTCCTTTTCAGTTCATTATTTTTAAGCCGGGTTTTTTGTTTTTATTATTACACTTTTTACAAGTGTGATAAAGTTAAAAACGAGATAAGACATAAACCAACGGTATTTTTTAAAAACTGTTTTAATTAAAACACGGAAAACCTCAAATATGAAATGTATTAGGTACCTACTTAATATATGCTCCAAGATAATTAAGGGAAGTATAAAAGAACAAATTTTTCAGTATAATTTCATTGTGACTGTGAACGACGGGCAAGATGGGCGCCAAAGAATTGACATACATTTTCTTAGTGTTCGTTACTCTTAAACTTGGAAAAACAAAAGGTAAGTCTTTACAACTAAATTTTAATATTTTCCTACGTCTATCTATTTATGCACATCAAGCTTCTACAATCTGTCAGATTTCTTTCAAAGATTTTCGATTCTATTGCTGAAGCATTAGGTTCAAGGTTGATTGGGAAAATCTGACAGTTTCGGGTAGCTTGACCTGTTGGCGTCTGTACGTTGAAATATTTTGACTACCTCTTTGGTCTTGTGGTCGCAAGCGCGACTGCATAGCATAAGGTCTTGGGTTCGATACCTAGATCGGGCAGTGTTATTGGATTTTTCCATCAAGATTTTTTTAGTAATAGGCATGGAGTCTTGATTTGTGCCCGGTTAGTGGCAATAATCTCGCCCCTTATTACATGCAATGGGACTTAAACATATCTAGCAAAATGTGGGTGTTTCTTTTAGGCACATCACTGCCGAACCTTTCGAGGATTACAGGAGTGATGTTATGTTTATTCGGTACTTTTAACTATTATGTTTTGAAATACTACTCATTATCACTCTCCTGCCCTTATCTTAGTTTATTTGGGGTATTTTCACATGTCTTCTTCCATACTTCTTAAATACTCGTCATCTAATCAGACAGCTCCTTGCTTACCACATCATTCTTTACACAGTCCATCCCATCGTTTCTTTTGTCTTCCTCTTCTCTTATAGCCGTCCACATTCATTCTAAAAACTGTCTTCACGACACTCTAATCATTCCACACCAAAATTCAGTCATCGGCTTCACTTTCAGACTTCCTCTTCTTCTTCTTCAGTCGGTCTCTCATTACTGAGGATTGTGGTCACTGGACCCCTTTAAATGGACAATCTGCCTCCATCGACTCCGGTCCAAAGTTGCTATCAGCACCTGCTGAAATTTGCTTGAGGATATAGCGTCTTTTACTTTGTCGGACCATCGTGTTGGCGACCGGCCTCGTGCTCTCTTGCCTTCGGTGTTGCCAACAATGACCAGTTTTTCAAGGCTGCTATCTCGCCTCTTCGCATTATGTGGCCGAAATAGGTCAGAATACGCTGTAGGCAAACCGTAGACAATCTAGTCTTGATATCGAGCTGGGAAAGGATAGACACATTTGTGCGTTTGGCTGTCCATGGAATTCGGAGCATCCGCCTCCAGTACCACATTTCGAATGCATCTATCCTCTGTCTTTCTCTTGGTCGGATTGTCCACGTCTCAACTCCGTAGAGGAAAATCGGGAAAACTAGTGCCCTGACCAAACGGGCCTTCGTTTTATAGCTTATGCCACAATTTTTCCAGATGTTCTGGAGGCGTGTCATAGCATATTTAGCCATGGCCTTTAGACTTCCTCTTATGTACTCATTAAATTTCTTATTTTATCCATTCGCATTCTCTGCGTTTCATTCATCCCTTTTGTGGCCCAACATTCTGAACCATATAAGACAGCAGGAATTTTACACCGATAAGTCTTGGTAGTAGTAGTTCCGTGATCTGCCGCCATTTCACCGATCTATTTAGCCAACGCTTTGTGCAAGTGAATCGAGTCACTGAAAGTCGGAGCAGGATTCCAGGACAGGAGAGACCGCCGAAGTTGCAGAACATGTATTCGGTTTTAGTTCTACTGATTTTCAAGCTAACATGTCTGAACTAACGTAAATTAGTCTCTATCAGACACCGAAACTTACCCTATAAATATAGACATCGAAATACAACTTTTAATTTTGTTTCAGTATCATCTTCAGAAATTACTCTGGTAAGTAAACATACCTAATAGAAAACATTCCATACGGAAAATATTTGCTCAAAATTATATACATTGTGGTCTTGCGGTCGCAAGCTCGATTTTTGAGCGTGGGATCCTGGGCTCAATTCCCGGGTTGGGCAGAAAGTGTTATTGGGTTTTTCCATTTGGAATTTGTCATAATAGTACCCCGGAGCTTAGAAGTTGGCGGTGAAATATCCCCGCCGAAAGCACGTTAAGCGGTCGTGACGGATTACTGTCCAATCGGACTATGACAGTGAGGGAAGAGAGAGTGCACCTGTGCCTGCGCACACACTCGGCACTGTATCTCCCGAGGCGATCGTTAACGTTGAGATTCGCCGCCGTAACAAAAACCGGTCAGGAGGACTATTATTGTTAAACTGTGACTTCTAAACTGATGCTTTGACACAACTCATACTAATTGATCTAAACTCGCTACCCACCTAATGCAACTCTAAATCAGCCTTTACTAATGACAGACAACCACAGAAAAATGCGATGACTTAGATACCGTTTATGTTTGAGAATAATACGATACCAATTAAATTTTGCAATCGGTAATGATCGTAGATGTTGTCGAAAGGGGTTGGATTATCCCAGGGCTGCGGGACTGTTCCAGGGCTGCGGGACTGTCCCAGGGCTGCAGGACTGTTCGAAAGAGTGACGTGGCCCTGAAATACAAAGGGCAAGGAACATGGATGGGTTTTAGTCAGTACAAGTCTGATACTCCCTTCCGCTTCATCCAGAGCGGGAGAAGTCGTTTGACGATTTTCCATAAGTAAAAAAAGGGTTTGGATTATTTTGACCTGACAACTTGTCTGCCATTTCTTTTGCTTTTAGAAATTGCGGCCATTCTTACTCTTCCATGTTTATATCAATTAACTGGCATCGTAGCTAACAAGTTTTGTATCGGATATTATTATGATCTTCTTAAGCGCGACGTTTCTGAAACATATCTCAGAGCTCTGCTATCAAAACTGCAGTCTCCGCTATCAATGCAACTTTGATAGTGCGTGAGTAGGTACTCTTTTGAAATTAAAAAATATGGCGAACACTTAGACAGACCAAGCTCCATACAAAAATATGAAACCCTTCTATTAACAAATGGTTTATTATCAATTATAATATTTTCTGCGTCAGCAAAGAAATTCTGTTAAAACATGTTTTTTTTTATGGATTTATAATTTCAGAATGGCAACATAACTGTCGAGCCTGGCGAAAAAGGAGATGCTGGACCTCGTGTAAGTACCCACCTAGGAAACCATGATGATATTTATAAACTGTATTGTCTCGTGGGTCTGGAGTTTGCAAAGGCTACTGCTAAGCAACGGTCCTGGGTTCGATTCCATGTTCGCGGTCAGCAAAAGAGCTATTGGTTTTTGTATCAAGACTTTCTCAGCACGATACATGGATTTGTGCCCGGTTGATGACTACGCTCGATGAATAGGCTCGCCCATATTTTACCTCTGCATAGCCTTTTGGGCTGGCATAACAAGCTGCTTGGTAGTGATAATGGGCATTATGTCACTGACTTGCTGTGGTACCACCCATGTGTACCTCATGGGACCTCAAGGCCCTCCCGGTGTTAAAGGAGATATTGGACATTCAGGCGTGCCTGTGAGTCCTATACACCAATAATAAAAAAAAAAAATAATAATAATAATAATATGCCAAAAAAATAAAATAATAATAATAGTAATATGCCAGAAAAGGAAATGGTAGGTTTTACCAGGCAAAGATGAATATATATCCGTGCACAGCAGTGGGACTGTGCATGTAAAAGAAAAAAAGACACTCCATGCAAAGCAGCCATTTAACTTGGTTTTACTGCATGGAACAAGCTAGAGACTTTTTTCCTCTTTCTAGCTAAAATGATTATAATTATGACGATCTATCGCCTGCGGAATTAGCTGTAACTTACGAATATGAGACCAAAATAAATATGGGTGAAGCGTCATAACGAGTTTTAATATTTGACACTAAATTGAGCCATTGTTTAACTTTGGTAGGGACCGCCTGGTCCAGTGGGACCTCCGGGAGCTCCTGGAAGGCCTGGAGTTTGCCCTTGTTATAATACTCCAAATGGTAAGTCTTCATACTTGTAGTTATCCGGCCGCTAATTGTAGGCAATACAGTTAATGTGGTAGCGAAATAAAGTTTAAAATATAATTATGGTAACAAGGGAGAAAGAAAATAGTCTTACAAAATCTAATCCCTACCGCTCACCCGCCCGGCGTGGGTTTGCTGTCAAAATCTCTTGTCTGGGCGCGCCACCCGCAGCGGGCTTATTGGACTCTGGGCGAAGTTGTGACGTAATTTTCATAGTAAAACTGCATCTATCTTGCTCAAACTTGCACAGAGTCTAGGAAAAAGAACAAGAAAGATATATCACTTCAGTCCAAGTATATGTAGAGTTCTCAGAGTTGAAGCGTAAATAAACCCATTCATTTGTTTCGAACACGGCACTCGTGAATGACGTCATGCTGAGCTTGTGAGATGAAAAAAATGTTTGGCGAGGTCTGTTCTTTTGTTTTGTTTATGTGAGCTATAGTGTATTTGTGGAAACAAAACGATAACTCTTTGGAATAATGGTTCATTTTTTGAATTATAATGACCTTTACACAAGAAACTAAAAAAAAATTCCATGTTTCACATCTGTCAGGCGTCCCGTAACGGCTCTCAATTTTTATTTCAGTCATAACAGAACCAGAAATAAGCCGTTATTTTGGAACAAAGTCATGGCCGGGAGAAGAACCGTGTAAATCTAGACCTGGAATAAAAAGCGGTGAGAAGAATATTTATTTGAATTAAGCAATAAATTTGATAGGTTTTAATTTCAAATTAAGCACTTTGTTCTTATTGATATATTGAATCTTTAAGCGCACAATAGTACAGAGGCGGCATTAACTTGCCATAGACATTTTCTATTAGTTATCCTTTGGGTGGTAGAGACACAAACAGTGGAGGTTGCAATAAGGGCCAGGGCTGCGGGACTGTTTGAAAGAGATACCGCGGCTCTGGAACACAAAGTACAAGGAAGGAACATGGATGGGTTTTAGTCAGTACAAGCCTGACACTCCCTTCCGCTCCGCCCAGAGCGGGAGGAGTCATTTGATGATTTCCCATCCGAAAAAAAAAAAGCTTGCAATAACTGGCACTCCATATTGCCATCTCCACTGTCTGTCTGGTGTTGTTCCCCCACTTCTCATCTTTTGTTGAAATCAAAGTCAAAGTCAAAACGTTTTTCGTTTCGTTTAATCTAAGGGAAGACAACTCGGCGACTAATAAAGAGAGGTGTCCATTTCATCATGGTTACGTATAAGGCCGCAAAATTATGATAGTAATAATGTACAAAAGCTCTCTTGGCACGTGGGGAAAATTTTAATTGCTATAAAACTAACGTTGACATCTTATCGTTTTAGTACATTTCGTAAAACTATTCTACCAATAAATGTAAATGAAATTTTATTGCAGGCACCTATTATTTGGGACCACCAGGAAAACCAACGACAGTGTACTGTAATATGACAACCCTAGAGACATGCATTAGGACGAATAAGACCACCCCAGAGTTCAGTCATGATCCGAGAAAAGGAGCCTTCTGGTTGCACGAAGAGAACGTTAATTTGAAGGATCTGTTTACAGATGTAAGTTACATTCAGAAATCTACAGTTCTTTTTTAAATAATTTTAAGTTTATGATGACAATAGACTAGCCCCTTTTTATTTTATTGTCTAAATGTGGCTGTACCGGTACTTCACCTCTGACAAACCCTCCCGGAAAATCCAGGCGTATCGTTATGTATATTGTATGTATGCCTATGTATCTTTAATTTTCTGATTCTTTGAACCCGCGTTTCACG